>OY743095.1:9881977-11278886 GCA_963555665.1 Dircenna loreta | reverse complement strand
CTACTGAATTTCTTGCCAAGATTTCTCAATGGATTTATCCTATTTTGATCCCTGCATTAGAGTTTCATAGGGCGCTGTGGCTGTCTAAATTAATGAACTTGTTTTGAATATATTTGCCATAGTTTTCGAAGATGGCCACGTAGTTTACAAATAAGTTTAAATTAATGAGTTTTACTTTATTATTAACTTACTAAACTTTAACACATATTTTTATATGAAGTATACGCATATTATTTCTAATGTGAGGTTCAATCTTTATAACCAGTTCTGTAAAGTTTTGTCAACTATAAAATCTACTTTGATTATTTTCACGTATCACGCTTTAACACGATGCTAGTTCAAATTTAAATATGGTTTAAGTGATATTAAACCAACAATCTTTTTTAAGTATCCACCGATAAAAATGTTCAATAAAAACCCTTCCTGAAGTGAGCAAATAGAAAGTAAACAAAACTTTGTATATATAACGACAGCTATTACGTGCCACCGTTTTACACATTATTTTTTCATCCAGAGTGGAAATAACAAATTCAAAAACTGAATTTTACTTTTTCCTTTTAATTTGGCGAAACTTATGTTTGTAAAGTTCTCTGATCATAAAAATGGCGTAGCTACTAAACAATATTTATTTATTCTCTGTTATACGATATTTTGTAAGATCTCTACCTTTGGAATTGCTCATTTAGACTTATAAGATTAAAAGTTGTCTTCTGAAAGGATGATTTAATTAAATATAATTTCAAATTACTTTCAAGAGTTGGGAATCGCTGATTATCAAAGAGATTAACACGTTATTTGTTGTTACAAAATACGTTAATACAAATGTATTATCAATCTATTATTGCAAGAAATTACAATTAGCAATTGAAACATATAAAAAATTGGATGTCTCGTAAGCGAATTGATATTTCTTCAAAACATTCGTACAATTCAATCATGTTAGGTTAGTCTTCCTATTGTTTTTCCGTAGATTTTTCCCAATCTATTTAGATTATCACATATTTATGTGGAATTGGATAACTTGAAATAAATTGAAAATCGATTTATCCAAGTTTAAATGAATAACGATATAATTAAACTATATATAATATCTGCTATATCCCAATAAAGTATTATTGGTTTGCTGTAACTTGAAATTAAAAATATAAAATAATTGGTCTTTAAAAATTATATTTCTATGTTTTTCCGAATGTTTAAAAAGAATACCAATAATTTTTTTAAATTTCAAATATAAAATATAGTAAAAATACAAGGTAAAATTTATATTATTTTGAAAACGAATTGATTCACTTTAAGGACGCGTTTACAGTTTTGCCGAAAATCATCAACTTTTCGGTACATATTGCTACAAAATCATGAATCAAATTTATGTAGTAGAACCTATACTAACAGCAGATATGTTTCTTTACTTTTAATTCCTTCAACAAAAAATATATTACAATTTTTAATATAAATAAATACAAAATATTTTATAGAACCTAACTTCATACTTTACAGCTTCCACAACATTCTTTATTGTCGACTAGATAAATTACGAATCATTTTTATATTAAATTGTTTTAGTAAATATTTAAATATTGATATTCTGATGTATATATATTTATATATCTAGACGAATAGAATAAGGTGCTCCGAGCTTAGGTTTCTTTTGTAAGTTTCGATAAGATCTTACCAGACTTGATCTAATGACCTTGAGGTATACTGATGGATGGATGCTATTAGATATCCTAGAAGGATTTGACTAGGTGCACCGAGTTTAGATTTGTTTTTTTTAAACAAAAAAAAATTTACGTTTCCTACAGGAATACGTAAATGAAAAACATATTCGTTTCGAGTAGGGGAATACGTAAACGAAAAACCTATTCGTTTCATAAAAGAGTACGTAATTATTATTTTATAATTTTTTAGGTAGAAATTTCGTTGTTAGAAGAAATCATTTTCTAAAGAATATCTATTATTTTCAAGGTAGATTTCGTGTAGACGTGATATATCTTATCAAAACAAGCCTAAACTCGGCTAACCTAGCCTTTTCCGTCTAAGAGGTCTAGTAGCAGTCTCCAACGTTTGGTCCTTTAATCACAAACAATACTGATATTATATAATAAAACATATAATATTTAACATAAAAAAATATATAAACCAATAAATTCAAAGTATCAAAATTGTTTCATGTAGCCATTATTTCGCGACTATACATGCGTGTGTCAATGTAGTTATGTGATTTACCACCTATCTGTTTCGTAAACGCGTCCTTAAACAAATCATATTCCTATGTTGATACAATTTATTCATTAACTTAGCTTAACGGTGTAATGGAGTGCCGAAACGAGCAATCCCTTAGATAAGTACTTGTTAGATATTAGCTTTACTCTATTTTATTGATTATTTGTATAAAGTTATTAAACGATAGATGGGTGATTGATATTACAACTATATATTTTCTCGTCAGAATCAAGTAATACTAAAATTTGCAATCACTTTGTATTAGAATTGCACCAAACTTGTTTACACTTGAACGAATATTTTAAGGAAACATCACTCTTTTGGAACAGGTTGGAAAAAAACTCTATTGTGAGGAAAATCTCAAATGAGATGATACAAATACAATTGATTCATTGAGGCTAATTGAGGTAAAGAAGTTTTAGAAGATTTTGAACAAAACCGTTAAAAGTGTATGTTAGTAAATCGTATACAGAATTAGTTCAAATAATGGAAAGGTTAAAGAGAAACAAAAACAGAGTGTAGGAGTCGTAAAATATGGTTCGTCAACCTGAAACGCTTCAGAGTCCAATTGTGTCTGAAACATCGATATAGCGTAAACACATTTATAATGTACCGCTTGAAGCTGCTTTCTGTTAATTACTTATCTTCTTTATTATTTTAAAATATGCTAAGTCTGTTAAGGGAATAAAGTTCCTTTGCTTCATTGAATTTTTTATGTACTGTTTCTTAATCTTTTTAATGTAAAAGTCATGTTCCTGAAGCAATCTAAATAACTAAAACTGTATATACAAGGTTATAATTTATTACATTTCTTAATGTAAGCATAAAGTTGTTTCAATCAAAATATGGTAAATTAATTTAATTAAATGTATTTCTTTATGTATCAAAATATTATTCTTAATACAAAACTCAAGGAGCTGCTATAAACATTCATCAAGAAAGGGACAAATCGTAATAATTGCTCGGTAATAATCACAGTAAGATATTGTTATTTCTGAGGAATATTTTGTTTTTCTTGGAGGGGAGCTTATGATAAACTCTGACAGTATTTAATAAAGGTTAATTATAACTTACAATTTACAATTTGCCACTGTGTACCCTTCAGCATCTGTTCAGACGCGGAGACTATTTCGTCAACGGTAGATATTGTCGATGAACAACAAGAAGAAATTGACATTACTTGATAGCGGGTACTTCACAGCGTCATCGATGATAAGATGCTTATCCGTTTGATTTTTGACGATATGAGAAGAAACAGGATGAAAAAATTAAAGAAACATTGTTAATGACGGTGAAACGCGCTTACGTTTATTTGTAAAAATAGCTTATTGTAAAAAAAATGTAAAAAAAAAGTTGTAAATTTCTAAAAGTTGTGTAGCGACAGCTTAGAGAGGAAATTTTTAAAATTATAGTTAAATAGTTAGCCTGCAGGTCTGGCCTACAGCTAGTATACAGCTAGTGGCGAGTTGACATGCTATCCTTATACCTACATGGTGCAATATTACGTTTACAGAAGCGCGGTCAACAAACTCGTACTGAGCGCACGAGAAACCTATCTTTACGTATTATGTAACTGATAGCTTTATGTACGATGTAACTCATAGATTTCTTTATAGAAATTTCATGTGAAACGTTTCAAGTAAAAATCTTTTTTACATAAATCAATAATCAGAATCAAAACTTTTGTTAAAGGTCAGTTTGTCAAAGCTACTATCAGCTCGGTAAATTAAACACCACTGACCTGAAAAGAGCTGGATTTATTAAGTAATATTAAAAGCTTATAGGCCAGCTATGTCGCTTAATTAAACTATCTGTGTCTCCGTTAAATACAGTATTGACATTTGTTTCGTCTCGAAAAGGTGGACGGAGTTTAAATTGGTGTGCAATCCTCTGGTATCCCAGAAATTCATTTTTAAATTGGAGCGAGTTGCTGTGGAGCACAGGTCCCGTTTGCCCTTAACGTTCTTTGCCTTCCCTAGAATAGGGCCGGTGGTCTGACTATCTTATACGAAGAAAGGCTGTCTTGCTACGGGTGTGCAGGATACAGCACGTAGAAAGCCCGCTATATCAGCGCATTCGTTCTGCAGTCCAGAATCGTGATTCTACTACATTTTGGGCCCTAAGTCACCGTTTACGAGATTCACAGATCCCAAGGACGGTCATATTGTTACCCGGTTCAAAACGTTTTTTTTTATACTGAGATTGTCATAAAAAAACATTTAATAGTTGAAATAATGTGAGCATTTAAGACTTCTAGCGAAAAATTATCAACTAGTACCCTTCGCTTATAATGGCTTATAAAAGCGTCTGTCTTTATAAAAAAAATAAATTCAATTAACTTATTTATATCAGCTGGTGACAGTATTTGAATTACATAAAAGTAAATTCTAACGTTACACTTATCAATGCGCTATATCCGTGTTATTTAACTATGACAATATTTTCCACCTCATGTATTGACTTAACGAATATGTTTCACGTTTTTTTATTTAGCAAGAATGTTAAAAATACTAAACAGCTGTGTGTTCGTGAATGCCGTAACATTGTTTTCAGTACACCTAAAAATGTTAGCAATTTTATAAATTCAAAAGATACCAGGCATATTTTCGATGAAGCGAGTACAGCGGCTTGTTTTATTTAAAAAGTTTTATAATAATTCTTATTATTTTATTATTTTGATAAAACTCAACAACATGAGAATAATTCAAGAAATGAAAATTGAAACAAGTAAGATTAAATCAGACTTATAATTGGGAAAATGCACAAGATTTTTTTTCCTTGTTATTGCCTCGATAGCCTTATACAACTCCGGCTATATATTTCCTTTTATTTTCTTTTTCACTAGCTATACATACTATATATTTTTATCTTTTTCATCATAGTCTGCAATTAATTTTATTATCCTTATATAAAACTTTCGTGAAGATAAGAGTTTGAGAAATGATGTTATTCCAATACTAAATGGTATTTAATGACATTTATTTATTACAATCTTACAAAATGGCATGCCTATATAATGAATATAACATATGTTTATTATATCACAAATATTTATTATTAGTATACTTTATTTTTATTCAATTATTACATATACAATTATATCCATTTTTATTACAGAAAAATACTTTATTTTGTTCTTAATTATAGTGATATTAATAGATTATATAAAGAAATTGAAATAGTAAAGCTCGAGTCTTTGTTTTGTTCTCTAAGTTTAATAGTATTTTTGCTCATCGGTGTCCGGGGACGATTGGACTGGATTGGATTGAATAGTAGTTCGGAGATTGATATTCACTTCGAAAAAACAATTACTTTCGATAATATTCTACTAAAAGTACTATGAAACGTTGTAAAGAAATAAACTAGAATTAATAATGCTTTCAAATTTTAGATACAATTTAAACTTCAGTTCTTTCATAGTTTCAAAGAAATGAAATTTTAAAGTAATTAACTTAATAGTAGAGATATCTATGGAATTCCTTGCCGTGATTTCTCCGTATACTTATTATATTTTGATCGCGGCATTGGAGTTTCATATAGACCTTGTTTTCGAATATTTTAACCATTGACCTATTACGTAGCTTTGAAACAAGGCGCGGACATTGATAATGATTTTAACTTTGTTATACACGGAATTGAAAAAAAAAAGAACTTTTGTAGTTGACTTCACTATCATGTTTGTGAAAGTTGTTTTCAATGGACTATTTTCACTAAGCACACCTTAACATGAGGTGAGTTCAAATTTCTTTCGTTCCAAGTTAAATATTTTTTCAAATACTGGTTCACTTTTTACCGTTAAAAATGTTGACATTAGGAATCCCTAATGTCAACATTTTTAACGGTTTTAATGCTAAATCTAGCATTAAAACTTTTGGAAACGATGAAATAAACAGTAAACAAAACGAAGTATAAAAGCAATTTAATTAATGAACTGATTTTGTGAAACCAAAGATTATTTATTTATAAAGCTATCAACTAATGAAGAAATTCCTTATTTCATTTTTAAATATCCTGCAATACGAAAACTTTGTGAAGTGTCTTTAAACACAAGAATTGCAATTTTTGAAGAAAAAAGCTTAGACATTTAAAATGTATGGATGTCTTGTGGTGGGATGATTTAGTTTAAAAAAATCTGACGACATTTTCAAGAGTTGGCTGTATATCTTATCGTATCATCCAATAAGAGAGCATATTAGTATTTTTAAAATGTTTTTAAATCCATATTGAAATATAAATGAGTCTTCTCCTAGATTTCTAGAATTTAAAACATAAAAACGGTCTCGTAACAGAATTGTGTTTTAAAATTATCTTTTAAACCATTCGTATAATTCCATCTTGTTACGTTTCCGTTTTCATATTGTTTTTACGAATTCCTCAATGAAAAAATGTCGAAATGGACAACTTGAAATAAATTGGAAAATTGACTTATGTACGTTATTTTCGGTGGGGCTTAAAATAACAACAATGTAATTATCCAGTAGATAATATAATAAAGTGTTATATAATAAGTGTTATATTACAATAATATTTTTTTTATATTATAATAAATAGTTTTTATTTATATTACTATAATTCGTTTTGATGTTACTTGTATTTAAAAACAAAAATAATTATTTTTATTTTATTTGACTGTTTGTTTATAAAAAATATATATATCGACTACATGAAGTATTTAGTAAGTTTTAGCTCGACAAACTGCTTGGGGAACTAGTTCGTAAAATAACATTCTGCACGTCGAAGCGCTTCAGAGTTCAATTGTGCCTGAAACGTTCGATACTGCCTTTTGTCAATTACTTATCTGCTTTGAAAAATTTTAAGTCTGTTAAAGGAATAAAGTTCTTGTGTTTCATAGAATTCTTTATGTACTCTTTGCTTTTCTTTTTAACATGAAAGCCATGGCCAATAATTAAACCCTTATGATACATAGAAAACAGGACGGTCTTGACTTTGATTTGATTTCATTACATTTATTAATGTGTATGTAATGGAATGTATATTTATTTGGATATCATAATTTATATATTACTTTATTCAACAAAGTATATAAGCTAAGGGAGTTTCTATAAGTATTCATTGAAAAATTGAAAAATCTTAATAATTCCGTGAAAATTACCATATTGCTATATTTACGGAATATTTTGTCTAGAATTGTTCCTCGAATCAAAAAAGTTCCAACTAAAACTTTTGTAACGCCACCTGTGACCGTCGCGATATTTTATGTGATTGTGGGATGGATTTAATCTATAGCCAACCTTTCAAAATATATGGAGTCTAAATAAATATTGTGAATAAGGGATCTAGTAAGTTTCTTCCAAGTGTGTTCTTTGAACAGTTTTATCAATATATTTTGGACAGCTGCCAGTATTTTTATTTGGTAAGAAATATTATCAGTGCTATCTATCGACTTACACCAAGTTCGTATGTTCACTGTTCAGCCTCGTAAAATAATGTATTTTCGAAAAGTAATTGTAAAGTAAAGAAATTAAGTAAATTTAATTAATTTAATTTAAAATATTCACTTGTATAAGATACAATAATTATTTTATTCAGGTTGTTTTTTTTAATTATAATTTGGTTCTGAAATACTTTTATTAACTTATGTTTAACTGTAATATTTTTTTATCTTTTTATCAGACTGACATTTTGATGGATTTTGTCTTTATGTCATATAATAACCTCGTTCTATTTATAGTACAGCTACTTGTTTATAAGCATTTGTTTGCCTACTAATATTCATAAATACCCATCTAATAAATAAACAATTAGATAAGTAAATTATAAATAATTTAATAAATACATTTAAAGTTTTAAATGGTTTATGCTAGTAGTTGGAAACAAAGACGGAAAATTATATTTTTTACTTTCATGTTTGAGCTTAAGATGCAAATTAAAATAATAAGTTTTATCAAAATTTGTCAATCTATCCAAAAGTTATAGTATTCAACTGCTTATATTGTAATTTTATTATTCAATATATAGACGTATCTCGAACCCCTGCTTTATTAAATTTTAAAAATCTTTCACTAGACCTCCATCTGTAAATATTTCTGTCATTATATTTGTCGCAGCGTCAGTATTTGGACGCCGTCTGCGGCTTCACATGTTGATTAATTATTTGGAATTAAACAATAAAGCACCCAGTGGAATATTATGGAAATGTCAAGCACTGTGCTTGGGTGTAGTCGATGCATCTTGGTGACATGACACTTGATTGGTAGCTGTTAGTGTCTACTGACAGTTGAAATGTCAGTTGAGTGAGTAACTTGGATTGTCGAGGCACTTTTCGATGGAAAGAGGAAGAAGACGGTTCACTTTGATGTCTTGAAAGTCATGTCGCCACGTTGTTTCGAATTCACCGCATTTTCACTTTTTATCTAGTTTTATCAAATCAATCTTGTAGTATTTTTGTATTCTGTGCCGCGGAGTGATTAAATAAACTACTACATTAAGTGTTGGAACTATTATTTTAAGACTACCGCAATGTCGGACCAACCTGACAGCGAGAGGCCACACTTGCCTTCGTTATATTTATATTTTTGTCATACTCCTATTTGTGAGGAACAGATAATTTCTTTAAAAACCTTGAACATGAAGAAAATTCCTAAAATAACTATCCGCATCGTTAGAGATAAGCCCAAGACAGGTTGGTATTCATGGTTCGCTATTTCTTGTCAACAAAATATCTTTTTTTTTATAAAATATTACAAGATTTTTACTATATAGTAGAAAATCCTTTCATTAAATAATATAACGGGTTTTCTGTTGTAACGAATATGTTGAGGTAATGATGCGGAGTTTATTTTGTGTTTTGCAAAAGTGTTTTAAATGTCAAACCCATGTGTCTGATTGTCGTAACGCGGTTTCCTGTACACCAAAAAAAAAAATGCGAACAATTTTATAGATTGAAAAGATACTAGGCATTTTTTTACGTTTTTGTATTTTGACATATTTTGTTTATCAATATTTATAATCACACATATACACTAAACACTAAATGGAAATAACTTCGTGTAGGTGTGGCTTGTGTGTTTTTATTATGTTTAAGTGTGTGGGGCTGTGGGTGTGTATGTAGAAATATCTAAAATATTATCATAATTGTACTTTAATGATTAATATAAAAAAAACATAAATTCTCCATTTTTCTATGTATTTTTATAAGCGAGTGCATGATCACGATATAAAAATTGGGTTCGACCGTTTTTTTATACCGTTTGGTTTATCTTTCCCCTATTATTCTAATGTCCTTCATGCCCAAAGCATTTTTTGTTGGTGCTCACAAATCGAAATAAATTAAAAAGGAGCTAAAAACATCTATTTTCGATAGTCGATAATCCTTAAAACACTTAAATTAGCAAACCTTTTGTAACATTAAAATAAATCCAGGGCTTTTGTATTCATACCTTCCGATTCACAACACACAAATAACAGTCATTTAAATGATTGATCGGCTCAGTTCAAATCATATACTACGGCACTCCAAAACGGTTCCAGTCATACATCATCATCAAACGGGTGGTATGTACCTACAGTTCATATAAGGGCTGCTTCGACCGCGACAAGAATGAATATTTGGCGTAGAGTTTCATCATAGGAGTTTGGTGATAGCTAATTTTTCTTAATTCTAACTTTGGAGACAAAAGAAAAGTTACAAAAAGAAACAAAAACGCAGTTAAGGAGCCTGATCGTAAAATAAAGTTTCGTGAACTCGCAGTGAATTGTACCTAAAAAGTCAATGTAGCGTATTACATACTTAAAAATTAAGCTCAGAACTGCTTTTTGTCAACTCAACTCTGAAGAACTTTAAGTTCGCGGAAACTTCTTTTACGATCAAGCTTCCACTCAGCGATTTTGTTTCTTTTTGTAATTTCCATTTCTAAAACTGGTGCCATTTAATATTTTAATTTAGTCTTCGATAATTGTTTTACCTGACAGTTACGTTATTTAAAAATTTGCCGCACTATTATGAAATAGTCGAATCAATAAATGTTATTGTCCAAAATAAAACATTTTTCCTTTGTTTACATTGGCTATATTTTATTTTAGGTTTTCTTAACAATAAAGTTTCTTTACAATCTGCTCCAAAAGAGTGATGTTTTTTAAAAGTATTCATTCAAGTTTAAAAACGCGTAAATAAAGGGAAAGCGTTCCATTCTATTTCGAAAGAAAAGAAAATTCGATGATAAATTCTCGATTTTACCACGAGACTATATACGATTTTGATATCAATCAACTAATTTATTAATAAGAGAATTTACATGAAACAATAAAACTTACGTCGTCATCATATAATAAAAGTTGTTAATACCACTCCATTAGACAGTCGAAGTAAATGAATACAATATATCAATATACATATATGTTTTATTTAACTTTATTTCTCATTATTAAATTTTTACAAATTTTTTCAAGATAGTGGTATTTTTTTTAAACACAATGTAAATACAATTTTAAAGATCAATTATTTTTATTTTGAAATTTAAGTAACAGCAAAACGAATTATATCTCATTGTGATATTTTTCGATTCTACATTACAAATTTGATCGGTGATGCTGTAACAGCCAGTGGTACTAATAGCATAGACATTACAAAAATATATATATATATATATATATATATATATATATATATATATATATACACATGTATCTCAGATAGATGTTACCTAAATACGTGCAAAAATATAGTTAAAATTTTTATATCTATACTTTCGTGAACCATAACTATTATATTTATATTTACCAGGCTGTATTCACGCGGAATTATATAGGAATGTGTCCGACTAGTTTCGAACCCATTCGGGGTTCTTAATCATGAGCTCTAAGCGTGTTACAATAATTTTAAAGCAGTTATCTGTAACATATATCTCTTAAACGGTAGCTTGACTCTAGAAAAGCAATTTTTAAAAATTTAGCTATGGGGGTATTTTAAATGCATACTGCCTATTCAAGGTCAGAAAAGCTAATATGAGCACTCGTAAGTATTTCGGATTCTTTGTAGGCCTCTCGTCTTCACGGTTTACCAACGATTTTTGAGGGATTTTTTGTTTTACCAACAATTGTTGAGGGATTATTTGTCTATGATTTATTATAGACATATCATATAATTTATTTACGACTACGGAGAGAACTTGTAATAATTTTAAAGTAAGTATACTCACGAGTACCCAAACTAGCTTTTGTTACTTTAATAGTTGGCAATTTGATTTTAAAGTAGCCTCGTTTTGGACGTTATTTAAGATTGCTTTTTCTGAGAAGAGCTACCACTTAAGTAAACTCTTCTTTTCTGGGCAATGACGGCAAATCACCAAATACAATCTCGCTTTTCTAACGATGTTCAATACACAAACAAAGCAACGCATTTCTAATTATTTAAAATATATTTACTAAAAGTTATAAGCAAAATTCAAACCCACGTAAATAAAGGCTATCCAGTCAATTTTAAATACAATATTAATATAATTAATGATATTTGATATTCATTAAAGTATCTGATTTCTTGACATAGATTAAAGTTACTTGATTTCTAAGAATTTTGTTTATTTTTTGTTACCTACCTAAGTAAAATTATTATATAACAACTTCCATGTAATTATAGCGTACCTATTGGGTCATAAATGCAATGATTTAAATGTTTTAAATTATATAATTGACGTATAAAAATACGATTCCTGACATGTTTATAAATGGAATTGAAAATCTGCATCCAGACCATTCGCACAAATGCATGATATAAGTTCATATTTCAATATGGCTCCCGTTTTAATTAATGACAGCATTTTTTAAAAATATATTTTGACATTGGATATTTTAAAACGTTGGCAGTTATAGGCGTTAACATTAACACATATTGCCTTTCTTGAAATGAGCAAATACAAAGTAAACAAAACGATATGTTTGTAAATTTCTGTCAGAATATCGAAAAAAGTTAATAAGCAATACCTAAATTTTTAGTCTCTGCGATACAAAAAATTGCGAAAACAGAATATAAAAACTAGAATTGCAATCTGAGACATAAGATTTATGGTTATCGAATTAAAAATTAAAGATCCACGGATATCAGCTGCTTAATAAAAAGTCAACTAATAAGAGCGGCTAACAAGGGATTTGAAAGAAGGTTAATTTTCAAATATTTTTCTAATAAACATATTTCCATTAATTTTATTGCACCATTATGAAGCAGTCGAATCAATTAATACTATTTTGTAAAAAAATTATTTCAATTGTATTTGCTACGAATATATCTTGTTTGAGCTTTTCCTCACAATAGAGTTTCTTTCCTACCTCTTCCTTAAAGTATTCGATATTTCTTTAAAGTGTTCGTTCAAATTAGTGTTGCACAAATTCAAGAACAAGACGAGACCTGGCCATTCTTGGTCTTGGTCTTGCGCCCATACACCTAGTATTGGTCTTGGTCTTAGTCTTGCGCTCCCAGTCTTGGTCTTGGTCTTGCAGCAAAAGTCTTGCAAGTCTTGCAATTACCTATTGGACTATTGCTATTTATTAAAGTTTACTTTAGATCTTAGGAATTAATATAGCCATAGTAAAGAACAATGAGATTTATAAATGTCTGAAGATTTAATAAAAAAATCGATAACTGCCACATGGTTATCAACTGAGCTATATGCCGTTTTCCATGGCAGTAACTGTTTCTTAATAAACATTTTCGCTTTATAAGCTAACATGTGCTTAAACATGTAGAAAACAAATTATTTAGAAGAAATTGACTGTATTTTAAAGAATCTCTCTAGAAAGAGATTGAACCCTCAACTTATATGAAATTTAATAAAATTTAATATTTGGACTCATAAGCAATATAAAAATCCTATAGCAGGCTTTTATTATGACTTTTGCTACCTAGCCTTACCATTATCTAATCATAATACTACTTGCGTGATCAGTATAATGTATTCGTTTCCATTCTAAGCACACTGAAACTTATTTACTCTTTGGAACACTTGTGCTCTTAAAACTATACCTAGGCCCTGTGGCGGCAATCAATTAGTGTCAACTTTTGTGATTTCGGCGCGTCGGCACCGATTGTTTTATGTGATTTTAAAAGAAGCCGCGGCCGCGTTTATCATCGCCATGTACTTCCGAAAAGCGGCAAATTTCTTTGTTAGTTAGTACAAAATAGTTAAGTTAGTACAAAATCTTTGATGCCGCATTATCAAAGCCCCGATGGTTAAAACAAAACTATGCATGCACTCTGTTTGATTTTAATGGATATTTTTTTATTCGCTATGTATGCTTATGGTAGATATTGGTCGTAATGCGCATAGGTCCAGTTTTTCATATTCTTTGATACAGTTTTATGCGTTTCGTAGAATTCCTAAGCGTACCTATACACCGAAGTGTTATTACTAACTACTCCGTGAAACAGCACTAAGTCCTAGCTGCAAGACGCAAGAGTCTTGCAGGATTAGTCTCGTTCTTGCTCAAGTCTTGCATGGTTAGTCTTGGCCTTGGTCTTGCTAAAAATACGCGGACTTGTTCTTGGTCTTGGTGTTGCATTTTTGCAAGACCAAGACCGAATTTGGGCAACACTAGTTCAAATTAAAAAATATGTCGATAATAAACTGGCATGGCCAAATTCTAATACAACTTGACAGTAAATTCAAGTACAGAGGAAACAAGAAAATATATACATTTATATATCAAGTCTGTACTGACGTGATGAACATGAACCAGAAATTTGCAAACGAACAATAAAATTTGCGTCAAGGTAAGATTTAACTAATTACGTCATTAACTCTCAGCAGTTCATTAGATAGTTTAAGCTGATTAATAAATTGTATAAATATACGAATTATTTAACTTTATCTCTCTTATTTACCAAACAAAATACATATTTCATATATTTCAATGATGTTGGTATTGTTTTAGAAATGCCCAATCAAATTAAATGAAAATACAAGTTTAAAGACACAATTTGTTTATATCTTTTGAATTCAAGTAACATCCAAAAGAATTAAACTTTATTGGAATATCTGCTTTTAAATACATCGTTGTTAATTTAAACTTGACCGGAAATAAGGTTGATAAGTCGATTTCCAATTTATTTCAAGTTATCCACCTTGTAAAAGATAATAAAACGCTGAAATTTTATTGCTTTCAACCGTTATACTAGGTTTTATTTGCTTCTTTCAGGAAAGATGATTTGTTTTAATACCAAGTACAAAATAATCCTCCTATTTTAAAAACTGACATTTTAATTTTAAAACCGAAGTCATATTGAAAATTAAATTTATATCATGTTAAAGCTTACTCTCTGAAAATTTTCTGAAATTTTTCTAATTCTATTTTAAAAACATGTCAGGGTCTTCAATGTAATTAATTTGACGTCACTATTTTTTGAAATTGAAATCATTTAGTTACGATATAATTTTACGTAAATAAGTGTAAAAATATATTAAGGATTCCGTTATTTCCGTGTATCGAATTATTGCCTCATTTCTAGCAAATATATTTATAACTATGACGACTAAGACTTTAATTTATGAAATTTCAAATATCTTGTAAATAAATGTTTAATAGGGTACGTATATTATTTTTTTTATTTGTAAACGGAACATCATTGAAAAATGCCAGGGGCCATATACTTATTATTTTATAAATTATAACAAATTCAAAGAGTGTATTTGTGCCAGTTTCTCTTTTAATGTAGGTAATTCTCCTTAAAGAGTACGAATTAGGCAAGTCTTCCCTACTACCATGCATATAACACCTCTAAATTCTGCAAATATATAAAAATGGACTATATGAGGTAACTGTAACTATAACCGTTACTGATAATTATTTCGTCATAGCGGCAGTTGCCGAGAAACAATATTACGTATTAGATAAACCAACAGATAACTGACTGCATGATCCGTTTTATCCCTTGTGCTGAGATCTATAGAGTTTTGACTCTGACAAGGTACAGCACGCAGGAAACCAGTAACATAGAAAAGGAGACATTTTAACATTAATGCTGAATAAGATACTAGCTGTTAGGAATGGACGAAACTTTCGGAATGCCATTTAAGGATGACATTTTAAAAAATGGCTCACACTTTCCGCACCTCCCATTCCTAGGACGTCATCTTTTGTTTATTATTTGTCATTTTTATTTTTAAAACAATAAGTGTAATAATGTAACAAACTGGACATAAAAGAGGCTTTATTATTCAAAAACATGTTAAATATATATTCGTTACATTGAAGATCAGGACTTTTGTTATGTTTTACCTGATTTTCGAGCACTTTGGAGCAGTAGTATGCACGGGAAGTATTCACAAGATGTCAACCAAAAATCCTTGGAACGTATTATATACTAAAATTATTACCTTATCAAACAATAATATGCTTTGAACATATTTCAATGGACAAAACTTCTTGATTTTATATCCAATGAAGCGGATTATTTATTTTAGGAATTTTCTATAACATTTTGCAACACACGAGTGGAAAGTCTTGCAGAAATAATCGCTGAAGGGGAGGGCTTTTGAAAGATTTTGAACATATGAGAAGTGAAATTGTGACCAGATCTATATTGAGCAATAATCAAATGTAAACAGTTAAATACTATGAGTTTTAGTTATATAGATGTTAATAAATATATACTGTATTATATAAATTGCTTTTTGCTGCATTCAAATGTACGAAATATTATTTTCTGAACATACAGACTTTTATTGTCTAAGCATCCCTCAGTTAAAAAAATCGGAGTAGTAGTTTTTAAGTCTATAATAATACAACGTGCCTGGACTCGTCAATGTAATTTATTTTCACTATTATTCACTATTATTTCACATTGATGCAATTATGCCATTAATGCTACAAAAGGCACGCCATAATTACATTATATTGTAACGTTGTCATTATTCATTCATAAGTTCATACACTCATTCATTCATAAGTGTCAAAATATATTCACAGTTAATAGAAATCTGTCAATTAAAGTTAATATAAATAAAACAGAAACTTTGTTAAATATCCTATAATCATGGCTTATATGAATATTACAATTAAAATGGATTCGAAACCCACTTTTTACGTGTGTTGCATTGTCCCTATAACTTCAAGTTGTATATATATATGTTAATTAATATATAGATATGTTTAATTAATAAAATATAAATCATCTTGTGGCTAAATTGCTGGGTATATTTATTAACCTTTTCACGTATATTGTATAGAATTGGAAAATCGGTAATTATATTCGATGTCGTGTTGCCGCCATCACATAGAACATAGTATGTGTTTCTTAAACGGTAAGTCATCTCTGGTGAAGTAATACAAAAACGTCGAGTATAGGGTGTATTTTAAGATTATATTGCCTGCTAAGTAAAAAAACCCAGTTAGAGTACTCATTCCAACAATATATTTTGTATATAATCCTAATACATAATATTAAAAGTGTTAAGAATTGTATGTTGGCATGCTGTAAACGCCAATTTTGCAAAATTAATGGAGTTTGAGGGAATTTTATTGTTTTTATACTGAAATAAATTATGTTCTGGAAAAGTATATATCTACGTATACACCTTCTTTTTTTAAATAATTTCTTTGCTTTCTCTGTTACGGATTATTATTTTTTAAAATATTGTTCTCTTTGGTACTATATGGTATTTCATAAAAGTAATTAATATTGAGTAGTTACTTATAATGTTTGTTTCTTTCAATGGTCATAGAACCAATACGAGTATGTATATATATTTTTTTTAGTTCTTTTATATGCAACGCATGCGAGTACCTCTAAATGAATTACAAGTATGTTCTATTTCTTTGGTAAATTATGAAATAACTTGAATGTTTTTTTTATATTTTGAATAGTTTTTTAACTTTATATAATTTCATTGACCAAATTCTAAATAAAATTTTCGTAATATTATGCACTTAATTGTCTTTTCAAAGTGGGTATGAGTCTCGAACTTGTTTTTATATTCGTTGCGAGACCTTGATGATAAAAGAAACTATCAAAGTACATAATCGTTACAAAGAAACTGTACATATGTATATATATATATATATATATATATGTATTACATATCTATATATAAGTGTACATAGGTATAAAATGTTACAATATCCGTCTATTTTTAAGTTAGTTATTTGACAATAAGAAAGAAAAGAACTCCTAGAATATCATGTACTTAGTTATTCTTTAGTGAAGATCAGATTGCTAATTCAAAAGAATCAGATAAGTTATTTATTTACCACACATCTATTATAAAAGAAAAAATGCCACGACTAGCTTCCAGCCATTAATTAAGTACATTTGGATAATATAGCTACATAAATAAATGTTAGGACACGTTGAGTAAAAAATGATAAAAAAAGGGAAATAGAATCTGAGAAATATAACGTTGAAATTATCAATACTTCTCCGGGCAATAACAACTAACAAGTTTTTTCATACTAACGTCATGATAACTTGGATACAGTCTTACTTATTCCATATTTTAGTTGTTGAACGATATTTCATCCTTACTCATTATTTAGAAAAATAATATAATTAATATTATTATTTCTAATTACCCACTTAAAATAAAAAGCCAGCCGCCGTTTTCAACGTACTTTTAGGTAATCATACTAAATTGGAAAACCATTTTAAGCTAAGTACCTAATGTGTAAAACGCTGAAATGTTATTGTTATCAACCTTTATACAACTTTTATTTACTTTGGTTTATAAGCCTCCTTCTTAATTCTTGTCTATATTTTTATTGATCAAATATTAAAATAAAAAAAAAATGCACGAGTATTTATAAAATAAATTTTCATGCTAAAACGGAAGTCAAATTAAAAATTGAATATATCACGTTAAAGCTGAACTGAGCTGAAAGTGCTGAAAATAGTCTGAGTGTGATTTTTCAGTTCTATATTAAAATATGTCAGGGAACGTCAATGTAATTTATTTGTTCTTTTATCTATCATGTAAAAATATATCTCATTATTTTGTTCAACAATCTTTTGCAATTTGAAATAGGTAATATTATATTTTATGTCTATTATTATTTGTCGATATATTGTGCAATTTCATCAAGGGTATATATAAAATGAATCTTAGTAATAATAATAATAAATCGGCATAACGTGGATTGTCACGAGAGTAAATGAAAGTTGATAAAGAAATGGAGAGGAAGGTTTGCCCCGAATATATCCTATATCGTTTCGGTAATAAAGCACGGATATGGGTGGTGAAGTATGAAGGTGGCGTAGGTTTTTATATTTGAAGTGAAATTCTGATTCGTAACCTGTCATACGCAGAAACTACTACTGTTGAACAAATGTGGCTGAGTTAAAGGTAGGAATAGAAAAATAATTGTGGGCGCCACGTACAGACACGAGTTGGATCACGACGTCTTTCTTGATCTGTTAACTGGATACATGGTAAGTTTCCTATATTGTGACCACATAGTACTTATGAGTGAGTTTAACGTAAATCTTCTAGATGATCATAACGAGAACAGTAAACAACTACGTTTTCTATCGTATTCAAAATTATAAGCAATGTAAATAGGCCGACGCACTTTACCGGCCATAGCAAAACTCTGCTCGTTTTGATCTGTACCGATATAAATATAAGGTATGTATTGTAAATTGATAATAAACAGATAAGTACATATATTTTACTGAAATTCAATTAAAAGTTACGTGTAATTTATATTCCTCATCATTTGATGCAATCGCTGAATTGTCTAATAACTTTAGAGTTAGTAATAATTGTTTTAGCAAAAGTTCTGAACGATACGATATCTCAAATATATCTTGTAGAACTACATTTTCCAATGTTATATCACTGCTGTCCCTTGGACTGTTTAACCCGCCTAACATTCGACGTCATTCGACATTGCTTTGTACAGTCAATGATTATAAATACACTTAAATAAGCAGACCTTTGTTAAAATTATGATAAATTCAAGTTAGTTTTTGTACCGTTTTATAACAATTTCTTTTAGCATAATACATAATCAAATATATCATCTAAATTACCACCGTTACGTCTTTTGCACTCTTCTAAGCGAGTTCTAAAATTTTCGAATACTCGTCGGCAAAGAGACCGCGAGATCGTTACCTCTTAAGAGACTTAAGATACATCTTACTAGTAAATTACTTATATTTGTAAGTACTTTTACATCGTGTGATATCGGCAAAGTATTACCAAATAGAGTATGGATTTTGTTCTTAAGTACACAAAAGATCCTGTGAATAAATATATCCAGTAATTTATTCACAGGATATTTGATATTTCATAAATTAAATATTGCTTTATTAATTTTAAATAGATTAACTACGAATTCTAGGTAGTAATCCAATATACGAAAGTAATTGGTTTCGTGTCCATTTAAAATATAATATTTATATAATCGCTTAATATTGCATATTTATCAAAGTATACATTGTTTTTATATTAATTTTATATATTAGATTTCTATAATCTCTGACTATATTTTGACAATTATTTACGTAAATAATAACGTATAAATATGATGTAACTATGACCTTAATTATGACATACCTATTGCGGCGGTAATGACATAATGAAATCAATGTGATGCAATAGTGACATAAAAGAAATTACATTGACGATCTCTGACATGTTTTAGTATAGAATTGAAAAATCATACTCCGACTTTTTTCAGGGAGCAAGCTTTAACATGACATAAATTTATTTTTCAATATGGCTTTCCGTCTTTTTTGATAAAGTTTATTTGGATAAGGATTAGTATTTGACGATAACATAGGCTAATAATTTTAATTACTTTTATTCGATGGAAAAGTGGTTATAATGGCTTAAATATAAATGTTTGGTTTATACTATCGCGGACTTTATTGTAGGCATTATTGAGTTCGACAACTTTTCTATACCTACATCTCTAACCATTTAAGCAGCGTTCGCGAGAATCGTTAACGTACGGGATTTTTTCACAATTTTCACTACCACGAAAAATCCTATCTATTTTCCGAGACAAAATATAGCCTATGCGGATTAGGAAGAATCCCTCTAAGTAATGGAAAAAGAAATTTTAAAATCGGTCCCGTAGTTTTTGAGCCTATTCAATACAAACATACAAAAATACAAAAAATACCTCTTTATAATATTAGTATAGATTTCTGGTTTGAAAACACCTTCAAGAGTTGGGACTGGCTTGGACAGCCAGTCCCTCCACTCGACCAGCCCATCAAAGAGGTTATACGAGATTTAAAACCAAAGCAGTTAAATTTAAAGTATTTTTAAATCAGTATCGAAACACGTTTCATAAGGTGATGAAAGTGGATAACTTGAGATAAATTGCAAAATCGACTTATTCTCGTTATTCTAGGTCAGGTTAAAATGAACAACGATGTAATTAAACAGCAGATATTGCGATAGTATATTTCATTTTGATGCTTCTTGAATTAAAAAATAAAAACGATTGGGTCATTAAAATTGTATTTTCATTTTATTTGAATGAACGCTTATAATATATTTGATATATCTTTGAAATACGTGAAATTTGTGTATAGTTTTGTAAATGAGAGAGATAAACTTATTTGTATTTATGCAATTTATTCACAGACTGAAATAGTGTAATGAACAGCCGAGACAAGTAGATTTCATTAGATTAGATCTTAGCTTGACGCAAATTTTATTGAGTATTACAACTACAAAGAGAACAATTTTATAGACATTTGCAAACGCCAAATGTCTGGTTCATACTTGAGTCAAGTTATTTCATGCTTGATGGATATTTGATATCAATACTATAGATTTTCTCGTTTCAGAATCCCCTTGTACTTGAATTGACTGTTACTTTATATAAGAAGTGGCCTATGCTTGTTTGCTATCTACGTGTTTTTACACTTGAACGAATATTTTGAGGAAATGTCAGTCTTTGGGGAGTAGATGGAACTAAACTGTATTGTTATGAAAAACTTCAAATGAGACGTAGCAAATACAATTGAAAAATAAATTGTACAATTTGTATTAATTTATGCAACTGTTTTATAATTGTACAAATAAAAAATAGATAAAATTATATGTGTAAATAAGTTTTTGGAGGCTGAATTAAAATTGTAAGCGGCATGATTTAAAAGATTTTAAAAGACCGAAATATACAAAAACTGAGTCCCTGTTATTGTAAAAATAAATAATGTTATGTAATGTAATTATTGTAAAAATAATCTACTACTTACTACCTAGTTAATAGCTTGGCTTGCTTTAAAATAATGCTCTAAATTGTGCTCTAAGTGTGCTTAAGACGAAATTTAAAATAATGAAATCTGTCTGGTCTGGTTTTTACTCAGTATAGATAATTAAAGACTTGTGTGAATAAGCCTTTTTATGTTTTCTACAACCTGTCATTATTTATTTATTTAAATCTTTTCCACTTTGAATCATTACCAGTGATCACTTGTGAACGTCAAATAGAGGTGTCAGGAGCCTATTTTGATACCATACTTATCGAAATAAGAACTCCTACATGGATTAGTTCTGCAAGACTTAGCATCTGTGAGAATATCCTTAGTCTTTGAAAATCTTAAAAAGTTTTAGAAGATTCCTAAAAATATCATTTGAGATAAATTCAAGAAATATATTTAAATCCTCCTTTTAATTTAAATATATTCATAGTATATTATTTCTTATTATAAAAAATGCTTTGTTATATAATATTTTTAAAGCATTTCTCAGATGTTGAAAAAAGAATGCAAGTAAAAAATTTGACAACTTGATTTTATTGATTGAATGCTTAAAATGTCAAGCTGTTATGTGTTTGAGTATCGATTGTTTTTAGTACATCAAAAAATATAACATAGACTCTAGTCTATTGCCTTATTTTAATTACTTATAATTATGATCGCACTTTGAGTAAGTGCAAAAGTTAAAATTTAGAGTTAAAAATTTAAAATCAATAGCAAGATACTTAAGAAACCATAATTTATTTTATGTGATTTATTTTACTTTAAAAATCTTGAAATCTGGAACCAATAACACCAGGGAATAATTTAGCGGAAATCAAGTTTTTATAAGGTATAAATATTGTTAATAAAATGCCGTGAACCACAACTACTGGTCTGTAATCACCGAATATAATTCGAATGGTGCAAAGAAACATGTAAGCAATTGAATCAAAATCACAGACTGTGAAATAAAAGACAAACCATTTCCTGTTCCTTTGTTGAATTAAAATATTATGCAAATGAATAAATGTGGCAAAAGTAACCATCTTTTTAGCTTATGCAGAAAATACCCCACTAATACAAAACATCGCTAAAGCTGCAATAGAACCCATAATATATTAAATAAAATATTGAAATTTCGTAAAAACAGTGAGTATATAAAAGAAAAAAAAAATAACAATTTTAGAAGAGTGTACCAAATCATCAATAAAATTCTAGGCCGTTCGTCGTTGTCTATTGATCAGGCAGTCCTGAACGCTTTTGAAACCTGATAACTCGCTAAAAAAATAATTGCTATCAATAAAATATTTTTTTGTTGACTTAATGCTCAATTATTTGAAACAGCTAAATTAATATTGTTCCAAATTGTAATGATTTATAACATTTTTATCTTCAATATAAAAGGAATCTTATCAATAGCACATAAACGGTCAAAATATCTAACGTCTTCAGAAATACCATTACTGTTAATAAATGAACTGTTCAAGGATCTGTCCTCGGTCCTTTACACTTTTTGTCTTATGTTAATCACATCAGTATACAATCAAACACCGTACGTGCTATTAATTTGCCGACGACATCTGTTTGGTAAAAACAGATAAAGATATAGTTTTCTAAAACCTTTAATACCTTAATTTAAATTTTAAAAAGTACTTCATATTAAGTCATCTTTTATATCGAAAATTCCAAATCCTAATAAAGTTGTTTACAGTCACATATGTTTACATCGTAGTAAATAAATAATTTAAAATAACCTTCTATACATCGGGTAAGAACTCATACCTATTTAGGATTAATTGTAGTTGACAAGCTTAACTTTTCTCATCACATTGAACATGTTTGTACAATATTACGACAGTTGTTGGCAATATTAAAACTTTTCAAACATCGTAGCCCACACAAAGTTAGGAACATTTCATACAATTCCCTTGGGAAACCCTACGTACAATACAGCCTGAGTAGCTATGGGCGAACGTTCAATAGTTATATAAATAAAATATACCAACTATAAATACGTATCTTAAAACCTACTGTATCAATCAACTTAAAAAAAGATACCAAAATAACCAATAAATTTTTTCGTCACAAACTGTAAATTCAAGAAATAATTTACTAAAAAGACATTTCATAAACCTAATACTAAATATTAAGTTAAATCGTCCCATACGTGCGAGAGCAATTAAACTCAAACGCTTTTGGAAGATTGGTGCAAATAACAAATATGGTAAAAGAACCACAAGTTACACAGTGACGAGGAACTCAGTAAGGACCTCAGAACTAAAAAGGGTCCTAAGTGAAGAACATGAAAAGCAAAAAATTAATGTACCATTGGAAAATGACGAGTGATTGATTTTAAATACATTTATTCATCATTTCAAGTATAGTTTTAAGTATAAATTCTTTCTAAGTTTAATTATAATGCCATGTATAAATTATATCTGTGTAATATATTGTAAATATGAAATTAAAAGAATAAATTTAAATTCATAAATATGAACTGCCAGAAAAATATGAGATTTATCTCATTGACTAGGTATAATTCTATAATTGATTCTGTTTGACTAAAAATGTATAAATAATAAAACAATATATATTTCTATTTTGCTACTAATTTTTATGATTGACTGTATGAAAATGATATAGAAACTTAGCACTAGCACTAACTAAAAAAAAAAGATATCTGAACCTCTGTTAGAACTACATTTTGACTGCTGTCCTTCGGACTGTTGAACCCTTACATTCCAATTTAATCGCTGTATACAGTCCTACAGATGGTTTTGAAGACAAAGGAATTAAAAAATCTTTGTTAACATTTATCAAGCGTTATAAGTTATGTACAGTTCCATGCAAAAAAGTAATATGAATAAGTCTTAGGCTCAGTTTTAATCATCAGTACTGCAACACTTACACACGTTAATGGGATGGTATGTACTGCATAGCTGTCAAATGACTGCAATTCCTATTAGGGCTAGCTCGACCGCAATCGAGAACTAGGTAGGCGTAGGCGTATTTGGCGTAGACGTATTTTACGAGGTAGGACGATTGCTATTACTAAATTATTGATATTTCAACGTTTGGAGGGATTCAAATAGGGCGTTAAATAGCTTGAAAGGGAATAAAGCTGTCACGTCACGTTTTTGGCTGTTAATTTTTTATAATATTTCTTTTAAATTTTTTGTAAAACATAAATTAACATGTAATATAATCCAAGAACTAAAAAATGGAACAAGTAACACTATATCAGAGTAAATATTTTTAGTTTGCTTTGAAAATTGTTGACGAGTCCGACGTCACGTTTCTCAGACTCTAGTTCCCTTTTATTTTTTTCTTCACCAAACATACATAATGTATTTTTATGTTTCTCGTCTTTGTCTTCAATAAAGGTTATTATCTGAGAAGATATAAAAACTTTCGTAAGGATAACAGATTGAGGAACGATGTTATTCAAAAATTAAATAGCAGCTAGTGTTGTCATTTATTGTTTTTGTCTATTCCAAAAACAATAAATGACAACACTAGTGTTAAATACCAAATTTGTTTGTTTTAATATTCACTAAAGAAAAACTACATACATAAGTTTACTTTTCTTAATAAAAACTTAAATTCAAAACAAACTGTTATTGTACCATCTTGTACTTATTTACTTTTATTTAAATTAAATCAAAGCAAGTCAAGTCAAGTGTCAACTTAATTATTATGTAAAAAAAAAAGAATCTCAAGTGTTCACACTCTTTCATAGATTTCTTCTATATCGGTGTTTCACAATGATTAGAAAAACATCAGTTCGTGAAACACATCGACTTAAAAAAGACAATTATTTTGATAATGTTACAAGTATGTTATATGTATTATTTAAAAAAATCATAAAGAAATATATTAAATTAAATGAACTTTTAATTATTTTTAAAATATGTTTAACACCTTTCAATAATTCTATTGTTGCAAAGAAATAATACTTGCATTAATTTAAAGGTAGAGGTATCTATGGAGTTACTTGCCCACATGTCTCCATATACACTCCCTGAACCCTGCATTAGAATTCCAATGATTAGATTAATTATAAAACCCTGAATTAGAATTCTATATGGTGTTCCTCTGTCTAAATTAATGAACTTATTTTCGAATATTCTAACCATGAAGGAATACAAGAATAAACTTCATGAATTTGACATATTATAGAGTTACCAGTTTCCGATTTTGACCCCGTCATTATAAAACAAGTGTATATAAACGATTTCAGTTTTCTTATAATCATTTTTTTTTATTGGAGACTCCACCCACATGGTTATGGAAATTGTTTTAAATAGGTTGCAATTAAAAAAAGTGTTGTATACAAGAACGAGTGAGAGAGAATGATGCAAGAAAATTACATTACTTTTATTACTTTATTTTGAAAAGACAAACAAACAGGCTCCTTATAAGCTGCAAGTCCTAAGTCATCTTTTAAAATAAAGAAATGAAATAATGAATGTGAATATAGGATAGTTGTCCAATTATCTGATGTATAAATATTCATTATAATAAATTTTATCATAAGTTTTGTACGAATGCTGAATAGATTTGCATACATATTTACTTAAAATTATAACAATGTAACAATATAATGTATAATGACACAATGAGATTAACGTGAAAATAATAGTGACATCATATAAATTAAATTACTGATTCCTCATATGTTATAAGAATATAGAATTAACAACTTCTACTCCGACTGTTGCACTGAAACGTGTTTAAACATAATGTAAGTTCAAATTTTAATATGGCTTCCGTTTGCGTTTATACAACAGCCTTTTTATTTCACTTCATCTATAAAAACGTTTGTTGTACTTGCAATTAATACATGTAACCCTTCCTGAAATAAGCAAATACAAAGCAAACAAAACGTAGTATAAGGGATGACAGCAATTCAATTTCAGCTGTTTATACATAAATCATTTTATTTTATTTCAGAGTAAACGTACCAGAGTCAACAAATGAGTTTTTATTTATTTCATTTTCATATTGTTAAACATGTCTATAAAGTTATCTGAGAATAATAAAGAGGTTAGTAAATGCCGAATTTACTCTCGGCAATACGAAAGTTAGTTGAAATTAGCCCTTAAGACAAGAATCGCTAGCTTAGACATATAAGATTTATGTTTATCTTCTGAAAGAATGGTTAAGTTGAATATAATTTCACAATCATTTCAAGAGTTGGGATTGGCTGTCTGTCACACGATCAGACAATCGGAGGTTAACAAGGGGTTTGAAATCTAAGTTGTTTATTTTAGAATAATTTTAAACAAATTTTCAAAAATAAAAATGAGGTTCATTTTATTTTTATAGGCAAATATTAAAAACACCAACGCTGAGCAGTCTCATAATATATTTATGTTTAAGAATTAAAAAAACAAACCGTAGAATTGGAATATGTTCCAATTCTACGGTTTCTGTTTGGATCTGGAATCTGTTTTTATATTGTTTTTAGGTAATTCCCAATCTATGGAGGCCAAAGTGGGTAACTTGAAATAAATTGGAAAATCGTATAACCCACGTTATTCGGTCGAGTTTAAATGAACAACGATGCAATGAAACAGAAAATATCCTAAAAAGGTATAATTCGTTTTCATATTACTTGAATGTAAATGTAAGACTAATGGGTTTTTAATAAATGTATTTCCTTTTTATTTAGTTTAAAAAAAAAAAAAAAAAAAAAAGACAAATATATTTAGAATACGTGGTTCAAATCACTATTATTTATAAAATAAGACAAATAACGTTAAAGAACATATTCGCATATTGATACAATTTATTAATTAATACGAATTGTCTAATGGAGCCGAGATGAGCAATCAGTTAGATTAAGTATTTTGAAGATATTAGATTCTTGACGAGAATATTATTGATTGCTTGCAAATGTCTAGTTAATACTTGAGTCAGGTTATTACATGCTTGATTGATATGAAAATTATAGATTTTCTCGTATCACATCAAACCTTTCCTTTATAACTGAAATGGGCTTGTTTGTTATCGACGTACGCGTTTTTTGTACTTGATTGAATTTAAGACAACTTCACCTTCTTCGAAGAGTTGGGAACGAAACTCTTTTGTTTGGAAAACATCAAATGTGATGAAGCATATACAATTGAAAAAATAGCTGTTGTTACTTTCAAAATAATATTAATTGAAGTAACTTTTTCATAAAAGTGCGACATTTTTTTTGCGGCTGTTTGTGTGGTACTCGTACTTATCTTCAATAAATTTTATTATCTGAGGAGATATTTAAATTCTTGGGAGGCTAGATAGAGGATCGATGTCATCCAATTACTAAATGCCAGTTAGTTGTATAATAGTCGTATGTTAAATACCTTATTAGATTATTTAAAAAATGCATGATAAAAATTGTTGCATTTATTTATTTAATTAACTTATAGGTTTATTTCCTTAAGATAAATGTGTTCTTTCTTTTTTTATTGTCAATTAACTATTTTATGTACCATAGCCATGA
The DNA here is from genome assembly GCA_963555665.1 of Dircenna loreta. NCBI lineage: Eukaryota > Metazoa > Arthropoda > Insecta > Lepidoptera > Nymphalidae > Dircenna > Dircenna loreta. The sequence goes on along the minus strand of OY743095.1, from coordinate 11,251,029 downwards.
TATTTATATTCATATAAATATCATGGCTATGGTACAATGTTATAATGGTATAATGTAATTCTCTCGTCCTTGTAAACCTTGTTCTCTAAGTTTGATAGTATTCTTCCTCATCGGTATCTAGGGACGATCGGAAATACAGAAGTTCGAGGATCATATCCACTTTGAAAAGACAATTAATTTCGATAACGTTACGAAAATTCGTGTTTAGAAATTTAGTAAAAAATATATTAAGTTAAATATTTCTTTAAATATTTAGACACAATTAATTGAGTTATTTCGTAGCTTCAAAGATTCAAAGAACAATAATTCAAATTTGACGATATTTGACGATATTTTTCCATGGACCTATCCTATATAGCACCTTGCATTAGAATTTCATAATTTCACGTAATAGTGATAGGAACAGGAAACCTTGAAAAATGGAAAAATAATAAAGGATAAAAAAAGAAGACTTTAGCCGTGTGACCTTTTCCAGGCCAGATAATAATATATCTATGTGCAAAATACCATAAATGTCGCTGTTTTATTTTTTGTAAGACTTATTGATAAATATTCAAACATAAAACTTTAACACTTATATTAATAAATATTAGGGCATATTATACACGACATATTTTATCTCTTATGTAAGGTTCAAGTTTAATAAATTGTTCCTTAAGGATTTATCTTTATTTCTCATTTATCTTAAGACGGCTTGGGAAAGAGCTTATTTTAAAAGTAGTTTTATTTACTCAAACTACATTTTACTTACTTTTATAGTAGGAAATATGATTTAAAAATAGATCCGTTTTCGACATTTTTAAATTGCTTTACTGAAAATGATCTAACATTTAAGATATAATACTTTCAAGAGTTGGGATTGGCTATATATAGCACAAAGAACCAATCAGAGAGGCTAACACTGAACACTGGATTTGAATCCAAATTAAATAATTGAAAAGTATTTTTAACCAATATTGGAACATGAATGAGGAGCATCTTCTATATTCATTTTATTTATTATTATTCATTACATTGATATATATATATATATATTTAATTTAAATTATTTGATATAATTTAAATTAAAAAAATATATATCAATTATTTGAAAAAATAATAATGTAATATAATTGACATTTCTTCAGAACAATTCCTACAATTTAATCACGTTCGTTCCGTATTCGTTTTTATATTATTTTTACGTTATCTATAATCCAAAGAAATTGAATTGTATAACTTGAAATAAATTGAAAAATCGACCACCACCTTGTTCACGGTTTATTTTAAATGAATAACCCTGTAATTAAACAACAGTTAGCTAGACAGGGTATAAATAATTTTGCTGTTACTTTAATTAAAAAATAAAAATAGTTGGTTATTTAAAATTGTATTTTAATTTCACTGGCTAGACTGCTTATAAGATAATACCCAAAATACCAAAGATTTGAAAAAAAAGGCGAAAAGTCCGTGCAAATTTTAAAATAATAAAATATAGCCTTTTAACAATGTGGACTACTTCAAACTTCATATTTACAAAAGTATACATTTGTAACTGCTTACATTTACTTTTTAATCGATATAATTTAACATTTTTATGATTTCATAAAATATCAGATAATATGACTTAAGATGGTTAACAAATCTTAGCAAGAGACGAAGAGAGAAGTATATATAGTACATAAGTATTCTCACTTAAACAGTAACAGTAAAATTATAACGAAACAACAATATGATGTAGGGTTGTCATACCTATGGTTAATGCGAATATTAAAAGAATGTGATATAATAGTGAAGTTTCCTGACATGATTAAATTTAGAATTAAAATTTTTTACTATTTTCACGGAGTATGCTTTAACAAGACGTCAGTTAAAATTTCAAAATGATTTCGTTTTCTTTTAATAACATATATACTTTTTAAAACTAAATATGTTGACTAAAAAAATCTGCCTGTATTTGGTATTAAGACATGTAACCCTTCCTGAAAGGAACAATTACAAAGTAAACAAATTAGTATAAAGGATGAAAGCATTTTTATTTTAGATGAGTTTACATTAGTTTATTTTTTTTTATTCGAAGATTATGACAGAGTAAATAACAAATAATATATATATATATAAAAATATCTTTTTGCTGGGATTGATTGTCTATCACACTAAAAGACAATCGGGCTTAACAAGGCTAACAAGGGTATAAGGGCAAATTAACAAATTTTTAAAAGGTTTAAAAATCTATTATGGACATATAAATAAGGAGTATATTTTACAATTTGCAAATTTTGAATAATAAGTTTTTAAGCTGCGATGTAATGGAACTGAAAAATCTAAAACAATGCGCACAATTTATTTTTATTCACTATCACGTATGGACAAATGTGATATTAGCGGAATATCGTATATTTAGTTTTAAGATTATGTGAGCGAAAGGAATCAGGAAACAAAAATTATTGTCATTTGAGTATCCTTAAAACCAATACGGATAGTATCCCCAAAGGAAGTACTTTTGATCCATCCCCGTTTCTTTTATGTATAAATGAACTATCACATTTTTTTAGAAAAAACTGATTTAATGGTGTTAGCGTATGATAGTGTTTTTAACTCGAGACGACAGCTACCAAAATGTTTATAAATTAGCTGATAAAGGACTCAAACAAATCATTGTCTAGTTATAAAGTAGCTTGTTCACTTTGAATACTTATAAACCATATACTGATAAATTAAATACTGATAACCTAACCTTCTGCAAAACTAATTCTACAAAGCCTAATAAATCTCTGGGAGTAGGCAAGTTTCACCAAGAAGTAAATTCACAAAATCTAAATTTAAACTCTCTTTATAAACGTTTCTCATCATCCGAAATGTTAGACAGTTTTATCAAGGCTTTTACTATAATTCAACCTTCTACAAGGCCCTCTCCAATATTCCATTTTATAAATCTTAATCGTTACACTGAATGTGATGCTAAGAATAACATTCTAGCGATCCATGCCTTTTCACTCTACTGCTTTCTACACAAATTCTTTCACTATCCAAGCTTATCGTATCTGGATTTTTTTGTTTTTATCTGTATAAAGTGTTTTTATGTATAAAGCTCTAAATCCCTGAACATTTTCGAAAATACATTAAAGAACTACTTTCCTACAATTTAATTTTTTTTTGCACATCCTATTCCTTTTGTACCTTTATTATAAATTTCTTATATATTACTTTATTTATAATAATCTGTATTTATGTATTATATTATTTTAAGCTTGTGTATTATATTGTATTATTTTCAGAATATGTATTATATTTATTATATGCTGCTATGCATTATATTGGATTATTATAATTCTATCATGCATATTATTTTAAATATATCAGCTGTACATCTCTTCTGCTGTTATTATTGAATACACCATCCTTTAATATTTGGGTCACCTGGAAGAGATCGCCTATTAGTACATTATATTATTATTTTCTTTATTTCTGTATGTAAATTATTTTGTAATATTTTTTAAGGATGTATTATTATTATTGTCTTAAAATACCGGTAATAAGATAGTTCCCAAGTAATCAACAAATTGATAAATGTGATTGCTCCGCGATTGATAATATTAAATATGTAGAGCCTATGCTAGATTATAAGTTAATTTGGGAATTATAAAAACTTTTCATTTTTTTTTAATTAATAATTTATTTTACATTGCACGTATGTGTTTAAGCAACTTAGGGATGACGTAGATACTAATCTAGTGCTACGAAGTTATCAAAGCTTATCCGATTGCTCTTTGTCCTAGTCCTATTGTATCAGTCCTTTTAGAGTGTAACATAATCTTACCTTATCATTGCAGAAAGGGCACAACGAGCTTTGCTGAAAGTGATAAAACGTTTGCTTTATAAACATCAAATTCTGAAAGGTTATATCTTTAAGAAGGCTATACTTTCTGCAGATCCTACAAAGTTCCACAAAACTCAGCAAACACGATTTTAAGAAATTTGTTATTGAATGGTTGGAAGATAATGATATATTAGTTACAACCTAAATCTAATTAAATCTTTACGTCCACACACGCGTTCTCACACACACATACACACACATATACTCGCCTGCACATACACACACATATATACATGTATTCACATACAAAACATCACACATTTATAGGTGTATATTATTTCAATGGTAATTTAGTAATACTTTTTTAATGTTTGTTTGACGCTGAGCTAACATTAGTCATCCCGTGACCACGGCTGGTGAAATTCGGCCGAAACATCGGGAAATAAAAAGGTATTTCACCTTAAATAATACTTTTTTATTCTAAGCGGAGGGGGTCTGACGATTCGTCACACAGGTTTCTATTTCTAGCACGGACACCATGCACTCACATTCTTAATTTATTTTAAATTTTAATAATTTATTGCACATACTTCGTTATCAAAAAGTGTATGAGAGCGAATAAAAACTTTATTGTTATCATTAATCATGTTTGGTATCCGTTTTTATATTATTGTTTTTCCTAGTCCTAGTCGTAGAGGACAAAGCGGATAACTTGAAACAAATTGGAAAATCGACTTATTCACGTTATTTTCGGTCGAATTTAAATGAACATCGATGTGATTAAACAGCAGTTACCCCGACAACATATAATTCGTTTTGCTTTACTTGAATTAAAATAATTGGGTTTTTAAAATTGTATTTCCATTTTATTTTTCCTAATGATTTTAAAAGATTTGCAATATATTTTCAATATCTTTAAAAACGTGTTTAATTTTTAAAAGGCGAGAAATAATGGTAAAAGTAACATATTCGTCTATTGATACATTTTATTAATTAACTTGAACAGTCTAGTGGAGTTCCGAGACGAGCAATTATTTTGGTTTAATAGATAGCTTGACGCAAATTTTATTGATCCTTCGTCTGGTTCATATTTGAGTCTATATTTAACATGCTTGATGGGTTATTGGTATCAAAATAATATACAGGGTGGGCCAAGAATTAGTAAAAATTAAAAAAACCATTTGATATATTTCAAAAAATATTTATTCGCAAGGAAGCTTATTAGTAGGAATTAATTTTTTAAAAATTACATCATCTAAATGACCACCGTTACGTCTTTTGCACTCTTCTAAGCGAGTTCTAAAATTTTCAAATACTTGTCGGTAAAGAGACCGCGAGATCGTCGACATCTCTTTGCCGGTTTCTTGTTTTAGTTCAGGTAGTGTTTTTGGTTTATTCATCTAGACACGGCTCTTTAAATAACCCCATAAAAAAAAGTCTGCTGGAGACAGATCTAGACTCCTGGGTGGCCATGGGATGTCGCCTCGTCTGGAAATTAGTTTTTCGGGAACATTTCTTTAACCACCGACAGGGACTCGTTAGACGTGTGACAAGTTGCTCCATCTTGTTGAAACCTAGTGTAGCCAGCCTATTGTAGCCAGCAAATTCCTGTAGCATCGGTGCCAAGAACTCCCGTAACATCTTGGCATATTCAGCAGAATTGACAGTAACTGTACGGACGCGAAAATCTTCGATAAAGTAGGGTCCAATGATTCCTTTTGCCGAAATTGCAGCCCATACAGTTACCTTGGGAGAATGCAGTGGCCTCTCATGTTTAGCTTTGGTATTTTCGTTGCTCCAATATCTGCAATTCTGTTTGTTTACATGACCGTTGAGGTGGAAATGAGCTTTGTCAGAAAATAAGATGTTGTCAAAATTACTGAATCGATCTAACATTGTTACAACATAAAAATTGCGCAAATTCAGTCATTAGGTTTTAGTTCTTGCACTATCTGGATCTTATACTTATATAATCCTAATTCAGCTGAACGCTTGCGCGTTGATAAATCTGGATCACGTCGAACAGAAGCGGAAACCTGCTGCACGTTCTCTTCGCTCCTAAAAGTTCGTGGTCCGCCAGTTTGCTTCACATTTAGTGTAGATCCCGTCTCTTCGAACTTCTTTACTCATTTTTTTATTAAAGGAGCACTCGGACACTGATTTAAGTCGTGTAAATCGTACTCAACGCGAAATAAGCTCCTCACAAGAATGAGCGAATTGTTGTTTAAATAAATTTGTTTTAAACAGTAAGCGCGCTGTGGCCCCGTAAAGCGATCCATTGTGACTAAATTTCTGAGAACCGAGTTAGTGGCCAGATCCCTCTTCGCACCCCGTGGGGTTGTCGTTTGAGTGGGGCGTTAGATTTAAATGTTAACGAATTCTTGGCCCAGCCTGTATTATTTCTTGTCGGAATAAATTATAATACAATATAATAATAGTAGAATTGAGTTATGCCATACCATGCAATGTTTATTTAACGAAATTTACACTTGAACGAGTACTTTAAGAAAATATCACTCTCTTTGGAGAGGTTGAAAATTAACTCTGTTTTTAAGATTACCTTGTATGAGATGTAGTAAATTCAATATCAAAAAAAAATCATGCGACTATTTTGTAATGTAGAAATTCAGGTGAAAAACTTTTGGGGAGTGAATTAGAATTGTAAACAGCATTACATTAAACAATGTAAAAACAAAAGAAACACAACGGTGTGCAGGAACCTGAGGAAAGTTCGTCAACTCAAAGCGTTTCAGAATTCCATTGAGCCCGAAACGTCCATGTAGCAAATTACATACTTCGGTACATAAACCATTATTTATCTGCTTTAAAATATAACCTTGTTTGCACATCTTGTGTATATTTTCATATACACAAGATGTATTCATGTTCATGAAGTAAATAAAAGCAATCAAAATAAAAACTTGTGACTAAATAAAAACTGATGTAGGACGGTCTTGACTTAAGTTGACTTCATTACATTTATTAACAAGATTTTGGCCAAATAATTTATATATATGAGACGAAGCTTCTTAGTATTCCATGACTTCACCGTGCGGGTGCCGGGCCCATCGCGTTGCAGGGAGAGGAGTGCAAACAGCTCCTGGGACTTGCGACCCAAGTGTAGGTTTAAGGGGCCCCTTTAAAATGCGCATTCACGCTCACCATCAACTGGTTGCGCTCCTCTCCCTACCTAACCAAATTTGGAATGAACCTACCAATGCCGCCTTTGAAGTACATTCTAGAAATATACTTTATTTATCAAAATGTAAAACTAAAAGATCTACAAGTTTTCATCAAGACATAAGAAAATATTAGTAATTTTGTAGTTATGATCACTATGATCAGATAATGGTATTTTAACATAATGGAAATTGTTGTCCAAAATCCAAAAAGTTTTAACTAAAACTTTTTACTCCACCTGTGGCCGTCTTGTGATTGTTCAATCGACAACGTCCCACAAAATATATCGAATTAACGTAAATATCGTGAATGACGGACCTAATGCGTCTCTTTCAAACGTCTTCTTTTAACAGTTTTATTAATATATTTTGGGCAACCGCCATATTAGTATTTTGTAAGAAATGTCATTCTGTCTTGCCTATTGACCTACATCAACTGACAGCTGTCATGAATTGTTACGTTCGCTGCTCAGACTCGTAAAATAATGTCTCTTCTATAAGTAAATGTTAGTATTTTGAATTTTAAATATTTCTTTATATATGTATAGTATATTTTTTATTTAAGTTATTTAAATCAAGTCGCAATTTAAATTAATTTAAAATAACTTTATTTATGTGTACTGCTAATTCAAAACTCGCAATCATTAACGGTTTATCTTTAGTTTTTTCATTTAATAAAAATCTGTTATTCAATAAAAAATTAGCTTCTCCTTCTTATATTTTCTATAACAAAAACCCTTCTTTAGTTATTATTTCTGCAAGATTATTTTTATTTTAGGACCATTTCTTCAAAGTACTTGAAATTTTTTAACAAATTCCGAAAAAAATATTTTGGCTCGTTGGAGATAAAACTCAGAAAAATATTTTTTTTGTCAATTTAAATTTAATCATGGTAATTTTTTTGTTAAAAAATAGCTTTTTTATATAATGGTTTGCTAGATTTTAACGATAAAGAAAAGCTTTTTAATAAATAAGATAACGGATTTTCTATTGATATCTTGGCTTTCCGTGTATAAAATTGCTCATAAGCGTTCGAAATGCGATTAAAATGTGACGAAAGTTTTATTAAGTTATTCTTAATTATACTTTTTAATACAATTAATAAAGTACGGTTGATGAAATATCTAGTAATTTTATTAATTTCATTGCCTTTCACGTTCCTAGTTTGTTACCTTTGTATCTTTCTTTCATTCAATAAAAATATAATCCAGGTTACTCATACTATAAGAAATATTAGGAAACTTAACAAGTCTTGTATTAAAATTCATCACATCTCAAAATCATTTTTTTAAATTAATATATCGGTCTTTTTTATATTATTATGTATTCTGTTATTCTGGAAAAAAATATTAGGCGCAAAATATTTCGTCGCTAAAAGCCAAATTTGCAAAGCAAATTAAAATGGATACAAAATGTTTTTACTCTTGAAAAGGTGGAAAATGTTTTCTTCGTTATATGCTTTTTTATTTTTTGCAATTATTTTTCCCATGCATATTCTTGTTATCTTTAGGATAGAATATAAAGATAAAAGTAGCAAGGCACAAAAAAACATATTCGTAAGGTGGCTTGCACATCTCTAGAATCCAATTTACTTTTAATTATCTGGAACATCTTTATAATATGTACAGTATTTAAAATAATACTTTTTAATTTAAGTAAAATTGTTCCTCATAAGTATTAAATGTATAAGATGATTTCATAAGAGCAAAACATGGTTCAAATTTTGACAAAACTCATACTATCCTTTAAAATATCTTTCCCTTTAGTGCTATTCCGCGTCACCTTTATGCTAATAAGCGGAATTATTCGCCACAGTTGTCTTAAAAGTATACAGCAGTGAGCCTTACAGCTTACCTCAAGAATAGATCCAAAGTCTGCCAAAGGGTGGCGCCACCACGATCCTACGCACAGTCGTAGCGCCTCGGTCACCGTAACACCACGTAGATATCGTTACTACGAGAATGACTCGCACTTACTACGAGAATTCTTATTAACATTCTGTGATGTGATAGAGTGGTTTCAAGAAGTTTAAAAAAGGGATAAAACTTTTGTTTCGTGAGAAGTTTTATTATAATTGTGAGTGTTTGTGAATTGGAAGTGATTTATGAGTGTACGTGATTTAAATTAAAACAAAGTAAGTGGATTTTTTTTCGTTTTAGTATAATTATATTGTGTTACTTGGATTTAATTAGGCAGTTTAATTTCATAATATAAAATCATCTGTAATGATTTTTTTTATAACTAATCAAATCAAATGTATGATAAATATTTATTAAAATAAATATTGTTTTATGACGTAAAAAAATATATTTCAATACTAAATAATTTTATGGTAATTAAAAAAAAAAAAGGTTTTTATACTACAAAAGTAAGTCACTGAATGACTTGCCTTATCTTCTTTTTATAAATGGCCCTTCAAGATAGAGTGTTTTAATTTTCAATTAATTTTCGTACAAAATAAAATGAGTGTACAATATCATTAAAATATATATATTATATATTATAACATATTCTTATTAGAAGTAGACGATAAAGAATTTTCTTTTATATAAGTATTTTTATCATTCTATTATTTTATCATTTTTGTACACTTTTAAATCAAAAATTAAAATAAAATAAATCCATATCAGTTTTATAAATTGCTTTTTTTTTTGTGAAATAAAATATGGCGAGAGTTCTATTTTATTTTTTGCATAAACTATATTTTGTATCATAAAATAGAAATCGAGCTTTGTTTTTAAATTATCATTTAGTGATATGAAATAAATCAAAGGTATTTATAAACAAAAAACATATCGCTTTAAACATAAAATATTTCATTCAAATAGTTAAATGAAATATAAATAACGCACTATTCCGATAAGAAACGGATGCTGTCATTAAAAATATAAACCTGTATCTCAGTATATTATTTATATTTGAATCAAATCATGTTAGATATAAAGTAATATATATTCATTTATTTGGTCTTCGTAGTTGATTAAGGTATTGATGGCGACAATTATCATCAATCTCTTTCTCAATATAATGTCGCCTATTCAGCTTATAAATTTGCCAATTCACGACTATATATTGGTAGAAAATAAATTATATTATAATAAAAAATATCCTATACAAGATCTTATTATTTCACTCTTTATAGTTAGAAAATTTTGTTAAATCTGTTTTTGATTTAAGTGTTACTTATTAAAGTGAACACTACGAACAAAATAAATAAACGTTTAATTAAAATTATATTTTAAAGAACACACAAGATAGGTAATAATGTGATTCGAAAAACCCAAGCTTTGTGCAAGGATATTTAATTTTTATTTTTGAGAACCCTCTTGCTAGTGTAAAGATAAAGTTTTTTATTTATTTGCAAAAGTTAAACATATTAACGTAATAGTTTATATTTTTTCACCTCCAAGGGCAAGTAAAATTTACCATTTTATACTAACTGTAATTTGACAGCTCAATGCATAGCCGATAAAAAGGACTTGTCAGTTTGTCTTTTATAAGTTACTCTGTCCTTTTTGGAATATGACCCTAAGAATACACAACTTAAATGTTTATATAACTTCAATATAATTGGTTTTCCACAAAATACTACTACTAATATACTTACGTGTGTTTTTAGGTTTTGACAATTGGTGTATAGAAAAATAATTTAACCACAATAGGAGATATTTTTTAAAATATGTTATATTAGCTAAAATAAATGGTATTTGAGATATTAATCTTGTAAACGAAATAACGAAATATATTTTATCAGAATCACTTGTGGAGGTTTAATCAAAAAGTAGGTTTGATTTCTTTAAAATTATTTTTTATCCAGTATTCTGATATCGCTTTCGTGGAATCTATTAAATAGAGCGGATGTTTATTCGCCGTCGTTTAAATATCAATTTAATAAATTAATAAGGAAATTTGTCGTTAAATATATATTTTTACATGCATAAGATTTTTTAATTATTTATAAAACAATAATTAATAATCCTCATTAACTTGTATGAAAGTTCCATTAATATCCAATTGTCTGTTTGTTTCTGGCTCAATAAACCAATATATAAGTATAATAATAATAATAAGCCAATGTATTGAAGTTGTGTTATTATTTCTATTAGAAACGATTCAAATATATGACTATTGTCTATTTTTTTATTAAATACTAGGTATTGCCCGCGACTGCGTCAGCTTGAACATAGGTCTCGTAAGAAATTCCTTCGCTTGAACTTTTATTGGTCAACATTATTTCAAAATTGTTCTCTACGAAAATCCCTATTGATATTTCAAAGGAATAATATAATATAGCCTAGATCCAACATGAAAGTTATTTCTAAATATTGGTTAAGACATTTTTAGATTTGGATAAATTACTTTGAAGATTACCTCTAACATATAAACTTATAAATTATAAACCCAAACATACAAACATACATACAAACTTTACCTCTTTGTAATATTAGATTGATCAAAATATAAGGCTCTAAGCTATCTCCCCACTAATTTTCAGTCAAATCTGTTCGGCTGTTCTTGAGTTATAAATTGTTATACTAATACCAGTTTCTTTTATATATGTAGAGACAGCCAAGGTAAAAAATAAATAAATAACTAGTTTTATACATAATTTCGAGCTTACCTTTCTAATTGGGTGATGAGATAACAACAAATCACTTCCCTTGAAAACGCTGTATATTATTTTTATTTATGTTTCCAAAAAGATATAAAATATAAAGATATAATTGATAGTCCTTTATTTACAACCTTTGTATGAGTTATAACTTTTTACGTTATTTGTCATTACAGTACCAAGTACTGGTATCTCATACTAATAACTAATTTCTCTAACACGCCATATGGTGCTGCCAAAGTTACTCGTCGCAGTCATTTTGTATGTAATATATACATCTACAGAAATAAATTTTGCTTATACTAGAGGACATAATATAATGTTACGTATATTTATAATAATACTAGCTGTTACCTGCAACTTCGTCTGTGTGAATTACTGTTTGACCGGAAAATAGTGTAATATAATATGCTTTTATTTGGAATTATTTTGGATTTATGTTTTTAAACCTACTATCTAAAAATATTTGTAAAATTTGAGTTGTTATTCTAAATTGCCAATAATTTTTCCTAATACTTCTTTACTTATAGTTCTAGAAATAAGCGCGTTGATACAAATAACTAGAGCACAAATTCTTCGGCTTTATTACTCAAGAAAAGATAATTTTATTAAATATATTTATTAGCCTATAGGAAAAAAAATTGATATCTTTATTTTATTTGTTTTGTATATAATGGAAGCTATTTTACCCTAATATAGTTATATAAAATACCAACTTTTTTTTCATAAATATTATCAGCGCTTTTAGTGACAATGCTTGAGCTAAGTTTTAGTGCACAGTATTTATAAAAACAAAGAGAAGTAAAATAAATAAGAAAAAATATATCTGCAGCAGAAGCTCAAATAGTTAGGGCTGTCCATTTTATTTACTTTAAAAGAAATCTGACGCATTCGTTTTCCTTTCAGGAATTGCTTAAAGAATTTTAAGATTTTTTTGCCAACCAATAACATTCGAAGAATTTAATTCATTCCTTGATTAAGCTGCATTTATACCAATCGAATTGTTTATTGTAAATTTTACTTCCATTTATTTTAATATAAAATTTAGTAAATAATTAATTACAGCACATCATATATTTTTTTGACATAGATTTTTATGTAACCCTCCTGTATATGGATGATATATGTTTAGCCTTATTATAATATGGATATAACTACTTCATATGTAACAGTAATACTATGTGATTTAGACTTAGCATCAGTTGCTAGGCAGTATCCACTTAGACAATATTGATTCCCCTTTAAATATTATTTAATATTAGTTATAATAGCAAAAACCAGCAAATGAAATATAATGTGTCCTCAAAGTGAGTCTTATAAAATATTCACTCTCTGATTGTCAAAGCTACGACCAGGTCAAAAGATTATTAACATACAACGAGTTATTTGATTTTCCAATATTTACCCAAATATTATATATCAATTATCCAAATTTATACTCAAAGTTACATGATAATTATAATGTATTACTTGAAAACATATTATTCAATTGAATATGAAATCCAAAAACGATAACCTTGTAAGACTAAGAGTAATAATAATAGTGTGGGTGTAAACCTATTAAATTAAGTATTCGCTGAACAAAATCTTTTATATGACGTAAGGGCGCTGGATGGGAAGTATATATTCATACAGCACCTTGACCTGGAACTGCTTTTGTGATATTTTAATGCAAGCATAATAAATCTCGATTGCATTTTTGCATTTTTTTTTAGTTGAGGTAATGCATTCATTTTCTATAAAATATGCATACATATATTAAAAATATAAAATATTTAATACATTATGAATTGGTGTCAATATTTGTTTCCGTGTGGCTGCATTTCCTGTTAATTCTAATGTCTCTGGACACTTTGAAAGAGTTAGTTGAATTGAAATCAAATAAATATTTTAAGAAAGATCATTTGATTTATTTTAAATAGATACGTAAATGAAATAAAAGGACAGTTATTAGTAATTTCTTATTGTTCTTCCAAAAGTATAAGAAAAATCCATCTTTTTTCGTAACGTTTTCTAAAAGTTTCAGTGAAATCCATCTTTTTTCGTAATTTTTAACTCATTATTATGAAGGTAGCGAAAACTGTATATCGTACAAATACTGAATGATAATGAAGGCGACCGCGTGTTCAACGATGAACAGTAATGAAAAGTTCCCGAACTCTGGAAATAATGCGGAAAATAAAATTTCTTATGTTCAAATTATAAAGAAAAGAGACCAATTCAAACTTAGGAAAAACGTTTTCAGAATAAACGCCTTGTTTCTTAGATGGCAAATTGGACTCAAATCATTGTGAGGTAGAGTTAAAAGTTTTATTATAAATATTTCTCTTTATGAACTCATGAAAGACCTTGATATGTTTTTTAAGTACCGCTAAATATTTCGCACCCGAATTGAAATAGAAGATTACACTATATTTGTAATAAATAAATAACAACCTGCATGTTGGCAGTTATTACTAAGGGTAAATGTTTATTTCATTTTAATTATATTATTTCATGAACATATTTTTTATCACAGGACAAATTAAGGCCAAGTAGTGAATTGTGATAATTTTGTAGGAACTCATATTTCATAGATCATTTAACTTGAAGTCCGTTTAAATGCTACTGAAACTGTGACCGAGGTTAACAAAGAAATTTCATGCAGAGCTTAGTAAAGATTTGCGAAAAGATAAAAACTCTCAGACCGCAGAGACAAAGATAATAAAAGATAACTTAAGCTCTCGTGGAAAAAACGTGATAGACATCATAATCTTGGATTATAATTTACTAGAGAAGTGTTCATTTTAAAAGTAAACGATAAAGTTAGAGCTAAATTCCGTTTTTATTACTTTAACTGTAACTAATATGAAAACAAGAATTTATTGTCTATGCTTCGGGGTGAGAAAACAAACTTTCCAATATTTGTCATCTTATTCATATTTACAAGCTGTTCCTGCGACTGCGTGTGTTATGTTCGGTTGGTTACATTGAGAACGGTCCTAGTATGTCCCCCTTTTATATTTTTGGCATCTCACCAAAATTTAACGCAGCTTATTTAAATTATTGGTTTGAGATACGTCATTGTTTATTATTATTTTTTTACTCCAGTGGTCTTGAAGAGGGCTAGAAATCTGATGAATTGAAAAAATATTAAACAAAAATTTTGTAGATATTTTTTTATGGTAAGTTAATACATTTTGTAATGGTAATTTTTTCTTATTTTACGAGAATTCACAAATCTTCAGTAAACTGAAAGATTATTCTGTTTTTTACTATCATCAAGTCAAACTATTTCAGTAAATAGTTTGACTTGATGATAGTAAAAAACTATCTAACTATAATAATATTGAAGATGTCTGGGAGCGAAAGCTTCATATCTAAGTCGTATAATCGTCTAAATGTTTCTCGTGTTACAATACAGATTGGTAGTTTCAGAGATGGACACGTTAAAGAAAAAACAAGTTGGTGTTGTGGTGAAGGATGTCAACTTGTGTCGTGATAGGAATACTGACGGCGCAAGTTCGATTCTCAACGGGTCTTGCATTGTTTTTAAATAGTTTTAATTCTAGATAAATATGGCGCATAACGTAAATGTTATACAGAAAACAATATGGCGCTGTGATACGGTTTCACGTGATTTAATGAACTTAAATACTGGTATCGATGTTACCGTTCAATGTGATATTTATTATATACCTTTATCGTTCTTATTGGACGTTAGAGAACTTAGTGATTTGAAATATTTAGAGAACTAAGTGATTGGAAATATTTCCGTAATAGTTATATTTATTTGGGTCGGGTCGGTGGAAAAAAATAATGTGAATTCTGCAGATATATATAAAGGTTTTTAAAGGAATACCATTTTGAGCATCATGGGATGAGAGCTGAATGCTCTTTTCACAAATTATTGAGGTCTACACAGAGCTAAATCCCACGATTTAGATACACTACATGTGCAGACTTTTCTTTATGAGATATTAACTTTTTCTACGGTTTCTTTAAAGGAAAGATAGGGAAAAGAGAACTGCTTAAAATAACTAAAGTAACTTACAGCGACAGCGCCTCCGTTCACTTTCAGGAAACTTTTATATTTATCCGACATGAAAGGCAGCCTGTGTCCTTTTCCAGATCATGATGTATTTTAATTCCAAGTTCCATATAAATTCATCCAGTACCAATAATACTAGCACTGTCAGTACATTTTATAAGCCAAAGTAAAAATAGATGATGAGCTTACAACTGTCATGACTGGGTTAATTGTTATTTCTTTTGAAACAAAATCATAAGTAGTCTTATGATATAATATAGTTTTTACATATTGTTAAAATTTGATGTTTAATTTTCCCAGCGCAGTAACAGATGGACTTATAAATACATTTTTAGAGCTTATGTGTGTGAACATTTGTATTCAGCTACTAAAATATTCAAAGGAAAGTCGAGTAAAATAAAAACGAACACTTTATAAACTTGCAAGAGTCGTTTCTCTTAAGATCTTAAACAACAGCGTACACATCTAAGTGTTCATCGTAAAAACTGCCTCTCATATTACTTCAACCTCGACTCTGTCAATTCAAATACAAGCACTGGCGTTGAGATCCTAGACAGTCGATCAGATCATTTTTTATTAATTGAAATACGTATCTACCAGAGAAGGGTTATACGAGTAGTTGTGATATATTGTACTCTACTTAAACGTCACTATGACAAAAATATTTCTGTGCATTTTCAGAAAATATTATTAGAGACTGGAAATTAAATAATGTGTATTTTTATGTCAAAAACGACCATTGTTAAAATTTGAAAGTTTTTATTTGTGTAAACAGTTTGTTCTCAAAATAAATAAGACCAATATTTTTAACGTCTATGTTGAAAATTTATGTTATCAGATACATTTATCATTACGATCGGGAAAGGGTAACTTCTTTGGGAAACCTATATATAGAAGATATTGCAGAATTCACAGGGATGAAAAATAAAAATACATTTTTAATGTAATATGACTGTATGTGTTAAGGGAATTAATATTAAATACCAAAATATATTTAGTTCTCATACTTTACGGTCGGTCTGTATTCAGCACACACGGTGACATCTAACCCAATTTTCTAAATTTAAATTACCGGTCAAGTTTTAATATCAAATGTGAATTTTTATTTTATGATAGAGTTTAATCTAATTCATGTCGACATAAATCTCTGTAAGAATGTTTTTTATTTTTAAATAAAACTGTAAGTTTTGACTATCATTCAAAAAATTCATAGCCCTATGTCTGACTCATCTATATTATACTACTTTTTATATTTTTGTTTTTATGTCTTTCCTTATATCCTTCTTTATTTTGGTAGATATTAAGTAAAAATATTTGATAATGAATACGGCTATCTATGGATAAAATGGCCCTCTCCATCCTGGTAAGGATATATAATCGTGAAGATATTGTCTTGTCATAGTCACAATTCCAGGGTACGGGTGACGTAATGTTTGAACTATCCGATTTCATGCGTTTTTCTTTTTAATAATCGTTTTTTTTTCTAGAACATCTAGAGTTTCAGTGGCGCGACGCTGTCCATCAAAGAGAGCGTTTATTTTTAACCTAAATAGTCGCTACACTAAACATGATTTATTTTTGAAAGGTAGGTTTTTATAAACCGTAGAACAAAAGATACAACAGCTTGTTATATAAAGTTTAACTAATAGTATAAGTCGTATTATTTGTGTTTTATTAAACTGCTT
Organism: Dircenna loreta; assembly: GCA_963555665.1. Taxonomy (NCBI): domain Eukaryota; kingdom Metazoa; phylum Arthropoda; class Insecta; order Lepidoptera; family Nymphalidae; genus Dircenna; species Dircenna loreta. Next base: position 11,233,724 of record OY743095.1, on the reverse strand, counting down.
AATTTGGTAAAAAATACACTCAAAACAAACGTTTTCTATTTCATGTATAAACATTTTTATTTACTTACTAACTTTTGTAATTCGTTACAACAAAGCTCAAGTAACCATGCGTAAATCACTGTTATTACGCCTCTTTACAGTAACTGAAGTAGTTTTGTTAAAAAACTGTTATAATTTGGAAAAGTTGTGTCTAAGATAGAATATTTTAATTTTAAAACAGGTGCGCTAAATGGCATTATGTCAAAAGAAACACTGATTTCAAGAACGTTTCATGAAAAGAAAAAAAATGACAGTTTTTTTTTAAATCTCAAAGAAAAGTCCAACAGAAACCATCTCTGGAATCGGTAATACTTGAGAATCTACTATAAAACATAATACTTCAGTCATTCTAGTTGTTAATGCATTGCTGATTATCAATTGTCTTTTACCCATGGTACAAGATTTGCTAAATTAAGGGGAAGGGGGCGTTGTGTGGATTTATCTCAAATTAGATTTTTGTTTTTTTATTTGTTTTTTTTCAAGTGTAACATTATGTATTCGTAATTATTATGTATGATAAATCAGTGTTTACTGTGGGCTATCAAATTGATACCACCCTGTGTCCTAAAATATTTTATCCCACCAAGATTGTCTGGCGCTGCAACTTCCATATTTTCATGTCTATGGCCGACGATAATTAACTTGTACCATCAGTAGATCCTTTTGTTCGTCTGTCAGGTTTTTTATATAAAAACCGTAAAAACAATATGTTTATTTTATATTCCAATAAATAAGATTTCATTAAACATTTATTAATGAATGGACCCTTTTCATTTATTTGATAATAGTTAACTAGACTGCGATTTCACTCTGTATAGGAAAAGGAACTATTAATGAGTGAATATTTCTCGGTCTTTAAAGGTGCCATTAACATTTTTTTTTTTAAAATGCACTCGTCTAGATAATATAACATTTATTAAAATAAATTGAGAGCTTTCAGAGCTTATTGATAACAAACAAACTAATTTCATTCATACTATTATTAAAGATAAAATAATTATTAAAATAGTAAACGAAAAACCTTAACTTATATAACACAGTATTGCATATTACAATACAATTGATTAACACTGCTACAACCACATTAACCGTTCATATTATATTCCGATCATAAACTATGAAACTAATCCTAACACTATGGCAAGCTGCAAACAGCTTAGCCATATTATTGCATCTTACCCCAATGAGTCATCTTACTATCTAGAGCTATATGATGTAATTATATATATTTTTTATATTTAAACTTTCGTGAATCATGACTATTATATTTATATTTACCCGGCTGTATTCACGTAGAAATTAAATCGGAATGTGCCCGACTAGTTTCGAACCCGTTCGGGGTCCTTAATCATGAGCTCTGAGCGTGGCGGACTCGCGGCGGCGGTCTTAGATTCGGGAACGGCGCATTTCATACGTTTTGACAAAGCGTCCGTATTAGCAAGGGAAAAGTTTTTAGTACCGCGTAAAGCACGGGAGGCTATCGAAATTTTTCGTATACCGAACTTCAATAGGGATAGTGGTTGGACCTTACCATCGGCGTGGAAACCGGTTATCAATACAATGAAGAGCAAGTTCTATTCAGAAGATTTTAATAGTGACACAGTGAGTTCAGTGTGTATACAACGGGTGACAACGACGAGTGACGAAGACATGCAAGAGCCCTCTGATGACATCACTACATCTTCCCCCCCGCCGCCGCCGCCACCTTCGCGTCGGGCCCAGAGAGCTGCGGCACGCAGTTCTCGCCGCGAGTTCGCCACGCTCAGAGCTCATGATTAAGGTCCCCGAACGGGTTCGAAACTAGTCGTGCACATTCCGATTTAATTTCTACGTGAATACAGCCGGGTAAATATAATTATATATAATAAAAAAAATATGTATCTGTCTTAATGTAAAAAAATATTATTGTGTTATTGGAATAATTTGTTCATTTACTTGGTACATAGCTGCGTACCTAATTTAATATGAATTAAATTTATTATGAATTTGATAATAATCAATCTTATTCTGATGCAAGACTGGTTCTCTGAGTTTCTTTAACCGAAAATACTTCTATGAAAACAGATTCCCACCTATTGATTTCCTGTATATATTCATTGGTGAATCGAAGAATGATTTGCTTTTGGAACACTTGACACAGAGAGGTCATTCACTAAATATACTTTATAATGTGTCCAGACAATGGCGGTATTAACTAAATGACTCACATGTATGTATGGTGGTTAATTACCGAAAATATAGACAATAAAAATAAATTTGTACTTCTCGAGCGGTGCTGCGAGCTAAGTAAGGTAAGGTAATATATTTTATATATTATATACTGTACAGCGCCACAATAATCATCTTAGCAAGTTGAATAAGAAAACTTTACTCAAATTGTAAGTTTTTGTTAATTAAGTGAAAGAAATTATATTATTATTCTAATGAGTATTTTTTTTTGTTCAGAATTTAATATTAAAACATGATAGTAACTTTATATTTATGTGTATATATTTTGACGTTCAGATTTTAATATTAAAACATGATAGTAACTTTATATTTATGTGTATATATTTTGACGTTCAGATTTTCTGTTGGTAAAGCTTTTTTTGGTGAAATGATTACTTATTATTAAATAATGTTAGATTTTAAACCACTTAAGTTATCTTCATAAACAAAGCGATTTATATTTATGCTTTTTTAATCTCTACAAGGATGAGGTGTTTCAAAATATTTGAAACAATGTGAAGATGTTTGTAATCTTAATTAAATCTTATAGAAGTCGAGTAATTTGTAAGCGCAAGTTAGACGTTTAATTGTTGATAAAAGTTTCTATCTTTCTTTTACATCATTTTTAATTTAAAGAGATTTTTGATTTAATACAAATAATAAACTTTACAAAAAGAACCACTTCCAATACTTCCAATAAATTTAAAAGTTAAATGATTTTTGTATTTTTTATTTTTTTTCATTGAGAATATATATTTTTTCTAATAATTTAAATGAATGTCAATTCAATTCTGTAGCTTACGCTTCGTTTATTTGTGTTATGTTGCTGATATTAATATATTCTTAAATTAAAAAGGTATTTCCAACTTGAACGACAGTAGATCAGACAGACAGTTTAGATATGTTTTTTTGAAAACTAAATGACTTAACATATTTTAAAAAGTGAAGCATAAGTGTAAGGTATAAAAGCTAAACAAATATGTTCATTAACAAATATGTTTTCTTAATATTTTTCTTTTCTTGATAGAAAAAAACAAGAAATGAAAATATTGAAATGGTACTTTATTGTTAATTTATAAATTGATATTCTGTTTTTGATTTTCTATGACTTATAAAGATTTAATAGATCAGAATTTATTTGAAAATTCAATTGAATTGAATCAATTTATATAACATTCATGTTATAATAAAAGAAATAAATTATATATATTATTCTATTATCGAGTCAAAAATAAATTAATATATAATATTTTGATTTATATTGAATAATTGAAATAAAATAAATTCGACAGTAATTTGAAATTTGAATGTTTATGAAGGTTTGGATCAACACCTCTCCGCCTGTTTATTTTTGTTTTTATGCTATGCGGCCGACAACTCTTCACGGATATTTGACATCAGTCTAATAAATACTTGACACTACCAGTATAAAAGGAATCAATGAAATAGAGTGCGTAATATGTAAAATGTTTTTTTCACTTATTTAATGTATCCCTAATGCATTATTATATATAAATATTAGCTTGCTGCATTATTTTCCTAATTGACTTTAACTGGACCAAAGTTTATACTCCTCCGTCCGCGTGTATTTCGTAAAAAGGGTACAAAGTTTTTGCTTCACGTATTAATATAATAATTTACTGTAAAATGTAGACAGAATTTTAAAATTAGTTTTTACTTACAGCTTCAATGTCCATGAAATATAAATAAAATAGTATTTCATATATTCTTTAAATATAATCTCATTTAAATATTTATCATAAACACGTGACCTAGATATAGTAATATGCTCATAAGTGCCAAATACGTTTATCAATGACAGGTATAAATAAGGCTTATTACGTTTTATTTAGTTTCAGTAGACTTTATCACATACGTGAATGAACACTTCTTTGTTTGACCTTAAAAAATAAGGTTCAGTGAATATATGAAAAACCGTCATTTAATTTGATATGGACGTTAATGATATTATTAGTCTGTGTATTATGATATTATGTTTTAAATAAAATTGTAAGTCTAGGAACGTTATGATGGTGATATTAGAAGAGTTTTCCTACCATCTGTAAGAATAACTATAAATCACACAATGTCAATCACTAAATGTTTGGAACAATCTTGATATTCTCTATATTAAAAAAAATATATCGTGATAAAGATAAAGAACGTGCGAGGGTTAGGATCCCCTACTCATTTTTCTGAAAACCCTACTACCGTATTATTATTTTTCTTTCCTTGACGAAGTTAAGACGTCTTGAGATGCTTGTGTTATGAATTCATACCCATGTTTTTAAATTTGTAATGTTATATGATATAAATTTGACGACTTGTTGTTCTAGGTGTTTGTGAGTGTGCCTACTAAGCCAAAGGTCTCGGGTTTAAAGCCCTCGCGTGATAGTCACTTAGATGATTCACAGATTGTTGTTTTAGGGCGAGGTGTTCGTTCTGTCCGTTATTTCTGTTTGTAGAATCCCCCTCGACACTTTATAAATACTTTATAAGGGTGTGAAAACACAAGCTTACTTTATTACCAAATCAAATGAACAACACATTGGAAAAAGAATAGACGATGTAGAGATAATTTAAAAAAAAAGAGAAAACGGTGTTCATAATTTATTATATCTGTCCATGATGGTTTTTCCCAATGATGATGGTTCCCAATTTTGTCGAAAATAATAATATCAACGCTGTGTTGTGTGTCACTTTAAGATCTAAGATGTTGCGCAACGTTAAGAAGAGATGTACGATTGCGTCTTAATATTTTAAAAAAGTAACTTTTTTCATTATTACTCTTTTTAGTTTTAAACAGTGTTCTTTGGGCATGCTACACCTAAAGATAGATTATTGTTATATGTGATTTATCTTTCTTTCACAATTTATTATTCGTTTTAAGCTAGTTTTAATGATATTTTTATTGGAACCTGTAAAAATACTTATCCGTGGTTGGTAATATTGCTTATTGATGAAGTCGAAGCCAAAGTTTTCAACATCATTGGGCTCACAACTATCAACACAACATTAGTTAATACAAAAGGAAGTTCTTTCAGAGGAAACGATGGATACGATTAAGAATAAATAAAGATACTTAGCAAGAACTGATACAGTATTGTTGTTAAAATCAATAAGTATTTGTACCGCTTATAAATGAAGATGTTGTTATTTACAACTTAATTATAAGACTTTAAAAGATAAATCAAGAAAGATTGTCTTTCTTGAAAGCACAAAAAAATAAGCATGAAATTATAAAAAATATGCTTTATTGTATACCAATAAATACATTATGACAAAACAAATATAGAAAAAGTGCTTTATTTAAGAGCGATCTCTTCCAAGTACCTATTAAAAGAAAAGAAAGGTATTAAAGAGACTTGGCGTAGGCCTATCATATATAAGGAAGATGAATAAGTAAACAGACAAGATTTATCTAAAGAATTCAATTTTTATTAAATAATGACCACACTTTTTTTTTTTTTTTTTTTTTATGTTATAAGAGGGCAAACGAGCGTGCGGATCACAGGTGTGAAGTGATCACCGCCGCCCACGAACTCTTGCAACGTCCGAGGACTCACAAGAGGGTTGCCGGCCTTGGAGGTGGGTATAAACGCCTTTTTTGAAGGTATCCATGTCGTATCGATCTGGAAACACCGCCGAAGGAAGTCCATTCCACATCTTTGTGGCACGTGGAAAAAATGTTCTTGAAAACCGCACAGTAGAGGATCGCCACGCATCCAGGTGGTAAGGATGGTATTGCAGGCGATGTCGTGCTGTGCGGTGGTGAAATTCGGCGGCGGGCATCAGATCAAAAAGCTCTTCGGAGCACTCCCCGTTGTAAATGCGATAGAAAACGCACAAAGAAGCCACGTCTCTACGCAATGCCAAAGAGTCCAGCCGTTCACAGAGCACTGGGTCCCCGACAATCCGCACGGCTCTCCGCTGTACGCGGTCAAAAGGTAGAAGCTGGTGTTAGGGTGAACCGGACCAGAGATGAGAGCAGTATTCCATATGTGGTCGGACCTGCGCCTTATAGAGCGCAAGTCTTTGGCCAGGATTGAAATACTGCCTCGCTCTATTGATTACACCCAATTTCATCGGGGCAAGTTTGGCCTTGCTCTCCAGATGACCACGAAACTGACAGTCGCTCGAAATGTCGAGGCCCAGTATACTGATACTTGGCGAGGCGTTGAGGGGTGTGCTTTCGAAGAGCGGCGATACGACAATTGGGGTTTTCTTAGTGGTAAACGCGCAAACCTGTGTCTTTTGGGGATTAAACTGAACGAGGTTCAGTTCACCCCACTCTGAGACCATCCCTAAGGATGTCTCTACAGAAGACACAAGTTTCTTTCGGCACTCGTCGACGTTTTCCCGAGAGAGACCTGCACGGCCGGAATATACCGCATCCCCAGTGCTGTCATCCGCATAACAATGTAAGTTGGAAATATCCAACATATCATTGATATGCAAGAGGAACAGGGTTGGGGATAGCACGCAGCCTTGGGGTACACCTGCGTTCACGGGCTTGGGGTCCGAGCAAAAACCGTCGAGAACGACCTGTATACACACATATACACTTTAACTTTCTCGATTTTGGAATAAAAATAAAAAAAACAATTTAATTGAAACAAATCTAACAATATAAAACATATATAACATATTATAAATACAATAATTACAATATATAACATATTATAAATATTACTACTGATACTGATTCTACTTGCCTCCTGGCTCCTTTTACTCCTACTTTGGGGCATAAAGGGACAGAGGAAAATTTCTAGAAATATTATGGAGAGACAAACTTCTGTTCTGAGAATTCATTCAAAAATTTAGTTAAACATGATCAGATATCTGTTTGTTTAATTATATATTTTGATAGCACGTCCAGTTTACACAGTATAAGTGGAAATAGTCAAATTGGACGCCGTACCCTACCTGTATCTTGTGTTTAGTATATTTCTATGATCCTACATACTTTTAAAAAAATATATTATTTGCTATAATAAAAAAATATTACAAAACATCATTTAAATAAAGCTACGGAACCTCCTGAGCGCTCGATTTTATTTTATACTCTTCGAGGTTTTAAAAATACCTCAGTAGAAAATAATATATTTTGTAAGAATGAATGAAAGTCAGTGTAGTTGGATTAATAGAGTTCTTCGCGAATTAGATTTCGTAGCATTATAATATGTTTCGATCATTACAGTTTTACTTATTTTCTTCAGTCTAGAAATCTTTTATATATATAAATATTATATCAATATTTTTTTTAGTATTCAAAGAAACTTTTATTATTGTTATACTTTGAAAATGTTATTTTTATTTACGTTTTTACCATGTATTAATTTCAAGTATCCGGAATAAGTATGTAGTAAATATACGTAGAAAACAAATAATAAAGAATATAATAACAATGTTATATGAATATAATAACAATATAAGTGCTTTATCCAAATCTATAACAAGATGCTTAGTGAAATCAAATTAATTAATAATTTTGCACATTTACAGTCTGTACTATTGTTTGTGTCGCAAAAAACTACATTTCAACCAAATAAATAAATGATAATTGTTATTAATGTATTCTAAGTTCTTCATTGTTAAATGGTTGTGTTCTTTGGCATATCGTTAAACATGCACAATTTTTTTTTAATATCTAGCATAAAAAGCTTAAGTCAATATAAGGTTCGTCCCGTGAAAACAATTGCAGTATCATATGACATTTACAATTTTAGGTTTTTTCGTTTATATAAACTAACTTTTTTTATTGATATACTTTGAAAATGTGGCACCTAATAAAATATCTTAAGAGATAAGCATTTATTAACAAAATATAAAAAATAAGCTCAAATAAGAAACAATAACACAGAAATTATAATTAGGTGGTATACTATTGAATAATACATTTTGAAAATTCCTCTACGGCTATATATTTTAGTTGGAACAGTTTTGAGCAGTCAAAAGTTTTGGAGAATCAAACATTATTTTTTTATCATATTTTCTAATAATTCTAATGTCATCTTCTAATATCGTGTCCGTAAATTAAACGGAAATTTATTTGCGGTCGTTCAAATAGCGATATAGATAAATAATAAAGAAATTAACTTCCAATGTTTATTTTTATATCTATAAGAATTTAAAATTATTTATAAAACAAGGTTTGATATTTCTTATTCACTTGTTGGAAGATTTCACGATTATCCAATTATTTTTGTTTGTCCCTGGGTCAAACAGCAAAAAGCGGTCAGAATTTCATTATCATTGATTTTTTTCATTATTTCTATAAGGAACCATTCAAATGGATGACTAAAGTCTACATTTTTATTCAATATACATCCAATTTCTTATAGGCTAATTAAATAAATAAATAACTAATTTTAAAGAAAATTTCGTTGTAACTTTCTGATGGGTTGATAAAATATCAAAAACACATCCCTTGAAAGTGTAGTATATTATTATTAATTAAGTTTCCAAAAAAAATCATTAACTTAAGTAGGTAGTCCTTTATTTACAACTTTTGTATGAGTTATGACTTTCTTCGTTATTTGTCATTACAGTACGAAGTACTGGTATCTCTAACTAATAAATAATTTCTCTAACACGCCAGATGGTGCTGACACTAGCCAAAGTTACTCGTCGCAGTCGTTTTCGTATAAATAAATACATTTACAGAAATTCATTTTGCTTATAATAAAGGGAATAATATAATGTTACGTATATTTATAATAATACATGTCGTTACCCGCAACACCGTCTAAGAATAAAAAATACTTTCGATGTTTATATTTTATTTAATTTTTATCTTATATAATGACAGCTATTTTACTTTGATATAGTTATCTGGAATAGAAATACCATTTTTTTTTTATAACTATTCACAACGCTTTTAGTGACAATGCTGAAGTTAAAAGCTTTAGTTCACAGAGTTTTTTAAAACGAAGAGAAGTAAAAAAAAAATGTCCTGAATATCTATTTTCATCTGCTGAAGAAGCTCGAACTTGTTAAGGCTGTCCAATTTATTTACTTTTGAAAAACATTCTTACACGTTTCGTTTTCCGTTCAAGAATTGCTGAAAGAATTATTAGATTTTATTCCAACCAATAAAATTAGAAGACTTTAATTCACTCCAGTATTAAACATTTTAATCAAATATATATTCCTACATGTGGTATTTGGTCCTTCTATTTATTCTTCTATTCTGTTCGGAGTATTGACCTTGTTGTTGTATTGACCTTCTATTTCTAACTTAGTAAAGAATTAGTTATTTATAGTTAGATACCACAGTGTCTAAAAACGAAATGTTCGATTAATGTGTGTTGCCTGTAATGAATTACGGCACTGAGACGTGGTCGCTAACCGTGGGTCCTAAAGCCTCTCAAAAGGCAAAAGAGAGGGTTATGGTTGGAATCTCTCTGCGAGATCCAATCAGAAATGATGAGATCCGCTGACAAACAAGGGTATCCAACAATGCCTGGAAAATTGCAAACCTGAAGTGGCAATGGGCAGGCCACGTAGCTCGTCGGGCAAATGGCCGTTGGGACCGTCCTCGAATGGCGACCGTTCACCGGTAGACGGAGCGTGAGTACGCCCCATGTAAAAAAGGGGGATAGGATAATGATGATGATGACTAAAACCATTATAATACTTAACTATATTATGATAATATCATGAAATATAAATCAAATATAAAAAATATTTAGGTTCCATCGAAGCAAGAAATCTAAGATCGATAAACCATCACCATTCTATTCTTAAGTATTTAAATAGAGGATCCATACGGTTTGTTTGTAGAAAAATCTTCACATTGCGTTTAATAAAATCAAACCTATTAAATTAAGTATTCGCTGAACAAAATCTTTTATATGACGTAAGGGCGTTGGATGGGAAGTATATATTCATACAGAACCTTGACCTGGAACTGCTTTTGTGATATTTTAATGCAAGCATAGTAAATCGTGATTGCATTTTTTTTAAATTGGGGTAAATTAGAATCAAAATGAAAGAATGGTGCATTCATTTGAAAAATACAACATTCAGAAAGTATTCTCTATAAAATGTGCATACATATATTTAAAAAATAAAATGTTTACTACATTATAAATTGGTGTCATTATTTTTTTTTTGGTGTGGCTGCATTTCCTGTTTATTCTAATGTCTCTGCACACTTTGAAAGAGTTAGTTGAATTGAAATTAAATAAACATTTTAAGAAAGTTCGTTTGATTAATTTTAAATAGATACGTAAATTAAATAAAAGGACAGTTATTAGTAATTTATTATTGGTTTTCTAAAAGTATAGGAAAAATCCATCTTTTTTCATAACGTTTTCCAAAAGTTTAAGTGAAATCCATCTTTTTTCGTATTTTTTTTATAATTTACTAGAGAAGCGTTCATTTACTAAAAGTAGAAGATTAAGTTACAGTTTAATCACGTTTTTATTACTTTAACTATAGATAATATGAAAAAATAAAAACAAAAATTTACTGTCTATACTTTGAGATGAGAAAAAAAACCTTTCCAATATTTCATCATATTTACCAGATGCTCCCGCAACTTTGTGTATTATGTTCGGTCAGTTACAGGGTCTTTATGTCCCCATTTTAGATTTTAGGCATGTCACCAAAATTTATTGTAGCTTATTTAAATTATTGGTTTGAGATACGTGGTTGTTTATTATTATTTTACTTACTTCACTTGTCTTGAAGAGTCCAAAAAATCTGATAAATTGAAATATGTTCTTTATATGTATTTTATAAAATATGTAATAAAGTAAGAAGCATTATGAAAAACATAGTTAAGGACATTACTGGTCCATGTTTATTAATAATCAAAATCAGCAAACAATAAATTTGAGGTGGTGCGGTTGCATGTGATTTAATAAATTAACATACGTTTGTATCGACATTAGCGTTCTATGTGAAATTTATTATCTACCTTTATCGCTTTTTTTATCGGACGTTAGAGAACTAAGTTATTTTAAATATTTAGATAACTAAGTGATTTTAATTTTAATTTTAATATTTCCTCGATGGTTATATTTATTTGGGTTCGGTCGGTGGTGAAAAATAACTTGAATTCTGCATATTTATATAGAGGTTTTTAAATAAAATCACAACTTATTGAGGTCTGCACACAACAGGGGGATTTAGATACACTATATCTGCAGACTTTTCTTTATGAGATATTAACTTTTTCTACGGCTTCTTTAAAGGAAAGATAGGGAAAAGAGAATTGCTTAAAATAACTAAAGTAACTTATAGCGGCAGCGAGTACGTTCACTTTCAGGGAATATAAGGTATATTTATCCGACATGAAAAGCAGCCTGTGTCCTTTTCAGATCAAGTTACTTTAAAAACACTGCATAAAATTTGATGACCGTTTTATCAATACATAGGATGTAAATAATTTAATTCGTTAATTTTGGTAAAATAAAATATATAATAAATATATATAAGTATATTTAAAGTATATATATAATAATGAAGACTTATTAAGACTTTTATCTGATACATTTTAAACTAGTATCGAGTCTATTTTGCGATAAAAAATATCATAAAGGTGAAATACCTTTTTATTTCCCGACGTTTCGCCCGAATTTCACCAGCCGTGCTCATGGGTTGACTGACAGTCAGAAACAATCGCATATATTCTATGACAGTCAGAAACAGCCGCAGTGTAACGGTGAAATAATGCTAAGACTATCCGGTTTCATATGATTTGTAATAATCTATTTTCTATCTATAACATCTAGAGTGTCAGTGGCGCGACCCTATCCATCAAAGAGAGCATTCATTTTTAACCTCAACAGTGGAAATACTAGACATGATTTATTTTTAAAAGGTATTTTTATAAACCGTAAGATAAAAGATACAAAAACCTGTTATATAAAGTATATAACAGTTTTGCCTTTAATTGTGTTTTTGTTTTACTTTTGGAGTTAGTGTTATGTTTATTCTAATAACAGTGAAAACTTGATTGATGTTTGTTAAAATATTGTTTTAAAATATTGTTTCCCAAATAATAAATAAATAAACTAATAGTAAAAGCTGTCTTTATTGTGTGTATTCATGTGTTTTATACTTAATTTAGTACTTCGTAAAGATAAAAAATATTTTCTATATCATGTGTAAGTATTTTTACTTACTAATTTTTGTAAAGCGTTACAACAAACGATACGTAAATCTCTGTTAGTACGCTTCTCACCAGTAACTGAAGTAGTTTTCTTACAACTGTTATAATATGGAAAAACTGTTATGATTTCGAGAAGATAGGGAAAATAATGTGTCCGAGATAGAACATTTTAATTTTAAAACAGGTGTGCTAAATGGCTTTGTGCAAAAAAAAATTACTGACTTTAAAAACATCTTGTGAAACATATTACTTACCGAGATGTGGTTTTTCCTTTCACAAAGGGAAGTCGAACAGACACAATCTATGTGGGATCGACGACACTCGAGAGTAATTCTTCAGTCATTCTATTTGTTAAAACATCGCTAATGAAGTAAACTAGCTTTTTTCCTCTGTAAATATTTTCTCCTGCTAACTCTCTTTTTGAGTACCACTTAAGAAGTGGTTTTGATTGAACACCTTATTAATTTTTTTATTGTAAATAAAATAATCACAATAACTTTTAATATAGACTGCAAGTCCTATGTCATCATTTAAAATACGCTTCGACATGATTATAGACGCTGTATTCATTTCGGGATAAATCTTTTGCTTTCGGACAGGTTTTCTTCAATTTTTTTTCTTCCCTGCTTTGACTGTCTTTTTCGTGCGAATAGTACGTGTAAAACCAGATATTTTTCTATCACAAATAGTGGAGGTTTAATTTTTCCTTCAACACAAATATGAAATTAATATAAAATGAATGGAGAATTTAAAAAACTACATTTGGAGTGCGGATATGTCCCAAATTGTTTTTTATTTCAAATTCACGTGTGTGTGTGTGTGTATCTTTGTGGGCTATCTTTTCTTTAGATGATAACAAATTGATAACGTTCTGAGTCCCAAAATCTTTTATCCTGCCTCATGGTTCTCCACGGTCATATCCTTATTGTCATCAGGGCGAACGCAACTTAATGACGAACCCTTTCCATTTATTTGGTGATAACACCATTAAAAATAATATCTGAATAATTCCATCGCCAAAATCATTTGATCGTCAACAAATTTTGGAAGCTTTTGTGTTTAAAGTTTTAATGAAAATTGTAGCTAATAAATAAATTACTATTTATTTTAAATACCTATTTATCTTTTATCTGTACCTGATTTGGTCGTTATACTCTTACCTATCCTGCTGAGAACTGAAAGATGAACTGGAAGCGTTTATTTTAATCTAATTTACATTGCATAAACAATTCAGTATCGCGTAACATTACTAACATAACTTTGTAACATACGTATTTTCAGAATCGAGTAAATTTTACGAAGAATACCCAGAAAAGTATACTTATGTAGATCCTATTTCATTAATAAAAACGTTATAAATGTTAAAAACGAGTGGTAAACTACATAAAATTAAATAAACAATTTGGCACAACTTTTCACTCGTTAACCAATACTAACAAAGATCCAGCTAGCGGTATGTTTGTTGTCTCGTACATCACCGTCGACGCGTCGTACATCATTATGTTTACACGAACATTTTAATAGCCTACGTATGAATTAACGTTTAATATATTAAAAATACATATTTAATCAGAACCACGGTTTCACTCTGTTTATGGAAACTATTATTTATTCAGAAATGTATGATTTAAAAAAATACACTCGTGTAGATAATATTAAAATAGATCTAGTGCTTTCAGAGTTTATTGATAATGAACAAACTAATTTTCTTTGTAATATTATTAGTGATAAAATGATTTAAAAAGTGATGTTAATAAACAAGATCCCTTTACTTAATATATGATAATACAGTATTGCATATTACAATACAATTGATTAACACTGCTAGAACTACATTCACCGTTCATATTATATTCCGATCATAAACTATGAAACTAATCCTAGCACTATGGGACGCTGTAAACATTTAAGCCATATTGCATCTTACGTCAATAAAACTAATGACTATCTAGCTTTATTATGTTATTTTATATACTTTTCTACAAAAAATTTGCGTTGTTTTATAATTTAGCACTGTTTTAAAATATATCATTATGTTATTGGAATAATGAACAATCAACAAGTTGAACTACACATTTAAAAATAATCGTAATAAAAAGAATTATAACTTTATATTCAAAGTAACTTAAACTATAATTAGGTTGAATAATAATATTTTTTGTAAAGAATTTGATTTTTAAGTGTGATGATCATATTTATGAATGGCTTATATTTAAGTATTAAATATTTTGACGTTTAGATCGACATTTCTGTGTGTATTATTGTAGTGAATTTTTTACTATTATTAAATAGTATTGGAATTTAATGCCCCAAAGTTATCTTCATAAAAAAGCGTCTCTACAAGAATTTAGTGTTTCTTGTGAAGGTGTTTGTAATCTTAATTAAATCTTATAGGAGTCGCAAGTTTAGTAATTTGTAAGCGCAATTTAGATATTTAATTATTGATATAAATTTGTATCTTTCTATAATAAATTCAACTAACCAGAGTCGGTTTCTAACACATCTGGATTTTTCTAGATTGTTTAGTATGTTTTGTGGAAACGTTGCTGACATTAATGACTTCTTAACTCACTTGAAAAGATCTATTCGCGTTACACGAAAGGAACCTTTAGATATGTTTTATTTTTAAACCTTCTTCCTTCTAAATACATTTTAAGAAACTAAATATAAGTCTACAGTGTAAAAGTTAAATAAAACAAATATGTTTTCTATATTATTTTATGTAAAATTATTGGCATTTTATTTTTAATTTATACATTGATATTCTGTATTTGGCTTTCTATGACTTATATAAATTTAATAGATGATAGTTAGTCGAATATCGGATTGTATCGAATTAATTTATGTATAACATATAATAAAAGAAATAAATTATATATTTTATTCGATAAAGTAATCAAAATCAAATGAGTGTATCATATTTTGATTGATACATACATATATTTACATAAAAGTTGGCGCCAGTAACTGAAATTCGACCGTTATTTTAAGTTTTCATATTTATGAGGATCAACACAATATGTACGTATATATATATATATATATATATATATATATATATATATATATATATATATATATATATATTGTTTTTATGCTATTACATCAGGTGACGATCAACTCTGCGAATATTTGACATAATACTAATTTATACTTGACACTATCAGTATAAACGGAAACAATTAACTAGAGTGTGTAATGCTTTTTCATTCTTTTAATGTATTCCTTAATGTTATGCATTATTTTATACAAATACTAATTTACAATAATTCTTCTTCATGTTAACTGTATCAAATTTTATACTCCTCCGTCCGCGTGTATTTCGTAAAAAGGGTACAAAGTTTTTGCTTCACGTATTAATATAATAATTTACTGTAAAATGTAGACAGAGTTTTAAAATTAGTTTTTGCTTACAGCTTTAATGTCCATGAAATATAAATAAAATAGCACCTCATAAATTCTTTAAATATAATCTCATTTAAATATTTTTCATAATCACGTGACCTAGATAAAGTATATAAAATGTAAAGTAAAATAAAAAAGTAAGTATATATAAATGCTCTAATAAAATAAAAAGTAAGTATATATAAATGCTCATAAGTGCCAAATACGTTTATAATGTATAGACATGTATAGTCAACGCTTATTACGTTTTATTTATCCTTCAGTATAAAAACTTTTTCACATACGTGAATGAACACTTCTTTGTTTGTCCTTTAATTATAGGGTTCAGTGGATGTATGGAAAACCATCATTAAATTTAATTTAGGGGTAAAACATATTTATTCCATATATTTTTATATTTTGTTTAAGAAGTAATTAGTTCTACACCTAGGAACGTTACTATGGTGATATAAAATGAGTTTTCCTTGCATCAAGTAGAATAACTATATATCAATGTACGTTGGTTTGTATAGAACAATTTATAATTCCTTAATTTTTTAATAAATATAGAATAAAAAAAATCATCAACATTCATTTTCCAAACGAAAAGAAACAAATCATAGATGTCATACATCTATGATTTGTTTCTTTTCGTTTCTCTATCTCTGTCTCTCTCTTTTACCATTTTTATTTTTACACTTTATTTTACTGTACTATTAGACTATACTACTTGAGATGTTTGTGCTGAAATTTTTACCAATGTTTTTAAATATGTAACGTAAAGTACCATTTACAAAAAAGAAATTGTCATGACACAACGATAAATCTTCTTTTATTTTCCTCACTTACAGCAAACTTCTTGTATCTTTATATCTTGGATTTTTCATTAGTCCGTTTTTGTGACCCTGTATGAACCGGAATATGAAGCGAGAATAATAATTTGCTTTAATAAAAAAATATAAAGAAGTATTATTTAACTAAAACTACGGCACTTGCTGAGCGCTCAATCTTGTTTTATACTTTGCAAAGTTTTAAAAATAACTCAGGAGAAAAAATATATCTTTTGTACGAATGAATGAAAGAGAATGTATTTGGATTAATAGAGGGGCATAATAATGTTCCGCTGATTAAAATTTTACCTATTTTCTTCAATAATCAAAAATCCTCTTGTTTATATATTTTTTTTGTAAGATAAAAAATATATTTTTTGTTGATATACTTAGAAAAAGATTTGTTATTTATGATTTTACTATACCATACCATTTATTTCGAAGTATCTATAGTAAGATAGTAGTAAATAGATGTAGAAAACGAATAATAAAGAAATAAATGGTAAATATCACATAAAAAACATAAATTACTATAATTTTATCGTGATCAATTTTAATGACCATGTCACTTTCAAATCATACATTAGATATATTTATTTTGTTTCGTGTTTTAAATAAGATTAGTTTGAATGGTACATTTTTCTTAAATTTGATCTACTATTTATACTTTTTATTTAATAATTAAAAAAATATATTATATCATTAATATTTTCAATGAGAAAGCGCAAACAACCACCAAATATTCGTTTGAAATTTTTAGTATTACAATTATTGTTACAAAGTTATAACGGGATCAATTAATACTTAAAAACATCTTTACTCGTTCCATTTTCTATTATATCAGGCTATCATATCCTAGTGATCTTAAAGCGAGGTGTGATCTTATCTATAATTGTTAACTTAATAAGCTGTAATAAATGCTGTTAGCAAGTAAAATAAGCCATAAAAATAGATAACTTTTAAAATGTATAAAAATAAGACTATATTATTTATATATTTAATAATGCAATCAATGAATAAATAAAGTAATTATTTCACTTATAAATAATGTTTTTTCATAAATATACGGTTGCGTTCATCCTTGTATAGCTATAGCAGAAGACCACGCTCTTCTACAACTTAAATTTACCAAAATATAACTGCGAATTATAAATATCAAAAATCATAAGTATATAAATTTAGTTATAGTTTATGAAACATAATTATATTCAATATTGTTGTGCTAATATAAGTGCTGATAAATACACCGAGTTGTTTAATAAAATGTGACTTACTAATAATTTTGCACATCTAAAGTCTCCACTATTGTTCATATTGCAATAATGTAATCTAAATTCTGTTCAATGCTTGTGTTATTTAGTTAATCGACTTACACAATATTTTTTTTCAATATTTAGCATAAGAAAGTTAAGCTAAGACTCTAGCTGTGATAACAATTGAAATATCATCTGTATATGATGAAAGATGCGTACAGGACGCATCTTTCATACATGGTTAAGCTTAGTTAGTTCGTATATGTAAACTAAGAATAATAGGGGATCTAATACACTACCTTGAGGCATGCCATACGATACGCAGCAATCCTCATGGACGTAGTTTCCTGTCTGAACAATTTGATGTTGTTTAGTTTAATCAGCTCTAAATTAGTAGTAATCATTTAATACCTTAAACCCATACAGATGAGAACAGATATTGTGTCAAAATACTGTTGTATCAGTTATATTATATATTAATATTCTTGTAATTTATTTTTAAAACAATGCGTAATTTTAATGAAAAATAAACTGATACGGGAAGGGATTCGAACCCGCTGGTCCCGTCGCGGGACGGTTTCCCAGAGGTACAAATTTATTTAAACCTTTAATTGTGAGAACCTGCTCGATAATATATTTATAAATATAGCTTTTAATTTTATTAAGGGTGTTAAATCATGACATGTTGACTATATCTCTTGGACATATTGGACGTATAAGTACCAATTTTTTGTCCAAGGGCAATTAAATTTTTATATTTTTTAGTAACTTCAATTAGAAAGCTAAGAGAGTTACCAAGAAAAAAAGGACTTCACAGTAATTATATTTATTAATTATTTTTTTAGTTTCAGTACAGAAGCCTCTGAATACAAAAATATATAGCGACTTAAATATTTACATTATTTTTACATACTGTAACTCCATTTCACAAAGTCCTGCTGCATGAGACACTCAATATTTTTCAGGCTATAGCAATTGCTGTATGGGCTTTTACCACTTCATAAATAAAATAATGTGTGCATATAACTATTTACACTTCATTTATAAAATTATGCAAATCACAACAAGAGATGTCAATGATTGTTAAAATAAACGATATTTGAGATATACATTTATGTATGTCTTGAATTATTAAATATTTCTTGAATAAATTGTCTTTACCCGAAACGGATATTAAAATTAAATGAATGACTCACTGTACCCAGATAAACCCGTAATGTTTTCGTGGTACTTTAATTTCAAAATATTATGTATTTTTATGTATTGTCTAATAAATAAAAAAAAAATCTTAAATGAAATGGTATATTTTTTATTTCATAAAGTTGCACAAGGCCCGAGAAAAAATTGTTTTGATTTAATTTCTTTTACATATTTTTTTATCAGATCTTATATCGTTTTCGTTGAATTTATACGAAAAATCGGAAGTTGATTCGCCGACGTTTAAAAATCAATTTAATTAAATGATAAGGAAATTTGCTCCTACTGAATATTTAAATATCTATAAGTAATCTTATATATTTCAGAAACAAGATTTGATTATCTTTATTTACTTGTTTGAATTACATCACTATCCAATTATATCTGTTTGTCCTTGTAAATAAAATAATGGGTAAAGAAATTACTGATCCAATTTTAAGTTTTAAAAAAACGATTGTTGCAGAAGCGATATTGACACTTGAAGAGAAATCAGCAAGCAATCATTTTGCGGCTATTCGGTTCCATGTGATTTAATGAATGAGGACACGTTTGTATCGACATTAGCGTTCAGTGTGCAATCTACCTTCAATTATCTACCTTCATCACTCGTGTGTGATTTTTAAGAGGAGCAAGTGATTTTAAATATTTCCTTGATTTGGGTCTGGTTGGTGGAGAAAAATAACGTGAAACCTGCACGAAAGAACTACGTCTATTCGTAAAAACGTCTCTGATTATCATATTAAGCACTAGCTTCCCATATTTTTGAAACCTACTTTGATCAGTGTGATTTGGATTCACTCCACGTCGAGACTTCACTATATAAGATTCTAACTTTTTTTGGAGAAAAGATCTGACTTAAGTAACTTACAACGTCAACGCCTCCTCTCACTTTCACAGAAACCTTATATTTTTCCGTCATAAAAGTGTTCTTTTCCAGACATTCTGTCCTTTTCAAGACAAAAATGCCCTTTTCCAGACATCTGCGTGTTAGACACCATACAAAAATGTTTATCGTACTTTTTGCGAACGGACATTTTTCATCATTAATTTTTTCGTAGGTAATAATATAAGTCGAATGATTAAGAAGTATGAAATATGAAAACTGGATCTAAACAACTTGTTTAATATAAATGTACGATGTAATGATTTCAAAGTATTTTATATTAATAACATGGTTAGCTGCTTTTTTTAGCCGTCTTTTGTTTATAAAAGAACTATTCACGCTAAAAGGCATGAATAGTTCTTAAATGAGCTAAACATACATTTGTCTTTTGTTATTTTGAAAATGAAAACGTAATAAAAAACCTGTAAATGAGAAAAGATTTTTTCGATTAAATATATTTTAAAAAAATAACCTTAAAAAAAATTACGGCATTTGAATATCAGTAATAAATTATAAAAGAACAAGGGATGGGATACACTTATTAAAAAAATAATTATAAACTGTAGGTACGTGAGTTGTATTTGAAATATTTTTTTATTTGAAACTAATATATTTAAAGAAAATTCGTGCAAAATCTAAAACAGACAATAAATTTGTAAGAACCGTTTATCTTACAGTATTAAAGTACAGCGAAGCTACTCGCACAAATATAAGTATCCATCAAATAAATTGTGTTTCAGACAAATGCAACCCTGACTGCATCAATTTAAATGCAAGCATTGGCTTTGTGATGATCGATCAGATCAGATTAGCATACAATTGGAATACATATTCACCAGAGAAGGGTCACATGAGTATTAGTCAAATATTGAGCTGTACTTAAATGTCACTATGACAAAAATATTTCTGTCCTGTTATGAAAAAATTCTTACGGACTTGAAATAAAATATTGTGACCACTTTTTATAACTCAATTACCTAAAGACAGGTATGGTTAATTTTAAAAGTTTTATCACCGGATCAATACTTTAAACGACTATGCTGAATATTTATGTTACGAGTTACGCTGGTCGGTCTGGTTGAGTAAGGGTAACTCTTTGAGGAAACTTAAATATATTATTAGAGACGAAGCTTATTAGCATTCCATGACTTCACCGGCCCGGGCCCAACGCGTTGCCAGGAGTGAAGTGCAAACAGTTCCTGGGACTTGCGACCCAGGTTCAGGCTTAAAATGTGCGTTAACGTTCACCTTCGTTTATTGGTTGGTAATTCGTTGGACGCGAGTATTGATCTTTTTCCATTAGTACCCTACACCCTACCAACAAGTGTTTAGCCGTTCCTACTGCCTCCCCACAGATATTGCTAGACTTTTCGCCTTTACCCCATCTTACTAAATTACCTTGATCTGAGAGAGTTATTTAGAATGCATTTAAATATAATTTTAATAATGCTGGAGACCAATCATGAAGTAAGGTGCGCCACTTCAAAGCTAATGAAATACAAAAGTCGCCTATGGTCACCTACTCATTTTGCATTTCTAGATTCATCGCGTGCACTCGATACTTATCGTTTTCATCTAGCCGGATAAAGAATTTTGTTAAGTCTATATCCTGTACCTTCGTGTTAGATCGAATCCTACTTCATTTTTTTGAGCGCCTACCAAATGAATTGTTTTTAGAATTGAAGTCTGAATCGGATATTCCATTCAAAACATATTACGAATTTCAAATTCCAATGTAAAGAAAATAATGCGACATGGCCCCGCGCGGTGTAGCGGGTGACGCTGGGGGGAGGGAGGGGGGGGTATCGATACCTTTTATCAGTACGATTTATAAATTTATTTGTTAGAGGGATAATCATCAAAGTAACTTATCCGAATCTAAAAATATCTTAACCAATATTCAGAAATAACTTCCACGTTGGATCTAAGTTATAATAAAGGGTATACCCTTAAAATAATAATAGGGATTTTCATGGAGAACAATTTTTAAAACAAAGATGATACCTTAAATTTTTTCTTATTATTATTTCATACTGTGTGGAATAAAATGTTACAAATAAAAACGATTCCTCACTTAGGAATTAGTTGTAAAATAAAGTGAAGTAATGAGAAATAAATAAAAATATGTTAATCTCAGCGCCAGTGACAACACTAGACTTTGAATATATCACTTTAATTTTTGTTTAATAAAAAAGTCAGGTAGAAAATTTAAGTGCCCATAATTACACTAATAATAGATTAGGACTTTTTACTCTTGAACCCCAGTTTGCTATTTTTATTACTTTCCCGAATTTCAAATAGAGTCTGATATCCTCCGCCTTAAGCTTTATATTGTAAGGCAATTCATAATTTTATATAAAGTTTTTATTAACTTTTGAAACATGTCACTCATTATTTGCTTACTTAAAATATCATTATAATAAACACTTATTCTGTCTGTATTTTCAATGATTCAAAAAGTTTTACAAGACTACTTTCTATGTCTTATAAAGTGATTAGCTGTTGCCCGCGACTTCGTCCACGAGGACTTAAAACTGTAGAGAATACTTTTTTATCCATTTTCCATCTTTATTTTTCAAATTGCTCTCGACAAAAAACCCTAATACTATTTCAAGTATATAATATAAAATATCCAATCCAACGTAAAAGTTATTTCTAAATATTGGTTAAAATATTTTTATATTCAACAAATAAACTTATAGAGTAAAAATATCGATGTCGTCGTCACTTAGTGTGAAAACAATACAAACATACAAAAACACAAATTAAAATGTTATCTCTTTATTATAGTAGTATAGATTGAGATAATTTTAGCAGTTAGTTATTTACATAAATGATTTTGATATTTTCTTATTTTTAGTAAGAATATCTGATTGCAAAAATGTTTTATCCGATATGATATCAAGCAACTGTTAGATCAAATAAAAAACCATTAAAATAAGTAATTATTTAGACATTGTCTTGGTATAGTAAGCCATAATCACAGCGTAAAAGTGACTTAATGTTAGCACTATCCGGTTTCATGTGCTTATCTTTTCAATAAACTATTTTCTATCTAAGATATCTAGAGTGTCAGATGTTCGGCCCGATCCATCAAAGAAAGCGTTTATTTTGTTCCACAGTGTTATGTTATGTAGGAAAGGTATGGATTTAAAAACCGTAAAATAAAATGCACAAAAGTGTAGTATCATGTCTTGCTCATAGTAAACCGTGACGTTATAACTCACGAGAATGGACAAACTTTCCTTTTAATTTTTTCTAACTCACGCAAAAAACTCTTTTCGTGTTGCACGAAAGGAAGCTTGAATAAAAATCATATTAATACAATTATATATTATATTTAAGATTTTTATTTTGCACAGAATTACAACCTCACTTTTATAACACACACTCGCTTATTACTCTAGGAAAACTGACAGTTTCGTATTGGGTAAGTGACCAGATCTGCGCGTCCAGAAGAAGTGAAGACCATTGGACTATCCATACTTTCCAAAAACGACTCTTTCCTCATGCCGCCATTACAAATCAACTGATGTCACTACGTTTGCCTCACTACTAAATAATCAATTGATGAACATTAATTAAAACAATATCGTTATCAACGAAAAATATACTATCAATGCTAACGGAAATAACTTAGTGTGTGTCATGCATCTCATTACATTCTGTGTAATGTCTTACCATATGAATTATATACAAATAATGGCTTTCTGCACTCATTCTCCATTCTAAATTTACCAAATTTCATTCTCATTAAAAGGGAGAGTTACAAATGTTTAGCTTCAAGTATGAAAACAATGATTATTACTACAACTACTAAATGTTGACAGAAGTAATTCAGTAAGGTCGACGAGCAGAATGCAAAAAAACCGAGATTACTGAAGCAGATCTTATTAATTTATTACAGTTATTGATTATAAACTAAGTAGATGACCATTGTTTGATGTCAAAATCAAAAGTGATACAATTTACAGTAAAAATGCGGCACGTCAATGCTGACTGATGCTATAATGTACTTTAATTGATATTCTATGTATGCATGTATGTACTCAATAGAGTCTTAAAGCTGCTTCAGTTATAAATACATTCTGTAAACGTCGTTAATTGCTACGACATACATTCTATAAACATCACTAATTAAGTTATCAAAATCTTAGGACCTAGATCAAAGTAGATCATGAGTGCCATATATGTTTATCAACTACACGTATAGTCAATGCTTTTTTAGTATAAAACAGTTTTCACGTACCTCAATGAATATTTATTTTTATGGCCTTTTGTAATCGGAGTCGGTGGATGTATGAAAAATCATATTTCTTTTGATGTGGCGGCTAAAAATAGTATTATTTAGGGTATTTTGTTTTTGGGTATTCAAATGAAATCTCTATGTAGGAACGTTATGAAGATCGAGTTATAGTTATAGTACGAGTTACAGTATGTGTACCACCAGTAAGTACTCGTATATCTAGTAGTAGCGGTGATATCAGACTGTCAATTTGATAATTTTAATTTACATGTTTTGTTCTTATTAAAAATGGACGGGAATATCAAAAAATTGTGGTATTTTTTTAATGGAATTAACTAATCATAACAGGAGTTTCGAATATGCGACCTGTCTGTCCCCATCGTTCTTAAAACTGCTTTTGTATTATTAATTATCATGCCTTGACGAATTTACTATATTCTTTATGTATGTGCAATGTAAATTTGATGGCTTGTTTAGAATAATAGTTGAGACTGTACCTCATCTATCAAACTGTCTATGTTATAGTTTAATATATAAAAAAACTTATATATCAAATGAAAACAATTTTACCTAAACAATTCATAGTGCGTAAAAATAAAAAGATAATTTAAAAAATACAAAACAAAAAGAAAACAGTTTGTATAGGTATTTTTGCTGTTCAAAATGGTTGACCACTCTACATTCATAGAAAATAGAAAACAATATTACTATCGCTAGTGTTGTATGAGTCGTTTTTATAAAACCACGGAACTTATTGACCACTCACTGTTGATTGTTTATTTAGTTCAAAATAAATCCGTAAAGAGAATATATCTTGTGTACGTATGAATGAAAGTGAATGTTTCGCGTATTAGATTTAGTGCCATAATATATATATATATAATATATAATATATATATATATATATTTGTATATTTTTTTTTTGCTAATTAATATTTTACCTACTTTCTTTAATAGTTTAATTAATTTAAAAACTTTAACTAATTGTAATCCATGTTCGGGATTTTTATCAAGTACTTCGAAGTAGCCGAATTTAACGGTGTAAGCTCCGATATCATAGCTTTTGAAGAAGCCTAATTAATATCTGATTATGAACAAATAATCGTTTAAAATATTCAAAGTTAACTATAATATTGAATGAATTACCTCGGAATCTTTTCATACTGTAACTTTGCTATCACTACTCCTATCTACACTGTCCATTCTATCAGGCTATCATATCCTGGTGATGTTTTATTCCATCATAAAGCGACGCGTGGTTTTATCTATCATTGTTAGCTTGAAAAGCTGTGTAATAAATGCCGTTAACACGTACAGTGGGCCAGCCATAAACACAGATTACTTTTAATATTAATAAAACGAGACTTTATTCAATTTATATATTCAATTCAATAAAAGGCAATATTTCCTTATATATTTCAATCCCTTACATAACTAGAAACAAAGGTTAGGACCATCCCAATAAGTATAATATACCTATCCAGTAGGAGAAGGAGAGGAGGATACTGCACTTCAACAATTAGGTTTACAAACTTATAATTACTAAATATAAGTATTAAGAGCTACAGCATATAAATTTACTTAAATTTGTAGATTGTTTCTTTGTAGTTTTGTAAATACAGTTTTGCAGCGGGAGATGTCAGCAACATTAACTTTTATTTCATAACCTACTAATACAGATTTAAAGGATATAAATTTATGTAATTTTAATATTGTTATGACTATGAAAAGTTTTCTCACAGTGAATTACTTTGTAGCCTATATAAATTATTGGGAGAAAACCAATAAAGTTTAAAGTTTATTACTTTGAGGAAGCAATCCTAGTTCTACCTTAAAACATTCTTGTTGCTCCACCTTAGACTGAAACTAAGAATCTGATTACTAATTGAGTCAGTGAAATATATATTAAGCAGCATTTTTTGTGGAAATATGTTTTAGAGTTTTAAAAACCCATAATAGCTTTCTTAGTCTATCATTGACATATTAAACAGATTGTACGAAGAGTTAAAAAATATATAAGAAATTTCGTCCAGTTTCCATGTAAATATAAATTATTCCTTAAATATAAACTAAAAATAATGTGGGACCTAATACGCTACCTTGAGGCATGATTTTTATCATATAGAGTCATAATATTAACTTAAAATAATTTTCATTTATCTAAACAAGGTATAAGTCATTTAAAATAAGTTAGATCTTGCTGGGAGAACAGATATTGCCTATAATTCTTGACGTCAGAAATCCTTCCATCCTTATAGATTAGTAAGAACCACCGAGTTCAGAAATAACTCGAATGCAGGTGGTTAGAGAGTTGATGTAAAATGTTTATAGTGTTTTGTTTTGTTACAATTTTCCATGACCATAGTTTATTTGTACGCGTTCTTCAGGAAAATGCTTCAAATTTTTAATATTGACAAGAAGTATAATTTTGGGCATTTTTCTCGAGGAAGCCTTTACAAAATTATAGTGGCTCTACCATTATCTAAAACAAACAAAGTTAAATTATAATGTACAAAGTTAAACATACCGAAACTCACTAATAACTTTTTAACATCACAAATAAAGTTAAAAGTCCTTTAAGTATAGTTCCTTTCCATGTGTTTGTGTATACTCGAATACATATAATTTCTTATTTTACGAAAAGTCTTAAGTTTGTCTTTAATAATATATTTTCAAAATTATTTTTGAATTTTAAGTATTTCATGTATAAATGAACTATATGAACGGAATATGTAAATAAACGTTGGTCTAAAATTCAAAACTGGATAAGTTAGAATCTGATTCAGACCACGAAGGTTTCGTAGAAAAGTTTTTAAACCTTTGCCTATGAGATACCAGTCTATAATGTATAGATGTAGTATTTGTATGTAGTACAAGTATGACAATAATGAATAAATAAATATTGACTGTATCTCATGGATAGCAGTTTTTTTTTTTTTTATCTCCAAGGACAAGTAAACTTAACTATTTACACTAAATGTAATACGAACATTCAAAGCATTCCCGAGAAAAAGGACTTGACAGTTATCATTTGAATTTATCACCTTTTTTCTTTTCGGTACCCTCCTAAGAATACAATTTAATATATAACGATTGGTGTATGGCCTACTAACACTTCAGAAATAAAATGATGTATACATTTAACTTTATATAACCGCATGCAAGAAAATAATATATGAAATCACAGCATGAGATTTCTTTTAAAATATGATATGTTAACTAAAATAAATGGTATTTGAGATATTTACAAGACTAGTAAATAAAATCACGAAATATATTTTATCAGACTAACTTTTAGAGGTTTAATCAAAAAGTTGTTTTGGTTTAATTTCTTTTACATTATCCTTCATCAGATCTTCTGATATCACTTTCATGGAATCTATTAAGTAAATTGGAAGTTTATTTGCCGTCGTTTGAATATCAATATAATCAGATAATAAATTATATAAATATTGAATTCCATAAAAGTTTCATCATATTTATAATATGAGATTTGATTATCCTTATTCAGTTATTTCTAATTTATATTGTTATCCATTTGTCTGTTTGTCTGTAAGCAAAAGTTTGACAGGATGCCAACGAAGAATCAAGCGAAATTTTCAAAAAATCGTGTCATTTTTTCTATTAGGAAAAATTTAAGTGTATTTTTAATAAATTCGATCCGGTTTCTTTAAGGCTGATTATTGAATAAATAACTTACTTCGACATCATTTCGTGTTAAAATTTATGATTGGTTAATGGAATAACTACCAACCATTTTGAAAGTATTGGCAATTTTATTTTTTACTTTATTCATACTTCTGAAAATTGTCAGCCAGTGTAATATATAGTTTTTTTATTTTCTACCTTTATATGATTTTTTTTTTCGTTATATTGTGTAACAATACTTACTAATATTACAAATAACTTACTTCTCCTTAAGACACCAGATAGCGCTGACAGTAGCCAACTTTTCTCGCTGTAGTAATTCTGGTATAAATAAATACATTGTAGCCACATATTGTTTACAATACGGAAGATATTATAAGTGTGATATATACTTACAATAATACTAGTCGTTACTCGCGACTCCGTTTGTGAACTACTGATCCACTTGGCTACAAGTTATATTGTATGCATATATGCTACATTCCTTTTAATCACCATATTTTCTAACACTATTTGTGAGGATTGAAGTGTAACATTATAAATCCTATAACCTTTTTTAATAAATGGGATATCAAACTCTGAAAACTGAAGAAAGTACTTTCAGAGATTAGGGCGCTGACAAAAAACGAAAAAACAAGTATGTATAATTTTATTAAATATATTTATTTGCTCAAAGGCAAAGCATAAATTTGTTTTCCATTTTTTATATAAAACGAAAGTTATTTCAACTATATTATGTCTAAAAATATTCTTAGCGCTTTTAGTGACAAAGTTGAGCTAAGCTTTAGTGCACAGTATTTATAAAAACAAAGAGAAGTAAAATAAATAAGAAAAAATATATTTGCAGCAGAAGCTCAAACTTGTAAGTGTTGTCTATTTATATTAACTGATTGCTGAAAGAATTGTAAGATTTTTTGCCAACCAATAAAATTGGAAGAAATTAATTCGTTTTTAGCTTAAAGTATTTAAGTAGTATTAAAAAGTTTAATCAAATATTTATTTTTATATCAATAATAATAGTTTGGGTTTTTAGTGTATTTTGTATATCTGTTTTAGGGCTAAACTTAACAAATAATTATTTAAAGAACTTCCTATATTTTTTGAGATAGATCTTATTTTAGCCGTCCTGTCCACAAAGTTAATGTTAGCTTTTATATGGTAAATTAAAAGCTAAAAAAATATATTGAATTACACGTTTACTCAATAGACATAAATATGTAGCATTATTATTTATACACTTTCGCATAAAATAGCGTAGTTTATTGATTCCATTGCAATAAAAATGATGGGAGCGAGAGTCAATAAAATCTTTCAAGGTGGTTTGGACAGCCTCATGGAAATAGATTTTTTCTTTGTCAAAAATTATCAACATTTAGAAAAAAAGTTCTAATCAGTTGAAGCAAGGTCCGGAGAGAACGGTGGGTGTCGGAGATATCCAGTGTAAGCTCCTCTAATTTAGAGATCTTCTGACGTCGTTTATGGGGTCCTGAAGCACGAGTGAGGTCAACCACTTTGATGACACTTTTTGATTGTAGTAGAGGAACCAAGATTCTTTCATTATTGTGACGGTTCGGTGAAGTTACTAAGCATTGAATGCGTGTTTGTTGGTGCGCTTCACCTAATTCATATGGTCCCCATCTTTCAAGTTTTTTTACTTTACCAATTTGTTTTAAGTGAATTAAAATGGTGGTGAATTTGTTTTAAGTGAATTAAAATGTTTGAAGTCTGCTCTTAGCTCTGACGTGACGCTCTCCATATTGTTAATGCTTCGAGTTGTTTCTGCAGAGTTGGTAGCTTGTAGAAACTCATATTCGTAAATTATGCGATATTTCAAGTTTTCCTTTTTTTACAAAAAGGTGTGAAAGGAAAATTAAATGGCGCGAATACAATTGAATCACTAAATTCAAAACGACAGTGCACGAATTAAATTCGAAATAAATTAGAATTTGGTATTCCAAATCAAACGCCATTGGAGGTTAAAGGTTCATGAAAACACTAGGTTCATATGTAAGTAGGTACCTTATATAAATTGAATTGTTACAATATACATAATAAACCATTTAATATGTAAATGAATGAATATTTACATAAATGTCACGTACGTTAAATTGACTAGAATTTTTATATATTTTTTAATTAATATTAAAGTATTAAAAGGATATATAAAAGCAAAACAAAACTTTCTTTTTGAAAGTCAAAGTTACCACAGGTTGGAAATTTCATTACAAACCTCAAAAAAGCTGGCGATGTTTCTTACTATGAACCTATTTTTAATAAATCAATTATAATTCCTAAAGTTAAACGATTATTATAAAAGACTAATATGAAAAGGTATTATGCAATTTTTAAATTAAATCCAAAAATGATAACTTCATAATGCTAAGAGAAATAATAATAGTGTAGGTGTAAATCCTATTATATTAAATATTCGTTGAACGAAATCTTTTATATGACGTAAGGGCGTTGGATGGGAAGTATATATTCACAAAGCACCTTGACCTGGAACTGCTTTTGTGATATTTTAATGCAAGCATAATAAATCTCGATGGAAAAAATGCTGAACTGGAGGTAAATTAGAAGTAAAATAAAAAAATGGTGCTTTCATTTGATTAACACAAAATACATAATATTATTTTAAAAACATTTTTTCAATGTTTTTTTTAAAGGCGTTGGAATGGAATGAGTTGAACATTTTCATGATTTAAATCCAATAATTGTATATAGACATGTAAACTAGATCAAAGGTAGTTAAAAATAATTTATTATTGGTCGTCTAAAAGTGTAAAGAAAATCTATCTTTTTTTATATTTCATTCATTCATTCATTCATTCATTGTTGAGAACATTACCGAAAAACTTAAAATTGGTACAAAATCTTTTTTATGTTTATAATAGTGGCCACCGCTTGATAAACGGTTAATTATGACGAAAAGTTCCCGAACTCTAAAAATAATGCAGATAATTAAACTTCTCTTCTGCAAATTTTATAGAATGAAGACCATCTGGAACTTAGGTAAATGTGTTTTTTTGTGCATTGTTCTGAAATCATTGTGAGGTAGAGTTCAAAGTTTAATTTTGAAAACATTATTTATGAATTCATGTTGATATATTTTGTTATATTACGCTTTAGATACAAAAAAAAATCAACTTCTCATAATTGTTAGAAACAAATAATGACCTTAACGATTTCAATTGTAACCAATGTTGTTTAAAAGTCACCAACATAACTCTTTATAATAAGACAAATCAAGGTCAAATAGCGGATAGCTATAATTTTGATAGATCACATAATATATTATTGGAACTGTGACAGGCAGTAACAAAGACATTTCATGCATAGTTTACCGTAGAGACACAGATAATAAAAGATAACTTAAATTCCAGCGGAGAAGACGTGATAGACATCAAAATCTTTGGAAATAAATGGAACAGTCATTATTTTAAAAGAATAAGATGAACTTGGAGCTTTATTACGTTTTACAACATTGACTGTAGGTAATGTACATCAACTGTAGGTGATAAGCTAAAAACAAGAATATATTTTTCATGCATCGGGGTGAGTAAAACAACCTGTCCTATATTTGTCATCTCATTTATATTTAAAAGCTGTTCCCGCAACTTCGTGTATTATGTTCGGTTGGTTACATTGTAAATGGTAAGAAATTCCGAACATGTCTCCATTTCAGATTTTTGGCATCTCACCAAAACGTATCGTAGCTTATTTAAATTCTTGAATATATAGCAACTATGGGCTTGAGATATGCGGTGGTTTATTACTAGCTTACTTACTTTATTTTTATTAAAGAGGACAAAAGATATATTAATTGCTTGAAGATAGAATTATTAAAAAAATAAACAGACTTATCCTAAAATATTAAACAGACTTATTACATTACTCTATCATACATGTTTTGACGATTTGTCTTTTTTGAGAATGATACGATGAGACAAAAACAAAACATACTTTTATTTATTTATTTACACAAAACCTGCAAAGGCTAACATAATGCGACAAGCATTTTCTTCCAGCTAGCCCAGTAGTAAAAGGAGAACAAAATAAGGGTGTGTAAAAAACAAAACCAAAAAAAATAAAAATGACAGAAATATAAATATAGCCTAACAACTTAACTTTCCAGTCTTCTAGTAGTAAAAAAAAAAAGATAACAATAATAAAGAATACAGATATAAACTCAGTCGTATAAAAATATCAGTAAATATAAAAATCAACTTAACTCACAAATTAAAATAAAACAGGCCGAGGCAATATTTAAGGTAAGATAAACAAGGATAGAAAATGTTTTTTAACTAAACTTTTAAAGATATTTCTATTAGGAGCTTTTCTAATGTCAGTAGGTAAGTCATTCCAGAGTTTTATTGCCTGTGTGGTAACTGAGTAATATTGAAAGTCGGTGCGACAAGAAGGCAATC
The DNA here is from genome assembly GCA_963555665.1 of Dircenna loreta. Taxonomy (NCBI): domain Eukaryota; kingdom Metazoa; phylum Arthropoda; class Insecta; order Lepidoptera; family Nymphalidae; genus Dircenna; species Dircenna loreta. The sequence continues at coordinate 11,201,486 of OY743095.1, read as the reverse complement.
TAAGGGTTAAATTTTTAGATGATCGAAGCTGATGTCTATGAGTACCATCAAGGAAATGAAAACAAGATTTTAAATAATTAGGAGAACAAGGAGCAAACAGAAGAGAGAAAAGAGTACATAAAATCCTTGAATTTCTGCGATGTTTAATAGATAGCCTTTTAAGTTTGGAGCGATAGTAGGAGATGTGATCGTATTGACGTAGGCTGAAAATAAAACGTATACAGTTATTGAGGAGACGATCAAGCTTATTTAGAAGAGAAACATTGATGTCAGAGTAGCACACATCCGCATAGTCAATTATCGGTAATATTAAAGGCTGCACCAAAAGTATTTTAGTATTTGTGGGGAGAAAGTTTTTATGACGGTGTAGAGTTATTAACCTAGAATTCACTTTTTTGCAAACTTCATCCACTTGGGGTACCCAGGATAGAGTAGAGTCAATATGCAGTCCCAAATCTTTAGCACGAGAATGAAATGGTATTATAATATTATTAAAAACTATAGGAGATACGCTGATAAATTTACCAATACAACGCGAACTTCCAATAATAATTGCTTGACATTTTAATGGATTCACAGCAACTCCAAACTTAAGAGACCAGCCAGCAATATAATCTGATGCATTCAGTACGGCAACTGCAGCACTACTGTTTCCATCATGTGTATACAGCTGTAGATCATCCAAATGGTAAGAGCATTTGAGGTTACAAGTGATGAGATTTATGAAAATTGAAAATAATAAAGGAGAAAGTATACCACCTTGGGGAACACCAGCAGGCAAGTCACACCAATCGGAGATTACCATCAATGCGAACTGCCTGCCGACGACCCCGAAGATAAGAAGAGAACCAGTCTCGTTCAGTAAGAGAAAAACCCAGATGACAAAGGATGGCTAATAGGATGTCATGATCGACAGAGTTAAAGGCATTGGAAAAATCAATCAAGACAAGGACTGTCAGACGTGATTCCTCCATAGCAGCTCTTACATCGTCAACCACCTTCAGGAGAACTGTGGAAGTACTATGACCAGGTCTAAACCCATATTGGAAAGGGCTAAGGAAATTGTTGCTGTAAATATAGGACGAGACTTGTTTATGTACAACAGTTTCAAGGACTTTAGAGAGAAATGGGAGAATAGAAATGGGTCTGTAATGGGCACATAGAGATGGATTTGATATTTTAGGAATAGGTATAACAAGCGCATTTTGCCAGGCAGACGGAAAGGTACCAGTGGATAGGGAGAAATTGATAATGTGAGTAATGACAGGTAGAACGTGATTGACTCTACGAATTAACATATCACTACTTACTCCATCACTACCAATTGCCTTTGGATTGTTCTGCGAATTTCATCTTCAGAAACGAGAGAAAAACGAAATGTAAAGGAGCTATCAGGAATATTTGTTTAAAAGAGACATAGTTGCTTAGAAGGGGCATCTAAAATTGTCAGATTTGAAAAATGATGATTAAAGTCATCGGGTGTATTAGAACAGGAGGTAACAGCAGTAGACACAGGGCAAATGCCAATGGTTGAAAGGAACTTCCAAATATCAGGAGAAGATAACTTACTTAAACTATTGTGAATATAACGGCGTTTGGCTGCTCTTACCATCTGGTTGCATCGATTTCTGGCAGCTTTAAAAGCACTCCAGTTTTCATCAGAACGGTTACTCTGAAACCTAATAAATGCTCGATCTCTTCTAATCACGGCCTTTCGGATATCAGGCGTGATCCATGGGGCAGGTGGACCCTTTATTTTAACAGCACGGATAGGCGCATGTTTATTATACAATACTATAATGATTTCGTTAAATTTAATGACTTTTGACCTAGCTTATTATATATATTTTATTTTGTATATAATATTGTTAGAACATGCATTACGAAAGAAAGAAAAGTTTTTTAACTTTACTTTAGCTGTAACGATAATGTAAATGTAAAGAATGTAAGTATAATGTAAATGTAAAGAAATGATAGCTGCAGAAGTAATATTGAAAAGAAATCAGCAAGCAATAAATTTGAGGTGGTGCGGTTTCACGTGATTTAATGAACGAACACACGTTTGTATCGACATTACCGTTCAATGTGAAATTTATTATCTACCTTTATCGCTCGTATCTGACTGAAGTTAGAGAACTATGTAATTTTAGATATATCCTTGTGGCTATATTTATTTAAGTCTGGTTTATATAGAAATACAATGTGAAACCTTAATTATATACAGGATTTGTATAAAATTTATATAAATATATTTTTCAGCAATGTCTGATAATCTTATTCTTTCCGTAGTATATTGAGGCCTTTATCGAGCAGTGGGTTTTAAGCTTCTTTGAAGGAATAATAGGGAACAGAGAACAGAATACAAATATAATAACTAAAGTAACTTACAGAGGCGTAGCTTAGTTCACTTTTAGAGAAACCTTATATTATTGAGTCATAAAAAGCAGCCTTTTTCCAGATCTTGGCTTATATTAAAGCTAATTAATTCCATACATATTCATCTAATCCTTTTTGCGTGTTAGATAGACATGTTTACACTCAATCATCCAAACATTCATATTTTTAACATTAATTTGATTTAAAATAATACAAAATACAAATAATGACTTAAAACCACTCGTTAAAAATAATTGAGCTATAATTTCAAGGTTTTTTATTAAAACAACACGATATATTATTATTAAGTTGTCTTCTGAAAACTAGAACCCACAAAAGTACAAACTTTTCTTTGCTGCTTCTGAATTTCAGTAATGATTTAAAAAAGTATATACATTTTGTAACAAATCAAATTTGACTTCATATCACTATACAGAAAAATTGATAAATAAATAACATATCAACTGTTATGTCATAATTTGTTGATATTTCTTATAAAACTATAATAGAGACGAAGCTTCTTAGCATTCCATGGATTCACCGTGCGGGTGCCGAGCTCATCGCGTTTTAATAATATAATCTTATAATATTATTAAAGATAAAATTATTTCAAATGATAGCAATGTAAAGTTCCTTGGAGTTTTTCTTGACTCAAAATCTTTCATCTTTCATCTTTCTTACGTTGCAAAAAAGTGTGAAAATAATATCAACGTTATGCGATCCCTCTCCGAAGCTTGGTGGGGCACCCGTACTGTCAAAAACATTTATACAATGCTATCATTAGAGTCACTTTGATTACGCTCCTTTTTATTACTTTTAGGAATAATAATATTCTTTTTTATTGAAACCTTGTACTTGCAATCGATTTACTTTAAAAGTTTGAGATAAGATTATTTGTAAATGTCTGCAATAATTGCCATGCAATGGAATAGGAAGATTATTCACTTTTAATTAGAAGATAACTTCTTGCCAATATATTTCTTTTTAGGACTGTCCAGTTGTCCTCTTATTGTCTTTTTATAAAATTTCAAGTTTTCTCAGAACTATTAACAACCGCTAAATATTGGTAAAATGAGTCCATTCCCGATCTCTGCAACACTCTGCTGTACTAAGCTTTTTAATATGAATTTCCCAAACTATGAAACTAAGATTACTCCCTTTTTTTAAAACTTGTTTAAAATGCAGATAATAATTATGCTGGTGCTGCTGTTTGGATCCAGCAAAATTAAAATTATTTTTAATTTTAGATTTCGTACTCTCTTCTCAGTATTTACCGGAAAAGCGATAGCCTCATATGTAGTAATGTTCTATGTTGAATCCCATGAATTAAATAAAACGAAATTTTTTAGTGAATCTAAAAGTTGTTAGCAACTCCCAAAATTAGTGTAGGTGCTCTTTTGGCCTGGATTCCCGGTCATTCAGGAAAGAGGACAATAAGATTGTAGACAAAAGAGTTAAGAAGGCATATTTCACTATTTGTAATAAATACAATTCGGTCCAGTTCCATGATTTTCCGTTAATATTTTGTGAAAATTTGGAATCTACTTCGAAGGATCATATAGAAAATTCAAAGATTTTTAAAGGTAGATTTTCTAGTCATATTCAAAGCAATAAGCCCAATAACCCTTGGTTTTTTAATTAATGCGGAGCTGATATGTTTGTAACATCCAACATCAGAGATTAACATCCACTTTCTGTCGGTTACGGTTCTGATTTGAAATGCCTTCTTGCCTTCTATGTTTCTCCTTTTTTTATAGTGGTGTGTAATGTTATTAAATATAACAAATTAAACCTGTAAATAAATATTGTTTATTTAATAACAAGGGTGATCTAACTAATTGTGTTGTTTTAGGAACCTGAATAGTATAAAAAAATGAATGATTATTAAAGTTATACTCTCATGACTGACTGGACTTTGGCAGAATGCGATTTTTCGAGTTTGGCATAGTATTTAAAAGAAGAAGAAGAATTTTATAATATAAACTAGTGTTTACCTTTTGTCATAATTGAATCTTTTGAACGGAGTATCACATTTATATTCTTACAAATTCATTTTAAAAGCTTATCTATGTGAGCATTGGTATTCTGCATCTAAAATATTTAAAGGAAATTCGAGTAAAATAAAAATAGACACTTTATAAACTTGCAAACTGTACGCGTCTCTTAAGATCGAAAATCATAGCAATGCTACTCCCACAATTCAGTAGTATTCGAAGTATTCATCATAGGAATTCCGTCTCAGACAAATACAGCTGCAGCTATGCCAATTCAAATGGAGACATAGGCGTTAAGCTCAGATCAGATTAACATATAATTGTAATTCATCCACCAGAGAAGGGTCCTACGAGTAGTTATGATATATTGTGCTGTATTTAAACGTCACGATGACAAAAATATGTTGCTCTTTTTTCCCAAAATATTCTTACAGTCTTTAAATTTTGTGTAATTTTTCTATACAAAAAAAGACCCTTGTTCAACTGGGTAGAATTGCATATCTTTTTACGTGGAATTTATTAATGTAACTATACATTTTGATACAGTTTTATTAAAAAATAAATATGACAGATATTTTAAGGACTATGCTGTATGTTCTTGGAAACTGAAATATCTAAGAAGGTATTTCGGAAGTCAAGGAGACAAAACCATTTTATTACATATTATTAAAATTTTACATTAAGTATATAGCCCGTTTTTTAAAATACCTAAATCTATCATATTCGCATTATTTATATTTGTATATAACTATTGTTAGACAATGTCTTCATAAATATTATATCAACATCTAGAGTTTCAGTGGCGTGACCCTATCTATCAAAGACAGCGTTTATTTTTAGCTTCTATAGTAGCTATACTAGACATGATTTATTTTTTAAAGGTATTTTTATAGCCCGTAGAACAAAAGGTACATCAGGGTATATGCCATGTATATTTATCAATATACTTTATTCGGTACATGATAAAACCAATAAACGTGTACTGTATCATGTATAAGCATTTTTATTTACTTAAAAATTGTCATTTTGCATCACCTGAAAGATTAAAGTAAAAATAAGACAAAAAGTGAAAATACTTATTTCGCAAAAGTGGTCTTTAAAATCGGTTATAATGTAAAAAATGTTCTGTCTTAGACAGAATTTGTAAATTTTTAAACAGATGCGCTGCATGGCATTATGCCAAAGAAAACGCTGACTTAAAAAAAAACTTATGTAGCATCTTAATTACTAAGATGTTTTTTTACCTTTTCCAAAGGAAAACCACAAAGTAATTTATGTGTAATTGTTAAAATGTTTCAGCATTTAAGATAAAAAATTTAAAATTTGGTCTGTGTTACTAAAATTTATTATAATTCATAGATGTAAATTCATGAACCATTTTTACGAGACATTAGTTATAGTTATGAATAAATGTGAATCATTCTTCGTTTGTTTTATGCTACAATGATGTTAACGCAGCGTTCATAGAATAGACCAACTACGATTTACCATGAAATTATTTCGTAAGAGGCAGTTTGTAAATAGATCCGGTGATAAAGAAGATGAGAAGTTATCATATACACGTTATATCGATGGATGAAATCCATGTAACGAGTAGACAGTAAGTGTGAAAGTGGGTGATCATAAGAGACGAGGGCTATCGAAGAAAACATTGACGTAGTTAGTAAAAATGGACAAGAGGAAAAAGAAAGTTTCCACGGAGACGAAGTTATGATAGAAGAAAGTGGGAAAAATTTATAAATAGCCTGACCCCAAATAATTAAGGCATTAGTAAATGGATGATGGTGACATTAGCTGGTGGACACGGTATCACGAGATTATTTCCTATTTATAAATTCGTTTTAAAAATTATTAGACAAGCAACTTCAGGCATTTCATAGTTATACTCAACGAAGGTAGCTCTTGCACCTCGCTGTCAGGATTGTTCGACATGGCGGTAGACTTATTATAATAGTCCGTTTAATCACTTCACGGCACAGATTACAGAAATATCACATGATTGAATTGATATAATAAGATTAAAGATGGAAATACGGTGAATTCAAAGCAACGTGGCGACTTGATTTTTAAGTTATCAAAAACAACCGTATCCGAATACACAATCAAAGTTAGCAAAGCTAGATGACACCGACAGCTGTCAATCGAGTGTCATATCACTACGATGCATCGACTAAATCCAAGTACAAGTATTGTTTAATTTCAAATAAATTATCAACATGTGAAGCCGCAGACGCCGTCCATATACTGACGCCGCTACATACTTAAGTTTGGAGTATCATAAAATATCTATAAATTGATCCTCAATTAAATATTTTTATAAGTGCGTAAGAAGCTGTAATACAGTGTGATGGAAGTTTTATGTAAATAGTTCATTCTTAAGCGAGAAATTATTTATCAAAATAAATAAACACAGTGTTGCTAAAAGCCTTAACTACCTTCCTAGCAATCTAGGCATTATCTTGACAAACTCAAGCCAATGATTTGACACCCTTTTTAAAAATATCATTAGCGTTACTGAAGTGTGATAATGTTCACCTTGTACTCTGCTGACTAATTGGGAAGCATCTACAGAGCTTTGAGGATAAACTCGGTCATTCTGGCTGTAAGCATTTTCTCATCAGTAGATATAATTCTACTGTGACCTCCCTTTGAGAAATGCTTAATAAGTTGTTTTGTTTGTACCACCATATGCATTTGTAAATTGTCAATTAAATTATGACCAGTGTGGTTTTTCAAATACACGAAATGGATCAAGCTGCATTGACTAAGACAAAATATTTTGCTTTCGGACACGAATTATTTTCTTTTTCCTTTTCATAGTATTTTCGTTATGAATTATATGTGGTGAAACAGATATTTTTTAGCGTGGATTTCATTTTACCCATCTACAGCACATTAAATATATAAACATCAGATTAAAACCGAGTGAATGGAGAAATTCTACTATAATACCTGCTTTGTGTAATGCTTTTACACAAAGCAGGTATTATAGTAGAAATCCTCGGGAAAACACTTCGGGTTTTTTATCACTCCTCTCTATCTTAATATGATTAAAATATAACATCAATTGGTGAAAAATGAAAAATACAATGAATATTCAGATATGAATGTCAGATTGAAAAACATGAGTAATTTCAAATATTACGTTTTTTTGTAACCTTACTTGATGCTAGACTAAGTATTTTAAATTCAGTGCATATCCTGAGCTATCTATTCATTAAACAATAGCAAATTAATACCATCCAGTATCCTCGTTTATTTCATCTCTCCCTAATCGTCAAGGGCTGCATGAACCCGTATGAACATGTCCATGGGCGATGACATCAAAATCTGTATGAACATGTCCATGGGCGATGACATCAAAATCTCTATGAACATGTCCATGGGCGCTGACATCAAAATCTGTATGAACATGTCCATGGGCGATGACATCAAAAGTTTAATACCTGGAGGTCCGTCTGTACCTTTGTTGATCTCTGTATAAAAATAGTAAATACATAATGTATATTCCATGCAAAAATAATGAAATTTATGAAAAATAATGAATGTCAAACTTGTTTCTAAGTCATGATAATATTTAAAATAATAAATCCGCCTGCTTCGACCGAAAAAATATTTTTCTATCGAACACAGCGTTTTATAAAGTCGTCTTAAGATTTTGTAAGATTTTATGTAATTTTGTATAGTTGAAATGAAAATTGAGGCAAAGAAAACAAAATTAAAATATTATTTAAATTATAATCCCAATTATTATTTTATTCATGTTCATACCGAAGAGTTTTATTATAAAATTATATGTAAGCATAAACATGCTTACATAATATTTATATTTACCCGGCTGTATTCACGCAGAAATTAAATCGGAATGTGCCCTACTAGTTTCGAACCCATTCGGGGTCCTTAATCATGAGCTCTGAGCGTGGCGGACTCAGCCACGCTCAGAGCTCATGATTATTGATTTAATTTCTGCGTGAATACAGCCGGGTAAATAAGAATATAATAGTCATGATTCAAGAAAGTTTAAATATAAAAAAAATGCTTACATAATTTGCAATAATTATAAGTACAATTTTAAGTTTACATAATTTTAATAAAACACTTCGTTTCAATTTTAATAAATATAGAATGAATATCTGAATTTGGATTCACGACCTCTGGGAAACCATTCCGTCGCTCTACCAATTGAGCTACCGTATCGCCATTATAATTCATCGAGTGTTATTTATTAAATATGATTTAAAACTATTTATTTCAAATACCGATCTTTCTGCTATCTCTATAAGGTATGGTTTTCAAAATGGCCGTTCGTCTCTTGCTCATCTTGCTATTTACTGAGATTGCTTTTGAAAAATCTAATTTACACTGAACAAACAATTCAGTATCTTCTGAGAGCAATATAGACATCTATTATTATTTAATACAATGGAGGATAATCTGTAGCTTTATAACAATGTGTAACGAACTTTGTAACATACGCGTTTCCAGAACATGGAGTAAATTTAACTTGAACAATTTAAAGGAAAATAAACGTATGACTTCGTTCGTTGGAAAAGTTTCGTGTTTAAAGTCGTTATAGTTAATAAAGAAAATATGATATAAAGTACAAACCAAATGAATACGCACCGTCAAACTCATAAAATAAATGAAACAATTCTGTACAACTTTTCACGCGTTAACAAAACGAACTAAGATTTTACAAGCGTGATGTTTGCCTCATACATCGCCGTCGACTCGGCATAATATTTAGTCATAATTCATCATGTTTATGCGAACATTTTTATAAAATATGAATTAACACTTAATACAATATGTTAAAATGTTATATTATAACTTTAATTATATATCACTACAATTTTATGCCGTCAGATATATTTGAGATATATATAATATAAAGAACCTATTATATAATTTAAGAAAAATCAATTCCATTCAGTGTTTTTAGAGTTTCTGGATTGAAGGAGAAAATTATTATGAAAATTTGGTTATTTATTAAACCAGTTCATCTAATGAATAGAATACAGGTAACATATTAAGCTACATTTGATTTAAACTGCTTGGACCACATTCTGGCTTACACCGCGCATATACTCGTACTGTTTCGATCATAAACTACGGAAGTAATCTTATCACAATGGAATGCTGCAAACATCTTAGCCCATAATATTACATCTTAAGCTAGTACGTAATCTTTCGTCTTTCTTAAGCTTCATAATATAATGTTATATCCTTCCTTTCTAATAAAAACTACAATGTTATGTACTTTAGACCTGTCTAAATGTAAAAATATATATTATGTCCTATTGGAATAATTTGTTGTGATTTCTTGAACTTAAATAAAACAGCTTCACTGTACATGGAACTGTCGTTTATTTGGTATTTCATTTTAATTTTGTTTTCTCGGTAAGACTATCTGTTTTTCTCTAATTATAAGACTTTTATGGAAACAGAAGAGTCCATTCTGTATATATATAGTGATGAGTTTTATAACTCGTATATCACTTGACAAAGTGAAGTCATAATCACACAATATATTTGATAATGTGTCCAGATAATGGTTTAGAGCTATACAAACATTCAATAGATGTGGGCAACCTATTAGTAAAGTTTATATTACAGCATTACGTAAATTTATTAAATGTTTGTTTGTATCAAGAGTGTAGACAAAATAATATGTTGTATGTACTTAATTATAATAAATTTGTACTCCTCGAGCGGTGCTGCGAGCTAAAGCTTTTATATTTTATATACAACATTCCATGCGTCACTCAGACGTTTACGTGAAGAATAAAAGGTCGTTCTATAGAACATCTTATACACTCACACATACATACACACATTGTACAGCCTTAATAGTTATATTGACATGTTATACAAAAGACATGTTAAACAACATACCTATAAAGGAATTATAAGTTATGTTTAGAGTAAATTTTACCATTATTATAATGTATAATATTTTGTATAATGAATCGGATTTTCGCACAAATTAATAACATTTATATATGTAGGTAATTAAGTTTTATATATATCGTAGTTGTATCGAAGTCTTAATTCAAATGTTCAATTAGCGGCAGTTTATAAACAGATATATTTTTTTACACTTCTTTTATATTACTGTTCATTAAGAAAATATATGACTTCGTTAAACTTTAAAACATTATATAGCACCATTGTCCAATAAATAAAAAAGCTAAGTTAAGTCCACATGTTTTTTTTTAACTTTTCATAAGAAAAGTTAAAAAAAAACATGTAAATGTATGTATACTTTTTCCACAATTTCAGAGTGAAAATTTTAAAAATATCAACTACCTTAGGTAGAGCCCGTTTCTAACAACTGGATTTTCTAGTCAATTTAATTCTGCAGTCCATGCTTTTATTATTTTATGGTATTCCTGCTGACATTAATATCGTTTTAAATGAATTAAAGAGACTTATTCATGTTGTACGAAAGGAAGCTTTATATGTTTCTTTATATAAAAAAATAGTTCAATTTATGGAAGTCTTAATATATTTTAAAATATGTAACAAATGTGTATTCTGATCATTTTTCTTTTCTAAAAAAACGCTGACTTAAAAAATATTTAAAGAAAATTTCTTGGCAATTAATTTACAAATTCAAATTCTTTATTTGATTTCCTTCGACTTGTATAAATTTAATGACGAGAATTTATTGAACATTGATTTAATTTGAATTTGTTTATATAAATTGATTTTATAATAAAGGAAATTAATGATGTTATTCCATTAGTGAATCAAAGTTAAATGAATGTATAAAATTTTGATTGAAATAGATATACTCGTATATATATTATTATATACAACCAATGCACAAAACCTTTGTCCGTGAAATATAAATAAAATAGCACCTCATAAATTCTTTAAATATAATCTCATTTAAATATTTTTCATAATCACGTGACCTAGATAAAGTAATATGCTCATAAGTGCCAAATACGTTTATAATGTATAGACATGTATAGTCGACGCTTATTACGTTTTATTTATCTTTCAGTATAAAAACTTTTTCACATACTTGAATGAACACTTCTTTGTTTGACCTTAAATAATAGGGCTAAGTGGATATGTGAGAAAACATTATTAAATTTGATTAAGAAATTAATGTATTATTATTCCGTGTATTTTAATATGGATATAATACGAGTTTTCCCACAATGAGTTAGAATATCTTGTCGTATGAGTATATCAAACTTTTTGCAAACTGGTTTACTGTTTCGATAAAAAGGTATTGGAATATCTTGATAGTCATTTATTTTGTTCATAAAAAAAGAATTAAATTTTGTTTTGCTGTTTAAACGATAATGGTGAATCTGGTGGTGAATCAGAGAACAATTGCACACAAATTGCCAATTTCCTGCTTTACAAGAAGTCGGAATCACAGTTCTTGCAGTAACTTCTGTCACTATCACAGATCTCAGGTCCCTTGTAATTTGTCAAACCTGTAACACCACATCCCAGCTTTTCCTAGAACTTCCTTACTAACCAGAAATAATTAATTTTCTTTGCATTGCGTAATTTTTCTTTTAAAATGAAATTATTTCACAGCCCCTTTCTACTAATGGTAACATTGTAAGAACATTGCGAAAGACATCTGGTCCAGCTGAAACTTTTTACAAAATAATCGTTGCAGGAGCGTTATTGACAATCGAAGTGAAATCAGCAAACAATCAATTTGTGGCTGTTCGGTTTCACGTGATTTAATGAACGAACACACGTTTGTATCGACATTACCGTTCAATGGAAAATTTATTATCTACCTTTATCGCTCGTATTTGACTGAAGCTAGAGAACTATGTGATTTCAAATATTCCCTTGTGGCTATATTTATTCGGGTCTAGTTGAAACCTACATATTTACATACAGGATTTTCTTAACTATTTTATATGATTATTAATTTCAATATTATAAGATAACCTTATGAATTCCTTTCATAAATTATTGAGGCCTGCTAGCATATGGCTTCTTTAAAGGAAAGCTAGGGAACAGAGAACAGAATATAAATATAATAACTAAAATAACAGACTAGTTTAGTTGACTTTCAGAGAAACGTTATATTATATTATATATTCTTTCATAAAAAGCAGCCTATCCTTTAATAGTTTACGGTCTAACTTAAAGCTTAATTCCATCCCAATTCATCCAGTCCTTTTTGAGTGTTAGACGTATTAACATTCAAAAATACAAACTTTCATATTTTTAACATTAAATTGATTTAAAATAACACTAAATACAAATATAAGCATAAATTTCCACTCGTTTAAAATAATTAAATTATGTAATAATTTGAAAGTATTTTATAACAACAAAACGATATACCGTTTTTTTTAGTCGTCTTCCGTTTATCAATTAACTATTCATGAATTAAATGAATTACATGTTTATTAGATTTTTGTTTTTTTAATATTTAAAATTAGATCCTAAAAAGTGCAAAGTTTTATTTTCTGCTTGGATGCTTTTATATGGAATGTCAATTAAGATTTTAAAAAACTCTATACTTTTCACCAAATGAATACTAAAAATTTGAGTGCATTTTATAATAGATAAATAATTGACATTCAAAATATCAGTACTAAATTGACTCTTATTTATTATGAAACTACAATCTATAATATAAAGTAGTGTTTACTCAGTGTCATTGAGTAATAGATCGACTTATAAAAAAAAATAAGAGCTTACGTATGCGAGCATTCTTATTCTGCAACTAAAATATTCAAAGATAAATTCGAGTAAAATAAAAATGTACACTTTATAACCTAGCACGTGTGTCTCTCTTAGGATTGAGATGCTTGACGGTCGATCAGATTAGATTATCACATTATTGTAATATATATCTTCCAGAGAAGGGTCACACAAGTAATTGTCATAATTTATTGTGCTGTATTTAAACGTCACGATAATAAAAATATTTCGGTCCCTTTTTTCCGAAAGTATTCTTACGGACTTAAAATGCAATATTGTCATTTTTTTGACAAAAGGCGACTTTTTTAAACTTGGTAAAACTTGGTAAAAAATAATTTTAACAGGTCATGTCATGCATGACTCATATACGAGTACATAATATATTATAAATTGTCACGAACTAAGTTTATTGAAACGAGTTAATTTATTATGTACGGCTGATCTCTGCCGGATAATCTGATCTCTACACCACTCAAAGGACTGAGGACTCTACTTAATTTTCGAAGCTGTCCATCACCACATAGAGACAGAGCAGCTGCTTCACTCTATCTGACGGAGACGCAGATACAATGTCCCTTGACTGCAGCATATCTTGATTACGCTGGGTATACGTTATAGTATAATTTTCGCTCACGTGCAGGGGTTTGTATGTAACGACTCTTGGAACGACCTTTGTATCTAGTGCCTCCGTCACATTGAAGAGCCCACTTTTTCTTCCCTCTGTTCCCATCAGCGACAAAGATCGTCCATTGTTCAATGCCAAATGTGGTCCTGCTGAAACGCAAAAACATTGGGCACATGTTACTTGGAGTGATGCTCGAAATTGCAAAGTTTCAGTCGTAAGTTCCAAAAGTGACAACAACAACAAGATTCAAGCAAGATTGTGGAACGTGTTTTGAACTCGCGCTTTTTATTATACCTAGAAGGTAATGATCTCCTTAATGCTACACACTTAACACCTTATAGGGTATGCTACATACATATAACACGAGGCCATCAAGAGGAATGCAGAAGTGGTCAACTTCCTCCTAGACGTCTCGAAGGCATTTGACAGGATCTGGCATGTGAGCCTTTTAAGCAAGCTTTCAGTGTTCCTCGGAGCTCTTGACAATTAATGTCGGAGTGCTTCAAGGGCCTGTTTTTTCTGCCATTCTTTTTTTGCTGCACATAAACGATCTACTAAAGCCCGGTATTTATGGATATGCAGACGACAGCACAGTTGCATAAAAATATCTTCCGAGTACTCGGACAATTACAGGCAGGAAGAAAAGCCATGATTTGAATGACAAGCTGGATCTGAAAGCTTACCTACGACTACATTTTCACTTCCCATCCGAAGGAATGTATTCGAGTTTCTAATTAGTTTAAGTGTAAAAAAAATATGAAAACTGCAAGTGTTAAAGGCTTTGTTATTAGGTAAAAATCTAAATCTATTGTATCCACGAAATTAATATTTTTATTATATAATCTAGTTAGAACGTCTTTATGAATATTATTTTATTTTCAATTTTATTACTACTTTCCCAATTTGTTAGCATTTAATAACAAAATATGAGAATTAATCTAATGAAATTTAGGCTATATGTCAAAAATATATCCTTTTCCTACCGTTTGTTTATTAATATGCTTTTTATAAAAGAATAGCAGTGGACGTAAATCATATAGTAGCTAATAAATTTTAATAAAACCTTGTATTAAAAATCACTGCATTTGATAAAAGGACGGTTTTATCAATACAAATACAAGAGGATTTAAAACTATATTATTTCTCAATTCTGTTTATTCAGATAATATGTAAATTAAGGTAAAACGAGAGAGGTAATTAATCAAAAATGTTAATCTCAACGCCAGTGACAATAACTAGACTCGAAATATATTATCTTAACTTGCGCTTCACAATAAAAAAATATAGATAGAAAATTAAAGTACCCCATAATAACCTTCATTCCAGCTTTTGAAATTACACTTTAACCTCAGTTGTGACTTTTATTACTTTCTCGGGTTTCATACCAGGACAGATATCTGCTTTAAGTTTTATATTGAAAGCCAATTGAAAAAATCCTTTAGATAATAAAATCAAATATATTTAACCTTCTTAACCAATTTATGCTTAAAATATAATTAAAGCAACGACATCATAAAACACTGAGAAAATGTTATTAAATAAGTTGATATTGTTTTATTTATTTCGGGTTTGGTACATCTAAATAAAACTGTAAGTTTATTTTATAAAAAAGTATTGATAAATATATGTTTGTGGCTAACTGGTCTTAATTATACTTTAATTTTAATGTTTATCTCTCTGTATGTAAAAACAAAGTATAAAATTTAGTATATGTTTTATAAAAATAAAGGATTGCGTCTATTGTATGCTATTTATATCATCGATGCACTTTATATAGTATTTTTAAAAATAAAAAATCTTTATTATATATACTTAGACATGGTCTTATCATAGTCAGAAATGATCACAGCGTAAGGGTGATGTCATGTTTGTGCTATCCGGTTTCTCTTTTTAATGAATATTATTTCTATCTAAAACATCTAGAGTTTCAGTGGCGCGACCCGATCCATCAAAGAGAGCGTTTATTTTTAACTTTAACTGAAATATATTTTTATAAGCTGTAGAACAACAGTTCGTTATATCATGTATTACTAATAGCTACAAAATTGTCCAACTGTTTATTTATTGAGCTACTTTATTCGTTACATCATAAAGTAAATAAACGTGTACTATCATAAATTATATTTTTATTTTCTCACTAATTGTCACATTACGTCACCAGAATGTTCAAGTAACGATGCATAAATATGTTAGGACTTATCTTCACTAACAAAATTAGAGGTTTAAATCGGTTATAATTTAAAAACTTGTGTCTTAGATAGAATATGTTAATTATAAAATGATTGCGCTGCCAGCCATCATGCCAAAGAAAGCTCTGGCTGAAAAAAAAAAGTAACATCTTAATTCATCAGAGATGTTTTTTCCTTATACAAAGAAAAGTCACTGAAACCATTTATGTTTAATCGTTGAAATGGTTGAGCATTTAAAATAAAAACTTTAAAGTTCTTTGAATACATTTTGATCCGTTCATGCGATTCGCAACGAAAATTTATTACAATTTATTGATATTAATCAACGATAATATATTCATTCATTGTATAAAATTAATAAATAAATATTATAATAAATTCATTTGTTTATGTTACAATGATGGATGTGTAGCGTGTAGAGAAAAGAGAACTACAATTTACCAAGAAAATATTTCGTGAGATGGTTTATAAATAGCTCCGGTGATAAAGAAGTTGAGAAATAATCATTTTTGTGGTTCACGTTATGCAAATGTATAAATAGAATGTGACGAGAAAACAATTAGTATGAAAGTGGATGATTACAATATGTGGATGATACAAGGGTGATTGAAGAAGACATCATGAAAAATGTTAAGGAAAAGAAATACTCCATAGACAACGTTGTAATAGAAGAACGTAGGACATTTGTAAATGGATGACGATGACACTTGCTGGTCCTTACCCGGTCAGGGTATCACGAAATCCTTTTCTAATTATGAATTCCGTTTAAAAATTATAAGACAAAAAGTTTCAAGAATTTCATTGTTATACTTAAGTTTCGAGTATCATAAAATCTACTAATTGATCCTCAATGGAATATTATTATAAATCTTCTTCTTGTTAAGTTTGTAAGAGGCTATAATACGGTGTCATGGAAGTTTTATGAAATTATTTATGAAAATAAAACATCTGAAGCTTAAAATATGTATAAATATAAATATATATATATATCAAACATTTATTTACACATAATTTAGTATATATATTAAGTATAAGTCTGGCCATTTAAACTGTTACACTTAAAAATAAAAAATTAAAAAATTTGCATTTCGAATCTATAATTTTTATATAATTGTTCATTGTGTTTTCTCATTTTGGCACCAATACATTGTACAATATTTTGCAATATTAAAATGGAGTGGGGTGATAAAGAATTGCCGTGATTGCATTACACAAAGTAGGTATGGAGCCAAGTGCAATTTTTAAAACTATCCATACACTTGGTATTAGTAAAATGTTTGTGTACCGGGCTATTAATAGGTACAATAAGACTTCCTCTGTTTGTGACAGAAAAAGATCTGGCCGTTCACGTAGTGTTCGTACGAAAAAAGTGCTTAAAACAGTAAGGAAAAGAATTCGAAGAAATCCTGTCCGAAAGCAAAAGATTTTATCTCGGGAAATGAAGATAGCACCTAGAACCATGTCTCGTATTTCAAAAGATGACTTAGGACTTGCAGCCTATAAGAGACGCACTGGCCATTTCTTAACTGATAATTTAAAGAAGAATAGGGTGGTAATATCGAAACAACTACTGAAGATGTACGCAAAGGGAGGTCATAGTAAAATTTTGTTTACGGATGAGAACTTTTTTACAATTAATCAACATTTTAACAAACAACCGTAACAACAACAACCGTATTTATACTCAAAGCTCTAAGGAATCTTCCCAATTAGTCGACATAGAGTGCAATCAGCTCCTGGGACTTGCGACCCAAGTGTAGGTTTAAGGGGCCCCTTTAAAATGCGCATTCACGCTCACCATCAACTGGTTGCGCTCCTCTCCCTACCTAACCACATTTGGAATGAACCTACCAATGCCACCTTTGAAGTACGTTCTAGAAATGTACTGATGATAGTTCTAGAGAGGCCAAGATCTTTAAGTAGGTTATAGAGAGATTTCGCTGTTATACCTCTCGCTCCCACTTCTACCGCGTACAAATTTACTATATACCTATTCTTGGTCAGTTCGTTGGTCAGTTCGTAATACTTGTTTACTTTAATTGTGTGATCTTTGGGGATGTTAGTTTCCCACGGAACAATAAGCTCCACAAGTATCACGCGCTTTAACTGTCTAGAGTATAGGAATATGTCCGGTCTGGATGACGAGACAACAATATCCTCAGGAATTCTTTACTGTTTCTCATACGTATCCATCAATATAGTCCAATCGCGAGCCGCCTCCAAGATAGAGTGAGGCTTTTGTTTTGTTTTTTTAGATGAGCCTTCTTTAATGAACTCTATGAATCTTTTGGTGGTTGTTATACCCTTTTGCGCTCTAGCTACTGAAAGACTAACCGCTTCACGTATGATTTCCAATACTTTATCATGGCGCCGCGAGTATTGACCTTTTTCCAATAGCACCCTACACCCTACCAACAAGTGTTTAGCCGTTCCTACTGCCTCCCCACAGATATTGCAAGACTTTTCGGTAGCTTTACCCATCTTACTAAATTACTTTGATCTGGGAGAGTCATTTGGAATGCATTTAGAAAGAATTTTAATAAGGCTGGAGACCAATCATGAAGTAAGGTGCGTCACCTCAATGCTAATGGTATTCCATTAGCATAGGCGATCATAGGCGACTTTTGTATTCAAAAGTCGCCTATGATCACCCACTCATTTTGAATTTCTAGATTCATCGCGTGCACTCGATATTTATCGTTTGAAAGTTCTATTGAAAGACCCGGATTATAAGAGGTATATTTTGTGTCTCGTCTACCCAGACACAGACAGTGGCATTTACTGGGTTTTGTCCTCAGTCCTTCAGTCCACGTACAGATATACTCTACTTCATTTAAAAGTACCTGACATTGTTTGGGGTTACGTGTCAGTATAGCGAGATCGTCTGCAAATGCTAGTATGGATTCCATGTATTTATTATCAAATTTAAGGCGATAACCCCACTTTTTCTCATGACTTATTAATTTATCTTTTAAAAGTTACTTACTATATTAAATTTTATTGGAGAAATGCAACATGCTTGAAATAAATCTATATTAAAGCTTAGCGGTCGGGAATGGTTTCCGCTAGAAGTTATTGAAAAAATAATTTTGAATAGTATAATGCAATTATGTCGATAACTAAAGTAAGAAAGTTATACCATCTCAACGCGAACATCAGTTCTTGTCGTACCGACCCAAAGGCGTTCTCCAAGTCTATCCAACACTCCGTAACTTATCTTTCGCTCGTTCTGGCATCTTTAAGGCTTTCCAAAATTAATGTGTTGTGTTCCAGGCATCCAGAAATACCGGGCAAAAACCCTTTCTGGTGATTCGACCTGAAATACTTATTTTTAATCATGAATTGAGTCATTTTATTTTGGAAAAAAGAGAGAAAGATCTTAGAAATTGTGTTAAAAAAATTTAAGATGTAAAACTTAACGTGAACTTTTTATTTCAGATACCGCTCTCTCTGCTATCTGTAAAAGGTAAGTTTTCCAAAATGGCTGTTAGTCACTTACTCATTTTACTACTTACTGAGAGTGCTTTTGTCAAATCTAATTTATACTAAATAAACAATTCAGTATCATGTCAGAGCAATATAGGCGTTTATTATTATTTCATACGATGGAGGATAATCTGCAGCTTTATAACAATGTGTAACGAACTTTGTAATGTTGACGTTTCCAGAATAGTGTACACACTACTCGAACAATATAAAAGGAAATATACAAAAGTTTTCTTTCGTAACAAAAAAGGTTAAGTTCTGTATTTAACTTCGTAATAGTCAATAAACAAAATATTATGTTAAATACAATAAAAATGAATACGCACCGTCAACGCCATAAGAAAAATGAAGCAATTTGTTATAAAATTTCACGCGCTAAACAAAACGAACTATGATGCAACCAGTATTGTGTTTGGTGCCTCATACATAACCGTCGACTCGTCATACTATATTAAGTTTACACGGTTATACTTAATATATGAATTAACGTTTATCGCATTAAAATAAAAATAAAATTAAAAATGATCACTTAATTTATATATCACGAGGTTTTTACTCGTTAAATATAACTTAACATATACATAATACGAAAAAAATAAATTCAGTGTTTAAAGAAAATCAGTTTATTGATTTATATAAACAAATTTTCTTTATAATAGTGTATAGATAGATAGACTTTATAGTATAGATAAAATTATTATTAAAAGCTAAATATTAAACGAGATTATTTAACTAACAAAATACACTTTACATATTAAGCTGGATTTGATTTAAACTGCTTGGACCACATTCTGGCTTACACCGCGCATATACTCGTATTGTTTCGATCATAAACTACGGAAGTAATCTTATCACAATGGCAAACATTTTAGCCATATTATTATATCTTACGACTTTATTAAGCCTTATAATATGATTTTATATTCTTGAATGTATGTTACGTTATCTGATATGTATAAATGTATTATGTACCTTGGAATAATTAGTTAATATTTCTTAAAGTTAAATAAAACTGCTTTACTGTATACGTAACTTTACTAACTAAAGTTAATTCGGTGGTTTATTGTCACGAAATCCTTCAAATATTTGTTGCTATCTTTTCTCGATAAAAGTTGTTATCTCAGTTTTTCTAATTGATGATTTTTATTATGTGGAAATGTAATTATTTCCATCCTGTATATATAATTCAATGAGTAGTATAACTCCTGTATCACTTGGCCTAGCGAGGTCATTTTAACACAATGAATTGATAATGTGTCCAGGCCATGACTTGAGCTATACATTCAATAGATGTTGGCAAGACAATGTAATTAGTAAATAATATATAGTACAAATCAATTGACTCAAATGTATATATTATGGAGATTTGATACCGGCAATGTAGACAAAGTTTAAAAAGGTTTATTATAATTAATTTATACTCCTTTTTTTAATATATTTGTACACATTGATCGGTGCTGTGAGCTAAAGTTTTATTTTATATATAACATTTCATGCGTCACTCGGACGTTTTCGTAAAGGATAAAAAAACGTTCTATACATCTTATACACTCACACATACACAAATTCTAGAGCCTTAATAGTTATATCGACTAATTAAACAAGTAACCTATCATAAAATTATAATTTATGTTTAGAGTAAATCTTATCATTATTTTAATGTATCATATTATCTTTCATGATTTTTTTAAATATTTTAATAATATTTGCATATTTAAGTGTTATATATTTAAAACGCTTTGTCCAATTAGCGGCAGCTTATATATAGATATATATTTTTTTATTATTGTTGATTTTAAAAATATTTCCGACTTCGTTATAATATCAAACCACTGTCGAAAAAAATCAAAAACTTTTAAAAAATTTTTAGTACTTTCCTTAAATATTTAGCTTTTTCATAGTTTCAGAGTGAAAATTATAATAATATCTACTATTTTAACCAGAGTCTGTTTCAAACATAACTGGATTTTCTAGTCAATTTAATTCTGCAGTTCATGCTTTTGTTATTTTGTGGTATTCCTGCTGACATTAATAAGATTTCAACTGATTTAAAAAGACTCACTCATGTTGTACAAAAGGAAGACTTATATTATTATACACACAAACACACATTGGTATTTCATTGTTAATTTGTAAATTCAAATTCTGTATTTGATTTTCTATGACTTATATAAATTTAATAGATGAAAATTAATTGAACATTGAATTGAATAGAATTAATTTATATAACGTTCATGTAATATTATGAATTATATCTAAATGTTATTATAAATTTATAAAGTATTGATTGCAACATACATATTATTGCATACTTCTAATTCACCAAACCGATGTTGAAAATATAACTAATATAACACCACAATTCTTTAAATAAATGTAACTTACATTTTATGCACACATGTGCTATATACGTTTATCAATGACAAATTTAGTCAACGCTTGTTACGTTTTATTTGTTTTACGTTTTATACGTTTTAACGTATGTTTATGAACACTTCTCTATATGACCTCTTATATAGAGTTCCATGGGTAAATAAAATAAGAGAAAAATATAAATAAAAAAACTACATCTAAAAACGTTATCATTGTGAGCACACTTTTCCTACCATCAGTAAGAATAAGTATACATCATATATTTAACAAACTTGATAGTATTGTACACTTAGTATACTATACATTCATATATCTTATATGAATATATATATCTCTATACATTCTTGATATCCTCAAAGTTTTTAAGTTATATAGAATAAAACATTCATCAACCGTCAGGTTAAAACATGCGAACTATATAAGTCCATCCTCATCGTTCTGAAAATTCTGCTATGGTATTTTTTTATTAGTTACTTTACCTTGACGAATTTAGGATTTGATTTATTGGAGTACAAGCGAAAATTAAATAGTGTTTCCTGAAAATTCCAACGAATGTTGCTTACTTTGCAATGCAAATTTTGCAAAGACTTGTTTTTTTAGTGGTTTGTCAGTCTGCTGAGCTAAAGGTGGTGTTGTTTGTGTGATAGGTTGTTGTTTTAAATCTCAGTGTTCTTTGTGTTATTTGTTTCTGTGTGTGTAAATTTCAAGACGATAATATTTTTCCTTTAATGACATAATTTCTAAAAAAATATTTAATGAAGATGTCAAACAAAATTTCTTCTCACATTTTCAAAGTGGTTTAGACTGTACTTAAACTATCGGACAGTTTATGTTACAGTCTTATCAAATCAAACCAAAAAACTTTATTTTAAATTAACTTAACTACATTGAAATAAATATAACGTACAAATTAAAAAAAAATATAATTATAAAAATACAAAAAAAGAAAACATTGCGTAAAGGTTTTCTGCTGTACACATTAGTTTAGTTACTCAGCATTTTTAGGAAACAGAGAACAGTATGTTTTAAAAATTAGGAACGTCTTGACGTTATATTTTCAAAAAATATAAATTGTCATGGCACACCAATAAATAATCATATTTTATTTTTGAGGTTATTATAAAAACTATACACCATTTTATTTTAAAATATATCTCCTTAATAATACTACTGAATTAACTGACCCCTCGCTCTTGACTGTTTATACTTTTAAAGGTTTTAAAAGTGAGTAGTTTACAAGCTATATATTTTTCACGAACGAATGAAAGTGAATGTACTGGGAGGAATGTGTTTTGCGTATTGGATTTCGTGGCACTGTAATATATTTTGATCTTAAATATTTTAAATATATTTTTAAATGTTCAAATTTACAATAAACTTAATTTACCTACCTCTACCAATATCCTAAATAACATTACTCATATAACAACTGCACACAGAGGTAGCTTTATAAGAATTTAATGTTCTAAACTTGCCAATATTCATAGCACAGTATCAGGATTCATTCTAGAAGGCATTCGGAGTCACAGTTCTTGTAGTGACTCAGATCACTATCACGGATGTCTCGTCCCTTGTGATTTGTAATACCAAATTCCTGCTGGTGATTCAACATGTATCAATGAATCCCCAGCTGGTTTTCCGGAAACTTCTTTACCAACCATAAATAGTTTATTTTCATAGCGGTTTTTTAAAACATGTAATGAGGTCTATTCCTCCTTCCTTCTCCTTTTCTTCCATCCAAACTCCTTCCTACTGACAAGGGTGAGGTTAATTTTTAGTCCAGATTAAGAATAATTGTCTTTTAATCATCTGATAGTAATCTAGCAAACACGAACTCTAGCTTATAGTGAGATGGCACTTGGAGAATAAAACTTATGTTGGACAGGTTCAATCTGCCGGGATCATTTTTATTATCAAATCTTATATTAGGCTTCATAGGCCTTCTTCTGCAGAGCAGCCATTATAGCGTTGATATCGTAGTCCCTGCTTTGGTGATACAATTATATAATATATCTACAGAGGCACACAATAAAGTAATTTATTTTAAAATAGATTAACATTATTTTGTCTTGACAGTTTTGACATTAAATACTATATGCTACTATACTGACTTGACATGTCAGTGTAAAATCTTACATTAGATATATTTATTTTGTTTTCTGTTTTTCTTATGATGAATAATTTGAATGGAATAATTTTACATAATGAAATATACTATTTTATTGAATAATTAAATAAATAAGTTCTATACCTAATTAAAATGTATAATGTAATACCCAAAACTATAACTTTTTAATTTTTGTAGCTCAACATACTTAATTGTTTTTCCTCGTACTTCCATTGTCTACTTTATGCGACTTATAAGCTGTCATATCCTGGTAATGTTATATTCCATTATAAAGCGAGTCGTGATCTTATCTATCATTGTTGGCTTGAAAAGCTCTGTAATAAACGCCGTTAACACGTACAGTGGGCTATAAACACAGATGACTTTTAATACTTATAAAAAAGTACTTTATTCAATTTAAATATTACATAAAAAGCGAATATTTTCTCATTTATTACAATCCCTTACATAAACTGAAATTAAAAAGGAACAGGAAAAAAATATCCAGTCCCTCTAAATTACCAGATTCAAGGTAAATTTATGTAATTTAATACAAATCTAAATTTCTTTTTTCTAAAATTTGAATAATCAAGCCAATTACGTTTACGTTTTCAAATGTCTTTTCACTGACAAAAAAAATACTACTAAAGTGTTTTTTAATTTTTTTATAAGATAAAATAATACACATTAACCTACATACACTATAGTAATACAAACTTATATATGGTCATTAGAGGCAATCCTGGCTTTATAATCCTAACACGAATAACATAAGCCAAATCAAAGGTTTAAGAATGAATGTTGATCTGTTGCTCTGCTTGGTTTTAAATTTAATAAAATATGATTTTGAAAATTTTCTGTAAAACTTGTATTCCGGTCGTTTAGGAGTTTATAGAAAGCTAGATTTTCGAATAAATGAACCGAATTCATTGGAGAAGTGTTATTGTTTCTATTAGGAAACATTGAAGTGAATGACTTATAACGAAATTATTATTCAATTTTCATCCGGTTTCTTAATAATAAATAAATAACTTTTGTACATTACTTTGTGTTGAACTTTCTGATTGGTTGGTGGAATAAGAACCAACAACTTCTCTTGAAATGGCAGTAAATTTATTTTTAATTTATTCGTCCTTCCAAAACTTGTCAACGAGTGTAATCGATAGCCTTTTATTTTCTACTTTTAGATGAAAAATAATACTGTTTGTTATATGTTATGAACATAACAAAAACTGTAACTAATTACTAATAACTAATATCTAATTTCTCATTAAGACACCAGATTCGCCGTAGTCATTGTTATAAAAAAGAACATAAATAAATGGTACATACTGATAAAATATATGGTATTTACTATACAGGTAATATAATAATACTAGTCTCTTCTTCTCTCTTGCTCTATTGTCAGGAATCCGTATTTTTTTTTGGCAAGGAACCAATTTTATAGAATTTAATTTGTTCCCGGCTTTAGTTAATAGAGTATTGATATATTTTAATGACATTTATATATCATTATAATCTGTATGTTAAGTGTAATTAATACTTTTTTGTTTTAAAACTAAACATAGCGTATAATTATAATATATTTTTTTATTTTTTAAATAGAAGTTATAGAGCTTATATTCATAGATTCTCTAAATAAATAAAAATATACTAATATGTTTTACATTAAGCATCAGTTGCTTATTTTTTGTTATCCGTTAGGGAAAGATTAAATTAACGGTTATGATTATTATATATTAGTCAAAAATGACCACTATAAGTATAAAACATCCAAAATATTTATTTAATGTCAAAACTACCAGTACCGATATTAACTGCCACAGAACCGAGAGGAACTGGCAATCAACAGAAACGAGATTCTTTAAAACATAGCTACAAATTATATATTCAATGACATAGATATATTAAAATTACAATTAAGCTGAAAATGTATTTTTTTATTGAAATATTCAATATGAAATCCAATAACGGTTACTTTGTATAGCTTCGAGTGATAATAAAAATAATGTGGGGTTGGGTAAATGGTAAAAATAATAATAATTTTCAATAGATGTTATCAAAATCAATGTTGCATTATTTATAATTTCTTATTGTTGTTCTAAAAATATTAATAAAATTTATCTTTTACCGATTGCAACTTAATATAAAGGTAACGAAAAGTTTAAATTGGTACGAAATGCCGTTATGTAGATAATAATGGCGACCGCTTGATTAACGACGAACAATGACGAAAAGTTTCTGAAGTCTGGAAATAATTCAAATTCAAAAAATATCGTCTTCAAATTTTAAAGAAAAAAGGCTAACTGAAATGGTTTTACAATTAACGCATTGTTTGTAAAATTGCGAAATGTTGTAAAATCATTGTGGGGAAGAGTTTAATGTTTTTTGCTGAATATAGTCTTATGATTTATATATTTATTAAAGTAATAACTTTAATCGTTTTATTATTAAAACGATTAAAGTTATTATTATTTTAATAAACAAATGACAACCTGCAGGATGGTGTCTGTAAATAAGGCTGTTAAAAAGGCCCCATTCTTATCACAACACAAATCAAGGTAAAATAGCTCATAGTGATACTAGTAAGACGCATATTTCATAGATAACTTCACTTAGAGTTCATTTAAATACTACTGAAGCATACAAAAAAATAAAAGATTAACAAAGAAATTTCATCCAGAGCTTAGTAAAGATTTGCGGAAGATAAAAACAAGAAACAAAAATAATAAAAGATAACTTAAGTTCCCACGGAAAAAAGGAGAGAGACATCATAATCTTGGACTCTAATTAGCAAAAGCAGTTTCCATTAAAAAAAAGAAGATTTACCAGAAATTTTATTGCATTTTGGTACATTAGGCGTAGGTAATATGATAAACCAAAAAATAAAATATCGACGTACATACAAGTCGAATTTTTATTATTCCACATATGGCTTTACACTATCTATATGCCCATATTACTATAAGCTTTTTTAAATTTTGTTTATTGAATTTACAACTCTTATTAAAGAACAAGTAACATATGTAAAATAAAATGTGTCGTAGCAGCGGATATAAATACTTATTGTTTTGTATTTGTTTTAAACGTGGTCCACTCGATGCAAACGCGGTGCATCTAACATAACGTCATTTACGGGAGAACCCCAATAAGAAATAAAATAAAGTTATCAAAGTATATAAAGTCATGTCCTCTATGTTCGTTAACATATGTAACTTTTAAATTTGTTTAAGGATTTGTTTTCATTTACGTGTTATACTGTTTAATAAACATGATATTTGAATTTACTTTTTAAAGACACTTGTATGTAAAGAAAAAATATATTTCAACGTACCTTAAAATCCGCCTTTGAAAGTTTCTAAAGATGAAAAAGGAACTTGCTGAGGCGCATAGTGATGGTGGACAATGTGACACTTCATCCCATGAAAAATTGATGTTATTTCGACAGATCACATATCGCGTTCCGAATTTTTATTTTTAACTCCAATACTAACTATTGAAGCGAAAGTACTGTTGTTATATCTGGTGCAAGATCAAGATCAAACAAAATATCTGGTTCCGCAACACCGCATCAAGCAAAAACATGATATAACAATGTATTTGTACTAAAGACATAAGGGCTTTCATCTAATATGTCCATATCACGCTAACCTTTTACTCCTCAATTTGTGTAAATTAACTTTTAAAATATCTGCAATATCTTTTGTATGTAGACCAGAATTTAACTGAAAATATAACTATTTCAGTAAGAAATTTCATATGATTTATTCGTTAGCTGTACGAAACAGAATGGACCACCATATAACAATCAAGTCTTTATATTTTACTTTAGAGATAAGGAAAGTATATACAAGTGGATCCAGACTTATTTTTGAATTGTTTTGAATTTTAAGGTTTGGCTGCATATGAAAAATTAGACAAAGGATATTCATTCAGAGAAAATTTCTTGGAAAAAAAATAAGAGAAGTAAAACTGCTAGGCAATAATTCAAAACATTATTGAATTTAAGAAAGACTTTTCTGAAAAATAAAATTGTAATGTGAACTGTGATATTAATTTGAAAGTAACAAAGTGTTTAATTATACTTTTCTTATCTGCAAATGTAAAATATAAAGACTTGATTGGTCTATGTAATACAATTATTAGAAAAAAAAGGTATCATGACTTTTATATCAAGGAAGAACATGGTTTCTGAATTTATTTATTCAAAATTCTTCTTCGTCATTACATTTCCTTTATTTTTTAATATCATTTAATTGGTTATTATAAATCTTGAGATAACTGTGATTATTATTGTCAAGTTCCTACTTCAATATTCTATACAACTTATCTTATTACTAATAAATAATATAAAAAGCTTGTATATATGACAACTATCTAACATCACGTGTAAGTTGGCCTTTACGATCTCAATAAAACCCTGTTGTCAAAGTTAGATGCAAGCGTCATAAAGACATTGAAATCGTGGTTTGGACTAGCGCATTCAACAAACTCTTCAGCTTTATTCAGAAACCAAAACAATTTTTGGATGAAATTAAAAACCATCAGAGCTCTCCTCAGCCTCAACCTCAGCGTTACCAAAATGCATATTATCGGAATATTTCATGATGATATAGTAATATCACTCCCAAAAGATAGAAATGAATCAGAGCTCGAGTCATGATTTTAATTCCATAAAAAATTCACGACAGATGCTCAAACAAAAAAGTAGGGTTAGAATTCAGCAGAAAAGCAAGCTTGGCGTCCTTGCAAAGGTCCGGCAGTACTTCATACCGGGACATTTCTAACATTATAAAAAAGTGCAGATCCTGTCGTACTATGGCCATTTAATGGCCGGTGCCGCAATATATCATCTTGCAGCTCTTGGCATAAATGAAAGGCGAGCAAAGAGGCTAATTGACGACCCTGAGTTGGTTGGAGCCAATCTTCATAGCCTCGAACATAAACGTATATTTAATTTCATTGATTTCCACAATAAGAGTAAGAAGCCCCTTTCAGCTTGATTATTAAATATAACATGTATGATTGTTACAAACTTTATGACAAAAGACTTTTTTAAAGACGTTACTGGTCCCGATTTAGTTTTTTACAAAACAATCTTTACCGAAGCAGTATCTAATATTGAAGTGATATTAGCAAGCTATAAATTTGGCGATGGATGTTCCATGTGATTTAATGAACGAACATACGTTTGTTTTGATATTAGCGTTCAATGTAAAATTTAATATCTACCTTCATGGCTCGTATCTAAATCAAGTTAGAGAACTAAGTGATTTCAAATATTTCTTTAATTTATTCAATGGGAAAAAATAATTTGAAACTTGCATGTTTAGATAAAAAAATATATGAATATCATTTTCAGCATTAAAAGATAATAGCCAAAAGTTCTTTTCACAAATTACTGAGACCTATTCGGAGCAGTGGGCTTTATAAAAAACATAGGGAACAGGTAACTGCTTAAAAGTCCAATAATTCAAGTAACTTAAAGCGCAGCTCTTTTCTTACTTTTATTTTATACTTTTTTGTCATAAAACTGCCTGTTTTTCTGTCTGTCATTCTTTTCTAGGAGTTTAATTATAGGCTAATTATGATTTATAAAATACTCTAGTAAACAACAATCTATCTTATTTAAAAAAAAAACAATAACAAAAACAATCTGTAAAGGTTACAATTGATATTTTACAAAAATAACGCATTTAAGCTAATTATCAATTAGAAAACAAATTAACACTTCAAACGAATAATAAAGAAATAAATTAACTAATTAACAACACAATAGCCTAATTACGTCCGAAAGAAATATCACTGAACACAAGATAACGATTAACACGAGATAACTAATTATGACAACCGAACGAGTCGAGCGCTACGCAAAAAGTGAACTGGAGCATCTACCCGCGCCGGTTTATATACTACCAGTTGATCGAGTAAAACAGTTGATCTAAATTGTCTCCTACAATACATAATATTATAACTCGCCTCATATAATTATATACAAAGTAATGATTTGAACTATTTTGTGAAAACAACAATATAGATTGCCTTAACTTAATTTAACCATTATCTTCATCAAAGAACTATTCTTGCTGAGAGGCATGGATACTGAAGAAGAAATTGAAAACTAAAACTTATAAATAAGAAAAGTATTTTCCGTTTAATTCATATATTTTACCGTATATATTCTGTCTTAGATACATACAACATCGATTTTTCAAATGCAAGTATTGACGTTGAGATGCTACACAGTCGATCAGATTACAGAATCATATAATTCTAATACATTTCTACCAGACACACAAGTAGTAGTAATTTTTGTGGCCAAGCCTAAGGCCTAAGCTACACATTTTATAAGACAATCAACCAATATCACTCATAATATTAATCAAACAACTTGCTAGTTTCCAATATTCATGGAACACTTTTTAAAATCATACTCAGGTCACTTTCACAAATGTCAGGTCCATGAAATTACAAAATCTCCTGCAGGTGATTCTTTATTCTGGTGCATCCACAGCTGCTCTTCTCAAATTCCTTACTAATGACCAAAAATCGTTCCATTTCTTCGCATTTTAGCAACTCTTTGAAATATGCAATGGTTATTGCTCCTTCCTATTCTCAGGGCCTCTGCCTTCGTCGGAACGGTAATATAGCCTAGCTTACAGTTCGATGACACATTGATAATAAATCTATATATGTGGGATATGTTTTAACCTGTAGTGCTGTACGTACAAACATAGACGTACGTACGTATCTACAGAGGCACACAATAAAGTGATTTATTTAAGAATACATTTTGTAGAATTTCGACTTGGAAATTTTGACATACATGCATGATACATAAATATAAAAAAAAAATATATAAAATAAATATGACAATTATTTTTAAGGGCTATGCAGAATATTCATATTACGAATTAGGCTTGTTAGGATGGTCTGGAAAGGGTGTCTTCTTGAGTATTTAGGAAAGTATTCCATAATTCACAGGAAAGGAAAATCAAAATTACTTATTAGTATTATAATGATACGTAAGTGTGGAAGCCGTCGTTATTAACTACCTAAATCTATTTTCTTCCACAAAATGTAGCCTTTTATATTACTCTAGTTATATATTACCTTCATAAATATTATTTCTTATTTAACTGATCTTTGGTTAGATAACTTCCTCTTATAATTATTTGGCATCTTCCTCTGTTACTTGCACAGTTTTAAATTTATATTCATCTCATAAAATGTTTTATATTTTTTTGCAATATTCAATTTTACCAGTGTTTTCACGTTTCTTATAATTAATGATATAAAATTTAATTATTCCAAATAAAATATAGGCCATAAGTCAAAAAAATTACCATTTTCCGTCAAAGTATTAGTAATATTATTATTATTGCCTCTTAAAAAAGCAAAGTGATCATGAAATGGCTTAGCAGGTTTTTATAAACTTTTTGATGAAAACCAACTTTTACTGCATTAGATTCAATGACAGTTCCATGATAACAGAGGTTTATTAAAATTATTTCCTCAATTATAAAGGTTAGTTAATTGTAAAATAAAGAAAAAAATTATAAATAAAAAATAATATATTAATCTCAATGCCAGAAACAACACTAGACTCGGAATAATGACCTTAACTTTAACTACAAAAAATAAAAACAGATATGTAGAAAATTAATGTACCCTATCATAACGTCAATTACAGTTTAAGCCTTTTGAAATTACACTTCAACCTCAGTTTGTGACTTTTATTACTTTTTCCGCTTTCATATCAGGGCAGATATACGCTAAAAGCGCTTTAAATTGTAGGATGACAAAACTTAAGATAAAATTTTAAAGTCTTTTGGTCGGTAATTGAACCGTATTTCAAATAGTTAACGGATTCTTAAATGTTTGAGCAACCCCTAAATTCTAAATTCGCATTCTCAAATCTTATTTATAAGTGTCTGGAACAGCTCTTACGATCCATAAAACGAATACATATTGTAAGGAAAAATAAATAGTAATTGAGAACAAGCCGATGTAAACCAATGAAGACTGCTTAGTAGGAATGATGGACATTAGAAAAACATCGATGTCAACATCGGTGTCAACATCGAGACTAAAGTATCGATGTACGATAAGCATCACATGAAAAACATCAATTTTTCGGTAGAAAATAAAATATACATTTTTAACAAAAATGGTTTTCGTCAAATTTACGTGACTTTTTTCTTATGTCCACCTAAAAAGCTTACTGGAGTAGGTAGATTCTAGCCTTTTCCATAAAAGTAATAGGTTTTATTTTAAATCAGCTATCGAGTTTTTTAAATAAAATTCTAATTAATTAGGTATTTTCGTGTCACATTCCCCATAATCATTACATATAACTTAAATTTGTTGAACTTGGTCTTCTTCCACTTGTGTTATAGAATTCTTCGCATATTGATCAGTTTCAGTTCGTTTATTCATGTTAATATTCGAAATCAATTTTTTGAAAGTATTAACGGAACAGGCTAAATAATATTTTTTTAAACGGGTAATTATGAGAGTGGCACCTGTAAAAGTATTAACATTTTGCCATTATAGCAATCTTTTCTTTACATTTCCAATTATTAATTTATTTTTAAACTCTTCCATCGTCTGTTTTCGTAAGCAGCCAGTCCCTTTTTTATAATAAGTAATCTGGTAAGTGGAATCTTTTTACATTACGTTACATACTTTTAACCGCAGATTTACAGAGTAATTTAAATTAGTTATAAAATATCACATACGAGTACTTCACTTAAATCTATAATTTGTGTTGCAAACAACATTTCTGGTGAACTGGTCCGGCAATCAATAATATTATTGACTGCAGGGAGCAGTTGTAAACATTTTTTAACCATATAAAACGAAGAGTTCAAACGTGTGGATACATCTTGGATCGATTCTGATTCTCTAAATATATACTTTGCTTACATACTAAGCTTATTTAGTTAGCTTATGTACTTCGCTTATGTACTTAGTTTATGGACTTAGCTTTTGTACTCAGCTTACATACTCGTATACGCTTATGTACTAAGCTTATATACTTTGTTTATATACTAAGCTTATGTGCTGTTTGTTTGTTTGATAAAATAAATACACGTGATAGACAGGGGGAGAAGGAGGTGCAGTATCTTGTTACTGCACCTCCTTTTCCCCCTTGTGATATTTTGTGAATTTTACCTAGCCCCCTCCCCTCCTGTCAAGCCTCACGAGATTAAGGACGCTTTTACAGTTTTGTTATCAAACTTAACATACTAAAACCTATACCAACAGCAGATAAAGTGTATATATATATAAAATGTATATGTAAATATTTCTAAAATTCAAAACACCACCTCAGTTGGTCTAAGACCGTTGTCTTGAGTGGTCCTGTATTTCTTATAGGCAAAATTTCTGTTGATAAAAACCGTTGTACGATTACAAAATATTTTATAAAACCTAACTTGATACTTTACAGTTTATAAAATATTTTGTTTTGTCGACTAGATCAATTATAAAACATTTTATATTTCCATTATTTTTTAGTAATTATATTGTTTTGCTAGAAGTACGTAAGGATTATTATCAATTATTATCATATTGACTGTACGGTGTGACCTGAAGGTATACTGGTGGATGGATGCTACTGAATCTCCTAGATTAATAAAGCTAAGTGCTCCGAGCTTAGGCTTGTTTTGTTAGTTCTGATAAGATCTTACCGTTGCACTTGATTGAGTTATGTTGAGGTATATTGATGGATGCCATTGGATCTCCCAGATGAATAGAACTAGGTGCTCTGTGTTTAGGCTCATTTTATTCATTTTGATAAGATTTTACCGTTGGACTTGATGAAGTGACCTGAAGGTATACTGATGGATGAGTGACTTGATGCTATTGGATTGGATTTCTTAGACGAGTTGGACTAACTACACCAAGTTTAGGCTTGTATTGTTAGTTTTAATAAGATCTTACCGTCAGACTTGATAGAATGTCCTTGATGTATAATGAGGGATTGATGCTATTGGATCTCCTAGAAGGATTCGACTAAGAGCACCGAGTTAAGATTTGTTTTTTTAAAAAAGAAAAACGTATTAATTTCCTACAAGAATAGGTAAACTAAAAACGTTTTCGTTTCTTACAAGAATACTTAAACGGAAAACGTATTTGTTTTATAAAGGAATACGTAATTATTATTATATAATTTTTCAGGTATTTATTAACTTACGTGACGAGGGACGGGTTTAGGAAATAAACATTTTATGTGACGTATTTTATTACCAATGGTGCCCGTATTCTTACCAATAGTCTCAGGTCAATCCTCAAGTCATCCATCAGTATACATTTAGGTCACTCCGTCAAGTCTGATGGAAAGATCTTATCAAAATCAACCAAACAAATCTTAACTCGATGCACCTAATTCTATACCTACGTCTAGAAGATCCAATATTATTCATCCATCAGTATACCGTTATTACATAATTTTCAGGTTACTCCGTCAAGTCTGATGATGGAAAGATTTATCAAAACTGTCAAAACAAGACTAAACTCGGCTAACCTAGTCTGTTTCGTCTAGAGATCTAGTAGCAACCTTCAACGCTTAGTCCTTCACGTCACAAACAATACAAATATTGTATAATAAAACATAATATTTAACATAAAAAAATAAAATAATTAAAAAAAGCAAAAGTATAATATTTGTAAAACCAATAAATTCAAACTATCAAAATTGTTTCATGTAGCCATTATTTCGCGACTATATATGCGTATGTGTGCGTAGTGATTCTTTGTCAATGTAGTTATGTGATTTGCTGCCCATCTGTTTCGTAAAAGCGTTCTTAATAAATGACCCCAATGATGATTATCGTTGGAAAATCCGTTACGGATACCCCCCGGCCGAGAAGGTGACGGCCGGGGTGGTTATGTGGGACTACCCGGCAGCATAGAGAACGCTGCCATTTTTAAGGCTACCCACTAAAAACCAACGGTACTACGGTGTAATGGGACGCCACGGGATCGCTTGTCACACTCACCGTGACGCCCCGGCAATGATGATTGCCCAATATTGACGTTCCGATATTTTATTTAAGAAAGCATCGACGTGTCGTGATGCTATGAAACTTAAAACATCGATGTTAAAGCATCGATGTTTTCCAACTACACATCAATATTTATTTACTATCGATGTATATTGATCATCCCTACTGTTTTGCTAAGTGTAGGTTCTAATTACTTGAGTTGCTTTTGAGTATACTACTTGAATTTGTGTACTATGTTTAAAAATCTTACCAATTTTATGCTCACCTTTAACATCATTTATAATAAACGCATATTATGTTAATTAAATCTGAAAAGACATGTAAAAATGAACTTCACTTCAAGTAGTTTTATTGATTCTATGTTTGTAGTATATTTAAAATAAAAAAGACATTGTCCTATCATAAATCGAATTACAACGTAAGGGTGACGTAATGTTTTGACTTGAATATGTTTATCTTCCTAATAATCTATTTTCTATCTAAGACATCTTCATTTTATGAGCCGCGACCCTGTCCATCATATAAATCGATCATTTTTAACTACAGTAGTGGCCATACACGACAATTTATAAAAAGTAATGTATTTATGATAAGTTATCATTTGTAGTGA
Organism: Dircenna loreta; assembly: GCA_963555665.1. NCBI lineage: Eukaryota > Metazoa > Arthropoda > Insecta > Lepidoptera > Nymphalidae > Dircenna > Dircenna loreta. Next base: position 11,166,017 of record OY743095.1, on the reverse strand, counting down.
TAAAAGGTATGTAACAGGTTAGTGTGAATGTGGATGATTATAAGAGAAAAAGGCGATCGACGAAGATGTAGAAGACGTTGATGGAGTGCGTGCGTGTGAGACAAAACGGTCAAAGAGAATCACCACTAATATGACACTATGATCGTAAATAAACCATAGTTCAATACGATTATATTATTTTCAACAAAATTGTTAGTTTTTGAGGGAAGTTACGGTTTAACTAAAGTTAAATATTGAAAGTTCAATTTCAAAATCTTTTCTAACATATTTAAGTACCAAAACCATGTATTAATTTATTATATACTAAAAAGCATGTATAACTAAAACGTATAGATACAAAACTAACCATATATAACTATTTATTTCAGATACCGATCTCACTGCTTTCTCTACAGGGTAGGTAAGTTTTTAAAAATGGCCGTTATTATCTTACCTATTTTGCTATTTAGCGTTTATGTAAAATCTAATTTACACCGAACAAACAATTCAGTATCATCTAAGAGCAATATTGGTGTCTTTGATTATTTAATGGAGGGTAGGAAGTATATAACTTTACTATTAGTAAGTGAGTGAGTTCTTATGTAACTTTTTTACATTCGCGTTTCTATAGTAGTGTAAATTCTATTTTAACCAGCGTTCGTTTCTAACATTACTACTATATATGCTTGTCAGTATAATTCTGCAGCTTTTGCTTTTATTATCTCGTAATTATAATGTGGAAATTTATAACGTTTTAACCCACTTTAAAAGGTCTATAAAGGTCTATATAAAAAAAATAATTATAAAAACAATTAAAAAAATAAATGATAATTATAATATTATAGTAAAAAAAATTGTATTCGATTGATCTCACTGAATGATAATTAATTGAATATTTTAATGAATGAACCTAATGTATACACATTCATTTTATAATAAAAAAAACACATTATTTTGTTATTCTATCATCAAATCAAAATTAAATAAATATAACATATTTTTATTGAAAAGTACATATAAATACATTCTAGTTGTCATCCCCTGCTCGTTCCTTCAATATGCATTATTCATTTCAGAATACGAAGAGATTTGTTGTCATAAGCAACGGAAAGCACATTCACTTTTCACCTTACTTTGAAAACAGTTCAAGTGTTCATCGGACACACCGGATGATAAACTGAAAGAGGGATAAATGTGTCACAAGCCCAGCGCTTAGGCCAATTGTACCTCTCTATCGCTTATTTCGCTTTCTCGCTTGCACAATCGGCTGTGGTGAAAAGTGACAATGAGCCATACTTTTTTGTGCATGCAGCCGGTATTCAGTTACAAGACGCTATCACGTCATAGGCGTGATTAAGAAAAAAAGAGCTGGAGGGTTCTATAAAAACTTGTATTTAGGTCAAATAAGAGCTAAAAAGAGAAGATTTCAAATTTGATATTTGCACATTTTCTTGAGGAAAAGCGTTTCATCTTAACCGATGTTTGTATGTCAGACAGATAGAAATAAAATGTAATGTGCCCGTAAGGGATTAATTAGCCACGATAGATATGAAATCCTAAAAATCACGTAAAAGATAAATATAACAATAATGTTGAGAATTTTTTACACATACCCCTGGACGTAGAAGTTTATACATTTCAGCTTCAAGGGTAAGTAAACTTATATTTTTATATTAACTTTAATTACTAAGCAGAAATTATTTATTAGTTCCTTCGCTGTACAAAATCCTAACAATACAACAACATAAGGTAACAAAAACTTGTTTTGGTTTAATTTCTTTTAAATTATCCTTTATCAGGTCTTCTGATATTGCTTTCAGGATATCTATTGAACAAATTGAACGTTTATTCGTCCTCATTGAATTGGATAATAAAAAACGCCTTAAGAAATATAATGTCAGATTTTGTGAAGAATTTCAAATTATTTATAAAACATCATTTTATAAAAATTGTTTAACTTTTTTAAAAATTACATGATTGTCTGTTTGTCTTTGGATCAAGTGGCAAGCAAGGCGGTGTGATTTTCGAATAAATAAGCCAAATTCTTTGAAGTCGGTTCATTTTTTCTATTAGAAAATAATCAAGGGTATGACTTATGACGTAATTTGTATTAAATTTACATCCGGTTTCTCTAAGGTTTAGTAGTAAGTAAATCAATAATTTTGTACATTACTTTGTGTTTAACTTTCTGATTGGATGATGGATCAACAAACAATAACTTCTCTTGAAAGGGCTCTCAAATAGTATTTATTATCCTTCTAAAAGTCGTCAGCCAGCATTATAAATAGTCCTTCGTTTTGTACCTTAATATAAGTAATAATTCTGTTCGCTGTTTGTTATTACAATAGAACGAACTATTACCAATAACTAATTTCGTTAAGACACAAGATTGTGCTGTCAGTAGTCAACATTTCTCTTTTGTAGACTTTTTGTACAAACAAGTATAATAATTAAGTTTCTTATGAGCTCCGCGTTCTAAAGTCCGAGGACAAGCTTGCGGGTTACAGCTAGCATATACTATGTATATAGATATAAGATTTTTTCCCGCGACTGCGTCACAGTGCAGTTTTCATTAAAAAGAACGGAAGTAAAAGTATATCCTGGAATTTATTTTAATCGGCTGAAAAAACTCAAAATTATTACTGATTTTGAATTCATTAGTTGTTTTCGCATTTCCTATTAATAGATAGATAGGTAGAAAATTTAAGTAGCCCATAATAACGACCATTAGAGTTTCAGCCTTTTGAAATTATACTTCAACCTTAGTTTATGAATTTTATTACTTTCTCGGCTTTAATATAAGGTCAGATATCCACTATAAGCTTTATATCGTAAGTCAATTGATAAAAATTTTTTAATAAATATTATATAAAATCTTTACTAACAATTTTTAAACATCTTAACCATTTTAAGTTTACCTTTTACATCATTTATAATTAATAGACACAATTTATGCATGTCAATTTTATCTGAAAAGAAATCTAAAAATTAATTAATTAATATAAAAGTTCGAAAAGTTTTATAAATTCTATATTTTCTATGTCCTTTTTAGTTTTTGTGTTTCCAGTTATTAAAAAAAGAAAAAATATATATATGTTTATTTCATGACTCACTCTGATCTGCCTTTTACGATTTTTTATTATAAAATAATTAAATGCAGAAATGTCAGGTCCGTATTTTTAATAATGTAAAAAAGTTCTACAAAACTAAAAATATGTCTCTAAAAAAAAAGATTTTAACATATAGGTATATTAATAATATCTGATCTAACCTTTTAAGGATAGAAATTAAAAAATACATTGTCCTGTCATAATCAGACACAATCACAGCGTAATGTTTGGACGACTGGGTTTCATGTGTTCATTTTGATTGTAATCTTTTTTCTATCTAAGACATCTTTAGTGGCTCCACCCTATCCACTAGCTATGATTTATTCATGAAAGGTATCAATTTATAAACTGTGAGAATTTTATAGCTAATAGTGAAGTAGTTGTCTATATGTAATTTTATCAAGCTACTTAATTAGATGAATCATAAAACCCAAAAACGTGTACTAAATCATGTGTGAACATTTTTGTTTACTTTCTAACTGTCGTAATGCCTCAGAGCAAAGTTCAAGTAACGATGGGTAAATTAATGTCAGTACCCTTATCTCCAGTAAAAAAAAGTCTTTTTACTAGTTATTATATCAAAAAGTTATGTCGGAGATAGAATATTTTAATTTAAAAACCATTAGCCAAAATGCCAAACGAAACGCTGCCTTTACAGAAACCTTATGTAATATTTTAATTACCGAGATGTTTTTCCTTTTCACAAAGTAAAGACAAAAATAAACAATCTATTTGGAATCGACGAAATGTTTGAGCATTAAAAATAAAAACTTCAAAAGTAATTTTTCGTCTTTACATTTGATTACAATACCCAAATGCTAATTTATAAAAAATAGTGTATTAACGAGACATTAATTATTGTTTTGAATGTTGAATAAATGTCAGTAATTATTAGTTCTTTGGTTCGTATAGCAGTGATGGATTTGTTGAGTGACGAAAATGGACAAACTCAAGTTTGAAAGTTGCACGGTTGATAAAAAATATGAGAATTTATCATATGTCGTATACGGATTTTAATTTGGTAAACGGAACGCAAATGGACGAAAAGTATGTAACAAAAGTACATCAACAACAATATATTATATAAGACAAGTAAAATATGAATGTTGATGATTATATTAGAATGAGGTGATCGAATAAGACGCAGAAGACGTCGATGGAGTGTGTGCGTGTAGTTAAAAAAAGGAAAAAGAGTCTCCACTCAGATGACGTTATGATCGAAGAACGTGGGAGAATATACTAAATTGCGTTGACCCTAAATAATCAGAACAAAGGCAGGGGGATGATGACGTAATAGCTGGCTTTCATGGCTGCGAATAAAATTTCATTAATAATAAATCAAAACTTCATAACTAATATATTAATTGAAGGACGAACTGCTTTCATTTAACTCCTAATAGTATTGCAAATAATAAATTCGCTTAATTCAATCGTTAGAATCTCTTTTTCTACCGGCCGTAGCATTTTATATAACCCTTTGAAGACTTTATGAGCTTTTCTGTTATTTCGGCTTTTTTGCTATTTGAAGAAGAAAGAAAATTAAAATGTCACTAAAAAATATTTTTTTCGTGATTTAAAACTAACATAAAAATCCATAAGAAATACCATTTTTTTTGAGGTAAGTTTAAAAAATAATTAAGAAATTAATAAGACAGATAAGAATCTATCATATATAACTATTCGTTTAAGATACCGATCTATCTGCCGTCTTTAGAAGATAAGCTTTCCTTTGTTTACCTTTAGTTGTCGTTCCATATTTATTATTTGAATGATATTATATAAAATCTTTATAATTTACATAACATTAAGCTATTTGGTAAAATTAAGCTATTTGGATTTACAACTTTTTACGCCTTAACCAATACGAACAAAAATCCGGCCAGTGTAATGGTCTGGTATGTTTGTTGTCTCTATATCATCGTCGACGCGTCATACATCATTATGTTTACACGAATATTTTAATAGTCAATGTTATATGAATTAACGTTTAATGAGATATATTTATATTCGATATTTTCAAGTAATTTATACAGTGTAGGAAAATAAACCGTTATTTGATAAGAAACTAAATATTCCTCACTCCTTGAAGCCATCAAATATGAATTAACATATACATATATATTTTAAGTCTTATAAATTCATGGAAATATTTAGAGGAAAGCAAAAAAAAGCAAAACAACAAGAAAACAATATTTCTTGTTGTTTTATTTCAGACTGGCTCTATATACCAGTATTAACTAAGCGTTTCATTAATTTAATTGACATTTATGATTATAAAAAAAACATACTTTATCAAAACAAATCATACAGTAAAGGTTGGAAATAGTTAGTACGTTAATTGTCGTTAATCAATTAATAAATTTGTCGTTTCTCTCTGTTGTGACTCTTTCACAACTTTGTCCTTCCCGTGTTGTGTAGCGTTCAGTCCTCCGATAACATTTAACATTGCGAAAGATCTCAGACTTGGACACTCGTCATGTTTAAGCCACTTGATTATAAATATAGCCATTTTCAATTAATTTAACAGCTTTAGACACCTGAGTAACGCTGAGGTTCGGCATTGTAACTCAAACTTATCAAATAAAGTTCCCTCCACACAATAATAACAATTTTTTGACAAATAGCCCAAAAAATAAAATTAAAGTCCTAAGTTTCTACTTAGGACTTTAATTTTATTTTTCTATTCAAAATATTTTTTTTCAAATACTTGATATTGGCAAATATGGCTTGTAAGAAATAAGACAATATTTTATGTTATTCTAACTTTTTTGCGTTTCTCTAAATATGTCCATGACTGTTTATTATTCTGTACATAATATAAGTAAAATTAATGTAATTTAGTGTATCGATTACAAACAATTAAATTCTATCTACAATATTGTATAGATAGATATCCGTTATGAATAAAATCGTCCTCGATAATAAAAGAATAAAATCGTTATCGATAATAAAAGTAATATAATAAACGAGATAATTTTATTGATAAAATACAGTTTGCTCGTTAAACTATATTTTGATTAAGCTACGGACTTAATAATAACATAATTGAATGCTGTAAACATCTTAGGCATATTATTGCATCTTAAACCAGTGACTGTATTTTAATTGTTGAAAAGTAAAATTAGTGAAATCATATTCACACTTACAGGTTTAGAACCGAAAATGTAGAGAAAAGGTTATTTTGTACTTAATAAAAATACATTTGGCACCACTCGAGCGGTGCTGAATGCTAAAGGTTTTATATTTCATATACAATATTTCATGCGTCACTTAGACGTGTACGTGTAGGATAAAAGGGCGTTCTATATTAAATCTTATACGCACACATACACATCTTATACGTCCTTAATAGTTACAGTGACAAGTTAAGCAACCTTGCCTGTGATACAATTTTTATTTATGTTAAAATTAAATCATTAATAACTTATGTCATTATGAATCTAATTTCTTATATTCTTTGTAATGATTTTTGTGCCTTTTTTATTATTTTACACGATACAAATGAACTTATTCGTGAAAGGGTTATATTATAAATATTCTCATAAAAATAATCTATGATTGAATAAATATTCTTAAAAAAAATATCTTTGACTTGATGTTTTGAAACATTTTATTTGTAATCTTAATCAAATCTTATAGAAATATTTTGTAAGCGCAAATAGAACGTTTATTTATAGATATTAAATTATAAATTTAATTTCTTATGAATTTTTGTTCATTTAAAAGATGTTTCTGACTTTGTTAGAATATAAATAATTATATAACACCTTTGTCCAATATATTAAGTATAAGTAAGTCCACATGTCACTTATACCATGTTTTTTAGAACTTATTAAAGCTTTTGCACGATTATACAGTGAGAACTTTTATAATCTCAAAGATTTTAACCAGAGTTGGATTTGCTAGTCAGTGTTATTCTCAGCTTATGCTTGTATTATCTTCTTATAAAGTTGCTGACGTTAATATTTTTAACACACTTAATGAAGTCTATTCATGTTTTTACGAAAGGAATTTATATATTATAATTTTTTTCAAAAACGGATTCTTCTTAATATGTTTTGAAATTTAAAAGGAACAGGAAAAAATATCCAAGCCCTCTAAATAAATAATAGATTCAAATTATATTTATGTGTTTTGAAACAAATCTAAATTATTTTTATTCTAATTCGATCTAGTAAGGAAATTCCGAGCATTGCCCTCTCCATTACTCGCTGAGCGACTCTAAGCCGATTTTTAAGGGACGCCTAGTAAGAGGCCGCGTCTCAGTTTCGTAAGTCATCACTGGTAACATTACTCTTAGTGCTTATACCTAAAGCATTTTTGTATTAATAATTTATTTTAAGCTTAAATAAGATACAATAATACACGGCATTATAAAAATCTTCCAGTGTTAATGATTTAAAAAATGTTAACTTATATATACTGATTCGCGAAAATTTAAGGATAATCTTAGCAAGAACAACTCAAATCTAATCAAAGTTTAAAGAATTACTCTTGAACCTGTTGCTCTCCTCGGAGTTTAGTTTATAAATAAATTTGATTTTGAAAAACCAAGGGTTTTGTAAATATTTGTATTCAGGTCATTTCACTTAAATCACCTGAATTCAAGTGTTTTATTTTTCTACAATTTCCCAAATAATTTGATTTATTTTTAAACAGATAAGTATTTGGACGTTTTTTTAAGAAAAAGGGTTGTTTTAAGCGATGTTTATTCAGAAAGATAGGAATAAAATATTATCTTCCTGTAAAGGATCCATGAAACATGTGAGGTACGGAACATTAAAAATCACAAAAAAAATAAATATAAAGATAATTTAGAGGGTTTTACCCCAATCCAATGGATATAAAAGTTTATAGATTTTAGTTCCAGGGGTAAGTAAACTTATCTTTTTTATATTTATTTCAACTTGAGAGCTCAACGCTGTTCCAAAAAAAAAACGGCTAAACAGAAATTACTTAAAAAACTTAAATCAAATATTTTATTCTAATATAATTTAATTGATGAATAATAATTAAATAGTGCAACATGGATCCAAAACATTATAAAAATGGATGTATAGTTTTCTACCACTTGAGAAATACACCTACATTTGTATTTGAAATAATGGTCTTGTAAATTAAATTACGAATTATTTTATCTGAAACTTCTTTTCGTTCTATCAAAGGTTCAATTTATTTTACATTATCCTTATTCAGGCCTGCTAATATTATTTTCATGGAATCTATTGAATAAATGGAATACCTTTTCGCCGTCGTTTGAATATCAATATCATTGAATAATAAAAAACAATGCCCGAAGCATAGATATTGTCAAGATGCTGTGTAAAAATTCAATTTATTAATCAAACAAGTTTTGATAAGCCTTATTTACTTGTGTCAAAATTACATGATTATTCAATTCTGTGTTTGTCCCTGGATTAAAAAGAAGGCGGCTGACCGCCTTCCTTTTAATCCAGGGACTTATTTATTCGAAATCCTGAGATTTCGAATAAATAAGCCAAATTCTTTGAAGTTGCGTCATTATTTCTATTTGAAAACATTGAAGTGAACCACTTATGACAAAATTTGAATATCGAATTTTCATCCGGTCCCCAAAAGTTCAACACAAAGTAATTTTCAAAATTAGTTATTTATTTATCAATGAGCATAAATAAATAACTAATTTTGAAAATTACTCTGTGTTGAACTTTTTGATTAGATGATGGATCGTAATCAATCACTTCTCTTGAAAGTGTAATAGATAGTCCTTTATTTTCTTCCTTCTGGTCTCTATTTGTTATTACAATAGTAAGAACTGTTATTAATGACTAATTTCTCGTTAAGACACCAGATTGTGCTGACAGTAGCCAAAATTTCTCGGTTTTGTATGAACAAATACTTTGACAGAAAGGCTTTTTATTCATTATAAAGTAAATAATATAGATGATATATATGAACAATCTTTACCCGTGTCTGTGTAAACTACTGATCCTCGGAGCAATAAATATGCACTTTTCAATTATGAAAATTATGCAATATTTATTTACTTATAATTATTAATTTATTTTTATAAATAAAATGTATTGTTTCAACTTTTTTAGGTGAGGGTGGCTCTAGATTAAAAAACAATATTTCTGTGGTTCAATAAAATGTGGTTTTAGTCCTCGGCGAAATACAGGCTATAATTTATTTTGAAGTACGGAATATCAGATTTAATTTTTGTCTGTCGTCAAAGTACAATATAAAATATGTCTCTTTGCCATAGATATGGATTAGTATATATTCTAGGATATATTATATGGTGTATTTAAGTTTATTTATATGGTTTATTTAGTTGTTATCCGTTGCTAGTACTTAATAAATTGGCAACATGAAGCATACTTATCTTTGTAATAGCATTTTTTATGTAATTTCATGTCTCTGATAATGTTGTAAAATTAAGTATTTTGTATAATCGATAATAAAATTTTATTTAATTTCAATAATTTAAAATACGTATGTTAAGGAAAACAAATATACATATCTACCTAATTAGTCATATTTTTTGGTCATCTAAAACGTTTAATAAAATCCATGTGACTTCATGTTGCAACTCATTATTTTAAAGGTAACGAAAACTTTAAATTGATACCAAATTCCGTTGTGTAGATAATAATGGGGAACGCTTGATCAACCATGAACAATCATGAAAAGTTCCCAAACTCAGGAAATAAAGTGGGAAATAAAATTACTCGTCTTAAATTTTAAAGAAAAAAGAAAGGAAAAAGATTTAACACTTTTTTGTAAAATGTCGAAATGTTCTGAAATTATTGTGAGGTAGAGTTTAAAGTTTTATTCTGAATACTTTTTTGAATTCATGTAAAACCTTTGTATTTTTAAGTAACGAGAGACTTACTTAAAATTTAAAAAAAATACTTTTTTAAATTTAACTACACATTTGACAAACTGAATCATTGCGATTTTCACTATATCTATGAAAAAAGAACAAATATTATTTTCATCCTAAAACCAACCAAGGTCAAATAGTTGACGGTGATACTCTTATCTTATAAACACGCATATTTCATTAGATCATTCTACTTGAAGTCAATTTAAATACTACGGAAACTGTGACCGAGAGTGACAAAGAAATTTCATGATAAGCTTAGCGAATATTTGCGAAAAAATAAAAGCTCTCAGGCCACAGAGACAAAGTTAATAAATAACTTAAGTTTCATCCGAAAAAACGTGAAAGAAATCATAATCTTGGATTATAATTTGATAAAATAGTCTTCATTTTAAAAGTAGAAGATTAACTTAAAGTTTAATAACATTTTAGTACATTCACTGTAGTCTAGTAGGTGGGAAAAAGACATGTCCAATATTCTTCATTTCATTTATATTTAAAACCCTTTTCCTGCAATTTATGACGTTACTAGCAGTGTTCTCTATCCTTTTTAAATTGTTACATACTTACTAAAATGCTTACATACTTATTACCATTTAAGACATAATATCCATCCATCTGTAATTTTTGAAATTGAGATTAGACTAGAAATAACATATTTTTCAGCTTGATTATTAAATAAAACATATTGTTAGAATATAAAGTAAAAACGATTTAAAATAAATGTACACAAACACATAAGTTTTATGATTACACAATTTTAACAAGGTTACATTTGTTAGAGATCAAATTATACGACATTACATGTTCAATGTAACCTGATTAATTAGTGATACGATGTCTAATAATTCACACGTATCACTTCACTTCCGCACTCTATTAACCTTCCCGAACGCCTAACCGTCCACCATGCTTGCCATTTTATAGCAAGATGACAGAACGTCATGACTTCAAGGTGCCGCTCTTATAATTGTAAAAATATAGTTAGGAAATATTTTTTTAATAACAATATTTGTCCAGTCTTCACTTTTTTCAAAACAATCGTTGGCAAAGACATATCAACAATCGAAGTGAAATAAGCAAGCAATAATCTTGCAGTGGTGTGATTCCATGTGATTTAATAAACGTACACACGTTTGTGTCGATATAAGAGTTCAATGTGAAATTTATTACCTACCTTCATCGCTGGTATCTGCCTGAAGTTAGAGAGCTAAGTGATTTCAGATATTTCCTTGATGGCTTTATTTATTTGGGTCTGATTGAAGAGAAATAAAACGTAAAACCTGCATATTTATGTACAGGATACAATTTTATATAAATATAATTTTCAACATTAAAAGGATAACAGCCAAAAGCTCTTTTCACAAGTTATTGAGGTCTATTCCGAGCAATGGGATTTATAAAAACAGATAGAATAGAGAACTGCTTAAAAATGTAATAATTCAAGTAACTTACAGCGGCAACTCCTCTGTTAAATTTTTTGGAAACCTTACATTTTTTCGTCATAAAAAGCAGCCTGTACCTAGAAGTTTAATTTTAGGTTCATTTGGATTTACAAAATACGAAGACTAATATGGCCTTATATAATATATATATTATATGGCCTTATATAATATATATATATATATATATATATATATATATATATATATATATATATATATATATATATATATATTATAACAACTGGCCTCACTGGCATAGAAGTACTTGAAAAGTAAAACCTATAAATGGAAACAGTATTATTTTCCTTCAACGCATATATTTTGATGTATTTAACAAAATATACGATTATTACAGTTTAGTAACAGCAACATTTCATAACAAACAAACAATTTAAAAAATAACACAAACAATTCGAGTACATTAATGAAAGGCGAAATAAGTGATTTCATTACTTTACAACTGGCGTGACTAAATTGATTTTTATTACTAAATCATTCGTATATAATGTTATTATATACACTAGTTATTACCTAGTGTTAAAATTGTTCATTTTGAAAACTGAGCGGAGTAACAGACCTATTTTTAAATGAACTATTTAAAATATGTATGCCTTTTTATTTGCAACTTAAATATTCAAATTAATATTTAAAAAAATTCAAACAGACACTTTATAAGCTTGCAGGTGCCAACTGAGGATTTTAAACTACAGCGATGTTTCTCCCATCATTCCCTGCACAAATTTAAGTATTCATCGTACAAATTCTATCGTAGAGAAACCGTCGTAGACAACACCGATTCTACCAATTCAAATTCAAGCATTGGCGTTAAGATGATAGACGATCGATCAGATTAAATAATCATATAATTGTAAAACAGAAAAGAGTTACACGACTAGTAGTGATATTTCGTGCTGTACTTAAACGTTACGATGACAATTTTTTTTATTTTAATATTCTTACATTTAAAAATTGTGTATTTTTTTATGACAACAAACTACGCTTGTGAAGTTTGGTAAAATATTAAAATATTTTTCGTGGTATTATTTTGTTAGTTGTTATTTAAAGCAGATTTTTAACAGAATATAAATCATCATCATCACCCTGCTCTTATCACATATTAGGGGTCGTCGCTGTATAGATTTTTGTGTCAGCCGGCCGCCTGTCTGTCGCCAATTCTCCTTGGGAATGCTATCGTTGGTAGTAAGTAACGCTACCGGTCGGTTAGGTTTAAAAATTATTTGCATTCAGAAAAAATGCTGAATTGACAAATTTTCAAAACAACCAATCAATTTCCTTTAATCAAACAAATTACGCCCAAACCCCATTGCGTGCAGCGCAGAGCGCGCAGTTCACGCTGCGAGTCCGTCACTCTTAGAGCTCATGAGTAAGAACCCCGAATGGGTTCAAAGTTATTAGGGCACATTCTAATTTAATTCTACGTAGTTACAGCTAGGTAAATATGAATAGGAATAATGATTCATACATTTTGAAAACAAATTAGATGTAAAATAAAATAAAGCTGTGAGATATAAATAATAAATAAAAATATGTTAAACTCGATGCAAGCTATACCACCTAGACTCTGAATACATTGCCTTGACTTTCGTAAAAAAAAAAAGATAGAAAATTAAAGTACCCTTATAATAACGTCCATTACAGTTTAAGCCTTTTGAAATTACACTTCAACCTCAGTTTGCGACTTTTATTACTTTCTTGGCTTTCATAGAATCACAGATATCTGCTTTAGTCTTAATATAGTAAGGCAATAGATGAAAATTTATAACCTTTAGTGAAAAATATAAAAGTTTTTACTATAATATTTTTGAAGATATTTACTATTATATGATATTTCCTTGAACAATATTAATAATAAACACGTAGGTATGCATGTTAATTTTATCTAAATATAAATTAAAAATGAACTTAAATTCTAATAGTTTTATTGATACTGGTTTTGTAGTACATTAATTATATATTATTTAGCTTAAATTGCGTTTTAAGTGATGAAAAAATAAAAAAATACAAATATTCATTTTATGACTTTGATCTAAATATTACATTTTTTTATTATAAAATAAATTAATTTAGAAATGCTAGTCTGTTTGTATTTTTAATAACTTAAAAAGTTCTACAAAACTATGTATTCTTTATTTTATGTCTCAAAAACTGATTAGCATCCGAATAGATGATCCTGAAAGGATGTGTAGATTTATATTTATAATATCTGACTCATGTTATCCTAGTAACGATAGATATTTAAAAATAAATTGTCCTGTCGTAGTCAGACACAATAACAATTTATTTTCTGTCTAAAACATCTTTAGTTTTAGTGGCTCGATCTTATCCGTCAAAGAAATCTTTTATTTTTAACTTCCACAGTGGCTACACTAGCTATTAAATCATGAAAGGAATTCATTTATAAGCTATAGGATAAAAGGAACAAAAGCGTATTATATTATTTTTTAATTATTTGAAAAAAGTTGTCTGTATGTATTTTTATCATGCTATTTAATTCGATATACCATGCAGCCAAAAAATGTCTACTAAGTCATATGTAAATTGTATGGTAGCTTTATTTACTAACTGTCGTAAAGCATCACAAAATTAAAATAACTATAAGTAAATAAGTGCTACTTACATTTATCCTTATCTCCAGTGCAAAAGTATTTTTTAAAACGGTTATTATGTTCAAAAATTATGTCTGGGAAAGAATATTTTAATTTGAAAACAGGTGCATGGCATTCTGCCAAGGAAAACGTTGACTTTAAAAAACCTTATGTAACGTCTTAATTACCGAGATGTTTTTTTCCTTTCAAAAAGAAAAGTCGTGCAGAAACAATCTATGTAGAATCGACGAAACGTTCAAGCATTCAAGATAAAAACTTCAAAAGATCTTTAAGCACTTTTTCGTCTTAACAGTCGATTTTCCCCTAAAATTTGTTACAATTCCTAGATGTAAAATTTATTAATGATAATTTATCCAGGAGACATTTATTATTGTTTTGAATAAATGTGAGTAATCATTCATTCTTTTGATTTAATTGCAATGATAGATGTGTAGTATACTGAGAATGGACTAACTTCACTTTAATTAAAAATAACTTTGTAAGAGGTAGTTTGAAAGTGGCACCTTTGAAATATTGAAAGGTAAGAAGTTATCATTTGTGGTATAGGAAACTAAAATGGATAAAAAGTATTTAACGATAAGAAAAATTAAGAATATGGATGGATGTGGATTATGAGAGAAAGAAGAAGATGTTGATGGAGTGTTTCTGGAGTGCGAGTGTGTAAACCAAGTAAGGGAAAGAAAGCTTCAACTCAGATGATTTGGTGATCGAAGAACGTGGGTGAATATGATATATTGTATTGAAATCAAATAATTAGGACAAAGGCTGGTGGATAGCTGTTGGTCATGGCGGTAAATAAAACTTCATTACTTATAAATAAAACTTCATAAATTATATATTAAATTAATGTGAAACCGCTTAAATTTAACTCTTTATAGTAATTAATAAATAAATCCGCCTGATTCGATCGACAAAATCTCTTTGCAACCGGCTGTACCATTTTATAAAGCCTTTTGAAAATTTTGGAAGGTTTTGAATTATTTTGTATAGTAGCGAGAATGGAACCACGCAAAATGAAAGGAAATTCAAATATTATCGCACTATATACAAATATATTTATAGCGCATTTTCAATTTCTTATCTGAATTATTAGAAAAACAAATTCTGATATAAATTTATTATTTGATAAAATGAGGTAGATAGTTAAAATGTATAGATATAAAACTTACCATATAAAACTTTTTATTTCAGATACATACTGCGTTTCAGATACGTGTAGTACGTAAGTTTTTCATAAGGTCTATTTGTCTTTTGCCTATATTGCTATTTACTGAGAACGTTTATGTAAAATCTAATTTACACTGAACAAACAATTCAGTATCATCTAAGAGCAATGTTAGATTCTATTATTATTTCATACAATGGAGGATTATAAGTCGCTTTATAACAATGTGTAACGAACTTTGTAACATTCGCGTTTCGAGAATGGAGTAAATATTTCGTACAATTTTCCGTACAATTTAAAAGCAAATATATGTATCTCTTTGTTAGTAAAACGCTGAACTTTCTAACACCATTTTAGTGAAAAAAGGAAATATGATTTTAAATACAACAAAAATTCAAACGCGGCGTCAAACACATAAAATAAATTTGAGAAATTTGGTACAACTTTTCACTCGTTAACCAATACTAACAAAGATCCAGCTAGCGGGATGTTTGTTGTCCCATACATCACCGTCGACGCGTCATACATCATTATGTTTACACGGACATTTTAATAGTCAACGTATGAATTAACGTTTAATGTGATGAATTAATATAATCGATATTTTCACGTTATTTATAGTAGGTACCTATTTGCTTTTGCGTGTGGCTTCACTCTGTGTAGGAAAAGGAACCGTCATTTGATCAGTAATTGAAAATTCTTCGGTCTTTGATGCCGTCCAATATGACTTAACGTATACATATATATATATTACCTAAGTCTTATATATTATATATATGTATGATTAAATTTGTATACATGTAAGACTAGCATATATATATATATATATATATATATATATATATCGGCGCAACAACGAATTGTACGACTAATGAAAATCGGCAAGTCATCGTGCAGGTGTTTCAAACTTCGTAAACAAGTGATTAGTGATATTTGACCCACTCCTTCGACTATGCTGTGTATAAAAGCGAGGCACAAGGAAGGGAAATGGTCGATTCGTTTGTTACTGTTCATACGGATAACAACTGTGTAAAATTACTTTACTTAAAATAAAGTTTGAGTTTACTGTATTGGTTTATTTCTATTATGGAACACCAAAATATCAAGGAAAATAGATAATGACGTCAGCTGTGCCTGACGTCATAGTTTTTAAAAGATACCGGACCGGCTTACTCCGACATCAGAAGTGGGATCTGAAGCTCATTGGCTCACTATGTTCGAAATACAGCTGAAGCATATAAAGTTGTTTGAGCTTGAATAAGCTCTTAGTGAGGCACTCAAAGGCGGCGACTCATCACGACTGTTACAAATCTTACATGTGGGTATGACGAAAATAATTCAATGAATTGTTCTTTTTTTAGTGCATTGGCGTAATTAATGGCAAACCGAAGAATGATGAATATTTGGAAGCTTAAACTACTCGTTTTATGAGGCCATTGGTGACAAAGTAGAAGAAATTGCCGCGTCAAGTGATGGCGAGTAAATTGGTTTTATCTTGAGAAAACGATAAAGCTATCTTTGACGGTGACGTTCGCGAGACAATCAAACAAGAGGTTTGTTTCCATTTGTTTGTTACGGCAAAAGCGGGCATGTTGCCTGGAGTGGTCGTCGTACTAACGGAGGCGTAGGCGGTGCGACTTCGGGCCATGTGGTCCATAGCAGCGGAGGCAATGGCATACCCGGTACATGTCGACAACTATTACATCGCGGATATTCGCAGGTGATTGCTATTATCTGGTGAGTTGTAATATTTTTATTTGTATTCTGCTGCCGTATACTCTCTTGTTACGACATACGTAATGTGGTAGAACAAATTATTTGCGACGTTAAGTCACCCGTTAAGAGTTACAGATTTTATTGTCCATACTTTACAATAATTATTTTAAATTCATCATCACTTTGCTCCCGTGTGGACCACGATCATATTAAATGAT
Source organism: Dircenna loreta (assembly GCA_963555665.1). Classification (NCBI taxonomy): domain Eukaryota; kingdom Metazoa; phylum Arthropoda; class Insecta; order Lepidoptera; family Nymphalidae; genus Dircenna; species Dircenna loreta. The sequence continues at coordinate 11,148,892 of OY743095.1, read as the reverse complement.
CCAGACCACACCATCGACCTAGACCCATTTCCTTTAGAGCCTCTGTGGACCACGGCGCACAAGACCGCCTAGACCACAGCATCATCACTTTGATCCCGTGTGGACCACGATCATATTAAATGATCCAGACCACACCATCGACCTAGACCCATTTCCTTTAGAGCCTCTGTGGACCACGGCGCACAAGACCGCCTAGACCACAGCATCACTTTTATGTACTAAAACTTAAACAATGCAGATTTACGTGGAGTGACTGTATTGAAAATCAAATAAGCGGTGGCATGATGCGCGGAGCATTGTCATCTCTTTGTACTTAATCTCATTATACTTCGCTAATATGTTTATGAATATTGAACTATGGCTGATGACTTTGTGAAGTTGATTAGCTAAAAATCTACTATTTACATTATAATTCTGCTAACTTTGCTAATGGAATATTCTTGCGCTTTTGTTAATTATTAATCATAGGCCAAAGATCTTGTGAGAGTCAATATTCAATTACATTACCTCTTAGTATCTACAAGAGTGGTACCTCTGAGCTAATTATGTGTTACCCTTGTGCTATTACCATGGGTCCTTGATGAATCCATAAGAGAACCCTGAGATACCATTGGGATGCCTTGTGGAGCCTTAACTAGACACGTACACACCATAATCTGGAGAGTAGTACCTCTGAGCTAACCACGTGTTACCCTAGTGCTAACCACGGGTCCTTGATGTATCCACAAGAGAACCCTGAGATTCCGTTGGGACGCCTTGTGGAGCCGTGGTAGACACGTACTTACCACAGATCTACGAGAACCTTAAAGAACAACTAATAACCTGGTCATTACGAGTTACAGTTACTAGTGCTCACAAAATCTTCCTATGTTTACAAGACAGTGCACGAGAGGTGTCATTGTCTACTGATTTAACACTATTTGAAAGGGCTGTATTGCTTACAGATGCCTACTCAAAAGAAAATGTTTCATTTGCTTTCAGAGTACGAAATTTATAAAACAGGTAGGTGCAAAGTATGCACCGCCTTTCAGATGGCCGTATCGGCGGAAGAACCCCAGCATATCGACCAATGACCCAGGGACTTTCAAGAACACGGCTGGTGCAGAGCGCGCACCGCCGGTCAGAATGGCCGTATCGGCGCAACAACGAATTGTACGACTAATGAAAATCGGCAAGTCATCGTGCAGGTGTTTCAAACTTCGTAAACAAGTGATTAGTGATATTTGACCCACTCCTTCGACTATGCTGTGTATAAAAGCGAGGCACAAGGAAGGGAAATGGTCGATTCGTTTGTTACTGTTCATACGGATAACAACTGTGTAAAATTACTTTACTTAAAATAAAGTTTGAGTTTACTGTATTGGTTTATTTCTATTATGGAACACCAAAATATCAAGGAAAATAGATAATGACGTCAGCTGTGCCTGACGTCATAGTTTTTAAAAGATACCGGACCGGCTTACTCCGACATATATGTCTGTGTGTTACATATTATCGTCTAAATAATAAAAGTAAAATTAATTAAATTCAGTGTTTTTAGACTTTATCGATTACAAACAACATTTTATTTAGATAAATAAACTTTACGGTATATTAAAAATCGCTGTCGATACCTAATAAAATTATATAAACAAACGGTATTATTTAATTTATATATCTAATACAGTTTTCAAATTAAACGAAATTGAATTAAGTTACGCAACTAATATTAAGACAATGAGATTCTGCAAACATTTTAGCCATATTTTTATATTTTACACCAATAAGTATATATTTTTAGATGAATAGTAAAACTTCTGCATCACTTCACCTAAAGAGATCATAATATTAACACAATATATTTGATTATGTGTCCAGACCACGGCTTAAACTATACATTCAATGGATGTAGGCAAGGCGAGGCAATAAATAAAATTAAATTTAGTATGAACTAACTGACTCACATGTATGAAAGTAGGCTTAGTACCGAAAATGTAGACGAAATATGACGTTTTAAGTACCTAATAAGACTAAATTTGTACTCCTTGAGCTATGCTGCGTGATAAAGATATTATATTTTGTATACAATATTTCAAGCGTCACTCAGACGTTGACGTTAAGGATAAAAGGGCGTTCTATATTAAATCTTCTACACGCAGTCAAACAAGAGACTTTTAATCAAATTATAAGTGATGCTTGGAGTAAATTCCGTTTAAAGAATTGGATTTTTAGACAATTTATAATTTTTGAGCATTGTATACTTTGTCGTTCTAGTCAGTATTTATACAACATTACTAACAGTGATATTCGTTGTGCCTTTATAAATAATATAAAAAGGCACTACGAATATCTGGAAATTAATCCGTAAAAGGTTTGTATAATGAATATTTATTATAGAAATAATCTATGACTGGGTGTTTTGTAACACTTAATTTTTGTAATAATGTTTGTAATCCTAATCAAATCTAATAGAAATATGTTGTACGCTCAAATACAAAGTTTACTTATATATTAAATAGAACGTTTACTTATTTACTAAATAGAACGTTTAATTATTTATTAAATAGAACGTTTACTTATTTACTAAATAGAACGTTTACCTTTTCATCTTAATAAATTTTAATTTGTATTTTTTTTTTTAATTATTGTTAATTTTACATATTTTTGACATACATAAAACATAATATAACACCTTTGTCTTGTATATAAAGATGTAAAGTGGACATTTGGACTCACCAAACATTTTTTGTTTGATGATAAGTTCGTCAAAATACATAGCTTTTCCATAACCTCACAGTAAAATTGTAATAATTTAAACCATTTTAAAAAGAGTTTACTTGAGAATATAACTGGATTTGCTAGTTAGTATAATTCTGCAGCTTATGCTTTTATTATCTTGTTATAAGGTTGATGAGGTTAATATTTTTAATACATTTAAAAAGGTTTATTCGTGTTTTTAAGAAAGGAAGCTATTTATATATTATTCTTTTTTCAAAAACTTAATGGACTTTTAAATATACTTTAAAATCAATTGATCTGAATAGATAAGAATTAATTGAACAATTCATAATAATAAAAATGAGACTTTATTAAATCGTATAGTTGCTCATTTATTAATTTATTAACTTTATTTTTATAAGCTGAAATTTCAAAGGAACAGAAAAAAGTGTCCACTCCTTCTAAATTAATAAATAAAAGGTAAATGTATGTAGTTTGAAACATATCTAAATTATTTTTATTTCAATTTAGCAAGGAAACTCCAAGCATAGCCCTCTCCATCACTTGCTGAACGAATCGAAGCCGATTTAATAGACCCCTAGTGAGAGGCCAAGTGTCAGTTTCGTAAGTCATCACTGGTAACATCACAGATAACACTTAGTTCTAAACTATTTAAGTATTTATAATTTGTTTTTAGCTTAAATAAGATACAATAATACACGGTAATTATAAAAATCTTCGAATTTTTGAAAAATAAAACTTATTAATCTCATGCGTGAAAATTAAAACATTATAAGATTGTAATCTTAAGATGAAGAAGAGAAGCCAAATCAAAAATTTTATCTGAATATCAATATAGTAAAAAAAGTAAAAAAGAATACCCCTAACATCATATTGTCAAGATTCTATATATTTTTTTAATATTTCTTAATCAAGAATTGACTTTTGAATTGGCTCAAACGGAAGTTGGACAGAATTTCAAATAAATAAGCCAAATTATGATAAGTAAATAGCTAATTTTGTACATCACTTTATATTGTGCTTTCTGATTGGATGATGGATCAAAAATCAATCACTTCTCTTGAAAATTATTTATACTTTATTTATCGTACTAAAAGTCGTCAGCCAGTATTATAAATAGTCCTTCGTTTTGTACCTTAATATAAGTAATAATTCTGTTCGCTGTTTGTTATTACAATAGTAAGAACTGTTACTAATTACTAATTTCTCGTTAAGACACCAGATTGTGCTGACAGTAGCCAAAATTTCTCGGTTTTGTATGAACAAATACATTTGCAGAAACGAATTTTATATCAAGTATATTATAAATAGCATAATATAAATAGTAGATACTCTATATAATAATACTAATATTTATCCGACTCTGTTTGTGTATACTATTGATTGACCGAGCAGCAAATAAACTATATACATTTTTTTTAACAGTACTCTTTTAAATAAAACTATTTTTACCTATCTAACTCGCGTTTAACTGAAATTGTATGGTATATTATATTTTTTAAATTTAATCCTACATTTTAAATGCTTTGCAGCATTCCTGTTTATGGTGAAATAAGATGTAGGTTTTTATCGGTAAGTCAGGTAATTAGTCATCTACCTCCGACGGTTCCTAAGATTCCAGGTATAAAGTTCAGGATGCACTTACATTATCTTGAGATCTCACAGTGCGGTCACAGACATTGTTCATAAGAGAGTTGGACTAGAAGTTGGTGTTAGAAATTCTCCAACCATCTTCTCTATAAAAATTAGAATATTTTTAATTTCAATAGTCTTGCTAATCATTCTAGGTATGTATCGGTGTTACGTAGATTTCAGATTTGTGGTTTATCAAATCTAATATAATGATTGAGCTTGTATATAGTATGTTCACATACTGCTGACTTCGATGTACGCCTATATTTGATATCCGCTATGTGATCTCGAACTTTTGTCCCAACGCTCCTCTTTGTTAGACCAATATTTGACAAACCTCAATCACAGTCAAGTTTATTTACCCCAGTACATTGTAAAGGATTATTATTTCTAATTGGTCTCAATAATTGGCCTAACTTTTTATGGGGTTAATAGATAGTTTTTATAGATTTTTTTTTAAGATTAAGAAAAAAGGAATTATATGCACTTTTGAATTATTTTTGAAAAGCCACTATCTACTCGTATTTATTAAGACCTAAAATAGAAATACCTTTAAGACACAATGAATCTAAGCTTCAGTGTACAATATTTATAAAAACTAATAGAAGTACAACCCTGGCCGTATTAAAATATCATCATCATATCAGTAACTACTGCGTCCACTAATGGAAAAAAGCTTTCCCTCTTACCCAACGCAAGAGCGTTGACGCATCTGACTGGGATAGCCAACGCTGGGTAAGAACCAAACGTTGCCTATACCAGTCAGATTGGTAGATTGACCTCCTTCTCTGAGTTGGATCTATCTAATTGGATCTTTTTTTCTAGGTAGACACATTCGTCATACAGTTGTTGGCCGTATTCTATACTGTTTTTTAAAATTTAACCAAATTTACGTTTTTATATAAATTAAATTTAATTAAGTTTTAGTAAATTAACTGTAGGTAAAATGATATATTAGAACCAAAAACTTATATTACATGCTTTGGCGTGAGACAAAAATATATCCAATATTTGTCAGCTCATTTATATTTACAAGCTGTTCCCACTTCGTGTATTATGTTTGGTTGGTTACATTGAGATCGGAAGGAAATTCCCAGAACGTCACCGTTTAAGATTTTTGGCATCGCACCAAAATGTATCGAAGCTTATTTAAATTTTTGAATATATAGCGACACAGGGTTTACGATATGTGATTTTTATTATTAATTACACTAACTCCACTTGTCTTAGTAAAATCCGATAAATTAATACGATATTGAAGAAAAACTTTTTTGATTGATATTTTCTTATATTTAGATATATATTTTCAGTTGTTAAAAAAATATATTCATCGCTCATATCTGACTATAAAGAAGAAGAAGTTATTTTCTGTAGCACATATTAATAAATATAAATAATTATTTTTTAGTTTTATTAATAAAAGATTAAAGCTTTTTTTCATAACTTATTAAGTCCCACTCCGAGCAGTGGGACTTAAAAGCAGATATGGAACAGAAAAATGCTTAAAAATCTGAACACTAAAGTAAAGTGCAATTTATTTAGCACATATATGCTACTTTTATATTTTCGTAATAGCAATATTTCATTACAAACAAATAACTTATTATCAACAAATTGACACTAACACTTTCAGTTCATTACATAAGTGAAATACAAGAAGGTGATGATTTTACACCTGTCTTGACTAAATTGACTGTCTTATAATATGAATAAGAGTTGAAAAACGTATGTATTTGTAGTTTGCAACTAAATTATTCAAAGGAAATCAATCAAAATTAACACACTTTATAAAATTTTAATTCTAATGTCGTCTCTCTTAGGATGCTAAAACACAGCGACTCTTCTACAACGAAATCCTGCATAAATTGAAGTATTCGTCTTAAAAATTCTGTCTTAGACAAATACAACTATAATTCTGTCAATTCAAATGCAAGCCCAGGCGTTAAGATTCTGGACAGTCGATCAGATTAGAAAAGTATACAATTATAATATATACTTACCAGAGAATGGTTACACGAGTAGTTGTGTTATATTGTGCTGTACTTAAACATCACGATGATAAAAATATTTCGGTGTTTTGTTAGAAAATATTAAAACAGAAATGAAATATTGTGTCATTTTTTATGATGACAAACGATTCACGTTAAGCTTGGTAAAATATTAATATATTCTTGGGTAGTATTTATTTGTGTATAGTTAATTTTGAAACAGAGTTTTATCGCAAAATAAACATGACAAATATTTTAACGACCATCCTGAATATTCATATTACGAGTTACACTTGCCGGTCTGTTCAAGAAAGGGTATTATTATCTTCTTGAATATAGGAAAATATTGCAAAATTAACAGAAGTAGTTTATTATAAGACTGTAAGTGCGAAAGCCGTTGTTATTTAACACCTTATCTGTTTTTATTTCTAAAATGTGTACTCTTTACTTTTAATGCGTTCAGAAATATTATTTATGAGTTAACTTCTCATTGGTTAGATAGCTTCTTTCATATAATTATTTGGCTTCATCCTCTAGTTCCGTTTCAAGTAATATTTTATTCATCTTGTAAAAAGTTTTATATAGTTATCATATTATCATAAAATAGAGTAATCTCTATTTTTCTATTCTTTTTCATATTTCTTATTAATAATGTTATAGTTATCAGAAACCAAATGAAATATATTTCATCTAGGGGTCAAAAATATGTCCATTTTCCATCATTGGATTAGTAATCTATCGTCTTTTATAAAAGAAAAGCGATGATGAAATGGCAAAAAACATTTTCAAAAAACCAACTTTCTCTCAATTAAATTAAATTAAAGTTTTATCATTACAGATAATTAATAATACATGATTCCTCTATTCCGAAGGTTTAAATTAATTGTAAAATAAAATAAAATTGTAAGAAAGAAATAATAATATTAAATCGTAACGCTCGGGACAAAAACTGTACTAATTAGCTTTTGCTACACAAAAAAAAAATAGCTAGAAAATTAAACTACCCCATAATAACGTCCATTATAGTTTAAGTCTTTTGAAATTACACTTCAATCTCAGTTTGTGAACCTTATTACTTTCTCGGCTTTCCTATAAAGTCAGATATCCGCTTTAAGCTTCATATTGCAAGGCATTTCATGACAAGCCTTTAGATAAAATTATAAAGTATTTCTATACTATTTTTAAACAAATTAAATATTTTCATGCTTACCTTTCACATCATTTATAATAAACAAGTCATATATATGAAAATTACATCTGAAAAGAAATGTAAAAATAAATTTGAGCTCAAATAGTTTTATTGACTCTAGGTTTTTAGTTTATTTATTTGCTATTTAGCTTTTGCATTTCTAGTATTTAAAAATATAAATATATATTTTATGATTCACTGCATGTTACTATTTTTTTTATAATAAAATAATCAATTGTAGAAATGTCTGGTTTGTCTGTATTTTCAATAACTTAAAAACGTTCTACAAAACTAAGTGTTAACTAAGTGATAATTTATATTCTATCTATGACATCTTCACTTATAGTGGCTCGATCTTATCCGTCAAAGAAATCTTTTGGTTTATAAACCGTTGGATAAAAAAAAACAAAAACGTAGTATATTTCTATCAACTTATAATAAAAAAGTTTTCAATATGTATTTTGATCGAGCTATTTAATACTTATATAAAGCCAAAAAAAAAATACTAAGTATAAGTAAACATTTTTATTTACTTACTAACCGTTGTAATGCCTCAAAACAAAAATTTAAGTAACAATGCGTAAATAAATGTAAGTGCTATTTATTAACTGCAGTTAAAAATTAGTTTTTTTTTTAAATATATCAATAAAAATACCTATGATATATTAACTGTTGAAAATATTATTATAGTCTGAGAGTATTTAAATTTGAAAACGCTGGCTTTAAAAAACCATATGTAACATTTTAATTACTGAGGTGATTTTCTTTTCACAGAGGAATGTTGAACGGAAACAATCTATGTGATTGGTGGTGGTGATGGCGAAACGTTCGATCATCAAAGACAAAAATTTTAGTCTTTGAGTACTTTTTCGTCTTAACAGTCCATTCGCTCTTAAAATTTATTTTAATAACTAGATGTAAATATTTGAAAGATAATGTCTTCACGAGACGTTAGTTATTGTTAAGTTAAGTTAAGCATTCTTTCTTTTGTTCGTATCGCAATCATGGATATGAGGCGTGCCGAGAATGTGTTAATTTTTGTAAAAAAATACTTTGTAAGAGGTAATTTGAAAGGAGCACTGTTGGTAGAAAATACGAGAGTTAATAATTTGTAGTAAAATACGGATGGCAGATGACAAGTTAAATGTGAATTTGGATGATTATAAGAAAAAAAGGCAATTGAAGAAAACGTAGAAGATGTTGATGGAGTGCCTGTGTGTAAGGCTAAAAGGTGAAAGAGTGTCTCTCATAATATGTCGTTATTATCGAAGAACGTGGGAGAATATATAATATATATGTATTAATTATTGAACCCAAATAATTGGAATGAAGGCAGGCGAATGATGATACAAGAGTTTGTGGTCATGGCGGTAAATAAAATTAAGTATTGCAAAAAATATATCCTCCAGATTCGATTAACAATATCTATTTTGTACAGGGAGTAGTATTTTAAAAAGCATTTTGGAGTTTTTGTTAGGTTTTGTCATATTTTATATTGTTAAAGCGGGAATGGAGGGATAAGGAATTATATCACTATTTTAATCTTACCTATAGTTTATGCCGATATTATTTTAGTTAAAACTGTTAGTTTTTGAGGGAAATGTAACAATATTTTCTAATATATTCATAGCACATTTATTATATACTAAAAAAGATATATAACTCAAATGTATAGATATGAAGCTAACCATTTATAACTATTTATTTCAGATACCGAACCAACTGCTATCACTACTACAGAGTAGGTAAGTTTTGCGAAATTGTCCCTAGCTCTTGCCTATATTACTGTTTACTGAGAGCGTTTATGTAAAATCTAATTTACACTGAACAAACAATTCAGTATCATCTAAGAGCAATGTTAGATTCTATTATTATTTCATACAATGGAGGATTATAAGTAGCTTTATAACAATGTGTAACGAACTTTGTAACATTCGTGTTTCGAGAATGGCCTTATTTTATGTACAATATAAAGGCAAACATACCTCTTGTATCTCTTCGTTGATAAAAAGGTTTACTTCTGTGTCTGACATCATTATAGTGAATAAGGGAAGTATGATTTTAAATACGAAATAAATTGATACGAGTCGGCAAACAAATAAAATATATTAAGGAATTTGGTACAACTTTTCACTCGTTAACCAATACTAACAAAGATCCAGCTAGCGGTATGTTTGTTGTTTCGTACATCACCGTCGACGGGTCATAGATCATTATGTTTACACGAACATTTTAATAGCCTACGTATGAATTAATGTTTAAAGTGATCAATTAATAGCATCGATATTTTCACGTTATTTATATAGTGGCAGCTTTTTCCAGCGGCTTCACTCGGTATGGGAAAAGAAATCGTTTTTGATCAGAAACTGAATAATCAGTCTTAGATGCCGTCAAATATGACTTAAATTATATATATCTTAAGTCTTATACATTATCGTCTACATACTATAAGAAAAATAATAAAATTGAGTCTTTTCAGATATCACAAACAAACAAATTTTATTAATAATATTGTAAAAAGACAGACTTTATAGCTTGAGCAAAATCTTTGTCGATAATAAAAGTTATATAAATAAACGGTTTGATTTAAAAGATATAATACAGTTTCCGTATTCAACTACGTTTGATGAAGCTGTGAAACTAATTATAACATAATGGGATACTGCAAACCTCTTAGCCATATTATTCATCTGTATCTGCAACTTACGCCTGTGAGTATATATTATTTAACTGCTGTATCACTTGACCTAGTGAGCTCATTCACACAATAAATTTAATAATAATTCGATTCTTAAAAAACTAATTCGTTGTTTATAATCTTATAGAAATCCTTATTAGTACTAATTGAATGTGAGCGCAAATTTAATATTTATACATTGATATACATTTTTAACTTTTTCTTTCTTTTGTTGTTGTTCATTTTTAAGATATATCTGAAATATAAAACATTACATCAACACCTTATAACATTAATAATAGATAGCTGTTCCATAAAACTGCAGTGAAAACTCTAATAATTTTAACCATTTTCAACAAAGTTCGTTTCTAACATAACTACTGGATTTGCTAGTCGGTATGATTCTGCAGCTTTTGCTTTTATTATCTTGTAATTATGATGCTGACATTTATAAGCTTTTAACTCAATAGAAAATATCTATTCATATTGTACGAAAGGAAATTTTTTTTCTTAAAAGCAATGATCGTCTTAATATATTTTTACATTAAACATATAAACAAATTCAAAAGTATATGATGATTTTTAAATTATAAATTGAAAATCTGTATTTCATTGGCCTTAATGGATGAGAATCAATTCAACTTTCAATTAAATCGATTTAACATGTTACAAAAATAAATTGTAAATAACAATAAATAAATAAATAATTATAAATCTTCATTTATAATGTGGCCCACACCTATAATTTTTCTAACTATAACTTGTGTTTTTAATCAGGCCGTTTCAATGCCCCGATATAAAACTTATTAGCACTGTATACCGTGTTATAACACGGACTATTAAAAAAATACAGAATGATCCGACCGCTTGCTTTTGACAGTTTATACTTTTAAATATCTTAAAAGTAACTTCGTGCAAATAATATAAATTTTGTAGGACTTTGTGAAAGTGAGTGTACTTGTATTAATAAAGTGTGTTGCGTATTGGATTTTCTTCCATTATATATATTTTTTTGCTATTGTATGTTATTCTTAAAATATTTATTGTTATTAATGGTTTTTGCGATCTTTACCATATGTTTTGAAGCACTAGGACTAGGCGGTGTAAACTCTTTGGTCATGGCGCATGCAACAATGCTAAAATCTCTGAAAATAAATAACCACGACACGACTTGTCAGTTTCAAATCCTACATTTCACAAATTTTGTTTAGTGTTTTTTAATTATGTTTAATTTCGTTGGTACATTTTAATTTAATGAAATATACTAACCTATTCATTGTTATATAAATGGATTGTAATTGTAAAACTTACTTTCAAAAAAGATTTTTAATTTTTCTTATTTTGTATTATATGGTTAAAGCTAAAAATTTGATATCCAAAACTATCACAAAATACCCTCTTAATTATTTTAGAATTAGTTACTTTTAATTAGTATTTGTAATATTTAACAATATTATATTTATAATGGACATGACAAGCTTTTTTTTTTATGTAGATATATAACGAAACATAAACCGACGAATGACGACGATTTCTAGGAAACGGATGCGTTTTGAGGAAACGGAGTTTTCTAGAGGTCACGGGTTCAAATCCCTGCCGTATTGGTTTATATTCTATTCTATATTCTTCTTAAACTACTGATATTTAAAAAAAAATAACATGAGACCAATTGATACTTCAAAATTGTCTTGCCGCGCACTACCATTGTTCGCTCTATCAGGCTGTCATATACCTACTGGTGATATTTTATTCCATCATGAAAGGAAGTGTGATTTTGATTACATTATTAAGTTGAAAAGCTGTATAATTAATGCCGTTCACATGTACCTACAGTGGACCATAAACACATATTACTTTTAATATTAATAAAAATGTAACTTTAATAAATTAATTTATTAAATAAAAACCTATTTCCTCATTTATTATAATCCCTTACATAAACATAAATTTAAAAGGTACAGGAAAAAATTATTCTGTCCCTCTAAATTACCAGATTTGAGGTAAATTTATGTAATTTGAAACAAATCTAAATTTCTTTTTTATATTTTGTTTATATAACCTGAGTAAAAAAGACATAAATTATGTTTTCAATCGTGTTTTTACTGACCAGAAAATATTTATTTTGAAGTATTTATAATTTAGCTTTGTCTAGGTATACATACGAGTATAATAAAACTGTTAAAGAGTTCAATTCTGTATATTGAATAAACACTAAAAAAATACCCCTGGAGGTTTTTAGACAAGTAACACAACCCAAAACAAACCAGTTCAAGTAACATAAGCCACAAAATACGGCTCTCCCGCTAAAACTATTTGACGGATTTTGATGAAACTTTTTTTGTGACATATCTATTAGTCCTCGATAATATATAGCCTATAATTTATTTTGAGCATTTCAATATCAGATTGAAATTTTTGTCTATCTGTTATCCATTTAATCTATTTAATATCTGTCAAAGTACAATATAACATATATCTCTTTATCATAGAGCAACCTGAATATCGGTTATGGAGTTTAAAGCCTTGGGGAATGATTAAAAGAGTATAGATAGGTGTAAATTTAATGCCATGTTGCTGGGAGCTGATAAAGTTGCCGGCAACAGCTAGTCTTAAATAAAATACTTACACACATAATTTATAAATACGTATAAAAAAATAAAATAGATTTTTTAAATCTTCAGGAATCACTACTTTAAGAATAGTGTTTCGGTTCCGGGATTTCGAGACATGGGGCGAGACAAGATCGTTGTAATTGTTATGTAGTCAAAATAAGTTCTTAAGAACCAGACTGGTATTATGAAAATCATCTTAAACTTTTATGAAGACAAAAATAAGAATGGTTCAGAATTTTAAAGATTTGTTTCTTTTGTACGAAGCAGTCTTTCAGTAAACAAATGAACCAGCGTCCGAAACCGAAGGTACTTTAATTTGTGTTTGCTTGGTAAGAATGGAGAATTTTTAAATAACAGGTATATGTGATTTCAAAGAGACCAGGAAAATAGTAGAAAACACAAATTAATTAGATTTTGACCATATTGTGAAACATATTGTGGCTACCACCAGCGTTGGCCCAAACGTAATGAATAAATGTAAAGAAAGTCCCAGTGAGATGATTTTATTCATGAACTACGGAATCCATATAGAAGTGGTAAATACATTTAATGAAAGAAAAGATTCTACCACATCCACAGTTTTTATCAGCGAAAATATTGAGGATGAATACATGGAGAACACTACTGATGACGAATCGGACTATGATAAAAACAACTAACCAATAGACGAAATTAAAAGCGTGTTGGATGGAGCCAGATTTTTAGTGAAAATATTTCAAAATGGTCTACTAAAAAATAGCCAATTATAGAATGTGAAATCTGAATTTGGAAGATAACTTATTTTAATACTGGACGTCAAAACGAATGTCATAGAGATGGCGGTATGGAACCATAAAATTTAAGAGATGCGTTCAGATAAATATAATTTTGATCTATTACACCCAGAGTAGTGTCCACTAAGCTAGATCAAAATTACAGTGTTTTCCAGTTATCTTAAACAAATTGTTAATATGTGTATATTTTTTGCTTACATATTTAATAGAATGTGAAATATGTAAGCAGAAAAAATATAAATAATTCACTTTAAAGGTACTTAATGTTCAAAAGAAAATCCCAGAACATTTGTGTTTAATACGTGTCCAATCATACATAAATATTATATAAAAAACCTTTATATATACGAATTAATTTTTAATTTACGAAAAATTTAATATAAAAGTATTAATTAAAACTTTCGTAGTTTCAACAACGCTTATAAAATATGTTGCGGAGCATAAGCGTAGGTACGCGAATAAAAAAGATCTTCAATAAATTCTACCCTCCCTAATCTAGTATGTATATCACTAAACTTTACGGTCTGTCTGTTTATAACATTTTTATGCCTCAATCAAAGTATTTTTTATCTTTTCTCAGCAATCATTTTTGATTACGATGTAATTTTGCTCGTAACTTTCTCACCCGGATTCTGGTATTGGTACGTTAGGAAAAAACAGGTTTCAAATTGAGATCAAAAAAGATTTTCTGTCAGCAACATTGTTATTGATTCACACAGTTCCAACAAATGAGTCTCAAATTTTAGAAATTTACTTTTGATAGACGCGTCTTGGAACACAATTGCTGATTAATGGAAGTCAGGATGAGTGATTGGAAGATCTTATAGCTCTTAAATGAACCTCAGATGACAACATCTGAGACCAAAAAATATAATAAGAATAGTTAGATTTGAATATAAATTATAGTCGTTATGTTTCAAAAGTATTATAAATTAGTAGTTTTTGAAGGCAGTTTGCTATTTCTTGCACTGTTGGGATTTAAAGGTTGTTTTGAGTTCTTTGTGTGATAGTATTTTAGCACAAGTATATTTTTTAAGGACGAAAGTTATAAAGGCCGTGAATATAACACAGACCCCGGCATTTGTCCAATCGTTTTTGTGAAAAAGTTTCCCCAGTTCATTACCGCACACATTTCTTGACCGGTCATATAGAACGAATATAAACGTAAGGGCGTGCTTCCAACTATTAACTACAAAAACGATATAATATATATAAAGGGTTTTTCTCTTATTTTTGTTTATACATAAATTGACAAATAAAAACAAGACATAAGTTATATTATATTTATTGTTTATTTCTTGTTATATAAATAACTATTTTTCAAAGAATAGACTATTTTGTCATTGAAATATTCAATAATTCTAGAAAAGTTTGTTATTTCTTACTTGAGCTTAAGTGAATATTGTTTATTATATAGTAGTAAAATCAATATATAGAGGTGACCTATGGCTATTTGATGGCCTCGACCTCGAAAGCTTATATTTTAACGGGACTTCTCAATGAAGAAAAATAACCATAAAAACTAATATTTTACAAAAACTGCCCATACTTTGTAAAATATAGTGACAAATATAGATCTTTATTAATATTTAGAAAATTAATAGTGTTCTTTAATATATTATGATATAATTTACGAAAAATATTATCAGACTTTATATTTTCAATTTAAACTTGAAACCATGACGGTGTTTGAAGCTTTACAAGTTGTTTTAATATTATTTTGTTTACTTTATCATGCGGACGCGTCCTAAGTAAAGTTAATATAACCTGTTTTGTTGGACTTTTATATTTTCGGATTAAATTTGTTGTCACAACTTTTTATCTCGGGGCAAATCGTCCTGGGACATTATTTAGAAGATTTTATTAATACTCCTGTAAGCCAACGGCGATATGGAATACCAGGCATTAAGCTATATATATTTGTATATATTTATATCTCATTAAATGTGTGGATGTTGTTTACACAAGATTTATGAACGTTTAAGTAAGCATTATTGAGTTTTGTGTAAATAGATTTATTTTCATAAGATTCAACAACTTTTATTTTATTTTATTCTAGTTATGTTTTATTATTAATACACAACATAGTTACAAAAATTATTCAGCAATAAGAAACGAAACTAAAAAAAAAACAAAAAAAAACCAAAACAAAGGCAAAAGCCTCACTCTATCTTGGAGGAGGCTCGCGATTGGACTATAATGATGGATACGTATGAGAAACAGTATAGAATTCCTGAGGATATTGTTGTCTCGTCATCCAGACCGGACATATTCCTGTACTCTAGACAGTTAAAGCGCGTGATATTTGTGGAGCTTACTGTTCCGTGTGAAACTAACATCCCCAAAGATCACACAATTAAAGTAAACAAGTATTACGAACTGACCAACGAACTGACCAGGAATAGGTATATAGTAAATTTGTACGCGGTAGAAGTGGGAGCGAGAGCACCACAAGTTTACGACTGACGGACGCATTGACTTTTAACTGTAAATAAATATATATTATATACTTAATTTGTACTATATTTTCTTAATATTGTAAACAAAGCACATTTATTTAATTAGGATTCTCAATATTTTCAACTGTATTATTATTAAACTAAAAATGTAAAAACCTTTTTTGTCACTGATAAAATAGTCAACAATATTAAATGACCCTTTATTTATAAATATCGACGATGTGAACGTTTTCTATTTGCGCTTATATTTTGCTAAATTCTTTCCCCAGAGCTATATAACGAATAAAAAAGGAAAATACCCATATCTGTTGGCCTGCGGATATCCTAATCCGGGTTGAAGCGGGGCAAACCGGTCTCAACTGGTTTTCAGCAATTGGAGTATATTGTCTCTGTGATATGCCAAATGGTTCCTCTAATCCACATTACTTCGATATCGATAGAACTGAAAATTACATCTCTTTTTTATGTTAAATAATCGTTATTATCAAATAACACCTAGTTCTATATTTAAATTTCTTACATTATTTTGAATTGATTATAATATGATACAAAATATTTTACACAAAACTATGTCACATAGTCTAAGATGAATAAGGAATTGTAGCTTTTGAAAACGCATTGGTCATTATTTAACTGATATAAATAAGGTGGTATGATAATAATTAAAAAGTAAAAATATTAAAACTGATTTTGAATTGTATAACAATATTACAAGACTAATTAACAGATTTTTATGAAGTAATGTTTGGTGTTGGCTGATTGACTAAGTAAACATTTAAGATGTATGAACAAAATGTATGAATTTGTATATATTTGAGGTTAATTATAGGTTTTTTATATAGCACTGCACTGTATCTGTTATAGCACTAGAATTGGGGAGGAGAGGAGAGTGAGCTAAGGATGCCTTACTGGAAATAGCTCATGACTTATAACTTTCATTAAAAAGTTAGTTAGTTTTTAGGGTAAAATGAACTCGGTTTTTTTTTACCTAAAGTAACTGTTCTTGTTTTTCATTTCAACGAAGAAAGGCCAAATAAGTCGTCAAGTCATAAGAAATTTAACTACTTATCTTGGATCAATGCTTCACAAGCTTTAGCTCTTCTCAGCAATTTATGCGACCCTTTTGTGGACGAAAAAATAAAGAGTCTGACATCCTGACAAAGGGTATTATAGTCTTTATACCACACTTTATCATTGATGCTGGTAGTTTGGTACCTACTGATGGTTTGTCGTCGGCAGTAATCGATTTTAAAAACGATATTATAAATCATAAAATTTTATAATGCAATATTAAATATATTTATAAAGGAATAGTTTTGATTTAATAACTGTTAAATATTTAGCAGCATTTAGCAGCATTTAGCAGCATTTTGTAAATCAACGATATTAGATGTTTTTTTAAAGCTTTTTTTTTCCTTTTTGTTATATAATTGGAAAACTTGATATATATTTTTTATAGAAAAAATATTTTTTTTTTATTAAAAGCTTACTTTTTTTATTAAATACGATAAAAAAACTCTTTTGGTAGAACCCCGGAGACAATCTCCC
Organism: Dircenna loreta; assembly: GCA_963555665.1. Classification (NCBI taxonomy): domain Eukaryota; kingdom Metazoa; phylum Arthropoda; class Insecta; order Lepidoptera; family Nymphalidae; genus Dircenna; species Dircenna loreta. Next base: position 11,131,296 of record OY743095.1, on the reverse strand, counting down.
TAAGATTACAGACTCGAGCCCTACTGTTCATATTTATGTTCATACTACCATTTATTTTATGTAATTCATTATTTCAAATTTATTGATAATTTTCAAAACTGATACACTTTCTATAACCTTTCGTGTCAAAGAGAGTTAAGTCGCAACTTGGTTCAAGAATTTAAAAGTTAGTTTATCATTAAAGCTTAGTGTTAGCTTTCGGTCAGACTTTGGTTGTTACTTTGAATTAAAAAGTTGGGTAAAAGGCAACTTAAGTTAACATGATAGAAATATTGAAATTTATACTTTATTCTTGTTGCCTTGTTGCTGTAAAGTAATTTATTGAAATTTATAACTGAATTGTAATTGTAACGGCTTACAGACTTTTAGCATATGTAATGAAATTGTGTATTCCTTAAATTATTTTTAAAATGCCTTTTTCAGTGAATTACTTTAACATTATTCTAATTTTACTTATTATATTCCTTGATTTTAACTTTATATGACCGTTTTACTGAAACTGAAAGACATTTTAATTTGGATCTTCACGATCCGGATAAAAAACATCTGCTTTTATTAAAATTCCTGGCATAATTTATCATATAATTCATTTCGTTCTTTATTTGTTCCAAGTAATAGCACCTACATTCTTTGATTTAGACAATAGTAACTGCACCTTGGATGCTATCGACGTTTTTTTTACCTCAACCAAAATTATTGCAACTAAATATATGCCATATACAATACGAAATTTAGTATCATTACCAAATATATGCCAAAAATAAGACAAATAAAGTATTTCCATACAAAAGTATTAAGTAAATCGTAACTCTGGTTCTTCAATTATAAGTATATATATATACAAGTTAGTTACATATATATATATATATATATATATATATATATATATATATATATATATATATATAATAAACATATATATATACAAGTTAGTTACAAACCGGTTTAGCGTATCGATCGCATTCACTGTCTACGCTTTTACATTAATCTAAAATGTGTATGACTTATTTTGTTGAACTACCCACCTTATTGTTAATTGTCTTATTTAACTGTATTCAAACTTAACATTCCGAACAAATCCTCGCGATTTATGGAATGCTTTAGTATAATTGTATGTAACATGTGTCTAAATAAAAAAAATACATATATTTGTAATGTATAGACTGTTTTAATATATAAAGGTATATAATCATTACATATATATAGCTTTTAGGTTGTTGTAATACTTATAACGCCGCTGGCCGTTTTTGATATATTTTAAATTGGCTTCCAACTTTTAATCTGAACCCAACTTCGTTTTGCTTTAATTTTTTTTCCTAATATTTTCGTTTTTTCGTTGTAATAAAGATTTATCTTTTATGTATGCTTCCTCATTTAAAAAAAATATTTCTATTAAAGTTAATGCTTAATAAAATGATTTCCCTGCATTCAATTCAAAAGTTTGTATGAGATTATAAATATTATTATTAACGTAAAATTAACGAGAATAATTTTTATTTAAATAAATATTCATATTTAATAGAATGAGTCAGTCTTCGTAAGGAACTATTGGAGTCAACGTTATATCTTCGATTTGGTGAACGAAAACAGGGGAGCATTTTCATTTTACCAATATAAACATTTATTTTAATGGTGATATAGCCAAAACCAGGTTTTTTATTGATATGAAAATTTTACTCTAGTTTTTAGCAAAAAAAGTATTGTATAACGAACTTCAGAGAAACGTAATCAATCCAATCAAAGCATCGCAATAAGCTTGTTCGGGTAACATGTAGGGAGCTTCTAGGTTTGTAGAATATTAAAGAATTCTACTTTTCATTCGTGTTTAGATTTTCTAGAAAATACTAGATGAAATTGATTTCAATAGTATTCTTAATACGTTAAGGTTGTTGTTAAGTCTTTTTGGGCAGATTTTTTACTTACATTGTACATTACATTTTAATATAAAATGGTAGTGTGAAGCTATTTCTATATTGCCTCAGATAATAAGCCACACCGAACATCATCAAAATCCATTTAGTCATTTTGTATTATTATAATTACACAGCAAATTTTGTATTTCCTTGAGCGAAATTGTTTTTTTGGACGACAAGTTAAGTCAATGAGGAACTAATTCAAAGAATGTAGCTTATAAGATAATATTCTCATATAATTGTTATATTTTCCGTAAAAAATATCAAAAACATAAACCATAGTTTAAGTACAACATTTGTAGACATAATATTAATATTTCTCTTAGTATTTAAGAATTATGGTGATAGATACATAACATTATGTTAACTGTAATAGCGATGAATACATAAATATAAAATTTGACACATTTTCATTTTCTTTGGATTACTTACTACTTTGACTTAACTTATGTTTGAAATATAGTCTTAAATAAAGGATTGTCTCATGAATATCAATATAGTCGTTTTTGTTTGTTGCATGCTTAAATATACAGATAAACAGACAAAAACTATAAATATAATTTATTTTTCCTTAACGTCTGAAATGCTTTTTGAAATATCTCAATATGCATGAATCCTTCCTTACATTATAATATTTTAAAAACATATGTATAATAAAATATTGTTTGATATGAACAGATATGATAAAAAAATAATAATATATAACATTGCAATGGATAAAAGAAGATTCAATTTAGCTCCCTAGTGAGCTACTTAGTTCAATTACATACAATCCGAGTTCCTGAAAGTTTCTCGTCAACCTAGTTTGTGGAACGGAATCAAAGCGCAACTTCCTCTTATACTTGAGTAACGAGAAATAAGATTGGATTAGGTGTCACATTTATAAAATGTTGTAACATATTTTTTTAATACGAAAATAAAATAATAAATTTTAAGGTTAAAATATAATGAGACAGAAATACCATTAAAACAACTCATAGTTGTTACATTTACAACTATATTTTACTTTCGAGGTTTTTTTTTGTGAAAAATGAAATCAAATCGGTTTAATAGATTTAAAACTCTTAAATGAAAAGTTTCAAAGCAAAATATTTTTCATAGTCTAGTCTATGAGCATCTTCTTATTTAAAACCTTTGTACTATTAAGACATATTTTTAATAAAAAGAAATAATGTTATGTAAGTATTCACTAGAGTTATAATAAGTAACATAGCAACAACAAAAAACGTATCTTATATATCAGCACGGTTAATAATATGCGCATAATTCTAATACCTTCTGGAGGCTGTCTTACTTAGCTTATGATTATTTATTGATGATGCCTTGATATTTGCATCTTCATTAATTCAGACGAAAATGCTCATAAATGCATGTTATATAAAACCATTATTTATTTATATATATATGAATTTTAAAATCCATTGCGTTAATTGCTAATAGTAGCTAGCTAGTTCTATAATTACACTCACAAGGGCTTACAGGATTCAAAGTAATAGTAATTATATAATTACTTTTGACCGAAGAATATTAATAGATTATACTTTGGAAGTGGTTACAGTGAAGCAAGATTTACAGAATTTATGTGAACTTTTAGTGACTAAACTTAGCATAGTTGGCGTGCGTGTGATCGTAAGGGTTCGTAATACAAATATATTTTAAAACTAAAAAAATTTAGTCATTTTTTTGCACAACATTTAAAAAAATAGATTTTTTAAATGTTATGTTAAATGAGACTCATAAGATGAGAATAACAATCTTTACGATTATTTACATTTATAGAATAATAAAGATTTGTCTAAAGTTAGAATTCAACCTACTTTAGAATTTAAATGCAATCAAGCGAGGCTTCGCTTGAGTGACGCGGTTAGTGAAGCAGAATTTGGAATGCCGCCATCTATAAGGAGAAGTTAAATTGTGCACTTAGAAACATTGAAATACACAACATCTATCTAAGATCATAATAAAGTAAATTAAACATTTTAAATACATTTAAGCCTTATTTTAAATCTTATCTTTCTTTGTTTATCGTTTTATATGATAAAATATTCAGCGAAATATTCAGCGACCTATTTATAATTCTAAATGCAATGCCGTTCTTGCAAGTATAATCGGATTTTGTTGGACGTTTGATCCATTGCGGCGACAAGAAAGACGGAGCAGGGCGCCTAAAAGGTCAGTGGCTTGTCGAGAGGTAGTGACGCGGCTTGCAATGATTAACTGCAGGGCGAGTTGGTATAATTTTTTTACGTTTTATGAAAATATGTAAATGACATTCCCTTTGATCATATACTCATTTATCATTGAAGTGTAATAATATAAAACAACTCGGTCCCCTCGTGCCTTGTCACGATTATTAGAGTTCGATTATAGCGAACATTTAAATTATAAAGATATCTCAGTGGATTTTAAATAATTTCATAATTTATTATAGTACAATCAATATTTTTTTTAAAGAAACTATTTATAAAATATATTTTATAAATAGTTCTTGAAAAGAAGATCAATTTGTAATTTAAATATTTTGCAAGAGCGTATATGGAGCAACTTCTCTTGCGGGGCGAGTTGTCCTCCATGTAACTGAAAACTGAATAAGCCGCCATATTTAATTCGAGAATATATATTTATTTATCGATTTACAGTTACAACATACAGTTATTAAATTAAATTATAATTGTAGAGATTTTATAAGATTATTTCAACAATTTTGTTATAAACTTTCATTGGATTCTTATAAAGTAAAATTTATTTAGTTGATACATAGGCTGTGTTTTTTAGTCTGGTGTATTTTTTTTTAAATAAAACATACATTTTTTATTCTATACCTAGAGGGGGAATTAATTTATTCTTTATGAAGAAGTTTAGTGAGTAGAGATGGCTATTAAGTCGTAGTATTATCTTGTGCTTAAGTATTAAAACTAACTTACTACAATTGACGAAATTTATACAAGATAGTTTCATGTATAAAAAACAGTGAATTGATTAAAGACTTATCTATTAAGTGAATAAAAAAGGAAACCCGTTTTACAAAAAATATAGATATACTTACGGACCCGAAGAACTTCGTTCCGCCCAACAGCCCTGATATGAAATATTTCAAGCAATGAGGATATTAAAACAACAAACAAAAAATAATTATAAAAACAAAAGAAAATAAAAACAAATAAAAAACAATTATATGCATTGAATGAATACATACATAAAATGAATTAAATAAATTAATGAATGAATACATACACAAAAAGTAAATCAAGTCGAGAGACCGACTGCAGCACCAAATGGCGGGCTGATTTGTGAATCTAAACCTTCCAGGGTGCCACCAAACCGCATGAAAAAAAATCATTCGCATCAGTCCAGCCGTTTAGGAAATTTTCACACATACAGTAGAATTATATAAATAACGATGTCGAAATCATCTCAAAACATATTATAATGTCCAAATTAGGCGAAATAGCTCCTAGCCATAACTTTCCGTCAAAACAAATGATAATAGTTAAAAAATATTTATTGATTCATTTGAATGGGTTTTAGAAAAAGATCTCTAGTAGACCAGCTGTGGCTCGGGACTGCTGATCAAGTTCAAGAAGCAATAAGCTTTATTCTATTTTGACTATTGTGAATATATTTATTAAAATATCTTGTTATATTTTTATAAAGTAATTCCAGTGCTATATGTATGTGCTTATATTATGTTACACACCATCCCGTAAAAAGGCTTATCCTCTTTATTAGAGATAAGATTCATAAAAGTGTTTAAAAGAGTAATACAAAAAAAATACACTACTTATATAGTTAGTGGATTATGGGCCTCTTAAAATAATAGTAGATATTAAAAAAGTAACACAGCTAAATGTGCTAAGGTAAAGATTTTAGTACATATATTAAGTGTAACTTTTAAGAGCTAAAAAAATATTTGTAACTTCTTGGAATAAATAATGCTATTACAAGTAACAGTTGATAACTTTTCTTTGGTAACGTTCCTAAACTTTGTTTGATTTTAAATATGTTTCAAATAAATATTCTATAAAAATGTAACTAGTTTAAGAATGGAGCAGGATTATAATTGTTCTATTTCACTTTTTTTATTCGTATATTTGTCAAATAATATATATTATTAGCATAGTCGCTACCACTTGGTGAGTAAAGCGGTCGCTCTGTTCACCCCTTGCAATGGCCGACCTCTGTCTAGATACTTATTAAAAAAGAGCTTATCGAACACAATGGTATAAAATAAATAATTGCTGGATAATCTGTTTGTCTATACTGTTGTCTATACTATTTCTATATTTATAAAAACTAAATATACTTATCCATTTAAAGCATACCTGTGATTTGAAAATGACCTATCCCCAAAAAAATTTTAATAATAAAATCTGTAATTAGAACATTTAGTGTGATAAATTAAGAAGCGAAAGAGTTAATAATATAGATATATATTTAATAAATCCATCAAATGACATCAGAGGGTAGTTCAAAAAAATAAAATGATTGGAAATTTTAAGTGCTATAGATTATCTTGGGATTAATTTATTTCAAGTCAATATCGAGTGCGATTCAGATTCCAATTTGATACCTTCCTTTGCTCGTTTACTTTATAAAAAATGTCGCAAACTCAAGTGAAAGGCCCTTTAAACCTGGTATTTAGACTTCAGACTAATTAAGTTATAGCAGTAAACTAAATCGTATCAATTGAGTCTGAATTTCCAGTTTAACGGGTATTGGTGCTATTCAATGCGTTTGAAAATCACTTCTCGATTGAATTTTATGATAAGTCAGCGGAAAATAGTGGATTACGAACTTATAGTTTGCTTGAATTTCTGCAGTTAGCTATAAAGCTCTTATCGTATTAACACAGGGGCTATGGTTGAATGCACTCTTATGAAAATAAAAGTCTGCTGTATTTATAGTCTATTGATTTAATGACGGCCTTAAGTGTAATAAAAGAACCCTCGGCCCAACGACAAGAGTGGTTAAGAGACTTCAAGATTTTTTCTAGTACGTATTTATGTGTTCGTTGTATTTTTATATATTATTACTTTTCCGCCAGTGATTCCGCTTTAATAAATATGAAATTTAACGAAATAGGCAGTATAAAATTCTCTTTTCTAAATATTATTACTATTCAAATAGTAGTCAGTTATAAGTGAAACAAGAAACAATTTAATAATTGTCGAACGAACTAAATTAAAAAATAATCAACTCTGCAGCTCTGAGTAGCTGGTAATTTAAAATATATATGGAAGAATTTAAATAATATACAGTGAAAGAGCCCGCATTACAAAAAAATCTTTTAGATGTTGAAAACAGCATCATCTACAGAACAAAAATAATTAATGGAATATTTCCAAGATCAAAGCATTTATAAGCAGAACTACGAATACCGGCATTTTATACATAAATATAATGACATTGTTATTTTTTATCCTGGTTACCTCTTTCACTACCCAGTTTCTCAAGAAAGTCAATGTTAATTTTTTTCAGATAAAATTATATAAGATCTATTTTGTTCAACTCCAATCAGTCACAGTGCACTCATCTCACCATCATTACTCACTCATCATAAAATAAATACAAAGAATAAAATAAAGCTAAAAAAAATAATCAACTAATCTCATTAAAGTAGCTTATATCCTATCCTTAAACATACACAATTCTCATGTACAGTTCCACAGAATTCCTAAGCAACGTTGTTGGTGTTTTTTTTGGATCGCTGGGTGGTTTAGATTCACAATGGAACGTAATAAAAACGTTAAAAACGGGTTCTAGTTTTTTCATTGTTAGGGTATAAGAATTTTCCACATAAAACTCGATGGTGTTTATAATAGTTTTTGATCTATAGCACGAGTTATATATCGATACGTGGCTAATCTATATTGCGTGTACATTTAAAAATGCATATAAGTTAACGACTTCCACACATAACACTCGTAATTCAATTGTTGATACTAAAAATTGAAAATGTAATTCTTGCCCGTAATCGAACCCTGTATTTAGTTTCAAGGAATTTATCTAAAGCTATTTCCAATCTGAGACTAGATTTATTATTAATGCCGACTGTGAGAGAGAAAAAATATTATTTATAATAAAAACCCCATCAGTATGGAATGAATGTCACAAAGCAAAAATAAAATATATGTTGCTTTAGTTTTGTACAAGTAAATTAAAACTACACATTTAGTTTTCATTGTGTAATCTATATATATTCATATATGAGACAATAGAAACTAATAAACCACATTTTATGATTATTGTCATATTTCCAAGTAAAATAGCTGTAAAGTTCAAATGTTCCTATAACTTATTTTATGATTTCTTGAGTGTAATCGCAGTGGAAAAGTGTCGTAAAATTCCATAAATTGACATCCATTCCATAAAAAATATACCTTGGTAACATTTTCGAAAAAAGAATTTGTAAAAAGTGTCCACATATCCTTTCCAAAAAAAATGTATATTCTGGTCCACATATTTTTTTTAATAAAATATTTTTTAACTCAAAATGACAATGTATCTCAAAAAACCGTTTATACTACCTGACACTGCACAGCTAAAACTACTAGATATAGAAAGCTGAAATTTTGAACATACGGGTAGGATTATTTTATAACGTAAGCATCCGCTAAGTAAGGGTTTATGAAATTCATATTGAAATGTTTGTTTTAAGCTATTTCCATTTATTCATGTTTATTTCGTATTTTAACAACTTTTGAATTATAAAACAACTTTTTGGTTCAAAAAGTGTCTGAACACTAAACACAAGATTGTCAAAAGCATTCAGATGCTTTTTTAATTTTGTCATTTTACGATATTCATATTATTATTGTATTAGACATTTTAGGTGATTTTTATATGCTACAGAATAAACTACAATCCGAAAATTTAGTAATTAATAACATATAATTTAAGTAAATAGTTAAACTAGGTCTACCTTAAATTAATATAACTTTAGTTCTTGGTTAAGCTACAGAGATTCAATTTAGTATTAAATTCACTGCTGTCTTCTCTGAACTGTATGTGGTATTCATACAATACCAGTATTAGTATTTAATACCATTGAATCGTTTTAATCATTCTCACAGTTCTATTTCGCTTTTTTTACGTTATATACTTGTGAGCAAGAATATATGTATTTAATAATATTTTATTGTTCTTTCAATAAAGAGAAAATAGTACAAAAGAAAAAGGTAGAAAGGCTATCTTAGATAAAACGCGATCACTTTCAGTCTACCTTGGAGCAGATGACATGAAATATAGGGAATAAATCGGATTTTACTCAATCGTTATTTGAAAGAAAAGACTTTTTTATAAAATATTGAAGAAGAAAATTTAGTGAATTATATCTATTTATTTTTATAAGTTTTTTGATTATTAATCCATAATTGTTAATAAAAATATTTGACATGTAATTTTTTCGTTGTGTTAATATTTTGGAAGATCTAACCAACTTATCAAACATAGTATTTCTGGCTGACCAAAAAATAAATCTTCTTATTTCTTCAATATTATCTACAATGAATATGTAAAAATCTTCGTTAATTTTCAGTTGTTATTGTTTAGAAAATAAATATGTATATATTAAACCTAAAAACAAATATAATTCATAGCTACTGAGATTATTAAAAACCTTTGAGGAATTTAACTTAGTCTAATTGTTTGAAAAATATCGGAAAAAATATGTGAATTAACTTCGTAAAATATTGGATTCAAACATATTTTTTTACTTTAAGATTTCTATCAGACCTATTAAAAATTTCATTAACTTTAAAATAATCCCTTGTTAAAAAATCATTTTTAACATACGTAAAACGTTTAAAAAATGTGTTTATCAAAATTCATAGCTCTGTTCCCGTGAACCATTGTACAGTTTATGAAAAAGACTGTTGTGTTCAAACAATGAGCACATATAATGGCTACACTAATTAGGAGATATTTAAAGAATTTTCACAGTAACAGTTAATAAACTTTTGAAGTAAGTAAGAAAACGGCGAGTTTTTCTGTATTTGTGATAAATGTATTAAGTTGCGTATAGTATTAATACGTTAAGCAAATTATAAACTTCAGTTGAAGGTTAAAAACCTTATAAAGTTGTTAATTTCTTGTGATAATATAATTAACTGAATATTTTGGCTTAGTAATAAACTTGAGTTGTTAATAAAACGATATATTAATATGTCTATAAATTAAATATGTTCTTTGTGCAACCACTGGCATCATTTTTATATAAGATGTACACAATAGATACAAATATTTCATAAAAGAAATATATAATAAAAATTTATTGATAAGGGCAGGAGTCGAACATCCGACCCCCGGAAAATCATATTTCTATAGATAAGTGTTTTGTTTCGTTCAAAGTATGAAGTTTTATTAGTAGCACAAGATCAATAATATTCATACGTTACAAGATGTAAATAAAACTCAAGCTGTAGCCATTAAAAAAATAAACTTTTTACCTCGACTTTCATTTTAATAACTGTTGGTGTAGCACAGGTCTCTCATCTCGAGCCTTTACTCTTTAATATGTTTATTAATGATTTTAACAATTGTTTTAAGTATTGATACTTTATACTATAAAGCATTTGAGATTTTATTGAGATCAATCTTAAAATACGCTTCAAGAATTTGAAATCCACATTATTTTAAATAGAAAAATTCCAGCATATATTTTAAAATCACTGCAATATAAATTTGTAACCTTCCAACCATTTGTATCTTTTGTAAATTTGTCTTTTAAAGTTTTACATAATCTTATTGATAATATCTAAGATATATTATATATATGAAAATACAGAGTAGGCCAAGAATTAGTAAACATTTAAAAAAATCATATAAAAAACACCATTTGATATATTTAAAAAAATACTTATTCGCAAGGAAGCTTATGAGGAGGATTTTTTTTTTAAATTACATCATCTAAATGACCACCGTTAGGTCTTTTGCACTCTTCTAAGCGAGTTCTAAAATTTTCGAATACTCGTCGGCAAAGAGACTGTGAGATCGTCGACATCTCTTTGCCGATTTCTTATTTTAGTTCAGGTAGTGTTTTTGGTTTATTAATGTAGACACGGCTCATTAAATAACCCCATAAAAAGAGGTCTGCTCGAGATAGATCTGGACTCCTGGGTGGTCATGGGATATCGCCTTGTCTGGAAATCAGCTTTTCTGGGAACATTTCTTTAACCACCGGCATGGATTCGTTGGACGTGTGACAAGTTGCTCCATCTTATTGAAACCAAGTGTTACGATTGTAGCCAGCAAACTCCAGTAGCATCGGTGCCAAAAACTCCCGTAACATCTTGGCATATTCAGCAGAATTGACAGTAACTGTACGGCCGCGAAAATCTTCGAAAAAGTAGGGTCCAATGATTCCTTTTGCCGAAATTGCAGCCCATACAGTTACCTTGGGAGAATGCAGTGGCCTCTCAAGTTTAGCTTTGGGATTGTCGCTGCTCCAATATCTGCAATTCTGTTTGTTTACATGACCGTTGAGGTGGAAATCGGCTTCGTCAGAAAATAAGATGTTGTCAAATTTACTGAATCGATCTAACATTGTTACAGGTTTCTTATATATAATCTTATATGTATAGTATATTGTGTTACATATTGTGTTTTTCACTCCTTTATATATATATATATAAAGGAGTATATATATATTATATTTATTGTTGTTTATCAAATATTATATTTTAATTTTAGGTAATGTATTTTTTCATTGCTATAAAATATTGTACAATATATGCCTTTTATTTTTATTTTTTTTGTAAGTAAGTAGCAAGACCTTTTTTTATTTTTGTTATTATTGTATCATATTATCGTAGCTAAAATCAAACTCAGAAAAGATACATTATTTCCGATAGTTACTTATCATATTATATTCTTTAGTCAATTGTCTATTCACTCTAATATTAATATTATATATATAATATTCATATTCTCTTTAATATTCACGCGCTATTAATTTCTGTTTTCTGATGTATTTGGTAGATTACTGACTGTCCAATGTAAAGTTAGTCACTCACTATTTACGCAATGTTTGGTCTCATTTACGTGAAAACTTTTTGATTTTTTTTTTCACAGCGTAGAGGTTGTTAAGTTAAACAGCGAAATTTTTATATTCAGATATAAAAAGATAAGGATAAGGAAGTACTTGGACTTCTAGTAAATGCTTAAGACTGTATAATATATGTAATTATGTTTTACTATTGTTCTTTTGAATCCTAAGAAAAATCCTAAATTTTGTAAAATTATTGTATAAATGATTTATTTTCTAAGTTGTTTCTTACATGTTTTGTTTTATGTACTACTAGTACGTATTAAACTGTCATGCTATATGACAAAGCAGTAACTAAAATTTTATTTGTTTTTAAACTTTTTGTACCTTATGTAAAAAAATATTATGCAATCATACATAAATATACATAGTCATTTTAGACTTTGTTAAGAAATTTGACTATAAATATACATAAAGACTCTTCCAAAATATAAAAAAAAATCAATTTGTGTACAGTTAGTACGTTTTTATGTACGTTTTTAATTATGTGCAATAAACATTTCTCCAAAACATTCCTACGGACAATAGTTCTCTACATATATTTGAAATAGTTTTCATAATCCCATATTAAAATATTCCACTTTTAATTTTTTAACAAACACTTCCGTATTCATTAAAAATATACTGATTATGAAAAAGGCCATAATATTGTATTGAATGAAGCTGGCTAAATATACGAGTTTTCATGTATTTAATGTACCAATCGGCGGAATTACCAGTCGGTTTGTAACTTTCCTTTGTTATTGTATAGTTTAATTAATATGCACGGTTTTATATAATAAAACCATAATCCCTCCAGCGAGTTTTTACAATTGCCTTTTAAAAATTGTAGCAAATATGCTGTTTCCTTTTCAGATTCCATCCCTAGTTCTGAACTAATATTGCCCTTCTGTATTCTCTACAACATTTCTTGTTTGACAAGATGTCAAATGTTGACTCTTAGAATATTTTCATTTTGAATTTAACATATTTATGGGTAGGTTACCTACTTATAAGGTTAAAAATAAACATATTGTGTTTTTCACTCCTTTTTAACTGCAAATACCCTCTTTCATTTAAAGAATGTTCAAATTGTTCTTGATTAGCCTTTATGGTACAAGTTTGGACCTTTTTAATGTCGTTGTCCTATCAACTTAAGGACCTTTCTTTTTACGTTTCACTTTTAGACCTATCCATGCCATTATTTTTTAGATTGCAGACGAGTAACATGTTCAGCCAAGTGTCCCTTGATTTGATGAACATTCTTATTTTTGAATATCGTATTGTACTTATATTTTCTGGTAATCATGGTACATACTTTCATATTACTTTAAGCTTGAGCCTTGTTATACATATTGATAAGCTAAACATTTATTATATGAGACCTAATAAGAGACTAGAAATAAAATTTCTCAACTTTAAGCACTTCGTATCTCATCTAAGAATCTTTTTCCTTACTTCTTTCTATACTGATATTTTTTATTTTATACTAGACGATATTCATGACGTACGTAATAAATGTTTTACAAAACTAGTGCTACAAATATAATTTATTGATTCTGTGGTTTTATTGAACACTGTTTACAAATGCCGTATGATTTATTTAGAGCCGTGATCGTGTATAACGGCCATTGTTGATGTTAATGATTAATATTTATTTCTATCATAAGTAAAAGTATTAAATAGGTTTGCTGGTTGTTTACATATCCGTCTAATAAATAAGTAAATATTTATTGTCTCTGTTTGTCTGTTATTCCGTTATTTGACCTACTTTTACTTGCTATATATCGGTAATTTTATTACATGTTTGAATAAATGGTTCTATCGTGATAATATTTCATTGAAAGATAAAAATAAAGAAAAATATTACTTAAAATAATATTTGAGACAAAGATTCCATTACATTTCGATCACAAATTAGGTTTTGGTTTTCTTATATATAAAACTTATTTGAATTTTAATTAATTTATTTACGCCGTGAATGAAAAATGGTTTCATCAAGTACGAAACTATATTTCTTTAATTCATAAAGTAGAATCGATTTATGGGTAAGCCGACTCTATCACACTCATCGAGTCGCTGTTGCAACATTTTGTCGCGATCCTGTCGGGATTTTACAGAAAGTTTAAAGTTAATTTATTATATCACTTCCGTTTTACGGATAATACATTTTGTGTAAAACATATAATATATTATATAAAGTATAATCACTTGTAAAAATGTAATAGTATTAAGTATTACTAAGTAAATATGAAAATATATATAAATATATATTATATACATAAAGGCTAAAATACACAAGGGCTAAAAATAAGAAATGATACTAAATTAAAATTAATACGATGTCAAGCAAACTTAACGAATACCACAAATAAATATTTTTAAGATTCTCAACACGATTTTTAAAGAAATTTAATTTTATACAAGCTCACTAGAAATGAAGTTTTTCTTGTTCATTTGCATAGCCGGCTAGCCAGGCTGAAGTTGGTATATTTCTGTTATAACTAATTAGAACTAGCCTTATTAAACTGCTCCAATGTAACTATTTTCAAACTATATTATCATTATTTATAATATAATAAAATCATTGTTGTTATAATATTCTAATTTATATTATCTCTATGTTTATTGTATTAAATATATTGTTCCAAATTGTCTATACACATGCGGACAGCTACGAATACTCCACCTCTGTAAAACCAAGCGGTCTGCTCATTGAGATATCGTGTCTAAGTAGCTTTGGTGAATCCTTGATATTTATAATCGCCTTTATCAAAATAGAGACGATATCTTCTTCACTGCTTTATAGTCATATCGATAAATTTTCAATAAATATTTATTTCGAATCCAAATAAGCTTAACATGGATTAACATGTTTATTAAAAATATCAAACACTATTTTTGAATGAGACATCTTTTCACCACTAAAACATTGGTCTTGATTTTAAATGAGTTCCAAAATTTATTATTATAAGATAATAAAAACGTTTTAAATACTTGAATACGTAATTGTTGCTTTTATACTCCGGTATTTCATTCCATCTGGAGACTGATTTAACCAAACAGAGTTTGGATATGAGGTAAAATATATTTTCTAAAAACAAATACTAAAGGTTTATTCTTCCGTTTATTTATTGTTAAAATTTATATTTGTGAGTTTAATGTGAAACGTTACCACAAAGAGATATAAAGTTTCAGAGCGAGAAAAGACGGCAACGTATATTTTTATTTGTAAAATAATCAGGTACATTGTTCTTTAGGTTTCAGATTGTTCTTATTCTTGTTTTTTTTTACCTATTGTAACCTCGACTGTAATATTAATACTTACATTAACCTTGCGCATACAATTTATTTCAAAGCAAAAATATTGCTTTTAAATTAATATTCTAAAAGATATTACAATACATTTATGTAATAAAATAAATGGCTGCGGATCTTTAATATAATAGTTTTGTAAATTGCATTCAGGTTTTTAATAAATTATTTTCTGTAACCCACAGTAAGAACACTACTAAAATATTTATTCAAATATAATTAAAAACAATCGACATAATATTACAATTCACAATGATGGAAGTCAGATCTCATGATATTAAAGGCGCTTAAACTTTATAAAGGCCATTATTTTTAAGCCCGTTATCCCCAGTTCCATAGCTTAAGACCTCTTTATAATATTACGACAAGGTATATATATAAATATGAACTTTATCATTGTAATATGTAATTCTCTCGGTCTTGCACCGAGAGAATTTGCTGTACGGTTATTTTATTTAAAACTATTTCCAAATGCCATGGAATTTATTTAGTAGCTTGGGACGTGCGCTCAGTTAATAAGAGAAATATAATAGTGCCAAAACCAATTTTTGCGTTATTTGAGTAATTTGCACTGCAATAAAGTTGAGCTTAATATAATTTTCCTTTTCATTATTATAACATAAAATGTTTTTATAAAGATGAAATACTATAAACTTGACCTTTTGCCTGATTTTTTTTCTTTGTCCTATATACTTAAACATTTGGATACAATTAGTTTACTTTTGACTAAACTGAATTTTAAGTAGATCATGAATAACTTACACCTTTAAAGAAAAAACATGTTATCAACGAGCCAACTAGCTGTATTTTTTTGGTTATAAGATTCCTTATTAAATTTTGACCACTGTCAGAATTTAATAAGGAATTTTATAACCAAAAAATACATCGTAAAATACGTCGTATTGAATATATTTTTAAAAGATTTTGGTTTATAAAGATAGAAAATTGGTTTTATGAACATTTATCACATGTGAATAACGTATTTTGTCAGTGAATAGTATGATGGATGAGGCATAAATAGCTGACAGATTTCAGAGGTTTTTTGTAATACTTTTTTAATAATTGAGTATTGAATATCCATTTGTATATATATAGCATACAGGAGTTTTGGTTAATCGTATTTCGGTCAACTAAAAGGTCAGGTTGTGGAGCTTTGCTTGTTGACTCATTTGCGAGATAGTCTAACGTATACATCAAACATTGTAAAATTGTTTTAAAAAAAAAAAGAGCAACTGTTGAGTTTCTGGCCAGCTCTTCTCAGCAGAGCCGCATTCCGAGCTGGTGGTAGCTTACTCACGGACTGACATACTGACATTTTATTTTTTAAAATGTAATGTAATTTAATTGACGATTCAAAAGTGCATGTAAATGCCTACTTGAATAAAGATATTTTTGATTTTCATTTTGATTTTGTATAGAATTTGCGTAAAATAAGCAATTATAATAATTGTTCCTCATTTTTGGTATTATCTTTATATTATAAAAAATATTTTGTTTTTATGAAATTTAAACTATTTAACTGTGTACTTCTACATATTTGAACACTGACCAAAAACGGTACTTGGTATCGGTCCAATAATTGAAGTTGTAAAGCATCAGTAACACTCGGAGGGGGTTTTTATTTGGTGATAAATCTGACACTACTGAAACTATTTATATATTTTTTCATAGCTGTATATAAGTTATGTATTGTAGCACTCGATTGATTATCCGTTAAATAATTATTAACGTTTTTAATTTAAGGTGACTTTGATCAGTATTAAAATATTTGATCACCTTCAATTTTAAACTAACTGCTTAATTTCTTTATATTTGTTGGTCAGTTACAAATTTGTAACTAGTTTCACATGCTTAATTTCTTTATATTTGTTGGTCAGTTACAAATTTGTAACTAGTTCCACATGCTTAATTTCTTTATATATGTTGGTCAGTTACAAATTTGTAATAGTCTTGTCATTGAAAGTGATATAAAAGACAAATTATATTTAAATTACAACATTTTATAGCGATTCTGTTGGAATTTTACAACGAGTATAATGTAAATTTATTGTATCACTTCCTTCTCACTACGGATAATGCATTTAGCGAATAGAGGTCAATTGAGTTAAAATAGTTGGCGGTATTTTTCAGTCGCTATAAAAATACAGAAAAACTCTGCAATAGCCGTACTTTTGTATGGCTCGTCTTTCGAATAATCTGGCTGTAATCTCGAGGTGTTATAAAAGTTAATGGGAAGCTGTTAGTCGGCGTATTAACAATTGCTTGGAATCTTGAAATGTAAGTAACTGTTTTGTAGATATTTTATCTCGGAAGCCATAGTAGTCGTATTTAGGTGGATATTTATGGATATATTCCATTTTATAGTACCTACATTTTATAATTTTAGAGCAGTATTTCTGTGAAAAAAAACTGTACATTTATTATTTATTTTTCACTAATTCTAAATATAAATTTTATCATTATGATGTATGAACATTTCATTAAAAAAAATAATAATACATTTTTCATAGTTACTTTGCGTAAGGTTTAGCTAAGAGTAAAAGCTAGGTTTAGCTAAAATATCTGTTATTCTGAAACGGCCAACTGCAATGAGCTTAGAAATATTTCAGGCTAATTACTTTACAATTGTTTTATTTTACAAATGGTTTGATTGCTTGATTGTTTGATTGGCTTGGGATTTAAATTTGTAACTGTAATTTTCCAATAAATGTCCATATTAATTGTTAAGTAAGCCGATGTATGCATTTTTATATATTGTAATCATACTTAGCAGATTTAGGATTTTGAAAAATAAAATAAATAAGCTTATTATTTGGTATAATTCAAAATACTTTTATCATTGTAATAAATACTAATTTATATTTTGCAAATTTAACGCTCACTTTTTATATTATAAATATATTGGAAGAATAATGCAATAAAGTAACATAGATTTCGATGTTACTTTAATGTATTATTCTTCCAAAATAAATTCATATTATGGTGTAGAAAATCAATGGTTTCAACTTTAACAAAATATGCTTTTGTATACCTAAAAGTTCGTGAAATGTTTTACTCTGAATTGAATTCGAAAATTCAAATCACAATTTAACATAGTGCATACTTAATTCATTCAATACTAATTCCGCTAATGTAATTGACATACTCGTATATAGTTTCAGTCATAAATGTGTCATTTGTAATAAATAATACAATATAGTAATATTAGTGCTATATATTATACAATTTTGAATTGCATTAATTTGTTTTCAAAGTTATTATTTACATACTTGACGAAGTTAATAGAAATGTATTGATATAACAATTAAAAGGTAGAGTATTATATAAGTAGGTAGTAAATATGTTTATATATTTTTTTATTTGTAATTAAGATTATAGATAATATATTTTGAACATAAGAATTGATTATAAGAATAGGACATCTGATTCTAAACATTATACAAAAGTATAGTCTATTTATTGCCTTTGAAATTATATTGAAACAGATGATGAATAAGTTTCTTGTCTATCAATAATTGAACAAACGTCTCGCTGAGAGCTTGGTTGAATTTAGCATTCTCTATATATATCGTCTTTATTGGGACGGGGATGACATTTATTAGGCTCTATTCCAAAATCCTAACCAATGTTTGTAACCTGGCAGCATAGATAAAAAATTGAAAAGATACAATTGCAATAAACATACCTATGAATCGTATCTTTTTTTAAATCATTAATAAAATTTAACACTTTTTAAATTTAAACTAGATTTTATCATAAAAAAAAAACAATTATATCTGTAGTGACATGGTTTCTGATCCACTGATACTTTAATATATAATATAGGCTTAAATTTTTTTTTGTTAACGAAAAATGGTAAATTTGCTTTTGAACATTAATCACGCCTTGAGTACACTTTGTGATAATTAATATTGTGATAAATGGGTTTTATACGTTGTTGATAGATTTTAAGAGGGCTTGAAATAATCATTTAAATAAAATCTTTGAAAGTAATGAATGATTGTATTGATTTTTTATTCAATTTATGTTAGGAAAAACATTTAACTCATACAATTAATACATTTTTAATTGAGAAATTTTTTAGGGCCCTTCGAAAAAGTGTGGAAATATTATTACGATTAAAAATATAAAAAAAATGTCTAGTATGTCTGTTTGTGTTCAAAAAGTTTTTTAATATATTTCAACTTACCTTATAAGCAATCGCTATGAATTAAAAATGTATAATTACGTTGTATAAGAATGTTGCATTGTTTATAGTATCGATTTATAACAATTTAAATATATTCAACTGTAACTGGTGTCACAGACGAACTAGAATGTATGGTTCATTTACGCAATGTGTGTTTATTGATACTATAACTGAGTGATAACAAAACTATATTTAAAATGATTTCTAAATAACACTTATATTTGTGTAAAACGTTACAGACCACATTACTTTAATGACACTGGTTTAACTTGATACCAGCGTTTTAAAAGGAATATAATAAAAATTTATTGTATCCCTTTGCTTTAAAGATTAATTAAATTTAAATACTTGATTATATTCTATTGTCTTTCAGAAAAGAAGCCGTTAATAAAGGGCTTTTCATGAACTAATAAAGAAGACTTAACATACTATTTTACTTGTGAATTAAATAAATAACTAATAGTTAACTTGAGGTTTCTTAAATATTTGATAAGTACTATTTATGGCAGCCAAAGTGGTGTCATTCCGTAATAACACCGAAACCGACAAATATTTTAAAACGATCTAATAATTCCTTACAACCATACTGCCTTTTGAATCCAAACCTTTACCCAACAGTCAAGTGAGAGTTTTTTAAGGTGTTGGTCGAAACTTTTCGCTACTAGACCATTGACCATTGACACGACCATCACATTGTTGTGGCATCATATGCCGAATGTTTTTGCTTTCATCAGGAACATATTCTGCATTGAACCATGGGCGTTCTTTGACACCGGGGAGTATGGAAATACAGATCTTAACAGACAGTGATTGGAGGAGGAAACCTCTACACGATATCTATCCTAAACAGTTGTTAGCAGAAGGTCCAGGTAATTGGCTGCATGAGACTCCACAACAGGCACCCTTGTCGTTTGCCTCATCTGCTGAAAGAGGTACAAGGAAAACGAAATTCTGTGCCTCTCTTCTAGCGTGCTCTGTATTCCGGTATGGGAACAGCCAGTCGTGATGATAGGCATTAAAGTCCCCCATAAAGATGAGCTGCGCTGAGGTATAGCCATGCAAAGCCACAGTCTCATTGACGTACACATTCTTCAGAAGAGGTACGCATTTCATATCATCGAGGAAATTTATGATAACTTATTATTTATAAAAGTTTATATTATCATTTGAGTATAATTTTCGATAATTAATAGATTAATGAGTTCAATCTCTTATATGAGCGTATAATCCTCTATTTATTTATGATATTGGGCATAATTCATGTATTTGTCCTATTTAAACCGAACTATTTCCAGTGTTTAATAAATTACAATTTCGGTATATTAGATTTTCTAAAAAGATTTTAATGCGTTCTATCTCTTATATGAGCGTATAGTTCTCTACTTATTCAAAATATAGGGCATAATTAAATTGTATTCGTCCTATTTTAACGATAATAATACCTTTTAATAAAATTTAAAGCAGTAAATTGGACAAAATACATGCATAAATAAAGGAAGTTTATAAATAATGGGAATGAAAGTCAGTTTAACGGCTTAAATCAAAAGAATTTCGTAATTTTATAGTTTTGTATATGTATATTATGTGTCATGTACGCGATTTTGTATTTACATTTTCATATGTTACAAGCGGGATATATGATAATAAATGGTGTCACGTACATCACATACACATTTAAGGATGTTCATCAAAGCCCGTGCAGGGTTTCCCATTTCACTTTATTTTACCATTAACTTTACCATTACTTTAACTTTACTTTACTATACGATTTGACTCTCGTTCATCCGTTAAATAGTGACAGTTCATCTATCATTTGCCACGGTCAAAGTTAAAATATTAATTTCAAATAGGTAACATTGCACTTATTACATTAGTGTACTGAAATACATATAATATATATTAAAATCTAGTTATTAGTTATGTAGGTCATATAAATAAATAAAATCAAACACAACTACTGATTTTCGTTGACATAATATCTGTTTGATTTATTATAATATATTATCCTTATAACAATTATGGTTAAGAATTAAGAATTATTTAGAACATTTTACTGTTTTTATTGATTCATCATTTAAATAATAAAAATGGTTGTTTTGATAAGTTATTAGAAGCTGTTCTTATAATATTAACTTATTGTATTTTTATACTTAATATTGTAAACTACAATATTTTTAATGATTGTTTTAAATACGTTTTTGAATTAAGAATTGTATAAAAATCATTAGGATATAAAGAATGTTTATATTTATCAATAAAAGTTATGAATATGACTAAGCATCCAGTGTAGATGGCAGCGCTACTGTCACTTTTAGAAATTGTTTTAAATATGGCTTCTACCTATTGTTAAGGGATTATTTTCACACCGGAGTTGGAGCTGGCAAGCTAAGTTATACTTATTTTCCTTATATTTTATTTTTGCTGTTATAACTTTTATATTTTGTGGGTATTTAAGTGTATAAGTATCAGTGATTATTTTAAATTTGGTTACATTGTGTTTTATATTAATAATCTTGAATTTAAATATCAAATGTGATATATATTAAATATAATTTACATATTATTCTTTCTTTTGTTTTCTTTGTAACAATTTTGCCTTTTTTTACCTAACAGTTAAATAGTTTAAATTATTTAGGAAGTATTTAATTATTTATATTATTTTTTATAAGTAGAGCAATATTAATCTAACACACTCATGGCTCTAGTTCGATGTTTCCAAAGTGAACGTCCACGTAGAAGCAAGACATTAGTTTTTTTATGACTATTAATATTGTATGTAATAACTTTTAATATTCTAAAGATATCATAAAATATTAATGTAATTAATATAATGAAACAGAGGAACAAAATTTTATAGCGAGCTCGCTTCCATATAGCCAGTTAACGTGGCTGAAATAATGGTAATTCTGAAATAGCTAATTGGAGCTGGCTTCAAACTGTTTCCAGTTAATTAGTTTAGATGTTTTTTATTTTTCATTATGCCTGAGACTTGAATTTTTTAATTGTTCGTTCATGGAACAATTAAGATATATATATAAGGATTCCAATTATTTTATTTAGATATGAAAACTCTCTCGGTTACATTACTTTGGAACTTAGCATACTTGGAAGTTATTTAATAAAGTACAGATATAATCTATATGTATATCTATATGTATATGTAATGTATGTATATGTATATCTATATAATCTATATCTATATGTATATAATCTATATATTAATTTGTGTTTGTCTGTATTTCCTTCATAGATTCGTTAAGTATGCATTTGATCAAGTGATGATCTTTAGCAAAGTTAATGGGCATGAGCTCACGAAAATTTCTGAGTTGGTGCTAACAATTTTCGACAGATGACGCCACTGCCATTTCAATGTTCGTAAGTTGAAAGTTGGGTACCGATTATTCTTATTTGAAACATAAATCCACCACAACTTTGACTGTAAAATTCAAAGACGCACTATTGCCATGCATCCCAATGATCCCGACATATATCATACGAATTCAAACGTTTGCAGTTGCCGGTGCGAATCACTATGCAATGATTATCAACAAAGCACAAAGATAAATTAATTTGAAGAATTCATATTTCTCACACGGGCAGCTCTTTGTGACCTGTTCACGCGTCGTAAATCTATCTGCTATATTCTTTTATACACCAGATGAAAAAACATGAAAAATAGTATATATATTTTTTTCCAAATATACAAAATCAATAAAATAACCCAAGATGAATGGATTATATTGTAATGTCTTTTCTTCAAATTGATTCGGTAGCGTAGCAATATGTGCAGAGCTAGTATTTTATAAATCTAAGCGAAATTCGTATCATACACAAGTATGTTATATCTCTGATGATATAATTATTGATCCACAGATATTTTCATATTGAACTAAAAGTTTTTTTTATGAACAATAGTAAATTGGCTTTTGTGCATTAATCATACACGGAGTACACATTGAGGTGGTAAATACCACGATGAATGGGTTTTATACGTTACTGACAGATATTCATTGTATTTGCGGTAAGCAGTTAGATTATAAATTCATTGAAAGTAAGCAGTAATTTCATTTGTTTTTAGTACAATTTATGTTATATATATTTTTAATGTAATAAAATACTATATTAGTGGAAATAAAGATTACAATTAAGATTTAAAAAATTGAGGATCTTAAAAAAAGTCTACATCTCGATAACCGTTTAATATTTTTTTTTATAAAAATGACTAAGTTCAAAATCTAGTTGTTAAGTTTTTTATAATCTTTATTGACTTACAAGGTACAAACTCACTTGATGTAAGAATAATAGTATTATTTACTGCATTGCCACAACCAAACTAAAATGATGATTCGATCACACAATGTGATAATTATTACGGTTTTAAAAATAAATATATTCAGAAAATATATTCGTTTTTAAAACCGTATTCTTCTACTCTATACAATATACTCTATACTCTTTACGTATATCTTGGAGGCGGCTCGCGATTGGACTATAATGATGGATACGTATGAGAGACAGTATAGAATTCCTGAGGATATTGTTGTCTCGTCATCCAGACCGGACATATTCCTGTACTCTAGACAGTTAAAGCGCGTGATACTTGTGGTGCTTACTTTTCCGTGAGAACCTAACATCCCCAAAGATCACACAATTAAAGTAAACAAGTATTACGAACTGACCAACGAACTGACCAGGAATAGATATATAGTTAATTTGTACGCGGTAGAAGTGGGAGCGAGAGGTATGACAGCGAAATCTCTCTATAACCTACTTAAAGATCTTGGCCTCTCTAGAACTATCATCAGTACAATTCTAGAACGTACTTCAAAGGCGGCATTAGTAGGTTCATTCCAAATTTGGTTAGGTAGGGAGAGGAGCGCAACCAGTTAATGCGCATTTTAAAAGGGCCCCTTAAACCTACACCTGGCTCCCAAGTCCCAGGAGCTGTTTGCACTCCTCTCCCTGCAACGCGATGGGCCCGGATTCACCGTGCGGGTCCTGCACGGTGAATCCATGGAATGCTAAGAAGCTTCGTCTTCGTCTCATCTGTAAATAACAACTGTATTCGTCTAAAATAATACTAACACTAAAAAAATACAAAATTACTAGCGTTAATAATAAAAATTCATTGTATCACAATAAAATAAAAGTTAATTGAATTTAAATACTTGAATGTAATTTGGTAGCTTTAAGCAAAGAAGCCATTACTAAAGGTTTTTCTTGAACAAATAATGTAGAGGTAATAAAAGTTAACGATACGCTAGTTAACTACTAGTAAAGTAAACAAAAGTGGGGTATCTTGAAATATCGTAAATATTTTGTAAGTACTTGTCTTCGAAAGTGGTAGTGTAATAATGCTAGGATGATAAAAAGTTATGACATGGATTATAACTAACCCACAATAAGACCGCATTATTTAGAGGAAATAATTTTCCTTTTTTGAAGTATTTTTCAGACGTTGTAAATGTAAATTATTATAATATACATTATTAAGTACTTAAGCCTTACACTCTAAGGTAAGATAAGTTAAATTTGAACCAAAATTATTGTTAAAATATGGGTCAATTTAATTGATCCTCCTTTTCACGGTTCACTGGATGGTAAATATAAGGACATCTGCAACTTAAGAAAAAATATATTGTAATAAGGTAAAAAATATGTTATCCCCTAATAAGGGGAAGTAAAAGAATAGAAGGTAATAAAAGATAGGTGGGCTTAGCATTCAGTTATTGTACTACTATGCAAATAACACTTCTTTTAACGACCTTATAAGTTAGACAAGCTAGTCGGTATAAGATCTGTATTCATAATTACTTATAAGCTTTAATGAAGGTAATTTTCGGTAGTTGTAGTAGTCAAAATACAGTTTGAAAGTTAAGATTATTAATTAGTTTAACTATGGAGTCTTATTAAACACTGACACCGCTTATATAATAAACATTCAGTTCAACTTGTCATGATCTACGCAAGTTGATTTACTGTTTAGTGTTCAAGCATTGATTTATCCTGATTGGTTTACATTTGATGAAAGGGCACTGTATTCAACGAAGTGCTTTATGAGAATAGTTCGATCTCTGAAAAATGTCTACCAACAAAGAAATTTTTGATAGTTTCTTCTGTGTCGTAAGTTTCGTTTGGATATAATTTGGATTTACTAAGCAGAGGTGTATGCGTTCAATTTCTTATACGTGCTTATAATCCTGTGTCCATTGAAAATATTTGGCATTATTAAAATTGTATTTATCCTTTATTAAATGTCAAGGAGCTAATTTCATTCTCTAGTGTGTTAAATAGTGAAGTGGGCCAAATACATTCGTTAATATAAATGTGTTTGGCTTTATTTAATGAATATATTTTTTAAATCAAATAAATGTCAACGAAATCTCATTTTGCACAGTTAAGTGCAATTTTATGCTTTTTCATCAGCTTAAATATGTATTGCGTATTGCATTTTCATTTCATTTCTTTTTTAAACCCATTCTTTAAATAAAAAAGGATATTTAAATAATTAAGATATTATATGTTAAGTTACTAGTTAATCAATTTATATCCTATGATTATTGACTTACTATAAGGTAGTCTAAAAAATATGATTTTGGTTTTGGAATAGAGTACTAAGTACTTGTTTTTATTTATATCTAGTTCCAAGCCTTCAAAAGGTAGGTATGTATAGAGCTTTTACACAGATATTCATATAATATTAATTTAATTAATATAATGTAAATGAAAAGCGAGGATCAAAGATTATACTTATAAGCTCATTTTCCTATAGAGCCCGGCTATTGTTGCAGAAATCAGTGCAATTCTGAAATAGCTAATTGGAGCTTCCGTTTTAATATAATTAGTTTTGAAGTGGTTTATTCTACAGTAGGCCCGTCTTTAAAATTGTCCATTGAAAGTATTTTATTTTTTATTAAAAAGGAAGGAAATAACGCACACGCATAATAACAAACCCTGAATAGATAAACATAGTTCTGAGAGCACCAATCAATATTTACCACAAGAGATATTTGCCTCAATATGACATAGACCTGAAATTAGAACTTTGACTATTTTGAGAATAAGGTCAGCGGTCGGATAGTGATTACTTAATTTTAAATATTAATTGCCAATTCATTTTTACTTATAACCAAGCTATGTGTAATATTTCAAATTAAATGGCCATCGCGATTTAAATTTATAAATGTAATTTCCTCGGCTTAAAGAAGTCTGTAATTATAGGAGTGCATGAATATTTATATTTATTTAATCCAATGCTTAAATTTTAATTTATGTTTATAAGCTGTTGCTAAGAATAATTGTTGCTCCAACTCAACGCCAATCAAACTATTCCTTGGAATAAGTGAACTGGGATGATTCTATATATTTCGTACCTTAATGTATCTTTCCTTTACAAATGCACACGAAGCGGTAGTAAGTTTATTATTTAACTTTAACACAAATGCTTTTGTACAGGCTACTAAATACATTTAATACTAATATCTCTAATTCTGCTTATGTTTTGAACAATTCATAACAGGTTTGTGGATTGTGTAATTCAATCACTATTTTGTGTTATTTCAGTAACTTAAATTGAAATTTTTAAATCAGTATTCGCTAAACAATATTGGATTGCATATTTTATCTCATACCAAACTGAATATTCAGATAAACCGATTTAAAAAAAAATATGATTATTCAAAAATGAAAACAACAATTTTATTAGAAAATAATTTTAACAAGTAAAAATGAGCAAAGTATACATTCTATCAAAACTTTATATCTTAAGGACCGAGGTTTTGGAACATTGAATGAATGTTTATAAAAGTTATCAATTTAAAATTTGATTATTTTAATAATGAGAATTAGGAGCTGTAGACGATGGAAAAGTATTGTCTTTTGGCTTTCAAATTAATTGTCGTGTCATAAATGTACCATTCAAATAAATAAAAGGAAGAATAATAAATATCCCTCAGCCAAATAACATATGTCACGCAATTCGATATGCAAGTAATTGGATTTTTCTCAGTACATTCTAGTATTGATGTGCATTTTTGTTATGTAATGACATAACACTGTGCTCTCCGGAGGACGGCCACAAAAAAAAAGATTATCTTATTTGCTGATATTTTACGTGTTTCAGTTGAATGTCTTAATGATAAAGCAATCGGAAAGATTATATAAAATCTGTGCCTTTACAATTTGTGAACGTTAATTGTGGAAAAAAAATTGTTCGAAGTTGGTACACATTATTTTTATTAATTTATCCAACTCTAGTCTATGAAATCCTTGCCCAACTACCCTACATAGTTATTCTAGATTAAAACAAATAAAATTTAACTAACAAAAAGAAGTTGACTATTACAAAATTATTATAGTGTACTAGCCGAGCCGTACCCACTTCATTGAGCGTTAATTTTTTGTAATGAAATAATGTTATGTAGTAGTTAAGTATTGAGTTTTAAGTACGATGGTTAGAATTGTATATGAGTGATAACAAATTTAATAAACATTTATATTAATCGTTGATCATTTGTAGTTTCTATATTAAATGGTAGTGAAATAGATTATGAATAGCTTTGTAGAGTTCCAACTCGAGATAAGTCAACATATAATTTCCCATGTGAAAAAAACTTCATTCTGAGATAAATGTCCTACTGAAACTGCAACCTTTTGAAAGAGTTAAGCAGGTTTGTTGGAGTCATTGGTATTTGTGGTATATGAGCGTGTTGCCCCTGGCGAGTGCTTCCAAGCCGTGCTGCATAAGGCAAGACAATCGTTCTGATTGTTCCTCGCTAGTTCCCTAGCGCAAGGTTATGAAAATTTAATGTGCTGATTTTCTGAATGTTCAAAACAAGATGCACTGCAGTTGTTTCTATTTGGCTAGTAAGCCGCTGCAAACGTTCTGCGCTAGTTCCCTAGGAAGCGTTCAAGACTCTCCGTTCTTTGGCAGCTCATGTCTGGGATGTTTGTTTAAAAAGTTGGGAATTTCGTCGAGGAATGCTGTCTTTTTTCAGAAAAAAAGTAAGATACCAAGTGAAGTAAACTAACTTTGCAAAGATCTACCGTTAGACTATAAGTTTTAGTACATCTGTAAGTCATCCAACACTAACGATATTTGAAATAATAATGCAATATGCTTTCAGACCTATAAAGTGTTAGACATAAATAAAAAAAGGAATGTTTGTTTTGTAATATTGAAACAATTACATAAAAATACAAAAATATTAATTATTAGTAAATAAATCAAAGAGAACCGATAGAGTATCGACAGAATCTTAAGAAAAACTAAACAAAATAGAAAATATAAATAACAATTATTACAAACAGAAATATCGAAGAAGTAGTTCTTGTATAGTAAAAATGCAAACAGAAAAATAGTTCTGAAAAAATTTTTTCACCGAAGCATGATTTTACGATTAAACGTTGCTTCAAAATATCAAATTTCTACGACGTCTGCTAGCCGATCTCGCGACTGGGCCGGTCGTGCGCTCTAAATTGATAACTTATTAATAGTTGACGGTCTACCTGATGGTAATTTAATTTACCCATGCCAGCCAGGGAATCTGCAAAGAAGAATTGTACTGTGACGGTGAGAGGGATAAGAAAAATTAGAAAAACGTAGTATAAGATATGTGGGTTTGGCATTCGGTTATCGTAACACTCACAATGCGAATCACAGTTAAGCTGCAAGACAAGTAATTCAATTTTACTATCTGTATTCATAATACATCAAAGCTTTACCATCTAAAAAAATGTAATGTAGGTCTTTAAAAGTGCTCAAAATATAATTTTGAATTCCAGATCGCTAATTACTTCAACTACGGTACTTAATGAAGCACAAATACCGCTAATGTAATAAACATTATGTTCAACGGGGTGTGGTTTATACAAATTCAATTACGGTTTAGTGTTGAAGTATTGATTTATCCTGATTGGTTTATGTTTGATGTAAGGACACTGTAATGTAGCTAATACAGTGCTATATTTGAGAAGAGTACCTTCAAGGATTTCATAAAATAAAGAAAAGTTCAGATAACATATACTTTGTTACTAATTATAATTTTACCTAATATAGAAAAATTGCTATTTTTTTATATGTGCGTATAATTCTCTACCCAATAATAATATAGGTCATAATTAGGGTTTATTTGACCTATATGAAAGTTTAATTATAAATAAAAATATGTGAAAACATTTTCTATAAAAATAAAACTCAGAAATAAGGAGGAAGAAATACAAATATCCTCCAGACTTATGAATATGTCACAGTAATGCGATATGCAATAAATTGAAAGCTTCTCAGTACATTCTATATTATTGATATTATTGATGTGTATTGACATTTTAATATTTACTGAGTCTTGTTGGGACTTAATCTGAAACGTGGGGTTGTGACAATCAATCACAGGGGTTTCGTAATAAAACGTCATTAGATATTGGACTGTTTAATGTGAAAGAAGTTCCTGACTTTGATGTTAGGTATATATATTATTTTAATTTAAAAGCATGGTGACATTCCTATATAGTTTATTTAAGTCGAAAAATATGTGATTATGTGTAAATATAAGCACTAAAGAAAAAGTACTTTATTTTTGTTGCCTCCTTATGCAAGTTTAATATAACAGCGTCTTATGAATATATAGGCCAATTCTTTATTTAAATGCTTAGTTTCGAACGAATTATTTTTGACAAAAAACAATTCTGAGGATATAGACAAAGAGTGTATCAATAGTTTGTGAGACGATGATCCTTGAAAAGTAGTTGCTTTTAAAATGAAAAATGGCCCTAATATAGTGTTATCGATGTTCAAAGTTAAAAATGATCAAGAAAAAGTATTAAATTTGTTTATCTCTAATACATTACTAACTGGCCTAACAGTTTACAAAAAAGTATAGCTCGTGCAGTATATGGAGTAACTCGAATATTGTAATACTACGCTTTCCCACAAAATGGGTTTTTATTGTGCTATATATAATAAGTAAACATCGTAAAGTGAACGGAAGTGACGGAAGATCAGATTGATTCCCTTTTCCTCCATGACTTCATCTTCTTTTCTTCCTAATTTTCCTATTTCTCCGAAATAATGACTATATTCAAAGATATCATAAGGCAACCTTATCACTTTTTAACATCAAGTAAATGGAAATAAAATATAGCTTTTAATTATTTAATCAGGAAATTTAAAGAATACAAATATCTTTAGACATTATTATGCAACAGCAAAAAGAAATATCATAAGTTATTAATATTTTTTATTTCAAATTAAGGCAAATTTCAAAACAATATCTATAAAAAATTGTATTTTGTTCACAATGTTTATGAATTTCATTAAATCTATAAGCTCTCGTTTAGTCAAAAACATTATACTGATGAGTGGAAAGTAAAATCGGGACTTCATATACTATCATTTGTACACCCCAATAGGCTGCATCGAATCATTTAATCATATAATCCTTTAACTCAATTTTTAACCACAAATTGATATTAATTAAAATGTATTTCCGAAATAAATATTTTTTTCACAAACGAAATAACACACAACTCCACTCCATGACGGGCTGTTAAGATTTATTTCGCACTTAGTTATCGTTAAACAAAAAAATGCCAGTGCGAATGGAAGAAAAAATCATATTACTGTGCCCCATTTTTATATATATAGCAAATATTTTTGTATTCTTGCGTGGAATCCTATAGATAACAAGTTATTCATAGGATTTTCCATGTAAGTCTAAGGTCAAAAACAACAAAAATATAAAGATTGTCATTGAGTACACCGATGTCTCAAGTGTTCCGGTGTGAATGGCATAGTGACAAAATAATCTGGATTCATAAAATCACTAAAATTTGTGACCATTGATTGTGGATAAATTAAAAGTTTAGTTTTAATTTTAAAATATTTTATTATTACCAAAAAAAAAAACTTTTACTAAACCGAACTATGTCGGTACTAGTCAGTACAGTCAGTTAGAGCAAAACAAAATAAATAAAAATGTCAGTAATGCAATAAAAATGTATATTGTTATTTTTCTGATTTATATCTTAGTACTGTGAAAGTATTTAATGTCTATTGTACTGTCTTATACTTTTTAAATTTAATACAAGAATTTTTAAATAGTTATCAACTTCACTTATTGTTTTGATGATAATTTTTGTTGATTAATGGATACCTACAATTAATATTTTTTGTTGAATTATAAAAAAAACCACAAAAAATAAATCAAATCCTTAACATAAATAAATATTTTATATGTCTGGTTACTGATCCACGGATACTGCCATACAGGAAACCACACTGAAAGCTTTTTTTTTAAAAGTGATGAATTGTTGTATGAACATTAATGCCCATGAAGTACACATTGTAACAGTGAATACTGTGATGAATGGGTTTTATACGTTATTGACAGATTTTCATCCGATGGTAATCTGTTAAGCTGTAACTTTAATGAAAGTAAGTCATTGTCATGGTCGTTTTATATATAATTTTGCACTAAATCCTTTTGTGTATACATGTAATTAAATTGTAAGTAGAGAAATTTAAGGATCTATATCACAAAGATACATTTATTATATTTTTTGTCCGTCAATACAAAAATTGCTTGGTATACATTCAATTCGTATTTGTCCGTCAATACAAAAATTGCTTGGTATACCTTCAATTCGTATATTAGATCCATTACTGTATTCATATTTAACAATTTAAACGTATTCTTATGTAACTAGTGTGACAACCGAACCGAACCGAACTAGAATCATAAATTCATTCACGCAATTCTGTTTTATTGATGCCATTGATATGTTTTTTGGAATATCAAGCTATTTTCCAATCTGTTTTCCAATACGTACGGTTATACTTCTTTCATAAATAACAACTCTATTTTTGTAAACCAAATGCCATACTTAATTGTAAACGAAATTACTTTAATGATATTGTCTTACTGGATACTTTTACTGCGTTTGACATAGAATATGATGTAGATTTATTTTATCACTTCAAAATAAAGGTTGGTTGAGTTTAAATGGTTGACTGTATATTAGTGGCCATAAAAAGGTACAAGTTTCTAAGGTTTTTTGATGAATGAATAATCTAAAGATAATTAAAGTTAATGATATGCTAGTTATAAAAACCAATGTTTTGATTTTTTGAAATTGCATAAATATGATATTTTTCATTAAAGTATTGTGACAAAAACTGATTGATTAGTTGTATAAAATGTCACGAATCTTTTACATAAGTCTCAGTTTTGCCTGTCAAATGTTTTAAATTAGTTGCTAAGTAACGGGCTACCTTATATGTGGGAGAGTCTATCTGGCTCACTATAGGTCTTAAAGGCCAATCCTGTTTGTGAATTTTTGGAAGTCCGTGCAACTTAGGGGGAGTGGGATTTATCGGACGTAATGCTTTTAAAAGGTCTTTATTATTAATCGCCTGCAACAACACAACGGGTTATAATGACGGGTAACGAAGACCTACAAGAGACCTCTGAAGACATTACTACATCTTACCCGCCACCGCCGCCGCCACCTTCGCGTCGGGCCCAAAGAGCTGCGGCACGCAATTCGCGCCGCGAATCCGCCAGAGCTCATGATTAATGACCCCGAATGGGTTCGAAACTAGTCGGGCACAATCCGATTTAATTTCTACGTGAATACAGCCGGGTAAATATAAATATAATAGTCATGATTCATGAAAGTTTAAATATAAAAATATAATAACTATTATAATACTACTATTATTATATGGTGAGTAAAAACTAATACTATTCTACAGATATTAAAGTGAGATTAATATAAATAATATAATTGAAAAAAAAACGAGGAACAAAGTTTGAGCTAGTTTATTTGCATAAAGCCCACTACCGTGTCTGAAATTTGTAAATCTCTAAAATAATTACTCTCATTGGAACTGTACAAACTATTTCAACTTAATTACATTAGAATTTATTTCTTTTAATAGGTCTGTAATTCAAAGCTCACTTATTATATCATGACTATTTTGCGTGTCAATACACGCAACCCAAAATAGTCGCAGTAGAAGATATTATTTACATATATATATTTATTTATGTTTTTCTCTTCCTTTTCATATTTTTTATTCGTGTTATGGAAATGTGACGTCATGTTAATGTGAAATAAACCGATGCTTTTAACTTAAACAAACACGTTTGTGTACTCCTGATAATTCTTTAAATGTTTTACTCCAAACTGAGTTCAAAACCACAAATCACGCCTCTATAAATCTCATTAAATTTACTTAATTACCAATAATTCCGCTAATGTATTGAACGTTGCAAAGAAGGTTTGTAAAATACGTAAATTGTTTCAATATTTTGTGTTATTTATTGTAAAATATTTTTAACATTTTATATAAGTATTCGTTATTCAAAATGTAACTGCAATAAATTGTTCGCAATATTAATAGCAAATACATTCGTATAGATTATTCGAATTCGATTCAAAGTCGTATGAAGAGGAGATAGTTGTGAAAGTTAATTATGATCGTTGAGTGGTTGGAGAATATATTTAAACTTCTTAATCATATTAACAAGGGATAGTCCTTGATCATGAGATTATCAATAGATGGGATTGTATTTTGTAAACCCTTGCTAAACGAGTTTAAGGGAGAGTTTGGGAGGATTGGTTACGAATGATATTTTACGGCATGAAACAGTTGGTGAGCATTGATTGAGTATTATTATGGGCAGTGGGGGGAAATGTTATGATGGATCTGCTCTTGTTCTCATATTTTTTTCATGATGATGATTAACATCTGCAAGTCATCTAAGACTTTGAGAACACAACCATTAACCCATTAATCATTAACAATTGAGAACTCTTGTCATTAACAATTGAGAACTCTTATCATTAACAAAGACACTTATATCATACCTATTATGAAAAATTGTTTAAGAAATCACTAAATTATATAATATAGAGTGAGCACAAGATAACTTCACGGGTTAATGTTAAGTGTGTTTGAACAGTCGCAACACTACAGTCAAGGATCTAACTAGGTGATTTTGGTGTCACCTGTAGAAAAAACTGTCTATTGTATTTAATTATTATTTTGTTTCGTTCAAAGAATTTATACTTAAATATTCTAATTACCACTCTATATCGTGTAATAAAATAAAAATAGCTTAAATTTCCGTTAAACTATCGAATTATTAATAATTTACGGAATATTTTCGGTAAATTATTGGAATTGTGTGACTTACACCCATACAAAATGGTTTCGACTTCTAAGGTATAAAATATCAAACTATGATTATATGAGTTTATTATTTTTAATTATGGTAATTGTGACTCTGTTATTGTAGATGTACGTATTGTTTATGCTTTTAATATTATATTGAAATAAAGGATAGTTACGTGTATTTTTTATATGATATAAGGTAATAAATAAAATATTTGCTCCAACAATAAATAGTACTGACAAATTAAGAGAAACAAAACACAAATATTGTCAGGGCTTGTGAATGTGTCACGGTAACATGAAATACTATAAATTGAAAGTTTCTCCGTACATTTTTATTATTATCAGAATTTTCTTAGAAATACACCAGAAACATGGAATTGTTTACTTTCAAAACAGATTTTGTAATAAAAGATCCATTCCTTAAATTTTGGACAGTTAATTTCAAAAGAATTTCGTGATTTGAGGTCAGTTAAATGCTTTTGTATTAAGCATTGATGATGAGTGTATGTATTTTTTTGTTATTTGCGGAATATCGGGCCGGAAATAAAATACTTGCTTTTAGTAATCCTTTTATAAATTATTCATTAATGTGTTTTAAAATCACGTTTCACGACGCTCCATTTAAACTGACGGTATATAAATAACAAAAGCTAATTTTTTTTTCGGTAGAAAAAAATATAGTCATCGAAGCGCCGACGTCTCAACGTGTTCCAGTAGATGTCGTTGTTCCAATGTAATCTGACAGAACCTATATAATCTGTGCCTATTACGACTCGTGAACGTTGATTGTGGAAATAAAAATTGTAGCTTAGATTGTGTGTTATAGAAAGTGTAGCTTAAAATACAAAGTTTATTTTTATATTAAACTAGAAACAAGTTCCTTGACCAACTTTACAAATAGTTTTTGTAAAACAAAATATAATACAATATCCATCTGAGTAATACAAATTATAAAAATTGAGTTGCCTTTAAAATTATACTGTATTTGTTGGAAAAACCTGTGAAATTTTTGTATGGATACGGTATTATGCATTTATTTAACAATCTGAAGTTGTGTTCATATTTGGAAACCGACATTTTGCATGACAATGATTAATACTAATTCTTATACAACTACCAACAAAACTTATTTTTTTATTTTATAATAACTTACAAAAATACTTCACATATTTAATATTTTATAAATCTAACCCAAATCCTTATTAGAAACAAACACGTCATATCTTTCATGATATAATTACTGATCCACAGATTCGTTTATAAAAAATATCGAATAAGTTTTTTTTATGAAAAATAGTAAATTGGCTTTTGAACATAAATCACGCATGGAGTACACACTGTGATAGTGAATACCATGATGAATGGGGTTTTATACGTTGTTGACAGATTTTCATTGGACTTGTGGTTAATAGTTAAACTATAAATTCATTGAAAGTAAGCAATTATTTTGTTTGTTTTATATATAATATCCAAAAAAGTTACACGTTGTTACAAGTTACAAGTTACAAGTTACAAGTTGCTTGTAAATAGCGACTGTAACTGTAAAAAAACAATGCTATCTAATTTTTATTTTTTATTTCCCAAATTACAAGGTAGGTACATATTTTTTTAATTTACTGGATCATTTCAAAGTAAGATCGTTTAAAAGCTTGACTGTATTTTGGCTTTAAGAATAGAAGCCATTATTAATAAATCATTTAGAGGTAATAAAAGTTAATGCCAACTTTTGATTTCAATACTTAGTTTTCGAAGAAATGACTTTTGCAATTATACAGTGCTTAAGACGTAAACAGACAATGTTATCAGATTGTCCGATTGTGAGACAGAATTACTGCTTTGTTTTCGTTCCACCTTCCTTCACCTTCAAGGATTTAGAGAATTGTGGATTTTAGGGAATTTGTCGTTTTGAAGGAAACACCTTCATGTTTTAGATATCTTAATAAAAAATTAAATCTTCAAAGTTCAGATAAAAAAAAATATTTCGAAATCGATTCTTATTTGATTATAATAAATTAATATTTCAAAGTGAATGAGAGTATTGGATAATCAATTCCCTTCCCTTCCCTGTGACTTCATTCAAGAATTGGAAGGGTAAGGGAGGTACCCTTAACCTTCCAATTCTCAGGATAATTCCTATATATTATTAGATATCAGTGTCATCACGCTATGATTTTTTAAAATTTGTTTTTAAGTATTTGATATTAGTTGATATTATATACAACAATGCAGTTATTCTTCTCTTTAAAATAACTTATGTAATACAATGATTCTTCATTATTTACATAGTAAATTTAATAATATTCACGTAACTATCGATATTATTATTTTCCAAAGAATTTTACATAAATGTAGTGCATTACTACTACGTTAATAGACTTGAATTTATTTTATATCTTGGTGTAGGAAAAGTAGTTGACTGTTAAAAAAACGTGAATGAGCCTAATTATTAGTTTAATTACCCACGAGAGGGTTCTTGTATTTTTTTAAATGTAAATACTTGTTTATTGAAGTCGTAATTGTATCGCATTACGTATAAAGTAGCTTATTTGATGATTACAACGAGAAGATATATTCTTAAGATCTTATTATAACTTTTAATATGATCTTTTCAAATTAGTTGGTGTAACAAAAATATTTTAAATAAGTTTAATTCATCAATAATATTTATGCGATTAAATAGGCTAAATACTTTCAATAAACCGTTCAGATTATATGGCAATATTTTATTTTCTAGTCAATACACACGAATTACAATAAAAGTTGCGTAGGAACCCAAAAATAATTGCAGCTGGAATAGGACGGATATGGGAAAGTCGGAGAAAGGTAAAAAAGGATAGGTGGGTTAGGCATTTGGTAATATTATCACTGAATGTAAGAATCGAGTTAATATTATCACTAATTGAAATAAAACGAACTTACAGCTTACAATACCGACTGGTATACGAGCGGCATTCAAATAATTACATCTAAAATTTACCGTCTACATCAATCTATTTGTCGATCCTTAAAAATACTCAGAATGCAGTTTGAAATTTCAGATCAATTTGTTGAACTATAGAACTTAATATAATAATACTACACCACTAATGTAATGAATATTAAGTTTAACGTGTTGTGGTTTAGGCAAGTTCAATTACGGTTTAGTATGGAGGTATTCATTTATATTTATTGGTTTATATTTGTTCTAGGGGTATTGTAATATTACCAACACAATAACATATTTTAATTTTCCGAGGATTTCATACTATGAAAATAACTTCTGATAACACGTTCTTTGTTTATTTAAGCTTTCAGTAAATGTTGGTTTTACTAAATAGAGGTCCATGTAGTCAATTTTTTATATGTGCATGAACATCTCTATCCAGAAAGAATATTGAGCATAAATATAATTTTATTTGGCTAATAAAAACATTTTACGATACCATTTGCATTTTTTAATAAAAATCGTCGTTGTTTATTACAAAGAGATTTTTTAAATAAAATGTCGATGAAATAAAAACGGAGGTTATAAAAACGGCTTTTGATACAAATGTATTGAAATAAAACAAAGGTTATGAAAGGTACGATATATTCGAATGTCCTTATTCCGTCACAAAAAACTTAAAATAGTACTGTCCTTGTATTTAAGATCTTTTTCTCACTATGAAAACATTCAAACGAAATTGATAATCAATGTTCAAATTTAAATATCAGTTGACATTCCATAATAAAAACTATCACGTATTCTAAATAATGAATAGTATGCAAGCGCGAAGTGGAACAAACTTTTTCTAGCTCATTTGCATTTAGCTGGCTAACGTGACTGAAACTAGTGTAATTCTGAAATAGCTAATTGGACCTGGCTTCAAACTGTGTCCAGTTAATAATTTTTCACCTATTTATTTTGAGTTTAGATCTACTTATTTTAAGTTTAGATCTGGGATTTTAATTTGAAACGGTTCATGTGGTGTATTAATATTTTTTTTATTTAAGTATTAAGATTCTATTTATTTAATTAAGATATGAAAACTATTCAGAATACTTTATCAGGTCAATAAGCAGACCCTGGGTATATCAAGATAATTCTGGGAACAGACCAAACTATCCACAGGAGATATTTGCGGCTATACAATGTGGACCTGAATATACGATTATGCCAAAATTGAATATTAGTTCGAATTGTGTATCTCTGTCAAATATTTAATTACAAATTGTGGTACCTAGTCGTAATTAAAAATTATATTATTATCATAACCTTGCATAGTTTATCACTTTTTTAAAATATAAAATATGAAATTCCATAAGATCACAAATAAAAACATTCAAGAATAAAACTTAATGTAATGAAATATTTTTTAAGCAACAATATAGATTTTATATTTAGGGCATCGCAAACTGTTTTTGATTATATAACGTCTTTTCAACAAAGACTTCCTTTGAATATCTTTATTTCGTCCTTCTTTTGATAAACGGTTTATTGAACCTATTACTTAATTGATGTCGTGCTCCCGTTACTTAAACTATCTACCGCTTCTTTTAGTATACCATGTGTACCATTCCGTCATTAATTTTGAACATTCCTCGTCAGATTGTCTAAGCCTGTACTTTGCCACCACCATTTTACTTGTCTGGAGATGAGGCATTTCTAAATTAAATTTTATATTTTACTTATTAGATATTTTTTCAGAATTCCATCGAATATTTTTTTTATATTTTATACTTTCGGCTTGTTCTTCGTTTCGTTTCGTTAATGTCAATTAAAATTTACATGGAATCCACTATCGTTATTACTTATAATACATCAATATGATCATATTTGTATTCAATATGTTATTTGTTTACTTTTATTATGAACTTTTGTTGTAGAGTTGATTCTTCTGTGTTCACGATAGGCCCTGGTGCTTCCCTTTGATAATTGTTGCAACTCGTAATCTAGGTATCTTGGGTATCCTAAAAATAGGATAATATTTTAAATAAAATATACATGATTACCGTTGATATTAATTCAGTTCATTATAAGTCCATGAAAATATTTATGAATATTATTTCTAAAATGTTTTTAAATAGTTTAGGTGAAATCCTTGGCAAACATTCTTTCCTCTCGAAATTTTCTCCTCCATCTTTTTTAAACTTAGTTGTACGCTTTTAGAGTACTGGTTTTTAAAATTAAGAAATGTAGTTTGATAATTATTGATTTTAAAAGCCTTCCATAAACATATTTAGTCCTGCCATAAATACTGTTACAAGAAAAAATATATTTCTAATGTTTAAAACAATTATCACTGTAAAGTGTGGTAGTTTTACACTGTTATATAATAACACTATTACATAAACATATACTAAGATAATTCAAAATAATTTCCATTGGCTTTAACAAAGTCAATTATACGTTGAAGTCAGTTTTTAATAGGTACACTCTCACTCTCCACGGGATAATTCTTCAGCGCGAATATTATGGATTATTTTAAGGACTAAAAATTATCATGGTGAAGACCATGACTCTCTTTATCTTGCTGGATTCTTGCTGAAAGAATTATTCTTGGTTATAGAACATGGTATAATATTTATATTTAGCCGGCTGTAATCACGTCGAATTAAATTGGAATGTACCGCACTAATTTCGAATACATTCGGGGTTCTTATTCGTGAATTCTAAGCGTGTTAGACTCACGGCGTGAACTGAAATATAAAGAACATGATGTA
This sequence comes from Dircenna loreta, assembly GCA_963555665.1. Lineage (NCBI taxonomy): Eukaryota > Metazoa > Arthropoda > Insecta > Lepidoptera > Nymphalidae > Dircenna > Dircenna loreta. The sequence goes on along the minus strand of OY743095.1, from coordinate 11,090,995 downwards.
GTTTACTACCTTCTCTAAAACGGTATGTATGTAGACTTAAGCCGATGTTTTGACTCCTTTTTCACAAAATTATTCCTTCATGTTTGCTAGCACCCTACCAAATCATTCCTGAAGTCATATAATGTTCACGTTGTGTTCTGCTGATTGTTCCGTTGTATTTGGTAAGATTCTAAATAGCTTTGAGAAATTACTCGGTCTCTCTGCTTTATAAAAAAATTGAGTCAGTTTGTATTTTACTGTCATGTCAGCAAAAGTAGCTTATCCCTTAAGAAGTTGTTTTGTTGTTACCATACTATTAATTTTAAAATTATCAAATTAAATTATGACGAGTGCGTCTTTTATAGGCTGCTAATTCTGAGTTATCTTTTGTAATACGTGATATGCATCACAATACACACACTTATATGGTGATAGACAAGATTTTATGGAATTCTTTCCTTCACAGCTTTGATCGCGTTTTTCTTACGAATACTTTAAGGAGACCCGATGTGTTTCGGACACAACTGAGGTTTTATTGTATTATTTTATCGTTATCCATGAACCTTATGAAACATTTCTTGATATATTCTTATATTTGTCAGGATCTGCTAAGAACGTGTCGTGTCGTATTATTTTTTATATTATCTTTATATGTTTTGTTTGTTTTTGCTACTTTTTTCTCGTTTTGAAAATTGTTATACATTATTTTAGTAACTGCAACGTTATGATAGAAACGTCTCTTTTAATCTTAGTATAAATTTTGTTGTTGCAGTCTTGACAAGTAAATATATTAAAGTTCATATATGATGATTAATTATTCGGTTCATTTGATCTTTCTAGGATATATTAGGTTTATCAAAAATATACTTGAATCATTAGAATATGTTATATTATAGATATTGTAATCAATAGGTATATTTCTGATCATGTCTTTTTAACATTTGAGACATAAAAAAAAGAAAATGAATTATTTGGGAAATTCCTAACTACTAATGATAGTTTAATTGTTTTCATTTAAATTTTAAAGTATAGTTTAATTATATGATTATAACAAAAATGTGTCAGATCTTAGTATTTGATTTTTTATACTTGAATTTGTCAAATAAAGTTGGCTAGTCCTATTACCTTAACAGTTGTTTCCGACGTTTTACTATATTTTAAGGGTTTTATGAAAAATAAAAAATGTGCGTACTTCGATTAATTTAGTATAATATACATACCACTAAGTATGTATATTAAAAGTAAAAAAAGTAATATCGTTGTTTCTTGTTCGAGATGCGGTGAATATTAGTAGTATAAGGGTTTCTAGTTACTCGAAATGCGCTATTATATGCCAGTCATTAATAATGCCAGCCCTCTCTTTATGTTATACGTTATATGTTAATTTGTTTTTATTACAACCACAAAAAATATATTAGAGTTTCTTAGAAATGCTCTAATCAAAATAAAAATGAGCACAGAATTTTGAATAAATAAATTTTTGAGAAAACCTCATTATTTGAAGTTTGAAGGCACTTTAAGGCTTTTTTATTTACGTCAACAAACATTTTCTAGGTCGCTCTTAGAAATTATAGCGTTTTGTCAAAATAAACAATTAATTCTTACGAAATGTCGCTTCAATATTTTAAATAAAGCATTATATACTATAATTTAAATGTATAAGTTTTCTTGAATACCGAATTCTCGCTCATCATCCAAATCTATTTTATCTTCAACTGGTATAGTTTCCATAAAAATAACTTAAATTTTAACAACACTAAATTATGTTTGGAAAGGTCAAGGACTGAACTATAATATCCTCTTCATTAGGTTGAAACATTACGTAATTATTGGGTAATTACCCAGCAGCGTCAGTACGCTGTTTTAAGTATATTAACACGCCCTCGTCCTTATAAGTTGAGTATAAATTAATATAAATTAGTTAGTTTATTATATATATAAAAGTGTTTAAGTTTTATCAAATATATATTTTCGTTAAATAGAGAAAAAATAATCGAGACTAGCTATTATTCATTCACATACAAGGGACTTTGCACAGCAGACAGTGAAATCTTTTTAATAAAAGAGATAGTCATTACAGAGAACTAGCTTTTAGTAGAGATGCGTTCAAATTCAGTTAATGGAATGAACGTGTATTATGTTTATTGTTTTACGTCAGCTAACTGCTGTTGCATCAGCCAGGAAAAGCGTACTTCCTTTAATGACTCTACACTAAAACATAGATTGCCAAAGATAAACAGCTAGTAGTGAAAGATGTGAACACCTATATTTTAATTGCCTATACTTTTGATCTCAACATGATTTACAATCGATTAACTATATCAGATCGTGTACGACTATCTCAACCCCAGGGTGTACCATCGTGAAGCACCTCTTCAAGGTAAGGTAAATAAGAGTGTGTAATGATCTATCTCCTTTCCTTACTATGTATCAATCTCCTCCTCTTACTTTTCAAGGTAATAAATGCCTTATATGCAAATATCACTAAGGAGCGTTACCACTATTTCTCATTGGATTATATGCCATAAAGAGTTTTTATTAAACAGGATAAAAATGTTATTATAACTAAATATTTCAAAATCGGTAATTAAGGGTATTTCATAAAATAATAACCATTTAAAGTAAAGTAATTTTAATTTAAGTCCAATAGATAGATGCAACACGAAACGGAACAGAATTTTAGAACATACCGCACAAGAAAATATACTCATAGTGGGGATACAACTCAATAGGCTTCTATCACCAGCCACGGTGGTCTAGCAAAATAAATGAAAATAGTAGTGAACCCCCTACGCTTATACTCATCATCGCCAAGCGCAATCTTGCTGTCGCTCTTAAAATGACTATTCTAGTCAACGTTTATTGCTCGAACCATATTCCTAACAAGATCCCTTGTTTACAGTACTTATTACCTCTCAGCAAGGACGATATCGCCTCGTAATCCCCATACAATCATGGGACCACATCTCAGTCTTTCTTGTAAACATTGAAAAACCTGTAGTAGTCCCGCGGCTGACCCCCGTTAAAAAGGGCTTGTGCCTTCCACCAGCTACACTACCCAAGGCTAAGACTGAACTTCTTTCGGATAATTTTCAATCATTCAACAGAAGCTTGATCACTCACTGAAGCCACTTAACTTGAATAAAACGTCTCATTCTATGATAAACTGTCAATATTTAAGTTCGCACCGCAAACTAATGAAAGGTTTTTCAGCTGATTCGATAGAAAAAAAATAATCTATCTCTTTATCCCGTTTTTCTGTACATGTTTTAAACATATGTTGATCTTCTTTACAAGAAACTGATCATTTCTAATCAACTAATCATACATATAAATATAAAGTAGTCTATAACAAATGTCATGTGTAACTATAAAATTACTACTAATATTAAACTATATATTAATTTCGTTAAGTCTTTTTATAAATATATTATTCCCTATATGTTTTCCTTCCCTTTATTTTTGTTTAAGGAAATACTTCATAAAAAAATACTTAAAACATTTATACCGTGTTTCTTATTGGTTTAATGGTAATTTGAGATATCAAATTCTTATATTATTATTGTATTATAAAATATCAAAATTATAATAATTTGACAAAAGGTAAAGTAACTACTTTTCTTTATTAATAATTTGATAAAAGGTAACTACCTTTTATCAAATTATTAATAAAGAAAAATTTTAAAAGTAAAAATTATATTTAAAATGTATCCCCAATAGATGGAATCTCATTAGTATTTTAATAAGCTATGTAACAACAAAACAATTTCGTCCTCATATCTGACGCTACTTGAAGCTAACATAGTTAGGTTACCTTAGTCTACTCTGAGGTCTATGTACATATTACAATGTAATTATAATTAGAGCTATCGAAGTGTGCCAAGTACCTATTAACGTAGTTGATACACTCTCATCTAGTATCAGGTATTAAATACCTTGCTACACTTAAGCTACTAACTGAGACTATCCTCTACTATTGAACATCATTACTTATTCATATCTAAACTATTTATACATTTGTCTTAATAACACTCTTACTATATTCAATTGTATATCAAATAAATACCGAAAGTTTTATTTTTACTAGTTTTTCTATTTCATTTGCATACAGTTGTAGCGTGGCTGCAATTGGCTAAATTGTATAACTGCAACGACTTTAAACACCTTTCAGTTAGTAACGTTTTTGTCATTATATTTTCATAAAGTTTCAGATTTGATAATGTTCCTACTTCTTATCGTCATTGCTTATTAAACTAATTACGAAAAAAGCTTTCGACCTTAGTTACACCAGTTTAACATAGTCTGAATATTGTCGTGTTTTGATTTTAAAAAATACACATCGTAAAATATGTCTTTCCCCAACATTCCTTAATTTGTTTTTGAAACATATAACGTATACAATGAGTATTATTTTTCATGCTTAAATCCTATGTTCAAAAATTATTAGTGTCCTAGATTATGAATACAGCAAAATTGCTAAAATATAGAACTGTAATTGAAGTGGTCGTTATTCCAGAATTATGCTAAATGTAATAAGTAGAATATCAGTACTAACACACTCACACACAAATTTATTAGTTAAAACAGTAAACTTCATTTATAAAACTAATTCTGTTAATTAAATTGAAGTGTTTAACAAATTATTTGTTGAGCCTTACCACTGTTAAATTTAAGGATCACAGTTCGATATAATTTGTTAGGTTACCTTGAAATATTAAACACATTCGCATTATACTCGTGAATATTTTAGATAATTAGCTTAGAGTGTAGTCTGGCGTAGTGTAGTCTAGTTGTAAGAACTACTGAAAAAGAACGAGAAAAGTTCGTGAATAACTTCTTCAAAGTACTTTTTGGACAGTATATTAAGCTTTTTAATAAGATTAATTTTAATAATCTAGTTACGTAAAGTCTTTTACAATACCTGATGTATAAATATAATAGAAGTTAGTTCTCACATTGTATACTAGTAATAAAAAAGCAATTCATCCCATATGAGACAGACCACATACTAAACAAAATTATATATATCAAAGGAGGTGACGCCACAACCACATTTGGAATTCCTTAAGTGACGTAGGTTACTAATAAAAGATTCCCTGCTATTTCGCGGAGGTAATATAGTCTATGTAAATCAAATTTTGCTGAAACGAATTGTGCTTACGTGTCGTGACTATACTAGAATCTGAAATAGACTTTGGATTATTAGATTCACGGAATAGGGATTGGTGTCGACAACGTAATATATATATATATATATATATATAAAGCTTGGAATTGTCTTCACGCTATGGAATTATGACCATATAAGAACTTATTTTCAATAAAGAACATTGACTTTTTTCTGATAGTTGCTAAAATTCAATCCCAATTCCTTCCCAAAAAATAATAAATGTATACCAATAATAATTAATTGAAAGCACTTGCTCAATCGATTAAACCGTTATGACGGTCCGTTAAATTGCTGAAGATACAATTTGGATTTAAATACATGCCTCGCTTTTTAGTGATGCTTTAAGCGCTAATTTTAGATTTTATTGATTTATTTATGACACTGACTAATTTGAAAAGAAAACATACGTTTATAAATATAAAGCTTCATCGAAACGCAGTTTATTACATCACTTTTAGAAGAAATAAATCAAAATCTGTGCATTCTTTTAAGAAATACGATGGCACTAATAGCGATATTTATAACTGCCTTTAAAATAAACTGAATTTTATTATTATTATTTTTTTATTTCCTAAAGATTTGTAATTTCCTATCACCGTCTCTTATATTTATGTAAATAGATCAGTTATAGTTTTTAATAAATATGTGCCTATATTCGTCTAAATATTTGGAACTATTTCTACCAATAAAAAAAGATTTTACAGTTATATCAGATGCGATAGAAGTCGCCAAATAGAATCGTTTCTAAAACCAATTCATCTGGGACATAAAGTCGAACAAACACAAATATCCTCTGCATGCAATTTTATCAAACCATACCCTATATGTAATGAGTTGCTTATATTTTTCTCAAGAATTAATATTTATTACGTATATGTGTAGTAAATTATTTTAAAAGCATTAAAATGGAGTGGATATTTGTCAAAATTACTAGGAATGTCGTCTATAGTAATAAATAAATTACCATAAATAAGTTGCCAGTCAAAATAATCTATCAAAGAATAAACGAATTACGCTAGTGTTTCTTTTAACTAACACAATCACTGACATTGGATTTTTGGAAATTAAATGCAATAATCTTAAATAAAGGTTTAAGTATATATAATACTCCATTATTTTCAAGTTCGATACACGTTTAAAAATTTGATAATCATATAAAACAGGCTTAGAGAATTCTACTAAAACAATAATAACAAAATTGTATCGCATCATTCACTTATATTAAGGACCTTAACGAAATAAATGTGAATAATATAACTTTGTCTTGTTAAAGTAAAAATATTTTTTTAATGGGTTCATGGATGCAATACTCGTAAAACAATTTTATATGAACCAAACATTGAAAAGCAAATATTAAAAAAATATTTAACCCATATTCAACTTAAACCAACGCTCCATCAGGTTGAAGTATTATGCAATTACCCTCCAGTATACGAAATTGAATAAACGAGCCGCTGTCCTCGTAAGTTGTGTATAATTATTTTAAAGCCGTATTTTCAGATAATTGAGAGATTATTATCGAACAATTTATTTTTCATTTTATTTTGATTAAAGTTAACAATCGATACTTAAAAAATATGTAATAATAATAATACTCCCTTATGGATATCATGGACATATATATTCTTATGTGAGACTCACCTAGAAAGAAACCGCAAGGATACCAACCAAAGGTAACCAAACGGCTATCCTCATTGCCATAGGGTAACATCGCCATGGGTAGAAGCGCACCTGTCCGGGTTGCTTATGCAGGATATGGTAAGTTATGTACGACGCTGGCTCGTTAGCCTGTGTCCTTCGTTGTTTTATTTATTTCATGAGATGCCATTTGGTATACAATTGAAAAGAATTTTTATTTAAAAACTGGCAGCTCAAAGAGTATGTAGATTAAACAAAATAATAATGTACCAATTGTGACCCTGGAGTATGCTAGTAACACTAACTTAGTTAAGATTATGCAGTTTTATACAGTACAGATATAATGTATAATCTTCACCAAATTATTTATAACAAATTAATAATATATACAAATACACAAAAGATAAAAACATTAAAATAATGAAATTCATTTTATCAAAAATACTAAAAGCCAGAGGTGAATAAAAAGTACTTATCCATTTTTCACTTGAAATGAACCAGCTTTTTATGCAGGTCACACTGAAATGAAAAAACTGTAACTTCAACTCGTGATATAAAACTAAAAACTGGAAACTATTCCAAGTGGCCGTTAACGAGTCGTTTGATCTCACAGTTTTGCCGATTTGAGATAACTGTCGAATTTTATAAATCGCATTCAAAACTTTCAGCTTGGAAAGCACATTGAATAGAACTTGGTCTTTTTATCTTCTACATTTATCTAATGTTTTATTACCTTTGTATAACGTTTTATATATTTGTAAATAATGTAAACATCGACTATTTTGGACGGTCCTTTAATAAATACTTGAATATAATAATTACTCTCACACAACGGAAAAAAAATTAATGATTGTAAAAAGATGAATAATTTTAATTACTTTTATGTTTTATTTATATTATTTATACATTATTGAATAAGTCACCTTTACACTACATAACTGAATACCTTCCCTCAGTACTCTCTTATACTTGGAAGAATTCCAAGCAAAATGGTTTAAGACCCAACTTTAGCCAGTTCGGATGATTTATTAAGACTTTACCCAAATTGCAAATATACAAAATATTTAAGAATATATTTGGCACGAAATATAACAGATACTAATAATATTTTGTTTAAAAAAAATGTTTAAAAACACATGGGAAATGTCTTTTTAAGTCTAGAACTTATTTAACCTAGCAAAAAAACTATACACCATATATAAATTTGCTACTTTTTTATTTGGTTTAATGTCATTTTTTATCATATACCTCCAGCAACACGGCATTATGTAATTACATTAATGGAAAGAATGAATTGTATTGTGTCCTTTTAACATTATTCCTTGTTTATTTTATCTTGATTATCCGCTAAACGACATAAGTGTGCAATAGAATCATGAGTTGGACAGTTTTAGAGTGGTAGTATATTTTATAAGTTGTAAAATATTTTTTTGAGCAATACGTCCTGTCCTATCCGTACAAACATACGCAGCCTAAATATGGACACTGATTGCGACATTAAAAGTCACTCAATTATAATAATATTTAATTATAATAATAATAATATAATATATTTTTATCGCTGTATTAAATTTCTACGAGTGGCACAATCAAGTGTCTATTGTTAATAATATAGGTTAATTACTTTAGTCTTAATATATACAAAATATATCTGCCTAGGTGGTGAATAAGATTATATAACACTGTTATTAAATCTTGGGTAGACTGGGTATCCTTATGACCCGTTATGACTCTTTGGTTCTCTATCCAGTTAAATGTACATTAAGCACCACAAGAAACTATAGTAAGATAAGTTAATAGAATATAGTAGATTCTCCAACTCTGCTGTGAACAAGACGAGTCATTAGTGTTAACAAATTCCCACCCACAAATTCCCACCAAAATAGCAACCAAAATTACATGTGATGTTTATTCTAAAATAGAGTTCTAGCAAACGATAGGTTAAAGTAAGTTAGTTAGCTGGAGTTCACTGTATAATCACAATTTACAAATTGCTAACTCTATCAAAGTGATGAAATAATAGTCATTCAAAACAATACTCTACCTTAAATGTAATTATATTATTTATTGTTTTTATAATAATTATATGTGCGTCAATATGTAGAGATCACATTCATGAGCATTGAAGATATTGTTTTAACAAAATGCGATACGACTAGAATTAATTATTTCAATAGCAAGTATTTATTTTGGATTTTAGTAAAATTGAAAGACTTTTAATGATTCTTAATGATAATCAATTTATGCTAATTATTAAAAAGTATAATTTTTTATTCATTATTTACTATACACACCTTCGAGATTTACGTTTTGGAAAATTAATGTAAAGTATTCAACCGGGATCGCACCTTGAGCCCCTCTAGGTACTAAGGACTAAGAATTATTTTATCTAATTCTAAAATAACATGAATTTTCTTACTATAAAAGCAGCCATACTGCGAAACGCACTTTCTTTTGAAATAAAACCAATCACTAAACGTTTTTTAAAGGACATGCTAAGACATGATAAGAGATTTGTGGTGCTATAAGATATCATCGGGTGTATTCTGTATTTATCATTCTAACACAAATACGAATTTATGTATTTAACTTATTTACCATACACATATATGTATGGTAAATAAGTTATAAGAATAAGTATATTACATTTAGGATATATGTTTAAATATTGTTTTATATTTATAATTTGTATTATATTTTAGTTCCCCGTCTTTTAATGCTCTAGTTCGTAAGTGTTGTCTGGAAGACATAACTTTAAACAAATTTGTATTAAAAACTGACCTAGCTGTTATAAGGTGGCAGCTATAACTAAAGTAGTTATAAAGTTGTATAAATTTTGTCATCTCAGTTAGACTTTAGACATAATATAACATTCCCCAAAATTTATGTAAAGTTTAATGAACCGTGTCATTACTATTCAAATTATTCGAGACTTTAATTAAGATAGGAATGTAATTCATAAAGCTTATCAAATTATCATATTGTTAACTTTGAATTGTAAATAAACTTAACAACGCTACTCTAATATTCTGGGAATATTTCAGAAATATTTCGAAATATAATAATAATTGTACAAAGCTAATTATTAACACCCACGTTTCGATAACGAAGATATTTTATTGTTAATTTAGAATCGGCACAATAATTTTATTTTTAGTTCGACGGGGCGAATTTCCAGATTATTTTAATTATTTAAAAATATTTCTTATCAGCGAGACTGCAAGGTAATAGCATCATAAAAGGAGTTGAAATTTTTGTACACTGCCACGGTCAGTAAAACAAATCAGTTGTTTACTTTTCGAATGATATATTTTGGCGCATGCCAGAATGTTATTTATGTTAATTACTTGGTCAAAAAAAAAAACAAATACAGACAGTGGTTTTTAGCGTGACAAATAAACAGACAAACAACCCAACTTACTGTTAAATTGTTACTATATAACAACGTGTAATAATTAATTGATTTTTTCTTATTTTTATATGATTCATTATTATACCACAATTTGATTCATTATTTACCTCTATAAATCAACCAATACATATTTTATGTCTTAAAGGCTTCACTTTTAGTACTGTTAAAGATCAACAAAGTTCTAGTATATCCTAAGAATGGTTTAATTATCGTAAAGCAAAGAGTGTTCTTATACTCCTTTATTTACAAAACAAATGTTGATTACTAAATATTTGTACAACAATAAAGCAATTTACTTACAAAATTGGATATTGTATATTTTCGTACTTTATATTTTCATCGAGATGAAGAGGTAGGATAGATATTACCTACCTCTTCAAGAATAGAATATGTTCTACAATTTACTTCAATTATTGTGTCGCACACTACAACACTAATTGTGAATGCTATCTAAAACACGCTTTAGTCGTAAGACGACACCCTCTGGTTTAATATTAGCGAGACTTATATTATATTACTTCAATAACCTAGCTTGACTGGACGTTTTATTTATTTATTTATTTTGGTTGATGGCGCGATAGCCAATGACAACTCTTGACTGTCCTGTTAAATATTGTTTTAATTTAAATGTAAAGCCATAAACGGGAAATTGGAGCTCTCTGGGTCCACTTAACCACACCACTATATGTTGCGATAGCTAACGGCTCTCGCTATTTACAGCCTCTAATGATTCGTCGTCAGCGCACTTTGATTCAAACAACGGCCTCCAGTTTTATATTAAGAGGTACTTAATGTCCACCAAAAAATACCTGAAAACTTTCAAGAACTTAGGAATGTATGAATTCATGGCTGATTAACGTCTTATTAAAAATAACTAGCAAGTGACATACATATGTAAACATCTGTATATTACTTTTGTATATGCCGCAGAATAAGATGCTTTTAGTCTGACCCGACAAAATGTCAAAATAACGTTTTACACAAAAAATTAAAAAAATATATATCTTTTATACAGAATATGGCCAAAATATGGCCAAATGACCTCGTAGAAGTCTTGCGGATAAAACTTCGTAGACCAAGTAAAATACTCATATACTTTATCAATTTATACATGTTGCTACTATTTTACTTATGCAGAAGTGATCTTTGAGTGCAATTAATAATAAATGCAATGTATTTTGTCAATCAATATACTTACAAAAATATTTTAGAATCAAACGAGTAATAGAGTCAAAAATGTACAACACTTAATATAGAAAAATAGAAAAGCCATCATATATAAATTAACCAAAGTAGATTTTATATAATAAAAAGTTCATTCAATTTCATGGGTTTTTACTTTTGGACTCGGTAATGATGAAATAATGTTGCTACATATAAAAAAAGCCATGACTCCTTTGTCTGCAGCTACGTTATTTTAATACAATGATTAAGTATTTTACTTGACTATTAATGTTCTTATCTACACTACTTTTGAACTTACACGCAACCGCTTACACTAAAAAATATAGGTCTTATCTCTCTGTTTGTCTGTCTTTGTCGTTTCTGCTGCATATGACATTATTTCTTTTTATGATGTTTTTTCCAAGTTCTTTAACAGTATCTGAAGACGTAAGGTTTGTATATATTTTATTAGGAGAAACCAAATAAAACCTTTAAAATGAACTGGAGAGGATTACAAATTCGGTTGCAAAGCTTTTTGGAATTTTGGGTGACTTATCGACTTAAGAGTTGTTTTTAGTCTTAATGTGTAAGTAGCTTAGTCCAAAGGTCATGCATACCTTTGGTTTAGATTTGTCTCAATAATTTCAAAAACTTTCTATCAAAGTACTTTGCTATCAAAGAGATATTTGAAAGTTGAAATTATGATACGACGATGCGATTTATATTTTAGTTCTATTTACAAAGTTCTAAATACTTATTATCTCATAAATTGTAGATGTCTCAAAAAAACAATTTCTTTATCAAATAATGTTTACTCATTCTTTGTTAGTAGGTTCATACTCATTTGGTAGTTAAATGGCCAGTATGGACTAAATAAATGGTTTACCTTAAGACCTTCTATGTACAAAACCGTAACACAAATGTATTGTAAGGTATTTGTTATGTTAGTGGTTTTTGCTTAATTTTGTATACACTTATATCCCTTTTAAGGGCTACTTACCATTTAACGTTTATATTATATAACAGTCGGTCAGTATTCAGTTTTTTTATTATATATATATTGTATATGCTCCTTGTTTCGGTAAATTCATAAACGTTACTAATCTTATAACAAACACCAGTTTTCTGTAAAAATTTCAATCGCATAAAATCATAGTGTAATAAAAATTATCACTTATTTTTCATGTTGAATTAACGGTCAGTGATTCGATTGTTGAACCAAAGGTCGTGGATTTTATTTCTATTCCTATAGTATGCTGTTAAAACGTGTTTATGTTAAATATTATCACATATTTTTTAGGTCTGAATATACATATTTAATTAAATGGTTTTCAATCCGACAACTTAAATACTGTACACCGAATATAGAAAGAACAATCTGACTCCAGCAATAAAAATGTATAGTTAAATGTTTTACTTGGCCATTTATTTAATTATCTAACATACTACCCTTATATACAAATATCCCTTACCTTTAAAAAGGGTTATAATTCTTAAATACTCGTAATAACTTTAGTAATCATGAGCTTATCAAAAGAATTCATAACAGTTGGTAAATTGGGTTCATGTCAACTTATTATTCAGCTCTTTGTTGTAACAACTCAATTACATCGCAAATTGAGTTCGTCACTTGTTGCGGTGTCGAGGAATTTAAATATTAAATGACTGCTGGAATTGCTTATAATTGTTTATAGGTGTTGTTTTTATAACAAAATACATGAAATGTAGCTTTGTTAATGTGCCTTTTTGCGTTCCGTTCGTTTTTTTATTCCTGTGGGCTTGGCGGTCATATCACGGTGAAGACATAAATACTAACATGTTATCAAGACCATATCATAGTGAAACCTATTGACAGCTAGTTACTTTTAAAACTCGACTACACATTTTTTTTAAACTAAATTCCTTAAATTGGTTACCGATAGTGATAGGGTATCTCAATTTGTAGAGCGATAAGGCGATTTTAATCCAACAATATAAACAATTACAGAGATTTACAATTAATATTGTAGGAAAAATATTTTTAGTCATAAAATAAAATAATTTTATAAAATATTTACAATATAGTAGTCGCACTCGTTTGTTACATACTCGATACTCGCACATGTAGAGCAACCACATTTTGTTACGTGCCGATTTCAACCAAATCGCTTCTCCCCACGAGCCACATTCAACTTCGTTCTTATATCGGAAAAACTTAAACAGCACTGTTCAGGCGAAGCCACTGGAAAAATCTAGTTAAAATATATGATGTCAAATTTTTAATTTGGGATGTCGGATTAATATACAACTTTTCGTCCCTCGCTTATTTTTTTTGGAACTGGAATTTCAAGAAAGTGTTTATAAAGAAAGTGCTACTTTAGGTCGTCTTTTGAAACTTTATTATTTTTTAGCTCTATAATATAAAACGTAGTAAATCATGAAATTCTTACAACTGAAATATATTTTTGACTTAATCACTCTAATGATAATTTTCACATTCTAACTTTGAAGTAAACTGAAACTTGTGCTCAAAGTGGGTAGTAAATGGGTCAAACATATTGCGTAGTTTTGAAATGTTCTCTTTTGCCATAAAGTCTAAAATATCGTTTGCTAAATTAATAGCAGGGTTACCCTGTTAACTTTAGTTTCTAGTTGAAAATATACTTTCATAACTTTTTCTTGATCAAATCTTTTGGCTATCAAAGCCTTAACCGTAGTTTATCGAGGCTTATCATGATATCGGATCTACGTTTTGATTAATATTTTATGGAAAGAGATTTAACATTATTATTTTTTCGTATGTATATGAAATAAATGTAGTGTACAGTTGAGATGTGCAACCCATATATATAAATTGCTATTCGTTAAGACTTAAAAACAACTTGACCGATTTTAATAATTGTTTTTGTATGTGTCTGATTTAGATTCATAATTAGACCCGATAGAGGATGGTTTCGTGCTTTTTTAGGTGTTGATTAGTTTTTTTTTTATATTATCTACACCTTTTTTTAACATTCACCGGTTTGGATCTTCTTTATAATTTAACTATTTGATATCAACATTAATAATCCGCTCTAGAGTATGAAAAGCAATTTCGTCCTTTTCGCTTTATTATATTTGCTATCGGTATGCAGCCTTTCATCTTGTATACAGTTTAAACTATGGAAAGTAGTATTCGCATATATTTCGCATATATCATGAATAATATATTCGCGATATTTATTTTGACACAGTAATTTTTTTAGCAGAGCAACGTATGCTGGGATCTTCTGGACTAATTTTGATGATATGTTTTTGTGTGTATAGTTTACTAAATAGATTAAATTTACATTTAGGCTTTTTAAGTGGCTTTATTCATATTTCATGATTTTTTATATTTTTGGGGCAGGACAGTCTTATTTTTATTTTTCATTATTGTCACTATTAAAAACAAATTTATTCTTATATTTGAATTGAAAATTATTTACCACATGATACGCTTATTTTAATTATTAAATAAATAATAAATTACTAATTTATCAATATGTTGGAAGAACGAACTTCCAGAGGACGCAGGTTAGAGTACTGCACTAGTTCATAAGTTTATTATTATATATTTATAAAAAATATATAAATTAATATTAAATTATTATTATTATATAATTCATGAAATAAAATTTTATTTCATAAATTTAATCTTTAAAATATTTTCTGCTAAAATGGAGAATTTGTTCGTGAAACGGGAATGACCTTTATTTCCGTTAGTAAATCTTCCTTACCTTAAAGGTCTCATTGGATTTATTTGAGTTGATTTCGCCTAGCACCTATTTGTATAAATTTATTTGCTAATTTAACTTAAGGAATGTGGATTCTAAGGATGTTAATATTTGTTTAGGTATAAAATAGATTGGAGTTCATAATTACATTGACTTAGGTACTTATTAAGTCACTGCCTCTATTATTAGCGTTAAAATTAATTATGGTTGAGACAAAATGCATAATTACGTTGGATTTAAATTGTGTTCCTTCATGTGACCTTAAGCGAGGCCTACCTTTTTACAATATGTTATATTTTCTTCAAAATATACATATCTTGTTATTCAGATTCTGTACACGGGACAGTACTGGTTTGTATCTGTATGCAGGAGTGATGCACAAATTTACAGTTATGGCCATTCCGCACGTATTGTGGTTATGACTAGCTGAATGGTTGCAAATGTAGGTGGCCCTAAATTGTAAAAATGTTCAATATATTACAAACTGATTGCCACACAAGCATAACTTTGATTACAAAATGTAAAATGTTTTTTTTTTACTCAGCAAAAATATCCCGTGGAATTCATTTATAACATTAATGTTTTTAATAAAACTCAATTTAATATTAAGTTTCGATGAAAGCGCAGAGGTATTTGTTAATAAAATATTTACTAGTTCATAAGAATAACGGGATAATTAGATTAATTTATAACTTTTACATTTTATTAAAGCTTGGATGTTAAACATTTCTGAATATTCGGTATGAGGTAAAATATTATATATAGTAAGTATTGAATAATCTGATTTTAGGTTTATATAGCAGCAAACATTTTCCATATTTTAGAAGTGGCTTTATTCGCTTGTTTCGACTAAATAACTCAAAATATAAATTTCACTGATATAAATTATACAGTTGTTGTAAATTTTGCTTGGTTTCTTTAAACGAACTATATTTCAAATTCTCTTATTAATAATAACCTTGTTTAATTTGAATTGAATATTCTAGTCACTTTTCTACTTAGTATAGTTTTTATAATGAAGTATGTTTTAGAATAATCTTGTTAAATATTTAGATTCTCTAAATTAACCACTATTTCATTATCATAAATTTGACTGCCTTTATATTTTCAAAATGAGTGAGCATAAATCTAAGACAATGCTGAATTTATTAAAGTTTTTGTCTGTAATTTTTGTAATTTAAGTAATAAAATAGCTAACACGAAGCTCATATGTAATATGCTTAACCAACCTGTACGAAATGCTTTTCTGCTTACTATGAGGAACTAGATCTTGTTAATATTTATTGTCTGTCTAATCTTAAGGCTTAAGCTTAAGAGTGATTCAATCCTGTGCTCTTACATCGTAAGATGTTAAAGTTTGGTTGGGTTTAAAGTTTAAAATAGATTTAGCTTAGCAATGAATATTCCACATGAATTTTGTCAACTATAAACAATAAACATTTGTGTTAAATTTACTTAAATCTCCAATATTATATACATTGCTTACAGAGTATGTAGAATATAGCTATCCTTTAAAATCTATTATAGACCTAAATGAATTTCATCGTTATAAGCGTTAATTTATTTTGGACATAAGGTTCAAAATGTCTTTTAAAGCCTTTCATGTTTTATACTTGTGTTTGTTAATTATTTGCTGTAATTATGTTTACCATACACAGGGTGTATTTATGAAATATGTGGTACAACAATTTATTGCTACAAAACTCTCATCGCCATTAATTCGATGAAACACCAATAATACATGAAACATTGTAATTTTATCACCTGTTCACGGTTTTTGCGCTAATTCCGTATAATTCCACGTCAGCGCAACACGTGACGAACTCAATTAGTGATGTGATTGCGTTGTGATAAACGGAGCGCCGAATAATGAACGTACATGGTCCAAATTAACTAAGCTAATTGTGATTTAGCATTCCCGTGCTAAGTTGGAAAGTTCAAAGCCATTATAAAGTTATTTGTAAAGTTTTTATATATTTTTTAATAAACTTACTGATAATATAAATGTTGTCATTATATACATAACGTATAAAACTTTTATAGTGTTTTATAGGTATTAACACTTTCACTTTTTGTAACAAAATTAATATTTTAATTTAATATGCATACCATAGAGTTGTAACTTAATAGAGATATATAATAAAAACAAAATTAATTCAAACTCTAAATATGTCTAATGGTTATTACCCAAGACGATCAGGAGAGCTATCATTTTTAAGAATTAGGAATATTTTAATGACGCTCTAGAATATTATTGCTGCTCATAAACTCAATGTTATGAGAATATGCGAGATATTTTACGAATATTAAAATAAATTTTAGAGCCGTATAAGTTAAGTGTTTACGAGCCGGACTTTATTAAATGATGAAATGAGGCATTAGGTTATGATTACCGTATAAATGTAGACAGGTTAGAATGTATATGTATTTGTTTTGTCAGAAGAAAACTCGTCAGTTCTTGGATTTTATCAGTGGCCCTTTGAACTGAACTTTACTATGAACTAAATTTTAATTTAAAGCCCTAGAGATATAAGTAATTCTAATTATTAATACAGGCGTCGAAAGTCCGATGTTCACTATAACGTAATTGAAAAAATAACCATTTTGAATAGAATTCTACTTACAAAAAAAAATTAAAGTCAATTTTTTTCGTATATTTGTCGATTTGATTAGTATGTAGTGTATGACATTTTGCAGGTTGTGTTGATTTTTACAACTTATTTTTCTTTTGGCTTTTTTAAAAAAAATATATTTTTATGTAAAGAGCACTTCATTTGATAAGATTCAAAGATTATGACGGATCTCAGTGTTGCTGAGGTATCCAAAGCTGTAACATTGATTGAAAATGGTAACATGAGTGTTCAAGTTTGTGATCTATCCCATCGTTCAACAGACAGACGCTACACAATACGTGAAAGACAAGGTCGTAATAGAGCTACAACACAGAGAGAGACGACAGATTTATTATCAGTTGTGTCCGAATAACTCGGTCCAGCTTTGCTCATTCGCATCGAGATGATGACGCTTGGGGAAAAGTGCTCTTTACTGATAAGTCCAGATTTTGTCTTAAGCCAGATGATGGCAGAGTTAAAGTATAGAGAAGACCCAAAGAAAGAGAAATTTAAGAGCAGATTGTAATTCCTTTTACCCCATTCATCGAGGTCAATTTTCTTTAAATTCACGTCAATGCTCGTCCTTACATTGCGGTGGTAGTGTCAGAGTATCTTACTGAGGTCAGTGTCTAAGTTTTGATATGGCCATCGCCATCGCCGAAATAAAATCCTATAGAACATATTTGGAATAAACTGAGAAAAAAAACAAAGAAACTTAGCACCATCGAACCTATGGTACCTCAAAATCGCATTGATTAAAGAATGGGACCTATATCCACAAAGTTTCATTAATTCTTTTAATAAAAAGTATGCCCAGGCGGATACAGGAAGTTTTGACAGCTAGAGGAGCCAAAAATAAATACTGGTTGTATCACCAATTGCGAAAAATTTCAACAATATTTTATTTTCATAATGTGACGTCACAATTCTTTTTATATATAAATAAAATTATTCTCAGATAATTTTCAATTTATTATTTAATGATCACATATGTCCTACGTTAGTTGCAAAGTAGAGTAAGACTAAAAAAATAACTTAAACCTGTTTAATTATGCAGTACCGTCGGAAAGCTTAAGTAACTACAAACTAATTAATTTTAACTACATAGTTAAACCAAAGTAATAGCCTGCTTTATCAAATTAATTAGACTAGTAAAAGTAAATTAGCCTAACTGTTAGCCTGCTAGCTTAGAGCAGATATCACGTAGACATAATAAGAAACTTCAGACCAAATAACAGTACCTTCGACTTATAATGTATTAACTACCTCTGGGTGACTAAAAGATATGTGACCATAAAAATATTACATAAATTTATAGCTACTGAGTTTGTAGGGAAATATTAATGTCATAAATAAATATTTTACCAACATAAAGTAATATTATTATTTTATTATATACAAAAACTCGATTCCTATCGTTGATTAATTCAAGTACCATTACGCCCAAGCTGTACTGCATTTATCAAACCAAAATAAAAATAAGTGTACAAGAAATGGACAAATAACTCATAGAATAGAGCTCTTTTTTATTTTCATTCAGTACATGTGAATGTGTAATAAAAGATGATAAATGAAGATTATTAAAAATTAAATGAAGCGTATGTTCTTTGCAGAACTATTTCATATTACCCGTATGTAGGCTACAGTTTTAAGTAAAGGCTGTAAAAAATATTTGCTGAACCATAACGAAAGTTGGGATACTGCCAAAATTGCAATGAATATTGTAAATTTAAACTGAATCCTGGTTTATGCACAGTATCGAAAATTTATGTACCAAAATCATAGTTTTATGGACTATAATTTTTAGCCGCTGTGTTAAACAGAGGTCATTTTTAAATGAACTTGCAATCTAGGCCTTACTAAAACTTAAATACGAGATGGATTAATAAGGATTTTTGGAGACTGTATCCCGGAAAACGAATGTTACAAGATAAAAAAAATATATGAAGTTGTGTATACTGCAATGTTACTAAATTTAAAATACATATTATCTTGAGATAAGTAATAAATAAATACAGAATGAAAACTGTATCATGACAGACAGAATATTAAGCAGTTATATCTGGGATGCTGTCCCGTCGCTCTGCCAATGTCTATTTACAATATCGAAACATTATTTTCGATATTGGCATCTTTTCAATGTTATTCCATACTGCTAAGTTAGAAAAAAAGTTAAAAAAAAAGAATATTCTAAAGAAGCCTAATAGGTGTGTTACAAAAAAATATATATAAAATGTTGCATTTATCACGGTGGTAGTATCGAATCCTATCCGTGTCGTTGAATTTTTTTAAATATATTTATTAAAAGTTATAATACCCTTTATAAACATAATTATAGTCAATAATTAAAGTAACTTCTTTTATATGGTGGGTTAATATAATCTAATCTGAATAGGTTTATTTATTTATTTAAATCTTTTGCACTTTGAATCATTATCAGTGATCACTTGTGTACGTCAAATAGAGGTGTCAGGAGGGCCTATTTTGATACCATACTTATCGAAATAAGCCATTCTGCAAGAACACCTCTGAACTTAAAGTTAAAATTACGAGGGTTCCAAACGCGTCCTGGTCTGAGAAGAACCACACAACAAACTCAGCCGGGTGTTAAAATATTTTTTGTGTAGTTTAATATGTTTAAAGAATGTATTTTCATTAACCGAAACGTTTTAAATTATGGTATCAAATTATTATGTAATGATAATGGTTTTTTCGTGTCGCATATAAATTGTTTCTATAATATTTCCCTCTTCGTCAGTATTTAAAATGCCACCAGCGCTAATTAACCACTCACCCCAAGTCTCTATGTGTGCGCTAAATCCGGGTATTTATATGTAAATCCTATTAAAAGTTCGTATAGTAAGGTCTGTGACGTAGTGTTCATAATTAATAATAAATATCTTTATCAATTAACAGTATGTATAATTATTGAAGTGGAAATCTATGATATTTGTTATAATTATATTAAGCAATGTTAACATTTCAAAATTTATATATTCTCGAATCTTTATTCAACAGAAACCTAATTAATTTCACCGCCGTCGCAGTTTCGAGATTGGGCGATGTTAATGAATTTTAATGATATATTTATAAAAAAAAATCTATAAAGGTTTATGATTGTGAGAAAAAAATAATTATTAATCAAATTGAAACCGTGTGTTAATTTTTACGTATTCAAACAATATTAACAAAATTATAGCTAAAGATTTTAGTTTCCCAACAATTGCTGATACGTTTGTCTTTTGTGTTACACTTGTCTTTTTATATGTAGCCCAATACTATAATATCAAACGCAATTTTTTAAAATAATTTTAAATATATTTGTGCAGATTCTTGTCATTCCTTCTTCATTGACCAAATTTGACCATTGATCAAAAATTGGGACAAGAATACACGTGCAATTGCAAGCAATATATTCGTACAATTAGAATAAGAAATTATAAGAATACGGGGTCATTAGTATAAAAATACTAAAATAATGTTTTAGAATATTTTATAAATTTGAATATTATAAAACTATAAATCTATTGGTTACTATCATCTGCACGTGTTATATAATAAATTCAGATCAGATGAAAGCAAGACTTAGTATTCCATCGGTAACCAAAATTCCGGATTTCAATGTAACTCTTGAAATATTGCCCGGAATATCTAACACTTTTCGTGTTATTTTGAGATATTTTGCACCAATAGTGTGTTCAAGAGGTTTAAAGTAAAAAGAGTAGTATACTTCTATGTAACATACAGTGTGTACAATATAGGACACGGAAGTAGGACAGCGATTGTTCAACTGCCTTGTGTACACGTATGAACAGGATGAATGCTTTACCTTACAATATTAAACAAAGCTTTTTTAAAAGCCTGATTATTATTATAGTTGAAATAAAAGGAAAGACTATAATGATTTTAATGCGATATAAAGAAATAAAAGCTAATATATTTACATGAAAAAATACATAGAAATGTTTAACATTAAACAAAATAAAAGAAAAATAATATTGTATTTCTTAATCTTAAGTACAAAAGATTGTAACAAAAATATTATAACAATCCAGGCCGCTCATTACTTTAAAAATACCTTTTATAATGAAAAGATTTGTGTAAGAAAAACATGTCCAATAGTACAGTAAGATAATATATTTAAAAATATAATAAATTAAGTACTTCATATTCATTTGCTATTTAAAATTAAAAAAAAAACCTTTTTATTTAAAAAAAAAACACAAAGAAATATCACAAAGTTATTTAAAAAAATAATTAATCACGAATTTTCACAAAAAATATATAAACTTATATCTTATGCCTTCATGTCTCCATATTTCGAAAAGAAAGCAACGTGTCATATTTTTATATTCTAGATGCTTTCGAGTTGCGTTTGCCACTTAGTGACCCAAGTGAGTCGTCTGCTGACCACCTCTTCACATAAAGTATATACTAGTACCAGTCTTTGCACTTCCCTTAGCATGCAGAGATACAATTAGTATTGAAACTCTACCACAGCGATACTTTGTCAGTTCCTAATATTGTAATTTAATTTTTTGGCAATGCTACCAAATATATTCTTGGTAAATTAGGTCTATAAATGTGGAATGAAAATGTCACCTATAGAATTTCCTTTCAAGTTCTATCAAGTTCAAGTCGTTTAGTATTTACAAGATCACTAAAAGCCAAGCTAACCAATGAATATATTATAGTAACAGCTGTGGCCAGCAAATTTGTCAAGTAATAAGCCATCGTTTATTTATAAAAATCATTTTTTTTAGTTTATTTGTAATTATAAGACTAATCAGTTATTGTATTTTTTTTCGGGAGTAAAAAGTTCCATAAAAATGTTGGCTTTAAATATCAAGAGTTCAATATGCAAGTAAACAAATGGAAAAAGAACAAATACAAAAGAGAAGACAATGTTTATAATACTACATTTAAGGGGATCGAGGATTTTTTCATAATCTATACTTAGCCCTTTTGGATTAGAAGGTGTATTTTAAGAAATTAATGAATTCTGCGCTGATACCTACAATGTTTCTGGCATTAAATCTTACCTTTACTTTGATTCAGAAGTACAATACTTGATAGAGATTATATTTCATAGCGAGAAAGATTTTAGTCAGTATGATACTAATATGCTACAGTAAAAAAAAAAATATTAAACCTTTTACTACATCTAAAACAAGTAGAGACAAAATTACTTACAGAATGTGAATATAGTTAGTTATTCTACGAGTATATGCAGAGGGTATGGTGAGGGACAAATATCTTCTTTGTTATATAAATATTTACTAGTTATAGCCAAGATCTACGTATATTCATTTTAAATTTCCACAAATCCATGTATATTTAGTTTTATCGGAGGTAAAAAATAGCATATAATTAAAGTTTTCTCATCAAAAACCGTATTCGAAAAGTAAAAGGAGTTCTATAAACCATATAGGAAATAGGACCATATTAAAAGCACGTTTCTCATATTCGTCAACAGCTCAAGTAGGGAGCCGCCTATTCGCCGACGCCGGGATTTACATATTCTTATTATTTTATTTCATTAACAAGACACTAAATTTCACCAAAACACTTCTAGTAGCTATTGCATATTGCGCACATACATACTACCATACATATTTATAGTACGTATTTTGCTTCGTTACGATTTTAATTTATATTTTATACTTGTATATATTTGTATATTTATGTATTTTCACACTGGAACTTTCAAAGTAAACTGATAGCTCAAATGGCTTTAATTCATAGTATGAGTTGGCTTCAATTAAGGTTCTGGCAACAGAGTTAGTAACTTAATGTTCTTCATTCGCTTCATGCTAGTAAAGTACGTTAGAAGCGTAGGCATTTCCTTATAAGACATGTCATTTGTCTTATCTTACATATAATATTATTAAGAATAACACAAAGATGCTTTGTTTCTAAGAATAAATATAACGATTTTTTATTTTTATATCTAAATAAGCTTTGAGAATTATATCATCTCTTCTCTAAGTTTTTCATAGTATTAGATATATAATATACAGAAAAGTTTACCATTCCTTCAATCATGAACTTTATTTATATAAGATTTTTTAATTTCCAAAATTAAGTTCTCCTTACTACTTACTTACAAGAAAAATTAAGTTCTCCTTACTACATGATAGTGTAAATCAAAACACTTACTGTAATAAAACAAACATTGCACAAATGATTAAGGCACGAGAAAACAAAGTAGTCAAGTAAATGAAATACCCCCGCGAGAACGCTATTCGTGTTTTTATATTAAAAAGTCAGAGTTTAAATATAATCTAAATTCAAATCATGTTCAGTCGAATTCAATGCCGATAACTTCAATAAAAAGTAAAGTTCCGAATGCAATCGTCTAAAAAAGCGAATATTACTAGTTATTTGAAAATTATATGTTCCAGGAAGAGAGAAGTATTTTAATTAAAAATAGAAAGACGAGAAGCTTCTATTCTGTATAATACCGCAATGCGTAACGCTTTGTGTTGAACTGTGAAAAGCCGAATATATTATTCGTTATCTTATCTGTCCCACGAGCGCGGTACATTTACTACCATTGACTCTATGAGGTTACTGAAAACTTCCACATCTTATTTGAGTGATTTCAAATGAAAGACTTTCTTAAGAATTTATACCGGTGCAAACTTTATACCTCAGTCCCGTAAAAAATAAATTTTCTAAGCAAGTTTATTTTTTAATGAGTTTCATTACAATTGCAATGGAATGTTTGTGAATTGAATTAAATATTTCATGTATATTTATGGAAAGTACCCATGTGCAAGCAAATAGTTACATGAGTCATTACTATTTGTGATTATTAAGCCTTTACATTTCCACACAATTGAGTTGTGTGTTAAAATAAATTTAACTCAAATACTATAAGCATCGCTATTTCTAGGGATTTTAAAGTCTGTTAATTATTCACTGCATTGTTAACTGTTGTTCATTAATCACTCATTGCTATTCTGTTCCCAGTTTACTCTTTAACTTGATCATCCCTGTTTAATTAAGGAAATTAGCTTTAATGTTCCCAGTTCTATGTATCCAAACAGCAAAGTATTTTGGGTTTATAAATGTATTTATATATTTTTTTGTATGATACTTTTTAATATATTATAAATCAGACTCATAATAATTTACAAAGCATCATACTATAATATAGATAGATAATGATATTTGACTACTTAATAAGTTACCATGTACTTATATCAACTGTCGTTTACTTTTATTTTTTTAAAAAACTATTGTTTTACTTTGTATAGTAGCAGTATAGTTATATATAGTAGCAGTTTAATAATTCAATAAATGTTTATTTAATATATTTTTTAATTTTGTTGGTGATTTTTTTTGTTTTGATTTGGTTTCGTATAGACCTAAAAATTTTTAAAATGTGACACTTAAATTACTGTCACAAGCAAAAGAAAATAAAAAAACAGTGGAACCTAATTCGTGAGGCAAAGTTTTTTTTAAATCGAACTATCCAGGGAAATTGAGTTCAGTTAAGAAAACACATGTGTGAAAGCTATTTTCTTTCCAATTTTTAGATAAGATCCACTTGCGAGAGCAAGTGTATCTTAGTTTTTGTTATAAAGTTATTTTTTTTCTAAAATATCATTTAATTATTGAAATTTAAATTGATATGGTGAGCTAAAATCTTGTAAACAATTTCGAAACTATTTAAACATTTGAAAATTGCGTGAGGTATATTTAATGAATTCACAGTGTTCCAAGCTTTCGAACAATATTTACTCGGACAGTTATAAAATTGAAATTCTATTTATCGATAGGTAAATGTTGATCGTTTCTAAATAAAGTTCTTAAAATATGGACTTTAAAAGGCAACTCGATTTTTTATTCCAAAAATCTAATTAGAGCATTCTTTACTTAAAATTCAAACGTTTATATAGCTTTAAATAAATAGACGATATAAGCGTCAGTTAATTTATAACTGAACCTAGTTAACATGTCAGATATAACATGTCAACTATTCAAGATGAGGTATTGCATCCGATCCTGGTAACGTCCATCAGCCAGGAATTACCGTGTACACACCGGAACCATTTAGATGTGGCGTTTGCCTTAGAAGTGGTCTACTCCGGGATTTACTCTAGCAAGAAAGGAGTGTAGTACTTAACCATGCTAAGTTACACAGGAACTCAAATACCCAGAACCCAAACCCATACCCTCTTCTTAGTACACACCCAAGAAGAAAAGACAACATTGTCTAACGAGGGTTATGGATTAGGAGAAGGGCTACGAATCCTAACTGTACACGAAGCACAAGGACACACTTATTGCTCCTTTTAAATAAGTAACACCACATGTTATAGACATGTTATATTGTACTTTGACAGGTAGTCAATAGATGGCGTTGGATTTCAACCCGATGTAATGTGCACGATGTTCAAGTAAATCTATGGCAAGGAGACTTTAACAAACACAATGCTTGCGCTTGTCCAGCAATTTTTGCATAAAAGCCGGGCAACAGTCAGACAGACAAGAATCAATCCGATATTCCGATCTTCAAAATTAATTATAGCCTCTATAATACATTATATATTGCAGACTAATAGCTATATAACAAGTTTCATCAAAAACCGCCCCGTAGTTTTTGGGTGAAAGCCGGACAACAGACAGATAGAAAAAAAAATTATAATGTTTTTTTTTTGGCTTGTCTTACTTTTAATGAAGCCCCCTTGGGGTATAGTTGTTGTTTTTATGAAATGTATAGAATTACACTTTTCTATAGGTTTAGTACATGTATAGATTAAACAAATGACATGTCTATTTGGAGAAGTACTTACGCTATCATGGTTTTTTACTAGCATGAATCAAATGAAGTACATTATGTGGGTAACTCTGTTGCCAGAAGCTTAATTGAAGTCAACTCATAAAGTGAATCAAAGTTATTTGAGCTATTCGTTTACTTTGACAGTTCCAGTGTGAAAATAAAATTAATACTATATTTTATTGTACTTACTTACTATATTTAATTTTATATATATATATATATATATATATATATATATGTCGGCGTTGGCAATGACCTCTGTCAGTGGGACCGTCATCATTTAGTAACGGTTTAACAGGGATCATATTGACAGTGTAGTAAAATAACAACACTACTACTTTATATTTTATCTTCTACAGAATAACAACATTACCTTTTTAATACAGAATTTCAACCAAACCTAACACACTAGCACAAACAGCTGTTTCACTATGCGATGCTGCTTAAAATAGTTGAGATTGAGTGACTATACTATAATTTGGTTATAAGGTTGACGAAGGTTATTTTGTTTACCTCGTAGTTAAATTGACAGTAGAATGTTAAAATTTCTATTCGTTCGCCAAACTCACTTTATCTCACGGGTCGAATCGATAAACGCCTCATTTGTCAAAAACGGTTCAGTTGTCAAATAATCATTCATCCATACTAAAGCTTATGTTACTTTGTACCCCTTTCTCGCTTTGGCTATATGAGCTGTTGGGCGTTGGGTCTACAATTTACGTCTGAGCATTAGCTGTTTTATGGATATCCACATTACTCATTTATATTTTTTTAATTTGCAGCTCTCTCACTCTCTCTTTTGGCAGGTACCAAGGCCAAGCTAGATTTGTTTTTAAATTCAACTTTAAGTTAAGATCTGAAAGTCTCAGAACATATGAATAATTTTACTATAAAGTGAAATTATTGAATTTTGATGAGTACAATAAGTTACCTGGCAAGATTAAGAGTAGTCACCGCCTTATTATTTTTACTTAACGTGTATGTACAATTTAACCCTATTTATCTTTTGTTGCCAATTTAAGACGGTAGCAGCAAAAAACGCCTTTGCATCATTTTATTTTGTTATTTCATAATAATGTCATGCGTGCGATAAATTGTAGTATTTTTGTTAAACAAAATGACTACGTCATGTTTTTTTTTGTAACTGTTTTTGAGTGTGAAATTAAACTAAATGAAGTATGAACTAAACTAACAAAATGATGGAATTTTTAAATATAACATAATCCTTTCTATCACTCATCCAATACATTGTAAATGCAAACCATCTAAAAAATTTGATAATCCAAGTAGTCATCGCTAGCTAATAGTAAAGTAAAAGTTTCTATTTATGTAACCTACTTTGCTAATAATACTTGTGTACTTACTAGCAAAGTTGTTGTGGTATTGCTCGGATTTTGTGAGATTTCGTCAGTGACTATTTTGCTGGAAACGTGCAAATTTTACTTAGGGGAAGTGTTATTACGTTTATCTCATGGAAAATAAATTGAACTGATATTTATATAATAATATATAATATAATATAATTTAAATAAAAGAGAAATATAACAATAAATTCGGCTTCAGCAAAGAAGCTATGAGAGGATTACCTTAAAATGTTTTTGTGAAAATTTGGTGAAGGATACAATATGTAACCACGCCAAAATCTAACTGACATTATTAAAAATTGTACCAATTTTTCCAATTTGGTAGATATAAAACTCCATTTCTTACATATATGTGCTCAAAAAGTGTGGAAATTCGCCACAGACATTAATGTCGAAATTAATGAAGCTTACACTTTAACATTTCCAACACGTATAAAATTTCAAGACAATAAACCGTACAAAGTCCACGTTCAAATACATTAATTCATTCATTCAGTAGGTTCTTAAGTTATGAATAACAACGGTTTCCTTTCTACATTTACGTTTATTATTAAAAAATATATATTTTGACATTCATCATAAACGCAATCAAATCATTTAAGTTTAGCTTATTTCATATCGCTTATACATAGACACAAAATGAAAATAGCCTCTGACCCTAATTTTGATAATGTTAACTATTTTATCATTATAATATACTGACACTATTATCCACACTTTGTGTTTAATTAATTTACTGTAACTAATGTATGTTGTTATTATGGAGGGTTCTGAAATATAAAATCATTATATAAGGCTATTAAAAAAGTAAAACAAACGTCATATATGTCGTTATACTATAACACCAATTTAAGCTCGCAGCTCCGTCAAAAATTACAATACGATTTTGTAATTTAAGATCTGTAAATACTGGATTTCAAAAATGCGTTTTATATTAATACTAGTATTAATTTACGTAATCTATATTATGTAAAAGTTACATGAGTCACGTGTTTGAAGATGATTAAAAAATATTTTTCAGACTAAATATTGTTATGTAAATATAATTTACAGCAAATACACAGTTTATACGGAGGTTTTGGGTATTGGTCCAGATATATATGTTTCAATATTTCTAATTATTTTATGGAATTGTTATAGGGAAATATTATTGTGTGGAGCGTTTAGTATTTTTTATTTGTTACATTACAATAATTATATTATCTAATAGAAGCCATACCTTTGCAGAGCCAGGTACGGATTAGCCAGATGAAATCTATGGGTAACTGCTGATATGATGACGCCGTCTGGGCTGTTGATATTCAGCTCGTTGCTCACGAGGACACTATGTGTCATTGCGCCGCAAATACCAGGTAATAATAATTATAACTAGTCTATCTAATATATTTAATGTTTCTATTTATTTTATTTTATGAATATGTATTATTTAAACAACACGATTAAAGTGTAAAAATATAATGCGATTTTTTTATAAAAAACATATAATTAGTTCCTCTTACTTATTTTATTTCATGAATATTAGGCCTATAATTTAAAACAAAACGATTATTAACATTTCAAATATACAAATGATACTAAAATGAAATAATTGAAGACAATTAAATTATAATACAAAGACAAAAGCCTCTCAAATAAGAAGAAAGAGAAAATTAAATTAATATTTATTTTACTTACACTCAGTGCTTGCTTCGACAAATTTTACACAAAACAGACCGTTGGGTCCTAAATGGAGCAACATCTTCAATATAATACTGACTCTAAAATTTCTTACATTTTCAGCTTTTCTGAATAATTTAGAAATAAAGTTAAAATTTAAATGTAACTTTCGTTTTACATGTAGCAATTTTATTCAAGAGTTCTTTATATTTGCTCTTTAAAAACATTGATGCTGTTAGTATAGAAAAGACTAAAGGCCAAAATGTAGAAATATAGGTTATTTGATAAGTTTTGTTCGTCTGCTTGATATACGATGAACAAATTGTTTAATATTATTATGAATTAAAGTATCTCATTTAATTAAAATGGTTATTTATAATTTAAACTGTTTCAAGATTTCAAGACCGGTGACAAAAAAGTCATCACTGGCCCATTTTGGCACGAGGTGTTTACGGAAGTGTACGAAGAGGAAGAGGAGGAAACGACGACCACAACCGAACCACTGCCGTTCTTTGAAGATGATGCGTCAACTAACAATGTGACCGCACAGTTGGGAAGTCGAGTGCATTTGCATTGTCGTGTTCATGATTTAAGTGAAAAAACGGTAAGCATTTGTATGTAGTTGCAGGTGTAGTCTTGTTGGGAAATTAATTACTAAACAATATCTTTGTTAGATATCCTGGGTGAGACGACGTGGTGAAGACCTGCATCTGCTCTCTTTTGGTCGTCACACATATTCTGCTGATTCAAGATATTCTTTGGCTTTTGAGCATCCTAATGATTGGCGCTTGCTTATTCAGTATGTGAGTGAAAGAGACGAAGGATATTACGAATGTCAAATATCTGCTCACCCACCACTCGTAAGGAGAGTTCATCTACAAGTTGTTGGTAAGTTATTTGCTTGTTTCATTATACCTTTAAATGTTCTATTTTATAATATAAAAATAAATTTTAGCCTATATCAGTGTCCCGACATAGGCTAAAATTTGTTTACAGTTTTTTCATATTTATAACTTTTTTAATTATTTATAATTAAACTCTAAATTAATTGATCACCTACATTCACTAAATCATTTCATCAAATGACGCTAGCATAAATTTTATTGAGTGTTCCATATTAGATTAAGCTAAGATAATTATGAAACTTAACGAAATAAAATTGTTATATACCTTAATAAACATACTTAAAGATCATATTTCTAAAACAACTAATTATTTGTATACACATACTAGCATTTATTTTCTAGTTCCAGTAAGTTATCATAATAAATGCATACCGCACTTGTTAAAAATTTTTCGTCGATGGATTTCCTGTCAACATTTTTAAAGTTTTACTGTTTTAAAATAAAAATAGTTTCACTGTTTTAAGCCAAAATAGTTTTAATGTTTAAAAAAAAATTGTCGTGGATATAAATAATAATAAGTAACAATATTATACTGCTCGGTGTACACTGAAACCGGACTCCAGGCATTAGAACCGTTCATCCCTCGGGTCAAAGAGTCTTCACCCTCCGGTGCTCAGCCATTCCTTCTCATAGACACAGGATCCCTGTGCCTATTAGAAGGAATGGCTGGCAGAATAATATTCATTATCAATTTTAGTCTGCATTCATTATTCAAAGTAATCTTCAATGAACACAATACCGCTTAAAACGTATAAATATAAGCTTTATTAAAATTATAGTCAGTGAAAACTGGCCGATAATTTCATATATAAAGCAAGGGCCATTGGATTATTCCAATTAGTATTTGGCACACGTAGCTGGGTTTATGCGTGAAAGTAAATACAATTTTGGAAATGTTACAAATATCTGTTTCAGTTTATACACTACATTTTAAAATGGTCGCGTTTCTATAGACTCACAGTGAGTACTTTTACTACACGAATATTGTCATAGCAAAGAAACTTTGTTCTTTTAGAAGCCTCAATCTTATATTTCCCAAATCAATATTTCCACATAAAATTAACTTTTTGCTTTCGGTGATTTACAGTTTGTGTTATAACTATTTTAACAAATGAAAACTTGTTACTATTGGAAATATGTCTGATATCATCGTAAAGTTAGCTGTCCGTATGACCAATAGAAGTTCTGGTATTGTTGCCGGAATTATAGAGAGTAAACCCTTAATAACCGTATAATGACTTTGTAGGA
Source organism: Dircenna loreta (assembly GCA_963555665.1). Lineage (NCBI taxonomy): Eukaryota > Metazoa > Arthropoda > Insecta > Lepidoptera > Nymphalidae > Dircenna > Dircenna loreta. The sequence goes on along the minus strand of OY743095.1, from coordinate 11,059,322 downwards.
TATCTATGAACTGTTGTCGTATTAAACCTTTTTTTAATATTCTGAAATTATTACTAGTGCGTCAGAAAAACTCTGTTAGTTATTTTTTTATATTTTTTAGAAAATGTGCATCACATTTAACAACATTTCTTTTGAATGGTTTTGTATACAAGTATTACCTACTTCAAGTGTACATTAATTTTTAATGAATATTTATATATACATGGATGGTGATAATTTTTCAAATTAAATAATATACTACTATAATTTGAACTAAAAAAATTCTCAGTTTTGCAAACATTAGAAGTAATTTCACGTGTTCAATAAAGTCTAACAGCGTCACCATATTTGATTATATGTTTCGTCCTAAGTGACTGCACTAAAATATAGCCTGCTCAGATCTCATCGCATGGGTGATGTATCTGGAGATCTCATACGAAAACATAATACAAAAAATTTGTATAAACTACGCTTCAATCTATAAAATTAATATTCTAATAAGTAATATATTTTCTAGTCTTAATATAGTGACAAAACAACTAGATATATTAACTCTGTAAAAAACATCTTATAGAAATCATATAACATTGATATATTTTACTGAAATATTAGTTTTCTGAAATGAGTTTTGTTATTAAAATAGAAGCTTTGATTGACTAATTTACCTTTATTTTTATTTGCTTAACATTTTAAGGCCTAAATAATGAAACAATTAATAATAATTAATAATTAATAATGAAACACTTGTTTTATTAACAGTAGATTGAAATTTGACCTTGTTCTATCCATATTTATATTTAGTTTCGAAGTTTCTATAGAGCACTGTATAAATCTTAAAAATGTAACACTCACAACTTGAACAAGAAGACAAAGAAGACGATAAAAATGTTTCGAAAAAAAAACTAAATTTTCAGTATGACGCTTAAACGATAAATAATGAAAAAAATATTAAATCTTTTTCTAATTTTAGCTTCTAAATTCAAATTAAGCTGCGAAATCTTTTCTTATTTGCTAATGAATTATATTGGTTCAAAACTAGTCGAGCACTTTCTGATATAATTCCAGGTGAATACAGCCGGGTAAGAATCAATATTATTCACAAGATAATAACTTTCTTACCAATAATTAAACCATACTTATAGGGTTAAATCTGGCACTATCGTTATGATTGCGCTCTGAAGAAAGGATTATAAGAGTGTATTGTTTTGTTTGATTTTTTTAAAATAAATAACCTCTTTTACCTCTTTTACCTCTATTCGCCATGTATAGTCAACATATTAAATTTCCAGTTAATCATTAAATTTTATATAAGTGTATATAAAGTTGGATGGACATTTTTGTCTCTATTTTTACTTAGATAACTAAGTGAAAGACAATTCCTTTATGTATTTTATTTTTTTCTTTCAGTACCAAAAGTGGAAATAATTGACGAAAGAGGTCGACCTCTTCAAGACAAATTTTACAAAGAGGGTTCTATAATAGAACTCCGCTGTGTTGTCAGTGAAGTTCCTCAACCGGCGAGACAAGTTAGCTGGAAACATGGTGGAAGACTTCTGAATTATGACACCAAGAGGGGGGGAGTGAGGTAATCATTTTGTATCAATATACGAAAATAGAAATTAATTAATTTTGGTAAATATTTCAATTTAGCACCTGGATGGATGAAGTAATTAATCATAACTTTCAATAATAACAAATTAATATTATATTTTCAGATTATGTAAATAACGCATACAGATTTAAAAAAAAATTCAATACAGTTTCAGTTATATTTCAATTATTACTCAAATATTTGAATTTAATCTGAAAGATATCTTACGAAAATTTATCAGCTGGCAATATAACAATGACAATTCTTAGACAGAAAGCAAATTTCGACCGGCATATCATACACATTAACATTTATATAATGAAATAAAATTTATATGGAAATAATAAAAATTGTGTTACTATAGTAAGAATGCTAGGTGCCTTCTCATTGTATATATGTTTTTCTAACGGGACCTTAAATGGTTTAGTAAAATATTTTCGTTGTTTTCTTTGAAACACGTTTTAATTTTAACATTATTCCGGTTTTAATTAGTAGCTATTAATGAAAGCGATAGATCTTATAAAAGATTCGATAAATAGGGGGAATTATATGTTGGTTTATTTTGTCCAAAAGTTATTTTGAGCCTTTTTTCTCCACCCGCATTTAATCTTTTCGACGTTAACTGGGTATTTCATCTTGTATAGTGTTTTTCTTTAATTGAAGATATATAATAATTGTAGTGGAATTCTTTCTTGTTTCAGAATACTATATATTTAAGCCTAAAATTATATTTAAAATTAAATATTTTATTTATATTTACCCGGCTGTATTCACGCAGAAATTAAATCGGAATGTGCCCGATTAGTTTCGAACCCATTCGGGGTCCTTAATCATGAGCTCTGAGCGTGGTGGTGGTTAATTTCTGCGTGAATACAGCCGGGTAAATATAAATATAATAGTCATGGTTCACGAAAGTTTAAATATAAAAAAGTAAATATTTATTATATTATATACTTTAAAATGTTTATTTCAATATTATAACTGTATCATATTTATTATACATCAATCATAAATTAAGTTATATTTTTTAATAATTTTAGTTATCCCCTCCATTATACTACAAATTGTATCTATAATGTTAATTTAATGCAGTTAGACCGTAATCAAAAGCTACAGAAACATCTAAGTTTTGTGCCCTTTTGCTTATTTGGCTCGAAGGACCAATAAGCGTAAACAATACTAACAGAAATTGAACAGATTTCTATCTCATGTTTTCCATTTTGCATTGGGTATGTGAACAAAGAAATTGCTGCCGATCCTTTGTAGACGCATGTGAGTTTTGGGACTGAGATTTATTTGAAAGAAAAATATTATAGTTAATTCCATAGCCTTTGTTTGAGTAACGCTATAGGTGAATGAACATTTTCAATAAAATGATTACGTTTGACGGCTCTACGTCCCTAGGCTAATCATATTGGAAGGAAAACATTTCGTTATTAATGTATTTAACCTTTATTGTTTATTCTACAAAAGGCAAACTTAATACTTAAAGGCATTCTCTCCCAGTTATCTTTTTCTATGGAGAAAAATTGTGATAGACGTATTTAAAGGAAAGACAAGTATTTTATAGTTACACATTATACATATATATATACATTAGATTACTATACACGTGTTCATATATCTTAATAATATTGTTATAACATTAGTTGATAATTGAAAATGTTAGTTGATAATTGCATAACATTCAAGTTAACATATTAATCATCATGACTTTAAAAAGTATTCTTTAACACTCTTTTCCTATCTTTAACAAGCTTTTAAGGTGAAGATGATTTTCTTTTTATCTTCTCAAGAAGTTGGTTCTATAACAGAGAAACTTGTATTAAAAAAGGTTTGTGAAGGAAATTGGTGGTATGAGACTGAATGGTTGGACCAATGACCTTATTTATTCAGATGGTTATTAATAGTGCAGATGCCATTGGAAAGATTTTCAACTTTGGATTGCATATAGATGTTTAGGTCATCGGCATAAAAATAATTCGAACAGATGTAATTAGGAGAAATTGTATTTATAAACATAGAAAAATTCATGGGAGAAAGTATTCCGCCTAGTGGCTAGTCAGTTTCTGATAAGCTAATCCGTCGCTCGAGTGAACTGAATGTTGGCGGCCACGAAGATAGTATGAAAGCTATTTAATAACCGATGGGTTAAACTTAGGGGTGATTATTACGATTCATAGTCAAATGCGTTTAAAACATTGGAAATATCTACAAGCACCTACACTGTTATTTAAATACCATCAGTTACTTTATTGAGATCGTTATTGGTACTGTGATTGATTGATTGATTAGAGTCCGGGAAACCCACACAAATATCACATTTTGGACAACGATAAAACTTTTCTAAATATTTGTTTTTAAGCGCTTGACTGTACTATTTTATTCAGAATTCTCAATTCTTTACCCCCTGTAAACACAGACTACCAAAAATTTTCAAATGTATTAAAATTTTCTACGTTCTGCTTCATTTCATGCTCGAACAATTTGTTTTCACATCCCTGTTTACTTTATTTATATTGAAACTGTAGTCTCTTAGTCTAAGAGCTGCCATGCCTATCTGTATTCCTTTGTTCAAAACTCTTTGTTTAAAGGAAACACATTGTCTAGTCTAGTTATTATTTAGCTTTGAAAGCTCATAAATCAATAAAGTTTTGATATTTTGTTTATAAATGTAAATGTTGAATCACATACCACTTTAAAAATGAGAAACGTTAATTACTTAAGTAATTAACGTATATAATTATGAAATATTTGTCAAATCTAAGTAATAATAATTTTGTTGACAGTGTAAAGACAGAGGCAACCTCCAATGGGGCTCTATCACGGCTCTATATCGCAAACGCGAATAGGAATGACTCTGGCAATTATACGTGTTCGCTGGCGGATGTCGCCGCCTCCGCTGTCTCAGTTCATGTTTTAAGAGGTATGAATTTAGATTGTGATTTTTAATATTTAATTACGGATTTATGTGTGATTGATGAAACTGATTTCAACACTATATCTGATTAAATGAATAGTGCATATATTTTTTTGGGTATGAATAAATTTGATAGATCCCTACAGTGTAATTATTATTTACAGAACGATCATGAATTGTAGTGTCATACAAATTCCTTTACAGGTGAAAATCCGCTAGCTATGCAACGAGGAGGTGCCTCTGTATTCCAACCAACGCTGGTGTTGTTCAGCATCTACGTTAGCTGACATATAGCCAGTGCGTTATGTACGCGCTAAATTTAAAAAAAATGTAGTTTAATTACTATGATAGTGAAAATTTTGCAGAACTTTGTACAAAAAACTACTTTACTATAACCAGAATGTCTTTAATGATTTTTAACTTAATGTATCAGACAATCATTATTAGTTTCTGCAAATAATGTTTAAACAAAGTGTAACAGTTTTACTAAGTCTTTTTTTTCACCTTTGTTCCACATACTTGATTTTTTTCAAAATTTTGCAAAATTGTCCAAGACTGTCATTTTCTCACATAAGGTAACCATTATAGAAAAAAATATATTTAAAGGTTTTTTTTAAATACATAATGTAAATCTTACATACACATTTTCCTTTTTTTGCCGTGATTATTTACGTGATGTCTTTTCTATTATAAATCAATAAAATTGTTTACTATTGTAAGTAAACTCATTACAAGTACTATAAAATATTGTCCGTAAGTAATCAAAGTGCAAAATTTTCACTTGAATAATTAATTGAAATATTTAAAATTATATTTAATGGTATTTAAAAAAAAATATTTTTTTTTAATGTGACTAGATATATTTAGGGAAACTTATATAAAAAATCTATCCATTTTCAATATACTGGATGCAGCATTTGTAAAAATGTTACAGTTAAAGTAAGAGTTATTAAGTCTTGTAAGTTTTTGTTTCGGTATCATTAGTATTTAATTTTAAAGTAACCGATAACAATGTTGGATGTGAAAAATGTATTTTCAAAAAATGTAGAAAATACAGGGCAGCGATCGAAATGGAAACCTTTGGGAAAGTGTCCTGTCACTCTACCAATTGAGATGTCTGGCTGGGAGAATTCAGCATTCTATACACAGTTGTGTTTATCGGAACGCTGGCCTCTTTGGGTTTATTTTTCATTATATATTTTGATTAAATTCAAATAAAGTTAACATGGCTGTAAATAAATGTTTTCGGTTGAAGTTAACCGCTATTATAAAACATTTTATGAATTATTTTTGTAATATTATTTTACATATTTTTTATACTACATTATTATTTAATACATATTTAGTCAATTAAATATTACAGTATAATACATAATTCTTTTTTATGTTACTTAATTCTTTATAAGATTGTTTCTTGTTATTACGACTTTTATATGTCGCGGACGTGAAAGCTCATAAATTCTTTGAAATACATGATAATAACTCTAATTGTCTGCGAAAAATAATAGCGTTCATAAAAGAATTATGGTGTTGTGTTATTGTTAAATGAACATTAATAACCTCTTGTATTTTCAAGTAGTCTCTTAATAGTTTAATTATGTATGGTTATAACATTACCTACTCTTTTTATTTAACTTATGTTACATATAACTTTTTGTTTCATATTATATTTTGTTTACATTTAATTTTGTAAATAATTAAAACTATTATTCGTTAAAAGAGCGTCAGGGTATATCCTTCATACAATCAGTGCAATAGTATACACACAATTGATAAAACGATGGTATAAATCTTCTGATTACCAGTTTCGGGTAATCAGAAATCCCGGCGGTGAATATTTTTGATGACGCGTACTTAGATTTGAAAATAATTTTTATTTGTTTTCCTTTTCTTTGAAAGATATTGTAAATTTATGTGTTTTGCTAATTGATTTTTTATTAAATAATAATAAAAGGGAATCAATTTTTTTTGTACATAACAAATATATATATATGTATATTCTGTCAACGAAATTAATATTAATTCAAGAATGATTTGTTTCCTACCTTGATTTGTAAAACTACCATTTAATTAACAAAATTATATGGTATAGTCAAGGTCCAAGACATATTTTTAATTAACCTTATTTTAAAGGTAATGTTCACGTCATGGTCTCCCTGTGTCTTCTTAATTTATTATAACATTTATAATAACTTCGAAATATAAAAGGTTTAATAAAAATATATATGATATTTTTATTTGTAATGTTGTTAATGTAATAAAAATTTTTTTTAAGGCTTTACCGGATACCTGATTATTGTAAATATATATACCATAATTTCAATCCAATTTTGGTTATACTTTATTCACAAAATTATTAATTTTCAATCATGAAAGTTTTATCTATTGAAAATAGTTAAACTATTTTAACTAACTAAGAAATTAGCTAACTTGACTGAGCTCTTTCCTTTGGGTTAGTTTCTTTTAGTAATCATTTCGATATATATGAGATATAAATAAGATTATATCATTTTACGACTGGATCTCGATTAGACTATCTCGATAAGATTAGGTCAGTATACAGAAAATCAGTTTTGATCGAAATTATACTTCAAATACTTTAAAATTGCAATAGGTAATGTATATACAAGTATTAAAGTACCACTTGGTATGTATTCTCTCGAAAAATCCCAGCTTAGAACACAAATAATATTTTTAGTTTATGTATCAATTAATATTAAGACCTGTAAAATATATCTTGTAAAATATTCTTTAACAAATATATTTCAATCTGTAATTAATAATTGAATCATAATTATGATTAAGAAATTAAGAGAAGTTGTTTATAATAAACGGAAGATTCATTATTTGCTGTGTTTTTCTTTCGTACATTCATTATTTAAATTATTGTATAAGGGCACACAGAAACAAATACTCGTCTGTTAATATTATAAAGATGTAAAGTTTTTATAAACATGCATTTAGGAAATTTAACGAATAACAAGATACCTTGATTGTAGACAATAGGTTATATCCTGTTGATATCCCATAGAGCTATTCGTATAAAATTGATAAAATTTGCATTTGGTTTCTAGTTAATTCATTAAAGTTAATTATATTAATGGTCTGTCCTTTTTCGTAAAAGGTTTATGTTATATTGTAGTGTGTGTTGATGATACCTAGCTTATTTTTAAAGTTGTGGACCGGTAATAGCCACAAGGCTGACCCCGGGTCACCTCTGCTGGGCATGAAGGGGTAGCCGGGGAGTTTTAGTGGGTCCCATTCGGTGTCAATATAGGGCGCCGAGTGAACCCCACACACGTCCGTCGCCTCGCTAGCGGCGGGTATGGTTCGGTCGGCGAATCTCTCCCCGAAAAAAAAAAAAAAAAAAAAAAAAAAAGGTTATTTTTAAAGTTGGGCGTAATAAGATTAATTATGACGAAGTAAACAGCGCTTTGTCAAGTGTTCTTCATTTATTCGAAATTATAATCTCGTAATTTGGACGTAAACACTAAGAAAACTGAATGCATGGAGTTTACACTTTCTACTATAAAAAGTCAAACTTGTTGATTTCTCCTTGACAATGAAGTGTTTATTAACTGACTCAAAACTTATCCTAGGTTTAACTTTAGATGAAGGCTCCAGTGGAACCTCACCTCACATTTGCAAGCCAACGAAGCTCCCGTCATCTTTATCATTATCAAATAATATCATTAGTAGTATATTAGTTAGTATACCCACTTTTATATTTCGTGTCCTCTACCCAAAGGTTGCCTGGAAGAGATTGCTCTTTAGCAATAAGGCCGCCATTTGTAATAGCTTATCTTGTATTTGTTATTGTTTTTATATATTTTTTTTTGTTTGTTATGGTACAATAAAGCATATAGTATCGTATTGTATTGTTTTATGTTATAAGTGCAGCTTAAAGTAATTCTATAACTATTTTTTTAAAGAGCTAGCGGCCTATTTATAACCTAAAAACAAGAGATTTTGCAATATTTGACAGAATATTAGATGAAGTACAGATTATTATAATTTTAAACAAATTTGTAGCTAATAAAATAAGTAAGCATGTAGTAATTTTAAAAATGTTGTCCACAAATGAATAACTACTCAATAAAATTGTAACAATATTAAAATATATGAGAGAAGATTTAAATAAAAATGATATATAATGGGATTTGTGGTAAAATTGTATGATATAGATTAAGCAATAAATTAAAAAATCGTAAAGTGTTCAAAATAAATGTCTCATTTGAGAATATCGATGATGCTTAAATTTCAAGTGGAAAAAATTGTGGCGTCTTTATAACAACACAAACTATAACGGAGAGGCTTAAAGATTATTTTACAAGTAAAAGCCAAAAAACCATAGTATTAAATAAATTGAGTTAGCAAACATGAAACGCTATTGTTCCTTTAACATTGGCATATTGTTTTCCTATTTTCTAATCTTTTTGAATGACCGGTGATGTTGCCAGATATCATAACTTGGAACGTCCGATCTGTTTTTCTACTAATATAAAAAAAACACATGAGTTGGATTAGGTTATATCTTTGATTGTTTAAATTAGTCATAAGTTGATATTAAGTTGCAGGGGCTTAGGGATTTATCTGCCTCGCTTCGATATTAAATACGATAGTTTTCATTGACCTTCATTTTGAAAATTTTTCAAATACATAATTTACTTGAAAACCTTTTGGCCACTCACCAAATGCTAAAATGTTCCCCTTTTGACATACAAAATAAAAACAAATGCATTATTTTAAATCTGGCTACATTTTTTAAAAATACAAACATTTATAAAAATAATCATTCTATTATATTAGAAAGCCATTACGCCATTACATCAGCTGCGGTGTTAGTTAACAAAAATGAACATTCAAGAAAAAATATATTTACTTGAATTTGGATTGCATAATTACCAGTCCTTCTAAATTAATAAGTAAATGAAGTCGAAAAAACTGAAAAATACCATAAATAAATAACACTAATATTTATTGATTCGGTTTAGAAGTAGTTATTAGAAGTCTGACAAGTTTACTTTGAATTAAATGTTTGGGATCAATGGCAATATTAGTTTTAAACTTTTGAACTTCGTCAATCCATTGTAAATTATATCACATTCATTTAAAATCCTTTTTTCTGGATCATTACATTCTTGGCAGAGTGGTAGTGCTATTAGTGTTGGTTTTAGTGCTACGAATCTATATACCGAGACTCCTCACTAAGTTTAATACATTTTCAGTACAATCATGCATCTGGACAATTACAAAAGTCTTAATTTGGTTTGTACACATGTCACGGGTTATTTTTATGGAATATATATTTTTTCTATTAATGTCTTAATGTACATCATTAAATTCATTAATACATTACCTCTAGTATTCTTGATCTGAATATACTTTTTTTTGGTCAATTTCTTTATTAATATTATGTAGGGTACAAAAAATATTAAAATACATTTTGTGAATGATTGTAAAGAAAAATGTTTAAAAGTAGTTTCACATTACATATGAAAATTAGTATTGAACTAATCAAGTTTATAAGAAGAAGATGTCTGAGGAAGAATTAAGAACTTATATGAAGTTAAAAAATATATATCATACATCCCTTCAACGTAACGGCTTTTAATGTTCCGGTTGGAAATGACAACATAAATAACTCATACGGTTGACGGGTTTTTGGTTTTGTTACTTAAATATCTAAGAAAACTTTCTTTTTACCTTAATAATAAAAGATACAAATTAGTATAATTGGAAATATTGTGTGGGCTGTATGTGCAAACTTTTAAGGTGTTTCATTTTCATGTGTACAATTTTTGTTTTTTATAATAAATTCTTTTTTTTCTGACTTTGGTCTTTTTATACCCGTTTTAAAAAAATCTAAATAAAAGAAATTTATAAATAGCTTATTTCGATTTACTGATTTTTAATCATTAAAAGATCAAACGGCATTTAAATAACCATTTGAGTTAAATAAAAAAAATACGAAGATTATAACTGATAACTTATATCTGATAACTGCCAGCACCAATGCTTATTAAAAAATACATTTTAATGTTCAAGTATTTTAAATACTATTTAATTGAGCTAAAAAAAAATATCACATCATTAATAAATAGAATGTCAACAATACTACAAAAATATTGATTTGACTTCTTTCAGTTTTAGTTTATAAATTATTTTTATAAATATTAAAAAAAATAAATTGAATGACCAATTTTTGGCAGGCTTAAATCAATCTATAATTTACTTCATGCTACATTAAATCCATAAAAGTTAAATTTACAACTTGTTCTATGCCATTATAAAGTATCATTTAAAGCTTTCTTTAATTCGAATAAATATATTATAATGAAAAATAAACCTATACTGGCCCGGATTTGAACCAGCACCAATGTTTTAGAAAACCATCAAGTATGGTCCGGAACGGTTTTCCTGAGGTCGTGGTTTGAAATCCGTATAGGTTTATTTATTTGAACTGGTGGTTCGGCCAGTGGTCGAAATTCGACCATATAATAAATTTAAATTGTAAGTAACTTAATATACATTATTAAAATATAATATTCAAACATTATTAAGGTTCTACTGTCGAAAACTAAACTACTATAACCACAGATTTGACCAAGACTGTTATTTGCCAATTTCTTTATTGAACAAATTATATGAAATTAAAAGAAAGTAAAGTAAAGAATATCTATTTAAAAAATGTTTACTAATACAAAACATGCTATATGAGGATGCAAAACAAAAAAATTATGCGTTAAAAATACTATCCATTTAGAGCATTTTTTATCCCATATTGCATAAATTTTATTAATGATTTAAAACTTCTCTGAAAACAATGTTTTTTGTAAAAACTCTTTCATCATTTGCTAAATGTCCTTGGCCGTTATATTCAAAAGTATAGTTTTTCCTCCAAATGCTTTATGTTTAGCATTTTCATCGCATAGATCACGTACATAATGTATTTTTTATACATTATTATTAAAATCTTTTTTTATATTAAATGAGGCAAATCAAACTTTTTTTTGAGTACTCTATGTCTATGCACAAAATAAAAAACAAAATATATATATTTTTGATATGTCAATGTCAGTACTATAAAAGAAACATGTTGTATGAAATGCATGGCAGTGTGTGTAATGTTTCTATGTCTATTGACAAAATGAAAACAAAAGAAACATGTGTGTGTGAAATGCATGGTAGTGTGGGTAATGTTTTATTTATTGATTTAATGTACTTTATAAGCATTATTATTGAAATATATAAGCGTTCTGCACTTCTCGTACACATAAACTATAAGTGTGCCAAATTTTATTCTACTGTGTCCGCGCAATTTTCGTAAAAAGGGGTCCAAAGTTTTGGCATCACGTATTAATATATAGATTTACGAAAATTATTAAGTCTTTTTATTTGATGTTTTTTTCGGCATACATTCATGTTTATATAAAAATTCAGTGTCTTATTATGTTTCCAATAACTTACAACCATTATATCACTAGGAAATTGGACAACGTCTTGTTTACCTAAAATGTATCTAAACAACATTTAAAATAGTGCTATTTACTTAAAACATTATTACATCATTCATTCATTATTATTTCATTCGAGTGACTTGTCAATGCTGACGGCGAACTAGCTAGACAGGTAGCTAGGTGAGGTGAAAATCATTCACGGCTTTGTGATTGCTAAACATTAAAGCATATCAATTGAATGGATTCAATGCAACCATTCCTCAATAGAATGCATTTCATTCATCCACATAATAGATTCTTAGAAAATGTATTCTGGGTATAATGATTATAAATATTATTTGGTTTTTCAACTAATGGTATGTGAGAGAAAGCTTTTAGTCGGTATGATTATACTATGGGAAAGTACATAAAAATGTTATTTTATTTAAGCGTTTACATCTAAAATAAATACAGACAAACTTGCTTAATTAATATAAATATGGTGTGTTATTCTATATGCATAGTATGTACAAAATCAAAATCAAAATCAAAAATATCTTTATTCAAGTAGGCATTTACATGCACTTTTGAATCGTCAATTACATTACATTCCATTCAAAAAAAAATGTCAGTATGTCAGTCCGTGAGTAAGCTACCACCAGCTCGGAATGCGGCTCTGCTGAGAAAAGCTGGCCAGAAACTCAACAGTTGCTCTTTTTTTTTAAAAACAATTTAACAATGTTTGATGTATACATTAGAGTATCCGCAAATGAGTCAACAAGCAAAGCTCCACAACCTAACCTTTTAGTTGACCGAAATACGATCAACCAAAAACTCCTGTATGCTATAATAAGCTTTTTTTTAACAGAATACTTTTAATTTTACATTTAAAAGCAAGAAAAGGAAGATCTAAGATATCTTGTGTGTGTTAATAAATTTATCGCTATAATAATTATTACTATTTGTTATGAGTCTCTCAGCCTGGTAGCTTCAAATTGTCACAAATCTATGTATGTTTAATTTTATTGCAATGATTTAATTTAGCACCGTTTTGTTTTTAAAATTGTATATTTATTAAGTGAAATGACTTCGATAATAAGCTAACATTACACTAATTGTCACCAAAAGATCTCTAGTAGTTTTTGAATGACGAGCGAATGAACCAAAATGAATACCACACATGTTTCAACACGGATTTTATTTTAATACTATTTTATTATAAACATAATCCAAAAATATAATATTAATTATATTTTCACAATGGAACTGTCAAAGTAAATGGATTGCACAAATGGCTTTAATTCATAGTATGAGTTGGCTTCAATTAAGCTTCTGGCAACAGAGTTAGTAACTTAATGTTCTTCATTCGCTTCATGCTAGTAAAGTACGATAGTAGCGTAGGCATTTCCTTATAAGACATGTCATTTGCCTTATCTTATAAATAGTATTAATTATAATAACACAGAAATGATTTGTGTCTAATAATAAAGAAAATGTTTTCTTTATTTAGACTTAAATGAGTTTATAAAATCGTAGCATATTTTTTATAACAGCCGGTAAAAATAAATAGAAATCAAACCAATCAATCAAAAATGAATACGAGTGGAAAGCGTTTCTCGGAGGATTTTAAATTGATATTTCATGTTTTATTAGTTCTTTGTATAATTTTCAAATTTTGAGAGTTTTAAGTTTAATCTTTTACGACGAGATCATAAAGTCATGAACTTTATTAATATATTACTTTTTTATTTGCAGGTATTCCGATATATTGAAAATAAAATTATCAGAAAGAACATTTCGATACTTTTCTTTTATATTACAAAATTCTTATCTTAAGAAGGTGACACTTAAGAAATAATAATAATATAGTATACATTGTATCGTGAGTTAAGAAATATATAAGAAAAGTAACTTTTTCCGTCTTAGCTCTCCGTATGGCAAGGCTTCACTTCTACTCTTGTAAGAATTGGAAAGACTTGCTTGCAAACAACTTTTAAAATCAGAAAATAATATTAATTTATTTAATTTATGTGATTTGACATATAATATTGCTTCGTATAAAGCTATTGCTTCTCTGATAAATACTGAGGAGAGAGTATGACATCTAAAATTTAAAATAATTTTGAATAGAGAGATCCAAACAGCAGCACCAACATAATTATTTTCTTCAAAATGAGATGCGTCAGTGAAAATTAAAAGCCAACCTGGCCAGTTTTTGTCTAACGTTTTTAAAAGTACAGAATTAACTTCTAGAGTAGTTTTAGAAATTCCAATATCAATCAAAATATTTGGCTGAAATATAAGAGAATCAAAGGAATTTTCAAATAATCTTTGTTTGGTATTTTGGGAAATTCAAATTAATAAGTTTATTATAGCTGTTGGATAGATAAGGAATGGACTTATTTTTCCAATATTTAGCGATAGTTAATAGCTCTGAAAATAATTTAAGTTTTGGAAAAATATCGGTTACTAAAATGCTAAGATTATCCATAGTGCTCATAATACCCTTTCTGAATCCAAACTGAGTACTAGATGGTAGTCAATTGTTTTCCAAATAAAATTCTAAGCGATTCTTAAGAAGGTGTTCCATGCTCTTAGCTAAAGTTGAAGAGAGAGCAATAGGTCTGTAACTTAAAAGATCAAGAGGATCTTTACCCGGTTTTGAAATTGGAATAATAATTTGTTTTTTCCATTCCTGGGAAATAAGAGCCTGAAATAATAAGGTTATTAATTAAATTTAGAAAATATTTTTTTGTTTCAAAATCTGCTTTAACAATAAAAGAATAAGAAATTCCATCTTCACCAGGGGAGGAATCCTTTAAGCCATCAAGTACAATTTCAAGTTCAGAAATAGAAAAAATATTATTTATAAAGTTATTATTTTTGGGCACACTCGTATATGGGGAAATAATTAACAAACCCTCCGCTTCTTCTCTCGAAAGAGCCCAAGGAGGAGCAAGTTTGCTAAAAAAGTGAAAAATTAATTGAGCATGGTCGTTAGAGACATCATTTCTTGCAGAAAAAACCCCACGGATTCTTTTAATATTGGTCCAGACAAACGAATAATGTGAGCAAGGAGACAAACTTTCACAAAAAGCAATCCATCCATTCCTCTTCTTAAATGAGAGTAAGCGTTTAGTCTTTGCAATTGTGTTTTGTAATTTTAAAAAGTCCGAGTCTTTTAGGTAAAGGATTTCAGAGTCTTTTCGTTTAATAACTGATTGGGTATACTCTGGATCCCACCAAGGAGGGGAAGAGATACGACTTCGGCCCATATTCTTTAAAGGAAAAGAGTGATCAGCGGCATATCTAAGAATAGTCACAAAGGCAGAATAGCATTCTAAAAGATTTGCAGCAGAAATATTAGGTAAGGATTTAACTTTAATATTAGTAATAGAGGCAAACTGTTCCTAATCATTAAGTTGATATTTCTGAAGGGGAGGAAGAACTTTAACAGGACAAAAAATATCAGGGAAGGAGATAATAATCGGGAAATGATCGCTTCCAAAAGAATGAGGCAGCACTTGCCACTTTATTGAGGAGGCTAGAGAAGGAGAAGATAAGGAAAGATCAACAGCCGTACTTTTATTTTGTTGCGGTGAAACTCTTCTTGTTGGGGACCCATCATTTAAAACACATATATTAAAATCGTCAAAAAGTTCAAGAAGCGTGGACGCAAAAGAGTCTATTTTATGAGAGCCCCAGACGGTGTGGTGCGAATTAAAATCACCCACAATGATGAAGGGGGGAGTAAGAGAGGAAAAAATCAGGTTAAGTTCTGGAATGCATGAAGAACTTGGATGAGGAATGTATATTGATGGTATAAAGATATTTGCAACTTTAGCTGGAACGGCATTAAAAAGATTACAATGAAAGGGGGGAAGAGAGATACGGGAAAATATAAAATGTCTATTAATTAAAAGAAGAGTTCCACCATATCCATCAACCCTGTCAACCAACCCATGCAAACCCAGGGACTCTAAATAGAGAACCAGGATCAAGCCATGTCTCCAAAATGGCAACGACTGCAGCATTATGGTGATTAATCATGAAACATAAATCAGGTTTCTCATGTTTGAGAGAACGACTGTTCCACCGAAGTAAGGATAGGGTTTTCTTTGGGAGGGGTATTGTTAATAATATTGAATATTGATTTTAAAGTTTTTGTCACGTCTGTCGGTAATTCTATGTTGTGATTGGATAATAGACTTAGCAAGGAAGATAAAAGAATTTGGACAATATTGTTCACAGGATTTTTTTTTGTAAAAGCACAAGAATTTGAAAGGGAGGAATTACATTCTTTAATAATTTCGTTGTGAGTCGTTAACGTGAGTGTTCCATGCAATTTTTGTCATTGGCTGCGTGTTTCCCGCGACATAAAAGACAAGTAGGATTTTGGGAAGTACATGAGTCTCCAATGTGTTCTTCGGCACACTTATAACAGCGAGCCTTGGAATTACATTGTCACATAGTGTGGCCAAATCGACAACACTTCATGCACTGAATTGTTGGATATAAATACAGTTCTATAGGAAGAGAAGTATAAAAAAATAAACATGTGAAGGTAAAACTTGTCCGGTAAAAGTGACAACCACTGACTGTGTAGGAATTCAACTGACCGACTTATTTACCACAACTTTTCGGTTTAAGTGTCGGGTTTTAATTATTTTACCACAGCCCAATGGTACCTCAGCCGATTCTATAAACTCCTGCATATTATGCTCCGTTGGAATATTTCGCACAATTCCCATACGAGTAATACAAAATGTAGGAATTACTGCAGTTAACTTTTCTAAATTCAAAAATGGGTTATTTATAAAATTATTGGCGTCTAAACCTGTGGAAAACTGTACAGAAACACGATTTTTATTAACATTCTTCATACCACGTTTTACTTAATTTTTAACATTTTGTTTATGTAGAACTTTTCCAACTTGAATTGCAGTCAGTTTTAGATTTGGAACACCATCTTCACAAACCTTATTGATGTGTACTATAAAGGGCCCTTTGTCTTCATCAGTATATAACATATAGCATATATACCATAGCAATAGGAAAGGAATACTGAGGGATATCGGGGGATCTGTATCCGCCTCCATATTTTTAGAAAAACAAAATACAAGCGACGACATATAAACTAAAAAAAATATAATAAATAATATTAATAACACTTACCGAACCAAAACAAAATAGTTAATTAACAAACGATATATACACAAAACAAAAAGACACGTTTTAATAACCAAATATGTAAGATATATTAAAAAATATTATCCAAACAAAACGTGAAGTGATGTCTCAAACAGTCAGCTGTCAAGTCAATTTATATTTATATTTATTTAAGATGTCTTTGTTATAATGGCTTCCGTTTGGTATTTAGAGAAGATTTTTTTCTTAAGATATACTGTTTAAAAATCAATACTTAACTGTTGTGTTGTACAGAATACTTAGAAATACTTAAAATAATTTCGAATAAATAGTTTTTTTACCCGTTAAATAGTATCCATTACTTCTAAGTAAAGTACCTTCATACACACTCTAGTGTGTATGAAGGTACTTTTTTATTCTATGATTTTACTTTTTCTTAAAAAAAATATCAGACTTTAACCTAATAAAGTCTCTTTTTCAAGGTTCTTTGAGTTGCTATATAGTGTCATTGGACATTACAAATGAAATGGAATGCTTGCAAAACTTTTCTACTGCATATAATAATTTAAAATATGAACCATTCCTTTCATCACTCCTTTTTATCTTGTTATCGAATAAAACTACTAAGGAATTATTTTTTACCAACAGGTAATTATTAGCTAGCTTTTACGTGTTCATAAATATTTTAAAGAAAGCTGTGTTAAAGTTAAGAATAATGCTTTGAATATTTTATTTTAACTTTTAAAATGTAATTTAAATAAGCAAAAATTTTAGTTTCATTGAAAATTAAACTGATTGACAATCAGACAGTTATCATTGACTACTAGATACTATCAAACACAATTTATATATTTCAAGATTTATCAGAAACAAAAAGATGCGTTACAGTTTCGCTATTGTTCAGTTCAATCTTGAATGAAACATATTTGCAACTGTCAGGACGACACTTGAATAATGAGGTGACATTCAGATGAAATGGAAAAGAAAAGATAGAATGAAACCGCTCTAAGAAAAAAAACTCGAAAGACTTAAGTAAATTTCTTATAAAAGCTTTTATTTATTTTAGGAAAAAAAAATATCTTCGATCATTCTACATAGTCCTTCCGAAACAAAAATACCTTTTGGGTAAATTTGTAATTTTTACTGAGTTCAGTAATCATTTAACTGACGCTCATATCTTACATTTGTTTAAAATTATGTGTACAATAGAAGACATAAATAATGTTCTAATTAATTTTTTGAAATAATGCATCAAGTTGCATTTAAAAGTCAATATTTTAAGAAAATCTTTTAAAACGATAAACATTTAACGATAAATAACGGTTTTAAACGTATTAGTAGTCAGTAAATATTGAAAAAAAAATAGAAATGTCTGAGTAGATATAGTGAGACAGCTTGGAGCACTGTGCATTTTATAAATATACGTCATGCAATTATTTAAACGTTTTAAAAGATTACGACATAGTTTCTAAATTTAATACAATATTTTGAATCATTGTAATAATAAAACCTAAAAAAATATTTAAAAAAATATTGACTGCTTAGTAAAGGCAATCAAGACAAAACAAGAAACCAGTGTAGGTTTGTCGCAAGTAGGTCTAGTCTAAATACAGGAAAAAAATATTTTTTTAACATATCCTTTACTGAATTCAATTTCCTTGGAGAATTTGATTTAAAAAGCATTGCCTCATGGATTAGGTTCCACAATTTTTTGTTTCTCTTGCTTGTAAAAGTTATTAATATTGTTGCCACATATTTCGCATATTTTTTATAATATAAGGATAAGATTTTTAAGGATAAGATTTTTTTGGATACCTTTGGGACAATACGTTTATTTTTTTATTTAAATTGAAAAAAGTATCGTTTGAGATAACGTTTTGTATTTTAGTTCTTTGTGAAAAAAACATTTAGAATAAAATTAAAAGTATCATAAAATAGAAAGTAACAAATTAAAAAAAAAATAAAATGTTTTGCTTTGGATGGACAGAGTTCGGAACACAAGATCATTTCCTTAATTAAACATGATCAAGTCAAAGAGTAAACTGGAAAAAAAAGCAATGAGTGATTTATGAACAGTTAACAAAGCAGTGGATAATTAACAAACTTTAAAACCCCTAGAAATAGCGATAGTATTTGAATTAAGTTTATTTTCAATTCACACAACTCAATTGTTTGGAAATGTAAAGGCTTAATAATCACAAAAAGTAATGATGTAACTATGTGCTTGTACATGGGTACTTATCATAAGTATTGTTGTAATATTTAATTTAATTTACAAAGATTCCATTATAATTGTAATAAAACTCATTAAAAAATAAACTTGCTTAGAAAAGTTATTTTAGAAGAAAACCTTCTTTGCGGGTCTGAGGTAGAAAGTTTGCCCCGGCGTAAATTCTTAAGAAATTCTTTCAATTGAAATCATTCAAATAAGATGTGGAAGTTTTCAGTAACCTCATAGAGTCAATGGTAGTAAATGTACCGCGCTCGTGGGACAGATAACGAATAATATATTTGGCTTTTCACAGTTCAACACAAAGCGTTACGCATTGCGGTATTTTTCAGAATGGAAGCGTAAAGGAAAGCTTATCCTTCTGTTTTTAGTTTTAATACTTTTTTACTTCTGGAACATATAATTTTGAAATAACAAGGGATATTTACTATTTCTGACGTTTGCGATCGGAACTATACTTTTTATCGAAGTTATCGGTATTAAATTTGACTGGACGTGGTTTGGACTCTATTTGAAATATGGTTCTTTAGTATAATGCTAGAAGTGGGACGGCGAAATTATTTTATTTCCTTCCCTACTTTGTTATCACGTACAAAAATCATTTGTGCAATGTGTATTTTATAACATTACATTTTTTAATTTATATATTCATGCTATAGATGCTACCTTTTCTTTTCTACCTTGGAGTTGTACAGACACTTACATATATACTACTCTATCAGTTACCTTATTAAACATCTGTTCGTATGAAAGCATGATACTTTACGTTTCGTAAGCAATCATTTTCTCACACACAGCAATATATGAAATTTAACTATCAATATGCAGTAGCACTATCTAAACGACATTAGTAGGTACTGTACAGGGTGGCAAATGAGAAGATGGTCCATGTGATTAAAAGTAATGCCATCACCCATTGACTTTTTCAACATAGATACAAATGCATCCCCACCCTTGAGGAATAAGGATAAAATAATTTGGACATGTATGGGTGTTATATTTTATTTTATTAAGGGAGGATAAGAAACTTAGTAATTAAACCTTAGATACTGTTAATCTAATAAATATGGACTTAAACAGATATTCTTTACACAGAGATATACCCAGAATTCAATTATTTTTCATTATACCGACTTTTAATTAATTAGATCCCGTTCATTATTTTAATCCCGAATCCATTTGATCAAATCTAGACGAAAATTCATAAGACATAAATTAAGATGAAGTAAATATCACTGAGGCTTATTTCAAAGCAAATGAATTGTAAAATAATAGTAGTAGTTTTCGATTGCTTTATTGAAAAAGAAGTAATCAAAATATTATGCTTTTATTCTATTGATATAATCAATAGTTATGATTAACATAATTCAATCACATAAAGTAGTTAAATATATATATTTTTTAATTTGACTTCATTTGGAAATTATAAGGTACGATACAATATGACCACTTTTATAGTACAAAACGTTCTATACTTTTGTATATTTCTGTACAACAAAAGAACTTAAATATCAAGAAGTTTTGAGCACTTGTGTAGCCAAGAAGAATAAAAAAATATTTTAATGGTTGGGCAACTTTACATCTTCGAAAATTTGTTACCTTACATTTATATTAATAAAATGTTTTACCTCTAGTGCTGTTATCATTTATAAAGTAAACATATATAATACAATATTTAAGAAAATTTAAATCCAATCTAAAAGATGACCATCGTAAATAAAGTAATAAAATAGCTCCATTAAATAATAATATAAAAATAATATTGTTTTTAAACAAAGAAATGTGAAATTTATTGAAACGAGATATCATCACAACTGTAGGTGATAAAAAAGTTTCTGGAAAATATGCAGTCACTAAGACGCTAAAGGGCTACTTCACTAATAGTCGAATATAGGTTACTAAAAATGGTCAATTTACTTGAGTGTAAGAAATTTCTGTTTTTTTTTTGTTGCAGATAATTTTAGATTTAATGCGAAGATACTATACTTGCTGGAATTTTCTATTCAGCTATGTAAAATGGTTCCTTTTGAGGATTATAGCATAACAGCTGTCAAATATTTTTTCTAATTTCAGACCCATCTTCGTAGTATCCTATATTACCGTCATTTAGTCAAATATTTGAGAAAATTACGCTATAACAAATAATGTTACATTTTAATGAGGATTGAATAATGCATTTACTTAATAGTTAACAGTGTGGTTTGAAGAAAGGTAGAAGAAAACGACCCAGCGGGTGTTACGCCTCACCCACAGCTGCGGCAGACCAGGTAGAAAGAGACATAAGTCGGGAACCCACCACGCCCAGACCATTCAACGCCAAGCGCAACCGTGGCGTCGCACTCAGCAAAGACTAATCTAGGCAACATCGGTTGCCCGGACCGTCACCCACCAAGCACCCCTCTATTAAGTGCTTTGTAGAAAGAGGTCCAAGCTCTACCAGCGCAGACGGCCGCCTCCTCAGCAAGAAAGAGACCGCCGAGCACCCGTTGTCTTTCTTAACTGAGTTTAAAGATTTAGTAATTTTATGACTAACGAATATTAGACAATTTTGTTCATCTACTATAAAGTGGTACTTTGCATGGTTCGTTGTTCTTATACTCTTTTCACTACCACATTTTATTTGAATAGTAATTGGATTCCACATATCAATTATAATGGTAATTCAAATAGTTATATAAATTTTCTATAAAAAAATCAAAAGAGTATCTAATTTTCTCCCGAGACGTTTCCTTCAGAACTGTGATATTAGAGTGTAAAGTTTTATATGAGAATTGACTGACAATTTAAAATTATTTTAAAATAATTACTTCACAAGAATTTTTTACAATAGGCAGATTTAAGTGTTTCTAAACTCCAATTTCGTGTTAGCGATAGGGTGATTATTAATGACTTTGCCCCAAACCAGTTTGCGGGACTTGTCTACACGATGCCGCAGTATATCAAGGTTATTCCTATATTTCTTTAGGCTTTTAATCGATTTATATTACAGCAATTTTCGTTGTTAGTAGTAGTAGTAGGCTATTACAGCAATTTTCGTTGTTAATTTCAGCTTTAAGGTATACAAATATGTTGCATTTTGTTTTTTTTTTTTTACAATTTGAAAATATATAACTATTATATAACAAATCTGTCAAAGACTTCACTCACTCTTCCTCTAAAAATATTTTTAGGGTAGTGACTGTCCGATTTAATTGAGTAAAAAAGTTCTCGCCATGCCTTAAACCTAAACTTAAATTTTCAAGTATTACACTACAATGCTGGAACGACCACACAAATGTTCACCCCCATTTTAGTGACTTAGACCCATTGTTTTTTAATAAATAATAATAATCCATATGGTAACTATTATAAGTGGCTTATAATATATAAATAAATTGATAAACCAAGCACAGACAAATTCGTCAATCTTTATTTGAAATATTCAACAGATGTTTTGAATTTTAATATCATATGCTTGTTATATCATACACTAGGTAAAATAAAAAAAAAAACAGTAAAACCTTAGAGTAGTTAAGTAGTTTATATTAAAATCTTATTAGAAATATAAGTGATGTAAAGAACTAAAACTAATACTAATAATTAGGTATTAGGATTATAGAAATTAATTGTTCCTCTTTGAAGATCAAAAGATAAAGTCTAAATTTCATACTTATATAGGCTTAAAAGGTGTAGCCGTGCGTAACAGATATTTAAGGGAAAACATGAGTTAATTTTTTTTAACATGCATGTAATTACGGAAATCGAAAAAAGTACAAAATCAAATTAAAACAAAACAATTCATACATAAGTTCACAGAGTTTTCAGTACTTTAGTCGTGATATTTAGGTGTAGAATATACCACGTTAAACATTGCCGTTTCCTGTTTTAATAATTTCTTTTAATACTCATATATCCATGCACTAAGAATAGAGAGAAAAACTATCAACTGTTATTTTGCCTATTGTTCGAACTAGTTATTTTGTAACGATTGAAGGCTATTAAGCACCATGCGACCAAATCAGCTACTTATTTTACATTACATACATTAAAACAAACATTACAGAAGTTGTTTCTGCTATATTTTCTTCTGCATCCAATATCAACAACGTTAAATTGAAATAGTATATGGTATACACACATAATTAAATTGTACTAATAACAACTTTAAATCGTAATCTGAGTGTTAAATAAACAAATTCAAAGTATTATATTTAGGCGTATAGGATAACCACAGCATTTTCTATGTACTCGTATTGTCTATCAATAAGAATATTTATGTTTACTTTATAAAGACTGTTCACCTCTTCCAAATCTTTATTGGGCATTTTGTTTTCAAAAGATATAGACTTTAACCAAAAATTTGGTGCTAGATATTATCTTCGAATATATAGACGCTCCAATCTTACTTGGACAAGATTAAAGAATCATGCTAATATATTTACATTAAGGTTGCCTAAGATTATTTTATTTACCTCGTAGCTAAACTCAAAATAAAGGAATAGTAGAATATTAAATAGTTTCTATTCGTTTGCCAATATCACTTCACTTCACGAGTCGAATCGATAAACACCTCATTTGTCAAAATCGGTTCAGTAGTCAAATTCATTTATCCATCCTACACCTATGTTACATTGTACCGGTTTATCCATTTGGCTATATGGACTGTTGGGTCTACATGTATTATGATTTATGTCTGAGAATTTCCAACGTTTTATGGATATCCATATTACTCAATTATATTTTTAAATTGTAAGCCCGCCATTGGTGACGTGTATTTGACTTACATTGTTGGTTTTACGTAGCGGGGTTTTAGACAACATGTTTAATTAATTTTACATTTGAAAATATTATATAATGAGATATTTTTTATTCATAAAAAATAGACATTTCAAAAATCAAATCTCTTACATTAAAATTATTTAATATCTTTAAATGCACTAAAATTAGAAGGTATTTTAACAATATTTTTTAAAACTAAAAATGATGCGAAAATCTATTTTTTAAAAAATTGGATTAGTCTTGTTGTATAATGCAACAAAAATGATAATACTTCTACCTATAGAATAAAAGTATAATAATAAATTCACTCATCTTTAATAGCCGAACAACAGGAGCAAGGTTTTTCGTGCTCAAGACATATACATTTTACATTTATGGCAAGTGAATCTGGTTTTATTTTTTTTACTATTCACATTTAAAGCATTCACTATTCCGCAAAGGTAAATCTTAAACAACCCCAGGTACATTTTCGATATTCAACATTTCTGACACTCATTGTTTCAATGACCGCGGCAAGTTTAACTGTCGTTGTCTTATTTGTGGTTCGATTAGATTCACAGCCAAATTCCCAGTGGCGATAGGGTTATTTACTCTATCTGGTCGATTTTTCCTTTCGCAAATAAAGTTAAGAGTTTTCATTACCTGAATATTCTCAATGACAAATCTTCTTGGTTCTCCAAATTTTGTAGTTGTTTGTGTTCGACCATTACCGGTTTAAGATCACTTCCAGATTTACTTTCTGATGGCGTTTGCAAACTTCCTCCTTCAAACAGTACTTCTTGCAGAGAAGAGCCTCGAGACGTCGTTGATTACTTATTTAAGATTAGCTAAACACAGTTCACAATTTGAACGAATAACCTGGTAATATTTTTAGTAAAACATCGGTAACCACCGCCTCGTTTAAAGCCTCGTTAAAAGTTCCAGCAAAAATGTTTATTTCGCCTTTGATGAGTATGTGAGTTGGAATTTGTGTGTTTTAAATATGAAAATTTTTAATTGAATATTTTGTGTAGGTGTAAATAAAAAACAAATTAAACAAAAACAATCGCTTCGCAGTGTTACACTTTTATGTTATAAAAGTAATGCTATTAATCGAATTAGGTGGCGAATTAGAAGCAAATCATTATTATATTAAAGACTGTCTATGCTTTTCAATTTTTATTCTTATAAAATGAACTGTACATACCGTATAAGCAAACCTGATCTAAAATGTTTATGCCGTATGTTATATTTTGGCCAATTGTCTACATCTCCTCGCACCTTTTGTTCCTAATTTAAGAAATGTATAGCAGCAAGCTGGGTAGCAGCAAGAAATGACTCGATCTTTATATTTTCTTATTTTATTATAATGCTTACGGCAAAATCATATCGTGTATTTTTTATAGAAAATGACTATAGTATTTTATAATTTGTAAGTCTTTCTTGAGTGAGTTTGATAAACAAGTCGAGTTGGAATGATAAATTTAAGAATATTTATATATAACATAATAATACTTTCTATCACTTATTCAAAGCATTATAAATGCAAACAATCTGATAAATTTGATTCTTAAACTAAGTGAGTTTCATCACTAGCTAATAATAAAATGAAAGTATTTATTTAACACGTTGGAACCTATTTTGTTAATAATATTTGTGTACTTATTAAAAGTCGTGGTTGGATAGGGCTCGAATTTTGTAAGATTTCGTCAATAGCCATTTTGTTGGAGACGTGAAAATTCTATTTAGGGAAAGTGATATTACTTTTATTTCATAGAAAATATATTAAATTGAGATAAGATTTATTTTTATATGTATATAAAAATATTGAGTTTTATGAAAAATAATACTATTTCAGCAAAGAGGTTATAGATAATTTCCCAATATTATCTACATATATACAAAGATACAATGTGTTATTATGATAGAATATATAGAATATAATAAAAATTGTAAAAGTTGGCTGAATATTTGTGTAAGTAATAACTGTTTCATGTCAACTGTACGTGAAGGTAAATAATAATTAAAATTACAACGTCAACATTACCGTTTATTGTTTAAAAACATCTTTTGATATTTATCACGCCATCAGAACTGGTAAGTCCAGCCTGTTTTATTTTGGCTATTACATTACATTATTACATTTTGATTATTAATGATAAATCCATCATCACTATATACTGACACTGTTATCCACTTACTTTGTGTATCATTAATTTACTGTAACTAATGTATTTTGTTATTTTTATTTATTTATTTTATTTAAAACTATATTGTTCCAACACAAAAAATGTTACAATGGGCGGACTTAATGCTAAATAGCATTCTCTGACAGTCAACCTTAAAGAGTTGCAGAGAGTTAAGAGGCGGTACAATAAAGAAGGAAATTACAGAAGATATTAGAGTTTAGAAGAAAGTATCATACATATATAGATATATACAGATAAAAAAATATATAAATATATATATATACATAAATACATAATTATGTGAATATTAATTTCTATGAAAGATGCATACACAAAATAAATATTACATTTTAATATGAAAGCCTTTTAGAAAAATAACGGTGAACTCCTTTCTGGAACGTGAGCTTTGTACGTGATTTTCTGATATAATTGGGAAGAGAATTCCAAAGTCGAATACACTGAAACGTGAAAGAATGGGATATGAAACCAGAGCGGTGCACGGGAAAAGCTAGACGGAGAGTATTTGGGGAGCGACGGCCCCTCTCATGAGAGTCACTGAGGTAAAGGAATTTGCTTTTTAAATAATCGGGGGAGAGAGGATTGGATAAAATAGAGAACAGTGAATTTAGTAAATGAGACTGTCTACGCTCACGAATTGGCAGCCATTTGAGCTGGCGACGATAAGAGGAAATATGATCAAATTTACGAAGACAAAAGATAAAACGTATAGAGTAGTTGATAAGACGATCTAGTTTATTGAGAAGTGCCCCATTTATGTCCGAATAACACACATCCGCATAGTCAATAATAGGAAGAACAAGAGTTTGAACAAGATACTTTTTAGTAATGCAGGGTAAGAAATGTTTAAAACGGTTCAAGGAGCGCAACACTGCCAAGACCGACCGACTAACTTCGTTAACTTGTGTTGACCAGGAAAAAGTTGAATCTAAATGTAAACCGAGATTCTTTACCGTTGATGTGAAAGGTATGATAGTGGTACTAAGAAAAACAGGTGGAACTAGGTCTAGATCCACTTTCCTCAATTGCCAAGAGCTACCAAAGACGATAGATTGACATTTGGAGACATTGACGCAGATCCCAAATTTCTGAGACCAAGAATGTATATTGCACAGATTATTGTTTATGATATTAACTCCGTTATCAATATCAGAAACATCAACCTGTGTGTAAATTGCAAGTCATCCGCATACAGATGGTAAGAGCAGTCAAGAGAAGAGGTTATAAGATTGATGAAGATGGAGAAACGTAAGGGAGACAATATTCCACCTTGTGGAACACCAGACTTTGATTCACACCATTTAGAAACTATATGGTTTACTCTGACCGCTTGGTGCCGTCCACGAAGGTAGCTGAAAAACCGAAAAGAAAAGAAAGCGAATTTAGAATTACGGACTGAAAAATATTTTTTCTGTTTGTCTTATCTTAGTCTTCTTTAACGAAATATTAAGTTATACATCAGCCAAGTATAACACCGAAACATATATTATATCTCATCTGTGCTTCAAGTTGTTTGATAAGTAATTTTATAAACTTCATGATTAAATATACCATATTCTAATTCTTATTCGGACAAACAAAATCAATACATTTATAAACTCAATATGACATTGTATAACGTGACATACCGTCATAGCGGCGCATTCTTTTATTTTGACATTATTTATAATAGTTTTAAGATGAAAAAAGGTACAATGTATCTGCCTCTATATTATAGGAAACAAATTGCTACTTTAATAGCATTTAATTTCAAAAACTTCGTTATACAAGGTATAACGAAAAATAAGTTTAATGAGACAAATAATATTCAGTCCACTTTAAACTAAAAGATAAGACAAAGCCTAAGCTGTTTAATATTGTCCCTCAAAATATACAAGGCATAGGTGGCAAGGAATTGGAAGTGGAACTGTTTGTTAATGAATATAACATTAGTTTATTATGCATAACAGAACATTGGATGTCAAAGGACAACAATATTATAAATATTGAAAATAACAAATTGTCAAGTTCGTTCTTTAGAGAGAAAGCTATTCGCGGTGGTTCACTTATTTTAGCTCGTAACGATGTAGTTTTAGAGTCTCGATCAGACATAGTGGCGCTCTCTGTCGTGCGAATTATTGAACTATCCTGCGTTGAGCTCAATGACTATATTATTTTATGCGTGTACCGACCCTCCTCTGGTGACTTTGAGGAATTTGAAAATAAAATGGAGGATATTTTAACAAAAAATTGTCATCAAAACCAGTCGGTGATAGTGTACGATGATTTAAATGTACACTAGACGAAGTTACATGTAATATACATATCACTTCGTCTAGTGTACGTTTATTAAATTTGTTTAAATCTTTTAACTTGTTCAACGTCTTTTCGGAACCTACTCGCATTACTAACGTTTCTGCAACTTGTATTTATAATGTGTTCTGTCACTATACTATTTATGAAGAGATGGTGATAACGAATTTAAGTTCAGATCACAGGGCAAAAATTTTCTCTCTTCAATAATCATGAAATTGAGAGGCCCCAAAAATTAATAAAATTCTTACTTTTAAAAATAATATTGCACAAAAAGTCGTTAAAGTAAATTTGAGAGACGATAATCCAAATAATTTATATAATAATGTATTCAATTTGTTATTACATGGATTTAATAATACTTTTAAGTCAAAAACAAGGATAAAATACTTAAATCTTAAATTTAGTGACTGGGCGACCGTGGGAATTCATAGAAGTAGAGAAAAGTTATATGATTTATATGGTGAGAGGCAATGGAATCATGATACCTTGTTTTTGAATAAAGTTAGGAATTTCTCTAAAATATTTAAGAACGTTTGCTTACAAGCCAAGTCGATATATATAAGAAATAAAATTGTAAATTTAGAAGATAAAATAAAAGCAACCTGGGATGTTCTATTACTTTGTAGTATTACTGGGAAAACTAGGGATACCAATGAACCCATAAAGATAAAAAATAATAATAAAGAAGTAAGTACTGATATAAATGTCGCCACTATTTTTTAATCATATTTTACAGAAATTCCATTAACGGTAACGCGTTATTTAAATTCTTCATCATCTGATGCAATCACTGAATTGAGCAATAACGTTAAAGTCAGTAATAAATGTTTTGTTTTTAAGCCTGTTTCTTCGGATGAACTTGTTAAAACGTTTAGAACCTTAAATCTGAAAAAAACTGGTGATCTTTGGGGTATGTCAGTTAATTTACTTAGCAATATTATAAGTGATATTGCCCCACAGCTTTGCTTAATTTTCAATAAATGCATTGAAACCAGTATTTATCTAGATTTAATGAAAAATAGTAAAGAAGTTCCTTTGTTTAAAAGTGGCGATAAACTAGAACCGGGAAATTATAGGCCTATCTCCGTTTTACCGAGCTTAAGTAAGATCTCTGAAAAGATTATTTTAAACCAATTAACAGAATTTGTTTATAACAATAAAATCATGCATAGCGAACAATATGGTTTCACCAAAGGCAAATCAACAACTGATGCGGGTGCCACGCTTCTTAAGCACATTTACAACGCATGGGAAGAGTCGCAGAATGCCATTGGAGTGTTTTGCGATTTATTCAAGGCTTTAGGCTTTGACCATCAAACATTGCTATGCAAACTTAACCACTATGGTGTGCGTAGTGTTGCGCTTGATCTTATTGCCTCCTACCTTGATCAAAGAATCCAGACGGTTGATGTAAATAATTCTAAATCGGCTGGTTCTTATTTAAAGATGGGTGTTCCACAAGGATCTATTCTTGGCCCCTTTTTATTCTTATTATATATTAATGATCTACCCTTTTGCGTAAAAGGTCTATGTGACATTGTACTTTTTGCTGATGATACCTCACTTATTTTTAAAGTCGAGCGTAATAGGACTAATTATGACGAAGTTAACAGTGCTCTGTCACGTGTTCTTCATTGGTTTGAAATTAATAATTTGGTCTTAAATACTAAGAAAACTAAATGCATGGAGTTTACACTTCCTAATGTAAAAAGTCAAAATTGTAGCCTGCTCCTTAACAATGAAGTGTTGGAACTAATTAACTCAACAGTTTTCCTAGGTATAACTCTAGATAAAAAGCTCCAGTGGAACCCCCATCTCTCAACACTCTTAGGAAAACTCAGCTCCGCCGTCTATGCATTCAAAAAAGTAAGACAATCAACGGATGTTTATACGGCTCGATTAATTTATTTTAGTTATTTCCATAGTATTTTGTCTTACGGCGTTTTATTGTGGGGCAGTGTTGCTGAAATAAATTCTGTATTTATTTTACAAAAAAGAGCTGTGCGGGCTATTTTAAATTTAAAAGCTAGAGATTCCCTGAGAGATGTTTTTAAAGAAATAGGCATTCTTACGGTCGTTTCTCAGTACATATTTAATAACATCTTGTTTTTACGTCACAATTTGGATACATATGTAAAAAATAGTGACAGACACCCTATATATACAAGAAATAAAAATAAACTCTCAACGCGGAAATATCGTCTTCAAAAGGTTATAAAATCCTTTGTAATCCTTTATGGTTTGAGTGTACGCATATATGGTTTGAGTCCACAACATATCTTAGACCTTCCTTTTCTTGCTTTTAAATGTAAAATTAAAAGTATTCTGTTAAAAAAAGCTTATTATAGCATACAGGAGTTTTGGTTAATCGTATTTCGGTCAACTAAAAGGTTAGGTTGTGGAGCTTTGCTTGTTGACTCATTTGCGAGATATTCTAATGTATACATCAAACATTGTTAAATTGTTTTTAAAAAGAGCAACTGTTGAGTTTCTGGCCAGCTCTTCTCAGCAGAGCCGCATTCCGAGCTGGTGGTAGCTTACTCACGGACTGACATACTGACATACTATACTGATATTTTTTTTAATGTAATGTAATGTAATTGACGATTCAAAAGTGCATGTAAATGCCTACTTGAATAAAGATATTTTTGATTTTGATTTTGATTTTTTGAATTTGTTTTTTGTGACGTGTTGTTCATGTTTAAACAGATAGACTAAGAAATAAAATTAGAGACATGTTTCATTCTTGAGGGCCATTTAATATCAATGGAGCATATAACATTCCAGGCAAAATTCTTAAGTAGTAGAGTTATTGCAAATGCCAAAAAAAATACACTACAAAGTACAAAACCTACTGAAAATAACCTAAAAAGGAATATTTCAAGTAACGATTTTACATATAACTTCTAATGTAAGGTAAAAATTTAATGAATTTTGAAATAAGCGGATAGTGGCAGGTTTCAAAATTAAATAATATACAGTATAATTTGAACAAAATAACATATTAAAAAAAAATATTAATTATCATTTCTCAGTTTTGCCATACATTAGAAGTACTTTCACCCAGTGAACAACACAGTATAACCGCTGGACTATATTTGATTACCTGTATCGTCCTACGTGACTGCGCTAAAATATAGCTTGCTCAAATCTATCACATGGGTGATGTATCCGCGATCTTTTACGAAACCATAATGCAACAACTATTATCAACAACTATTTAATATATTAGTTAAATAATTTAATTGGTGTTATATTTTCTAGACTTAATATAGTAACAATTTTGGTTCACCCTTATTCTAAAAATAGTAAGACTTCAATTATACGTTATGTTGTATGAGTAATAAAATTCTAATGGTAGGCATCTCTTACTGAAATATTAGATTTCTAAGATGGGATATTTTAAAGTGCAAATAATGAAACAATATCACACACATTTTTTAACCCACAGTAGATTAAAATATGACAATTCATATTTAATTATGTATTTGTTTTTGAAGTTTTTTCATAACGCTGTATAAATATAACAGATCTAAGAGTAATGATTTAAAACAAGAAGTCAATAAATGTATCCAATCAAGTTAAGTTGTATAACCTTTTTAAACAGGTAATGAATTTACTAAAATTGCTATTTACTGAACTCTTCTTACCAAAGTGGTCAGTTGTTAGACGACCTACTACATTTAGAGGAGTAATAAACGCATGAGTGCTTCAAACCGAGCGAATAAATCTCCATTGCGACCACTATGCAAAGTAGCTATATATACTTTATACTACTACTAACATAAATACATTTTCTATTATGAATTATATTAAATACGGAATGAAATATTGAATTAAACTTAAAATTATTTTTAAAAGGATTATAGATAAGTGAATGTTTAATTAACTTTCTATTGAATAGTTACTCACTCTGTTACTAAGGACTCTGTCTTTTTTTCACATGAAAATATTAATACTACCTTTTTTTTATAACCTTGGATTGTATTTTTACGAAGAAGGTTTTATAACACTTTGCTGTGTTACCAGTGAAGTTCCTCAACCGGCGAGACAAGTTAGCTGGCTACACGGTGGAACACACTGAATTAAGGCTGCTAAATAATCGAAGATGTTCTTTTTGTACTAAATATCAACGATAAGGAAAAAGTAATTAATTAATTACGATAAAATAATTTATTTCGAACCTACTAGATGTGTTTAGTAATAAATTAAAACAAATTAAAATGAAATATCATGACTAAGTGAATAACGCACCCTGATCTTAAAATTAATTTTCAATAAAGTTATTTATATTTCAATTATTACTTAGATTTCTAAATTTAACCTGGAAGATATAATAAGAAAATATATCAGCTGGAAATATTACGATGAAAATTATGAGAAATTAGATAGCGAAATGAAAATTGTATGGAATAATATAAATTGTGTGCCTATAATAATAATGTCAGGATACTTCTCATTATATTTAATTTCCTTCTAACGAGACCTCAAATGGTTTTGTAAAATATTTTCGTCGTTTGCTTTAAGATCTGTTTTAATTAAAGTTGTAACATTATTCCTGTTTTATTTGTAGCTAATTATTAAAGCGATAAATCTTATATAAGATTCGAAAAATAAGGGTAATTACTAGTTATTTGATGTTAGGTTATTTTGATAAAATGGTTTTTGTGCCACTTGTTGTTTTTTTGTTTTTTTTTTTTTACATAAGAACTAAGATGACGCTCGAATACATTCTATCTAATGGGAAGACTACTTTAAATATACTTATAGATGGTTAGGCGCATGCATCACTTTGTAGATGCCTTTACACTCTTTGTCTTGAAGACAGCCACATTTTACTCTGATGGCAAAACTAAGGCAGGCAAGCTGTTCCAGTCTTTTGCTGTTTGAATTTAAAAAGAGGAAGCAAGACCAGCACTTTATCTTTCCGATTCTAACTGAGTATTTTATATGGTACTGGGTACTGTTTACTGGGTATGATCTTTTTTTGTGTTACACCTTAATAAAAATACAGTAATGAATTCTTGTTTCAGAAAGCTACATTTTAATATCTAATGTTACACTTTTAAAAGTAAATATTATATCATATAATTAACTAAGAAATGTTTATCTGAGTATTAAAATCTATCTTATTTTTTATGCATCAATCATGAATGAAATTCAATAGACTTTTTTAATAATTTTAGCTATCCTTTTTATTATTCTATCAATTGTATTTATAATGTTTATCTAAAGCAGTTATACCGTAATCAAAGACGACAAAATATTTGAGTTTTGTATCCTTCGCTTACTCGGCTCAAAGGGCAAATAAACGTAAACAATACTAACGAAAATTGAACAGATTTCTATCTCATGTTTTTGACCACAATAAAAAGGGTAACCGATCTGAACGTTAATTTTGACGCCATTTTGAATTTTATGTGAACAGTACGGGTATGTGAACAAAGAAATTGTTGCCGGTCCTTTGTAAACGCATGTGAATTTTGGGACCGAGATTTATTGAAAAGAATTTATTTGAAAGAATAATATAGTTAATTCCAAAGTCTTTGTTTGAAAAACGTCATGGATATAAGAACTTTTTCAATAAAATGATGACGTTTAATTAATAATATTGGAAAGAAAGCATTCTTCATTAATTTATTTATTATTTACCCTTTATTGTTTATTTTACAAAAAGCAAATAATACCAAATGGCATTATTTGCTTTTTGCCAGTGTAAATAGGTTAAAGTGTAAAAAGGCTCAATGGTAAAAAGGAAACACAGAAAGTTCTTTTTGGATTTAAGATTTTACGTTACGTTACGTGTTTCTCTAAAGCGGCTTCCCGCCGACCTTCTGAAAAACGGTGCGTGCTCTGCACCAAACGGCGTTGTGAAGTTCCAACTCTCGTATGAGAGTTGTTGCCATGTCAAACAGTATGTGTGTAACGTTATTTAATTACCTGATTAAATATATAATGAATCCTGTGACCTCAAGGATACTAAAGGCGAAAGCTTGTATTTAAAATATACCATTCATTTTTCTTCTCATGCAATTACGTACGTACGTACTATGCAATTAATTATTGCTATCGTTTTTGAAATAAATTAACAATTGCTTTAGATTTTTCTTTTAAAGTTGTTATGTTAAACTAGCGGGTTTTCAATCTAATCTTTAAATATAAAAAGATGCAATCCGTGAGAAATGGTTACCAATGTAAGAGACTGTCACAGATTTTGAACATAAGCAAAGTACTTTTACTTATTACATACAAGTATACTTATTAAAATATGAAGATCCGTTCAACATAAAATAAGCAGCAAACAAATAGCAATACTTGGAACATTCAAATTTGAGGACATGATATACAGATTTAACGGTATTAAGTTTTATTAATAGTTTAACGTTGACTTTGCATATTATTTACGGTTGCTTGTTAACAATGCACAATTTAAAAGCAGATTATCTTAACATTTCTACATCGTTGATTCAGTCACACTCCAAATTTTAATAAAATTTTAAAAGTTTTCCCCACTTTAATACTACTGAGCTCTTTTTGTCTTTTTTCTCTGGTTTGTTCCTCTGGTTATCTTTTTTTTCCTCTGGTTATCTTTTAATTTTAAAACAAGAAAGATATTCATGTATAAAACTTTTTTAAAACCTACTGAGAAACTATTCATCTGATAATAAACACTGTATGCTTATAACCTTCGAAACTTTCTGTCATATAACAAATGCTTAGCAACAAAACCAAGTAATCAAAAATTCGATATAGTTTGACGGGCGTGAGAAGACGAATAACTCAATATTATTAAAATTAAAATTGTTATTTAGCAAAATATTAGGTTATATGTCATAATACCTACAGCATTTAAATATAAAAATACAGCTTTTAAAATCTTAAAAATCTTTTCTTTTTTAACATAAAGTTTTTACTTTAAATATTCGAAATTGTGTCAAAAGATTTTATTCTATAAATTGCATTTTAGTCTTTCAAACTCATAAAATAAAAGCGAATTTTATTTAAAAGTATATATGCTTACGTATTTAACATATAAGAGCAACCATTTTGAGTAGTTTGGCGCATTCAATTAGAAGCGTAAAGCATTGAATTTTAATGTAAACACTTACTTTTAGGTTAAAATTGCAACATTTGTAGATTTGATTTTCCAACCGAAGATTAGGAACGGTCGTTTAATTTAACACTCTTATTGTAAGTTCTGTTCCGGGTATAACTTTAAACACATGAAAATATTAACTGCCTTTTAAAATTTTAACAGAAGGCATCTCTTACTGGTATGAATATTTGACTGAAAAATTGGTTTTCAGTAAGGGGTTTCGTCATTGAAGAAAAAGCTTTGATTGATATACCTATTTTTGTATGCTTAATAATTTAAGGCGTAAATAATGAACCAATATATATTTTTTTACCAATAGTATAGTAAAATTGGACTATTTACTATCACATAGGTATTAACTTAGCTTTGAACTTTTCTTATAAAAGTGGTCAGCTGTTAGACAACCTTCTGCATTTATAGTGTATACGGAGTAATAAAAGCATGAGTGCTTCAAACTGAACAAATAAATCTCCATTGCGTTCACAATGCGGAGCAGTTGTACAGACTTCATACTACTACTAGCGTACATATATTCACTGTTATGTAATGTAGAAATAGGGAAGAAATAATGAATTTAACCTAAGATTACTTTTAGTTTTGGATTTTCGGTTTATCTTGCCATAAGTATGCCAAAGTACCGTAAATATTGTATTTGAAGATATATTTTTGTATGTCATTGGAAATAAGTTTTTCCACAATAGACTTTGAGATAAAACAATTATGAAAGAATTGATATGTATGTGTACTAATTAGTGGAGAGTTATTTATAAAAATAAGAATTAAATATCACAAACATAAATATTACTTTTACTGGGATTATATTCCGTTAACCTGTTCTCTCTCTAACTGATTTAATTGAAAACTTATATTTGTAATTATATTATTATTTAATATTATTTTATTTTAAAAATGTTCTGGTTGACTGACAAATTATGTTTACTGCAATTCGAAAATCTAATTGCGTTTATAGTACACATGCAAAAACACAGTTATATTTCATTTCCTTCTAACGAGACCCTAAATGGTTTTGTAAAATATTTACGTCTTTTTCTTTAGAACCCGTTTTAATTAAAGATGTTACATTATTTCTGTTCTATTTGTAGCTTATTATTAAAGCGATAAATCTTATAAAAGATTCGATAAATAAGGCTAATTACTAGAAGGTAGGTCTAAATATTGGGTTATTTTATCCAAAAGTGTTTTGTGTTTCTTTTTCCCCAAACAACACTTAATCTTTTCGACGCTACCAATGTTTTTTTTTTGTATTGGTAATGAAATTGAAGATTGTAATTGAAAAACATTATAACAACATATTTTCTTCTTGTTTCAAAAATTTTATATTTATCCTTAATGTTATATCTATAAAAGTAAATATTTAATTTATTTTAAACTTTCAAATATTTATTAGAATATTAAATTCTATTTAATTTTTTATGCGCATAATCTTGCGAATCATGAATGATTTAAAAATTTTATTTATTATTTCTATTACACTAAAAATTGTATATTCTACCAATATTTCTAACGTAAATGTTTCAGCGATACAGTATTTCAATGGGTAGAGCGACGGTACGGTTTTTCAGAGGTCACGGGTTCGAATCTTGCCCATATTCACTTTATTCTATATTTATTGAAATTTAACTAAGCTTGACATAGCTATAATTTATAATTTATTTATTCATCGATAACTTAGGATGTATTACAATATATAATGTACACAGTTGTGGAGATCCTCTATTAAGTATAAATTGTATTCATACTTGTGTTAGAGTATCCCGCTCTTCCATATAAAATTACGTAAAAAGTATTTTTACACAAAATAAACATTCATTAAAATTATAAACTAAGAAGTAGGGAACCAAAAGTAATTAATTTAAAAAAACTAAATTATTTTGTGGATGCTATGTATATGGGTATGTGTGTGAGTGTGTATGTGTGAATGTGCTGTTGTATGTGTGTGTGTGTGTGCGTGTATGTGTGTATATGTGTGTGTGTGTGTGTGTGTGTGAGTGACAGTGCGTGCGTGCGTGTGTGTTATTCTTATTTCATGGTTATTGTTCAAGCATTCATTATCCTACTTTGGAATAGTTGTTCAGTGTCATTATATGTTAGAGTTATTAACCACTCTGTCAGGGTTTTTTTACACTCATGACGTTGCATACTATAAATATTAATTTTTCTATTTATTTTGTTATAGATTCGAGCAGACCGTATAATAATCTGATGGCTAGCGAAATAAGTTTTTGTTTTAGCAACGCTAAAAAATAGCTATCCATTAATATTTCAAACATTATACATTGATATTTTCAAACATTAATGTCGGTTGTGACATCTTTTCAATTTTCATCTATATTGCAAAGTTTCAATGTTTATCTATATTAAAAAGTTAGAAACATTGGTTAGAATTTTAGAAAGAAGCCCAATAGATGACCCGATAAAGACAAATAAATATAGAATGCCTAATTTGGTAACTTAATTGGTAAAGTGACGGACGGTTTCCCAGAGGTCGCGGATCCGAATTCTGCACGTAACGGTTTATTATTCATTCTATATTTACTAATATTTAATTAAAATTGTATAAATTTTATGAAAACATATATCTTAAATAACTGATTTAAGTACTCTGACGTACTTGTTATACCTCAGTATAGAAAATTCAAAAGGTTTAAGTCGCCAATTCATGGTCATCCTACAAAGTGATTATACGGTTATTAAGATTTCACTTACGAGCATAAAAAACTTAAAGAGGAAATTTAATTAATTTAAAAATTGGGAGTTATAAAGACACTTATAGTATTATTATTACTAACTTTATTTAATATAACATTGAGTTTATTAAGAGGACGAAGTTTATTTTTTTATGAAAATATTCACAGTAACAGTACTTATTTTAAGTTTTAAGCCACGAAATCATTATAAAATGTTGTTAATAAATTAAAACAGATATTTGTTACATTTTTAAAATTGTCTTTACTTACAAGCATTAACTTGTGCTAAATACTAATATTTTATAATTTTAATAACGCTTATATTTATAGGTTTTAAGCGATATTGTGTAAATATAGTTTGAATAATTAATGCATGAATATTATTCTGTCACCCCCCCCCCCCCCCCTCCGCCTGCGTCTATTAGAAGGCTGGCTGAGCACCGGATGGCGATATCTCGTTGACCTGAGGGATGAACGATTCTACTGCCAGGAGTCCAGTTTCATTGAACACCAAACATATAATCTTGTTATATATTATTAAAAATTACCACTGCTATTGGCATAAAATAATAGCTAAAAAAACGATGACATGTCGAGAATGTTGACGGAAAATTCATCGACAAAAAGCTTGTATATGTATAGTATGCATTTATTATGATAATCAGTATGGAAAATATATGATATGTCATGTTCTATTATTATGTCTTATTTAGGGAATATTAAGTTTTTCCAGAAATGTGACCTTTAACCAAGTGTGTGTTTTTATTTAATATTTTAGTTTGGTCTATCTGTTAAGTTATATAACAACAATCATATATAACAAATTATATAACAAAATTAAAAAGGCTTAAATAACAAATAAACAGGAGTGGTTCCCCAATGCAACATATTTTTTTAAAATTATTAAATCATACTAAGGCACTTTAAAATTGAGTTTCTCTTATTATTTTTTACGTTTTAAAGGCAAATTAAGTTTTTGTGTCAGCGGTTCTTAACATTTTTGATTTATTTTTTATTTTATACTTTTTTAGGCACATTCTTATTAAAATGTAGATTTTATTGTCATCGTATTTTTATTTCACCATATTTTTCAAAATAAAATATATAGTGACCACCCCCATACAACTTTTAAACGGCTTTTCACCAAACATGTCTTAAAACACTTGCAACAAGAGTCGCCATTAATTAAAAAAAAAACTAAATTGTAATCACTTCATACGTTCGGGAGCTCTAAAGACAAAGACAGACAGACAGATACACACACACAGCCAAACTTATAACACCCTTCGTTTTTTTTACGTCGGTGGTTAAAAATGTAATGACATTACGTGGCTAACAATATCACTTGGAATTTTCCTTTGCAGGTTGTTTTCAGATGAACTTATAATTTTACCTATTTAACCTTATTTTTTCTGGCATTCGGAAGAACTCCGTTACTTAAGGATTATGCCCGGGTTAGTAATTGGCTCAATGATATCGAATGGCATTCAAGTATCTTTTATTTTATATGTTTATCCATCTGGTAACTAGCATAATTTTAATACATGAAAAATACTTCACAAAATACATATTATCTTAAGGACAAACATTCAAAGTCAAAGTATGAAAATATAATTTATAAAGTTAACTAGCAAACCATCTTGAAGTTTAGATGAGATTATTTATGTTTCGATGTTATACCCAGCTGATGTATTACTTAAAATCATTTTGTAAACGCTTAAGCGAGTGAAGACAAGAAAATACGTTACGTTATGTATCCTGCTGTATTCAGGGAATGGAGTTTAATCAATGACTACCTCTAAATTTTTAACTTTCGTTATAAATGGATTATATATGGATTATAACCAAATATTAGGTAAAGTAATTCCGTGTAATTTAGCGATATATCTCCAACAACCTACTATTATTGCTTGGGATTGGGTATATTTACCGTAAGACCAAACTTTTTCGCCTATTTTGAAATTAAAAAAGGTAAAATTTTAACCGTTTTATAGTATCGTCAATACTATAATCGAATTGAAATTATGTCTACGTTTATGTGAACGTCCTATATATGAGTCAAAATACGGGAACAGATGACTACCTGCGGGAATACTCGCAGGCAGTTATGTGTCCTTGAAAAAAGAAAAAAAAAGAAAGAAAAAAGAAAAAAAAAGTACGGTGCATGGTTATCGGTGCGCAAGAAACACTGATGACACTGACTATTTTGTGAGTTTATAATTATTTCATTATGAATAATAGGAGCGAGTACTTCTAAACAAAGATCACGTGTTCGAAGATATAATTCAACAGAATTACAAGCGATGTTAGCAGAATCTTCTAGTGACGAAGGTGAGTTTGTTGCTTCTGATAATGAACACGATTATATTCCTTTGGTTGAAGAGGGTCGATTTGAAATTTCGGATGTTGAGCCAGAAGCTGAAGTCGAAAATGAGATTGACTCATACGATTCCGATGCGAGTTTTGAAGGGGTATCGTTTGAAAATATTTTTATTGCAAAAGATGCAACGCGGTGGCAGTCTGATCCACTTCCCAGAACACAAACTAGTAGTCGAAACATTATTCGTCAACGGGGCGGGGCTGTATCTTCCAGTAAACTTTACAATCAAATGGAAATATTCAAAAACATATTGTCCAATGAAATGTGTGACATAATCTTGAGGGAAACTAATCGGAAAGGGACTAAGATTACCGAAGCATACAATAATAAACTGATGGAAAATTACCCTGATATTAGCAAGCGACCGAAACAAAAAATTCACAGAACAAGAATTGGATGCATTTTTTGGCATTCTAATCTTTAGTGGGGTGCATAGATCTAATAAAGAGCATTTGACTGAACTGTGGAAATCCAGTCACTTACCATTATTTCGGGCTGCGATGTCCCATGATAGATTCAAAATGCTGTTACGCTTCATAAGGTTCGATAATGATGTGACGCGCCCTAAACGTTTGTTAGCTGATAAAGCAGCCACTATACGAGACATTTGGACTATGTTCATTTCAAACTTGAATAAAATGTACAAGCCTCGTGAATGTATTACCGTTGACGAACAGCTATATGGATATCGTGGGCGTACTCGCTTTACTCAATACATGCCATCAAAACCTGAAAAGTATGGCATAAAAATATTTTGAGATTGTGATGCAAATAATTCCTACCCCCTAAATGGACAAATATATACAGGAAAGTCAAGTGATGGCAATCGTCAAACAAATGTTGGAGAATGCACTGTATTAGATCTCGTGGCTAAATATAAAAATTCAGGACTGAATGTAACTACGAATAATTTTTTTACGTCTCTTCAACTGGCTCATTCCTTGAGTTCATGGAATATGACACTAGTTGGAACGGTAAGAAAAAATAAACGGTTTCTTCCTGTAAATATGCAAGCACACAAGGAGAGGGTGATTTATTCTTCTAACTTCGCCTTTAGCAAAGAAGCAACTGTACGCTCCTACGTACCTAAAAAGAATAAAGCAGTAATAATGTTGTCATCAATGCACATGTCACCAGTTATTGAAAGTAATAAGGAAACTGCCAAGCCAGAAATAATTTTATATTATAATAAAACCAAAAGTGGAGTGGACAATATGGATAAGCTGTTAGCAGAATATATCGTAAAACGCAGAACGAATCGGTGGCCTTTAGCATATTTTTACAATATCGTTGACATTGCAGCTTTGGCAGCATATATCATTTACATGGAACATAACCCTCAATTTTTCTCGAGTGACAGACATAGAAAGCTTATGAAATCATTGAGTCTACAACTGTGTGGTAAAAATATAGAAGAAAGATCAAAAAATTGCATTGTGACATCAAAATTACATGTGAGATCTGCAATGCAGGATGTGCTTGGCCAAGAACTAAGGTTTCCAATTCCTTCTGTATCCACAACTTCTATAAGTCAGAATAGACGAGATTCTACAGGGCGTGTTGCAGTCGTCGGAAGTTGCTACATATGCAGAGAACTCAAACGCAAGCAAAGAAAAACACGAAAATCTTGCACTAACTGCAGAAAACCAGTTTGTGATGAACATGCAGTAACTCGTCCAACATGTAACACCTGCTTCGAGAGCTGTGCTAATTCTGCATAAACAAAGAAATCGTAATTTTTATAGAAAT
Organism: Dircenna loreta; assembly: GCA_963555665.1. Lineage (NCBI taxonomy): Eukaryota > Metazoa > Arthropoda > Insecta > Lepidoptera > Nymphalidae > Dircenna > Dircenna loreta. The sequence continues at coordinate 11,016,843 of OY743095.1, read as the reverse complement.
AAAACATTATAACAAATATTTATTATTTCATTTTTGTACGATATTATAAATATTTTTTTCATTGTCATACAAGACACAAAGAGGTACCCGGGTATCTTGTCACTCTATTGTGAGTTTAAAATATGTTTTGGTTTCCACAAAATATTGTAAATAGTTGACTGGGTCAAAAAATTAAAAAATACACAATTTATAAATAGTTAAGAGCTCTCACGAAATCACAGCTACCTACAGAGCGTAAAACATACTTTTCTTTAAATTTGAAAATGCTAAAGGTACCCGGGTACCTCGTCACTCACATAAGGGTTAATAAGCAGACGTCAATCATTAAGATTCTCAAAAGCCAAAGAGTATTTTGTATCACCGGAATATGTGTGACGCCGTAGGAGAGATTTTCACCACGTCGTCTGACCCAAGATATCTAACGATTTTGTAAGTTTATAATTTCTCATCAAGATTACATGTGCAGTGATATTAACAGCGTATCATTTTTACCTTAATCATGAACACGACAATGCAAAAGCACTCGACTTCCCAACTAGGCAGTTACATTGTTAATTGATGCATTATCTTCAAAGAACGGCAGCGGCTCCTCGTCGTACACCTCCGTTAGCAGCTCGTGCCAAAATGTGCTAGCGAGGAATTCATTGTTACTGGTTTGAAAATCTATTAACAGTTTTAATTAAGACTATAAGTAACCATTTGGAATCAATTTTTAGAATATTCAAATTATATTTTTATTTTCAAGATAAAGCAAAATTTACATCACATCCATGTGACCCTGACAACTTGAACAACTTTTTAAATATGTTATATCTCAAAAACGATAGTTCGTAGGAAAAAGAGTATTGATACATTTTTTGTAGATTATTTAATGATGTACAAATGTTGTCTGAAATATTTTTATGATAAAACTTACCGTTTCGCTGAAAGTCACGAAAACTCATTTTTTTGATCTTTGACATTGAATTTATTTTTTCATACAGGGGAAAAATGGGGAACTTTTAAAATTTATTTTTAATCATATTTTTAACAACCTTATTGATTTTCAGCTTGATGGAAATTTATGTACCTTCGCTCTCATTTTTAGGTCGAGATTGAACGGACTACCTAGATTTGTACAGTTTAAGTTTAAGACTGTTTTATATTGACATCATGGTGTAACATCAATGTTTCTAAAGAGCAAATTTAAAGAAGACTTGGATAAAATTGCTACATGTAAAACGAAAATTAAACTTCAATTTAAACATTATTTCTAAATTGTTCAGAAAAGCTTGAAACGTAAGCAAATTTAGAATCAGTGTTACATTGAAGAGGATGTCCCATTTAGAGCCAAACAGTCTGTTTTGTTTAGAATTTGTCAGAGTAAGCACCGGGTGTAAGTAAAGTAAATATTAATATAATTTACTCTTTATTATGTTTCAGCGACTTTTGTCATTGAATTTTATTTTCATTATTCTCAAAGTATTTGATTTTACTATTATTGATATATTCGAAATGTTACTTTTCATTTTGTTTTAAATTACAGACTTAATGTGCCCTAATACGACATATATTCCTGTTCCTTTCCATCATATATTCTCTCTTTTTAACTTATATCACCCTTTCTAAGTTCCACTAATACTTCCATAGACTTTCTCATTATTGTTTTGTAAACAATACTCTTCCAATTGAAACAGAAGGATCTCTATATCGTTTTGTTAAAGGAACTATATTATTAAAAACGTTACATATATTTTTCGATTTTGCTGTTTGTCTTTATTGTATTTGTTCTTTTTACAGCCCAGAATATTAAACATAAATTGGACCAATTGCTGTATGTCCCTTTGTAGTCCTATATAGTCATTGGTATTTCTGTAATTCATCATCTAATGTATGAAAAATGAACTTTCCCATTTTAGAAATCGTTGTCATGATATCAAACATAATTTTCGTCCACACGTGTTCATTACTCTACTAAAAATTAATAGGTAACACTGCAGTCTAATAATATTTTTTTCTTAAACAGTCATTTTTCCCATATTCCAGTGTTCCAGTTTTTTCAGTGAGTTAGAGTTAGTGTTGGTTGTTTTACTTTACTATTTTTTTATTTTACTAACCTAATATAAAGATTTTATATTGAGAACCCTAAAGAAAAACAAAATACATTAGTTACTGTGAATTAAACACAAAGTAAGTAGATAACTGTGCCAGTATATTATAATGATAATAGAAATATCATTATTAATCAAAATTAGCGTCAGAGATATTTTTCAATTTTTGTCTGTTCATTGCCAATATAAAATAAACTGAACATAACTGATTTGATCACATACGTGATGCATATTAAAGGATTTTTTAAAACAATAAACGGTAATGTTGATAGCATATATGTAAACATATTGTTTTTAAATCTTATTATAAATAACTAAAGCACTTAATAAATAACGTATTAAATGCTTTAGTTAGTGCTATAGTTCATAACGAACACATAAATGAATTATTTTATTTTAACGTGGACTTTATACTGTTTTATTATATTAACATTGTATGCATTTTGGAAATTTTAATCTCTAATCTTCATTGTTTTCCGCATAAGTATCTAATATGAATGGCTACAACTTTTGAGCCCATTTATGTATGAGTTGAGTTTTATATCTATCAAATTTAAAATATGGATTTTTTTTATAATTTGAAGTATGTAATAAAAGGAATTTACGATTCTAGAAATTAATTCTAGAATCGTAAATTCCTTTTATTAATTTTAGTGCACTATTCTTACGTCATTTATTTTTAAAAATACTCAAATACTCAAATACTCAAATATTTAGTTATCTTATGTATAAGAAAAAATATTATAGAAAATAATAAATTTTGTAACATTTATTATTTTCTATAATATTCTTTTTTAATTCTGGTATAACACATTGTATCCTTCACCAACTATTCACAAAAATATTTTGAAGTAACCTCAAGCTCAAAATCCATACATGTAAAAAGAAATCTAATAACAATTCAATGTATTTTCCATAAGATAAACGTAATATCACTTTTCCTAAATGGAATTTGCAAGTTTCCCGCAAAATTTCTACTGACGAAATCACACAAAACCCCAGCGATACCCAAACAACATTGCTAGTAAGTACACAAATATTATTAGCAAACTAGATTACAACCTGAGAAATAGACACTTTTACTTTATTATTCGTTAGCTACTTTAAGAAACACATTTATTAGATTGTTTGCATTTAGTGTGTATTGATATCCATCAAAATAATTAATTCTTTATATCCATAAAGAATTATATTTAAATATTCCTTCATTTATAATTCCGACTTATCTTCATTTATCAAACTCACTTAAGAAACACTTACAAATAATTATATACAGTAGTCATATTCTATAACAAAAACACGATATAATTTACCACACGCATGCTTTTATCATAAAATAAGAAAATAAAATGATGCGAGGGTTATTCATTTTTTGCTGCTACCGTCTTAAATTAGGAACGAAAAATGCGAGGGGATGTAGAAGATTGGCCAAAATGTAACATACGGCACTAACATTTTAGGTAAAATTTGCGCTTACACGTTATGTAGAAGTCATTTTATTAGAATAAAATGACTATTTTGTATACAATCGTTATTTATTTCTATTATAAAAACTACGCAACTAAATTAATAGCATTATTTTTAAAACAGAACAGCGTAATATAAAAAGAAAGCGGGTATTTCTGTTTAAAAAATATTTAACTTAATATTTTAGTATTTAACACTAAGTCCAACTGACACACTTATGCAAGCTGAAATAAAATATTTTTCTCTGAACTTTTCTTAACATGTTAGATATAACGAGGCGGTCACATTTCTTAATCGTCGCAGAAAATGTATGATTAAAAAATATCTGTTATTTAACTTCTTAGTGAAGTTATTTATATGTGCACAGTGGGTTGAGACTTTTAAGCCTCAACTCTAATTTGTTGCTTGTTGTAGATATCCAGCATACTCCTGTTATCTGCCAGAAGAAACGGACTCTTCAGAGCTACAATTTAAAACATAAGTGAGGAATGTGGATATCCATAAAACTTGAGAATTCATGCCCAGACGTAAATCGTAACACTTGTGGACCCAACAGCCCATATAAGCATAGGGATAAAGCAGTACATAGTAACATAACCCTTAATATGGATGAATGAATATTTGACTATCGAACCGATTTTTACAAATGAGGTGCTTATCGATTTGACTCGTGAAGTGAAGTGATATTGGCAAACGAATAGAAACTATTTAATATTCTACTATTCCTTTATTTTGAGTTTAGCTACGAGGTAAATAAAATAATCTTAGGCCTTAATGTAAAAATATAAGCAAGATTCTTTAATCTAGTTCAAATAAAATCGGATCCTCTTTATATTCGAAGATTCTTAATACGTCGTAATCGTCGTAATACCTAGCACCAAAATTTTGGTAAAAATATATATTACATCTTTTGAAAACAATCTGTCAATTAAACGTTTGAAAAAGGATGAATAGTGTATGTTAAAATGTATACGTGAAAAAAAAACTTTTAATAGTACTGGCGCCTTAATCGATAGAAAATATAGTACTTTCTATTTGTTCTTTTACCACTCTGATTATTATATAAAGTTGTTATCAGTACTATTCAATTAAATTTTGATGGTATTGAAAAAAGAAAAAATATATAATAGCATAGTCTTCAATCGTTGCAAAATAACCGTTTAGAGCAACAAGCATAATAACAGTTGGAAGGTTTGCTCACTATACTCAGTCTGGATGTATAAATATCAAAATATATAATTCATATAATAAATAGCAATGTTGACCGTAGTAAATTCTTTACCTTGTTCTTTACGTTGATTTTGTACTGTTTTATTGCCGTTATTGTATACGTGTGGAAAATTTTAAACTATGAGTTTATTTTTTTCAGCTACAGCTTTTTAGCCCGTATGTGTATAAAATTAAGTGTGTATCCACAGATCTTCTAAGATGGATAATTCATAATTAATTTTTATAATCCTAAATTAAATTCTTAAAAAATTGCAATATATTTGTATCCATTTAAGATAAAATTAACACCAAAAAATGCTGTTATAGCTATAAAACCTATTTTAAAGCCAAATTAAATATTGGAATAACCTTGATATACTGCGGCATCGTATAGACAAGTCCAGTTAACTAGTTTGGTGCCAAGTCATTAATAATCGCCATATCATTAATATGAAATGAGGGTCTTGAAAATACTTATAATTCGCTTATAGCGAAAGAGCCTTACGAACAGATTATTTATTAGATTACATAAACTTAGTGTATTAATAAAATATAATGATATAAATATAATGATAAATGATAAACATTCGAATTAAAAAAAATGTTGGAAATACATAAAATATAAACATTATTCACTTTGAGATAAGTCTTAACGATTTGTCATTCAGATCTATCTTTTTCTTACGAAATTGGGTCTTAATTTGATAAAATGGATTTAGGCGTGAAATAAGCAAAGAAATATAATTGATTGAAAAATGCTAAAACAAAAATTAATTTAAATTCTGGATAAATATCTGTGCTGATTATATCATTTTGTTAAAGTTTATATTTTTTACATTACAATTAATGATTATCTTAACAATTATTTGCAAACTTCAAAGTTAGTGGGTATTACTTAAATATTAAATACATAATGCATTACCCAGGACGTAATTAGTTATTTTTTCCAACGTTGAGTTTAGAAGCTAAGAAGAATGTAGAAGCTAAGAAGACCATGCTCCTGATCCTCACATTCTTCTGTGAAAGGAGGCTGACACCGCTACAAATTGGCGGATTATAAATCAAAGATATAGAAGAGTTTATCTATTGTCGATTGACTGCAGGCTCGTATACGGGCTGGCTTGCATCCAGAAGATCTCTCACCCAGAAAATCTATTTGAAGTAGTATCCATAGCGAGATATACATATTATATTATAGCTGGCTATAAAGCTACGTTTCTCTCATCTTCTCGATAGATAAAGAAGATATTTACATTTCCTCTCCCTGTCTTAATTATTTTTGAACAACACTGAAAAAATATCTATGGGTGACCGCATCACTTGTCATGAGATAGAACTTCTACTCATTTGACACGCTGTTCTGTATTATAGCAGTTTATTCTAAAAATTGTTTCAATTTAAATTATATAAAATAGATACTAGAGTGCTTTAAAAAAAAATATCCATGAAATTGTCGGTAAATTAAAATTAACTTAACAATCTTATTATTAAAATAAACATTTACTCTCTATTTTAAAAGTGATAAAGATAATTTTAAATAAAAAATGTCTTATATCACAAACTTGTAATTAAATTGTTATACATACATTTTTAAATAAATTTTGAAAAAGATTGTTTGAAGCGACAACGATAACAATTTACAGAGTATGATTATATATTGACACTTAGAGCATGGTGTAACTTGGGAATAAAATGTGCATTGCAATAACTGTTAAATACACAATGTAATATCATAAAATAAATACTACACAATCGTTGAATTTGCACGTTAAAACAAAATAGGCAAGTAAATAAAGCAACTCAGCCGGCCCCAGTTTTTAATTTTACTTTAAAATCCAGAGTTAAAATCAAATCTAAACACAAAGCACACTTCCAGATGAATTCATTGCTGATAACTTTGATAAAAAGTAAAGTTCCAACCACAATCGAAAAAAAAACAAATATCCCTCGTTATTCACATTCCGTGATTAGAAAAGTATTAAAATTAGAAAATAAGGACGAGATGCTTCCATTCTCCATAATACCGCAATGCGTAATGCTTTGTGTTGAACTGTGAAAAGCAAAATATATTTTTCGTTATCTGTCCCGTGAGCCCGGTACATTTACTACGGGAGACTCTTATGTGGTTACTAAAAACTTCTACAGTTTTTAACTGATTTCAAACAAAAGACTTCCCTAAGAATTTATGTCTGTGCGAGCTCTATACTTCTCTCTCGTAAAATTGCCTTTCTTGTAAAATAATTTTCTATAAAAGTTTACTTTTTAAAAGTTTTTTTTTACAATTGTTTACATGAATTTTTATGATAAATACCTGCAAAATTACATGATAATTTACATGAATATATATGATAATAGAAGCAAATGAATACCACAATCATTTTAATTTGTAAATAAAGTTAATTTACGTAAAATAAGCGTAGCTATTTCTACCGGTTTTAAAGTCTGTCAATTATTCACTGCATTGTTAACTGTTGGTCATTATTCACTGATTACTATTCTGTTCCCAGTTTACTCTTTGACTTTGGTCATAACTGTTTAATCAAGGAAATTAGCTTTAGTGTACCCAGTTCTGCTCATTCAAACACAAAAATATTTTGAATTTATAAGGTTTTTAATTTTTTTTTGTTATTTTGTTTCATGATATTTACATGTATTCTAAATTAAAATGGTCGATAAGTTTTTTAGTAATTATTTTTTTCAACATATTGACAAATCGTTTTACTTAGTAGCAGTTTTCAACAAAATATGGCCCCAACTTTTTTGCTTTTGACTTTTTTAATATATTTTAACACGCTCTGATATAGACTCAACATATAAATATTCTGTAAGCAATCTAATCTTTATTTATTTTAGACGTTAAATCTTCAATATTAAACAACATTTTATATACTTTAGTATAGTATTATCATACCGACTAAAAGCTTTCTCTCATATCCCATTTGTAGAAGAACAAAATAATATTTATAATCATTGTATCTAGAACACATTTTCTGAAAGCAATCTATTATGTCGGTGAATGGAATGCATTCTATTGAGGAACGGTTTCATTGAAGTGATTCACTATTAAAGTCAGTTAACTGACATGCTTTAATGTTGACTAATCATAAACGCATGAATGATTATGACCTTACCTAGCTTACCAATTTACTACCAATATTGACAAGTTAACGTGAATTAAATAATTATTGAACGATATAAGAATGTTTTAGGCAACCATATTAAATGTTCCTAGATATATTTTAAGTTTACAAGACGTTTTTCCACTTTTTTTTTTATCATAATTTTCGCTACTTATCGGAAGCCAGGATTAAAAAATGTATGTTCTTTTATTATTTCAAATAAATTTAACTTTTTTGTTTTACATTCTATATAAATTAAATTATAACATTTTTTCTAGCGCAGCAATCTAAAATATGTTAAAATATATGTAAAATTTCTAAATACAAAAAAAAATATTTTTTATAGTAAAATTCGACGAATAGTGACTGACAATATGAGTCATGATTAATATTTAAAAATATATTAAAAGAGTACTGAAGTACAAATAAGGTATTTTGTTTTACTATATATTGCTTTAATAACTCTTTTATTTTTGTGACTCATTATAGTTTTTTGTTATTATTATATTTATATTCATGTAACCAATACAAATAAATATTGTTCACAACTATTATTTTTTTTCTTAAAGGGCACTGGATTTTTAATTAAACATCAATGTGCAAACCTCAAATGACTGAATAACTTTCTTAAAATTAAATTGAACGAAGTAAAAGTTTTAATTAAATTTGTATGATATTTTGAAAATATAAAAAAAAAATTGTACACTTAAATTTTATGAACTTAACAAAACATAAAGAAAATGATTGATAACGAAATGTGTTAGAATAAAATTTTGTAAATATAAAAAAAAACTAGACATGTGGCTCTAGAACTATGTGGTATTCATAATTTATACATTTTAAGAGATCTGACACGAATTTAACATATCTATGACAAGCATATATAATTTAACTATTTCGCAAGTAAATAGCAGCTAACAAATCATAATATAACCAAAATACTGATTATATTATGAACTTATACAATTACTTGAGAGGGTAATCTGAAAAAAAAAGTAAATAAATAATTACTAATACAGTATTTAAATAATCTTTATAACAAGTTAAAAGTTAATACATTAGCATTACTAGACATCAACGAATTTCTATGTAAACGTGAAATTTAAAAACACTTTATTAAATTTTGGTGCTAAATTTTATCTTAGAATACATAGAGACTCCGATTATAATATTCGGATAAGAATAATACTTATGTACGAGTATTTACATTAAGGTTGAACAAGATTATTTTGTTTACTTTATAGTACCTAGTAGAATGTTAAATTATTTCTATTCGTTCGTCAAACTCACTTCACCTCACGATTCGAATCGATGAACACGTAATTTGTCAAAATAATTTCATGAACGGCCGAACCGATTTGGTTGAAAATTGGTGGGGAAGCAGCTTAAAGCCCGGAGACGGATAAAGAATACTTTTTATCTCATTCGATCACGTTTTTTATTTTATTTCGAATTACTATTTGACATTTGACAATTAATCTGACAGTCACAATTATCTGTTAGTTCTATACCATTTTAATATATAAGCGTATAAGTTGGCTGGATTGCGTAAGTATCCAATAGATGGTGCTCTGGTGGAATACAAACGTTTCATATAAGCTAAAAATTAATAGAAAAACCAACCACGTGTTTGTGACGGTAAAACATAAGTTAAATTTATATTATAGTAAACCCAATACTTTGCTCTCTTGCACCAGTTGACAATATACAAGTATTTAGTGACTATTAGACATCAGACTAATATATACTTAGCATTGATAAATATGAAAGTAAACAAATAATTTATTCGTTACAAATTTATAATAGATTTTCAGCTTTCAGCACTCCTTTTCGATATAAACTTTAACTATGAATAATCTTATTTTTTTATTTTGGATCAATCTATTCTAATATTATAAAGAGGTAAAGTTTGTATGTATGTTTGGGTTTATAATTTATAAGTTTCTATGTTAGAGGTAATCTTCAAAGTGAGTTATCCAAATCTAAAAATTTCTTAAACAATATTTATAAATAACTTTCATGTTGAATCTGTGCTATATTATATTATTCCCTTGAAATATTAATAGGGCTTTTCGTAGATGAAATGAGAATGAAAGCTCGAGCGAAGGAGTTTCTTACGAGCCCTATATTCTGAAGTTCTCGCGGACGCAGTCGCGGGCAACAGCTAGTATTATTTAAAAATTATCGCTTCGTAGCTGTTCTCCTTCGTTCTGTTCTCAAATTATTGCTATTAATCCAGTTGATTAGTTAAAATAGAAACACATTTAAAAAAAGTTCAAGTTTACAAAAAACAAATATTATTGTAATAAAATGAACAATACATACCGTACATAAGCAAACCTAAAACGTCACTACCGTATGTTATTTTTTGCGACTAAGTCTCTACATCCCCTCGCATCTTTTTTTGCTAATTTAAAACAAAAAAGGCAAATCATGATTCCCCTTCGCATGTTTTTATTATATAATAATGTTGTTTTTTTTGTAAATGCTGTTTACGAAGCATGTATGTGGTAAATTACATCGTGTTTTTGTTTTACAAAGTGCCTACGGTATGTAATTATTTGTAAATGTTTCTTGAGTGAGTTGGATAAATAAAGTTCAGTCGGAGTAAAAAGTTGAGGAATATTTAAATATCATATAACCTTTTCTATCCCTCACCAAACACATTAATGTAAACAATCCAATATTTTTTTATTAAATTAGGCATCACTAATTAATAATAAAATGTAAGTTTTTATTTCATACGTTGTAAGCTAGTTCACTTATGTTGTTTGAGTAGCGACCGGATTTTGTGTGATTTCATCGGTAGCCATTTCGCTGGTAACATGCAAATTCCATTAAGGGAAAGTGATATAACGTTTATCTTATTTATAATTATTGAATTGTATTGTATTGCATAGAAATTTGCTTCTGCGACACAGTAATATAATTATTTGTTCTCTAATACTAATAATAATTGTTGTTGTATATTAAGTTGTATAAATTTACATTATGCAAATTTATTTTATGTTATGCAATTACATTTTTATTTCATATTACTAAAGCAATAAAAATTCAATTTTAAAAATATATATTTTTAGGTACGTAGAGCTGTTGATATGTTTCTTTGCTAAAAGTAATTTCACGAGACGCGGCTAAGGCTTAGCCATATGTTATGTATTTGTGTGTAATTAACAATATTATGTGTTATAGATTTATTAAATGAAATATTTGTAATAAGCTATAGCAAATGGAACAAAAATAAAATTAGTACAGTGTTACTGATAACTTTTCTAAAACATTTTGTCTGTATTTATAACGATTTTATATTTTCTCTATTTTAAAGAAGTACTAAATTAAGTCAACTACGTGGTTCACAGAAATTAAAAACGAATTTCAATAACATAAAATAACAGCAAAATCTCTATATTCTACTTAAAGATTTTGGCCTCTCTTGGAAATAGAAAATGAAATTAATCTTTTCTTTACTTACAACCAGTTCTCATTCCAACATATTTTACATATATCAGACCATTTGACTTTAAATGAGGTATCCTCTTCAATATTACACGGACTCTAAATTTGCTTACATTTCCAGCTTCCCTGAATAAATTTAACCACTAAAATTCAACTTTAGCCTAATTTTCCTTTGTCATATCAGAATTTTGTCCAAGTATTGTTTACATTTTCTCTTCAAAAATTTTTATCTTACAACATGTTATTACTATAGAATAGTCTAAAGTAAAATGTAAAAATGTAGGTTTTTAAGAATTATATTCATCTGTGTTACATGTGATTTAATAATTAAGTAATCTCAGGATAAATCAAAGTGTTTCATTTATTCCAAATGGTTACTTATAATTAGAACTGTTCATCGGTTTTCAAACCGGTTAGGAGAAATTCATCACTATCATGTTTTGGCACGATGTGTTAACGGAGGTTTACGAAGACCCAGAAGAGGAAACGACGACCACTTTCGAACAAATTTTTGAAGGTGTCGGTGCCCTTTATTATTTATTATTTTGTTAATTATTTATATTTTGGTGCCACTGGTGGCGTAGCGATAGGCCTGTCATAGTCTAAACTCCGTGTTTACGAAACAGTCATTTTTTGCCTTTCCTTTACCTTCTACAGGACTACAACTTCATTTTTCTAACACGGAATTTAAAATTTACCTTACCTTAATAAAATACAATTATAACTATTATAACACAGAATTATAAACTTACCTTTACTTACAACCTTAACCTTTATAACACAAACTATTTAACTACTCTAAGCAAACTAGAATCTTCTCCAATACGATACGACAGTATCGTATTGGAGAAGATTCTAGTTTAGGTCCGCGCCACCAAGAGAATTGACCATCGGACTATCCATGTCCTTTATCCAAAGGACTCTATCTATGTGCAGTCATTATAAATGACGTCACGCCACTTGCTCCACTACTAAGCAATAAATTGACGAACTTTTATTTAAACAATATCATTATCTACTACAATGAAAATAATAATAAATTAATATAATTGAAAAAAATAATGAGAAATCATTTATCTAATACGTTATATTGTTCATTAAATTATTTTTATCTTATAAATTATCAATCATAAAATCATAACAAATAAGTTAAACTTAAATTACAACTTATTGACAGATATATTATGTTGATGTTGATGTTCACCTTGTCTGACTCTTCTTCAAATATATATTATTAAATACTTCAGACGGGTTCAACACCGCTTCATAAACATCTAATCTGAAGTACAAGCTGGTTGGCTAAGTAACTTTATCTTCATTCTTTAACATAAGGGTATAAAATTAAAAGTACGCTTTCAAAACTTTAAAAAAATATTCATTTTTTTGAAGTGGTATTCATGTCCAGAATATTTACAAGTTACCAGATAGAGATGCATATTAAATAAAAAACACATTTCATACAAAGGGCCGTTGAATATAAATGAGGCAAATAACATTCTCGATACAATCCTTGAGCTACGGAGCTAATACGAATACAAAAAAAAAGATTATACAAGATCATTTGTAAATAAACTGCAAATTTATATTCCAAGTAATTCTGTTATGCATTCATATATTATCGATGAATAAATATTTCGCATGATGTAGTCCTTGTATTGTTTCGTGATACTCTTGGAATTAGGGATATTTTGGTATCACCCGCTGTTTTATGTATCATTATTATAAAGTATGAAATATATATTTTATTTAAGAATTTTTTAAACCTTGACCTTGAATATTTGAATTCCGTAGACCCAGTGCCTGAATAAGTGTGCAATATTGTTTGCTATAAGGGTATCCCTGATCAAATTAAGCAAATTAAAGGTCTACCACGACAAGGTTTTAAAGCGTCCTCTGGTGTTACTAAAGATTGTAAGTGGCAGTGATCAGTTATGACCAAGTGACCTACACGATCGTTATTTTTTTATTCTGAAAAATATCTCGTTCAATTTAAAGGAGAAAGGTTAGGTTCTTTTGTATGTAATATAACAGAATATGTAAAATTATTATTGTGGTATAACTTACTAATTCGACCTAACCAAACAGAAAACTAGAAAATAACAAACAGGGTTAAAGTTCACATTTCTGAAAAAACTGAATATTCCTTAAATAAGACACATAATACCAGCACGTGACCTATGTTATATTTTCCAGACATGTTATCATAATAAATGTATACCGCACATGCTATAAGTTTTTGTCGATGAATTTCGTGCCAACATTCCCGTTGCTTCAATGTTTTAAGCTACAGTCGCGTGCAAGTAAATCGACTCAAGCCTCAAGTGCGCATAAAAAGTGATATAACTTAAAAATGCCTTAATATACCTCTATATAATGTTTTACATAATTAAAGCCTAGTAATTGAGCTTTAAAATGGTGCAAGTTGCATGAAAATCGATTCAGTAGTTTAGTAAAAAAGGTTAATGCCAATGATAATGTAAAAAATGTTGAAAATTCATACAATTTCACAGTATGGGGCTATTGTGTTTAAATGAAACAAAATGCGCGTAAGATAAAAAATTTATTCGTGTCAATATTTGGTATTTCCTCCTCTAGCTCTGATCACTGTTCTCATGCGATTCTTCATCGACCTTATCAACTTTTTAATGGATGATTGTGGTATTCGACCCCACTCTTCTACCAACGCAGTCTTGAGCTCATTGATGTTTGTCGGAGCTGATTTCCTCGCTCTAACTTTCCTTTTGAGCTCGTCCCATATGTGCTCAATGGGATTTAAATCGGGGCTGAGCGGTGGCCAATGCATAGTGTGAATTCCAACTTCGTTCAGGAAATCACGTGTGGCCCGAGCAGTGTGACATCGGGCATTGTCATGCATCAAGATGAAATTTTCTCCAATAAAGCCTTGATAAGGGACAACTTGATCCAGTAGAACATTTTCAATGTAACGATCACTGGTCAGACCTCCTCCCCGGCCTCCCCCAGGAACGAAAACAAGCTCCGTTTTGCCTTCTAAGGAAATTCCGGCCCACATCATGCAAGATCCGCCACCATATGCAACGGTTTCCACAAAGCAGCACTGTGAAAACCGTTCACCGGGACGACGGTATACCCGACCTCTCCTGTCGCTGCCATGGAGACACATCCTCGTCTCATCTGTGAACAGGACTGACTGCCATTGCTCTATGCTCCAATCCAAATGCTCTCGAGCAAAGTGAAGCCGTGCTTGACGATGAGCTGTGGTCAACTTCGGGCCTGTAGCGGGTCTTTTCGGAGAAAGGTTAGCTTCTTTCAACCTTCTTCTAACTGTCCACTGACTGACAGTCACCCCGCGAACTTGACGTAGCTCCTGCTGCACATCTACGCCGGTAAGGTGTCAATTTCGGAGAGAGGTCGAGACCAAAAACCGGTCGTCACGCTCTGAGGTGCACCGGCGTCGGCTGGTATTAGGCCTCCGAGTGAAGGCACCAGTCTCTTGAAACTTTCTGTATACTCTCGAGACAGCGGACTGACTCATATTCAAACGACGAGCGACTTCTCGCTGGTTCAACCCTTCTTGCAATAGGGCAACGACTTGAGCGGCTTCCTCAGGTGTTGTATCCATAATTTTCTTCAAATGACGGCTTTAATTTGCAGAGATGTGTTCAGGTCAACGTCTAATGAGCGACTGATAAGAAAAAACGATTACAGAGGGTTTTTATAGGGGGTTGTGTCGCGCAAGTTGTGTATAGAGCGCAGAGCAGTTTACGGGAGGTTGCGTTCAGTTGCATTCTAAGTACAAGTGTTTATTTAAATTACTGATATTATGCTACCATTTGAAAGCCTAATTACTAGGCTTTAATTATGTAAAACATTATATAGAGGTAAAATAAGTAATTTTTTAGTTATATCACTTTTTATGCGCACTTGAGGCTTGAGTCGATTTACTTGCACGCGACTGTATAATAACCATTCCATATAAAATACGGTCCAAAGGACCGTGGATATTTTTTGATAATATTTTACAATATTGTACTGATCGGTGTACACTTAGACCGGACTCCGAGCAGCAGAACCATTTATCCCTCAAGTCAATGAGTCTTTACCCTCTGGTTGTCAGCCATACCTTCTAATATCCCCAAGCGGATACAATATTATAACTCTCGTATTAAGTCTGAAAGAGTACACAATATACAAAATACCAATACTATACTGCTTCAAACCAATCCACTTAATTAAATTTATCAGTTAACAAGTTTCAATAAACGATTCCAATAAATATTTAGGAAACTGGTTAAATCAATAAGTAAAATTAAATAAAATTTAAATAACTCTTTCAATTATCTGTTTCATAATTTCTTACAACATTTTGTATTGGTATTTTAGAATCCTGATTTTTTTCTGAGAATATTTTCACAATAAAGAGACTTTATCTTTTGGTTCTGTTATATTTCCTAAAATAATATTTCTATTTAACACTATATAGACAATCAAAATCTTATACTTTTGATTTACAACTTAAAATAAATAAAATCATTTCGTCAAAAGTTTTTAAGTTAAATTTTTAGTATAAAGTTTATACAACGTATATAACACGTCTATGAAATACATACATATAAAACTTTTGCGCTGCTCATATTTGTTAAATCTTTTCAATTTTAAGCCACAAAACTTCTTTTTAACATCTCTATTTTCGTTTATATAATTATTATTTATTTAACACTGAACAAAAGAGTTTAGCTGTAAAACAAACTAGTGTATTTGAAAGTGTATACAGAGTAATAAAAGCATGAGTGATTCGAACCGCGAAACACACGCTCCAGGGCAATGTTTTATATACACTTTATACATACTAAGATACTTTCGTACACATATCCACTCTTTTAAAGTGTGGAAATGCGTAAAGAAAAAAATGAAATAAATCTTTAATTTCTTTTAGTTTGCGATTTTAGTCTACATTGCATATTAAAGCCAGAGTAATTTAAATTGTATAAGATACATTTTTATATTTTGTAACTCATTTATGTATCATTTTAAATAAATTAATTATCAAGCTCAAAAATATATTTCGACGATAAATAACTGAAGAATAAATAATGATTATTAAAATAAGTTTACACAGACACAAATAAATCATTTGCTGGTATTACAAAGCGTTGATGTATTTATATAAACAAAAAGTTTATTGTTTAATGTGTTAAATTTTTTTAACTATCTATAAACTTTATATTTTTAATATTGGTCAAGAATTTTTTTTATTTTAATTCAAAGTTTCATAATTATGTTGTAAAATTAATGATATGTATATAAAATTATTATAATATACATTTAACTTCCTATTATCTAATAATATTATAATATGTCAAGGTTGATTGATTTACACTAATAATGGTTTTGAAATTGAAAATAAATACGTTGAGCCATGTGGAGCTTTTATAAAATTAAAATAAGTATGATAATAATATATTTCTTTGTTTATTTTTTTATAAAAGCCTATATATATGACTTTAAAATTTCCAAATGAAGTTTCTGTAATATAAGAAGTATATTAGAAGCAGTGTGAAATAAAATGGAACGTGATGATTCCATATTGTAATAAGGTCGAAATAATTACCTTGTTTCTTTTTTCCAGTTAGTAGTGGGTTCGCGTTTAATTTCTTTATTTTCTCGTTTATTTTATTTTAGTTCGTTATACGTCAAACTTCAAAAGTTACAGATTCCTTTACAGACAAAAACTAGTTTCTTTCTTTTGCAGTGCACTTTCGCAATGAATTATAATGTTGCCGTTTTGTGCCTTTGACATAGTCGTGTAATAGTTATGACAATGTTATACCAAGTAGAGAGTAAAATATTATTCTTACGCTATTTTTAATTGAAACCGAATATAACTATAGTCACATAATATAAATATGGAAAACCATTGAATCGTACATTTTTATAATTGGAACATGTTTAGAATTGGAATGTATTATATACTTTTTATAGACCATTTAAAACATGTAATATTTAAAACATATAATTTTGGAAATAAAATATATTTTTGGTTGGTATTGTTTCTATCAAAGTATATTTTCTTTTTTTAAGTAGTCTATTCAAAAATAATATAAAATCTTGTTATTCTTTAATTACAAACATGTATAAACATGTATTTATTTTATTCTGATTTTATCTATTTTATATTTTTAAAACTTTTTTCTATGTGAACGGACTATCCTTTCACTTTATGGTACTAAATTTGCCTACGTTCAGCTTCATTTCATACTTGACCTATTTGTATCCACATCCCTGTTTACTTTACCTATATTGAAATAGTAGTCTCTTAGTCTAAGAGCTGCCTTGCCTATCTGTATTCATTTGTTGTAGATTCTTTGTTAAAACCAAACACATTGTCTAGTCTAGATAATAAAGATTGTATATTTTGTTGATAAATGTAAATGATGTAATATAACCACATACGTTGATTACTATATCTTTATTTATTTTTTGTCAAATCGAAGCAATCGTAATTGTGTTGACGGTGTAAACCTCTAAATATATCTCTTTCACGGCTCTATATTACGAACGCGAATAGGAACTATTCCGGCAGTGTTCGCTGGCGAATGTCACTTCTTGTCATGATTCGAGAGGTATGAACATTATTTTTTATATATATTTTAATTACGAACATTGTGGGCAATTTTAAAAGAATAAATAATAATTTAGAATCGACTAATCCGATGTAAACTATAACTGGTTAATTACATGGTACATATTAAATTTTTCGAATGAATAAATTTGATAGATTTCTGTGTACAGTTTAATTCACACTCACAGAACGATCATGAAAAGTAGTTTCAACCAAGTCCATTTACGAAAATTTACCAGCAACGCAACCAAAAGGTGCCTTTGTGTTTGATCGGATGCTGGACATGGTTCACAATTCTTATTTGTACGAACTAAATTTAAGAAAAAGTAATAATGTTTAGTTATGATAGTGACACTTTTATAGTATTTTGTTTTTAAAATTTCATTGTTTTTTGAAAACCAGTCCTTTTTATAACCAGTGTCAATTCATTTCATATTTTTAACTTAGAGTATCAGACAATTACGATTACTTAGTGCAAAACTATGTTAAAAGAACATGTAAAAGTTTCATTCAGCGTATTTTTCTCACATTTGTTCCACATGCTAGTTTTTCTTCAACCGTTTTTCTCAGTTTCCTCACATTGTTTTCTTAAGAATAAAGTGGATAAATTTCAAAGCGCCGTCCAAGTGCAACTGTTTACGAGTTGACTTACTTCACTTCGGATTAACTTTGTGTTTCTAAATGACGTTGAGTTTTCTTAGGTAACTACTAACCTTACAATTTTTTGGGAATAATTTTATATTACAACTTCTGTAAATACCAGTGCAACTTTAAAGTTAAATAAATTCAATCTGAATTTTTATTTCTCACATGAAGTTATCTTTTTATCGTATATAAAAAACTTATTAATATTCTCATGACAATTTTTATAAAATAACGAAGGTTCAAAATATAACATAAACTTCTAATCCAGTTTTAGTCTCTCTTTGAATGTTTGTTCAACTGTATCATATGTACTACATAAATCAGCCCCGCATAGCTTTCTATTTACACTATCTATCACTGGTGAAAGTTGGAAGATCTGGTGAATACCTTAAAGCTTCAGAATTAAGGGAAAGTCCAGAAGTTTTACTTTGAATAATTTATGGTTCCAAAACTGTATGGTAATTTAAAATTGCTTCATTAAACATTTATAGACAAATAAGTAATTTGACGAAAATAATAATTTTATGAAATAATTATTCTAAGTAAAAAAATATATAATTTTTTCCAAACATGTTCGAGATCAATTGAATTGTAACCTCAACAATATTCACAAATTAAATTTATTCGAATATTAAATAATATATGAAATGTTATAAATCACTTTATTGGTCATTTCATCGCACAAAATATTATTTCGCATAGGTAAACAGCTTTTTGATTACATTTATCTTACACACATTTTCTTTTTCCGCATTTTGTGCCTTTATTTATACTTTATTAATTGTTTGAACCAACTCATTATAAACAATATTATATTTATTTTTCGTAAATAAACAAAGTCCAAAATTTCATACTAAAAATTTTATAAAAATATGTTTTTAAATTGGCTAGATTTGTGTAATGAAGCTTCTATAAACTAATATAAATTCTTATAGTTAAATAACTAAATACTTGAGGCAGACATATATAAATATAACATTTAAACTATAAGAATCATTAGGTTTGGTGAGTCGACATTTCTCGTTTATTATTTTAAAGTAACTGATTTTACAAATTTATTTACTTCTATGATTTATATATTTTTTTTAATATTATTTTAAACACTTTCTTTTTGCTGTACTACATTATTATTAAATACTAATTTAGTTAATTAAATGAATCAGTCCTTTATGTCAAATTTCTTACGTAACTTTTCTTTAAAATATTGATTTTTCTTATTACGACTTATGTGTCTCCGAGACGCCACACATTTGTTTCAGAGAATTTATATCATCTGAAACAATGTGTGGCGCGAATCAACACAATTTTATACACCTTCGCAGCGCTCTCAGGGAGCAGTAAAAATGTTAAAATGTATCTCTGTTAGTTAAAAGGGAAAATGTGAAACCAACGCGTGCACCAACTTCAGAATTCAAGACGGCTCCAGCAAGATAATCCAAGAAGGATAAAGGGGCGTATCAGTAAATAGTTTATTCAAACAAGTCCATTCCACAGCCATCCAATAATACTAGTGATCACGTTTTGGCCCTACTACTTTATAGCGGGAGACTATTACAATGTAACTTCACAATCCCAGGAGCGCAGTACCCAAGGAATGGGTGGGAAGCTGAATGTGAAGACGAGTTGCAGGGGTACGTCTTCTGCCGATGCAATCAGAGCTATATTCGCTACTTGACTGGTATGCGTTGGCGCCACAGTTTGCTCTGATGTACACGGATTTTTAAGGAAGACTCAAGGGAACGGATTGCATAATCACATTCGTTAATTAATAATGAACTCATTCATTATTAATTAACGAAAGCCACAAGGTGGCGTTAACAAGATGATAAATTTGTAATTGTCTGCGAAAAATAATAATATTCATAGTGTTATGATGTCTTGTTTCTGTTGAATAATAATAACCTATAAACTTTTCAGGTGTCTTAGTTAAAATTTGTGTATTATATTTGTTCATTATAAAATCTTCACTTTTATTTTAATTTATAAAACATATTGCTTCATTAATTAAAGTGTAAATATTATTAGGTACATGTTTACACTGATAAAGAATTATGTACTCAAACCATGAGTTTTTGTGTTTTGCTTATTTCAATCGTGTAAATATTTATATTTTAAAGTAATAATTATAAAAAAAAACCTCAGGCTTACATTATTGATATAATTGATCATTTATTTAATTTGAGTTTGGCACAAGATATATAATATATCTTGCAAGTGGTTTTAAATTATCTTGTATATTTTTTGTAGAATCTGCAGATTGTGTTAAATCTTCTCGTATTTGTTTTTGATTATGTTTTGAAACATACCTAGAGACGTTAACTATCTGTTGGATCGTATATTCCTTTGTCATCCAATCCTATAGAAAAGTAAAAAATATAATCTAAACTTCAAATGTTAGGTTTTAAATGGAAAAAGTTGCTATTTTATATTTAAACTAGGAATTTAGTACTGGTTTTATTCTATACTACATAGAAAGTTTTCCAAAGAACTATGTACATTTTATGTAATGACTAGTCTAGCCAAAAATGTATATAAAAATGTTCATTGATTAAAAAGTCATTTAGGGCTTTGACTTCTCAATATCCTTATTGTGAGCTACACAATAATTATTTAATAAACTTGAAATTAAATGAAATAAAACTCTTTTTTATAAAAATAACAATCTTCAAGACTAAACATAACGATAAATCTGGAGGGCATTCGACCTTCTGTAAACAGAAATACTTGCAGAGCTACTAATTAGGGTTCATAAATTTATCTAATGAGCTCTTATCGTTTTATTTATTTTATTTAAAAAGTCTTCGACTGCAAAAATACAGAGGAAAATGGGTAAGAATTGAATTCTATTATAGTTTTGACTTCTGTGTAATTTTTATATCATGTGAGAAAGTAAAAATATCAACAAGAATTATAATTAAATATTTAAAATTCAACCACTCCTTTGACAGGTTGCATTTAATTCATTTTCATAATAGATTCCTTTGAGAAAAAAATATTTTTGGTATAATTATTAAAAATACTATTGTGTTCTACTACAGATAGGATATGAAAGAAAACCTTTACTTAGTATGATTGTACCATGGACAAGTATATTAAAATTTTATTGAATATAAAAGCTTTTACAACTAAAATATGGTGATTTATTTCGAAAAACATATATTTAATGCGTAGCTAAATCTGTGTACTTTATATTTTTAAGCAGTTGCTAGTTAAGGCAATTTATATAATATTTCTGCACTGTAACTGCCAATGTAAACGGACAGCACATATGGCTTTAATACATAGTATATGTATGTGGTATAGTGTATGATATGGAGTAGGCTCTAATTAAGCTTCTGGCAATACAGTTAGCAACTTAATGCTCTTCATTCGCTTCATGTCAGTAAACAACGATAATAGCGTACGCAATTTCCTTATACGACATGTCATTTGTTTTATCTTACAAATAGTATTATTAAGACAAAGATGCTTTGTTTCTTAAATAAATATATCATTATTGATATTTACATAAAATAAAAATAGAAAGATATCTTAACATGGAATCACAAACCAACACGAGTGAAAAGCATTTCAAGATAGATTAAAAAAAATTTTTTCATGTTATTGAAGCTTTTTTATTATTATGCAATTTTAATGTTCGAATAGCTTTTATTTATTTGCCAATACAAAATAATCCTTAAACATTCCATATTATCTCGTTATCCGAGATTAACGAGGTTTAGTTATAAAACTGACGCTTATATCTTCTATTTATTTTATTTTTTATAAACATTAGAATATTAAATAAATTATGTTCTTATTAGATTCTCAAAATAATGGATACAGTTGCTTTTAAAAGTCAATTTTTCAATAATTTTATTTAAGGACGATCAATATTTAACTGTCAATAAATAAAACTTCAAGCATAGTTTTAATCAGTAAATCAAATATAAACAATGAAACGGAAATTTATAAATGTCCGAATTAATGTTGTCAGTAAAGTTGAAGAACAGTGAATTTAATAAATATATCTAATACGTTTTTTAAGCATTTCAAAATGAAATGATGTAGTTTCGATATTATTTACACCTTTTAGTTATCATATCAATTTAAATCTAAGTAATTTTAAGCAATTTTAAACAATATGTATATTTATGTAATAAAACATTACCAGCATAACAAAGGCCGAGATACAATGAATGTCACAAAAATACTTCACGAATGTAGTTTCAAATACATATATATTTTTATTTTGCTTGTGATAATGACAAACTTAGTTGTCACATTTGAAACAAAAAAAAAATTCTAGTTTTGATATACGCATAAAATATACATATTATTTTTATTAAATAGGTGAATATAACATTTATTTTTTACTTATATATACAGTACAAGTGTAGTGTAGTGTAGTGTAGCGTTATATGTACAGTATAAGTGTAGTGTAGTGTAGTGTTATATGTACAGTATAAGTGTAGTGTAGTGTAGTGTAGTGTTATATGTACAGTATAAGTGTAGTGTAGTGCAGTGTAGTGTTATATGTACAGTATAAGTGTAGTGTAGTGCAGTGTAGTGTTATATGTACAGTATAAGTGTAGTGTAGTGTAGCGTTATATGTACAGTATAAGTGTAGTGTAGTGTAGTGTTATATGTACAGTATAAGTGTAGTGTAGTGTAGTGTAGTGTTATATGTACAGTATAAGTGTAGTGTAGTGCAGTGTAGTGTTATATGTACAGTATAAGTGTAGTGTAGTGTAGCGTTATATGTACAGTATAAGTTTTTAAAAAGCAAACATATATAATAATTAAGGCCATATTTTTAGAAAATGCTACTAAGTAAAACATCGTTTATGGTTACCTATTGAGTAGGCGAATTCAATAATTTATTCTGAAATGTTATCATTAAACAAAAAGCACAAAAAAATATTAAAAATGTTATAAATTCAAAATGTTTTGCTATTTGAATGAGCGAACTGGGAACACTTAAGATAGACTTAGACTTGATAAAACAGGCATAACCAAACTCAAAGAGTAAACTAAGAACGGAGTAGAAGGGAGTGCATAATAAACAAGTTAATGATGGGGTAAATAATTAACTGACTTTAAAGCCGCCAGAAGTAGCATTGTCATGATTCTTTAATTAAATTTATTTACAACTCACACAATCTATTTTATCAAAGTGCAAAATCTAAACATCTAAATAATATAATATGAGTGGTTTATTAATTTGCTTGCAAATCTATTTCTGGTACTTATCATAAATATTCATGTAGAATTAAATTTAATTGACAAACAATTGTAAACAAACTCATTTAAAAAATTAAATTTTACAGATTAATAGTTTTGGAAGAAAGTAAATTTTAAAAAACCAGAGTGTAGAGCTTGCACCGACATACATTCCTAGGGATGTCTTTAGTTTAATCACTAAGATAAGTTTTAAAAGTTTCATTAACCACATAAGAACCAACGGTAGTAAAGTTATCGTGCTCGTAGGGACACATAGCGAATAATATAATTTGCTTTTCACAGTTCAACACAAAGCATTACGCATTTGGTATGTATAATGGAAGCGTCTCATTCTTTTATTTCTTATTTTAATACTTTTATATTAACGGAATGTGAATAACGTGGGATGTTTGTTTTTTTGACGATTGCGGTCGGAACTTTTTTTTTATTGAAGTTATGGGCAATGAATTCGTCTGGAGGTGGCTTTGTGTTTAGATTTTATTTGAACTCTGGCTTTTTAATGTAAAATAAAGAAGTGGAACGAGCAGTGCAGGTTTATTTACTAGCCTTTTTTGAATCCACGTGCAATTAAGCAATTGTGAAATATTTATATTATGAAATACAATATTTTATGATACAATCAATCATTTAAACTTGTTACCATTTAACCGTGGAGTAACCATATAAATTAAAGGAATAAATTATTCTAATAAATTTAATACAAAAAATGCATTTTCAGCTAGTACAAAATTAATATCCTAAGCGCTACTGACACATGAGAAGTGTCGACATATGCACAGCCCCTTGTTTATCAGTACAGGAGGGTTGCAGTCGATCACTTGTACTTTAAATTTTAGTAATTTAAAGTATAATCAACAAGTCGTGTTGATAAACTTGGTTTTACTTTTCATATTAGAGGATCTTCTTCACCAGCGACCTCTTATGTAAACTCCAAATCAAATATCATACCAGGAAACAGGAAATCGGGACACCCAGGTCGACGCCCCAAAGTGTACCCGCGGTAAAATACTTCCGATACAAAAGTTTCGAAAGGTCAAATTCAAAAACCAAATACAGACTAATCAGCGAACGATGTTGCTACGCAACACGTCAAACCGCATTTAGGTAAATTGATTATATCTATCAAAGGAGGTAATAAAAAAATAATTTTTTAAACGATAAACTGATCGTCTTTGAAAATAAACAAGCTTAATAAGTTGATTTCATATTGATAAATTGTTAAATATAGCAATGTAACAACGTAGGCTGCTTCTATACTTCTATAATGAATAACAACTACTTTCAAATAATATTCAGCAGCATGAAACTAATGGAATAGATTATTACTTAAGTATCCCACTAAATATTAACAATCAAACAATATATATAATTTTATTAATAATATATTTAACAAAATTGTAGTAGCCGCAAGCTGGCAACATTCAATTCCTAAGACATAACGGAATGTCACAGACTAATTATGTTATTTTAATTAGCTGTCAATAGATGATTAATCAACATAAAGTTTTAAGTTTTGACAAATGACAGTTTTGACAAATTGCATAATTATAATATGTGACTCAATATATTTAAATTATTAAAGAAATAAAATTTCTACGTAACAAACTTCTTTGACAATATGTGTTTTTTTAATCTCTTTTTGGTATTCTTAATGTTTATCATATTATATTTAAATTATATCGTAACCTAGTAGTAACAAATAATAAATATTATATTTAAGGGTCTATCCCTATATATAATATTTAATATACTCTACTTAATTTAAAACTCTAACTTAACTCTCTTCTTCTTCATAACTTAACTCTATATTATACTCTATGACAATATTTATATTTGTTTAAAATATACACTTCAACATAGACTGTTCAAGTATTTTAAATCTTTATTTGGCATTTTGTTTCCACAAGGTGTATGTATAGCCTTTTACCAAAAATTTCGTGCCAGATGTTATGTTCGTATATAAAGACGCTCCAATCTTACTCGAACAAGAATCATGCTTATATATTTAAATGAATGTTGCAGAAGATTATTATATTGGCTTTGTGGCTAAATTGAAAGTTGGAAGAATGTTAAATGATTTCTATTCGTTTGACAAACTCACTTCACTTGACGAATAGAATCTATAATTTCATTGGTTAAAAACGGTTCGGTAGTCAAATATTCATCCAACCACAGTAACGCTTATTTTACTTTGTACCATTTATATTTGGCTATATAGGCTGTTGTAAATAAACGCGTGATTTTTTATACAAAATGGCTACGTATGTAATTATTTGTAAGTGTTTCTAATGTATGTTTGATAAATGAAGTTGAGTCGGAGTGATAAATGAAAGAATATTTAAAAATCTGATCCAAACCCGTTGTATTTACAACGGGTTTGGATCATTTCATCATTTGCAAACGATATGATAAATTTGATACTTAAAGTAGTCATCGCTAACTAATAGTAAAGTAAAAGTTTCTATTTCACAAGTTGTAACCTAGTTTGCTAATATTACTTGTGTACTTACTAGCAAAGTTGCTTGGGTATCGCTTGGATTTTGTGATATTTTGTCAGTGGCTATTTTGCTGGAAACGCGCAAATTTCATTTAGGGAAAGTGATATTACGTTTATCTTATGGAAAAAATCTGAAATTAAATAAGATTTCTTTTTATATGTTTGTTAAAATGTGCTGCTTCAGCAACTTTAAAATGTATTCACTTTAAACAATGTTTAATTAAAAATGTTTTTATATATTCTTTTATTATAAAATAATATACCACTTAGTATAAATAACGTTCATTTGATGGTAACCAAAGAACTGATTATAAGCTTACTTGGTGAAGTCCTTTTGTGCTAATCTTTGAAGCTATTCCATGGATTTTTTTAACAATCTACAAGTACTCTATTAGCTAACACAAATACATTTTTTTTACACATACACAAATTATTACCGGAAGACAAAATTAAACTTCAAAAATACCAAAATCTCTAAACATTCAAATATTATTTAAATTATTTGAAAATATGAGTCATTTTTCATCACGCAGCTTTTTTTTTTATCACGCAGAATCTGACAACAGAGATTATAAAAGATAATGAATATTGTAAATATTGGCTAAATGTTTGTATAAGTAATAACTGTTTTGTTTCATCTGTATTTAATATAACACGTGAATTTAAATCTTAATTTTATATTTAGTAAAAAATGATCTTAAAAATATATAGTTTATAATATTGTGTATGGTACCGACAAATCCATGATAGACAGAGCAGAGACACAAATAACTGTTTGAAATAGCAAAGATGTTTTCCGAATATAAATATGATATGTTTGTAATGAACCCTACGAAATTTAAAAACAAACAATTAATTAAAAGTCTGGAAAGAAGCTTATTTTATAATATTATTAAAAGTAAATGATGAAATAGATAACAAGACTAAAACTAATAATAAGATGATGTATGATTACAGGTATCCAAAACAGAATTATCTATGCTTGAAGAACGATAGATCACCAAAATACCACAATTGGTAGATAGCACAATAGTGTCACCCACCAAATTTTTGTAGAGCAACAAACCGTTGTGGACAAAAAGCATATCTGTGATATCATGAAAACGGATCCCTAAATTAGAAAGTTCCTTTTTCAGACATAACATGATGAATAACAGACATACAAATAGCTTTATATAGGTTTGTATACGTAGGTTCATGAAGCAAAAAGTACAATTTATGTTTAAAGGCCAGTAATATTAACATAAACTTATACATAAATTTGACGACAGTAACGATGTGGACAAACATGAAAATCTGAATATATAATATACTGTGTAAATAAATATTCTATTCTGGCTCAATACCATTATTATGAAGCTGTATGAATTTCCAGAAACAGGAAGAGTATTAGATATAATATAATAGGAAATTCTATGGAAGTTTGAGTTGAAAGTATTTTATTTTTTAATTTAATTATTTACCAGATTTGATGAATGAAAAAAAAAAAGAAAAGTAAAAACACTGGGTTAGATTATCTCTAAAAAAAGATCATTACTACCCATGACAGTGACAAAGACAATTTTAAAGGCAAATGGGTAGATAATAAGTACTAACCTAACCTAGATAGATACGCACTAGATATACAATAATCTACAGTACAATAATAATAAACATAAACAAAGACCTACTTAATGTATTAAAGGCTCAAAATGTCATGTACATATTTGTATATTATAAATATCATGGGTTGTGGATGTATGAAATGGATTCTATGTAATAAGTTATAAAGTACAGAGTAAATGGAATAAAATCTGGTATAGAAATAACTTATCCTATATATTTTATCGGTGTTAATAATGTTATTTAACTTAGCAGATTAAATGATAACGCTGGAACCATTGTCTATTCCGAAGAAGTACTTTTTTAATTAAATTACGTGGTTCGTAGAAATTTGAAACTAATTCGATTTTATTGGCTGAAATAATATTTGTATTAATCAAGCGTATAATTTAAACAACATTATTAAGGCGTAAAAATTGTAGAATAAAAGTTTCTCAGTGAAATTTATAATTAATTCCTCTTCATTAATTCATTAGTCGATACTAATGAATAAAAAGTCAATAATTTCAAACAAAATGAACATCATAGCGAATATCTAAACGAAAATATAATGAAATGCTTTAAGGTAATGAAAATATACTTCAATAAAAATAGTCTCGGAAACAAAAGAAAGATAAATTAAATTATTATCTTACTTTACTTACACTTCCTACTACTACTGACGTGCTTAATCGAACAAATTCTAGTACTACTACTACGTGAAAAAAAGCTAAGGATTTTATTTCACTTGTGGTGTAACGAGAACGTTGACGAGAAATTCATTACTTACAATATCTTTGCAAAATGTCAAACGACGAAGTGAAGATCTCTATCTGCTATCCCTTGGTTACACATATTCTGCTGATTCAAGATATTCTGTTTTAGCATCATAATTAATGGCGCCTGCTTATTATTCAGGATATGAGTAAACAGGACAAAGTATACTACGGATGTCAAATATCTGCTCAGGAAGGTTCATCTACTAGTTATTGGTAAGCTATTTGCTTGTTTCATTTTAACTTTAAATGTATTATTATTTAGCATCTATTATAAAATAAAATAACTGTAAAGCAATTCTGATGGCACGTTCTGATCACTGGCATCATCCCTCTATTATTTATTACTTTTGTAAGTATTTCTAATTTAACTTAATTATATTAATTGAAAAAAGAAATGGCAAATCATTTACTTATACGTAATTTTGTTCATTAAATATTTTTGGCAAAGGTAGTATTAAGTATCTATCAAAAACTTATTAATAAAATGTTGAAAACCAATAAGGATTTATTAAATGAAATATAATGTTTCAGTTTGTCTTATCTGTCTCTTTTAACAAAATATTATGTAATAGATCAGCCAGGTTGTAACACTTTTACATAAATATGTAATCTGAATTACAAGCTGGTTTGCTTAGTAACTTTAAAAGCTTCATCTTCTTATTTTAATATAAATTTATAATATTAAATTTACATATGAAATAATTCAGCGTAATATGTACTTAGAAAAGGGTATAAGTGTATAAAAATTATAAAAGTCACTAGTTAGATGTACATATAAATAATAGTTACATTTCATCCTTGTAGACAGTTTGATATAAATGAGGCAAATATCGACCAGCACAATCTTTTAGTATCGCAGCCAAACAGAATGCCAAAAAAAACATTAATGTACTAAGTAGAAGGTCGTCTGAAGCCCACCTGTAAAGCAATATTCCAAGTAATTCCACGTCTTATCGTTATACAGTAATCAACTTGAACTGTTTCGTGCTAATATTAGAAATACGGATGTTTTGGTATCCCTGTTAATGTGAATATATTATTAATGCTACTTTATTTTTTATTATTGTATAGTATGATTTATTTCCTTCCTCCAACATTTTTTTTTAAATCCATTCGAAGCAACTTTTCAAAAATATTTTATGTAATTTGTATTTTTTAATTATTAAATAATTTAATTTCTTAGAAGAGAAGTTTTTAAAAGAAGGTTCTATAGTAAATACTCGAACTGTTGTCAGTAAAGTTCTTCAACCGCCAAGACAAGTTAGCACGTTAAGGTTAACACGGTTTAAGACTAAGCACTTTTTTTTAGTACCAAGTACGGAAAAGTCTTAGATTATTCTTCTTTTTCAATTTATCCTTTGTCATTTATTATTTTAAAGTATGTTCAATGTGTCAAATTAGCGCCTATTCCATGGGTGAAGTATAGAATCAAAACTTTTAATAATAACAATTTAATATGATATTTTCAGATAAAATTAAAAGAGTAACGTACCCTAATCTTAACATCTACTTTGAATATACTCTCTTTTATATTTCAACTAGTACCCAAATTTCTGAATTTAATCTGGAAGATGTAATAAGAAAAAAAATCTGTTGGTAAGCAATATTACATGGAAAATTCTTAGGCAAAGAAGAAATCTCCGGGAAAATTATACAAAATAACTTTGTTGGAATTTATAAAACGAAATGAAAATCGTAAGAAGTAATTTTAATTGTATGAATACGAGTATAATAATAATAATGTAGGGATACTTTTAAAATTTTATTTCCTTTTAAAAAGATCTTAGACGTTTCGTAATTTTTCTTAAGAGCCGTTTTATTAAAAATTTAACATTATTCCAGTTCTATTTGTAGCTTGTTGCTAGCAAATATTAGGACGATAAATCTTATAGAAGGTTCAATAGATAAATTATTATACATAAAGTATAATTACTAGTGATAAGATATTGGGATATTTTGTCCAAAAGTTTTTTGTGCTTTTATTTCTTAACCAAAACTTAATATTTTCAACAGTTAAAAAATAATAGTTATTATTTTGTTATTAAAGATAAATAATAATAATAAATTTCATATTTATACTCTATCTTAAAATTTTTAAAAGTAATGATTTCATATAGTACATACTTTGAAATATTTATTTCAATATAAAATTGTATCTTATTTTTTACTCAAAAATCATGAGTTGAATTCAATAGACTTATATTTATAATTGTATTAAATTGTACTCATAATGAGTAAAATTTTTATCCTATGCAGTTGAACCATAATCAAAGGCTACAGGAATAGCTAAGTTTTGTGCCCTTCGCTTATTTGATTCAAAGGAATAATAAACCTAAACTATATTTGAAGATATTGAACAAATTTTTATCTCGTGCCATTCATCCAAATGCCTATACAGGTGAAAACCGCTAGCAATGTAACGAGGAGGTTTCTTTGTGTTTCATCCAACGCTGCTATTGTTCAGCGCTTACGTTAGCTGACACATAGCCAGTATGTTATTGAAGCGCTAAATTTTGAAATTTGAAAACCTTTATGTGGACGGCTGTCCATTTAGCTAAACTACACATCAGAGATAGCTCCCTATGTGAATGTCCTAAAACCTTGTATTTTCATTATACAATGTTCTCGTTCCTTACATCGCCCGCCCCTTAAATTTTAAATCCCTTCTTACCCTCTCTTTTTCTCCATTTATTATAGTTCTGTGTAATTTTATTAAATATAACAAATTAAAACTGTAAATAAATGTTGTTCTTTTACTAATAATGGTGATGGTCTAACTAATTGTGTTGTTTTAGGAACCTGAATAGATTATCACAAAAAAAAAACGTTTAACACCTTAAAGTGATGCTCTTATGACTGACTGCCATATTATTAAAAAGAAGGAGAAGAAGAACTTTTTATGTAATTTCAAACCCGATTATATTAAAATAATGTTGCAATCTTCAAAATAGTTGTGTAATATTTGAGTGGTTAAAAATGTATATATGAAATATGAAAAATTAGTGGGTTAAAAATACAACATTTCCATGCAAACAAAAAATATTTTACTCTTTCTCGTAGCCTATTTTTCTCACATTTGCTCCACATGCTTGTTTTTCTTCAACCGTATTTATCAGTTACCTCACATTTTCTTAAGAACAAAGTGGATAAATTTAAAAACGCAGTCCAAATGCAACTGTTTACGAGTTGACTTACTTCAATTTGGATTAACTTTGAAATTCTAAGCGACTGAGTTTTTTTATACCTTTTTCATTTTTGGAGATCTTTTTCATTTTAACTATTTAATATTTAGGTAAATATTACAACTTTTTTAAGTATGATATCTTTTGAGTATAACAAAATTAACTAAAATTTTCATTTCAAAGATGTAAATATCTTTCTATAAGTACGCAGTTTTCTATTTAGACAATTACTGGTAAAAAATGAAAGATCTAGTAAAACCTTCCAGAATAATGATAGCTTTTACAATTCACTTTACATAATTAATTGACATTTCATAAATCGTGTTCAACAGTATTAAAAAAATGTTTTTTTAAATGACTAGAAATATTTAGGGAAACTTATATGACAATAAACCCATTTTCAATATACTGGATGAAGCTATTATATGAATGTTAGACAAAAAGTATGAATTGTTAAGTTGTGGGAGTTTATGTTTCGGTATAATTAGTTCATTATACTAAAGGAACCGGTGTCAATATAAATTGCAAATATATTTTAAATAAACGCAGAATAAAAAATGAACGGATACAGGCAGGCATGGAACCCGTGACTTCTGAAAAACCGTCCCGTAGCTCTACTAACTGTGATACCGTATCACTACTCTTCTTCATTGTATTTAGCATTATATACATTGGTTTGTATCGGGGCCGTGGCGCATGTGAGCTTTTTCTTAATTCACACCTTATAATTTAATATATATTTAGTAAATGAATGGTTTTAATTTTTATTTTTTTTATGTTACTTTATACTTTATAAGATTATTTCTTGTTATTACGACCGCTATGTGTCTCGTCTATGTGTCTCGGATGTACAAAAACATAAATTCTCTGGAATAAATGATAATAACTGTTATTTTCTGCGAAAAATAAAAGCGTTCATAAAAGAGTTATGTTCTTGTGTTTTTGTTGAATGAACAATAATAACTTTCTTGTTTAAAATGGTGTTTTTCATAATAAATATGTTATATACGTTCATAATTATACCTACTTTTTTATTTTCATTTATGTAACAAATTATTTAGTTTATTAACGTATAAATATTGCTTACAAAGAGTTTTCTATTTTCCTTTATATTTAATTGTGTGAAAATAATACTCATGAAAAGAAGCGCCCGGGTATATCGTTTGTATAATGAAATGCACAGAACTGGTAATCCAAAAAATTATACAATCATTTAGATATTATGTATATAATTAAAAAATAAATCTTTAAAATATGAAGGTTCGTATAAAAAATCACGTAGTAAACAAATAGCAAAACAAAATGGCGAAACATAAAATTTATCGAAATTTCACATTTACATTATTAAATGTAAGATATACTAATAATTTAACATTAGCATCGCAATGCTTGTTACAGTTGCATGTAAGGAATGCAGAGCTGAGAAGCAAACTATGTAAACATTTCTACACCGTCTATTTAGTCACACTCGTATTTCTAAAATAATTTCAGCATCATTTTTCAATACCACTGAGCTTCCTCCTCTGCTTATCTTTTTATCTTGAAACAAAAAGATATTCTCGTATAATACTTATTTTAAACCTACTGAGGATTCAGTGGCACCTTATTTATTTAAATAATAAGCACTCTAAGCTTATAAGCGAAACTTACTGCCGTTTAATAAGTAATTGGCAACAAAACATAGTAGGTAATTATAGATTCTATATATATTTTAGGGAATGTGTGTAATCACGAATAACTTAAGATTATTGCAATATTTTTTTAAAAGCATAATATTAAAATTTAGGACATAAAAACTGCTTTAATTCGAAATTAGGACAAAAGATTTTTTCTATAAATTGCAAGCCCAATTGTGGCTCGTATTTTTTAAACTTCATCACTATCTATTACCTCGTATAAATAAGCCGGTATTTTTTTTTATTACACTAACATATATTTTTTTCCAATTTTATTAAATTTTGTTAAGAATTGTTTTATATTGTACGATAAATCTATAGTAAATCAAATAATGTTTTCGCAAAACAATTAAGTTATAAAAATTGAAAACGAACATAAGCTAAACAATACTTAGTTGTCATATTTTTTTACAAATATTTATAAATATACTACCTGAAATTCGATGACAAAGTTAGTTGATATATTCCCTAATACCCTTTATTAGGGAAACCCTAGAAGTTCAGACATAACGTAAAAAATAATGTCCATTATTAACAAGTACTGTACAGCCGTTGTTGAACAATTAAATTTAACAGTTAAATTTAACAGTTATTATAGAACATTAACTTTTATAAGCTATACGGTTCATTCTTAAGATGATACTTCATTAAACACTGCAACTTTAAATTTGCAAACAGAGAACAACATATTTTTATTTTTAGCAAGAACAATATTAATAATTTTTAATGAGTAACAATGGTTTTTTCAATAATCATGATAATAAATTTAATTTTGCAAACAGAGAAACCCTAGAAGAGGGAAACCCTAGAAGTTCAGACATAACGTAAAAAATAATGTCCATTATTAACAAGTACTGTACAGCCGTTGTTGAACAATTAAATTTAACAATTAAATTTAACAGTTATTATAGAACATTAACTTTTATAAGCTATACGGTTCATTCTTAAGATGATACTTCATTAAACACTGCAACTTTAAATTTGCAAACAGAGAACAACATATTTTTATTTTTAGCAAGAACAATATTAATAATTTTTAATGAGTAACAATGGTTTTTTCAATAATCATGATAATAAAATGGTTTTATCATTTGTATGAATCATGCACCAGTATTATAATAATAAAGTGATAATTTAGGAATATTAATAACTATTTGAATTAATTATATGACGAATTAATTCAAATAGTTATTAATATTCTTAATATTTTAATTAATTGACATCATAGAATTAAAGAATATAAATAAACCATGAGGCCACCAAACTATTTTGTATATAATAAGTATATAGTATGTAGTGTATGTATATAGTATATGGCTTATATTGTTTAGTATAATATATTTTTGAAACTATATTATTATTATTTTAAAAATAAGGTATAGTATAATACTTTTACTTACCATCAAATGTACAAACAAATATCTGTAGTCGTCGAAGAAAAGTTTTGTTGCACAAAACTTTGAGTGGTTATGGAACAGTTCTTGATATCGTTTAAAGGATAGGAATATTTGGATATGAATTCTTCGTCATTTAAACTTTGCTGCAGTTTTTATGGGAATAGATAATATATTTTAAGGTTCAGAAGTAGAATTTAATAATAAAATTAAAAAATTTGCTCATTTACAATTTTAATCGAAATTAAATCAAAACAAATATTACAAAACCAAATACTGCAAACTTCAACAATGAAATAACAAAATGAATATCAAAAATGGCTTACGTGACCTTAATAACAACCAACACTGATTATCACAAAATGTCCGTACACTCCGAGAGCCAACAAAAAAATATGTCCCGTCCGTTTTAAGCACTCTCAATTTTTTGACTGTCAGAGGGTAGTTGATGAAGATGTCTGGAAACTCCTTACAATATACTTAATGTATTTAAACTATCGCGACTTGTACACATTTTAAACTAATTTCGGGTCTACTTTGCGATAAAAATTAATTAAGGTTAAATACCTTTTTATTTCCCGACGTTTCGGCCGAATTTCACCAGCCGTGGTCACGGGATGACTAATGTCAGCCCAGCGTCGTCTTCGTGAGGCGCGAGTCTCGGTAACTACCCTCGCTTGTTCCTCATTATTTGTGTTGTTGATATTGTTACTATCGGAAGTGAGCATATTTAAACAAACGACACTAACGGTGTCTACACACTGGCTTTTTAAGTCGCGTCGAGTATGGTACTTGGTAAAAACAACATTATTAAGCGAAGTAGACCCGATATTAGTTTAAAATGGATAATATATACTGTCTGAAAAATAGTGATAGAAAAAATGTGACATATTGCATATAATTAAAAGTAAAATAAATATTCGAAATAAAATTTTAAAGACATATTTTTTGTTTATCCAAATTATGAAATGTATAAAATTGTTAATTTCAAATATCGCTCCTTGTTAATCTGTTTCTCACCCCCTAATTGTGTTTAAAAAGTGATTTGTTTCAGCACATTTGTAATCGTATTTAAATGGAGAAAAAAAAACGCTATTTTATATTATAACCAATCATTATTTTTTACTGGAATTAAAAATCTAATTTCATTTAATTTATTTTGATTAAGATAAAGAAAAGATAGCATTAGTCTTAGAATGATGACGAGGATGACCTCATCATCATCCTCAGCATATAGGAGGATGAGAATCACGATGAAGATTAAAAACGTACTTTCAGGAGGGTGATATACTTACACATGTTAATATAAGATCAAAATTCATGCTTCACTTTTCGATACTTTCGTTGGCGTTGGTTTGTTTCTAGCATTCTGGTTTTAGAATCTAATCAAAAATTAAATGTGAGAAACCTGTTATGATATCGTAAACAAGGCGAGAAGAACCCTTCGAATGTAATAAATATTCTTGCGATCGAATCTGCAGATTGCGCTAAATCTCCTCGTTTATGATTTGTGAATTATATTGAATCAAATTTTTGCTTGTAAAACGCTTCCTTCTGTAAGCAGTCCAAGGACGATACCACTTTTTTCTTCGCACTTCAAACTTAAGTAACCGCACTTAAATTCGTTACACTGGATTTAATAAACTTGCTTTATAAGATGGCTAGTCTATAAATTTCGTTCTTGTAGATTAAGTTTCCGGTAATTAACTATTTAGCTTCTCATTATTTATAAAATTATGTGAAATTTATAAAAATGTCTATTTTTATTTAAAAATCCACATATTTAATGAACCGAGTTTATTAAAAAAGTGATTTTAAATTAAATATTATCTATCTACTATTCGCTTTTTAATAAAATAATGATATTGTGTCATTAAACTTATATTATTTAAAGTGAATCGGTGAACCGGATGTTCTTTTAAAATGTTGTATATGTCAAATAAATCTTAATATTACTAAGTACCTAATTTAATTGATTAGCTGGTGGGTGACGGACTTCCTGAATCCAAGAACTATCCGAGTGGTTGTTGACGGGTGCTCATCGGAGCCCTTGACAATAAATGCCGGAGTTCCTCAGGGGTTCGTTCTTTCTGCAACTCTCTTCCTGCTGCATATTAACGATCTCCTCAAACCCGGTATCTATGGGTATGCAGACGACAGCACAGTGGTGGAAAGATACCTGCCGAGTACTCGGGCCAGTAGAGATCAAGTGCAGGCTGAAAGAGAAGAAAGGTGCAGCGTTTGAATGACAAGCTAGAGGCAGTCTCCCTATGGGGCAATGCCAACCTTGTTAAATTCAACGCCACCAAAACGCAGCCGTATTTATTCACCGCTAAAAGGAGCCCTTTCACCTTGGCTCCTACTTTCCGGAATGTATCTTTGGAATACAGTGACCGACTTCAGTTGCTAGGGATAGAGATTTCCTCGAACCTCAACTTTGGTCGGTTCATTGAGTCTAGAGCAAGAGCAGCCGCCAGCAAGCTTGGCGTCCTTGCAAAGGTCCGGCAGTACTTCACACCGAGACAACTTCTTACATTATATAAAGCACAGATCCGGTCGTGTGTCGAGTACTGTGGCCGTTTAATGGCTGGTGCCGCAAAATGTCATCTTGCTGCTCTGGACACAATTGAGAGGCGTGCAAAAAGGCTAATAGACGACCCTGAACTGGTGGAAGCCAATCTTCATAGCCTCGAACATAGACGTAGAGTTGCTAGCCTCTCAGTATTCTATAGGATACATTTTGGTGAGTGTGCGAAGGAATTACATGAACTAATTCCCCCATCCCCCTTCCATCACCAGACGTTCCGACACACGGCGAGCATCCATCCTTTTGTAGTAGACGCGCCCCATGTCCGAACGAAGCGCTACGTTTCATCTTTTTTAAATCGAACAGCAAAGGAGTGGAACAGCTTGCTTGGAAGAGTGAATAGGCTTTTACTAAGTTGATGCGCTTTACCACCTACGACTACATTTCCACTTCCCATCAGGTGGAATGTAGTCAAGCGTCAATTTAGTTTAAGTGTAAAAAAAAATAATCCGAGAACTGTTTACATTGACGGGAAAAGTAGCGCTTCTTATCTTTATTGAAATATGATGTTCTCAATTTTGATACGCTAGAAGTTGAGCTTAATAAAATATGAAATACTAAGACTATATTCCAGGAGTAGAAAAAAATTAAGATTACTTTAATGTTATATTTTTACGTAGCTTAAAAATATTATAATTTCTAATTATAATTTTCTTATACTGCTATTAATTAGTAAATCTTCATGTTTTGCCTTAAAGCAACGAAAATGACTCTTCCAAAACCTTTTTTTCCGGACTAACGCTAAATATTTTTTGTTTGTCCTTTTTTTGGAGCCTATTTTCATTTCATCCAGTGTCATATTACTACGATTCTTAAGGAGGCTTACTTCAAAAATCATTTTTAAAAGTTGTTCTTGATTTGGTGGTTCACGGAATCTAGTCATTGGTAGTTTTTTTTGGCATTATTTAAGTTTCTATCCACAATGATAGCTTAAAATCCAAAATTAAGATTATGTATATTTAGCTTAAAATTAACTAGATAAGACAATGTGTTGGCTTTTAACAAAGAGTGTTGAAAAAATGAATACAGATAGGAAAAGTAGCTTTTAGACCAAGAGACTGGCATTTCAATATAAGTAAAGTAAACAGGGACATAAATGGGTCAGGCATGAAATGAAGCAGAACGTCGGGAATTTTAGTACAACGAAGTAGTTTATACCTAGAATTTTATTGAAAGATGTTAAAGATATGCATAATTCTCATTTTAAAAGAAATTTAGAAGATTTTTTTTATACAATACCAACCAAAAACATTCCAATATTATTAGCTTGTGGAACCGTCGAATGTAATAATTTTAATAAAAATGTTTACTTACCCATGACTTTTCTCAAAGACTATGGAATTAACTATAAAAATTTCTTTGAAGTAAATCGCGGTCCCAAAATTTTCATGATCTACAAATATTTTTAGAGACCGGCAATTTTTTTTATTCACTTACCTTATTAAAAATGGCGTCGAAATTAACATTAAGATCAGGTATTCTTTTTATTGTTATTAAAAACACAAAATAGAAGTCTGTTAAATTTCTGCTAGTATTTTTTACGTTTATTCCTGCTTCCAACTGAATAAGCGAAGGGCACAATTTATATCTATACTCTTTATTATTTTATAAAGAGATAAAGTTAATAAATTTGTGTTTGTATGTTTGTAGGAGGTAATCTTCGTAAGTACTGATCCAATCCTCAAAATCTTTCACTAACAGAAACATTCTATTCACAAGTAATATAGGATATATTATTATGATTATATAAAAAAAAGATTTCAAAATAATAGTATTTTTAAATGAAGTCGGAAGAAATAAGGCTGGATGTGATGCTTTATCGGCGTGCGCTGACTTAACAGTTTGGTATAAAGAAACATAATTTTCACTAAAAATGTTGGTCTTTATTAGTTCTACAAATAAGTTTGCTATATATCCTATAGCTAGTTTTTATGTTTCAATCACTACAAAGGTTTTTGTTACCCATGACGATCTAGTCAGCCGAGACCTGCCAGAGAGAGGCATAAGTCTAGACGAATAAGCCTAGACCTGCCAGAGAGAGGCATAAGTCGAGAACCCACCACGCCCAGACAAATCATCGTCAACCGCAACCGTGGTGTCTTACTCAAAAACGACAGGCCCAAGGTCGTCGCCGCAGGCAGGCCGTCCCGAAAGCCTCCACACGTCTCGCCCCTGTCAGCCATGAACCAAGCACGAACCCTACCAGGCACCAGGCAAGACCCCCACCGCGCCGGATATTAGCCAACAATTGACAAACCCCCGAAGGAACTAATCAACTGTTGTTGCCCAGGGAGCACCGGCTCGTCCCGCTTCCAATGCCACCGGACGAAACCGATGGCATTGATAACGAACAGGCACACGTGGAGGTTCCCGACGAGGCCACCTATTCCGATATCACAACTTTTATTGAGCGGAGGAATTTAGGATTTCCCTGTTATTACCACATGAATGGCTCAGAGAAGTTGGTAAACTTTACAACACGGAGTATTTTGGTCAAAATAAATGATTGTGTCATCAAAATAATTTTATTTTGACACATTGCATTATCATTTGAATATATCGTTAGTGTTAATGTTTCATGTTAGGCGTTAGTCGATGATCCAAGCGTGTCGTCGATGTGCGTTTTCAGGCGATAGTCGACGATGCAAGCGCGTGATAGCGAATATAGCGCCAAATGTTTGCAGCAGCTTGCTAGCCTAAGAGAAACTGCTTCTTTCATATGCTAGGGGATCGTTATCGTACACGGACTAGAGTATCACCCAGTAACAATACAGTAAATGTAACCGACAAACTGTTCTTACAAAAAGTCCTGGTCAAGTCAAACCATATCAGTCTATTGAAATAGTATGTTACAAGTAAGGACACGGTACACTAACCACAAGAATTTTAATATTCGTTGCACCCTTCTGCTAGCCACCTCACGACCTCATGACTATTTACACATTACTATTGCGTTACTACGAAACTTGAACCCTCCGTACATTTTTAATGGCACGAGACTATTGTTTAAAGAGTTGCATGACAATCTGATTATATCAAACATACTCATTGGACCAGCAGTGGTAAAATTCGCTCATATACAACGGAATACCAATGATTTCAACGGTCCTGGATATTCCTTTCAAAAGGGTGCAGTTTCATGTGAAGGTATCATGTGCTCCTACAATCAATAAGGCTCAGGGGCAGACATTCTCTGATATGAATTGATCTGGGAAAAGAGTTGGAACTCTATAAAGCCGATTACTTAGCTTAAATAAAAAAACAACCATTACATTAAAAAACGACCAACATTGTATTAAATGATCAACAATTAAATTAAATATGTATTAAAATTGCTAACGTTCAAATACAATTCTAGTCAGTGAACATGGTGACTCTGACATAAAACTCAATACTAAAACTAGATAACATAATTGTATCACAAAAAATTAACGCTCAACAAAGTGGGTACGGGTTGGCTAGAACTTAAATATTCCTGTTGCCTTTGATAACAATTTAGCGGCATGGGATTTAGAAGCAATTTAGAGCCATATTATTTGTAGAACTTTCTAAACCACTCATGGTTTTATTACTCTGTATACAGTTTTTGAATACAGTTTGTCTACCAGCTGACCTCATTTGTTTTTACAAATACAGTGTTAAAAAGATATTAATTTTATTAATTAAATTCAGAATCTGTTAAGAAAAGATTTCTCCGCGTATCTTGATTTAAGTTGCTGAAATTAGAAAACTATATATTAAATCTTGTTGGCGCAAATATTAGTATTTCAACATTTGGATTATTCGTTATTTAAACTAAACATTGAAAGGGTTGAAATTTGAAACTTTTACATCAATGACGAAACCCATCATATAAAACCAATATTTCAGTCGAATATTGATACCAGTGACACAGAGGCTACTATAAGATTTTTATTACAGCCCAAACCGTAAATTAAGGAAAGTCAAGAGATCAAAGAGGAAATCTTATTAATTTTAAATTCTTTGAGAGTTATTAGAGCTTTTATTATATTTCCATATTACTTTTAAATAGCTGGAAATACAATTTTAGGAAATAAAACATAGAAATTTCTAAATAGTCCAAATTTATTTATAATGAAAATATTTACAGTTAAAAGTACTTACAATAATCTAAAAGATAATGCCAATATAAATTAATAGCAAATTAAATAATATAAAGTTATAATTTCACGTATGAACTTGGCAACGTATGCTAAAAAAATTTGGAATTGATCCTTGCTTACAAAATACGAAATGATCCGCCGGTTTTCATACACTGATAAACTTAATAAAGCTGATAAGCTTAAATACTATAGTATTTGTGTTGGGTGCCTCGTAGACTGTTTTTAATAATGAATGCAGACTAAATACGAGAATGAATTTTATTGTGAAAGCTCAGATATATCTGACGAAAAGTTTGAGAACCAGAGGGCGAAGACTCGTTGAATCGATAGATGCTCTTCTGCCAGGAGCCCGTATTTAGTGTACACCAAACAGTGTAATATTGTAAAATATTATTATAAAATATCCACGGCTATTTTGGCACGAAATATTAGCTTAAAACATTAAAACTTCGGGAATGTTTGCACGAAATTTATCGACAAACAACTTATAACATGTGTGATATTCGTTTATTATGATAACCTGTCTGTTAAATATATGTCAGGTCACGTGCTAGTTTCATGT
Source organism: Dircenna loreta (assembly GCA_963555665.1). Classification (NCBI taxonomy): domain Eukaryota; kingdom Metazoa; phylum Arthropoda; class Insecta; order Lepidoptera; family Nymphalidae; genus Dircenna; species Dircenna loreta. Next base: position 10,974,651 of record OY743095.1, on the reverse strand, counting down.
TTCTTAACTTAGTAAAATTAAGTATTTCCTGAAAAGTGACCCTTAAACTTGTAAGTTGTTTTTTAGTTATTTGGTTAGGTCTATTTATCAAGCTTTATAAAAACAAAATCTTTTGAATTTCATAATTTATTAATTCTTAACTTATTATTATATGTATGTAATACACAATAAAATGTATGTTAGTATCGTGTGATTTAATGATTTACAAGAAGTCAGAGATCTAAAGCTTTTATTCTCTCAAAAAATTAAATATATTTTTTATAATTAAAAAAATACAAACAAAATAATATCTGATAGAAAGTGAATACTATACTATATAGATAGCGGAAAAAAAGGTTAAAAACCGATTAAAAAAAATATTTAATGTATAGCGATAATACGTGAATAAAACAATTATTTAAAATATTCCTTTGTCGGTTGTTTTCAGACTACCTAAAACTCTGTAGTGTAGTTATATTTTTGTTAGAATCAGATACGCTGCGCTACTCAAGAAATGTGGCTGGAATATTATTTACCTCATTGATTTGGAACGGCCTCCAAGATTAGAATGTCACTATTATTAAAATGTATATGGAGCTAGTGACTTGTATAATTTCTATAGATGAATGCCACTTTACAATATATATACACGTTAAATTCTTAAACACAAACATTTATGTTCAAGTGAGAAGATGAAGTTTAAAAAGTTACTCCGTAAACCAGCTTGTAGTTTAGATTAGATATTTATGTATCGTTGCTATACCTGGCTGATTTTTTACTTAATATTTATTTGAAAAAGACTCAAACCAGATTAACAGCAATATTTTTTAGCAGTCATAAATAGTTATTTGTACTCAACTAATTTGTTATGATTTAAAAATATTAATTTAAAATGACCTATTACTTAAATGATTTTCTATATTTGATATTATTCTCATATATCATTATTAAATATATCAAATATACTGTTTTGTAAAAAACGGTATATTTAAAGATACAATAATGAAGATGATGACCGGGTGCTTATGTGGAACTTCCCAGCAGCATGGGTAACCTTAAAAATGACGCTGCCATTTTTAAGGTTATCCACTAAAAAAAAGTAACGGTTACCCTTATCGCCATAGTGAGACGCCACGGGATCGCTTTCGCACTCACCGTGACAGGTCTTCATCATCTCATCTACCTGAGGATATCTAACGAAGGTATTTTAAGCAATTGAAATCTGTAAACAGTTTTGATAATAAGTTTCCATTTTGGATACATAAAAAACTGAATTTCGTCATAAGATTAAACAAATTTGTATATGAAACACGGACAAAACTCATAAAATAACCTGATTTCTACGTTTCTAAAGAGAGAATTTAAGAAACACTTGGACAACATTGTGACATGACAAACGGAATTTAGACTAGAATTTGAAAATGTATTTAAAACAATTCGTTCAGAAAAGCGGGAAACAGAAACAATATTAGCGTTAGTGTTATATTGGAAAGGCCCATTTAGAGCCACACAGTCTGTTGTGTGCAAAATTTATCGGAGTTAGCACTAGTAGTAGTAAAGAAAATATTAATTTAATTTTGTCTTTCTTATGTTTGAGATACTTTTGTCATTGAATTATATTTTAATTATACTCAAAGCATTTAATTTTATTATCGTTTATATACTTTTCAATAATTAACCTAATATTCATGAAAAATTGGGAAATAAATTTATATTTCAGAAAATAACTTCTTCGAACCACGTAATACACTTAATAAAGTACTTCTTTGAAGTAGAAAGTGTTTCCAGCGTTATTATAAAATCTGCTACGTCATATTTGACTGCAAATCTTAGGATCGTAGAGAGTTTTATACACAAATAGATGAAGGGAGGGCATCCCTTCAACTTTACATTAGAAATAATATTGGTTTTATGCTTTGCAGATATAAATTTTGACCTACAATTTTTGTATGAAAATTTTAGTAAAAATCATACTTTGCCCACATGCACATATTCACAATAATATACTATTTAGAACTAGACTTATGTTAATATCTCCTGGTATTTGCGGAGCAATACTCATAGTGTCTAAGTGACCAATGAGATATATTAACACCCCTGACGGCCTACAGCGTATCAGCATTTATCCACAGATTTAATCTGACTAATCGTATTTGGTTCTGCAAATGTGTGGGTAATATTAGTTGATAAAATTATTTTAATATAACAAATATAAAATATCTAACGCTCCAAACATAAAACAGTCAGAAATAGATAAAAGCTTATATCCGGAGCATTAATACCCAATACCTCGGTGTCAACTCTGAATCTATTTGAATAATTATATGACAATAAAAAAGTGTTTTTGAATTATCTTTAAACATATGTCTCATATAAATTTCTTATAAATAAGGATTTATTAATAAAATTATTAATAATAAGATTTATTAATAAAATATCCGTAATTTATCATATTATAATATCTGAAAAACTTACTTTATCAGTTTGGATTCCTTTGGAATTGTGATAATGATATTATACCTATCTATGTTTTTGTCAGCTACATTTTATTACTCTATTAAAATTTTATAGGTGACAATGTAGTCACAGTAATTTATTTTTCTCAAAAACTCAGATGTCTCATATTCCATGTGTATTGAGTGTCGAAAAATTCAAATATATTCACTTATACCACCCACAGATTTTTCATTTATCCGTTTCCGTCCATCGCGACACAACATCTACCGTCATCAGCTCAACAGGTGGCGATCCACAAATGTGCGATTCTCTAGAAGCTTTATGCCTCGCACGATAAATCTGTAAAACGAATTGTCATCTGTATCGATCCGGAAATACTAAGGTATTACATTCAGATACTACATTCAAAGCTTCAAGAGAAGAGCGTAAAAGGCCAGCAAGGCTCTTGTAGCTCCTGAGTTGGAGATATTCATGGGCGATGGCAGTCGCATAGATTATCCGTCTTCTCCTTTGCCTCCCAATACTTTAAATATTTATATATATATATATATATATATATATATAGACGGTCAAGTTTATATAATTTTAACACAAACGGCTAGAGTAATGTTAATATGTAATCAAATATACTTATGATGTTTTAGTTTTGTACTAATTCATTTATGTTTTAATACTGCTATCCCTCCATACTAACAAAATACATTAGCTATATTAAATCAATGAAATATGAAGTAAGTGGGTAACATTGTCAGTACAATATAACGATAATAGATTTATTATTCATAATCAAAATTAGGGTCAGAGGCTATTTCCATTTTGTGTTTATGTAATTATCAATATAAAATAATCTGATTAAAACCGATTTGATGGCATATATGGTGAGCTCCAGAAAACAATTTTTCAAACAATAAACGGCAATGTTGAACGTAGTAAATTTTACCCCTTTGTATTTACGACTAAAGTACTAAATACCCTGTGAGTATAACTCTTGAATGAATTATTTTATTTCATTGTGGAATTTGTACTGGTTTTTTATCGTGAAATATGGTAGTTCAGTAGGTAAGCGTTTTGGATTTTTTTAGCTTATTTTTTATTGTTTCCAACACTATGTTGTGTCCGACACATGTTGGTACTATGTATGAAATGGAGTCTTTTATCTACCGAATTTATTATTATTTTATAATCAATTTCTAGAATGGTACATTCTTATTATTTTTTTAGTGTACTTTTCTTACGTCAATTACTTTTAATAAGCTGTAATGTAAGCTTCTTACCAGTCTCTTATGCTCTTAATAGTATCTTCTGAAGTTTTCCTAGTATATAATATTACAAACGTATGACATTATTGTCGAGTTTCTGGTCAGCTCTTCTCAGTGGAGCAGCATTCCACGGTCGTTGTAGTTTACCCACGGACTGACTATATTGACATTTTTTTAAAGTTATAATTGATGATTCAAGTAAGTAAGCACTTACATGCACTTACTAAAACTGAATTTGTAGAAGATTTGAAATCTGTACCTATATTTAATAAAAACTGAAAAAAATAACTCTAGGGGGTCTTTATACAAGTAACAAAAGCCAAAAAATCATTTAGGAATTTTTGTCTGTCTGTCTGTTGTCCAGCTTTCACGCAAATAGTACTCGACAGACATTGGTAGAACTTTCTTGTTATATAGCTATTAGTTCGCGGAAACGTATTGGCAACTGCTAGTTCCGATATAACATTGATATTTCATTTCACATGTATTATTTATATAGTTATTACTTACACAGTGAAAATAAAATTTATCAGATTTATTGCATTTACAGTGAGTTTGGATCAGATATTTTAATAGTCCTTCATTTATCACTCCGAATCAACTTTATCTAACAAACTCACTCAAGAAAAAGTTACAAGTAATTACATACCGTAACCATTTTGTACAAAAAACAACACTATATGATTCGCCGCAGGCATGCTAAGTTGAGACCATCTATAAAAAAAATAACATTTTTATAAAATAATAAAATAAGGACATACGGGAACAAGTCATATTTTACTGCTACCATCTAAAATTAAGAACAAAAGATGCGAGGGTATGTTGTACTTGGCCACAAAAAAATAACATACAGCCCTAACGTTTTAGGTAACGTTTGCTTTCATGAAATGTACATCTCACGTTATGAGAATAAAATTGAGTTTTTATAAACAGTAACAAAATATTTTATATTTGCCTTATCGTCATTCTTTTTGTTTTACAGCTCAACTTATCAACTGGTTTAATAGGAATACTTTTAGAACAAAGCAATGCAATATAACTTCGAAACGATTAATTTTAATTTATATGTTCTCAAAATTTAAAAAAATATGTTTATTAAATATTTAAGTTTATATTTTAGTATTGAAAATAAACATAAAGTACAATTATTTTTCCAATATGTAAGTTATAAAGGGACGGGTACATCTTAATAACATTGTTGTTACAGGTTACGCAGGTTTGTAAGATTATGCATATGTGTTAAAGTGGATTGATGATAGATGAGTGGTAGATTTAGACCTCTACTGTTATTTCCTACTAGTTATAGCCAAAAGAAACAGACCCTTAAGAGCTACAACTTAACATGATAAATGAGTAATGTGGAAATCCATAGAATGTTGGAAATCATGCTCAGGCGTAATTCAATTCAATTCAATTCAATCGTAATACTTGTAGGCCTCACAGCTTATATATCTAAAGGAGAAAGCGGTACAAGGTAACATAAGCTTTAGTATGAATGAATGAATATTTGACTACGTAACCGATTTTGACAAATGAGGTGCTTATCGATTCGACTCGTGAGGTGAAGTGATATTGGTGAACGAATAGAAATTATTTTACATTCTACTTATATATTCCTACTATCAATTAAGCTACCAGGTAAACAAAATTATCTTGGGCTGCTATCATTTAAATATATTACCATGATCTTTTTATCTCGTCTGAGTAAGATAGGAGCCTCTGTATGTATAGTTTATAATGTATACTGGACTATTAGTCAGTATATAGAAAATACTGTGACTATCCTATATACCTTAATACAATAATTTATATTTGTTAATGTAATACTCGGTTTTTGATATAAAGTTGTTAAAAGTACTATTCAATTAAATTTTGTTGGTATAGAAAGTAGAATAAATTCCTATTTATTGTTATTTCCAAGATAAATTAAGGCGACCATAACCAACTTGGTAGCTTACATGGTACTGAATAATCTTCAATCGTTATATTATAACCGTTTAGAACAACAAGCATAAAAAAGATGTATTTGCTCATTATACTCAACCTGGCTGTATGCGTATAAAAATAAATTATCAATAGGGTAAACGGCAATGTTGATAGTCAATTTTACACTAAAATATTACGGTTAAAGTATTGAGTACGTAAACTTATGTCATGTGATATAATATGTATGATTTACTGTATATGAGCGTAGATTTTGTACTGTTTTATTGACATAGCATGTGGGAAATTTTAACCAAGTTTAGATTTTTTTCACATTAAGGTTTGTGACGAACTTTTATTTTGTTTGGTTTTTTGGACCCATATATGTAAGATATTCAGTTAATATCTACCGATCTTCAATGATGGATAATTAATTTCTATAATCATTTAAATCTTATTTTTAATTTAAGTCTACTTTTTTACATCATTTGCATTTTTAATAAGATTGTAATATAAACGTCTTACCATTCCTGATGCTTCTTAATACATATTATTTTTTAGTAAGTTTTTCTGTTGTATAATATTAAGATATGATATTAATATTCGAATAACTCTTTAATATTTTTATGTTATATATTATAAAACATACATAGTTTTTTAGAAGTTTTCGTTTCCATTTTATGTTTAAAAACGGAAAAAACTTTCTATCTCAAAATAAATCACACTGTCGTTACCGTAAAAAAATGTTTTTATGGAGGCGGGTAGGGCCGTGAAAAAATTATTGTGTAATATTTACATGTTTTTGAAGTGTAAAAAAAATATCATATTTGTATTCGTTAAAGCTGAAATTAACACCGAAAAAATGTTGTGATAGCCTAAATTGAATCTAATTGATATATAGGCATAACCTTGATATACTGCGGCATCATATAGACAAGACCCGCAAACTGGTTTGGTGCCAAGCCAATATTAATAGCCATGTCGTTAATACAAAATTGGTGTCTCGAAAATACTAATTTGCCTTTAGCAAAAAATAGTTAACAACGAATGAATTATTTACATTACAGGAACTTTATTATACTGCAAAATACATTTTATAAATCTAGTCGTTCGTGAATTAAGTCGAGGAAATACATTTGCTTGTTTTATTAATTAATGAGTTTCTATAAAATTAACAGTTTTTTTTAATTATCATACAATGCTTCTACAAAACGTTTGACTCTTTTTAGGGTTCCAAAAGGAGAGTCCAGGGAGAAAATTAGAAACTCTCTTGAATTATTAAGAAAATTAAAGTTTTATAGTGTTGACTACGAGAGCTACAGTCGTAACTAATACGTGGGAACTAATAAGAATACACAAATATGTGTTAATAAAAATATTACGAAAATAACAAACCACATGGAATACCACTCTACAGGAGGTGAACTAAATTATATTACATGAATTCGTCATAAAATATTCTAAAAGGTTAATGTAACTTGAGAAGGAAAAAATCTAAGAATCTGCTATTATGGTATGCCCATTTCAATAATTTCTGTTGTGTATTTAATAATACGCGGCTACGAGATTTAGAGCCCAGTCACGCACTCTGTAATACGTGGTAAAATATACGGACTAAGATTGAATGTCAACGCAACCAAATACCTCAAAGAGATCACAAAAGTTTCTAAACGTATCCTTCAAGTTCTCCGAGAATACGTGTGACCGGCTCCACACCTATCAGTGGTGGACTTATCTTCCTTCAAAACGAACTGTTATACGTCTATGTATTATTTAATTTTATTTTAAATGTAGCATAATTTTATTAAATATTATTTAAGTTGTCATATCGTATTACTGTGACTTAGAATTGCCAATTTAAGCCAGAAATTAAAAAATATTAATTATTTATGATAGCGTTTTTATTATATATGTCTAGTATGTATGGTATTTATTGTGATAGAGCATTTTAATTATAAGTATGCAATTTATATGACAATAGTATAATATTTTGATTACTTTTATTTCAATAAAAAAAACAAACAAAATCTTCATGATGAATAGTATAGTCATTATTTGCTCTGAGATAAGTCTTAGCAATATTTCGCTCGATTTTTCTACTTCTTACGATTTATTGTCTTAATTTGATCAAATGGATTCGGGCGTGAGATAATCTAAACGATCTAATTGATTGAACGTCGGTGTAATGAAAATTAATTTTATTCTTGATAAATATTTGCGTAAAGAATATCTACCCATGTCTATATTCATTAGATTAACAATATTTAAGGTTTAATAAGTACAAATATTTACATAAATAAGTCTTAACTAACTTTAAAGTGAGTTGGTATTACTCAAATGATAATTACATAACCTCAGACGTAATTATGTTTTCCAAGTTTGGGTCTTAAAAAAACAACATTGTGCATTTCATTTTATGTAAAGGACTAAGAAGTTAGGTTACGTTAGGATTGGTTCTCTTGATTCTCTCACTCAATTCTTCTGTGAGAGGAATCTATCTGCACTATAAATCTGAGGGTTATTTATGAAAGAAATAGTATAGTTGAGCTATAGTAGATTGACTGCAGGCTCGTATAAAGGTTATATATTAGACCCCTTCCTGTCCTAATTACCTTTAACCTATTCTATTCCTCGAGGGTGCCAGTGTATTTGCAACTGCATCATAGCTATTTTGCCCTTAAACAAAAAAGACGAAATTACTTAAGCGTATAGCAAAACTAAAATGTTGCTTTTGTTTTGTATGTGGCAACTATATTACTCACTGTCACAAGTAAAAGAAAACAAAAAATATGGGGAACCCAATTCGAGAGGCAATGTTTTTTGAAATCGAACTCTCCCCAGGGGAATTGGGTTAGGTAAGTGAAACACATGTTAAAAAGCTATTTTCTTTCAAATGTTTAGATTAGACCCGACTCTCTTGCGTCAACCTATATCCTTGACTAATAGCGTTAAAATTTTCATTCAAAAATATACAAATAAATGAAATTGTTTATTTATGGTTATTTATATTTAAATTGAGATCATGAGTTAAAATGTATGAACAATTTCGTTAAATTTCGAAACGCTTAGAAATAACATTAGTAATATTTATTAACTTTACCACGCTCCAAGGTTTTTTACTATATCTTCTCGTAAATTTATAAAATTTCGTTTCAATGTCTGTGTTTTAGTTTATTGACTACTAATACGTTTGAAATTCTAATTATCGATACTTAAATGTTAATTGTTAGCAAATAAAATACTTAAAATATTGACTTCTAATGACAACCAGATGCATAGTTTGGAAAATCAAATTAGGACTTGATTAACGTAACCTTTTTATGAACATATAGTATTAAATAGATCAAATATAAAAAATAAGAGTCAGTTTATTAATTAATTGTTGTATTAATACTTTCAGATAAACCCAAAGGTTATTTTTTTTCAGATTAGGGAATATCACGAAACGTTCGAGGATAATTTTGTATTGGCAATTAAATAAAATATTTCAAAAAACTGCATCCTTCTAGTTGTTTCATCTCTTTAAGAACGGTTCACTTCACTATTCAAGTGTTGTCCTGACAATTGCTGTCCGAATCTTCCATTCGAGATTAAACTGAACAGTTACGAAACTGTAACGCATCTTTTTATCTCTGATATATCTTTTTTCATCGATGTTATTACCCTCGCATCTATAGTTTATACTTTGTAATATAAAATATATAATTGCAGTATAGATAGAAATAGATACTATCTAAACTAAAATTATCAGCCAACGATAAAACTGTCAATCAATTTAACATACAATGAAAATATCAAGTTTTAAATAAAGTATAACCAAGAAATTGGTTTAAACTTTACTCAGGTTTTCTATAAAACATCTGACAAACTTTAAATATTATTCCTCCTGGTTAACTATTTATTAAATATTTTATTTCACTAACACGTTCTGCATGTCGGATAACTTATCTCACATATTATGTAATGTAAATATAAATATAGAGTGAAGCAATTTTGTCTCTATTTATTTTAGATGTAAAAGCTTTGATATTAAATAACATTTTTATATGCTTAAGCATAGTATTATCATACCGACTAAAAGCTTTTTCTCATATCCCATTTGAGGAAGAATAAAGTAATATTTAAAATCATTATACCAAGAATACATTTTCTCAAATGAATCTATTATGTAGATAAATGAAATGCATCCTATTGAAGAACCGGGTCTTCAAAGACTTTCACCATTAAAGTTTGTCAATTCATATGATTAAATGTTATGCAATCACAAAGGCATAAAAGATTTACACCTCAATTAGCTGCCGGTCTTACAAGTTCGCTATTAGTATTGACTAGTTAAGTTACCGACAGCATTAATTAATGATACTCGTATAACAAAGTTTTGAGTAAATAACTCTATATAAAATATTGCTTAGTTATATTTTATTCAAATAAGAAATTGTCCAATTTTCCACTGACATAATTGTTGCAATTCACCCGAACAATTTTTTGCACTCTCAATTGTTATAAAATTTATCAACCTTTATTATACTGATAACCTAACTGATTAAAACTAATCAGTAAGTATTAAAAAATAAATCTATGACTCGTATTGCTGCAGCAGTCTTAATAGTGGGTCCTGTCATAAAATCGCTGTCTAGGAACATTCTAAGGACTGAGAACTTAAGAATGATATTTTAAGGAAAGCATCAAAAGTTTTTAGTTAGTTACTAGATTACATTAGATCTCTAACTGTTGTAAGAATACTGGTTACGGCTGATTGACAAATAGTTAACTCTGCAGTAGTTTTTATAAAAATCCATCTATAGTTTATATTTTAATATCATGCGCGAACAAAGAAGTCAATAAATATTTTTAAAATATTATGTATATAAAAGTAACTACTTTCAAAGGTATAAACGTTTTAATATAAGATGTATTGTTATGAACTTTATTGAAAACAAGAATCCTTTACTTAATAGGTAATTAAAACTTTTTTTTCTACGTATACAGCCGTCTTATCTGTTCTTTTTCTACATACCAATGAACCTTTTACAATAATACCCTTTGAAATTAAGAAAGGATTCAGGTCAGGACCCGAAAGTTGGTTCCGTGTATTGTTCGAATTTGGAATTCGGATTCTTTTATCGTTAAGTTTATTTAATGTAAGGGTTTCGTGGAACGCATATAAATAAAATATCACTATTTATAAAATTTTAGAATATTATTCCAATTTGGCCAATAAAAAAACAAGTGGTGGACAAAACGTTTATATCTAATTTATAATAAATATAATATAAAATAATGTGGATATCGTGTATGACTTTTTATAAGTAAAAACACAATCTACTACTACTAGTATATTTACCTAGGTATATTTTTTGAAGTAAGTACTAACTTCATATTTTAATAACAACAGTTTTTTAAATATTTAATTTTTAATTATTAGTATATTTGTAGGGCCCTTATTTATATCTGTTTCACCTTTGACTTTAAGTTTATAATATCTTTCAAAAACAGGTGAATTTGGTTTGCATTCAGGTGTTCTTTGCAACCAGAAGAAATACTCAAAATTTGTAATTGTGTATGGATTTAAAAACCCCGAAAACCCCTTCAGAATTCGCTCTATAATTCGCATAAATTTAATGATCCAAGAACTACTGCACGTGATATAACAATCAAACTTATACCCCTACGGTTATTGTGAATGCGATTTACACCTAATAGGTACTTTTACATAATATTACATCTAATGAAAAGTTTAAGGCTTGCAATCGGTTTATATTTCAAATAATATTTATTAAAAAAACAAAAAAACGTCAGCCATCATAAAAAAGACATACAAATTGAACTAGAATAATTAAAAAGTTCTACTTTGTACGACTTGATTTTACGAAAATCGTGGAATGGATAAATGGAACAAAATTAAAAAACAAAAGCAATCTAAAAGATTTACGAAACTCGATGTAATTGTTTTCTAAGAAGAGAAGGTATAATTGTCGTCGGCTTTAGTCCTAGGCGTATTTACGAACTGTTATTTTATGTATAATGAAGTTAAGGCTGGTCATGTTAGTATCTTATATTATTAAAAAACAGATTGGTAAAAAATGTCGTTGAAGAATTTATTTTCAAGAAGGAAAGTCATCTTCTTTAGGGCTTTATTATTATAGGTACAAAAAAGCTTCTGTTCTCGCCTTATCTATCTCCAATCCGTGTGACAATATATTTGCAACAACATGTTATATTTTTGCAATATGGGACGCCGAAATGGCCCAAACGTATTTTAATAAATACTTTAAATAGTGTTTAATTTTGTTAGCTATAATTTTTTCTATTTATATCAAAATAAAAATGTAATAAAAAAAATCACCAACTATAGCAGGACAATAATTCGTGATCTCTCTAAGTCCATCGCCGGATTATTTTTCATTAATATACGAGTATTTATTGAACAATCCGTAAATGTAGTACTATTTATATAAATAAGTTGTTGGTTATAATATTTTTACTAATATTTTTATATATCAATAATAAAACACTAAAGTCTGTTGTAAATTTAAATACAATGATGCCGATCAGCCTAATACAAATATTTTTATATTTGTTGTTAGTCATAATGTTACTTTTTTATTAGAGATTATCCAAAACCACTTAAAGCAGGCATTGGCATCGCATTCATTCAGACAGAGGTGTTTTTTTAAAAAGAAAAAGAGTAAATTCGTTTCCTGAAGCATTTTTGTTTAAAACACGAATGGGGCAGCAATATCCGGTTGACGTCTATCAAAAGGCCGCAATCCGAAAACTTTGTGCTTGATTTTACTTGTTTATCCTCTTTACTGGTATTACTTAACCATTTAAAAAATGCTAATAAAATCATACCATTTTAGAAAAAAATATTTTGAATTAGCCATTTATTCTTTTGTTAAAGAACAAAAGAGTGGCTAATTGAAAATATTTTTTTCTCTAAATTAGCATTTTTGTGTAAATATATAAAATATATTATATATGGCAGCGTTCTCTGTGCTCTCCGGCCATCACCTTTTTAGCAGGAAGATATTTGTAACGGTTTTTTCCAGCGACAAAAAAAATAACACAAAAATCCAGCGACAAAAAAATTTATAAATAATTAGGAAACAAAATAATAGAACAAAATGTGTAACAGTTCTACCTAGAAAAAAAAATTGAATAGTATGATGCAATTATGTCGACAACTAAATTAGGAAAGTTAGAAATATATTGGGATGTTAGTAAATAGGTCTTTGATTTCAAAATGAACGATAAGTTGCATAAAATCTTGAAAATCTTTTACTTAAGTCTATGTTTTGCCTGTAAATGGTTTTAAAATAGTTGCAAAGTAACGGGCTCCCTTGTATGTAGAAAAGTCTATCTGGCTCATAAGTCTCAAAGGCCAATCCTGTTTGTGAATTTTTTGAAGTCCATACAATTTAAGAGGAGTGGGATGTAATGGACGTAATGCTTTAAAAGGTCTTTGTTAGGTACTAAGCACCTGAAACAATCTTATTAGTCTTTTTGCAGTTCTGTTAGTAGGATTTTAGTTTACTTTCTTGTTGATGTTATAATCTTTATAACACTAACAAGAAAGTTATAATCTTAATGTATTAATTTGTTTTTATACATACAAACATACATACATTTCCTACGGAAAGTTTGCAATCGCTGTAGCATTTCCCTTATCCGCGGGTAATATTAAAATATCCTTATTACTCCGTTACTTTGACAAAGCTACCCTATCCTTTTTCTTAATATTTGATTAAGGTGGTTTGGACCTACGTAATAACCCGGCAATGTCTTGTTGTAAGCAATCCGCATCGTTAATTGGAATTGAGTTCTTAAACGTAGTGTGCAGTACGTGAGGCTAACAAAGTTAGCCGTCTACCGAAATTTAAAACTTCAAAACTTTTGGGTACGAGACTAGGCAGGCATATTCAGATATAATTTGACGTGAATAAAGCCGGGTAAATATTAATATAACAGTCATAGTTCACGAAAGTTTATATATACATATATATATATATATATATATATATATATTTACTGAGCGTAATTTTAACGTGTTCTTATAAATAACTCATAATATCTAGTTATTTATATCTGTTTGGCTTACGCCAAGCATATATCATTTAAGAAACAAATGAATTCGCTTTGCATACAGGTATTCTTTGGAACCAAATAAAATACTTAACGTTCGTAATTCAGTACGGATTTTTATAACCTGAACACATACTTTAGCATTCACTTTGAAAGTCATATAAACTTCTTGATTTAAGGACTTTCTGTTATACTGGACGTGATATAAGATTCAAATTTAAACTCTCACGAGTCTTGTGAAAACGTTTTGCATCCTATAGGTCCTTTTAGGTAAATGTAATGAAAGTTTGAAGTTCCAATTAAAATGTATATTTTGGAATAGTTTAACTTTTATCCTTAACTTTTGTTGATTCTTCAAAATTTTAAAATTAGATTATTGTTGCATTTAAAACACGTAGCTTTGTATATAGTTAAAATTAAATAAATATTTTTAATATTTATTTCATAATACTGGGAAACCGATTATATTTTTATTTTTTTATAAATTAAATCCAACGTCGTAAGTGCAATCGAATTGAAGTTGTGGAGAGCATGAAACGTTATCCGGATATTGCAGTTCAATGTACCGTACCTTATTGACAGCTTCCCTTTGGGTTACAATATTTCTATAAAATTCCGCAACAAAATAAACTTTTAAATGGATTTCAAATATAAAAGTTAAGATCTGGTTTTCACTTTTCGAAAACTTCAATTATGGACCACATTATTGTTTATTTTACTTTATCCAATGAGTACAAGACGTTTAAGCTAGAATGTAAAGTTAAAAATTGTATTAATTATAAACAGATATTTTAAACAAATGTCAATTTCCGTAATTGATAAACTTTGAGGGACAATATATTATTTCCTTCTTGATGTATATATAAATCCTATATTAATCGAGACGCGTAACGACTTCATTGGCACAGCGACGTGGAGGTGGATAGTAATCTTGAAGTTATTTCGACTGTCAATGATTTTTATATTCTTTATTTATAAAAAAATAATAATAATAAGTCTATCATTTCTAATCACGTATAAACAGAATTGTCGCCGGTTCGAGTATTGTTGGAATTTAATATATCAAGTAATTTTTGATGTAAAGTTAGGTGGACAATGGTAAAGTGTTATTAAAAATATCTAAGAGATACATAACATCCCTATATTCTATGTGTTTTAAAGCTATCAAGGTCTAGTAAATTATTTATCTAAATAATAAACATAATTTAGCTCCAATAATCTGCCATTTTATGTAATTTTATGTAATTGTTTTAGTAGTAGTTTGTAGAGAAGAAGAAAATTTATATTTGATTGATTAAGGATTGTCAAATCTCGACTACGCACACATACGTATGTAAAGTCGCGAAATAATGGCTACATGAAACAATTTTGATAGTTTGAATTTATTGGTTTTTCATATATTTATACTTTTAATAATTTAAATTATTTTAAAATTAAAATTATTTTATGTAAAATATTATGTTTTGTTATATGATATTAGTATTGTTTGTGACCTGAAGGTCTAAACGTTGAGGGCTGCAACTTGATCTACTAAACAAAAAAAGGCTAAGTCAGACGAGTTTAATTTAAATAAGATCTTACCGTCGGACTTGATTGAGTGACCTTGAGGTATATTGATGGATGGATGCTATTGGATCTCCTCGAGGAATAGAACTAAGTGTTCCGAGTTTAGGCTACTTTCGCTAGTTTTGATAAGATCTTACCGTCGGGCTTGACAGAATGACCTTGAGGTATACTGATGGATGAATGCTATTGGATCTCCTATAAGGATTGGATTAGGTGCGCAGAGTTTAGGATTGATTTTTTAAACGAATAACATATTCCTTTCATACAAGAATACGTAAACGAAAAACGTTTTCGTTTCGTGTAGGAATACGTAAACTGTGAATACATACATATATATATGTATACATATATCATATTATTTATTCTTTTATTTTATTAAGAGTACGAAAGTTTTTTTTAACTTTTACACTACTATTTCTACTACAATTTGGGTAATTGATTTTTTTTCTATAAAACGCAAAACCACTCTTATCAACCTGTATAATTCCTTTATTCGTTGGTGACTCTCATATAAGCTGCTCAATTTTTATTAGTATTAATAATGATACATTGCTTATCAAAACTGTTGATTGAAATTATTTATATTTAATTAAAATTGAATATTATTTCGCTTATATTAATACAGGTTAGACATCTAGTATTAGGTAGCTGTCAAATCAATAATTGAAATTGTTCATGTGCCACGTTTATTAACGGGCGAGTCACGTAATTGACTTGCAGTTTGATATGTAACGATACCTACATATAATATTTCCGTGAACATGATTTAAAGAAAATATTGACTATGTTCCTTTAAAGCAATTTAAGTACAATTTAAAGTTAAAAATAAAATTAAATATTTCTCCGAGTTTCAAATCGATCAAAGTAATAGTTTCGGACATACAGTCTTGAGAAGTAGCGCCCTCAAGGGATCAGAGCGCAAAACTTTAAAGCGTCGTGGCACTCGGTCTCCTCGTTTGACTAGTAATATTACGCGTTAGCTATCTTTCACTCTTTCTTCAATATTTACCATCTTTAACAGCCAGTAACCCTTATTTGCAGCCAGACTTCATTAAGCAGATTTCATCAGCAGTGTTAGCGTGCAACTACGCTAACTACGCGCAAATGGCTTCACGCCCAGTTGAGGCTTATCAGTGTGACCAAATTCTTTGAGAGGCACTTTTAGTTGATTTGCCGGGTAGAACAGCTCCTTAGGCTATGCATGCTTACAATGCGTTTGTTATACATATATATTTAAATTAATGCTAATAATATATATTTATAGCTCTTAATATGTTTAAATTATTTTGAGTTGGCTTTCTATAAGACAAATTTTGGTACAGTTTTTTACTTTATAGAATCAGTAAAAATACAATCTTCCTCTTGTTAGTAAAATATAAGTATAGTATTAATAATCCAATAGCATATAAAGCTTGGCAATTTAAGTGAACGTTCAACTACACTATTTGAATGATATTTTACATGTCTTATTGATTAAACCATTTGAGTTAATAAATAAATTTATTTGATAAGAGTGAGCAATTGAACTTCTTAAGGTTAACGGGTATATTCTATAATAACCGTCAAATTCAATTACTTAACAACGGCTGGTAACTGTAGTTGTTACTTAACAAACATTATTTTTTACGTTATTGCTTTAGCCCTAGGAATTCCGTAACACCATTTCTTGTCAGCTGATTATGTTATTAAAGCAATTTTAAATTTTAGGATGTATATTCATAATCATTACTTATGATATGGTAATTAGCAAAATTCTTAATAGAACCAGAAATGTATATTATTTAATTCAAGGTTTGTTTTATTATTGTCACACTTATTTTTGTTTGCAAAAATCATATTTACGTTATTTATTTATTTAACATATTTTCCTCTTGCATTTTTATGTGTAAATATGAAAAAGATAAATGACAATCAATTTTTTATTAATAATGTATATCTTAAGATAAACTAACATTCAGAAAATATATTAATTTTTAGCTACGAGATAAAGAAATGAAAATAATGTACCTTTCGAATGTTTGTCGACGATTGAAAACAAAAATCGATGATAAGTTAAAGTTAAAGTATACTAATTTAAGTGATAGAGCAGTGTGGAAAAAAAGAGAAAAGGTTTTCGGAAAAAATATACTTAGTCTGTCCAGCCATAAATACTGTTACTCTTAAAAATAAAAAAATATTACATTTCAATTTCGAATCTGTCATTTTTATACGATTGTTCATTGTGTTTTCTCATTTGGGCGCCAATATATTGTACAATATTTTGCGCTATTAAAATGGAGTGGGGTGATAAAGAGAACCGAATTGCTGTGATTGCATTACACAAAGTAGGTATGGAGCCCAATGCAATTTTTAAAACTCTCCATCCACTTGGTATTGTTTGTGTACCGGGCTATTAATAGGTACAATAAGACTTCCTCTGTTTGTGACAGAAAAAGATTTGGCCGTCCACGTAGTGTTCGTACGAAAAAGGTGGTCAAAGCAGAAAGGGAAAGAATTCGAAGAAATCCTCTCCGAAGGAAAAAGATAATACCCTTAGTTTGGGAGAAATCTTTTGTCGTTCGTATCTTTAAAAGTGGAAATAACCATAACTTTTTGTTCGTAATGCGGATTTCAGGTAACGAAATCTCAAAGTGTGAAAGATGTATTGGAGTAGGATTACCAGTATTTAGATGTGAATAGTAGTGAAAAAACTAGTGAAAAAATAAGTAAAATGATGAATTTCTCTTTCGCTCTTCATGAGCCAGAAATTCAGCTGGCTTCAGCAGAGGAGGCTGTGAGATTGGATTCGATCGTTTTGGCAAGGAACCGAAAAGCTAGGCTGTCTGGTGGTTTGTCTGAAAGCGTTTCGCCAATCTTAGCGATATGATAAGTCTCAACTATCAAAATATATTTTGCAGAACACTTATTTTTGCAACTTTTAATAGAATAAACTATTATAATGTTATATTCCGTTAACTGAGTACTTTTAAGGCGACTATTTGAGTTGTTACTTTTATTATGTTATTCTCATGTAAGTGAATCTGTACTGTTTTTGAGAATAATATAAAATGAAATAAAAAACAATATGACCGAGAAAAAACCCTTGGTTATTTCTTTTTTTAGGACTTAGCAGCTTGTTTAGAAGCTCTCTTCTTGGAACTTACATCCAAGGTTTGCAGTTTCGAGAATCAGCCCAAGTAACATATGCCGAATGTTTTTTTTTATTTTCAGCATGTACACAGGCATTCAACTATGGGCAAACTGTGCCAACTGAAAAGTACATCAGCAAAAGGAATTAAATACTCCATTGCCTGATGCACAACCTCAGTTATAGCATCCACGCAGCTTGATGGATCCTCAGAAGAGAGGCAGAGCTGCCGCCAAGGATAAAATGACTGACCTGGGAAAAGGTATTTAATTTGAATTTTGTCTAAGTTATTGGTGTATCGCCGTGAGAGCAATTTTGTTCTTATTTTGGCATGAATCGGAAAACACAGAACAAAAAAATTCTAAAACATAAAATATGCGTTTTATTGTTACATTTTTTTTAGATTATGCTTTCCTATTTAATATTTACGGAGCTAAGTTTTTTTTTAATTTTTAGAAAATTTAAAACCTCCCTATCATCGGCATATTTCTTAATATTAAAATTAGCCCTAGGTATGAGTACACGTTTAATGAGTCGGTGTCATTTGGCAATTTATTATTAAAAAAAATGTTTTGTTTTGTTTTAGTGGTTCTAAATTTAGCAACTACTTTTATGACAATATCTGGTATTTATATTATGCAAGTCGCTTTTTACATTAAATGTTTGCATTTTTGTCCGAACGTAAATAATATTTTCTTCTCTAAACTGTTACGCTGCTAATATTATAAAGTACGAGTAAATGTTTTTCTCTACTCAAATACTTTCTTTGATATATTTGACATGGAACAAAATAAGTGGCACGATGTAATTTCCGTCGTTATCCTGTCGAACTAAATGTTTACGTACGTTATAATGATATAGGATACATATAATTTTTATGATACGTATGAAAAACGGTATTGAATCCCTGAGAATATTGTTGTTGTGTCATCTGGACTGGACATATTAATGTACTCTAGACAGTTAAAGGACGTGATACTTGTGGAGCTTCAGAGAACACACATTTTAGATAAACAAGTATTACGAACTGACCAGGAATAGGTATAAAGTAAATTTGTACGCGGTGGAAGTGGGAACGAGAGGTATAACAGAAAAATCTCTCTATACCGTACTTAAAGATCTTGGCCTCTCTAGAGCTACCGACAGTTCTTTTCTAGAACGTACTTCAAAGAAAAATGACTGCTTTTAGTTACATCCTTGCAGGCACGAGAAATATGAGAAACGTATGCCAAGCCTTGGCATTGTTGTTCACGACTATCCATGGTGTAGGCCTGGAGATCCTGTCATGCAAAATAACAGAGACACATCGTACAATACAATACCTCTATGGTAATGCGAAAATCTGTATCATTTACATCTTTTTAACTCATATAATTATATTAAACCTTAAGTCATTATCTGGGTGCATGTATTTAAAAATATTCTGACCAGTTTTTAGAGTTATATGATATTTAAATATACACATTTTTGGATTTTTCAATATCCTTTTGTGGGCGTTATTTAGTAAAATGTGTTTTGGGTAATTTTTTAAAACACCAAAAAGAACATTCTAGCAAAGCCTTAATATATATAAGAGCTTTAGTTCAAAAATATGTTTTTTTTTATATAGCTTGTTATCCCCCTTTGAGGTTCGTATTTCGTAACATCCATTCTTAGCTGACAAAACGTGGCAAAAAGAATATTCCTGCCAAATTTCAAGTCTCTAGGCTTTGTACGAGTATGTCTAGAAATATCGTGATGAGTTTGCAAATCTCCTGTATATATATAGATTACCCTCTTAAACCGCAAAAATATAATGTCTCATAAAGAAACAATAAAAGTTTAAATAAATCTTTAAACCTGTATAGCCATGTTAAACTTACTTTAATTTAAATAAATATAGAAAGAAAAATAACATACACATACACAATGTTCTTAAAAAATATATTCGTAGCACTTACTATTACTTACAAATATACCAAATATAAACATAAGGCACAATACAACATGTTTGAAAATACCACAACAATTTCAGAGAAAATTCTGAGACACATTTTCACTGTGATGGATTACGGCACAAAAACCTTTTTTCTGCATGTTTTGTTCACGATGCAGAAGGTGAATCGTTATTTGTGTCGGTAGTCTCTCTTTGTATTGAAGTTCTCATGTGAACACGTCACATCAAGCCGAGTGAAAAGTCTCACCTCTGATTAACCACGATTTCTGTATTTAGGAAAGTTTGTAACTATTGATTAAATAGTCGCACGACTCTAGTTTACATTGAAGATATTTTCAAAAAAATTACAAGTATAATATAGTTATAAAATTGTTTGCCCAATTATATATGAATAAATAGGAATATATGAAATCATAATCTTATTTTTATTATATTTGTATGAGCTGTTTCATTTCATTACATGATACCTATTGAGATAATTATTTTCACAAGTTCACAAATAAAGGCTATACTTGAAATCTCAGCTTGAAACTATACAAAAGTATATAAAAAGTATGACCACAAACTGTGGATAAAATTGAAAAATTTTTAAGACTAAATTGTGTCTTGAATAACAATAAAAACACTATTACCTTATTTATATAATTTATTTATTTATGTACCAAAAAAAAACAAGTGTACAATGGTTTAAATAACCTTTTTAAGAGATATTTACCAGTTCAGCATTCGCTGAACTGGTAAATATCTCTTAAAAATTTCATATTAATCATTAGGCAGACTGGTAAGTTAATAGCACCTGCATAAAATAAAAAGAAGAGAAAAATAAATGTAATTGATCTTTTATTATACTACATAGACTTTATATCATATTTGCTGATTCGACATTAAGAATTACATCATGTTTACATAAATGCACAATTTATTTTAAACCTACATACAAAATTGCATAAACTTCTAAAACTTTTATCTTATATTTTTGGCTTGTTTCATAATCGCAATGTTGCTCTCAATATTAAAATCGTAAACAAATTGTTCATAATTGAAAAAAAGGTTAGAAACAGAAGTAGAATAAAGACCTAGGCAAGGGGGCTAGTCAACACTCATAAATACGACGTTCGACGGTCTCGTTGACGTTGACGATGAACTTTCATGTTGGACTTGTGCTAAAATAATTAATTTACGTTTAAAGTTTAATTTTATTGAATAGAACAGCAGCTTTATTTAGATTTTAAATAATTAATCAAGCTTGTTATACCTTTTATTTACTTCTTAAATATATTTTAACCTTATTTGTTACTAAAATAATAATATTAGATCTGTTTTTAATGTCAGATTGTAGGTTTAGTTTATAACTGACATATAAACCTAAAATAAGGGGTAAATTCAGTAATAACTAAAAAATAAGAAAAAATAGAAGATAGTTCAACATTGGGAGATAATGGAAGACTGAAACTGTTCATTTTCTATGTGATCTTTAGGTATATGAATTTCATGACACAACTGACGATTCACAGAATGTGTATTCGTAAATATTTTTTTGTTTTTTTTTTATTATATTAGTTCATTTTTCGATTCCGAGAAGAAAATATAAATTCATAATGACAGATGCGTAATAATTTGTTGATAACGTAAAAAAATGTTCTCGATTCGATCACATTATTTATAATAAAATAAATAAAACTCTATTATATTTTAGGATAACGTCGCAGGCAATATTGAGCTTAGTAATAATGGCCTATTTCAATTGACAAATGGAAGCAGTTATTACAAAAATACCTAAGTTTCCCGTCAAGGTGAAGGTCATTTTCAAAGCCATTATGCGTACGCTCGCTTATTTCTTTAATAAATTCCTTTTGTAAGTAGTAGTAATATGCAATTGACATTAGTCGGATACATATGGGTAGCGAAAATAATACAAAAACTATATTATAGTGTACAATATGATTTGATTGAAGGTTCCTAATAATAAAGATTGTAATTCTTAGGAAAAAAATCTCACAGTAGATACTAGTGCAAAATGTTTTGAAAAATGTTAGCATTTCCACTATGTGCCCTGTTGTCCAATTTCTAGTCGTTCGTTTATGACATCGAGGTAGGGGAATAAAATTGGGAAATTCCATTGAACACTTTCCGAAATGTATGTGATAAATGACCGACAGACTGGTCAACTTTTCGCGTTAATATGTAACAAGAACAAATTAGTAGCCATTCGGTCAGACGGACAGCCGTCAATTACTTACTACCCATAGTAATTGATCCGCTAAAAAGTTTGATATCCACATACTCACAGAAACCGGAGGGTCAGCTGTGAGTTGAGAGCTTGCTAACAAGGCTATCAAGTAGTGACCTGTTGAAAGCCTTGAACATTTTTCTCGTTTTTAAAGGTTCCGTAGCCAAATTGTAAAAAACGAAACCCTTATAAATTCGTTATGTCTGTCTGTTCGTCCGTATTTCACAGCCACTTTTTCCGAAATTTTTAGAACTATACTGTTGAAACTTGGTAAATATATGTATTTTTTTGGTCATGAACCTCAGCAAGCTTTCAAAAACTCGGCACATTTCCAGTCCCAAAAGAGAGCCTAAACAGACATGCAAGTATGGGAGACCATGCGGATGCGCATGTCATCAGTACAATTGCAGATAATTCAGGACCGCTGGCTTTCTCGTGTCTAGATTGCGTAGCATTTTGAGAAACTTTAAGTAATAATAAGGAGAAAAAGTGACTATAATAATTATTATACTAGGAATCTGATGCCACTAAGTTATTACAAAATTCATCATATTCATCTATCTATATGATGTAGCGGTTCTCTATATTACATAACATAAATATTTTAGTTATTTTGTATTTTAATAACATTGAAATTATAAATTGTATGTTGAAATTATAACTGTACTGGAAATAAATATACATAAAACTAAGAAACGTAACTTCACTAACTTTAAATCTTTGCTGTCTCATTTATTCGAATGTATTTGTGAATAGGTTTAAAAGGATAAACTCCTTGTGTACCTAATGTACGATAAATTTCTTTAAATTCACAGGAGCTACTAGAAAATAACGAGACACTAAATTTTCCCAGGAAGACAGCTAAAGCAATGCAAACAGATGCTTGAATCAATGAATGTTACACTTAAATAATTTGATTTAGTAAGTCTTTGGGAAAAAACAAAGGGATGAAGTAGAATTATTTGAAATGTTAAGTGAATACATAAAAATATTGTATTGATTAAAACACTTTTTAGGGAGTGTTACTTCTCAATTGCAACCATCGTACAATGATAAAATGGCAGGTCAGTTGGTAATATTTAAACAGGTGCTTAAAGAACACGGTGCGATAGATTGTTACAGGACAAGGAAGGACTACAGTAGCCATTTGAAATTTGTTTTCTGACAAAAGGCGCTTGTAGACCAATTGAGCCATTCTGTATATGCAACCCAGATTCAAATTAAAGGAACAATATCATTCATTAATTTATAAACATGATCATATTTTTTTAATTATTCATAAGTTGTGAAAAAATTTGGTAGTCATTATTTTTTCAGGAAAAACATTTATCAATAAAACGTATACGATTTTGAAATTATCTTAGCTTCACTGCCTCCTTATCAATGAGTCACCAAGCACAGTCTCGTCTCACACCTGTAACCTGGTTCTTTGTAAGGTAACATTTACAATGGGGACAATATAACTCACTCCCATTTGAAAGCAATAACTTTGCTATGTGATGAAAAAACACCTAGGCACCAAATCAAACGAAAGTGTGACTTTATATAATAAAAAATTGATAGCTCTTATTGATATTATCTTACAAAAAAATAAAAGAAAAAAATGATTATAGTGTAGATTTCATTAATATTTGATTAAAGATATATTATAAAAATATTTGTAGATAAATTGAGCATGTTGATGAAGTATCAATAAGATATAAAATGTAAACATGTTCTGGCTTTAGAGTTTTGGTCAAAGATATTTTTTCATCAAAAGAATATATTTTATTACAGTAACGGACAGCACATATTTGTTCCTACATTTTGCTTATAGCCCAGGATCCTAAAACAAGGTATTCTTCCTACAACTGTTCTATCTGCATTATAATTATATGTTGGATTATATGCAATATTTATTGTTAGGTGGATGACATCCCAGGAAATACTGTTTATTCAAACAGTGCAGAACTCTCGTATAATTGTGTCTCCTTGTCTAATATACTTATATCTCCTATTTTTACTTCCCTAGGATAGATTTTGAAATGAGGTGAACTAAACCTCGTTCAGATTTATCCCGAAAAGTCACAATTTTGCGCGATTACTACTAACCCCATTCCTCGTTTTACTTCAATTCGCCAAAACGGCTCTCAATGCTTAGTGGTTAAGTAAAATGTATTTTAAAATATCATCAGTAACCTAACCTTTTTTGTTTTTAATTATTCCATTCAATTAAAATATCACTAGAGACTTATAGAAAACTTCTGCTATTTTAACTTACTTGAAATTTATTGTAAAATCCATAAGAGGCTTTTAGATGAAAAGTCTGCGCTTAGAAACGGTTTGTGTATTAGTATGTTTTTTTTTTATAAGGAATTACTTTTGGAAATTTGAGTACGTTATTAGTTTTAAGTCGTCTTTATATATAAAATTGGCATTTTTTTGCTAAAAACGAAATGCATACAAAAAAATTGAAAATGAAATAAATAATAACGATTAACCGATTGATACGATTTTTTTTTCTCTATTTGATATGAGCTTCATAAACAACTAAACCCCATTCAAAATAAAAGAAGCATATATATTATAGAAGTGAATTATATTTTTACTATTCGACTATTGTTGTCATTATATTTTCTTATAATAAGATCTCCCCTCCTCGCTATGCTATATTAAACATATTTTACTTCACAATTTGAAATTAATTAATATTTTTAACCAAACAACTATAAATGTCAGGTACAATTTATGTATTCGGTCGCTTATCGTCCAATGCATATACTGCGGTCATTACATTTCAGTGTAAATACTGTACGTTTTCCAATGATTCGATATTATGCAAATTAGGCGGCTTATTTAACACTTAGAATTTATCACAAGTAATAAAACAAATGTTTAAATTAATTAGACACAAATTTATGTATACATATTTATTAAATTTTTATAAACAATAAAATAAAATTTTATTAAAAATGGCCATCTTTGCCTTTGAAAAGTCAGGCGTTTAATCTATCTGATCAAATATTTTTTGTCTTACGCAATGTTTCCATGGGAAATTTATCTGTACTGTTCTAGAAATTTTTTTCAAGACTCAATGTGTGTAAATGTTAACAAAATTGCACAGATTTTTTAGGAGCTATTTACATATTTTCAGAATATGTATAAGATTAGAAATGAGTCGAAACCGTAAAAGTTATCACATTAACATATACGGCGTACAACAATATATTATTTCAATAGAGTCTACTTATCACACTTTAATGCGGTTGCTTGATACGAATATATACTAAGCTGTCATTAACTGATGAGTCTACTACGTCGTCTGTCAGCTTATGGCTTTTGAAAATGTACTGAGACAGCAGAAAGAATTGTCATAAAATATGTACTCAAAACAACTTTTAAGTTTTAACTAAAAAATACCAACTGTGAATGAATGTAAAAAAATTCTTCGTAAGTATTGACCCAGACTCTTTCGCTCAGCAGTCAAAG
The DNA here is from genome assembly GCA_963555665.1 of Dircenna loreta. Lineage (NCBI taxonomy): Eukaryota > Metazoa > Arthropoda > Insecta > Lepidoptera > Nymphalidae > Dircenna > Dircenna loreta. The sequence goes on along the minus strand of OY743095.1, from coordinate 10,948,621 downwards.
TTACTTACTTTTTGGGTATCATTTGTAAAGAAAATATTTTTTTTACGTATTACAACTGATAAACATACAAACTCATAAGCATTGTTTTTCTATATCTAAAATTTGCAACAAAAAAAATTGATGCGTATTATTTTTTTAATATCACTGTAACATATGTTATTGTCTTTTTAGTTCTACAGTGTATCTGAAACGCCTTCAAAGATACGGCGCACTCATCCGGAATAACATCATTGCTATTCATAATAAAGTGGAGCATTGAAGAATTGGAAACGATTCAGTTTATAAACATTTATTTCGCCATACCTCATGTTGCTTAAAAGAGAGTGCTCCTTAGCAAGCAAAGGCATTAGACATTTCTAAACGAATATCAGCTGCCTGTAATGCAATAACGCCCCTAAAATGCATCATGAATCGCTTGCCTCACAGTATTGCTCACCTTCGAAAAAAGTGCATCTGTGCTAGGCGTTTTTACCACAGATGCAGGAAAACTCTTCATTTTGAACATCTTTACATACAATAAAAGAAAACACGTTTGCTGTTAAGGAAATCCATCAAGGAGAGTAAAAGGAACTCAATGGCCAAAAATTCTAGAAGAGGTAGAAATTGATCCATACGGTAAACCTTATAAAGCAATCATGAAGAAACCAAAAAACTATTGCATAGCATTCCCAACTGACCCAATTCTTTCAAAGAATTCAAATCAAATCGTTACCACGTTTTGTCCTAATTAAAAACTAAACTCCAACATAGCTACAGTACTGCTTCCGAAAGGAAACCAACGCGTAGATGAGCTATCATCTTATTATCTGCTCTGTATATTATATAAAAACGAACGAACTGGAAAAATACTAGAGAGAGTAATTCATGGTAGTATTGAAGACGCAGATGAACCACTTTTTTCAGACTCGCAATATTGTTTTAGGAAAGGAAAATCGACCCAAGATGCTCTCGGCTTAGTTGTCAACTCCACTAAACAATCTGTTCTTGGAACTAGGTGGAAGAGAGACTCCAAGATATACTGCCTGGTTGCAACCCTAGACACAATGAACGCATTCAACTCGGAAAGATGGGACGTAATAATGAAAGCACTAACAATTAAAGTACACAAGTATTACGAACTGACCAACGAACTGACCAGGAATAGGTATATAGTTAATTTGTACGCGGTAGAAGTGAGAGCGAGAGGTATAGAGTGTGAGTGTGAGTGTGTGTGTGACAGCGAAATCTCTCTATAACCTACTTAAACTTCTTGGCCTCTCTAGAACTATCATCATTTCATTTCTAGAACATGCTTCAAAGGCGGCATTGGTAGGTTCATATTTGGTTAGGTAGGGAGAGGAGCGCAACCAGTTAAGGTGAGCGTGAATGCGCATTTTCAAGGGCCCCTTAAACCTACACCTGGGTCGCAAGTCCCAGGAACTGTTTGCACTCCTCTTCCTGCAACGCGATGGGCCCGGCACCCGCACGGTGAATCCATGGAATGCTAAGAAGCTTCGTCTCGTCTTATGGATGTGCCAAGCTACCTACGTTACATAGTAACTAGTAGTAACTAGTGAAGTATCACTGATAGGGTCCTTTTATACGATACAGAAAATGGACCTAAAAAGTTTAAAGTTACTCGAAGAGTTCTGCAAGGTTCCATACTGGGCTGTACGTCATGTATGACGTAATACTAAAGTGTGAAGTACCTGCTGTAACGAAATTGGTGGCATTTGCAGATAACCTGGTGGTAGTTTTTGTAGCTAAATACTTGGAGGAGCTATATTGGGCTTTCGATAGGACTTTTCAAGTTAAACTAAGCTTAGGAAGACAGACACGTCTGGACAATCTGATACTCGTATATGTGATGTTAACATCAATGAACGCCTGTGAAGCCACGTGTACCTTTGCAATGGAGGTATTAAATATGTGAAAGAAAAAGTAGGCTTGGAAAGCAGTGAGAGTCTAGACAAATAAAACTAGAGTAAGCTTCGGTTAATCGCCCCCCGTGAAGTAATGTCTCACGGCCGTTACACGGGGATAAGGAAATAGAGAAGGAAAAATATTAAGTAAGGAATACAAACACACACTTAATGTAATACTCTTAAGTACGTTATACCAATACTCGTAAACATAATTGTAGGTTTTTGGTTTTTATTTTTTCATTATTAATAACATTTTTTCATTTTCTTTTAACTTGTAACTCGCTAATCTGAGACACTGTATATATGTTCTTTCATACTTTTTTTCTCTGGGGGACGTTATTCACTACAACATTTTTTTTTCTTTTGTGGGATTATCGTTCTTTTTCCTTTGTAAATTGTTTATATAATGCTCTATTGACCATTTTAAATATATAATTATTTTCAAAGGGTTTTTTTGTTTCAGAGGGTTTTATGTTACTTGTTTAGGTTCTCGTTTCCGATCGATTGATCGATCTGTGTATCCTCTTATACTATTACTAAAATCACGTAAATGGGACATTAACCATGTCCGACAATAAATTATACAAACTAATTTTAAATTTTTATAGAATGAAAAATAACAAGAAACGGGCAGGGATTAGAGCCCACGACCTATGTACATATATATTTGTTACCTCTATTTATTTGTCTTTAATTTTAATCATTTTCGATTTGATTACTCACTCTGTATTCTATGTTCTCCTAAGTAGTAATCACCCTCTTTATAAGTAAAATTCTTACTGTAAAATATTTCACAAATTTGCCAATACAATAAATTACTTACCAAATGTGTATGTTATGTTTACAACAAAGATAACATTTATTTGGCATATTTATAATAATAAATAATAAAATATAATATTTAAGTCTATTGGTCATCCCATTTCATAATATTTTTTTGTTTATTTTTGGAAACACTTTTCCCGGTATTACGAAACCCCTTGGAGCTTCGGCCTTGATTACACAGTCAGTCTATCAATCAATCATTCAAGTAATATTTGAAAAGAATCATCAACGGCAATTTCAGCCAAGTTAAGATCAATAGGACTAGTCATGGACAGTTGCTGTACCTTATAACTAAACCGTTTCCATTTTTGTTGAGAGAACCAACCCATCAGAGTAATAAATAGCTGATATTGTTACATATTTGACATTATATTATTCTTGTTTTGACATTAGTTTATCGGTCAAAAAAACCCAATAAATAAAAAGTTTGAATTATATTCCAGAGTCTAGATAAATAGTTTAAGATTCACTTAATATCATGAATACTAGGCATCCTATAATCTCATGGCATTACGTATATACTCACTGCACCCACTAAATGTAAAAGGATTTTATAAGTAATTCAAAGTGAAATCTATTTTCAATTATTTTTCAATACAATGATATCTATTTTTAACAACCTTAGTTTAGCCTTCTACATTTAGTAGAAATCATAGAAATCAAAGATTGAAATGGTGTTTTTATTTTAAAATATATATTTAAACAATCCAAATTAAATAAATCATGAAACAAACTAAAAATCAAACAAATTTTTGCAATAGGTCAATTTAATGATTTCCTTAATAAGAGCCGACCTTTTAAGTTTAATTAATACTAATTTGACATTTCAGTGAAATTTAAATGATTTTGTAACTAATTTTATTCGAAATTTAAATGATTTTGTAACTAATTTTATTCGAAATTTAAATGATTTTGTAACTAATTGTGTTCGAAATGTATTTGGGAAATAAAAATAAATAATTATACTATTAATTGATTACTAATTTTAATATTTTTTGTCTAATGTTAATTAAACAAAAATAAGTTTAAAAAACAAAGGTCTTATGATGGATTTTTTGTGCATGGCGTTTAATAACATTGAAAAAATATCAATTGCGTAAATTACCAAAAGTAATTATCATACCTTGACATAGATTACAATCAATGGTCTGATAAACTAATTGCAGCACGTGCTAGTAGATTCTTGGTAATGATTGAATGGTTTGACCGATTACATTATTATAACAAATACAAGTGAATATTTTTTATTAACTTTTAAAAATTGTACTTTGATTTGTATGAACATGTAAAAAAATGTTATATTCCAGTTTTATGTAAAATTTAAATAGGGTGCTAAAATTAAAACAACTTCTAGAATAGTACAGGAAAATAATAAGGGACAATCCCTGAAAAATAAAAAAAATACTGATACATATTTTTTAAAACTAAACAATGTTGTAACAAACGGAATGACTACTCAAAGCTATAGCTATATATATATATATATATATATATTTTAAATATCAGTAAAACCAGTGCGTCTTCTATGGGTTGCAAGGCCTAGGTCATCTGTTAAACTCCGCTTCATGATTTTAGGTGCTACATTAATTTTCCGAGATAAAATCTTTTTCTTTCGGGTAGAATCACTTCTTCTTTTTACACCTTCATCGTCTTTTTCGTATAAATACTAAGCAGACGGCTAGGTCATTTTCTGCCACAAACAGTAAAGATTTCGTAGAACCTATCGATTGCCGGCTATTCAAACATTCGACTTATACCAATCGGAGAGGGTTTCGCAGATTGTATTTTTCTCCATGCTATATGCTGATTATTGGTATTATAAGAAGTCCGTTCACTTTGTCACCACACTCTATTTATATATTAAAAAAAGCATTGATTGTAAAAATGAATTATACAATTTATATTCTTATAAGAATGAGAGATTCCAAATTTAAATCAAAAATCTCAAATTCAGATTTATAAGAGGAATAATGAAATCACGTTTACCCTTTATCAGTAACTACTTGAATCAAGATCAAACATCATTATATTTAATATAATCCTTATCTATCTTATGTGAATTGGTGTGAAGGTCTACCACTATCAGGCATTTGATAATTGTGTTGACCCAATAGTCTTTCTTTTGTAACTCTCTAGTATAAATGAATCATAAACGTGTTAAATTGTCAGTTCTAATTGTTTCCAACGCAACATGTTCAAACTTCTTTTATTGATCGCTTGTGTTGGATATGCTGGTAAATATTGATTATTTTATAATTGTAATTTAGATTTTTTTAAATAAGTAAAAATATTAAGGAGTAAATATATATTTTAACGACATTGTAAAAATATTTTTCACAATTAATGAAGAAATATCTCATATAGTACGCTTTCTTTTATAACTATTATCATGTATATATAATAAGACAATTTTATTTTCCGTAAATATGGAAATATTAAATTAAAACAAAAAATTACATTTTAGTTTCAAAACCCTACATTGAAAATACGAGGATTGTAGGCGGTGAAGACATAGATATAACGGCCGCGCCTTATCAGGTTTCATTACTAAATAGGGGAAGACACTCTTGCGGTGGCTCCATTATCGACAATGATCTTATATTGACTGCTGCACATTGTTTGATTGGGTAAAAAGCTTATTTGTTAGGTGGTTCATTATAAATAGTCCATATAACAATTTATAATCATCATCATTTATTATTTTTATATTTTTTTGTGATTGTTTTCTGTCAAACTATTATTGCCTATTTATTATTATCTTAGTTATCTTTGTATATTTTATAATCATGAACTAATAGAGTTTCTTATTATCGTTCATAATAAAAGTTTTATAAACTCGTTTTTTATCATTTTAGATTGAACAAAAGAAATTTACAAATACGAGCAGGCTCTTCATCGAGTCGGGAAGGCGGTATACTTGTACCAGTTGGTGAATATGTGTATAATACAGACTTTTCATATAACAAGATGGACAGCGATGTTGGTTTAATTTGGCTGTCAAAGCCATTGGAGTTTAGTGCCAGCATTGCTCCCATTGAACTGTTTGATAATGGAGAAGAAATTGATGATGGAGAGTTGACTGTTGTAACTGGATGGGGTAATTTAAGAGTAAGTGATATTTTTATATTGAGTTAAAAAAATGTTCATTTGGTACCATTGTATGGTTAAGGTAAAATCATCCTAAAAATTTGCCACTTGATACTCAAAACACAGTTGTCGAAATATTTAATTAATTTTGCAATATTAAAGGAATAACAAACTGAAGTTATCATCATTATTTAGAACACAATATATAAATCATTAAAAGTGATCAATACAAAAATAAATTAGGCGGTTTTGTCGCCTAATGCATTTTTTTTTTGTTTTGTCAGGAAGGTGGCGGATCTCCGAAGACTTTGCAAATGGTGTTAATACCTAAAGTAAATGAAGGAGCTTGTTCAAAAGCCTATTCTCCCTTGTACAACATCACACCAAGAATGTTATGTGCCGGAGCACCTGAAGGTGGAAAAGATGCTTGCCAGGTACACTTTTTTCTTCGGACTTGAAATTGAAGTGTTTCTTGAAGTAAAATAAATTTTGATTTTTTCACAGGGTGACAGTGGCGGTCCTTTAGTGAATAATAGAAAACTAGCTGGTGTTGTTTCTTGGGGCATGGGATGTGCTAGGCCTAAATATCCGGGAGTATACGCTAAAATATCAGCCTTAAGAGATTGGATAGACGAGCAGGCAATTTATTTGAAACTGAAGCACATATTGAGATCGTTTTAGGAGTGATTTTATTACTAAAGATTTAAACAAATATTTTTTTATTTTTATAAAATATATGATACAACTTCTATTGGTATCTCATTTTTTTATTTTGAATGATATTTAACTATTTCAATATTCTACTTTAACAAATGTATCAAAATACAACGTTATTAGTAGGTACTGATACAAATTCGCAAAGTTTATTTTATGTAATGTTACTTTTTACTTCTTATAATCATTAATTAAATACAAAAAAACAATACCCAAAAAATGTATATAAAACGCAACAACTCTTTTATAGATTTGTAAACCCAAATCAGTAGTATACTAAGCAACTTGGATCGAAGCTGGACCAAACAACACCTAAACCAAATGTGCTCTCGTTTTGACATATTTATCGTCTCTTATTAAGGCTTAACGACTGTGATAACAACTGAAAGGGACATTGTCGATCTTTGTGTAGGGCTATGAGATGTGACTAGAATTTGTTTTGTCCATCCAATTTATTATATAACTAAAATTTTTTGCGTCAATCGCCTTTTTTACTATAAAAATTGTGACAGAATTTGTGAAATAAATACTGTCGTAAAATCATTTACTCAGTGTCAATAGGAAATTTCATTTTTTACAAGTTCCTCATTCTTTTTAAAGTTTTATTCTAATTTTGTTCAGTTATTTGTTAGTTAAACTCTTTCTACCCTCGATAGTTTATTTCATTCTGATGGTTTGTCTGAAGCTGAAAGTGCCACCATTCTGCGATATTTACCTCGCCATATAGTATTATGTTTTTTTGCTTGTCCTTTTATCCAGACCATTTTATTATTTAATTAAAATATTTATATTAAAATATACGAAATTGACTTTCCAGGGTAACCATTTCGCTTGATATAAAAACCTAATGTTAATAAATTATTTACTTTGTGTTAGTATAAAAAATATATATTAATATCACTGTTATGGTTTCCGTGTGAGTGCTGTCGGTTTAATAAGAACAATTTAAAACAACTAAAAGATATTTAAAAAAAAAACAGAAATCATTTCTTCAGTGAACCCAATATGTATTTTTGACTTAATCTAATCCAATCTAAAGGTACTGAATGCTTATAGTCTCGAGTACCACGTTTAAGTTTAAAAAAAATTAAACGCTTATTTTAAAATAATATTATATACAGTAGCGTTAAAACTACCTGGATTAAAATAATATAGTAAAGGAATTATACTAAGAGCTCCTGGCCACAATGCCAGTAATAATTTGGGAGGAACAATTGTCAGTAATCTTTATTTATGTTACTGGTACAGTTAGTTCTATTGTACTGGAATCAAACTACAATTGCAACTTGCAACCGTTTGCTGAATATCTGCTTCAACTTTTGCAATAAGCATTATTATCGCATGAGTCAATATTTAACTTACGATACTTTACTTTTATAATTTCTAGTTTTATGTTATATTAAAGTTTAAATTACCAAGATTATATTCATCAATATAAGAATCACTTTTTTTTTCTCATTTAATGCAAAGTAAATTATTTTTGTTATATAATACATTACATACATTTAACAATTTAATATTATCTTAAAAAACTGAGAACAACTTTGAAATAACGACATTACTTAAATTGTTCAAAAAAGTTCATTTAAAAAAAATACTGTTCTCAATAATTATCGGAAATTTTATCTGTTGTTTTTGTGACCACAAAAAATTGTGAACGTGCTATTAAATACGTCGTCGAAGCGTCATATATTTCTGTTGAGGATTCCATCACAGTAAAAGCTAATTGAATAATAATTATACTAATGTTTAATAATTTAAAAAATATGTAATTATTTTTGTTATTAAACAATAAATAACTAACTTAAAATTACAGCTTTATACTCGCTAAGCAATGAGAAAACCGTTGTTTTATAGAGACATTTGAAACTATGTTATAGGCATAATACAAATATTTCAAAACACTAATAAAATAGTTTTTATTATTTCAAAACCAATACAATGGAACTGACTTGATATTTGGATTTTAAAAACAAAGTAGAATATTTCGTCTTAAAACAGATTTTATTTCGTAAGCTGTTTTAGGCACTGCAATGTCATCATAAGGCCGACTTTAAATAATTGTAAGTATAAGTAAGTATATAACAACAACTCCTTTACTTTAAGGTGTAAATATTATGAGAGGCACGTATTTTTAAAATTATAAAAATTAAAAGTAGTAGCAGTTGAAATTTAAATTTTGAAGGAATACAAGAAATATTTTGGTACTAGAAAGATTTTAATATTTTATTTCTTCATTACGTCAACTGTACCATATTTTATATTGTGCCAGTACATTTTCGAATTTTGCTTTAAGTTAAGTTTATCTGTTTAGTCTGGGTGTTGTGGTGGCATTTTTTTTTATACATAGAATTTATTATTTAAATATTTAATAAAATTATCTTTACTGATGTTTATATTATTAAACACAGTTTTATTGCCACATTTATATGGAAATTGCAGTAAAAAGGTTTTACATGTGATTCACAAATCTTAATATAAACCAATATCATCAGAATGTAGAATTATTTGAAGACATTCTAAAATACTTTAAAAAGAGACAAACGAAGCCACAGTAATGATCAATATAAAATCAGCTGGATTATCGCTATGGAGTTCTAATAACGATATTCTTGTAAAAAAATACCTATCGGGTATTATGTAATAAATTATGAGCAGATTGGATTATCATTGGGAAATGTCAAAATGAGCTAGATCTTTTAAATGAATTGTCCATATGTAATATGGTAGTGTACATATATACCACCATACCATGGAATACCCATACATAAAATGTATAATTTTCTGGGTACCGATATTTTTCTTGCACTGTTATAGAATTATTGTTAATATTTGCAGTAAAATAAGGTACTACCACTTCAATTCCGTCCACACTAGTTTTTTATCAGTAAATTCTCCGTGATGTTGATAGAAATTGGCCTCTCAAAATGAGAGTGATAATTCTGTAAAGTCGTGACTAGGGTCGAGATGAACGTATTTTAAAGGAATGTTTGTTTTAAATTGAATGTACTTTTGGTTTAAAGGCTATCTTCTCCGAATTAGTTTCGAAAGTTTTCGAATGGTAAGAAAGTATATATTTTATTTATTATTAATAAGCCAATATTCAAATGAGGATTTCGAGATATTCCAGATTTGGTTCCTGCTCTTGTTGAGAAAATGTTATTATTTGTAAATTATTTATAAAGTGTATACCTGTATGTATGTACTTACTAACCTCCTAAGTTGACTCTTGATTCTACATTTTAGTTATATTTTATATTTATAATTTACCGATAGTTTGTCCTATAATATACATAGACTATGCGTAAATATCCAAAATATTTACTTTATTAAAATTTGCTAAAATCTTTATGAATCTTAAATAATATGTAGTAAACGTGAAGCTCACTCCATATTATTTATCTTATCGCGCTTGAACAGTCTAGCGCATAAACAATTTCTCTTGTTTTTAGATAATTAATAAAAACATTCATTCAATATTTCAAACCATTAAGGGATAAAAAGGGTTACCGACAGTTTATTTCAATAAAACATATTTGACGGGATACTGGTACAAAAAGGCAAATATATCAAAGAATCTCATACCGAATTCAGAATTCATTTAATTTCGGTTGAACATCGATTTAAAGGGGCCGATTAATTGGATAGGGAACATCCCTAGATGTTAGAATGGAAAATGGTTATATACTAACCCTCAAAGGGATTAATATTAATTAGTTATATTGTGAAGATAACATTTTAAGAATTATTACCCACAGTGTAACTAAAATATTATTTGTGATTAATAAGAAATTACTAATTTAAATAAAAAACAGAACAAAAAATTTTTATATGCGACTCATTGCTAATCTACAAACAGGATAAAAAATATATTTGAAATCCTTATAAACAATATTTTGAAATTTAAGCATATGAAACATATTTATAAAAATAATACAATTTCGCATAGCAGTGTACCGACCAACAATTATCAATAATTCTTGTTGCTAAATTAAAACTTTTGTAGTGCAATATATGCACTTTAAATTTGGAATTAAAGTGAATATATTTCAATATATATTGAAAGAACTGTTAGGGAAATGCAATGGTTTAAAAATTTATACATATTTCTATGAATTTTTCTCTAGTATGTATTTGTAGTAATTTCAAAATTCAAAGAATAAGTTTTTAAGATGTCATTATTATTTTTTTAATGACTAAGACTTCCTTTCTCTAGTAGTTGTTTACCTACCTTGTTCTCACCACTTCATAAACTTAAACATTAAAACTGATCTGATAGTGTTCCTTAATATGTTGTTTAAAATTGACACTCATGGAACACTAGTTCCAAACCGAACCGAATTCCCTTCGTGTGAATTACCGAAGGCTTTTTATTTGTTCGGTAAATTAGTTTATAATTCAGAAAACAATAGCTTGACACTCTGTTTAAGATAATCAGTCCATAAGGGTTATTGAAAAAACTAGACTATTTTATACGTCTTAGGCTAGACAATTTTTTTTAACCAGTGTGATGTTTTGGTTCCTTGATTACAAATCAAGGAACCAAAACCATCAGTTTCGGTCCTGTTGAATAATTTTTATTGCAATTTATTGAAAGAAATAAAAACAGGTGCATAAATTTAATAAACTAGTATTGAAAATATTACGATAATATTTATTCTATCACTACTATGTTCTAACATATTTAAAAATAAACCATGTCTTAACATATATTCATATAATAACATACATTAATATTCCAAATATAAATAAAAAGTTCATGCGACAAGTTCGAAAATATCACAACAATTTTAAAGAAAATTCAGAGTCATGTATTCACTATGATGGATTACTACCCAGAAATATCTTTTTCCGCATTTTTTGTTCTAGATACAGAAGGTGGATCATTATTGTGTCGGCTGTCTCTCTTTGTATTCGAGTTCTCATATGAACACATATCAAGCCGAGTGAAAGTTATCTGCTCTGATTACCCATGATTTCTGTATTTGGGAACTTTTCTAGCTGTAACTAAAAAATCTTACTTCTCTAGTTTACATTAAAGATAAACATCACAAAATTAGCAAGAATAATATAAGAAAAATATTTTTTCTATACTAATTTATTTTATATTTTAATATTAAAAACTCTTTTTTTTTAAGTCTACGAAACTAAAACTGATAATTTTGTTTTCATTTACACTACAAGGCTTTTATTGAAAACTTAAATTAGCTTAAAACGTAATTGTATTACTTTAATAAAATTTATATTAAAATCATCACCATAAATGATAATTTCTTTACGGCAACGAAATATTTTGTTAAGGAATAAAGTTGTCTTAAAAAAACAAAAAAAATTAGTGGCCTATTCTTTTAATATTTATAAATTCTATGGAAAGCAGAAAAAATAATTTAACAATTTTCGATGTTATAATTCAGTTCTGGTTGATTTTAATGGACGGTGCCTGTAATGTCGGTGTTTTGTGCTTGTGACTGTGAACTATTATAATAGCTTGTTTATCATCGTAATGATTCACAGTATGAAATAGTTATGTTAATGTTAAGATCATTTGCATCTACGAAGCTTCCTAAGATTATAAATGTGTCTGACCTAAATCCAGATCCTAGCTACAATTAAACTACTCACCAATTTCATTAGTCGACTGTGTTCCGTTTTTCGGAACATGGAGAACTAGATAAAGTAAATTAATAGGAATATAATATATTATTCACAATTGTACATAAGATATACATTTCTGTGCTAAACTTAAACTATTATAATATAATAACATATTTTTATTATATAGATTTATCAAAATATTGAGGGTCTTGTTTTGTAATAATTACACGTGTAAAACTTTCCTTTGTTACCTTCCGACTTGAAGGATGATCCCTTTCCTCTTTCACTCTTAATATCAAGAGAAAACTTATAGTTTTGAAGATATACCGATTTTAAGTTTTGCTAATTTAACCTAAAATATTAGTCATTCGAACTTCTGTGACGTCTCCGGCGCTGCAGAAACGGCAGCCCGAACAACCTTGCTTAACACTGTACTAAAACTCAAGAACATCTACGGAACCCCGGTTTGTTGGTCACCTTCGGCAACCAGCCTAAGCCGTTGTGACTGCTTTGATTTTCAACCCAGTGTTACAGCGGATGGGGGCTGCTATCCTTTCGTGCCTCCTGATTTATAAAGAACACTTTCAAGGTGTTACAGATAAGACTACGTGGAGTCGGGGTTGACAGAATTTGTTTTGACAAAGTTTGTTTTGAAAAGAATCGTATTATTTGTTAAACATTCTAGAATACTTTGGAAAAATCTTAAAGAACATTTACATTCGATCTGATAGATAGATTACGATCTGTTCGGTCTGTTCTATTAAATTAACACTTCAAATAAACATAACCCTTTCCCCTTGGATTGTCAAAAACTTTTAATAAGAATAATTTCAAAAAAGGCACATATAGATAACTTTACAGACCTGCGCCTGACCTGTTTGTCAGTATGAACTAACCAAAATATGGAAATGCAAGCAAATAGGCTACAATCCGGTTTCTGTAAAGTTCACAACACTGTGACTGCTATAGTGTCCAATACGTTAATAAAGCCAGAAAGTTTTCCTCCTGCTTGATTTTTTGAAGACATTTGACACTATTAACAGAACATCTGGGTTCACGGTAGCGCCACCGCCAAGTCGATCGAAAATCATTTTTATCTCGAAAGATAAAATTAGAAGCTTAATTTTTTTTCAGAAACTAAACAAGCATTGTATACACCGTGTTAATATTTAATTCATTCATATTATTTATTTAATTTCATACAATTTAAACCAGTAGTTTAAGAATGATGACTAGTCAAAGCTTCTTAATTTTGTCTTTCACAAAAATAGTATAAACGGTTAAACAATCGAGAACAACCATTAAACAGTTAAAAAAACTTGGATCAGTCAAAGTCAAGATCAAGTCAGTATAGATTAAATTCTCGATTGTTTTTTTACCCATTTTTACAATTTCTGTTATAATGATATTTTTATAATATTTAATAATAATGCATAAGTTACTACTTGTGCAAAAATATATGAGACAACAGACAATATTTTTTAAATGTATGACATTTTGATTAAAAACATTATTTTAAAAGGAAATTCATCATGTTAAACGTTTTAGAATTCTCAGAAAATTCCCAAAAAAAGTAATTATGACATTACTCGTAATAAATATTAAGCACTCATTTATTGGGATTTATGGGTTTGGTATCTATCTAATCGCTTTCACGTAATGACTAAATGACCATAAATTATATTTTTACAAATAAAATAATTTCTCAGACTAAAAACTTTGGTAGAATGGACTTAACGCAAATGCGTGCTGATGCTTTTAATATTGATTTGGCTGAGGTACTTACTGCACGTACTCTGGATGAGCAAGTCGCTATTTTTAATATTCTTTTAAGTAACCTCTATGACACGCATGCTCCTATCTGAACCGTTCGTATGAGACATCTTCCTGCTCCCTGGCTTACTGATGAAATAAAAAAACTACAACAAAAAAAGATAATCAACGACGCCATATTTACAGATCTGTTATTTAAAAAAAGGACTCAATAAAAGTCTGGAACTTTCTTCAATCTCTAGGAGTTGGTTGAAGTAAGCAAAATACTGAAAATATTTCCCATACTGATTTAAACAATATAAACCATCATGTTTCTACGTCTGCACCTCTGGAAGATGCTACTAAGTCTTATACTATAAGCCAACTTTCATCTCCTCCAACTCCGAATTCTCCAACTTTTTATTTAAGCCATTTTTCCGAATGTGATGTTAAGAATACCATTCTGTCTATGCAGTTGGTCCTAATGCTATTAGTCGTAAAATGATCATCCCTATTCTTGTTATTTAAGTTTGCCATTGCGACTTTATTTAACAACTCTATTACAATGTGTGAATTCGATTCCTGCTAGAAAGATAACGTTTCCTGTCCTACAGATTTCCGAGCTATAACTGTCCTCCCTTATCTGTCAAAAATTCTTGAGGTAACAAAAATCATTGGTAGTTCTAAGCTGATTTCTCGCACTTCCGGTCTGCTCCTACCTCCCATTAGCTTAGAAGGCGTAGTAATCCCGGACAGTAATAAAGTGAAACACCTGAGAATCATATTTGATCAAACTTTATCCTGGAATTCTCAGATTAGTGAGGTGAGTTGAAGGACGTTTGCAGCCGTGGGATCTATGAGGAGGAAACGTAATTTTCTTCCAATCTTTACCAAAGTTGTATTATGCAGACGCCTGCTATCCTGATTTACTAGAGGATCAAATGACTGGATTATAAAGATATTTAAATAGTACCGGATATTATTTAGTTATTACACATAATTATGATTTACGTAGCAATAATTTGTAATCTCTTCAATCACTGTAATTACTAATGACCTTGTTAAATTATTTTACACACGTTTGTTGTATTACTTTGTCTGTAATTATATAAATAAAATTACATGTAATATAAACTGGTCTGTATATTTTTTACTATAAATGTAATGTTTTTACCTACTTAAATTAAAAATATAATAATCTTTTCTAAAACTCTCTCTCCCTTTGAATGTTTTTTTTGTTAACAGCAATTAATATTTATGCATTTTGTCGCTTTATTTGATATGGTTTCAGGACTACTTTAAAAATATATATGATGAAATAAATAATAAGATTATTTGATAACAAAAATATATATCAATGAAACGGTGATAAAAATGTTTAATTCAAGTGATTATTTTAGCAATAATTATATTTTTTATCTTATTAATAACAGATAGCGTAAGACACATCGTAAGATCTATATTTTTTTACATTGAAAGAATCAGCTTGATTTTCTAATAATATTTTGACAATACGTATAACAAATTCACCCTCTTTTGGGGTCAAGGAGAGAGGGGGAGTAATTAATTCTAAAACTCAATCGGCTGTCAAAGAGTTTGGTATTTTCTTAAAACTGCGTTGCTACTGCAAGCCGGAGCAGTTCCTTACTTTGTACAAAATACCAGATCAGTCGAGCAAGGAGTACTGCCGGGTATAAATCAATAAAATACCAGCCAAAGGTGCCAGAACTTTTTAAAATTTCTTTTAATAAAAAAAAGGTTATTTATTACATATCGTAATATACTTAGTCTGGCCATAAATAATGTTACACTTAAAAATGAAAAAATATTACATTTGAATTTCGAATCTGTCATTTCTATACAATAGTTCATTGTGTTTTCTCATTTTGCTGTCACTACGTTGTATAATAATTTGCGATATTAAAATGGAGTGGAGTGATAAAGAGAACCGAATCGCCGTGCTTGCATTACACAAAGAAGGTATGGAGCCAAGTGCAATTTTTAAAACTCTCCATACACTTGGTATTACTGAAATGTTTGTGTACCGGGCTTAATAGGTACAATAAGACTTCCTCTGTTTGTGACAGAAATCGTGCCGTCCACGTAGTGTTCGTACGAAAAAAGTGTTCAAAGCAGTAAGACATCAGCAGAAGTATATTAAATACCATTTTTGAGAAGGTAGTTAAGCCCCTTAACATCACCACATCCAATAACCAAGTATGGTCCTTCTAGCAAGACTCGACGCCGGGTCATAAAGCTCGTCTCACGCAGTCTTGGTTGGAAGTGAACGTTTCGGACTTCATCAGAGCTGAAGACTGGACGTCGTAGAGTCCCGATCTTAATCCGCTGAATTATGATTTATGGTAAATTTTAGAAACTACAGCTTACTCTAAACGGCATGATATATATAATTTGGAGTCCCTAAAACAATCTAAACGATTGGCAGTGA
The DNA here is from genome assembly GCA_963555665.1 of Dircenna loreta. Taxonomy (NCBI): domain Eukaryota; kingdom Metazoa; phylum Arthropoda; class Insecta; order Lepidoptera; family Nymphalidae; genus Dircenna; species Dircenna loreta. Next base: position 10,932,295 of record OY743095.1, on the reverse strand, counting down.
AGAATTTTCCCATAGAAAGAGTGCGTGCTTCCATTGATAACTGGCCTCTACGTTTAAAGGACTGTATTGCAGCCAATGACCACATTATGGTCAGACTAAGTATATGTCTTTCTCAAGTGAGCATTAATAGGAGCAGCGTAATGAAGATAGATTAATGTTATGAATAATTTAAAATTCAATATGGTTAATGATTAATGATAAACATTTCAGGAAACTTTTTACTAAAAAGTACTAAAAAATTCTCGGTTTCATTTTGCATAAGCCAGTTTTTTACACTTTGGCTTGGCGAAGTGCCAATTGCGTCGAACCCATAACACTTACCTGTACACAATCGTACATTACAATTGTGAGTGCTAATCAACCGCCATATCTGTATGGTTTTGTTAAAGCGGTCTCTTTTAGCTTATTGGCTATCAACTTTTGTTATAGTTCACATTTTTACTTTTGATTTTCAATGTTTGATAGACGGTGGTATGATCATTATTATTTCACGTGATAGTGACGTAGTTTATAAATCAGTAAAATACTAAGGCTAAAATAAATTATAAAAGTAAATATATCTACAAATAGAGATAAAAATAAATCGTTTATCTGCTCAACATGTAACTATTTAATTTGATTATTTTTTTTATTTTTATTAATTTTACTATACGTTAAGGGTTAAAGCAAGTTAAATATGTTGTTAAAAGGTTTAAAGGTTTTTTGAAAGTTAATAATGACGATATCACTAATTTCATTTTGAAGCTTGGCTGTTGATTGAGATAAAACTTTTTTTTCAAGCGGATACAATTTGTATAGACTGAAATCGTTTTGATTTCTATGCCACATTTACTAAATTGACTCAATAAAGCTAATAAAATTTCTCTCTGCCCTTCCTCAAGGTTGGTAATGCATCTGCCAGTATCTCCAAAATCTTGATGTACCACAGTAACTAATTACTGCCAGGTGGATGGTCTGCTTGTTATCCTCTTTATCTATATAAATGTGTTTTCAAAAGCTATATAATAGCAGCATTCATTTGAAGGCCATGAAATAGTTTTTTAGATTATTTACCATTCAAACATGACCTGCATCATAGTAATACAATAACACACTATCTATATTATCAGTATCATTCACCTAATATTATATACTTTCTTAAAACACCGTGTATCAACACTTTAACAAGCAAAATACATACTAGTACAACTAACACGTGCCAATTACCTGCTAGACATTTTCTGTTAAATTTGATTGTCTAAGCATTGTAGCAATATCTGATAATATGAAGGGGATTTATTTGATTATATCAATATTAGTTTCAACTTTTGTTATCAATAAATAATGATAATTAATTAGTAATTTTCATTCCATAATATTCTTGTATAGTGAGAAATAAGCTGGAAATTAAAGAAGAAAAGACATAAAATGTGTATTTACAGTTTTATTATAAAAAAAATCAAAAAAGATTCTCTATGTCGGTTTTAACCTTTATACGAGAAGATATCTAACAATTTGTAACAATAATAATATAGAAGCCATTTATACAATTAGCAACAAAAATTTGTAGCTTACCTACAAAGCAAGTAGTTCATTTAGTGTCACATATATTACACAAAACGTAATTCAATATTAAACTAGTTACAGTAAAATATTGCTTACATCTAGACTTCAAGTATTGCTTACAATAAATACACTGAAGTACAATAAAATTATTTGTGTAAACATTTAGTGCAGGTTGCATACTTTTTTTATTCTCTTTATTAATTTTATAAACTTTTTCTAGAATATTATCTGTTACAAAAAAAAATCTGTCCATTGATTGGTATTTAGTATTAATATTGAATTCTATACTGTACAATCACCAGATAAGTTTTTAATTGATATAGTTTGATATGAAATCAATGTAAGCCTTAAAATACAGCATTTTTATAAATACGTAAAACTTGATAAGCTCTGTCAGTAGCAAACTCTGAACACATCATGGCCGGTCTTCTTAATTGTTTCATATTATTAACAATGGCATCTACTGGAATCGAAGCTGCAAGGGTTTTAGCTTTTTTTCCTACTCCTTCAATAAGTCACCAAATTGTATTTAGACCTTTAACCCACGAATTAGCAAGACGAGGTCATGAAGTCATCGTTGTCACTCCAGATCCAGTTTACCCAAGGGGAAAGACGCCAGCAAATCTAACTGAAATAGACGTCCATAATATTTCATATGAACATTGGAAACAGTTATACACACACCACCGAGGCCAGAAAAATGATTTACTGGCTCACGTTAAGCTATTGCTTAAAACGTTTTCTACCATTTTGGACTACCAAATGCAAGTGCCTGAAATAAAAGAAATTATGAACAAGGACAGAAAATACTTTGACATAATGTTGTTAGAGGCTTGCAACCGCCCACTTTTAGCTATGGCTCATAAATTTGACGCTCCAGTTATTCAATTAAGTTCATTCGGTGCCGTAGCTATACAATATGCTTTTATGGGTGCGCCATCTCATCCGATACTGTACCCTACCCCCGGAAGACTGAGATTGTACAACCTAACGTTTATGGAAAAAGCTATTGAACTTGCTGCACATATGTTGATGAATTTTGTTATTGATACTACAAAAGAATATGATAACTCAATAATGAGAAAACATTTTGGAAAAGATGTTCCAACCTATGAAAACTTATTATCTTCAGTTAAAATGATGTTTTTAAATGAGCATCCGTTTTGGGCTGATAACCATCCAGTTCCTCCGAATATAATTTACATGGGAGGAATTCACCTCCCGACAGCTAAAGAATTACCGAAGGTAAGAAATATTTAAAATTATATTTAATCTAAATCAAAGGTAAAAATATGGTATTTTTATTTTCTTATGGCCATGGTATACTTATAACAATAAAATATCTACTTGGTACAATTTGAAAGAGTAGAAACTGTATTAAAATTAATATAAATATATGCATTGCAGGACATAAAAGAATACTTGGACTCTTCAAAACATGGCGTTATTTACGTCAGTTTTGGTACCAATGTGTTACCTTCACTTCTTCCACCAGAAAAAATTAACGTCATGACAAAAGTTTTGTCTGAATTACCCTATGACGTTTTATGGAAATGGGACAAAGATATACTACCAGGACAGTCAAAGAACATCAATATATCTAAATGGTTTCCTCAATCCGATTTACTGAGTAAGTAAACACAAACAGTTTCAAGTACGAGTATATTTGTAAAAAAATAATTACTAAGCAATTCGACAACTGTTTATCCAAATGAGAATTGGTAATTGGTTTAATACTTCTAACAACATACTTCGATTGTTATGAGTTATCTTTTGTTCTAACAATGTTTACAAATATATAATTCTGTAATTTAGTCAGTATCATACTTATATAACTACAATTATTAATTTACGGTGACAGACTACTAGTAATATATAAATAATGTTTTTTAGAACATCCTAAAGTAAAACTGTTCATCACTCAAGGAGGCTTACAGTCAACGGACGAAGCTATAGATGCCACCGTTCCTTTAATCGGTATTCCTATGTTAGGAGACCAATGGTATAATGTTGAAAAATACTCTCATCACAAAATAGGAATGCAGTTTGATATTAACACACTCAATGAAAAAGAGTTTAAGGAAGCAGTAACTACAGTTATTCACGATAAAAGGTAATTAAATAAATCAAAATATATTTAACTTAAAGGAATGCTTTAAATTATAAGCTCAGATTATTTAATTTATTCTATTCATACTTTAAACTGTTTATCTATTCATAGCTACAAAAACAATATGATACGAATAAAAGCAATTATGAGGGAACGTCCAATAAATCCATTGAATCTAACTGTATGGTGGACGGAGCATATTATCAAGTACGGAGGAGAACATCTAAAGGCACCAGCCGCTAATATATCATGGGCTCAATACTATGAAGTAAAGCTAGTATCACAAATTTTAAGCATTTTGATAATAATTTTAATTTTATTAGCTTACATCCTGTATTATTTTCTGGGCTTTCTTAATAGAATGATTAAAATAAACATAAAATTAAAAATCGTTTAGTATTACATTAATATTTGCAATAAATGTGATCTAGTTTTTAGAAGTGGTTTAGTAAAACCTATATTACTAAAGTGTATTAAAAATATATATTTTTTTTGTTTTAAGCCTAGTCAAAAGAAAATGAGATGCATGTGTGTTGGTATCTGTCAGTTAGTAATTTATTACTTATGTATTAAGTCGTAAAAAAAGAATACACCCAGAGTTGAGGGCTTCGAGTTGTTTATCGTTCTAAGTATTTTAAAATAGGAAAAAATATTTATTTTAGAAATGAAATAGTATAAAGTATATTTGTGATATAATTTTAATTTCGATTGTTTTGGTAGATGATGGGGCCAATTAACTAAAACTACTATCATTTGAAGAAAGTTGTAAATTTAATCTACATTTTTAATAAAATTAAATTATATAAAAATAATTCAATAAGTGATTTCAATTTATCATTTCCATACCATATTTAAGTAATAAATGCTTGATATGACATTTATTCATTATTATCCTCGATAAAAATGTTTTTAATCTTATTTGATAAATTGTTACAAAATTATGAATTAAATCTGGATAATATATCATTACTGTTTACAAGAAGAAACATTTTTACAAATTTTCTAGCGAAGATTTTTACTTATCAATAAATTTTTTAGCTTCTAACTTTTAGACAGAACTAAGATTTGAGTTTTTTTAGACAAACGTTTGCCCGGATAAACCGAACTTTATAACAATGAATTTATATATTTACGCTACGCCATTTTCATTAAAATCAAACTCTACCCCAATCATTAAAATTATAACAGTATTTTTTATTCCTACTCAAATGTAAAATTTTGTAAGCATGGATTCAAAAATTAAGAAGTTTCGTATATTCGGTTCTAGCCTTATTTTACCCTCTCAAGCTATCCCTAAAAAAATATATTCCAATATATTTTTAATTTACAATAAAGATTTTTACAACAATAGTGAAACATAGAAGTTTCATACATTCGTTTTTATCCCCTTTTACCCTAGGGGTGGAATTAAAAAAAATGATTTCTAGTTACGAATTCATACGATCTGTAGTTTAGTCCGTTGTCTGTAACTTATTTAGAATATTTTTCTTTATATATGAAGATATTGAAAATATAGGAATATCCACCGTATAAGTATTTTGCAATAAGTAATCTGTAAAATGTCGTACAGACAGAATAAACACGAATAATTGGTTTTACTTATTTATTTCTTAGCTATCAATATTCATTACATGTATATTCTCTATTTTTATATTATTGTATGTAAAACCGGAAGGCTGACAAAACAGAAGACGCCACTAAAGTTTTTAAAAACAGATCGGCAGAAATCAACAAAGGAGTTTGAATTATTAATTATATAATAATAAAATATTAAGCTATTAACAACAAGAACTATTGGCATCATCGTATTTATAAGTTTAGCTTGTATATGTTGGACCGGAAGTAGATAACATTCGGCCATCCTGCATTTGCCGTGTCCCACGGCGGTCGGCGTTATTTCCAGAACCTGGTCTGTCGCCGATGTACTGTGGCTGGAACAAAAACATATGGGCAGTACATTTCATTCATTTAAATTTTAAGGTATATGGTAAGTATTTCTCTCTATGTGTAAAATTTGATCTTTTGTAGTGTATTTGTATAGGTAGCTTTTTTTATTATTATGTATTTATTATTTACTTCTGCATCACACAGCTTATTATTTACTTCTATATCACACAGCTTGTTATTTACTTCTACATCACACAGCTTATTATTGACTTCTACATCACACAGCTTATTATTGACTTCTACATCACACAGCTTATTATTTACTTCTACATCACACAGCTTATTATTGACTTCTACATCACACAGCTTATTATTTACTTCTACATCACACAGCTTATTATTGACTTCTACATCACACAGCTTATTATTGACTTTTACATCACACAGCTTATTATTGACTTCTACATCACACAGCTTATTATTTACGTCGATGTTTTCTCCGATTATTTTCTTCATGGTCAGACGAAGAAAAAAAAAACCAAATTTTCTTCATCACTCGACGAAACTGATTCATTGTGCTTTCTTTTCTGTACACCAATACCGTTAATATATGGGCCGGACATAATCCCACTTCTGACTGTAAAATGTCGTACAGACAGAATAAACACGAATAATTGGTTTTACTTATTTATTTCTTAGCTATCAATATTCATTACATGTATATTCTCTATTTTTATATTATTGTATGTAAAACCGGAAGGCTGACAAAACAGAAGACGCCACTAAAGTTTTTAAAAACAGATCGGCAGAAATCAACAAAGGAGTTTGAATTATTAATTATATAATAATAAAATATTAAGCTATTAACAACAAGAACTATTGGCATCATCGTATTTATAAGTTTAGCTTGTATATGTTGGACCGGAAGTTGATAACAAATCATTTTATTAATAGATGTATACAATTTTTCGTCTATCACATAGTCAAGACATGTATAATTTTTATCACACATAAAAATTCTAAGACCAAAAATATTTAGATATAGTATTTGCAAAATCAGGGTCAGGCAAAAAAAAATATTTGAGGGAGGGAGGGCGACCCGACCCCCAACGCTACCGCAAGTAATGACTTCTAAGGGAACGGTGTGATGCGGCCAGTTGATCGAACAAAAGTAACTAGCAACGTCAAACAAATTGCGCAGGTTACTAGTTTATCGCTACAATACAATTTATTCCCAGGCCATACCGTCGTTAATATAATCCTTTACACTATAATAGGATTTTTTTATCAAATTTCTTTTAATGTATACTTTAAATTTATTTAATGACAATTTTAAGGCTTCATTTGGGAGTTTATTATAAAAACGTATACAATGGGCATAGCAAGTTTATTTTTGTTTCTTGTATTAATTTTGTGTAAATCACAATTTTTCTTGAAGTTATTAATATTCTTATCTACATACATTAGGTTCTCATAAATATATTGATTATGTACAGTCATAATTTTGAATTGTTTGAATTTATTTCTTAACGATTTTCGGGGCCTCATCTTATAGATCGCACGAACAGCCCTCTTCCGCAGCACAAATATAGCATCAATATCTGATGCATTACCCCATAATAAGTTGCATGACAATAATTTAAAAAAAACTAATAAGGTAAACCACACATTGGCTTCCTTCCTGTATATTATACTAAGTATTTGTTTGTGTTTAAAAATCATCTGCACTAAACCAAATATATTAATCTTCCTATAATAAACCCAAAGATTTCTTTATCTTATGACCTTAATATGCACCCTAATCTAATCACAATTATCCTATTAGCGTTTGACGAAATTAAAGTGTCATTGAATTAAAGAGGGCAGGATTAACAAACGGTTGATAGCCGGGGCTAACTCTTAAAAATAATTCCTTTTACTTATTTATTACATTTTAAATTACCTACTTATTCAGCAATAAACTGTTAGAAATTATATAATTATCGCTTGTTTACGGTGTAATAAATTTGATGACGCTGATGTAATCAGTGCGAAGAAAAATTTGTATAAAAATAAAGAAGTAAATATCCTTCAGAGATCCGCTAACCGACATAACGAGGAATGTGCGTTTATCATATCTATTAACTATTAATTTTTAGTATTTATATTTGCGTAATTAATAATTATCGTAGATAACACCTGTGTATGTATATCTTACCTTCATCCATTTTTATATATTTTTTCATTTAAACCATCATTCAATTGTCATTAACAAGAATAAAATGTAGTTTCCATAATATATTTCTGTTAACTAGTGACGAAAATTAATGGCAACATTTTAAAAATTTGATGGTTAAAATGTAACTGAAAATCATAAAATAATTTATGTGACGAGAGATAGTTAGCGTAATAAGATTTCATATAATTGATAAGGTCTATCACTGAGTCACATATAATACTTTGTTTTATGAATGAAAATACTTAATTGCATCCATCACCAAAAAAACATCCATAATCTACTGTGCAGTTAAATACCAATTACATACATGATAATCAACGAAAGATACGATCGGCTTGTGATTACTGAAATACGTTGTCACTTCGTATTATTATTCTATCTAAATTACGATATTAGGTTTCAGAATTATATATGAAGTGGATATTTAAACGAATATGAATATAATCAATAATATCATTCGATATTAATATATTAGTCAAGTTTTGCTGTACCAGCGATCTCTTGTTATAATATTTTTGGCAATATTCACTTAGTAAATATTTTTAATGAATATAAAATAAGATAATAGGTTTTTGTAATTTTGAGTAGACACAATAACAACATAACATAATCAAACTAGTAAATGAAGAATATTTTTTTGTAGAAAATGTATAGTATTTTTAATTTAATGTAATATTTTTTGAGCTGTTATTTGTCACTGTCATTTATTAATTGTCATGAAAAAAAAACATAATATTTTGGATGAAAGAAAGGGATGCGGATTATGATTAGCTGTTTTCATACAAATGTATTTTGTAGTAAAGTAGATAAAACTTTTTAACACTCAAGAGAAAGAAATGTTTGAAAGGCCACGACAAATAAGATGTTCTTGGTCCTCTATTCATCACGATAAATTAATTGTGTGGGGTCAAGTCTTAACCTTATATGAAGTTTCGAATCTTCATGATATCGCAAAAAAGACTGCATGTGCGAGTAAGTTATTTTTTTTTTTTAGAAATTTATTATTATAACACTTATGATATTCAATAGATATACGATATACTATTCGTTATACGCAATTTCATAAGGTTGGTGTACTCCAAGCTTTGAAACCATGGACTTATTAAATTGGTCATTGTATCAACATTGTTCAAAAAACCTAGTGGTTCTGTGATAGTAGTAAACCTCACGGAGATACTCCAAATTTACAGTATAGCTGTCACATTTAAAATTGAATGACTGGTTCAGCAGATGTAATTACAGCCGAGATAAAATTCCATACGGTACCGGCACCATGGACTTTAAAGTAGATGTTAAAACATTCTATAATACTATAAAACATTTTTTTGTTCAATCATCCATAGTTTCCGCAGCGCACGCAATAACAATTTTTTGACGATTATTTTATCACACCTATTTTTTGAAAATGATATATAGGCTATGGTACACATTAAAATGCAGCTTTCTAATGGTTCAATAATTGTTTAAATCGGTCTATTCGTTTTTTTGTGAAACATTAAAAATATACAAAAACACAAATTAAAATATTCCCTCTATATAATATGTATACGGCTCGAAACCAAACTTTCAATATGATGCAGTCTCGGAGGCGGTGTTTTGTCACCCTTACTATTCTGGATTTTATAAATCTTGTAACTAAACTCCTCAGCTTACCCTTGCATTTTTATGCTGATAACTTAGCGATTTATACGACAATGATGATGATTACATCACAATTTATCTCAAAATATCGTCGCAATTTTCATTCTATTACTCTTATTTACAAAGTTTTTGTCCATCATAATACTCTTCCATATCTTGAAAAATATTTTTCTTCCCTGGCGCAAGCTCTTACTTTAAAGGGAACCTTCGCTTACAAAATGATAACTTGCTTGAGATTTTATTATGTCATACACAGTGTTACATTGATTTTTTTACTGTAAAACAGTAAAACTGTGGAAAGCTCTTCCGTGTGACTTAAGACGCTCTAAGACTCTATATAGTTGTGGCGAACTAAAAGCCACAAGCATTTACTTGAGCCACAACTTCGCTGTACGCGTTTCCGCTCCGCTTATGTAGCTTGGGCCTGATCCGGTTGTGCGAGTGCAATCGTGCGCACTCTGTCGCTCTCGCTGCGCCCGTGCATATGCACTTTCACTCCACGCCTCACCTGTTGCTGATCGTAGTGCGTGGTGGGGCTTCTAGATTTTTCGACACATGCTTGTATTCGCTTGAGACGGTTACTTGCCTAATATTTTGTAATTGCTTATATTAATTTCTGAATATAGTATTTATTATTTTAAAATACTGAGTTAAGCACTCAGCTTACTATATTGGTGACCCCGACGTGATAACAAATTCTGCACATCACCTTGATTTGGAAAACAGGATTATTTAACGGTTTGGTGGTACAATATTGACCCACCCTGTACAACCGATTCACGGAGATAATCCGAGAGTAAGGAAGAGGTTTTACGAGTCGGAGTACGCGTTCCTCCATTTTGGCCTGATGAGCCTGCCTTTTGCTCAGGTGGAGTCTCAGTTTGTCCTGTCGCGGATAACTAGTGATGAAACAAAATTTTACTATCTTGTAGCGTAACTAGACCATCAGTATGCTATTGAAGTTAAAGATGTAATCATCAACCCATTCGCAAATGATAAATATGAAAAATTAAAGCAGCTAATTAAACATGTCTCGGCTTCTAAGGAAAAACGTGTCAAACAGCTTTTAATGCACGACGAGCTGGGCGATAGGAAGCCGTCACAATTCCTGTCTCATTTATCGGGTCTAGCGGGTCCATTAATGCCTTCTGATTTTTTATTAAGTATAAACTTAATAAAAAATCAGAAGGCATTAATACCATAGACCATAAGGTCTAGCAAGTTGCCGCAAAATATCCAGACTGATATCGCCTCGCAGATGGACTTCGATCAGGACAAACTGGGGGATATAACGGACAAGATTTATGAGATTGCACCAACACCTCCGCAGGTAGCTGGCACATCTTCAGCTTCAGCGTCATCGTACGATGATATGACTCTGCAAATATCTGAACTGACAAGGCAAGTAGCTATGTTGACTACTAAATTTGAACGTGCAGGGCGGTCGCACTCGAAAATTCGATATAGTAACTATAATCGCTCACGTAGCCGTTCCAGACCTCGACAACCGCCAGCTGATCATCCGCACTGCTTTTACCATTTTAACTATGGAGAAAAGGCAAACTAATGTAAGCAGCCGTGCAGTTTTCATTCGGAAAACTCCAAGGGCAGTCGGAAGTACTGGCCCATGACTGTCCTTCTGCATCAGGCCGTCATCAGGCAATTCGTGATAGATAATAATAAAAATATTTCATGAAATATCTATGACTCTATGTCATGTTTTAAATATTTATTTCCTGGTTTCTTACGAGTATATCAACAAAACTGCTTACATCAGTTAACTAATAAGAATGTATATCTGATATAAAATTCAAATGAATAATTAAAATTATTTATATTATTTGAAATTAACGCATTGCAGAACTTACAATAATATTTGGACTCCTCAAAAAATGGCGTCATTTATGTCAGTTTTGGTACTAATGTGTTAGCGTCACTTCTTCCGCCAGAAAAAATCAAGATCATGACAAAAGTTTTGTCTGAATTACCCTATGACGTTTTATGGAAATGGGACAAAGACATACTTCCAGGACAATCACAGAATAGCAATATATCTAAATGGTTTCTTCAAGCTGACTTACTCAGTAAGTAAACAAATTCTGTGTTATATATTTATTTGTAAGAATTATTTCTCTTTAAATAATTTGAGTTCTTTTTAACAAAAATCAGGTTTGGTAAGAAATGTAACAAAAATAAAATCTGTTACAGGGATTGCTGAATTGTGAGACAATATCGTATATTTTGTGCTTAAAAGTTACAAATACCCGTTTTCTATCTGTTTGATCCAATTTTTAAAATAATTTAGCAATATTTATGGACCTCGTTCTGTAATCAATTATGTACTTATTGATAAAACCAAAGAAACAAACATAATATCCCTGATCACAATCTCATAGTTATCCATCTTGCTTATTGTACTTGATTGTTAGCCTTGGTTGTAATTGTAATTGAGTCAGTGTTGTACTTACATAAATACATACATTACATACATATATGTCGGAGTAAGCCGGTCCGGTGTTTTAAAAACTATGACGTCATTATCTATTTTCATTGATATTTTGGTATTCCAAAATAAAAATAAACCAATACAGTAAACTCAAACTTTATTTTAAGTAAAGTAATTTTACACAGTTGTTATCCGTATGAACAGTAACAAACGAATCGACTGTTTCTCTTCCTTGTGCCTCAATTTTATACACAGCATAGTCGAAGGAGTAGGGCAAATATCACTAATCACTTGTTTACAAAGTTTGAAACACCTGCACGATGACTCGCCGATTTCATTAGTCGTACAATTCGTTTTTGCGCCGATATATGCAAAAATTTGTTAATTTAAGTAGTACAGAAAGGCTGGTAGTAAAAATAAACATTATTTTTCAGGACATCCCAAAATTAAGTTGTTTATCACTCAAGGAGGCTTACAGTCAACGGACGAAGCTATAGATGCCACCGTCCCTTTAATCGGTATTCCTATGTTAGGAGACCAATGGTATAATGTTGAAAAATACTCCCACCACAAAATTGGACTGCAGGTCAATATGAACTCCCTAAATGAAAAAGAATTAAAGGAAGCAATAAATACTGTGATTCACGATAAAAGGTAAATAAATCACTCAACATTTATATAAAATAGAAGAACGTGTTAAAAGTATCGACTCACAATTTTCAATTGATTATATTTATATTACGCTTTACTTATTTATTTATAGCTACAAGAACAACATAATTCGAATTAAAGAAATTATGAAGGCGTATCCAATTCATCCATTAAATCTAACTGTATGGTGGACGGAGCACATTATCAAGTACGGAGGAGAACATCTTAAATCACCAGCCGCTTTAATATCGTGGGTTCAATACTACGAAGTTAAGCTAGTATCACTACTTTTAAGCCTTTTAGTAATACTTTTACTTTTATTAGTGTACATCCTTAATTTTATTCTTAGTTTTGTTTACAGAATATACAAAAATAATATAAAACCAAAAAGTGATTAACACCGATAAATAAATATAAAGTATTCAGTTTAAGAGAGATCTAATAGTATTTCTTAGGAACAGTGACATAAAACCTTGCTTACTCACGTAAATTAAATAAAAGCTGTTTTAAAGTTTTAAGGTTTAAGAGTTTGTATTTGTAGAAACGTAGTAAAAAGAACATCGTCTATATAATGTTGATGTGAGACATAATTGAATTTTAATGTAAACCGGATTTTGTAAACACCTGACAAAATACAGTACCTATGATACCCCATGTTTTTCATGGATAGCCAGTAAGTTATATCAATTATATAAAAACCCCAAGTTCCTATAGCTTATTGCTTATCTCTATCCTTCTGTTATGGTTGCAATTTAGAACTTAATAGGTATGACCAACTCATAATATAGTAATATTTTAAACTTACTGAAAATTTCATGATCAATTAGAATTGCTTAATATTACGGGATCACAATGGATTTGGAAAATTTTCCTTAAAAATACACTGAATAATAAATAGACAACAATTAAAAAAATACTGTTAATAAGTATTTAAGTTTTCAAGTAACAGGACATTATTGTTGCGGTAATGTAGTAGTAGTTCATCACCAAAGGAGGTTTACAGGCTATAAATAAGGCTATAGATGTTATATAACTTTTATTTGTACACGTGGACTGTTACTTATTGCCAGTTATAGCTAAAAGTCATCCATTATAATCTTTATCTTTAAACACATAGTATTTATAAAATTTTACGTGACGTCTTTAGCATTCATATTAATTTAATATAATCCCCTTTTTAAAGTGGTACATCTGAACTGCTGTGCTCTACGTGATCTGACCAGTATAGCGAAATTCGAATAACAACACGATAATTCGAACCTAAATATCACAATATATGGCCTAGTATTGTAAAGTTTTAGAATAATAATACGAGACCACTGCCACACTCATTAAACAAGTGAAAAGATAATATAATGGTTTTTAGACTTGTTTATGTGAAATATAAATTAAAAATTAGTGACTTACAACAATATTATTTTAAATTAAAGTTATTGGTTATATACATGTTTGGTGCCGGGATATGTTCACCTGTGGTAGCTTCAGATCTAATATCTAAAAGCTGTAGTCCTGAAATTATCCAGAACCGCTCTTAGTCACCCGATCCCGAAAAAAAAGGCGTTAAATCTTATCTTATTTAAAATTCATAAACATCGACGTGAGTGGCTTCAGATAGATATTAAAAAAATATTTTTTTATAAATCTTCAAAACGGTTTAATTTATGATATGCTATTGTTATGCGACGATTTGAAATATAAGTACATAATTATACAAACAAAATGTGGATTTCCTTGGGTTCCATATAATTATTTTTCTATAAAAACAGTAAAAATGTAAGTTGTTGATTTCATATTGGCTAGACCTTGCACTTATAAAAAGTTTGAGTAGTGAAAAGAAAGAACTGCAATAAACTTTTTTAAATATAATACAATAACAATATTTCTTTTTGTATTGAAGCTGTCACGATCAATGATTACTATTGTATATATTTACCATCATATTTATTCAACAATAGTAAATATATTATTACTTTGTTTTTACATTAAAAACTCATAAAAAAATGTTATTGGTTAGTATTACCAAGTATTAGTTTTTTCAATGGGATTGAGACCGTTATTGATTCCAATTAGTTCGCGGTTTATGTTTGAACTATATTAAATAGTTTTACTTTTTGTCGAATGCAAATACTAGTTTCGACATAAAATTTTTACACTTAGATTTTTAAACCTAGTGTGTTGTATAATATTATTTGTAAGGATAATAAATTGTTATCTGTTCCAGACAAAAATGTGTCGCATCTCTGGTGCAAACATTTCCCAATGATTATTTAATCATGTGTAATAATCAGTTTGTGAAAATGATAATCCGTGTTGATAGATATTTTTTTATTAAATACGATCTGTTGCCGGTGACTTCGTTAGCGAGGACTTTAGTTCACAGAGTCTCACAGAGGTCATAAGAAACCTCACTCGAACTTTTTGGGTCACCTTTATTTTTAAAATTGATCTCCACGCAAAGCTCTATTATGAATATATCAAAAAAAAAAATATAGCTAAAACCCAACGTTAAAGTTATTTCTAGATATTGGTTAAGATGTTTTTTGGATTTGGATAAGTTACTAGTACTTTAAATATTATCTCCAACAAATAAAATTACAGATATTGATTGCTTAATAGGGTTAATAAACAGTACAGTTCCCCGGTTATCTAAAGACGAGTTTTCAAATACTGAATAAACAATTTAAATTTGGACACAATAGTATATCGGACAAATTAATTAATGACCATATATAACGCATACAGTTTTAATAATTTAAGTTCTATGGAGGAGTCAAAAAGTATAATTATTGTGTATTTTTCTATCTGCGGAGACACTAACTTGTTAATTTTTTTTTTGTAATTTGTATTGCTTTTAAGAAATTAAACTACCTTTTAAATTGATAAGTAATTTATTATGTTGAAATTTAATTCAAACTATTAAAAATTATTACGTGTTTTCATTTGCATTTTACCCAACATGAAGCCCATAACCTAAATAAACACTCATGAAGAAGTCGCCGAAAAATATGCTTCTTTTACATATTAATTATGTATATGTTGTGTCCGGTAAAATAAAATGAGACGTAAGGATCCCCAGTCGCTAACGTCATTTTGATGCGCCTTGGAAGTGTCATGAAGTTGACTATTCGAGTAATCATAAACAGAAGTGCAACGGGCAGTTAGAACTGATCGCTTGAAGAGAAGACATCACAGATCTTTCCATCCATTTCTTTAAATTAAAATAAGCATTAGAATGAAAGTGATTAAGGATAGTGCGGACTCTCGGACAAAAATAATACTCAAGATATCTTGAGTATCTACCCTTCGATATATAAATACTTATATAAGTAAATTCGGCACAGTTTAGTATTATAGTCACAGTATGTTAATTTAGATAAAGATGTCGAAGGGCTTGTAAATTATCAAAAATAGATTGTCTTTGCCGCGGCCATTACCTACATAAGATAGTAATATCTTTATAACAAATATATCTTTTATTTGTTTAAAAATTGTTACGCTAAAAGAAAACGAACGTCATAATGACTTGCTTTTTTCATTCGACTGTAACTTGTTTGCTGAATTTATTGTTAAGCAACATCAATCATGATATGAAACGTGATAAAACGGAAGTAACACAGAATGATAAAATCATTAATTTTTAAAATTTCATTCATTCCATTCGTTCTAATAGCCTGAAAATTATATTTCATCATATCATACGTTTTTATAACAAATTAAAATAATCGAAAATAATCGATCATACAATAGTACCTATACTTATCACAACCTTAACAAGCCAGCCATGATTTATTTCATTTTATATAAACATATAACATTTAGCTTAGCGTCCGTAAGTATGCTGCAATAACAAGGTCAGCCATTATTCGTTCCACTCGTGATACCGTGATACGGTAGAAACGTTCGGCTGTTTAAGGCGTGAGTAACATAAACCTATGCGATAATTCAGAAAATAAATACCATAAACTATCCAATTTAATTATTAATTTTTTAATCATTATTTCTTATTTTTATATATACAGGGTGAACATTATTTTTTCTAATTGACCTGGGCTATATTGCAAATGCAAATTTTGGCCACGAATTCCCAGGTCGCTACTGTCGTGGGGGTCATTAAACGTGTTAAAGACAATTCAACAATAAATTATACCTACCCTAAATTTCTAATGATCTCCAGTAGCTAAGCATAATGTCATAGTTTTCATTCGTAAAATTAACAACATACCATAGCTTAAATGTAATATTACTGGACTATCACCGACAGGTCAAAGACCTTCGATAAACATATGTATCCAATAAGAACCTATGCACATTTAATTTATTAAATGAGATAATGAAACAGTCCTCATATTGTACAAAATGTTGGATAATTTATAGGCACTTTAAAATAATTGCACTAACTATGCACGTTTATATCTATATCTGGGAATTAACGACATATTCTTACACTTGCCTCTCGCGTATTGTCTCATTATACATATCAAACAAAATAAAAATTAAAGAAGGTTATACCTTTTTCCTTCATAAAGATTTGTAATACCCATGTATCATATCCCGTGATGGTAATACAAACGCTTCAGTCTACTTATTACAACGCAAAAAGAATGGTGTGTTTAGGACCTTACCTTCAAATGTGTTTTTTCCAGTTCCCTTCGAGAGTGCAAGCAAGGCACATAACATGTCGTAATAATAATTATTTAAATATATAAGTCTTACGCAATCACTCAAAAAAACTTAGGTGGTACAAAAGAGACAAAAATAGGTTTATGTTTCTGTTACAATTTGTTGTTATATCGGCTCTCAAAGGAGTTAGTAATGATTATAATAACTCTCAAGAAGGGTTATACCACTCACTAATTTGCGGTGGGCTTCATTCATCTTCTGACAAACACACAGAGTTTATAAACCTAGGTAAAATTGTTCAAGTTTTCAAATACCGCCAACCCCACACCAAGTTTTGTTGAACAAAAAGTTGAAAGTTTAAGTTGGCCCATCCCGATATCACAACTTTGAATGACCAGAGAAATTTGGGACTTCCCTGATATCACAACGTGGATGGCCCAGGGAACTTGGGGAAACTTTCACACACGCAGTGTTTTGGTTTAGATAACAGCTAAAATAAGTAAATCACAGCCAAGTAAACTAAACTATATAAAAACAAACTTGAAATTTAAACATAAAGAAAATTATAATTTAATTTTTTTTTTAAACAAATATAACAATTAAATTGGTAAGTGTTATTCTGTATTTAACAAGTTAATCTTGACTTGATTGCTTGTTGTTGTATTTAGACCTTTAGCGCAGGAATTAACAAGACGTGGCCTTAAAGTCATCGTGATCACTGCAAATCCAGTTTACCAAAAAGGTAAAGCGCCAGTAAACCTGACTAAAATAGACGTACATGACATTTCCTTTGAAGTTTGGAGATAGTCGTTTTACGTACAACCGAAACAAGAAAAATGATCTGAGTGACATGAAAAATATGTTGGACACATTAACTACGATTTTTGATCTTCAAATGCAAACACCAGAATTGAAAGAAATTATGAAAAAATATCAACAATACTTTGACTTATTGATACTAGAGGGTTACACCTCATTATCGCCTCCTCTTGGCTATGGCTCATAAATTTTATACTCCAGTTATTCAAGTAAGTTCATTTGGTGGCATTTCAACGCAAATTGCTGATATGGGTTCGCCCACTCATCCAATTTTGTACCCTACAGAGTGTACAACCTAACACTTATAGAAAAAACTTTTATAAACATTTAATAGTCGTAGCGGAGTGGCGATTTCCCCTGGACTGGCGGCGTTATTAAATGGGAGCACATCAAGACAAAGTATGAAGCGCAAAGCTTACGAAGCTCTACCCTTGACGAAAGTGGCAGGCATCGAATGCCGGTTATTACGAAAAGTCAACAAAGTCATAGTATTAATCGAGGGGAAAGATAAAGAACCACCTTACGCTCAGGCTAGCGCTCTGCTCTCGAAGTTCGGAAAACCGTTAGAGGAGGAAGCTATCACTCCCCGAACAATCAGCATAGATGCTATGGTCTTAGTGTATGAAAAGGCTGAAATATCACATAGAATTGGTTGTCTGAAAGCCTCCAAACACCATGAGCTAGTCGTGTGCGAAGATCGTGGGGACAACCTTGAGTATCTTATGTCACGTCATAATTCAAAACCAACCAACTCGACGGATAATCAGGGACACACAGATCCAGCATCAAAAAGTGGTTCGGAACGACTACAAGAGAAGGCAAAGATACAACAACAAGCCGTAACCACCTCCACGTCAAAATCTAGCCGCGCATCGAAATCCTTTATGAAGGCCTTCACAACCGCCGCAAGGTCTTTACTAAGGATATCGAGAACCACAGCAGGCGAGGATGTGACGTACGAAAACCGGGACGAAAATCTTCAATACCTCAGGTCACGTCAAACACCAAAACCAACCTGTCTTAACAACTGCACACAAAAAAAAACCAAAACCTGTTCCTTAATAAAACCTCAAACAAGAACGAAGGCAAAAATAGGCTTAGTCAATCCACCCTGTTTCCGTCTGGCAGAGGGACCACTGGACCACTCCATAAACGCGTTCCTTGAGTTTGAAGCCATAACGAAAGCGACGAAACAGGCCAACACAACAACTCTTGAAGGTATTCTTCAGGCCTATAAAATCAGCAATCGCAAGTTTTTGGAGCTCAAACTAAAGGAGGCAGATGCAGCCATATATAACAATCATACAGCCAAGATCATCTACGGCACAATGGTAGGAGAACATATGGCTGCATACAATGAGACTAGTGGTTTCGTAATGTTGAACAAGGAGGAAATGAAGAGGACAGGCAAAACCAAATATATGACGCCATCTAATGACCCAATCGTAGTCACGGCCCAATGCACGAAGATAATGTTAGATGATATGATCCTAGATAAAGCTATCACACTAACCAACTTCGAAGCTTGGACCGCGCCGTCAATAACCTGGGTCAACGGGGTTCCAGGATGCGGTAAAACCACGTGGATAGTATCACACTTCGACGCGGAGAAGGACGTCTTCATTACCACGACCACCGAGGCAGCCAAAGATCTGAGAGAAAAAAAATCTCACCGCATAGGCGATGCAGCCAAAATGCGAGTGCGAACGATGGCCTCCGTATTAGTAAATGGATTTAGAGAGTCAGAAAACTATCATCGCTTGATGGTGGACGAGGCTCTCATGAATCATTTCGGAGCCATAGTAATGGCTACGCGGCTGTTCGGCGCTAGCGACATTCTCCTCGTCGGTGACGTGAACCAATTACCTTACATCGATAGAGATAATCTATTCGAGATGAGGTATTGTCGTCCCACCCTGGTAACGTCCATCAGCCAAGAATAACTGTGTACACACCGGAACCCCTTAGACGTGGCGTATGCCTTAGAAGAGGTCTACTCCGGCATCTACTCTAGCAAGAAACGAGTGCAGTTCTTAAACATGCAAAGCTACACAGGAACTCAAATACCCAAAACCCAACCCCATACCCTCTTCTTAGTACACACCCAAGAAGAAAAGACAACACTGTCTAACAAGGGCTATGGATCAGGAGAAGGGTCGCGAATCCTAACTGTACACGAAGCGCAGGGACTGACTTATGGCACCGTTTTCATAATTAATACCAGGAGTAAGATGCAGCTACACGATAGCGTTCCCCATGCGGTCGTAGCAGTGTCACGTTACACGGAGAGCTGTGTGTACTTCACCGACAGCGAGAACGACGCGACGGGCAGATTCATCAGGCGAGCGATGAAGGCGACACCTTATAATATTGTAGAATACAACACCAAGATGGCCATAAGAGACAGGAACTCGGCAGTCGTGGAAGCCTTGCTCGAGATGAGTAAGAACATCAAATCAACAGTGGGTCGTTAAAGCAGTGTATTGGTAGAAAAATAATAGTCTATAGTCTATATCAATGTAATGTTTAAATATTATAACTTAACCTAAATTTAACAAATCACATATTGAAATATATATAAATATATATACATACTAAAAAAAAATAAAAAAAAAATAAAATAAAAAAAAAAACCTGTGCAAAGGACTAACTTAGTACTAGTACTAACTTAGATTTTTAAGATTCCTACTAATAATCTCATCTGTTATGCATGTTTTTAAAATCTCTATTCAAAAATTATACGTTAACTTCACAATAATTGTAAAACGTCAAAAAAGAGCACGGATGACGTGTCCGTGGAAAAATAATAATAATAATTAAAAAAAAAAAAAAAAACTTGTATTACACATGATGTCAGATTATTTGTATCCATTCAGCGCAGAAAATGAACACACAATAATGAGAAAACATATTGGTAAGGATACTGCCACCGATGATAAATTAACACCTTTAGTTAAAATCATATTTTTAAGTGAGCATCCATATTGGGGTCACAACCGTTTCATTCAGCCAAATATAATTAACATATGGGAGGTATTACTTACTGTTGCAATTACATAGAACTAATGCATTTCAGGGCTTAAAAGAGTATTTGGACTCTTCAAAACATGGCGTTATATACGTCAATTTTGGTAGTAATGTGTTACTTTCACTTCTTACACCAGAAAAAATTACCGTATTGAGAAAAGTTTTGTCTAAATTACCAGATGTTTTATAGAAATGGGACAGAGACACACTTCCAGGATGGTAAAAAAACATAAATATATCTAAATGGTTTCCTCAAACTGACTTACTCAGTAAATAAACATTAACTGCTTTATTTATTTGCTTGTATTATTATAAACGCAAATAGATTAAATATATGGACCGTTTTGTACAACTTAAAATCGGTTGGTAAATGAAATTGCATAATCATGGATTATGAAAGTGGTGTAAGTCCAATTGACAGAGGTAGATAGCATAGCAGATAGATGCCGATCAGTGTTTTGTTATTTGTTATTTTATTTTATGCTAGCTGTGTCCCGCGGTTTCATAGTGACATGTGTACTGGGCAAAATCGAAATTTACAAATGGCATTGATGTGGTTGATGGTTGTCTCGTCGGAAAACAGCATTGAGATAATTGACCACAAATTTTTACTCTCGGGACATTCATACCTTCCGAACGATGCAGATTATAGCATCATAGAAATGGCATTGAGGAAAATGAATTTTGTGTTCACACCACAAGATTGCTATAATGTAATAGCACAATGTAGAAAACAGGATAAATTCATTTTATATGAAATAAAACGGGAGAATTTCATTTCAGCAAAAAATCTCCAAAATGCAATAAAAAAAACAGATAAAAAATACTAATGAGGAACAGGTCAACTGGTTGCAAATATGTTGATTGAGGTTCCTCAAAGTTACACTATATACCATTTTTTATAAAACAACGATGACGGACGAAGAATTTAAAATTATCAATTTATTACCTCTACGTATTGGAAGACCGTTAAAATTTGAAATAATCGCCCTGGAGCCTTTGTATTTGGTACAAAGCCAGACCTATTATTTACGAAAAATGTAAAGACATGAAGCAGCTACCCTATATACCTCCGGTGCTTCATGCATATTTTGAAACACTACCACATGCAGAGAATAAGTAAATTCTTGTATTGACAATGTAATTGGACGGAGCAAGAGACGCTGCCGTTCTTTTAATCGATATTCCTATGTTAGCAGACGAATTTTATAATACTGAAAAATGCTTCCACCAGAAAATGGGATGGCAGCTCAATATGAATTTACTTAATGAAAAAGAGTTTAAGAAAGCAATAACTACAATTATTCACGATAAAAGGTAATTAAATCAATCTAAATTTATGATAAATAGTAGAGAGTTTAAAACTTTTAATATATATGATTTAATTTATTGTATTTATATCTAAGACTGTTATTTCTTTATAGCTACAAGAATAATATGATTCGAATTAAAGGAATTATGAGGGAATATCCAATTCATCCATTAAATCTAACTGTATGGTGGACGGAGCATGTTATCAAGTACGGAGGAGAACATCTTAAATCACCAGCCGCTTTTATATCGTGGGTTCAATACTACAAAGTAAAGCTAGTACTACAAAGTAAATTCTATAAAGTAAAGCTCACTACTGTTAAGCATTTTGGTTGTTATTTCTTATATTAGATTATATTTTTAAACTACTTCTTCTACTTAAACGCCTTCTTTACAGAATATATAAAATAAATATAAAATCAAAAAGTGGATAAGACTGGTATATGAATGTAAATTAATATTTAAAATGATGAATGTCTCATAGATTTTTTTTTAATAAAGTTAAGATTACTAATAATATATTTAATAGTTGTTTTTATGTTATGAATTACTTAAGAAGTGATAATAAATATTTATCCCAAAAATGTTGGTATGGTGTTTTAAATATCTATGTAATTTCCATTTTAGCATCTACGTAAAGAAAAATATGATTAATGTTAAATCCTTAATTGGTCAGTATATTATATCAATTACAAAAAAACTAGCTGTTGATATAGCTGTATTCACCTTCTATGTTATAATAATTTCTATTATGGCTATAAGATGTTAGAGAAGTTAGTTTTTGTGTCTTCAATAATCCAATAAATACAAAAACGATATCAGGTTAATATTTCATTTATTACTTCATACAAATTTGATACAAGACACTGGCACCGAACGAACGCGCCAATACTGAATGGAGAAATAGACTGGATGTGAAACGGATAAAGTCACAAAAAGGCAATGACGTTTAAGCGTCACAACTATGGAAAAAAATATTTTAACGGTTATACCTGCAACTTTGCAAGCATTGACAGTTTTAATACAAATGCGTTGTCACTATTAATAATGATAGGGAGAATGAGGAGGACTGCTGAAGATGTAACAAGCTATGTTATAGAAACATATATTGTTCTACTTTAAACCAAAATAAAACACAAAACTTTGGCACGAGACAACGTTTCGAAATATCACAACAATTTCGAAGCAAATTCTAAGACAAGTATGCTCTCTGATGGATTACGACACAG
Source organism: Dircenna loreta (assembly GCA_963555665.1). NCBI lineage: Eukaryota > Metazoa > Arthropoda > Insecta > Lepidoptera > Nymphalidae > Dircenna > Dircenna loreta. The sequence continues at coordinate 10,908,791 of OY743095.1, read as the reverse complement.
ATTTTTTTGTGCTTGTTTTTCTAGGCCCTAGATTTTAAAATAAGGCGGTTTTTGTTGTGTCTTATTTTAAATTGTCTTTTGGCACCTGAAATGTAACAATTAACTACAGTTTAACTTATAAATTCATTTCTACACTTAAATTAAGAAAAACGAATTAACAAACAAATAAAACAATCAAATTATTAAATAAAAAGAACACAACATTATTAGTGTACTGTAGGTACTATACTCACATGGGCCACTAACGTGTCAAAAATGGCAATAGCGTACGACTGAATTATTACGACACTACACCCACAAATCTGGAGGATATAGGTACTTTTGCTCTAAAACATTTTCACTGACCACTTCATTCTCAATATTATAATTTTTCACTTCATCAATCTTAAAATATTTCGCTAATTATTAAATTTAGTGCAAAATCACTTGAAATCAAATTTATGATTTTTTAATGTGGCCGCCATTATTAAGTATACATAAATTATATCTTCTTATTATAATTTTTGTACCCATACCAGTAAATTAGTATTACCTGGACCAGATCTAATTTATTCAAGGCACATATTATTATATTTATTTAAATGACTACTGTATAGATCTCAGTTAAATATATATATTGGTTTTAATAACACCAGGTTTAAAACGGCCTATTCATTACTGTCCGCAAATTACGCCTAAACGCTCTCTTGCACATAGCACAGAGTGAGAAGGAGATCCGTCTAACTAGTACCATGACTCCTTGAAACTTGGTCGGTATAATCGGCAACGGGACCCTTAAGAATGTTTATGAATTTCTTTGCAATTTAGATTAGGGTAGATGGAGACCGAAATCGGCCTTACAGCGTTAATGGTGACACCCTCCTGGAAACACTTTTTGGGATCCGTTTTGTTACCGAGGCACTTTAGTGTGCTCAGCCTTTTTTTTATAGTAAGGAAAATACATTGCCGTATACCCGCCGGTCCGGGGTGAGACAAAGGGTTATGTCGGGCTTCCAGCTATTGCCGTATACCTACTAAAAACCTCACTGTGACCGCCGACGGTGCGTTAAGAGGAGACCCCGGGAACTCTAAAATAACGCTTTCCAGAACCTCCCTCGCAAAGCTTCAAAGCACAACCCAGGGAAGTTGTTAACTTCCCCTGACAACCTCACGTGCTTAAGCTTGAGTGCTTGGTCTTACCTCAAGCTTGGCATTACCATGTCAAGTTTTATGTCGCAGATACGTTATGTTTCTATTTATTTTATAACATTCATATAATTGCATTTACAGTGTTTAGTTTCCGGCCGTCCTAAGACACTATGGAGGCCTCTGAAAATCAGTGTCATATAGTGTCCAAACTATTGGCGATGCTAAGACCTACCTCTAGGGGCGTCACTTTTGGAATATTTTTTTATTTTACCTATCTTCTATGTTATTATTATTATAGTTTTATGACATCTTGTTATAATGATATTGTTTAGTGATAATGTTGCTGTATAATTAAATTTAAGTTTATAATTACGATAAATTTGAACGTCGATTTATTAAAAAGAAAAAAATTACGTTATATTATATATTATTCACTTTAGACTTTCATATACAGTTCACATTAATCTGTCTACGCAAACAGATGCCTGTAACTAAGCAATCTAAAATTAAACTGTAGCAAAGAGTTTTTGTTTTATTAAAATTTATCTACTATGAAGCTGGTAAAATTTTAAAGCCTTCTCTTGGGAACAAGGTTCTAACCTTCAACCTTCTAATTCCAATTCAACCTTCTAATTCCAATACGTCAGGTGAAATAAATGTAATCAATGTTAATATAATAAGATATGACATTAAATATTTTAAAATTCTGTAATACTACTTGTATTATTAAAAAAAATGTCAAAAGTTTACGATCGCTATAGCAAGCATAATTCCGAATGTCCCCAGACATCGCTGCGGAGTCTTAAATAGGTTTACTGGAGACATGTTTCCGCGCCAACCCACAAGAAGTCATTTTTTTTCTTACTTAATACATAATAAATAAGTACATGCAATAATAATAATTTTAAATATTGATTTAAAGTGCTTCCATCTGTGATTTCAGATTCATGTTTCTTAATTAAGTCATATTGGTTACTAAATTAATATTAGGCCCTATAATAATCACATTTCACAGCTTTTTTACAAAATCAGATTCAAAACAATGAAACTTATAATTCATAAAAAAAATAATTTATGATTTTAATATTCACCAAGCCGATGCGGCAACATATATGTATTACAAATATCTATCGACAAATAAATACAAAAAAAATATATATGTATAGTCATAGAGACCACTTTTGGAAGTGAATAAGTTTTAATTTCAGTATTAAAATTCGAAATTTCATAATGTTTAAATAAAAATTATCAAAATCTGCCTAGTTTTTACATCTATCGACAAGCTTTAAGCAACAATTACAATATATATATATATATATATATATATATATATATACGAGTATATATGGCTTCTTTATTATCCAATTATATTACGGTCTATAGAAGATCTAAAATAATTTCAACGTCCTCTGTCAATCAAATTCCATCTTAGTAAGAAATTTATACGAAAAAATAATAAATCCTCTCGACATGGATCACATGCCTCCGAAAAAAAATTAAACAAGTGGTTTTTTACCTGTGAACAAGTGAATCTTAACAAAAGTAGACTTCCAGTACTTCAAAAATCCGAAAAATAAGCCTGAAAATGCATATTTATAGACATTTTCAAACAAGTCCAAAAAAACCTCAAAATTACAAAAATATTACTGAACAGAAAATAAATTAGGTACCTACAATCAAATTATTACATTTAAGCATAAACTAATCATATTTACAAATACTATGCGCTCAAATTGTGTTATAAAACTATTGCGGGTATTCCCTCTAGCAATGTTGGAAATATATTTGCTTGACAAACATTTTTATTTACAAAAAGGACTCTTGATCTCAAATAAGAAAAACTATTCGAGTAATCGTATTGTCTACAAGATTTTCTAAATATAAAGACATGTATGTGAATTTATACTAATATTATAAGGAAGTAACATTTGAATTTGAAATTTTGTACATTTGTATTGTTTCCACACAAAAACTGTTGGGCCAATTTCAAATTTTCTTGCACCATTAGAAAGCTGCATTTTCACTGGCTGACATAGGTTATATGACATTTTCATTTAATTTACATTTTCATATATATTTAGTTAGATAACACTGTGGGGGAGCGATAATGATATCTTTACTTTATAAGTTTATTTGTTGGAGGTGATCTTCAAAGTAACTTATCCGAATCTAATAATATCGTAACCAATATTTAGACATGATTATTCTCTGTATTCTTAATCTTAAGCACTCGCGGACGAAGTCGCTAGCAACAGCTAGTATAAAATATAATGATTATTCAACATTTAGTAATAAAATATTGGAAATTATGAAACAAAAGTTTCCAAAAGCGGTTGAAAAGTGGTAGTAATAGTAGTGACATAAAATATTATAGCAGTGGGGTGTTTGAAACAGTACAGATATTTTTTATTAAGAATAAGAGTTTATATAAGAATAATGGGATGATATGGTAAAATAAGTATCAAAGCAAAATTTGAAATGCAGGGATGAACTGGTTAGTGAATAAATAAAGAAAAACTTGTTTAAGCAAACGGTTTAAACAGTTTTAAGAATACGGCAAATATTTGAATTCGGCAGCTGTTCACGATAAAAGAAATAAAATATATAACAATTTTTAAGAAAATATTTTATTAATACATTTTTTTAATTTTTACAAAAATAAATGATATCATCACAAACATAAATGTAAAAGATAGCCGATTTCATTCACAAACACTACACTACAATGTTTTTAGAGAAAGAAGAAATAAGAAATGATAGATAGATAGAAAAAATAATAAGATATGATAACCCAATCTGAACCAAAACCTTTACAAAAGTCCATACAACTTTAGTCATATCTAATATTACAAATGTAAAAACATTTTCAATTGACGTATAGTTAATTTAATTTGTGTTTTTTCTTTCTTTTATAAATATGCAAGCAAAAATGTATATAAATGTAAAATCTAAATATTTTTATTTTGTAGAATTAGTCTGTTCAAACAAATATATACTAAGCAGCATTTAAAGACTAAGTTCCAGGTTCTTACCTTAAGAGTAGCTGTGATTTGCTACTCTTAAGGTCTGGAATTTTTTGACACCATATTGATATAGTTGAGCAGAATGGTGTTGAAAAATAGTGAAAGATCACAAACATAAAACACAGTTGGGTTGAAGTTTAACCACGTTTACTAAAATCTGGGCTAAAGTTAGAAAAGTTTTAGTTTTAAACCCTGCGTTATTACCTGATGTTCTGAAACGTACTTAAAACAACCATTTAAACTTTACATATTTTAAACTTTAATCATGTCGGATAAATGTAAACTAAAACAATTTAATTAAAAATAACAGCCAGCACAACTAATAAAACAATACCTTACCTAAGGTTACATGATTTTATTTATCTTGACAGTGACTATGCTTCTTTGGAAGACGTAGGTGGTTATTTAGTTAATCATTTACGGATGTTTAATATAATCAATACGTTTAATATATAGTACAAGTTTAAGTTAAGTATTCAGTACCGGTTTTGTAAAAAACGCTTTGTTTTTTTTTTGTAAAAATGATACATGTTAAGAACATGATACATATCAATAATGATATAAACAATAGTCTTTTTATTTGTCTTTTTCTATTGGCTACTCTATTACATACAAACTAGTATTGTGTTTTTTTTGTGTTTACTTTTCAATTATCTCATTCAACCGCTGGCTTAAACAGTAATAATAATCAATTAAAGCTTCTGGACAGATGTTGATAAAGATTTTCTCCTATCATTATTTTTTTTTTTTATTAACCATACTTCATTTAATTCATAAGCCATTTTCGTTACATCCCTAAAAATTAACGAAAAAACACATTGAAAAAAATTGTGATCAATAGGATTTTAATTGTTTCGTATTCATTTTGCGTTAAGTTAAATGCAAAAGTAACTATGCTACTTTTTGTTGCAAAAATAAATTTTGAAAATAGGTTTGTAAAATTATATTACGACTCATCGTAAGAAATAAAGGATGACGTGTTTCATCCTTTTCGCATTATATTATTCTTCACTATAAATATAATGATGTACAAATGTGAAGCTAACTTATGCTATATATAATTAACAATTTTAAAAATAACCTTTCTATGTTTTCGGCTCATTAAAAAGTTTCAAAGACATTTTCACAATATTTTGTACTCTACGTTTTTATTAATATAATAATAATTAAACTTTCACATAACATACGGTTATAAAAAATAATATCTAATGGTTTTTCAATTTGTTCTGATTATTGTAGATTTTGAACAGAAACACTAAAGTAAATTTTAGGATGTATATAAATATACCAAAAATCATTAAAGTAATGCCTAGTATGATTGAAACTAGTTTGATTTCGTAGTATTCATTCCATGATATACCAGCGGCTGATGATTGAAGATGATCTCCTCCATGCTTCATAATATATTCTGCCCAATCAGCAGCGAGATTTATCGGCCTTATTGGATATTCTCTCATCCGGGATCTCAATTTCAGCATGCTTTTCTTATAGCTATAGAAATAATAAGAGCAAAATAATATATTATATTAAATTGAAGTATAAATAATCTTTTAGAAAATATGAGTTTTGTACAAATACATTATTTGTAATTTGTAAACCAAAGCCATCGTAAGACAAAGCTCCAAATAGTTGCATTCAATTCCTTCTATTATTAAGAAGTTTTGAATTTAATAACATGGACGTAGAAATATGCCAATTTATGTTACCTAATATATAATATATTTAATATATTAAGTAATAGAAAAAAGTAATATATTAATAGTATTTTTTAATTAAGAGTGTAAGAAATAGCTCTGATGATTTTTAACACGCTTTTATTAGCTTGGGTTGTATGTATGTATGTATGTATGTATGTATGTATGTATGTATGTAACGGAATCTTTAAGCTCAATTTTCTCCTGGTTCCAGCGAGTCGATTGAATTCAAACTTTGCACACGTATCAAGGACCGATGACAATGCAATAATTTGATAAAAGTTTCCTATTATCCTTATTAGGACCACCAGGATTATTTTAGCTGTATTTACCCTTATAAATTCCCGTTTTTCGGGAATAACTCGGCGAGGGATAAAGCTAACGAGACGTTCGAGGTGTCAAAATGTGCGTCTCGTTAATATCTATCTGATGAGATAGAATTAAATTTGAAAAATTAGAAAATGGAAATTTTCCGGAAGGAAATTTGAAATTTTGCTGTTTAAACTATAATATCACCCTAAGGGATGAACCGATAGGGGATAATATAGGTGTCAAAAAGTTTGTATTGATATAATCTAAAAGATAGTAATAAAAGAAATTTTGAAAAATGAAAACTGAAAAAGTTTTCCTAAGAAAAACTCAAGAATTTAAAGAAAAACCCTTAGATTTTCCTCAAGGGATGATCCGATAGGGACGCAATGGGTGTCAAAAGATGCGCCTTGAATAGTTCTGGATAATATCCGAAGAAAGAAAATCTGTAAGTTATACTACAAAAAAGTTACGAAATAAAAACACGAAATTCTTTAAATAAAATAAAACAAAATGGCGTCAGATAAATTAATACGCTTCCAGAGCGAGTCTCCTATAGTCAGGGAAGATGTAGTGCCGCTAATGGGATAATAATACAAGAAAAATAATAGTTTAAAAAACTAAAATAACACGCTTTTATTGCTAATCGAACTAAAAACTAGAAAATAATTTTTAATGACAAAGAATCTAATATTACAGTAGTAGAAGATCGAACAATTAATCATAGTGAATCGCCTCAATATAAAATTATAATAAATTTAAGTTATTAACAGAATAACTCAATTCAGAGTAAAAAGCGTGGGGTGCATTTTACTGTGATTCATAACTATCCTCTCATAGATAGTTGCCAATAAAATGATTGTAATATTTGAAATATTAAGCATTTTTCTTGTATTATTATTTTTTACGTAACGAAGAAATGATTTGAAAACACGTGTCAAGTATAGGTATGTAAAGTTAAACATCTCAAAAATACATTTATGTAAATAAAAAAATTAAGGGGAAACTATGAAAACATGTTCAAATAAATCCATCACTTATTTAATAGTAAGAAGATAATCTTTTTAAGTCTGTAGAAGACCGGAGGATACTCTTGAAAGAGACTGACATCCCAAATGAAAACATTTATAATAAAAATCTTAAGTTGCCAAATTTATATTGATAAAGCTCCGATACTCCAACATAATAAAGAAAATGCCGATCAACGAAATAATAAAATAAATTCTTATATTTTATTATAAAGAAAATTTTCACCTTTTGTCTTCAATCAATGTTACTATTGCTTTTTTAAAATCTGTTTCAGTAATTTTTCCAATATCAAACTGCATTCCTATATTATAGTGAGTGTATTTTTCCACGTTGTACCATTGATCCCCTAACATAGGAATACCAATCAATGGAATGGCAGCATCTATAGCTTCGTCTGTTGACTGTAAACCTCCTTGAGAGATAAATAGTTTTAGTTTGGGATGTTCTGAAAATATTTTTTATTATGAAAATGTTACTGAAAAGTACTAAATAATTTATTTGATAATAACAGTTTCTTTAATTTTTAATATATTATTTTGTGACTTGAAATCTTACTGAGGAGATCAGCTTGTGGGAACCATTTCGAAATTTTGATGTTATTTGATTGTCCTGGAAGTTCATCTTTATCCCATTTCCATAGAACATTATAAGGCAATTGAGACAACACATTTGTAATTACTTTAATTGTTTCTGGTGGAAGAAGTGAAGGTAGCACATTAGTACCAAAACTAACGTATATTACACCATTTTTAGAGGAATCCATATATTCTTTGATTTCCTGTAATAAAAAAAAAACGTATTTTAACCAATTATTATGTAATCTTAGGCTGTTGAAAAATTTTGTGTGTTGATATATCGTTCAACGTTTTTCATTGTTTATATAATTTAATTATACTGACTTTAGGTAATTCTTTTGGTGTATTCAGATGAATGCCTCCCAAGTAAATAATGTTTGGAGGAACGGGACGGCTATTGGCCCAAATCGGATGTTCGTTCAATAATATAATCTTAACTCTTTTTTGTAATTCTCTATATGGTGGCAAATCTTCACCGAAAATATTTTTTAATATAGTGCGATCACATTCTTCTATAACAGACATAAGGTAGTTAAACACCATGTTTCCATAAATTTCTAAGCCTTTTTCTATAAGCGTTAGGTTATATAATCTTCGACTTATAGCCGTGGGATATAAAAGCGGATGAATAGGTGCACCCATCAAATCAAAATGATCAAAGAGACCGCCAAATGAGCTTATCTGAATAGCTGGAGCTTCAAACTTATGTATTAAACCCAAAACAGGGCGGTGACAAGCTTCAATCAATATTAAGTCAAAATATTTTCCATCTCTATTCATTATTTCTTTTACAGCAGGAACTTGCATTTGCTTTTCAAAAATTAGAGTCATACTTTCAAAAATAAGTTTTAATTCATTCCATAAATCTTCTCGTTTGCCTCGCTTATAATTTAAAATTTTTTCCAAACTTTTATAGGATATATCGTGAACACCAATTTCAATTAGGTTTTCTGGTCCTGTTTCTTTGAGTGGAACTGGATCCGTGGTAATAACGGTGACCTCATGTCCTCGTCTTGCTAGTTCTCGTGTTATAGGTCTAAATACTACTTGATGACTTATCGAAGGTGTGGGAAAATAAGCCAAGATCCTCGCACTTTCTACTCCAGTAATTAACAATGCAATCCATAAGTGAATTTTACTTAGCTCTGGCATTTTAATCAGTTTGAGCGACTGTTAAACATAAATAACCATTCGTCTCTATGAATTTGTGGTGTATGGTGTTGATAAATAAGAAAAATAATTTTCTATTTATAATATTAGTGAAAATTTCTGAAAAAGAAGAGAAAGCATTAAAACATTAGCAAATATAAACATTATGGATTGATTGGGCTTGTTTAAAATTTATTTATTCAGACAGAATATAAACCCGCGACCTCTGAGACACTTTTCCGTCAGCTTACCAATTGAGCTACAATATTGCTATCTGCTTAGATAAATCTTGCGATAAAAGATGACAAAATGACCATTACATATAATATACTAATATAAACATTCACAAAACAAAACAAAATAATATCTAATGCAAAATTCAAGTGGAGAAAGGCAAAGTCAAGAATTAAAATAACTGAAAATAAAAAATAATACGAAAATAAAAGGAACTCTTTGGTTGTTATTTTATTTTGTATTCCTGTAAAAGTCACAATAAACCATATGTAATTTGAAATCGAATGCTAATATGTTTTTGTATAATATAAATGAAAAAAAAAACAGTCAAACGTGAGCATTTATTATATCATTACTATATTTATAAATTAGTTTGACCTCCAACAAACAAAGTGCAAAAACAAAGCCTGTTTAACAAGAGATGACGCGACTGCTACTTTACACGAGCGCCTGTTGCACCAAATACTTTATATTGAGGCACAGCAAACGTGATGAACGTTTTTAATACGTAAGTAAGAGTTTGTCACAAGTGAGTTTTGTTTGTTGTGACAAACTCAAACAGTTGTTCACACGAACAAGTAACCTTGTACGTGTGAACTGTCTGCTATATTATATAACAATATTATTACTAAGGAGTACGAGTATATCTATACAAACAAAATTAGGGTTAATGGATTTTCTAGGAGTGAACATGGTATATTTTATGAGAAATATTTGATTTAAAAATAAGAAATTAAAAATAAAAGTAAATTAGAATATAATAAATATACAACGGTTTATTTTGGTATAAAAAAATATATTTTTAAAATCTTGATAGTGTAGCTTTTGCAGTTAACCATGCAGTGCTAAAAGACGCTGCCGGAGCAGGATGGCTAAAACTACTAGTATGTATGGCTGATATTCTTATTAATTATTTATTCGACAAAAAGGTTGATAGAAGATAGGCATGCCGCAATGAATATTCAGTACTACATTTTATTTTTTACAATTTTTATAATATTTTCATAATATATAATCACATTGTGAACATAAATATACTAGCTGTTGGCCGTGCCTCATATATATGGCGTGGCGAACATATATATACTAGCTGTTGGCCGTGTCTCATATATATAGCGTGGCGAACATATATATACTAGCTGTTGGCCGTGCCTCATATATATGGCGTGGCGAACATATATATACTAGCTGTTGGCCGTGCCTCATATATATGGCGTGGCGCACATGTATATACTAGCTGTTGGCCGTACCTCATATATATGTGGCGAATATATATATAGTAGCTGATGGCCCTGCCTCATATATATGGCGTGGCGAACATATATATACTAGCTGTTGGCCGTGCCTCATATATATGGCGTGGTGAATATATATATACTAGCTGTTGGCCGTGCCTCATATATATGGCGTGGCGAATATATATATACTAGCTGTTGGCCCTGCCTCGTATATATGGCGTGGCGAACATATATATACTAGCTGTTGGCCGTGCCTCATATATATGCTGTGGCGAACATATATATATATATATATATATGTTCGTATACATATACGTTCGTATTCGTATACATATATATATAATATATAATTAATACTAATACTTTGTATTGAAAATTTAATAATAATAGAATATGACTACGTTATTACGTATTCTGAAATTACTTTATTTGAATTCTAAAATTACTTTATTTGAATTAATTTATTTATTTTTTAAAATTAATTTATTTTCGTCGTCCATGGATAATTACAAGCACAAGATCAATTTAAAATCATTGACATAATACTTAGACTATTCAAAATAATATGATACTTACAATAATAATAGTACGTATTTAATTTAAAGTAAGTTTTTCTATAACGTAATAAAGAAATAAATAGCACTTCACTATTTTAAATAATAACTTAAGAAAAGGTAATAATATAACATACATTAAATTTATTAATTTTTAACTCACAATACGTTTATCGCATATGAAAACCTTTTGATATCTGACATACGAAATATAAATTTTACACAAGACCTTTGTAATCCTACGAGTATTCATTCGTTTTTGTAATTGAAAAAAAAATACCTTTACAAAGTAAATTTAATAAAGAATATTTAATTTAATGTTGATGTAAAGGTTCATTGGATTAATGTTGTGTATAGGTCATACAGTCAACAGAAGTAACCGCTTGATTAATTGTATTGGTTTTGAGAAATATACATAGAAAGATTATATATTTGGTTTGCGATTACTTTTAATATCAAGACAAAAACAAAATTACTTTATTTATTATTATAATATGTATAGTATAGTTATTATAATTATAATATTACAGAAGTTTCATATGAGCTACTATTTAAGAACCAACCACGTGTTATCCAGGAGATAGTATAAGTTACCTCTAACGAAGTTTCTTGCTAGCTCCGTATTCTGAAATCCTCGCAGACAGAATCGCAGGCAGCAGCTACTTACATATATATATAATAACTCTTAGCCCGTAAAAAAAAAATACTTAGGTATATTTAATTATGTCAATTTTTTTTGATTTGGATAAAATTGTATTCATTTAGTTTAGTTTAGTTTAGTAAGATTATTACTAAATATCAATTTTTTATTATTTCAAAAGTTTAGTAGTTTAAGTTTATTAGCATTTAATAGAGTAAGGATATCATTTATATGATTTAAAAACATACGCACCTTGTGTAATCGTCGGAGCAAGTGTTGCTTCTGTGGATTTCACTTGTACTAAAGTGTTAGGTACTAATTTTATTTTCATAATCGATAGAAACGTTTTGTTTTGTTGTTTTGTGTTGCTTAAGTATGTCCAAACTCAGTCGTGAGCTTCTGTAAATATTTTCGAGGCAATTGTCAATAAATTGATGAGTCTTGTTTATCTCTATTTTTGAAAAGAACTCGTATGATCGATGACTTTTATAAATCAGGAAAATACCTGCTGGAAAAGTTGATTGATTAGGAATGTAAGCGGTTTTGTTAAATAATTACAAACCCATTATATCAGTAAGACAGGGATGTTGTCATACATTAAACTATGAGTGTTTTTCAATCGGTTTATTAATTTTAATACTACTTGTTCTGTGACTGGTTGGATATAAAAATAATGTAACTTGTTAGTTACGTGTATTGCTTACTTGTCGTTGGTTTGGGTCGTCTATAAGAATTAATTAAATTCTTCTGCAACGTGTAATGTATTTTTTTTGTTTATATTTTTAACTGCTTCTCCTGTTTTATACATAATGAAATTAAAAAAAGTAAAAATAAATTACAAACGATATATATACATACATATACGACATATGATGCCAGTAAAATACAAACAAATGAACAAAAAGGCCATGCCAGTATTATTGTTATTTTTTAATTTCATTTATGTCATAGGCTTTTTACCATATTTCAACTAGTTTAAAAAATACAATAGGTTTAATAATCTTTTCTTTCAATTATGCTACAACTTCAGGTGTTGGCCTACAGTATATATTAGTTATTATCAAATCTAAGCCACTTTGCCTACTAATGACTGCGTCTACTCTTGTAAGGCTAACTATTTGTTTTCAATTATAATTATAAAGGAATAATTTCTAATATTTTATCATACCGTTTTGTTTTGAAGTGTTTTAATGTTGATTTATGTATCTTTTATTTTTGCAAAGTAAGTTAATATGATAATATTAATACAAACACTATTGTATGAGTTTTTATTAGGTGGCGGGACAGACTTTTGTGAGTGGCAAGCTCAGAATCAAGTACCCGAGCTGACTACTGACTGCGGTCGGCGAGCGGTGCACCGCGTCTCGGATCCAGTGGGATCCGTCACGGAGTGTAGTGACACTCCGTGACTAGTGAATCCATACTTGTGATTTAATGTATTTATTATTCAGTATAAACTCTGCAACACTACTCTCTCTAACCCGACTACCCGAAACGGCTTCATCGGACTTGGTGCATGAACCCCACCAGGCCGCTTGGCGATGTTACATAATCTGATAGGTGGCCACACGCCACGGCCAAAGACAATGACCGGTCATATGTCACTGGATTAGTTTCTGCCGAGAACTAAGTGGGTATTGTTATGGGGTATTCTCCCAGCTTCGCAGGAGGAGATCAGCTTGTGGAAACCATTTAGAAATGTTGATGTTATTTGATTGTCCCGGAAGTTCATCTTTATCCCAATTCCATAAAACATTATAGGGCTATTAAGACAAAACATTTGTCGTTACTTTAATTGTTTCTGGTAGAAGAAGTGAAGGTAACAAATTTGTACAAAAACTAACATAATTTACACCATTTTTAGAGGAATCTATATGTTTATTGATTTCCTGTAATAAAAAACTATACATATTAACAAATAATAGTGTAATCATAGGCTGTTGAAAAATTTTGTGTGTTGATATTTCGTTCAACGTTTCACATTTCATATATAATTTAATTATACTGACTTTAGGTAATTCTTTTGGTGCATTCTGATGAATGTCTCCCAAGTAAATAATATTGGCCCAATTTGGATGCTCGTTCAGTAATATAATTTTAATTATTTTTTGTAATTCTTTGTAGGATAACATATCTTCACTGAAAATATTAATATAGTGCGATCAAATTCTTCGACAACAGACATAAGGTTGTTATACGCCATTATTTTCATAAATTTCTTAGCCTTTTTCTATAAGCGTTAGGTTACATACATAATCTTGAATTTCAGCCGTAGGATATAAAAGAGGGTGAGTAGGTGCATCCATCAAATCAAAATGAACAAAGAAACCATCTAATTTAAAATAATATGTATTACTTGTATTTACATTGTATCTTCATGCGATAACAGAGTCAATTTATTTATTTAAAACATTATTTATACATATTAAACGTCGTTGAGAGACAGGTAGGCATCTTATTACCCAAAAAAAAGGCTACATTCAATTTACAATTGTATTATGTATATGCTGAATCCATTAAATAATCATTAGTATTATTGCCATAATAATTTTTGCTGGATAGTATTTTACCTTCACCACTTTACTAAACAAGCTTAAAAATACCACTTTGATTTACGTTTTTCTTATATGAAGAAATTATTTATTGTTTTGAATTTGTGCTTAGCATACCCGGCTATAATGTATCCATGTTTATCTTCTGGACAATTCTAAATTTCTGAAGTGAGATAGCTAAGCAAATCAGTTAGAAGTAGTTGAATAGTTTAAGACAGTTTCCCACAACAGTAGCATTTCCCTGAATACCTTTATTACGATATTGAAGATTTCTTATAGACCTTTTATTATTTCAAAAGTTATCACAGCTAGCTTTTCTGCTTTTAGGCGTATAACAGTTTTTAAATAAATCTTATATTTCAGTAAGCTTAGATAGCGATTTTGTTGTTTCTTTTCATTTTATTCATTTAAAATTGAAGTCTTCAATACGTTATTCTATTTTTTTTTATTTCAAAATATTTAATTTTTTGAGTTTTATATTGCCTATTTCCACTTCAAATTTGCTTTAGTTATTATTGTTTTGTTTTGTTAATGATTTGTAATAGTCGTTTAACAGTATTTTATCGAATGCAAGTTTTATCTTAGCAGATAGCGAGATTGGAGCTCAGTCCTTAGTTTTGTACGACTTTGTTTTGCTCAACCGACGAAACAGTTTTGCAGAGGAATCGAAATCTGCCTGAATAAATTTATTTAATATTAGAATTAGCCTTACACCTCCATAATAATTATGAAAATTTCAAACTTACTCTTGTATATTTTTCAGAAAAGTTCACTAATGATACAAAAAGAAAATTACTTTTCTTATTAGTCAATACCAAAAATATCCGTTGACGAATATACGTTTAACAGTCGCTCAATCTGATAAAAAAATGCCAGAACTAAGTAACATCCACTTATAGATTGTATTGTTAATTACTGGAGTTCAAAGTGCGAGGATATTGGCTTATTTTCCCACATCTTCGATAAGTCATCAAGTAGTATTTAGCCCTATAACACGAGAACTAGCAAGATGAGGACATGAGTTCACCGTTATCACCACGGATCCAGTTAAACCGGATCCACTAAAGCAAAGCAACGCAAAGCTAAAGGACTAGAACACTTAATTAAATTTGACGTTCGTGATATATTTTATAAAATATGGGAATTTTAAAGTGTAAGTGACGCAAACGGGAAGATTTATGGAATAAAACTAAATTAATTTTTGAAAGTATGACTCTGATTTTTGAAAAGTAAATGCAAGTCCCTTGCTGTAAAAGAAATAATGTCTAGTGATAGAAAATATTTCGACTTATTATTGATTGAAGCCTGTCCCCATCCTGTTTTGGGTCTAATAAATAAGTTTATTATGATAAACAATAGATTATAATAATGGTCACTATAGGATGTTATGACGTTAGCTAATTACGTAACAACTTAAAACAAGAGGTCCCTTAAGTAGAGACTGAATAAATTAATAACTGACTTGGTGTTACATTGATCTTACAATTTTTAAGATAGAAGAACTGCTTTGCGAGACTTGGGTTTTTTACAAATATTGTAATATATGGTACCTCATTCCTTTTTGGTAAAGAATCCTCCTTTTTTCCTTTTTGATACCTTCTACACTCACCTATGTGCGGGACGCGCTCGTTTGCACCTATCTTATTTACCTACACACGAATTAATTAACTACAAATATAATTTTGTAATCCTATGTATTTAAATGAGATTACAAAGTTTTTTACGCACTTGGTTTATCTAGAAAACTAGACCGAAACTACAAAATCTTTTAGTTTTTCTTTGACTTGTACACAAAACACGAATTGTTTTCTAAATTTTAAGCTTCTATGTGTACTAGAAGTGCCTTAGACTTTTGACGTTCCGTAACTAAGTGAATGAATGAGAGCCAAAATTAGGAAACTGTGACTTAGTCATACTTCTTAAACTACTAACCAGTAGTTTGAATTCAAAATTAGATTTAATGAAATTCAAAATAAACTGTGTTTTTACAATGCTTTCTTTGTTACTGCATGTTCAGGCTTCTATTTTATCTACAATGAAGTTGTAGCGGGTCGAAAATGGCCTGAATTGCTTCGAAAAAAGGATGGTACGGTCGTGTCGCTTTTTTGTTCGACTTGGCGGGGGCACTGCCATGCCGTAATATGCTGACCGAGCAAAAAAGTAATAATAAATAATTAACTTGAATTAGGATAAATCTCCAATTTTGATCTTAGTAAAACTAATAGTATTTTGTATGTTTGTGAATTTACACTTCATAGGTTTGTTTCTTGGAACTAATCTTGAAAGCAATTTATCTGAATCTAATAATTCCTTAAACAATATTTAGAAATAACTTTCACTTTGGATCTAGGTCATATGATATTATTCCCTTAAAGTTAACCAAAAAAAAACTACTGAAAGAATTTCTTTTAAGTTCTGTGTTCTGAAGTCCTCGCGAACGGAATCGCGGGCAACATCTAGTATATATATTGAAATATCATCTGCAAATAAAATTGTGTTGGCATTTAATGAAGTAGGGAAATCATTAATATGAATTAAAAACAGCAGATACCCTGTGTAATCGAGCAAGTACTGTTAGTGTCGATTACAATTTTTCTAAAGTGATACTTATTTTATTTTAATGGTATATAGAAACAAATCGTTTTGTGTTGCTTAAGTATGACCAAAGCTAACCCTAAGCTAACCCTGGAATCCCATAATCCCTTGGTTTTTTATCATGCCTGTTCATATGCTTCTGTCATATCCAACAGTTTCCCAACCGCATAGTGCTTATTATTTAGGTATTGCAATATTTTATGGGTAAATTAAAAAACGGCCAAAGCCCTGAATTGTTTTTTCAAAACCGTTTTGGTTTTTATTTTATTGTTATTTTTTTACTTTGATTTAACTGTCTAGAGTACAGGAATATGTCGAATATGGATGACGAAACAACAATAAGACAAACAATATGCTCAGGGATTCTATACTGTTTCTCATACGTCTCCATCATTATAGCCCAATCGCGAGCCGCCTTCCAGATAGAGTGAGGCTTTTGTTTCGTTTTTTTAGACGAGCCTCCTTTAACGAACCCTATGAATCTTTTGGTGGTTCTACCAACAAGTGTTTAGCCGTTCCTTCTGCCCCTCCATAGATATTGCAAGATTTTTCGATGGCTTTCCTATCTTACTAAATAACTTTGTCCTGGGAGATTCATTTGGAATGCATTTAAAAATAATTTTAAAAACGCTGGAGACCAATGATGAAGTAAGGTGCGCCATCTCAAAGCTAATACAAAAGTCGTACAAAAAAACCACTCATTTTTCTCATCTCATTTTGCATTTCTAGACTCCTCGCATTCACTCGATACTTTTAGTTGTCATCTTGTTCAACGTTTGTATTTCGTTCTTTCGTTTAACGTTTGTATTTTGTAATTATTTTTTTATATTCATTCACATCATAGGTTTTTTATGGACATTTTTAAAATCCTTTAAAAAAACTATAGGGTTTATAATGTTTTTTTTAGAATAATAATTCTTGTTGTCTTCTATTTTAATATGAAATTCTTAGAGACTTCGTAAAAACTATAATTTTTGTATAGTTTTTATTATTTATCTTTTCTAGTGATTTTTTTTCTTAAATAAATAACATTGTTTTCGATGAATACTTGATTTTTATAACACTTATATTTAAAGGAATTTCTTTCATTACAAAAAATATTACACGACAAAAAACTTCACAATGATCCTACATTCCTTTTTCAATACAGTCTATATAAGTCATTATCAAGTTTTGTAGTCCGCCATGCCAAAAATCTTCTTTTTAGTCTTTTTAAAATTTTGTTTGAAGGAATCTAACTCTTTTTATCTTGACAGATATAGGACTAACATGTCTGTCAAGATAAAAGTCCTTTAAATCATAAAGAGAAAAAAAAACTTTTTTTTTTTTGCCAGCAATCTGAACGATATCGACGTATAAAATTATAATATTATAATACTCCGGCACAAAATTTGTATCATTACTACTCCATGTAAGTAGTTTTGTCTAGCAAAGTCAGCTGCAAATTATTATACCTTTAGTTGGATTAGACTATCGCTTTGTCTCTGTTTTAGCCATGTTTCTGTTATTCAAATAACGGGTATGTTTGTTTCTGGTAAGTATGCTTCCAGTTCGTCAATTCTGTTTTCTTCTAGTATTTCTTCTAGTTTAATATTTTCTCTAGTCCTCATGTTCATTATTTATTGATATTGTTCGCGGGTAAACAAATATTATTTACTGTTTTTGTGCAAGATATAATTTGCTGATTACCGAATTTTTTCCTTGAGATAGTGTATTTAGAATAACATTGTAAGTGGCTTGCCGCTTGGCATTCTATAACCTGATGTAGTGTATAATATTTTGTTACGCGTATGTTGGTGTTAAATTCGTATGTATTGTTGATATGTGTATAGAAGTCATGCTGATGAGTTTTATAACATCTGGTCTTTAAATTTGATTAGTCTGGAGTAGCTTTTAATGTAACTATTGACATCTACCTACAGGTAACCATTCACTATTATTATTAACTCGGTATTTACTTACACTTTATTTAACAGATAATGTTATCTTTTTTTCGATGTTAAAATCTTTTCCTTCTTTTATGTTGTTGTTAAATAAAAAGACGAAATTGTTGAAGAATAAGATATATTTTTAACATTTTTTCTTAATGTTCGTTTCTATCTTTATAAGTTTTTCGAATGATTAAGAACCACCTTTAGTTTAAATATAAATACCAATATTAATATATTTTAATATTTTAAAATACCTCGTATGGCACTACTCGTACACGTCGTACACACGCATGGTATGGGTTTAGGCCAGTAGCAAGTGCGTTACTCTTGATCCAGTTTAAACACATACCTATTCATTCATACCTAAAAATTCGCTGTAGGTGAGGACCCATTTTAAATGACTTTTAACATTTATATTTTTTTATCATATTCTTGAAGATAACGTAACTATACACTTTAATAATTTAAAATAAACAAGTCGGGTAATATTAAAATATCATTGAATTTGTAAAATATATGAGATATTTTCTTTAAAATTCCTCTAGTAGTCGATAGTCCCAATCAAATATTATTGATCAAAAATGATTGATTCTACCGTAAAAAAAGCTATGAAAGTAAACAAAAATCATATATTTTAAATGGGGCTATAAGCTTTAACCACTTATATAAGTAAGTCCAACCAAGTTAATAGAATAGCTACTGCAAGCTGCGAACGCAGACAAGTAGATATAAAAATAAAACTGTAATAATATTACATACTTTATATCTTTAAGACGTATGAATACGATTTTTACATTTCAAAATTTGTTTTTTATCATTATCATAATATTACAATATATTATTAGATTAAGTTTGTTGGTAACATTGTAAATATCATTTTAAAAGATATTATTTCTTTATTAGATTACTTCGGTAGCCCTAAAATATTGAATTAACGCATGTTTTAAAAAAAAAAAAACCATTAAAAGTAAGTAATTATTGATGACTCTCATATGAATTAATAAAAACTAAGCTATAGAATACGTTCGTTTTATATCAAAATATTATTTATTTTTATTAATCTATATTTATTTACAATTTATTTAAGCGTAGTATGGCTATACATATTTATAAATATTTCTAAACATAGATTTTTTTAAAGTTTTTAAACTATCGCGACTTATACACATTTTAAACTAATATGGGTTCTACTTCGCCGTAATCCCGTGACCACGGCTGGTGAAATTTACCTGAAACGTCGAAATAGACCCAATATTAGTTTAAAATACATTATTTTCTTTTAAAAAAGCTTAGCATAAAATAATATTAAGATGATATTTTTTTTCTATTTTAGGCCAAAAACTTACTTAAATGCGTGGTTATAGAGTTATAAGCATATGTTCTGGTAGTAAAGTCAGTGTACACAAAAAAAATATTTTTTTTAGCCAAACTACCTATATATATTTTTTGGAAATAGGATACCGGCATACTAACAAACGGAGACAACTTTCAGTGTTCGACAGTCCTTTTTGACTCTTAAAGCTGATTATTATGATTAAAAATAATAATATTTTAACTATTACGTTAAATAAACTAATGATTTGTATAATAAGTAAAGCAGGCATAGTAACGAAAACTTAAGCCAAGTACCTACTGAGGCAGTATATTGTTTGATAGACTAATGAGGAGGTATTTTAAAAGGGACATTTTTTTGCTCATCTTTGCTTTCTAGTTTATGTTTTTTTATGAATATAATTTAAAGCATAATCTTAAGTGAGTTAAACGTTGGTAATATATAAATGAATAATTTTAATTACAAAACCCTGCAATTTTGTAAACTGAATTTCTGATTATAATAATAGCATCCCGATATTTTCTCAAGAATTTTGTGATGTTCTTTGATGCTTTGAGGAAGGTAATCCTAAAAATGCACCAAAAGGAAGTGCTGAGCCTTTTTAGTGGCGTGTTGACCAGCTACTTCCTCTTTGAGAAAATTGTAAGTACTAGAGGTGAACTAGGAAAGATATAGCAGAAGTGCCTAGATACTATACATTATTTATTTGACACATGCATGAACTATGCTCAATGATGCGAAATTATATCATATACATAATTATGACCAAACGATTTGTCACCCGCTTAAAGGGTTCTCTTTAACAAAATAAGTATGGTGATATGAATCTCTTTGAGACACTGAATACAATGAAATGTAAAGACTAGAGATAAAAATTAATAAACTATTTAAATTAAAATGATTATTGGATCAAATTAAAAGAAGTTGGGCTAGGGTCACAGTCTTACTACTAGACGAAGATAAGTTTCATAAGAGTTGTGAACCTTGGCAGTCTTAATTATTACTTATTTACCAGAATAAACTTCGTTTAAGGTTCCTAGGGACCATTGTAGATGGGGTTTTTCCCTGAGACAATTTTAGTAGGTTTACTTGAAGTATTCCATTTCTGATGAATTTATAAAATAATTTAATATTAGTTTTTCCAACGTGTCTAAAATGAACCCATTTGTGTATTAATTAAATTATAACATGATGCAAAGAAATATTAAATTAGAGTTAAATTACAAATATTATAGTTTGGATGGATTGTTTGAGAGAATTTGTATTCGTTACAACCTTTACCTGTGTGAACACCCTAAGCTACTCCTCAAACGATATCTCAGATGACATCCTCTTACCCTTAATAGCTTCAAAACTTTTATTAGCTTCCCAATTGCCACCGTGAGTCGGATTTTTATATGGTAAGTTATGCTAAGCCGTAGCACATGGCTTTATATTTCTATAAGCATTCAGCGGAATTGTCTGAGCCCAGCTCTGAATATGATAAGAATCATTTAGTAAACCTTCCAATTACAGTTTGGATACTCTATGAGCCACCTTATTAGCGAAGTGGTATACTTTTAATCCAACTAAGCGTGCTAGCCAAATCATAAAATGTAAAAATTTAATCAATATAAAAATCAGAAATAATACCTATAATTTTAGCGAATAGCAAAGCGGCGCAAAGCACTAGTCGAATTAAAGAAACAATATTTGAAGGTTCTAATTCTAACTAGCTAATTCTGTCAGTAACTCCTTGTCAGTAATATAATTTGGTACTTTAACATATTATGTTGTAACTGTGGTGGTTTGAGGTGACTTCTGCGACGCTGTCGAGGTACGGGCAGGTGATTGTTCACTAAGGCATGCTTGAAATGCTGAAGCTCGTCCTCTAGATGTTTAGCGTTGTAGAAATGTTGTCCTCTCTGAAACAAAGATATACTAACGGTAACTAACCGGCTAAAGTGGTGAGATTTCCCATTGAGGTACCTATCTGTATGTCTGGGTTTCCTATAGTTTGAGTAATAATGATAAAATATCATTGTTACTCAAACTATTAAAACAAACTGGCTATTTGTATATTTAATATAAACCACGTTTGTATCAAGAAGGTTCCATAAAATGATTACGCGTTGCCAAGGATTTACACAAATTACACTTAGTTATAAACTTTTATTTTCCGGATCTGAAAACACTTATTTTACGGATCTGAAAATTATTATTTTCAGATACAAAGGACGCTTTACAATTGAACTGTGATCATTGTGCGAGTCTGCTCTTCGAGATAAAAGTGGAATAGTGGTAAGTAAATGACATCTTCTTGAAGCAAAGTTAGCATTACTGATGGTTTAGCATGCATTTTATTATAGTTTTTTTGTCAATGCCCAAACAATATATAATATTACCCACAATAAGGATGAAATCTAGAATATTTCTTTTCCACTATACAAATAATAAACCAAAAATCTTGCTACAGCAATTTGCGATACCAAATGTAAAGTCTCAAAATTATTAATATTTTTTGAGTGAAACATTTTTTCAGTGAACTTCCAGGAGTAAATATTATACTTTATTGGAAAAAAATAGTTTTAACTCAAAATTGAAAGTATAATTAAAAATTAATAAAAAAAAAAATATTGTCTTTACTATATTAATTACCACAAAGTTCGTTGTCAGATAATGATATACATTTAATAACTCCGTTTGGTTAGTGTATAATATTCACAAACTAATCGTGTAGCCGATAAAAATAAATAAGATAAACAAGTACTTACCGATACGTTATCAATGCGCCTCTTAGTTATTGTGCTATAAAATACTCATGAACTTGAGTATGGAATTATTACAATTTCGAATCGAGTCACTAAATATTTATTACCATTTAAACTGACTAAAATTTCTCAAATATGCTAAAATTAATAAGTTTTTATTTTTTTATTGTGATATCTATGACCAACAGTTCTAGAATTTTAGGAGTATTTCCTACACCGTCTATAAGTCACCAAGTAGTATTTCGTCCTTTAATGAAAGAATTAGCGAATCGTGGACATAAAGTTGTTGTGATTACTGCAGACCCAGCTTACTTAAAAGGAAACACTCCACCCAACCTAACCGAGATTGATGTGCATGATATATCATACGGGATCATTCCTGAATTTTCAGAAAAGATAAATGCAAGTGATAGTGATTTTAAAAAACAAACAAGATGCATATGTGATTTTTTAGCTAAGCTCTTTGAAGTGCAAGTGCAATCAGACCAAGTGCAAAATCTTATTAACGACAAACAAATAACATTCGATCTTATATTTATTGAAGCATATATTAGGCCTCTCATAAGTTTTTCACATCTTTATCATGTACCTTTAATAGAATTTAGTTCTTTTGGTGGATATTATGGTACATTTGAAAGTTTTGGAGCTGCCACACATCCTTTAATCTATCCAAATTCTATGCGACGTAAAATTTCCAATCCTACGATGTGGCAAAAGATTACTGAACTGTACAATTACTTTAGCATACTGAGTATATTTGAGGACTATATAGAATATGAAAATAAAATGTTATCAAGATTATTTGGACCTCGCATCCCAAGTATTGATGAATTGAAAAAGAATGTTCATATGTCGTTTTTAAACATTCATCCGCTTTGGGACTTTAATAGACCTGTTCCACCTAATATTATATATTTGGGTCAAATGCATTTGAAAAACGGACAGATAAGAAAATTGCCTGAGGTGAGGAATACTAAAAAAAGTTTATTTTAGTTCCAACGGCAACGAAGATTAACCGAACTCGCCTTCATTTTTAATTACTAGAATATAATAATAACTGTAACTATAAGGTAATTAAAACTAACTAAACAAAGTCCCTTACCAATCATAAAAATAATGGTACTTGTTAAAATTTGAAAAAAAAATGCAGTGACGACACTTCAAGTGAGGAGGGAAAAATATATTTTAGTTACGGAGCTATGATTTTCTATAAATGCATTCTCTAATCATTATTGTATTTTTTATTAGGATTTACAGTCGTTTATGGATTCATCAGAGCATGGAGTAATTTACATGAGTTTTGGAACAAACGTACAACCCTCGTTGCTGCCTCCAGAAAAGATTAAAATATTCTCAAAAATATTCTCTCAAATACCATATGATGTTTTATGGAAATGGGATGGCAAAAAACCTCCTACACTTTCCAAAAATGTAAAAACTTATAAATGGTTTCCTCAATCTATGTTACTAAGTTGGTAAAATTGGTTTTATTTTATGCTCAATATATTTTAATTATGTTTTCTTAAATGAAAAGTCACGATCTACAAAAATATTTTTTTTCTTCAGGACATCCAAAAATTAAATTATTTATAACTCAAGGAGGACTCCAGTCCACAGATGAGGCCTTGAGTGCAGGTGTTCCTCTTATTGCAATACCAATGCATGGCGACCAATGGTTTAATGCCGAGCAATATGTTATTCATGGCTTTGGCAAAATCATTGAACTTGAAGATCTAGATGAGAATATATTAAGAAATGGTATTGAGGACATTATGGGAAATACAAGGTATTTGTGAATATGTTTTATCAGACCTATAATATCATGAATGAACAACATCTTTGATATATTTATTTTCATAGTATACGTTAATCACTATTTTTATTTAAGTGATCCTGATGTTATGCACATAATTATTATTTTAGTTATCATAAAAACGCTATAAGACTTGGCAGAATAATGCGAGATCAACCACAATCATCACTCGAAAAAGCGGTCTGGTGGACAGAGTACGTGTTACGCCACAGCGGTGCAAAACATTTAATGTCTCCAGCGGCCCATATCTCTTCGGTAGACTACTATGAAGTCAAGTTAGCAGTAACTTCATTAGGAGCAATATTCATGTGTTGTATTATTTTAGTTTTCGTTGTGAGATTATTAGTGAAATTTGTTTGTTCCAAGACGGTTAAAATAAAAGAAAACTAATTTATTGTGAAAAGGTAAAGTTTTCTTATGTTAAAATATAGACGTGCCATAGTGCCAAATAAAAAAATTGGGTAGATCAAGGTAAAAGGATGATGTCGAAATAAGAAGAAAACGTATTTTACATGTAAACATTAAGCTTAATTTTCATTGAAAAAAGTTTGGCTAGAAAAATCATTTTACTTTGAAACCGCCGACCGTCTACAACGATATACAATAGCTTGTGGGACATAAATTGAAACAGTCAAACGGAAAAACCAACTGGGCGAAATACAAAATATGTATATGTCGAATTGTTATTATGATTGTCATTTAAAAAATGTGCAGAACCGTTGACTTCTAAAAAGTCATTGGTTCTGCCACTTGCACCATCCATTTTTCACAACAGTTAAAAATAAAACGAATTTATGAAGACTAAAATTCTTAAATTTTTTGGTTAATTCACAAAACCACTTGATTAATTTTTTGTAGAAAAAATCACTTTGATACACTTCACTTTTTTCTTCTTTTTTTGTTTAAAGAATAACTCCTAGCGTAATAAAGACTTCTTCTGTTGCAAGTGTCCCCAGACATTGCTGCAGAGCCTTAAATAGGATGATTACTGGAGACATGTTTCCGCGCCAACTCACAAGAAGTCATTTTCGTTCTTACTTAATAATAAAAAAAGTAAATAAGCATATTTAACAATACTGACATTTATAATAATAACTTTAACATACTACATTTTTGAATTCAACAAGACTTTGAAATCTTGGACCAGAGTTTTACAAATAAATCATTAAAGTGCTGCCATCTTTCATTGCAGATACATGTTTCTTAATCAAGTCATATTAGTTACTAAATTAATATTAGTAGTTATAATAATCACAACTCAGAGTTATTTTACAAAATCTGATTTAAAACAATAAAACTTATAATTAATAAAAAATATAATTTAAGATTTGAACATTCGCCAAGCACACGCGGCGTTACATCGAAGTTATTTAACAAAGTCAAATCCAAAACAATTCAACTACCAATTAATACAAAACATTATTTAAGACAATATATTCGCCAAGTACATACTGTGACATATATATATATATATATATACATATTTTATACATATGTCGATGTAATCGTCTTGTTTGGTTTTGGTATTCTAAAAGAATTACATGAAGTTACTTTATTGTTTCTATATATAATTAATACATCAATTTTATATGATTTGAATGTATACTTTTATTTACGTTTCCCATACCCAGTAATATTATTTTCTTGCTGTGAATAAGAGATATGTAACTATATATCGAACTTATTAAAGTAGTTTTTTACATTTTATAAGATTCAATAATGTTACAGACGTTATTTAATCTATTTAAAAATGGATGGGATAACACATATGTACCTAATATAAAAATACTTTAATTCTATACTTAATATTTTAACTTACGGTTTATATTATCTGGTTACCAATTAATATAAGGTATATATATGATATATAAGTTATTTTAAGTATAACATTTATTTATGTTTAAATTTATCATTAGTAAAATAATTAGAAATAATTTGTGTCCTCACTACGCTTAGATTTTTCTACTTACCATAAGCCATATATGTATGAGACAAAATATATCTGAGAGATATATTCACACACTCACACACTATTATACTAGTATTTTCCAGTATTACAATATTCATAAATTTTCACAACTAAGCAAAAGGCTTGCTTCTTTCAAAAATATTTATGTCTACCTTCATTAAAAGTCTAAAATGAATGATTAGTATATTAAGAAGAGTAATTTGTAGTATACTGTAATATATGGTGATTTTCTAAAAAATAAATGTTAAATTACAAAAAACCTAAATGCAATAGCATTACTGTAATTATTCACTTTTTGAAATACAATGTTTTCAATAATGTAATTCAAGTAAAGTAAGCGTATTATTTTAATCATATAACCTTCGAATTCCCTTATCCTATTAATTACAAGCATTGTCCGACTCTCTTTAGTTGTGTGAAACTGCTCACGACATACTCATTATCTCTGGTAAAAATAAGACTTCTTAGATGGTTATTCGTTTTTGTAATCGATTGTTAATGTTGTAAGCAACAAACATATTAAGAAGATAATCCCTAATGATACCAGTTTTTGATGACAGCCTGTAATTAAAATCAAGCTATTTGAAATCTACATTTATAATATATATATAGTTGGCAACAGTGAGTTCTGCCGCTTACGCGGTTCAAAGGATACGCCGGTTGACTAACGTTGTTGCTACATTAGTTTACTTTAGTTACTTTCACAGTGTCATGTTATATGGTATACTGTTATGGGGTAAGGCATCACATATTAATGCTATATTAGTGCTGCAGAAGAGGGCTGTTCGTGCGATCTATAAGGTGAGAGCCCAGAGAATCGTTAAGAAATAAATTCAATGAATTCAAAATCATGACTGTATATAATCAATATATTTATGAGAACTTAATTAACTTAACTTAACATAAGAATATTAATAACTTTAAGAAAAATTGTGATTTACACAAAATTAATACCCGAAACAAAAATAAACTTGCTATGCCCACCACTTGGCTCCAAAAAATAGGAAATTCCTTCAAGATGAATTTTATACGTTTTTATAATGAATTCCTTAATGAAGCCTTAAAATTGTCATTAAATAAATTAAAATTATACATTAACAGACATTTGATAAAAAAATCCTATTATATCTAGTGTAAAAGATTACATTAACGACGATATGGCCCGGGAATTAATTGTATTGTAGCGATTAACTAGTAACCTGCGCAAATTGTTTGACTTTGTTAGTTACTTTAGTTTGATCAACTGGCCGCATCAAACCGTTCCCTTAGAAGTCATTACTTGCGTTGGGGGTCGGGTCGCCCTCCCTCCCTCAAATATGGCGAAGGGGGTGATGGCTGACCCTTGCGTTTTGCTCGTGAACGGGTGCTGCTTGTGGTGACTGGTCGTGTTGCTGGCAACGGTTTTTGTGTTTTAATTTCTTTTATTTCTTAAATTATAAGACTTTCCACGCGAATTGATTGCGATGGTTCTAGTTGTTCGTAAATTGCTCATTTTTCTTATATTGACATTTGTGAAACAGTGATCACAATAAAAAAACTCCCGGGTGAGTTTGTTGTGTGGTTCTTCTCAGACCAGGGCGCGTTTGGAACACTCGTAATTTAAACTTCAGAAGTTTTCTTGCAGAAGGGCTTATTTTGATAAGTGTGATATCGATATAGGCCCTCCTGACACCTCTATTTGACGTACACAAGTGATCACTGATAATAATTCAAAATGGGTTTTTTTTACGGTTGATATAGTGCAGAAGTGAAGTGATACATGTGAATCATTAGGCGTCGTATAATTAATTAGTGAGCTTACATTGAGCGTGTAATTTCATAAAAGTAGATCTTGTTGATAGATGTAACCTTCTTAAAATTGTGTAATCATAAAACTAATTTGTTTGAGTACATTTGTTTTATTTTAAGTAAGTTCTTTATATTATAAATATATAATATAATCTATGGATTTTAAAAGATAGTCTTGACTCACTGACTCCTCAACTCCCAGTGCACCTTTAAACTTTTTTAAAGTCTAAACGTTTCACAGACCACTGTGTATCAAATATCAAAATAAGATTAAGAAGGTTCAGACGAAAGATTGGCGCAGTTGTCATTATTTATTTTATTGTACCTACACTAGAAAATTATTCGTTACAAAACTTATTATTTATTGTAAGTTTTATTATATTTAATAATATGTTGTTCCCATATTATTAAATATAATAAAACTAACGTACGTACGTACGTAACGTACTTTTCTGGAGTCGGAGTTTTGTGTATCTATATAATATAGGTATTTACAAAAAAAAATAAAAAGTTTATGTACGTCTATCAGTTGTTTGGTAGCCATAATACAAGTTTTGCTTAGTTTGGGGCTAGATGGCGTTGGATATCTCTGAATATTGATTTATGAGATAATATAGGAGGCTACTAGAAAAAAAGTGTGTAGCGTTTCAGAGAAGAACCTGCAAGTTACAAGCTTCAGCTACATTTGATATTTTGTGCTTCAGTAATTTTATTTTTCTATACAAATATTACGATCACTTAATTGTAATAAGGATTTTAATACTGTAAGCGTTAAAAAAAAAGACACCAATAATGGATGGACGAATAGTGGATGTTCGGCACCATCGGATCGGATGTTCGGATGAGTCGATGAACTAACAATATTGTGAAGTTGTTTTAGGAAAACGTTTGCTAGTAAAATGCGGATTATTTTAAATAGAATCTAATTCCTAGCACATTAGACTTGAAAAATATTTAATGACTAGAGATTATTATACTATTTTATTACGAAACTATTCTCCCATTTTTAGCAACAGCAGCATAAGAATATTTCTATTGTGTATTATATAGTTACATATGTATTTTACCTGTTATCTTACTTACTACTTTTAATAGGTATTCATTCGATTCTAATAGTATTTTTATGCTAAACTGCATGCATGCATATAATAGGTGGAATATTTATCATTGAAATATACAAACTGAATCAAAATTTCAATGCCAGCGAAAGTTATGTTATGATATAGTCGTAAAACAAAGTTTTGGAATGTTGATTGTATATTTTTTGAAATGTTTTAATTAAAATGTACTTAAATATTTATCGCATTTATAGTCTCATAGTTAAAAGAAATTAAACCTAATCTAATTTGCCTCTTGTAAATTGGTATGTTTTATGTTGTTGCGAGAACAACTTAATTGCTCACATCTCCAGGATAAAGTACGTTTACAAAAGACGTTAGTCAATGTTTTCGACTGTACTTGAATGGCGCTATTCAGTAAAGTGGCAGTAATAAATATGCTACATTAATAATTTTGTAATCAGAAATCTACCGAACCGCATGTGCATTTGCAGAGTGGTGTCATCAGTTAAGCAAGCTTTTTTTATTAAAAAAAAGGGGTTTCATAGGTTAATTTTCAAAGAGACCAGCTTCCCAGACACATTAAAATTTTTGAATCAAACCAATAAAATAATACTGTTTCACAATAACATAATGTAGGTATATTATTGTTATTTCAATTATTTAAGCAAAAACACAATATAAAGATGACCCACATTCACAGTTGAATACAAAAAAATATTTAAATACCGATAAAATATAAACAACAAAAATAGAAAAATTTTAAGATCGAAAAAATTGATAAAAACTATAATAAATAGCTAATAGGCACTTTTCGGTGGTAGGCCATAACATCAGGTCGCCGGCAAGGTTACCACCCATCGGGCAAAGCCGTACCGCAAAGCGACTCTGTCGTGTTCCGTTACGTTGCTCGATGAAGCCGTATATGGGAAATGGGTCTGAACAGCTGCGTTGCGTTGGTGAACCGTTTTGTCGTCGAGTTAGTGTTTGTTGTGTCGGGTGCCTAGTCGAGGAGGGTAGCGGGATCCGAAGCGACGGCTTTCCGCTGGCCGCCCGCAGATAGTTGGGGGCCCAAGTAGTGGGTTAGCTCCCCATGAAAGGCTGCCCCGCCAGCTGCGAAAAATCCCAGGGTGGCTCCATCGTGCTGGTTGGCGACCAGATGAGGAGGCCCGATGGCGATCCCTGGGGGGGTTCGGGCGTCCCCGCAGTCTCCAGACTAGCCTCCCGTTGGCACAGCAACATCAATTTCGACGTCGGGTTCGATACGTAGCGCCTCGTTCAACTGCCATTTCCTATCCTATTCACTCCATTTAAATTTTTTATGAAAAGTAAGAAAAAGAAAAGTAAGGTTACTCAGCGGTTGCACTCCTCCTCACTCCTAGTGCACCTCGCTAATATTCGAGGATTGCACTCAAATCTCGAAGCTGTCCATCACCATCTAGAGACAGAGCAGCCGCACTTACTCTTTCTGACGGAGACGCAGATACAATGTCCTTTGAGCACTGCGTACCTTGCTTACCCTGGTTACACGTTAGAGCACAATTTCCGCTCACGTGCCGGGGTTTGTGTGTACACGCGGAACGACCTCTGTATCCAGCGCCTTCGTCACCTTGAAGACCCCACTTTTTCTTCCCTATGGGTTTTGGTAGACACAGGAAACGAAAAAATCCTGTATTCCTGTGTTTACCGTTCGCACAGCGGTGATCAGGAGACAACCAGATTATTTGAGTATCTCAGTGAGGCTGCTGATATGGCTCTGCATCGGTACCCTTCTGCGCAGCTCGTCTTTCTGGGGGACTTTAACGCCTGTCATCAGGACTGGCTGTTCCCGTACCAGAGGACAGACCACGCTGGAAGAGAGGCGCGGAACTTTGCGTTGTCCTTGGACCTCTTTCAGCTGGTGAGGCAAGCGACAAGGGTGCCTGATGTGGAGTCACATACAGCCAACTGCCTGGACCTTCTGCTGACAACTGATCCAGACAGGTATCGTGTAGAGGTTTCCTCCCCCTTGGGAACCTCCGATCACTGTCTGGTGAAATCTGTATTAACTTATTCCCAGCCGGACTTGGACTTCCATGGTGTTAGGCGAATTTGGAAATACAAGTCAGCAGATTGGGATGAGATGCGGCACTTTTTTGCATCTTATCCTTGGCGGCAGGTTTGCTTCTCTTCTGAGGATCCGTCGAGTTGCGCGGATGCTATATCTGATGTGGTACATCAGGCAATGGAGTATTTCATTCCTTTTGCTGATGTACCTATCGGTGGCAAAGCTCGCCCATGGTTCAATGCCGAATGTGGACGTGCTGAAAAGCAAAAACATTTAGCATATGTTACTTGGGTTGATGCTCGAAACCGCAAAGCTCCGGATGTGAGTTCCAAGAAGAGAGCCTTTAACCAAGCTGCTAAGTCCTATAAAAAGGCATTACGTAGGGTTCGTCTCGGTCGTATCGCTAAGGTTGGCGAAAAGCTTTCAGTCCTGCCATCAGGCAGTAGAGCTTTCTGGTCCCTTGCCAAAGCGATCGAGTCGAATTTCTGCCGAACCTCACTGCCACCTCTGCTGAAACCAGATGGATCTCTGGCTCATGGAGCAAAAGAGAAAGCAAATTTATTTGCTTCTCTTTTCGCTAATAATTCTCATCTAGACACTGGCAATGCTACCCTACCACATCTTCCTCACTGCGGAATTTCTATGCCTGAAATCCGCATCACTAACAGAGAGGTATGGAAAGCATTGTGTCGTCTTGATGTGAATAAAGCCAGTGGTCCGGATGGTATACCAGCCATTCTGCTCAAAACATGTGCAGCTGAGTTGTCTCCTGTATTAACACGTCTATATCGCCTCTCTTTCAGAACTGGAATAGTGCCGAAATCCTGGAAGCTTGCTAACGTGCAGCCAGTGCCCAAAAAAGGTAGCCGTGCCGATCCTGCCAATTACAGACCGATTTCAATCACCTCCATACTCTGCAAGATTATGGAGCGTGTATTGAACTCGCGCCTCTTAGCATACCTAGAAGGTAACGATCTCCTCAGTGACCGACAGTACGGGTTTCGCCGAAATAGGTCCACTGGGGACCTTCTAGTTTATGCTACACACATTTTAGGCGAGGCCTTGGAGAAGAATGGAGAAGCGGTCGCCGTCTCTCTAGACGTCTCGAAGGCATTTGACAGGGTCTGGCATGCGGGCCTTTTAAGCAAGCTTTCAGCGTACGGTATATCTCCTGGTCTGATCGGCTGGGTAACGGACTTCCTGAATCTAAGAACTATCCGAGTGGTTGTTGACGGGTGCTCATCGGAGTCCTTAACAATAAATGCCGGAGTTCCTCAGGGGTCCGTTCTTTCTGCAACTCTCTTCCTGCTGCATATTAACGATCTGCTCAAACCCGGTATCTATGGGTATGCAGACGACAGCACAGTGGTGGAAAGATACCTGCCGAGTACTCGGGCCAGTAGAGATCAAGTACAGGCTGAAAGAGAAGCCATGGTGCAGCGTTTGAATGACAAGCTAGAGGCAGTCTCCCTATGGGGCAATGCTAATCTTGTTAAATTCAACGCCACCAAAACGCAGACGTGTTTATTCACTGCTAAAAGGAGCCCTTTCACCTTGGCTCCTACTTTCCGGAATGTATCTTTGGAATACAGTGACCGACTTCAGTTGCTAGGGATAGAGATTTCCTCGAACCTCAACTTTGGTCGGTTCATTGAGTCTAGAGCAAGAGCAGCCGCCAGCAAGCTTGGCGTCCTTGCAAAGGTCCGGCAGTACTTCACACCGGGACAACTTCTTACATTATATAAAGCACAGATCCGGTCGTGTGTGGAGTACTGTGGCCATTTAATGGCTGGTGCCGCAAAATGTCATCTTGCTGCTCTGGACACAATTGAGAGGCGTGCAAAAAGGCTAATTGGCGACCCTGAATTGGTGGAAGCCAATCTTCATAGCCTCGAACATAGACGCAGAGTTGCTAGCCTCTCAGTATTCTATAGGATACATTTTGGTGAGTGTGCGAAGGAATTACATGAACTAATTCCCCCATCCCCCTTCCATCACCGGACGTTCCGACGCACGGCGAGCATCCATCCTTTTGTAGTAGACGCGCCGCATATCCGAACGAAGCGCTACGCTTCATCTTTTTTAAATCGGACAGCGAAGGAGTGGAACAGCTTGCCTGCGTCGGTATTTCCGTCCAAATACAATGTGGGTGTCTTCAAGTCAAGAGTGAATAGGTTTTTACTAAGTTGATGCGCTTTACCACCTACGACTACATTTCCACTTCCCATCAGGTGGAATGTAGTCAAGCGTCAACTTAGTTTAAGTGTAAAAAAAAAAAAAAAAAAAAAAAAAAAAAACCCTTAAAGTCCAGTTTTATTTCAAAATATTTTTTTTGTTTATTGCTGCATATTGCCGTCACTCGCACATGCGAGGTAACAGCGTGCGCCAGAATTAATTAGCCAACTAAAAACTTGTCTTATTTCGCGTAAAACCATCCGAGAACTAGACAAAGAGTCCCGGAAGAAACTCTGCCTTGTTTCAAAGCCTTGCAAGTTAATTCATATCTTTACAGTAGTCTTAAGAATTGTTTTTATAACTTTTATATTTACATTTTTTTTACCGGCAATGTAAACTCTTGGCCTTGTACTATGTTATAATACGTGTTCATTATATTAAACGTCCGTAAATAAATAACGAACTTAAAAAAGCATACACAGTGCATATTTTTTTTTATGTAATAAGAGGGCAAACGAGCGTGCGGATCAGAAGTGTAAAGTGATCACCACCGCCCAAGAACTCTTGCAACGTCCGAGGACTCACAAGAGCGTTGCCGGCCTTGGAGGTGGGTATAAACGCCTTTTTTGAAGGTACCCATGTCGTATCAATCTGAAAACACCGCAGAAGGAAGTCCATTCCACATCTTTGTGGTACGTGAAAAAAATGTTCCTGAAAACCGCACAGTAGAGGATCGCCACGAATGAAGGTGGTAAGGCTGGTATTGCAGGCGGTGTCGTGCTGTGCGGTGGTGAAATTCGGCGGTGGGCATCACATCAAAAAGCTCTTCGGAGCACTCCCCGTTGTAAATACGATAGAAAAGGCACAAAGAAGCCACGTCTCTACGAAATGCCAAAGAGTCCAGCCGTTCACAGAGCACTGGGTCCCCTACAATCCGAACGGCTCTCCGCTGTACGCGGTCAAAAGGCAGAAGCTGATATTGGGGTGAAACGGACCGGAGATGAGAGCAGTATCATATGTGCAGTTCCATATGTGCTCGGACCTGCGCCTTTGGCCAGGATTGAAATACTGCCTCGCTCTATTGATTACACCCAATTACATCGAGGCAAGTTTGGCCTTGCTCTCCAGATGACCACGAAACTGACAGTCGCTCGAAATGTTGAGGCCCAGTATACTGATACTTGGCGAGGCGTTGAGGGGTGTGCTTTCAAAGAGCGGCGATACGACAATTGAGGTTTTCTTAATGGTAAACGCGCAAACCTGTGTCTTTTGGGGATTAAACTGAACGAGGTTCAGTTCACTCCACTCTGAGACCATCCCCAAGGATGTTTCTACAGAAGACACAAGTTTTTCTTTCGGCACTCGTCGACGTTTTCCCGAGAGAGACCTGCACGGCCGGAATATACCGCATCCCCAGTGCTATCATCCGCATAACAATGTAAGTTGGAAATATCCAACATATCATTGATATGCAAGAGGAACAAGGTTGGGGATAGCACGCAGCCTTGGGGTACACCTGCGTTCACGGGCTTGGGGTCCGAGCAAAAACCGTCGAGAACGACCTGTGAAAAAGCTGGTAATCTACTTTCACAAAATCTCGGGAAGCCTATGGGAAGGAAGCTTCGAAAGAAGCTCCTTGTGCCATACACGATCGAAGACTTCCGCTATATCCAGACTAACTGCCAGACCCAGATCGGCCATGGCGGAAGCCATATTGCCGGTCATTGAACAACTGGTGATCCTCGAGGTACGCCAGGAGCTGTCGGTTGATGATGTTCTCCATGACTTTGGAGAGTAGAGAGGTGATGGCGATAGGTCTGTAGTTAGCTGGGCCCGAGCTATCCCCTTTTTTAGGGATCGGATGGACAAAGGCAAACGTCAGGTACAGGTAATTTATGTAAGTCGCATAGCTGATAAAAGCAAGAAAAAAGACAAAACCAAATACAACAATGACAATTTAGTTTATAAATTATTAGATATTATATAATTCTTGAGATTTAGTAACAATGTGATTTATTAAATATGAAAACTGCCTAATTGTTAGTAAATTATAAAGAGAAATGTTTAAAGTGTTATTAATCGTTAGAAAGATATAAATGAAATTGCTAATTTTTGGGAACAGAGTAAATGGCATGTTTTTAAAACTGTAACTTCTCATTATTTCTCCTAAATTTCGTATTCTGAAATAAGTTCAATTCTTGCGAATTATATCAAATTAATCTTATTTAATATGTAAGAAAAGTGTGCTGTACATGTATAGCTTGCATTAACAAAAAATATAAGCACTAGTGCGTCCAAATATAAAAAAATGCTTTTACGCGGATTCATCATTAGATAATTTGACAACGATTATGTTTATATACTATTTAAATCCTAATTAATCATATCAAGTGCCAAGAATATGTCTTTGGGTTTACCGAATATTTATAATTGTATATATATCCTCAGCATAAATATGATATTTGCTATGTAATATGAAATTAAATATAATATGAACCTATAAGAATCGATATTGTTTATTAAGTATTGTTTACGGACAAATTAGTTAATATTGTTTAAAGGAAGTGAAAAAACAATATTATAATAGAATAATCTTTGTCGCATTATTTATAAGCATTCTTTGCTATTTTGTTCTATAAATAAAAAGCATTATTATTATAAATAATTAAAAAAACCTAGAGAACAATGTAATATACATGTATCAATATTTATAAATAAATAATTAGGAATCAAAGTTACTTTATACGTTATTAAAATTACATCTTTTAAATATTATTTTTATTAATCCTCTCATCTATCTTTATAACGATTAATGGCCCAAATTAAATAGATGGACATAATAGATACGAATTGCGTACCATGAAAATTGTAAGAAGAGTAGTGAAGCTACTGTTATTTTTATAAATATTACGTATGCAACAGCAAAAATATCTGAGACTAACTGAAAATAACTGAGATAACTACAAGCATTTCCTTGCTTGTAGTTATAGAAAAGATAAAATCGCGGAAAAAATATATTGTAAATAATCTTCATATTATTTAAAACATATAAAATTTGAAACAGAAAGTTTGTAAAATCCAACAATAAAGGAGTTCTAATTTCACTTTGTGATTATGTTGACTAGTTGAGACTTATTTTTAACCACTGTAGTAATAAATGAGTAACTCCAGAATAAATAAGGAATCAATATAATAATATTTTCTTCCCTTTCATTTAAATATCATAAATGAGATCAAATTATATTAAATTTATAAAATTATTTTTATCCAATGTTGGTTATTGTTAAATAACAGAACAAATTTAATATTTTTTCCATTGTATAGTGTAACTTAGCATATTGTTTATTTTTTATTATATATTTTTTTTATTACAAAAAAAATGTGCACAAATAAGGTGCGCCTTCGCCCGCCTTCCTTATAAGATATATTCTACTTTAGGCCCCATAAAATTACTTTATTCCTTATTGATACGAAAACAACACTGTTTTATTGTTAGGGCCTTTGCTAACACTATTCTTTGTAAATTGCTGAATTATCATTGTACAATAATTGTCATATCTCAAGGTCTTGCGACGACTTAAGAAACATTCAAAGAAAATTTATTTGTGTTGGATGTAAACTTATTTTTACGAGTATATATATAAACACACACTCAAAAAATATATTAAATATAAAATTGAATACTCCTCAGTACGTATATATATATTAACATAGTCATAATATTTATACAATTAAAGCAAATATGAATTATTAATTTTGGTCAAATTAAAAAAGCAGGAAAAAAAAAATAGTTAAACTTTTCATTGCATATTTCCCAAGTTCCACTAAGCCAATGTTATAAAACCACCGACTCACCACAAGTGGAGAGTTGATGTGACCATCAAGTGAAATGGAAAGAGATAACGCGATTAACCATTATAGTATACGGTTACTGTAATAACTTAGTTTTTATTGTAGCCTTTAAAGTATATATTTGTTTTTATATTATATTTATATATTATAGGCGAACTATCGTTCAATGAGTAATCATGAAATCTAACGAGTTTGATCTAAAAAAAAATCAAGTAATACTTTTAGGGCTCGCACGCACTTGCCAAGATGTGATTGAGAAAATAAAAACAATAAATAATAATAGAAAACTCAGGTAAGCTTGCTACGTCATTTATTAACAGAATACAAGTGAATATATTTTAGACTTATAAGTTGACTACTGTAAAGGAAATATTATTCTATGTTGTTTTATATTTATATATTATCTGACGTTATAAATTTTTGAAAATTATGGGTGAGTATTACATGGATGGTTTTAATTACCTTGTCTTTAGTGACAAATAAATAAATAAATAATAATATTTTTACTTCTTCATAGATTTGATTCATTATAAAAGAAATAATTCTCAAATGCGTACACGATCGTTTGCAGTAATGGCCGAGCATGGACTTTATAAAATAAGCGCACGACAGCGACCGCTGTGCCATTTGCAAGCATCCGCAGTAATATCAAGCACATGTAGAATTCTACACGCACGCAGCTTTGGAAATTATACATTATTAAAATAAAGTTTCCATCTCTCAATTATTTAAAATCAAGAAAAACTATTATAAATTATTTCATTTGTTCAAAAATCCTTAACTAAAAATATTTTATATTGTTTCAAATTAAGCCATTCTTTCGAGTGAGGTCAGTTTCGGAACTTTCTGGTGACAATTTAAATAAATAAAAATAATGTAAATTGAATGTAAAATGCTGAAAATACAATGTAAATGCATAAAGAATAGTTGTCTTAGTAAATATATTAAAATATTAATTACTGTTCCTCACGGACTAATAAGCCCAGTGCTACTAAAGCCCCGCCTTGAAACCTCAAAGGATGAGGAGCTTCAGATTCCCTCTCTGTATGTATTACATTTCCTAAAACCTTGACTACTTTTGTGTTTATGTTGATTGTTGCTTGTTTTATTATACTATTATGGATGTTACTATTTAATAATTTAATATAGTTTTCTCAACTGTTTGCTTTGATTCCGGTTGCACCTACTACAATTGAAACTATTGTTGTTTGTGTTTTCCACATTCAATTTACTACTTTTTTTAATAAATTGTACCCAAAGCATACTAAGGCTTTATATTATTTTGCTGCGCATCCTCCTGAACGGTTTTATTTAAAATAAGATGATATTCTATATTGGCAATTATCCTTTAGTAGATATTTAGTCAGCAGTATTTCCTATAAACATTAATTAATATTTTAATTGATCGATTTTATTTTTGAAAAGTTATATTTTTTATAGGCACGACCACTGTTATTTATTTTCATGAGACTCGTTAAAAAATATAATAAGACAGAACAACGTTTGTTGTTTGTGATTTCTAAAGGATTCTCATAAATATGGCGTTTCGATTGTATCATTCATAAATAACATCAAAGTCAAATAAAGCAAATAATAAAGCCATACTTATACCGGCGTAAATTATATATATTTACAATTGACTCATTGTACCTTTTACAGTACTTTTAAGCTAAAAGTTGGATCTTCCAAATGGGATTTTTTTATTTTTTACTACAAAATTTTACCCTTCCTAACCTTTAATTAAAGTGCACTAATATTTGATAGACAATATAAATCAATAATATTACTGACCAGCCAAGAATCTATCCTGTCCATTCCAGTCAATTCAATGTGGTTTTCCATTAAAAAAATGTAATCTTCTGCTGTAATCTACAGTGTTATGACAGGAATTACTTATTAAAGTTTGAATATATTACAAGTATTTTTTTAAGAAATGATGAATGATGAAAAAAAGTTTTTTTTAACAAATTACAGTCAAATTAAGCTTGCAAAGTTTCAAACCATATTTTTAAAAAGTTGATAATGCTTTTTACCTCACAAAATATATTCATATAGTAAAATAAAAAGGATGCTTAAGTATCTGGGGCACGGCAGTGCCACAGTCAAGTCGAGCCGTACCATACTTTTCTCGAGGAAATTCAGGCAATATATTTTTTTGAGCTTTTTAAAAATCCGTGATAGATACCCTCCGTCCAAGAAGGTGATGGTCGGGGGATTATGTGGGACTACCCGGCAGCATAGAGAACGCTACCATTTTAAGACTACCCACTAAAAAACCAACGGTTACCCTTATCGCCTTAGTGTTAGACGCCAAGGGATCACTTTCGCACTCATTGTGACGACCCGAAATATTCAACCCCCTATAACTTCGTTGTGGATAAAATAAAAGCTTCAATTTTCAGTAACCAAACAAAACGGTGCATTAACATGGTGTATTTAAAATTTTCTTAATTTTGTCATTCACTCACTCACTCACTGACCATCATCATCAAAAGTCTAAGGCACTTCTAGAAGACATAGAATCTGCAAATTTAGAAAACAAATAGTGTTTAGTGTAAAAATTAAGGAGAAACTATTTTATTTTGCAATTCCGGTACATTTTTCTACATATATCAACTGCGTAAAAAACTTTGTAATCCCATTTCAATACATAGGATTACAAAGTTATATTCGTATTTAATTAATTAGTGTAATATAGGTAGTAGTAATATAGGTGTAGGACGAGCGAGCGCCACGCGCGCATCGGTGAATGTAGAAGATACCAGAAAGGAAAAAAGTAGGATCCCATAAAACAATACTTGTAAAAAAAACAAGTTTCGCAACGCAGTTCTTTTACAGTAAAAATTTGAAAGATCCTTTTAATACCAAGTCGGTTATTAATTTATTCAGTCCCTACTTAAGGGACCTTGCGTAATTAGCTCATCTTACAACATCCTATAGTGATAGTATCAATTAAAAATCTATTAAAAATCTTTTATGTTTTAAATAAATAATTTGACTTGGGAATCACACTAAAAAACCTAACATAATAATATCTATGTATCACTTGTATCTAATCTGTGTCTTCATACGATTCCGTATACAATTATAAACTAAAAGAGACAAATACAAACACATGAAAATCTTTGTTAAGAATTTTCTTTACGAGCCTAACAGATGTCATTACCATCCCGATAAAGATAAATATGTATTGAATGCTTATTTTACTGGGGCGAGTGGCAAACAGAAAGATGACTTTGTAGAGTGAACGGACAGTTCCCATCGGCTGCGGGTTCGAATATCTAGTCGTATTGGTTTATTTTACATTTTATATATATTCAAAATATATGTGAACTTAACATGACTAAATATGTTTCTTAATATTTTCAATCAAATATTTCTTTCTAACTTTATGGATTCTATGAAATCGGTAATAACTACAAACGCATTTTATTGTACCTATTTAATATATAAACTCAAAGATATAGTGAGATATTACTGAAAAAAAATTCAAACCGATCTAAAAGATTATCAACTTATCCACTATATCCAAACAAAAGTAAATATAATTGAATACTTAAAACTAGATGACAGAAATTTCAATGCAGTGCTATCAACACAGTTAACAAGTTTGAACTTAGTTATTATCACTTAACTGCAAATGGGTATGAAAACGTCAAAAGTTTGACCTCAATGCAGGCTAATCATCCCTAACCCTCTTGTTCCCAACTTCGAAGAATTCACTTATCAGTAATTTTGTAACCTTACGGGTCGTTACTTGGGATAACGGGAAGGAATTCGTATTATGGACAGAGGTTTATGGGAGCCAGGATAATATTTGCGGAAGTTATTAAGATAAATAATGACCCGTTCAAAGTTTTTGATTACGGGCAACTTTATATTCTCAAAAGATTTACAGAATCACTTACTGATAGAAAAAAGACATACAATTTTACATAGAACCCAATTACAGTATTTACTATTCATTGTTTAACAACAATAACAGAGGGTATGTGTAAAATATTAAGTTTATCAATGCCTCCTCCATAGTAAGCGAAATCATTCGAGACCAAATGATACTGTAATGGTTAAAAACATAAAGTTTACGAAAATTATCTTCTTATTGTCACAAATTTCTTGCTTATAAAAATGTCTTCTAAACATTACACGATCGTATGGCAAATTATTCAACTCATACTCGTAAAATACTAAATAAAGATTTACTATTATGTTCACATTCAGATTTCCTCGTTCAAACGTTAAATTAACGTTAAAAATATATTCAAATCGATAGCTTCAAGGTCTAATAAGAGACTTTCAGAGATATAAATATATCTCTAATGTGCATATATGTATATATTTGTCACTCTACTGACGTATTGTTTGAAAGTGAAATACACACATGTGCGTTTAATTGTATATATATAGCTCTAGGTTTCATCATATAGCGTTACAAGTTAAAGTATAAATTAGTTTATCCTTTTTGAATAATAAATATTTAGGCAAAAATGATATACCTATGTTGTTTGCTTACGCAATTTTGTTTGCAAGAAATAAATTAAGGAACAAATAAAAATTATCAACACTACTAATCTTATCTAATAAAATTAAATTTTAATCATAAAAAAAACATTTCATTGCTTGTAAGTAATTTTAAAAGTTGGTACAATAATGATTTTTGATTTTCTTATTCTGTAAAATAAAAATAATTTAAATTAGTAAAGCACAATCACTATCACTAAACTGTCATGCGTTATCAATACACCTATTGAGTACTTAATTTTAAAACATTCAAGAGTTTGAATGCAATATTAATCAATAAATTAAGTCATCGACTTTTAGTCAGTATTCTATAATAAAGCAAATAGGTTAGACGGCACAAATATGCTAAAAGTCATAAGTTTTTATTTTATCTTTGTTATATTTGTAACCGAAGCTGCAAGAATATTAGGTGTTTTCCCCACCCCTTCCATAAGCCACCAAGTAGTATTTCGTCCTTTAATTGAAGAATTATCAAATCGTGGACATGAAGTTGTAGTAATAACAGCAGATCCCACCTATTTAAAGGGAGAAGGTCCACCAAATTTAACTGAAATTGATGTCCATGATATATCTTACGAGGTAATAACTGCATTTTCTAACAGTCATAATGGAACTGTTAGTGATTTTAAAATACGCAACAGAAATATATTTGACTTTTTAGCGAATTTGTTTGAAGTACAAGTGAAATCAGAACAAGTTCAGAATCTTATTCTTGATAAAAAAAGACGATTCGATCTCATATTTATTGAAGCATGTATAAGACCTTCTATAAGTTTTTCATATTTATACAATGTACCTGTAATAGAAATTAGTTCTTATGGGGGTTATTTTGGTACATTTGATAGTATTGGAGCATCAACACATCCGATTATTTATCCAAATGTTATGCGGCGTAAGATTTTTAAAATGACAATATGGGAAAAGATAACTGAACTATATCACTACTATAGTATACTCAAAATATTCGAGGATCACCAAGAATATGAAAATAAAATCTTGAGAAGGTTATTTGGACATGAAATCCCAGATATCCTAGAGTTGAGAAGGAATATACATATGTTAATGTTAAACGTTCATCCAATTTGGGATTTCAATAGACCTGTTCCACCTAATGTTATATATTTAGGCCGAATGCATTTGCAAAAAGAACGAGTAGAAGAATTACCAGAGGTAAGCTTAGCAAATAGCCTTGAGAGTTATAATACCTGGTTATAAATCGTAAAGGTATTCTAAAATCGTATATTGTATTTATACATTAAATTATTGCTATCTTTCTCATATTTACTATTGATTAGTGATTTGTGACTTGGAGTAAGATATTGTATAACAGCTTTTTAAAATAATGGCAATAGTTATATATATTGTAATGTCTGTATATTAAACTAGGAAGGGAATATAAAATCACGTACTACATAAGTGGGTACTTGAATTTATCAAAACACTTTAAAAGTGTTTATGTGTTTTCATCAGAACCGAGTAATTTATAGTTAAGTATTTTATAGATAATAACAGTATACTTGACTAGTTTTAACTAGACGTGTTTATCTTTGTGATCCATAAAAGAAAGTTTTAAAGCTAAGATTAAGGTTGAAAATGTTAATCCTATATGCTTTTCTTAAATCAACATTGGTACTCTGTAATTTGTAGTACCTCACAGCTTAGCAGTAAATGGTCGGTGTAGTAATTGTGTGGTGAAGTTAACATAAATAACAATAATTTAAGATAAAACATATTACATAGGTATAATTTTAACATTTATTATATATTTCAGGACCTTAAAACTTTTTTAAGCTTATCAAAAAACGGAGTTATTTACATGAGTTTTGGCACAAACGTAAAACCGTCGTTATTGCCTCCAGAAAAGATCAAAATATTCACAACAATTTTCTCTCAAATACCGTATGACGTTTTATGGAAATGGGATACCGATAAACCACCCAGTCTTTCCAAAAACGTGAAAATTTCTAAATGGTTTCCACAATCCATGTTACTAAGTCAGTAAAAAATATATACTTCTTATAATTGAAAGATTATGTAATGCAAATAAAAATCCAGTTTGTAATGCAAATAAAAATCCAATTTATTTGTTAAAATTTTTAAATAAACCAAGCACATCGAATTTTTAAAAATATATTTCAGGACATCCAAAAGTTAAGTTGTTTATAACGCAAGGAGGACTTCAGTCAACGGATGAGGCCTTGACTGCAGGTGTTCCTCTTATTGCAGTA
The DNA here is from genome assembly GCA_963555665.1 of Dircenna loreta. NCBI lineage: Eukaryota > Metazoa > Arthropoda > Insecta > Lepidoptera > Nymphalidae > Dircenna > Dircenna loreta. The sequence goes on along the minus strand of OY743095.1, from coordinate 10,864,606 downwards.
CCACTACTTGGTGACCAATGGTTTAATGCTGAACAATACGTTATTCATGGTATAGGAAAAATGCTTGAGCTTGAAGATCTTGATGAAGATACATTGAAAGCTGCTATTCAAGATGTTATTCTAAACACAAGGTATTTCCTTGAATATATTATCTTATAAATTTAATATATCGTAAACCTAATTTGTTCAACGGTTAATTTAAGTTTGCAAGAGTTACAAAAAGAACAAAAAATATATACATATTTTAACTACCAACAATCTGAATAACCCTTTGGTTCTCATTGCTTATTATACATATAATATTATATAACAAATGTTATCGTAATTTACACATAACACCAAATTGAGGCAAATCATTACGTAGTATCTTGTCATGCTTAAATACTAATTTCTTGAGGAATTCACAGTTTATAAGCTTAAATTGATAAAATAATTTAAATTTTTTATCAGTCACAAAAATAGTGTGCAAAGAGACAGTTGTATTCAATTTCATTCTTACCCCACTAAGTCCAAATAACCTTTATTTACACAGCATCATCGTTTTGTTACAATATATAAAATAGTTTGTACATTAATTTAGGTATAAAATGTATAGTTTGGCCAAAACGTGTCTTAGCAAGTTATCAAATTAAAATGTTTATTGAAAGTAAATTGATATTTAATTCGATTAAAAAAATATATACAACTTTCTGTTCACAATTTATGTAATTTGAAGCTTTCAGATGTTCTTAATAATAAATATACTATTATTTAATTAGCTATCAAGAAAATGTTATAAGACTTGGCACAATAATGCGAGATCAATCACAATCATCACTCGAAAAAGCAGTCTGGTGGACAGAGTACGTGTTGCGTCATAATGGTGCAAAACATTTAATGTCTCCAGCCGCCTACATGTCTTGGGTAGACTACTACGAAGTCAGTTTAGTGGTATCTTTATTAGTAATATTACTAATATTTTTTTGTATAATAGTGTTCGTATTTCAATTAATAGTATCAATTTATTGTTCAAAAAGCTCAAAAATAAAAAATAATTAAGTCAACCTTGAAATAATTCTTAAGTTGGTTACTTTCTTTATCCTCAATCGTTTATGTATACATATTATTTTTTTCTTAAATTAAATCTATATATTTTATCTTTAAATATATTGTAGAAGAAATAGGTTTTATGGTTTTATTATACATATAGTATCTAATAAATATTTACAAAATATTTTATTTTTATAATTAAAAGAGATCATCAGTAGTATCAGAAGATGCACAACAGAGCCTTTGAAGAGGCAGTGGGTGCATTTTGAAAGAAATCATGTCGAATCTGGAAACACTACCGAAGAAAGTTCATTTATATTAATCCCTCCCAATTTTATCAAGATTAAATTAGCCTTGCTCTACTGATGACCGAAAAATAGATCATGGCTCGAGATGTCGAGATCTAGTACTTTGATAATTGGAAAAAGCAGCGCGATACGACGAATAGGGTTTTCTTAGAAGTAAAAACGCAAACCTGTGTTCTAAGAATTAAACTCAAGGAAATTAAATTAATCCTAATCTGAAACTTTGCTTGAAGAAGTTTTAACAGACGATTTAAGTTTTTTCGACACTCATCAACGTTTTCCCTAGAGGTCTGAGCGGCCTATATATATTGCATCCCCAGTGCTGCCATCCGCATAACAATAAGTATCTAACATATCGAACACATTATTGTAACGCAAAATAAATAATTTTGGGGATAGCACGTATCTTTGAGGAATACCAGAGTCTTGTGGTCTTGGTGTCTGAAAGTCTATTTTTATAATTTTTTATTATAATAATATAATGCAAATATTTTTAGTATCTATATCTTATGTTTCTATTTTTTCTGAAATTATAATAGGAAAAGGTTTATTTTTAAGAAAATCTGTAAATTCCTCTTCACGTTTTAGTCTTACATTTGTACAATATTTTATTACTCTGCATGGATTAAAATCACACTTAGAATAAGATACAATTTTCATATAATTAGAAATATAAGTTTGTATTTAAGAAGGTATCTTTCGCTAGAGCTAATATACGGAACGCGGCATAGTAGCGACTGCGTTATTTTCGTTACATTTTTAAGATATATAAACCATCTTACAATTTATTAGTTAAGTTGCCCTTTAATTATTATATATCTTGTGACTTATATAAATTCAATTTCTTGTAAATAGAATGTCTTTCGTTGTGTATCACGTGGGCTTCCTATTAAATAAAATAAATATACGCTTTTTTGCGAATGGCACTATAAACGAATGCTTATAGTGCAACTACGTAAGCACAGCGAATCTTACACTGACCGGTATCTTGCCAATTTACAGACTTGAGTATGCCTTGCCGGTAGAAAGGTTTAGGAACCGGTATCCCGCGAAACCTTGATCTTGGCAGTTGACCCGTAGTTCAGCTGTAATTTAGATAGAATTTGGTTTGAACAGCAGGTTCGGTACCAGAACTATGGGGTACGCTATTTTCTTCACTAGTACCAGGTCGCAAGCCAAAGCAACTCGAAGTTTGACAATCGGGTCAGTGAGGTGAATTGGATAGATTTACAGTTCATTTATCTAACCACTAAGAAGGTAAGAAAGAGCGAGCGCAGCAGCTTCTCTTTCAGCTAGTCACTTTCACGCCTTGCTGCACGAGAAGTTACGCTGTAAACTATCTAATATACGTCAGACGTCAATAGATAGGGAGAGAAGAGTATCAATGGGAAGGAAGAAACCACCATACTCCATACTGAAAGCAGCAGAGGAACTTCATGTTAGTACCTCAACCATTTATTATTAAGGCCTACCCAAAATTGCCAGCTTTCAGCAAAAAGTTATCTTAACATATAGCTTAGCACAGTATATCTTCTTATATTATTTCTACCATAAGAGAGGCAGATTTAAATAAAATCAGCCCACAAGTACAGTAGAGCATAAACATTTAATTAAACTTTTATCACAATGTAATGACGGCTTCAAAGTAAATACTAATGATTTAGTATGTAACAATCTGGCCAAATATCAATTTTGTTGTAAAATAATCAGTATTTTTCGATGTTCCTATAAAGCCTATGGAGCAAAATATTTCTAAACCTAAAATCTCTATTCTGCTTAGTTCGGAAATTACTAACGAAACTCAGTCTACCTATGTCTCCCCAATATTTTTGGTTAACAATAAAAACGGATGTATCTGTTTTTTAAATGCTTTCAATATACATATTTTTATTGTTTAAATATTTATTTCTCTTTAAAATATCAGTCTAAGTCTATCACTGAAAAAGCAAAAACCGTCTAATACATAAATTTTTAGACAATTTACTACTGACATCTGTTGATATTACAACTTGTCTTGCCTTAGTATAAATGTTATTATCATATTACAGCAGCAGTAACTTAACTTTCCATTCCAAGATCAGACAGTTTATTAGTTTTAATAGTTTACAGTAAACCATTCTTAGCTATTTATGATTCAAAACTGTTAGCTGAAATTCGCATGGATGTATGCAAATTGGCAATTGTAGGTATAGTCTTTCAAAAACAAGATGATGATTGCTGTCATGTGACAGAAAGTGAAAAAATGGAAATTTAGGCACTGGCAGAATTATAACGTAAAGTAAGTTTATACAGGGTGGGTCAAAAATTCGTTAACATTTGAATCTAACGCTCCACTCAAACAACAACCGCGCGGGGCGCGAAAAGGGGTCTGGCTACTAGCTCGGTTCTCGGAAATTTAGTCGCAATGGATCGCTTCACGGGGCCATAGCGTGCTTACTGTTTAAAACAATTTTATTTAAACAACATTCGCTCATTATTGTGAGGAGCTTATTTCGCGTTGAGTACGATTTACAGGACTGAAATCAATGTCCGAGTGCTCCTTTCATAAAAAAAACGGGTAAAGATGTTCAAAGAGACGGGATCTACACTAAATGTGAAGCAAACTGGCGGCCCACGGACTTCTAGGAGCGAAGAGAACGTGCAGAGAGTTTCCGGTTCTGTTCGACGTGATCCAGATTTATCAAAGCGCAAGCGTTCAACTGAATTAGGATTATCCCGCTCACCAAGACGCCGTATTTTGAAATTAGACTTGAAATCACATCCGTATAAGATCCAGATAGTGCAAGAACTAAAACCTCATGACTTAAATTTGCGCAATTCTTATGTTGTAATAATGTTAGATCGATTCAGTAATTTTGACAACATCTTATTTTCTAACGAAGCCCATTTCCACCTTAACGGTCATGTAAACAAACAAACTAAACATGAGAGGCCACTGCAAAAGGAATCATTGGACCCTACTTTTTCGAAGATTTTCGCGGCCGTACAGTTACTGTCAATTCTGCTGAATATGCCAAGATGTTACGGGAGTTCTTGGCACCGATGCTACTGGAGTTTGCTGGCTACAATCGTAACACTTGATTTCAATAAGATGGAGCAACTTGTCACACGTCCAACGAATCCATGCCGGTGGTTAAAGAAATGTTCCCAGAAAAGCTGATTTCCAGACGAGGCGACATCCCATGAGTCCAGATCTATCTCCAGCAGACTTCTTTTTATGGGGTTATATAAAGAGCCTTGTCTACATTAATAAACCAAAAACACTACCTGAACTAAAACAAGAAACCGGCAAAGAGATGTCGACGATATCGCGGTCTCTTTGCCGACGAGTTTTCGAAAATTTTAGAACTCGCTTAAAAGAGTGCAAAAGACGTAACGGTGGTCATTTAGATGACGTAATTTTTAAAAAATAAATTCCTACTAATAAGCTTCCTTGCGAATAAATATTTTTTGAAATATATCAAATGGTTTTTTTTATATGTTTTTTTTTAATGTTTACTGATTCTTGACCCACCCTGTATATTAAGTAATCAGATTGTATCGTGCTTAGTGATACATTAAAAGTCCGCGATAAATTAAAGTAAACGCTATCTCATTCCCCGGATTGCTCAGTGGTGACTGCTTATCCAAAAGTACGTAATAATCGACTACCCAATAAAAAATTTAATGTCAACCGTTTACATTTAATGGATTGGTTTGCTAAGGTATAAAACGAAAATGATAAATCAAAACATGTATAATATAAAACTTGTATATAATTTTATATTATTATATTATTGAAATATCATTTATAGATAAATATGTTTTATTTATTTATGTAGTTATATATATATATATATATATATATATATATATATATATATATATATATATATATATTTATATATATGTATATATAAAAAATCACCGTTTTCTCTCAAAATATGAAATATAGCAATTTAATCTCACAAACGATAATAAATGCTACATCTTAACTTACTAAGAAAAATAGAATCGGTTGCAATTTTTAGGATTAACTTAAAGAAACGCAATAAGTTTCAAAATTGTATATTTGACTGTACTCAAAATGTAGCGCTGTCAATTTTTATTGGTACCTAATAACTTCAGTAGAAACATAAAGTTTTATTTGAAAATGATTTCTACAATATCAGGTTTATTCTGTTTGAAAAATTATAGCACCAATATAATTGTATAGTATTAACGTTTCGTACGGGCTATGTCTCTTATTTTAGGAAGATTATTTTCTATTCTTTTATATAATATATTTTGAGATACAAATACCCCAAGACATAAAATCCTATAACGTATATGGCAACAAATGACCTCATTGTTGCGATATACGTTATGGGATCGAACGAGCGCGAACGTGTGCGAATTACTTTTCACGACCTCGTGAAAAGTTGTTCGCACTCGTATTTTGTTTGCTATATTTTTTTTTATGTTGTTTATTATCCTTTAGTTTTGTTCTAATGCGAGTTCAAAATAACTTTAGATCAAACATTTTAGAGTAGGATTTTTTTCATTAGTTATAAGAAGTAAATAGATTATGATAACTTATTAAAAATACTGCGAACAATACTCACACAAAGAATTCACAAAAAAAAAAGCAAATTATCTTTTTTTCATATTAACTGAATTCCAATTCAACGCACGAATTATTAGTTAGAAATAATTTATTTTTCTAACTAATAATAAAGACAAATGATTTTAAGAAGTTATTTCATTAAATAAATCTCATCATATTTATTTAATTGTAACCTAATATACCTATACTGACGGACACAAAATTTTGTTCGTATTTTTATATTTTTTTATCTTGAATCCGTGAAAGTATAATCTGAAATGTATTTAAAATCTGTCATTATTTTATAATTTCGGTATTGGGAAGTAATTAATTTAATTCGTCTAGAATTCACGTAAATAAATCATGAATTATGTATTACTATGTCACTCACATGACGGAGTAGAGCGAGCGCAATTAATATGCTTAATATTTCAATATACCACAGCCATGTTTGATTAGTTCACTGACAACGTCCAATTAATAGTAATAATAATTATTATTTATGAGTTATTGTCGTTTGCACATTTACCAAAATCTCAAACACAACCTCCGCAAACAGCTTAGAATAAAATTATAAAAGTGTTAGCGTTTATTTTTATTTTATTTTGTGTAATTGGTACCTTACGAAAACCTAAATTATTAAAGAAACAGAAATAAGTAAAGTTTCGTCATAAAATTAAAAGAAATAAAATCTTTAAGTTTCTGTATAAAACTTATTGGTTTAATTTAGTTAAGTTTTATATACCATTCCTTTTTTTTAATATTTCTATAAGTTAAAAAAATATATTTTATCATGGCATTTATTTCATGGTAATTTTTTTTAATAATAATATAATTGTGAAAACAATATTGTATGTATTTAAAAATATTGTTTGTTCATAGTCATTTGATATTTGTAATAAGGTTTTAATAATTACTTGGCACCGACTTCAAAATAATAAAATGTGATTACTTATTTCATGATTTCCAGTGAACGGTAGACCTAACAAGAACTCTCCTTGAATACGGAAACGACTACTTGAGATGAAAAACAATCGACAAAACGTTTAGAAAAAAAAAAAAAAAACGTCCAAAAAACAGAAAAAATAAACGCAAGAGGAGTGCAATAATAGACTATCAGTTAGAGAGCTATTTAACAAATAGATTAACTAACGAAAGTAAAATAACCGTGACCAACGGCTTAGTATAATTCGTGAGAGATTATACCACCTCTCGTTGGGTGTAAAATCTGACTGGCCTTCACAGACTGTGAAAACCTAGACAAACGTGACAAATTTCTGCATCTTACCACTTTACATCTGCATCTTACCATTAACAAAATCATAAAGACGAAAAGTCTTATAAGTAAATAAAAATAACGAACTTTAATTATACTATTTCCATTTCATATCTCTTGAATACCTCCAACTAAAATATATATATATATATATAATATGACACAGCTTCTAAATGTTGTAAGACAAGTTGATTTTAAAAATTGAGTACACGCCACCTAAGAGAGCATATTACGTCTAAATAATATAATCCTCACGTTCATTTCCTGACTACGATTTCAGTCACGAAGAGACGACACGAAAAAGGAATATAATATTTGTTCCTATACAAATACTAATAATATAATTATTTAGATCAAAACATTCTGGTACAATCACTATTCGCTGAGATGACAAGAAAATGTTCAATACAATTATAAAATAATAATTAGGTATACGCTTAAAAGCTTATAATTTACTTCTCAATACAAAATGAACGAGTCAAACTTAATGATCAATCCAAATTTACTGAAACTTATATTATTTTAGCTGAAGTGAATACTTTATAACACAAACTATTTCTTTAAATTGTGCGAATAAAGGCTCAGTAGTTTTGAAACTATTATCGAAATTGATAGAACTTACTTTAGAGCATCGGTGTGATTGCGATTAAACTTGGTATGAGAATAGTTCTGCACCACTAAGTCAAGCCAGCGACTCATCAAATGCTTCAGAAATGATTCCCATACGACGTTAAGGATTCTCCAGTATCTCTGTGGTAATATCAGTGGTAACAATCAGATCTTGTCTACTATTACGATAAAGGGAAAATAATTGCAGTTATTATTTCACGTCATGCCAGATTACTGTCTTTTTAAAAATTGCATTATAATGCAATTTTTAAAAGGAAAGTACTTACTTTCCTTAGATATTTCAATTTAATTATTTCATCTTTAAAGGGACTTCATTAGTCTCAATTTGCATTGTAAAAACCAAAGCTGGACATTTCAGCTGAGTTTAGCAGTCAGTTGAAATCATCAAGCAAGCTTATAAGCAGAAAAGATGTTTCAAGATCTCGGCTACGCCTACACATATATTATTAAGTACAACATTTATAGCATGAATATAAAAACTCAAGCTAGTTCTAAAATAAATCGAGAATGGTTTTATTGGAATTTAAACATTTATATTTTTTTGAGTTGTCCGTTAGATTTTGTCATAATTTTAGTTATAACATTCTTATTGAATCTTAATGTTAAGTAATTTTAAATATTTCTTGACTATTTTCAGTTTTGTATTATAGCAACAAAATAATAATGAGACAATCCATATTTGACAACAGCAAAAACATTGCGCTTAAGACATGATCGAACGTACAAAGACTCTATGTAAGAGTTGAGTTGAAAAATAAATTATTGTAAGGGGCAGTTTACTCAGTTGTCTCAGTTAAGGAGATGGGACATAAGTAACCGAGGCTATAGGCTACTTAATTTTGTACGGTCTTTATCTATTCGTATAGAAATAAATTGATATCAAACGTTACTCTTAGATGATTGATCTTATATTGCTAATAAAAAGTATTAGTTCCTTGAACACTATTTATACAATATAATTAAAGTTTTTTTTACACTCTTTTTCCAAAATCAGGCAGAGGCTGTATCTTGTTAGTTATGAACAATTAGAAAAGAGTCCTGAGTATGGATTGTCACTCTCATCTGCAAATTTGGGTCACCAAAGAGAAGGTAACTTTTTACACTGTACAGTGTTTAATATTTTAAGAGACGGAGTGATCTCTAAAGAGATCCGTATGAGATAAGTAGATCCGTATAAAAAAATTGAGTCGAAGACAAGAAAATAAAAATAATTTCTTCTTCGAACTGTCTTGTAATTTATACTCACACGTCCAACTCGCAATATATGCAACAAAAACTACAATAATAAAATGTATAATAGAAAACAGAATATAAACTTATGATACAAACAAATTTGTATAATGTTCTTGTTTAATAATATTATGTCCTGCATATTGAATAATTACAAGACTAACAATAGATTTCAATTATTTGCATTGTCAAAAGCTAGCTTAATAAAACAATTAAATAAAATAAAACAACAGATGGTTACAATTCACATCTTTTTTGCCTCAATAGAATTTAAATTATAAGCGACAATTTGAACAATAAATCCTTTTTACAGGGAAATGAGACCGAAGCTCTATCAATAATTCAAAGGAATATTCCTTTTATTTTCTCAGCTCCAAGTCATTCAATAAGACACCTGGAATGAAATAGGGAACCCATTTAGTTTAGAGGGACCCATTCATATGGACACTGCCTATTTTGCTCTGATACGTAATATGTGTTTCAAATACAAAAATATTACAATAAACAACTTGAAAATAGGTATCGGTTCTCAAGCCACCTAAAGACAGATGATAGATATTTTTACTTTTACTATGTTGGTAGCACTTTTTACAAAACTTATGAAAGATTTAGCAACTAACTTCAAAAATATATTCTGTATTCTGTTTAGACGTTTTTGACATGTATTAAAGTATAGTAAATGAGGAATACTTGTCGGTGAAGTTTTGTGTTCAGTATCTATGGTCTGTTCTACCAATAAATACCAGCTATACCAGTTTACTTCAATAGTTGTAAAGTGGTTTTCTTTAAAACCCTACTAATTTCCAATTATAAGTACAAAGTATAGAGTCGGTATTATACATGGTCCAGTTCGAGCCGGATGAACTTTATTTATAAGATTAGGTCTCACAAGACAGCTACCAAAGTTCTCGCGGGAGACCTGCAACAAAAAAAAACGGAGGCTTACTTGGATGAGCTTACGGAACGCCAATAGAGGGAGCGCCACCAGCAGAGAACCATTACTTCATTCAATCTATAGATAAAGAGCGCCACCAGCGGTTCCATCACCACCACCACCAGCAAAAAACTGGTCAACGTTATTCGTGCTATTCATCGATAAGGGGTGCCACCAGGAATAAAGCACCACTTGAAGTACTCACCGATAGAGGACGCCATCAGCAAATCGATCAATGTGAATGTGGTTTTGTCTAATGATCTGTTCCATCATATTCCAAGAACTAGTGAACCTTCTTAGTAACGGTGTGCCTGTAAGGCTAGAAATTCTTATAGTGATGACTGATTTGTAACACGGTAACCATCGCCTGGCAAATCAGGGCCAATCAAGGTTGATATTTGCCAGGTATAATTCAGGTATCAAAGAGTTTCATGACTCAAATCCTACCTTTTTCAAAATGTAATTAAAATTTAAAACAAAGTTGTTATTCCTGTAAAGTTGAAATTTTTATACAATTTTTGTTATGGGAAGTAAAGTTTAAAAAAATTGACACGCGTTTTCAAGGAGTACACCTGACAGGTTAACCAAAGGTGAAACAAACCAAATTATGTTAAATAAGTGTAGAAATCAAGGGTAAAATATATGTATTTTATTAGTTATGATAAAATGTACGTATATTATCTGATATGTCATCATTACTTTTTCATCATCATGTGATTCTTCATTACTGATTTCATCATCTAAAAAAAAAACTAAGTTTCAATACATTAGTATAATAAAATTACACGTCGGGTCTTGCGGTTATTTGTAAAGAATTCCATATACATATTTTTTATAAAATGGAAAAGTTGTGAACTTGCCAACAGCTTAAATGTGACGACAAACATATTACGTATTAAACACATTACACATCATTGATTTGGAAATTATTTTTCTCTCTTCTTCTTCAAAATTATTAATGTGGTTTGATTTTAACATAGTATTTGTGCAATTATTGTATTTTCTATAGAACTGGCCATGTAAGACAAACATAAAATCTGATGATATTATTATCAGCGAAAAGTTGTCTTAGTTTCATTTTTCAATCTGACAAAATAAATTAAATAAATCCTCAATGGTACAATATAGGCAACGTAATACTCGCGAATTTGAATTTGAATTTTTTTTGCCTAGATAACCTATAAAAGATCAACAGAGTAATTAAATTATTTTTGATTTACCAATATCTCAGAAAACGTAATAGCAAGATATGCTAAATATAAGATTCGATTTGAATCTGTAACATTAAATAAATTGAGCTCCTCAGCAATATTAATGAACGTACAATTATTATAAATAGCAAATACGCCAAATGTCTTAATTAGATACCAGATTAGTGTAAAAGATCACAAATATAAATTACTAAATTTTAAATGTAAAATTTTAAAAGGGAAACTAAAACCAAAATAACTTAGATTTGCAGCTGATATTTTTGGGTTCAAAGTATATTTTAGTGAATTTCAGTCAATAAATAGAAAATAATTTATGAAATCCATTTTATAATAATAAAATGATAGAATCATTAAAATTGTTTTAAAAAAGTTGAATGAGTTTCCCTATGAAATATAATATACAAGTAATTAAGTTTGTATGTGACATGGTTTACTGGTGCTATTAATATATTTTCAGTATTTAATTGATCGTATCGTGTAGTTTTTACCTAAAATTTTACTTTAACAAATCGTTGCTTGGGGAAGTAATAAAAAAATGGTTAAAGTAACAAAAAAAAATTGTAATATATATTAAACGTATTAAATGTTATAAAAAATAAATTTTCCTTATATTATATTTTAATATTTGATCATCATTATTCATGAATGAAATTACCTTCAAAGGGTACGTGACCAAAATATTGAAGAGGGGTTCAATATTTATTATACAGGATGTTATTAATATCGTATTAGTTTGTATCAAGTTTCATAATACATTTTCCGTCCCAATTTGTATACTCTTGAAAATTAAATGGTGTTGTTAGATCGTTTTAGTTATAAATAACCTTGTTTTAAAATATAATAATATTTATATTTATAGCCAAATATATATAAACAATTCAGTTTCCATTAATTAATGATATATCAATTAAGTAGTTAGTAGGTATTGATGTAATTTTTTCTCATATATAGAGATACATATATGATAAACATTTATTAGGGTAATTAGGTACAATCTGTACCTAATAGCTACAAGGTTAGCTATTAGGTACAGATTGTACCTAATTACTAGACTATCACCGATAGGTTGAAGACCTTCGATAAATATAATATGTTTCCACTGAAGGTTTATGCACATTTAATTTATTAAACGAGATAGTGAGAAACAGTCCTCAAATTGTATATATCTATACACCGACAGAATATTGAAAATTTGATAGCCTCTGTAAAATAATTGCTGTAACTAAGCACGTTTATATTGTTAATCATCTGTGTATTAACTACATATTTTTACACTTGCCAATGAGTCGCATAATTATGTGTCATCATACTAATATACAAAATAAAAATTTAAAGAATCCGTTGAGATATACTATTGCGGCAGCCATGCGGTCATTGACATGGGAACTCTGTCGCTCGCTGCCGCGCGTGTTAATTTAATAAAAAGTTATATGGTTTATTATTTGTGTTTCTGTTCTGACGAAGTAGCTGGCTGGCTGGCTGGATGGCTGAAATAGCTAGTTAAAAATATGTAGTGTATGTTTATATAATTCAAGATTGTGTAAAGTGACTCATTGTGGGTTTTACTCGTCTTTATAATGTGTTCAGTGACAGGTAGCTGTATAAATTGTCATATATTCTTACAATGACAGCCAATAATTTGACTTCACAAACTGCTACTACTACTAGGAGCAGTGCATAGATATAAGTAAGAAAAGTTTGGAAGTTATTCCAAACAATATAAGGTCGAACTAACACTTTTGATTGTTCTAATAAGACAGTAGGTATCCTTTAGCCAAATAAATAATATTCCATTAAATAATAATTATGAAAGAAAAACAAATTTTGTGACATTAATTAATAATAAAAAGAATAATAATCAGCTTACCCAGGAAACTTGGGTAAATTTTACAAAACGGATTGTTTTGGTTTGGATATCTATATTAATCCATACTTTTTGAACCTTCCCCAAGGTTTTAATCTCCATACCTGATATTCAAGTTACTCTATGGTAAGGAGACACATTTTATATTGTACTTTGACAAGTAGTCAATAGATGGTGCTGGATAACCGAGACACAGACGAAAAAATTAAATCTGTTAAAAAAAACAGTTTAATCAAAATTCTTCAAATAGTTTTGCATAAAAGCCGGACAACAGACAGACGAAAAAAAAATCAAAATTATATATTTTTGGCTTGTGTTACTTCTATGAAGACTCCCTCAGGGGTATTTTTTTAGTTTTTATTCAATGTAGAATGTACTTCTACAGTCTTATTAAATATAGATTTATTCTTAAATTAAATTTCATTTTCAGTCTGTAGCAAAACTTTTATTATAATGTATGCCAAACAATTATATTTACATTATTATTTTTTTTTAATTTCAAACCACTGTTTACCAATTAATTTACATTACCTCTTTGGTTCAAATTACCTATATCTCAGGATGGAATTTTATTACCTATATCTCAGGATAGAATTTTGGTATGATATGTCCAAAAAGAGTAAATTTGTACTTAAATTTAGAAACTACACCAACTATTGAACAATAATGTAAATACTTAACGTTTTTTAAGATGGTTTTTTAAATAAGGGTGTTATTATCTTTTTATTTTTTAGTCCGTTTTTAGTTAAGTCCTTGTTAATGTGACAGCATTAAAAAATATAAATATCGTTTCTATTAACAATAGTATTTTATCGGATCACGCTTAGTTTTATTCTAATTTGCTATCATATATCAAGAATATATCTGACTCGAAAGTTAACACTATAAGATAGTGAAATTAATAAATAGGGTACAAGAGTAGAGACTAGTTCTTACCGATTTGATTCCGTGGATTTAATTGTTTGTTTGTTTGATATGTCTGATTTTTAATTGTTCAACGTTTGACCATGTAAAATTAAACCTTTCCTTTGATCGACAATGAATTTTTAACACCATTTCAATAAAAAAAACTGTACATTTCAACTAAAAAGACAAATTAATAAGCTTATGGTTCACACTAACTGTAGCTATTTAAGAACCCCTTATGTGTTTTAATTCATACAGCAAAATTTTTCATGTCATATTGAATATTTGTCAATATGACATGGTCTGTGAAAGACGTCACTGATGAGTGTAAGTGTCAAAAGTTTATAAGTTCACTATGAGCACAGTATACTATAAACAATGAGATAACGATCGGTGTATGATCAGTGGATGATCTATTAGCATGAAAACTAACTTTTATAACTGAATCCAACGATAAGGTCTCGTTTCTTTATATTAATTTTACATTGTCGTCGAAATATCTATATATAAATTATAATAAATAAATATAAATATCTAACAAAATGAAACACGACGTTAATAAAATATTCTAGAATTTTATATTTATATTCTAAATAGACTATGTATTTTTTTAGATAAATAGCAGTTACGTTGACATTAAATAAAAAAAAATGCTAACTTTCCAAATCAAGCTAAGACAACCAACTCATGATCTCTAATGTTAATACTAGATTTTTATTATGATTATATTGAAAATTTGCAATGTTTGTTTCTTTATCTAAATGAATACTTTTTTATGTGTATATTTAAAAGTATTCATTTATGTACTATTAGCAGATTATGTATATTTTATAGTTTTGTTTTATTTTATTTGCCTGAGGCCCTTGAAGCCCTTGAACGATACGAGGGTGAGATAAAAATAACACAAGTTATCATTATTTATTATTATAGTTAAGGATCCCGTGTATATTATTATTAACTTTTTAAAATTATCAAATCTAGGTTTATATAATATTTATTTCACGTTTTACTTTGAATTTTATACTGTATATTTTTCAAACTACGATCTCCTTACCGGTTTTAAAATAAGATTCCTTCTTTAATTCGAGAATTCGCATATATGCAACTGCTACTTAATTGTTAATTTGCAATATCCACACAATTTATTGTCGTGATATATGCGTAGTATAGTTAAACTATTCAATAAGATAACTCCATCGTTGTAAGGTCATCACGACTTCCTTTTTATAAATGTAAAAATAAAATAGAGAACAACAGTTCCTGTGTCCTGTGTTCTTCAATAATCAGCAGTTTTCATAATTTTGTAAAATAATGTTTATTTTAATACTGTGTATGTGTGGTGTATTTTTAAAAATAGAATCTGCTAGAATTTTGGGAATTTTTCCAATCCCATCGATAAGCCACCAAGTGGTATTCCGTCCTTTGATGAAGGAATTAGCCAGTCGTGGTCATGAAGTTGTAGTTCTGACAGCAGATCCAGCTTATCCAAATGGAACAGGTCATCCAAATTTAAAAGAAATAGATGTACATGATATTTCTTATGATAATTGGAACAAAATAATTAAATCAGGTGCATTAAATAATAAGGACCAAACAACACATATCAAAATTGCGTATGAACAATTAGCTATTATTTTTGAAAAACAAGTGACATCATCTCAAGTGCAATACCTTATTAATGACAAGAAACAAAAATTTGATCTTTTATTTACTGAATCTTGTTTGAGACTATCTTTAAGTTTTTGGTATTTGTATAAAGTTCCTATCATCGAAATTAGTTCTTTAGGTCCTCTTTTTGGAACTTTTAATAATATTGTATCTCCTATACATCCTCTAGTCTATCCTTTGGCTATTCAACAAAAAACTTTGGAATTGACAATCTGGGAAAAGATTTCAGAATTATATTCTTATTATGGCATCAGTCGCACATTCCATCATTTAGAACAAGTGGAAAATAAATTATTGAAAAAATTATTTGGATCTGAAATACCAGATCTGGAAGAGTTGAAAAAGAACGTTCATATGTTATTTTTAAATATTCATTCGCTATGGGATTTTAATAGGCCTGTTCCACCAAACGTCCTATATTTAGGAAGCTTACACTTACAGAAAAAAACACCCACAGAATTACCACAGGTAAGGTAATGATTAATAAACTGATATACCAAAAAATGGCTAAATTTTAATGGTGGTAACAATTTTACAGCAAAAAGGTTGGTTGTTTAAAAGATTCTGCAATTTAAAAATAATATGATAGTTAGTGTTTGAAAATAAATTATTAAATATTATATTAATTCTGATATAAGTGCTTTATTATTAGTGTAAGTGCTGAAATGTGATACCAGTAAAAATATATACATTAGTGCTGGTGCATCCAGCGATACAACGAACGATTCAAATCTACGACTTTTAACTCAAAATAGTAATTACAATAAGCTAGTGGTAGTGGACATGGTGGTGGCTTAACAGCTCTATTAATCGAATGACAAGAAAATTATCTATTGTTGGGGATAATTTTATTAACAGGTAATTTGTTTTAGGAATTGAAATCCTTTTTTGATTCTTCGATTCATGGCGTTGTTTATATGAGTTTTGGGACAAACGTAATGCCGTCATCGTTGCCTAAAGAGATCATTAAAAAAATCACAAAGGTGTTTTCTGAACTGCCATATGACATTCTATGGAAATGGGATAGCGACAAACTACCGGTTCATTCTAAAAACGTTAGAATTTCAAAATGGTTTCCACAATCCGACTTACTAAGTATGTTTGTCGTATTAGACTATTATCTTGTTTGTTTATTATGTATAGGATTTTTTTAAATAACCTTTTTTTTAGATAGCATTTTAACTTTTACAACATATTTTCTTCTAATATAGGACACCCAAAACTGAAATTATTTATAACGCAAGGTGGACTACAATCTACTGATGAAGCCCTCACAGCTGGAGTACCACTTGTTGTTATACCAATGCTTGCTGATCAATGGTTTAATGCAGAACAATATGAATTTCACGGTATCGGTAAAAAGTTGCTTATTGAGGATTTAAACGAAAACTCATTTAAGGAAGCTATTCAAAGTGTTATAGGAAATCAGAGGTATGCTATGTGTCTCTATAAATTACTACAACATCATATAATACTTCTTATCTTGTTAAAAATATTTATAATAATTTTAGCTATCGTCTCAATGTAATCCGACTTCGTTCTATAATGCGTGATGAGAATCAAACTTCCCTTGAAAAAGCTGTTTGGTGGACGGAGTATGTATTACGACACAAAGGTGCTGTCCATCTCAGAGCCCGCGAAGCCCACATGCATTGGTCAGAATATTATGAAATTCGTTTAATATGCTTATTACTAGGATTTTTAATAATTTTAATCGCCCTAGGATGTGTTGGTGTAAGATTAATTAAACAACAACTGATTAACTCGCACGGTAAGCAAAAAGTAAATTGATTAATTTTTTATCTAGGTTATAAACAATTTGAATTCATTGTTAATATTATTGTTAAGTCATTTATTAAGTAGCTATAAAACTCACACACCAATAAACGATTTATTCACATATTAGTATCGAAATTAATGTTGTATAGATAGTGTATAAGCTTAAAGTGTGGTTATCTTTTCTATAAAATTACCACAGGCTGATAATTTTGTTATTCACAGATTGTAGTCCAAGTCTGGGTGTACTATGTTTCTATTATTTGTGTTTTGAAAACCCCCGTGTAAGATTTACTCTCGTGTTTGAACGCTGCAGGTTTACAGGTTGTAAAGCCGTAATATATATATTTAATTATATTTGTGTAATTTAATAAGGCATGAAAAAAAATTTTGCATACGAGAATTGAGTGTTATGGTAGTTTTCTAGATTACGTTAGTTATGTAAAGTAAATGCAAAATACATGTTTATAATATACTATATACATAAAATACACATAGCATAGTTTATTAAAAATGATATGTTGATTAAATATCCAGGGATTTAAAAAAAAATATGCTAGTGACACATATTTTTAAGTTTAAGTTTGTATATAGTTTTGTGTGTTATCGAAAGACTCAACGTATACATGTATATATTTTTTGCCTTTTCTATAACTACAAAACGTCAATCAACTTTTATAGAATTTATAATAATAATATTGTCTGTAATTGTGAATTAATGTCTTACAGTAACAGTTACTAAGTAAAACATACTTATTAGTGGCCGAAATTTGAGCGTGATTTTAAGTTTAATGTTTTTGATCAAATTTCTTTTACATTAAAATAACTAATACTTGTCATCGTATTCTATGAAGAAGAGTATATATATATATAGAGAGTTATATTTCGAAGAAGAAGAGTATGATAGTGTACGTAATATTATTTTCCTTAATTTAATGTTTCAAATGCATCATTATATACAAATATTAGTTTTCTGCACTTCTTCACAAAAACTTTAACAGTCAGAAAATTTCATACTCCGCATATTCCGTAAAAAGAAATGGAAAGTGTTTGCTTCACATTTAACATTGATATAACTTTTTTGTACACATATTTAAAAAAAAACATTTATTTAACAATGATTGAAACAAGCTAAAAAAAATAAAAAGAACCAATAAAGCCTACATAGTGGACACTAAAAGATCAAACAAATATTTATATTGTTGTTTTAAAATAATTCAGATTATTGTTCCATATGTTGTAATAAAAATTGATTATTATCATATTATTTTATTTATTTATATAAAAAATAAGTTGGTAGAGTCTATGCCAATTGATTTTTCATACTATTCTCATTATCATTAAAATTTAATCTATAAATGTTATAAATATATATAAATAATTAGTATGTTATATTCATTTATTTTTCTATGATTGTAAAAATTATATTATGTAAAAGAAAATATCGATACTTTATGAAAAAGACCTAAGACGGAAAATTTTTTCAAGTATTCGTACTCAGCTACAATAAACCACCATCTAAGGTTGGTAAAATACGAAGGGTGTTTCAAAATCAAATTTCCCGAATCACAGGATAATAAATTCAAAGTCTGTAGCAAAAAGAAAAAGCGGTTAAGAAAATATACGGCAGTGGAGAGCGTAAGTAAATTCCATGTATCACAATATTACTTTGATAAAAAAAATATATATGAAGAAACATAATATGTTTGGTATAACCGTATTCTCTATTTTTTTTTAACAAAATTCCTATAAAATTGAAGTGAATAAACGGGTGTAGAACAATATTTTTACAAATTATGAAACAAGAATATAATATTCCATATTTATAAAAATAACTTTCTTGGCTTAATCAAGATTAAAAATTTCGTGAAAACCGTTAAAAATTCATAAAGCTAAGCCGTACACCAAGTTTGTGAACCAACCTAACAAGATTCCGCGACAATTACAAAGGCAATTTCCCCACAAATTTCTGGAAGAACCGTCTGATTAATGGAGAAAAAGTTAAGTCAAATTGGATGTAATTGAAAAATGTTGCTTTCGGACCGCCAGATAAAATTATTTTAATCTATGCAAATAACTTGGACTTTGTTGTTATAAAAGTTTGGTGTCTGAGAGTAAAATTACATTTAAATTTCTTTACTTTTCTTCACTCAGAGCACCGAAGTGAAGTTTGTATTTAATAGGATATTTTTATAAACCATTTTAGAAAGAATCAAACACAAATTTATATTATTTTTTCTCAATATAAATGTATGTCACCATTAAATTAAATATTTTTTAGGAAAACATTTAAAAGATAAAAGATTTTGTTATAACAAAGGCCACAATTTATTAAAACTTTTTGGTAGGTGCCTGATAAATAAACACCTATTTTTTTAATTTATTTTATACATAAAATTGATTAATTCTGTCTATATTAATCATAGTAAGATCGCTTTTTTAACGGGAATAAATAGTAATAATAAAAAGTGTATAAGTCGTTTATACTTGTTAAAAATTTCAAAAATAAAAAAGTTACAGTAATGTACTAACTTTAATTTTTCAAGTAGATATTTATTATAATTACGTGTCTTGTTTTTGTTTACTACAACTGTCAATTCATTAAATAAGGCAATAAAAATTGATATTTGTGACTACAATTCTTAGTTGAATCTTTTTAAGGCAGTTATTAAAAATACAAACCAATATAAAGTATTTTGTTTAGTTTGCGCACCGTTCCTTTATTTTATTTTAAGATGATGATTCGTACTAGAAGAGTATTTTTACGCCATGACCTCATATTATACATATTGTTAATCTAATAAGAATAAGTCTAAAACTAATTTCTGAATTAATAAGTTAAAGAAGATTACTCAGTTTTATGAGAACGTCTCTCTTAGTTTTTAGTTAGTGTTGCTGATAAAATATATCACATAAAAATAAATAAGGAAATGGTAATAAATGTGAATATTTTGAAAATATTTAATAGTAATAATGGTAAATTAGAATTCAATACTTCTATAACTTTACAAACTCCATCATGATATAAATAAATTATATGATGGTGGAGTTTGTAAAGTTATAGAAAAATAAAAAAAATGTTGTATGTTAATATTGCCTGCTTCATGGCTAGATTTTTTAAAGTGTCCAATCATATAACGTGATTAAATTAATCATGTTATTAAGAATATTTATCATGATATTTCATTTCGTCATGAAAATTATTTTATTTGGTAAAGCAAATTACAAAAGACAAACAAAGAATTTTGAAATTAATTATTAATGCAAATGTCCTCACAATATCACAAAATTTGTCATTTTATCTATACTATAATATTCATATAAGAGTAAAGTTTTTTATGTAATAAATTACCTCAATCAGAAATAAGAATATACAATCTGCCCCAAGAGGTTCAATTTTCCAAAATTCCGTAAACTGAAATACAAAAATTAAAAAAAAAAAAATTACATAGCATGTCTAGTATCAGAATTTATGAACACAGTAAAATTCCAAAATCATCTAACACTCATCCAAAAACAGTTCACCATTTTACATTGTGACGTTGTCCTCTCTCAGTAATATAAATTAATGTTACTTACTTTTGAATACATATACATGTGATTGTTCATATATACTTTATAACATATATTAAATACTGCATAATAACTTTATATGTAATTATAATTACGCTTAATATATACCTATATAAGTAACTGATAATATTATGTATATATATTATAATTTGTTGTACATTTATTATACATATCTTATGCAAATATACAATTGAATGTTATGATATAAAAAAAGTCCTTCTTCTATTTATAAAATGCCAAACAATGTGCGGTTATTGCTTTATAGAACACTCATAAAATTTGCCCTTTTGTACGCTAAGTCATTATTTATACATTTCTCGTAAATATACTTTCAAATGATTAAGTCGGATTTCGGATAATGATAGATATGAAAGAGCCGACTTACGCTTGATCCAATAAACCCAGTAAATGCGATTTATATTGAATGATGCCATTAAGGAATCAGTATTAATTATTTTTCCAAAAGATATATTTCTATATATTAATTTTTATGTAAGAATACATATTTATTTTATATAAGAACATTGTTATATATTTTTTATAATGGAATCAGGCAAATTGGTCATTGTTTTCCGATTAATATTATAATAATTATATTTATTTATATAAATACAAGTCTATGTAATATTAATCGGAAAAAAATGATTAAACAATTATAAATGTAAGTAAATATAGAATGAAAATTCCACCGACACGGACAGTGATTCGAACCCGTCTCTGGGAAACCGTCCTGGGTTCAAAGAATCACAGATTTTCATGTATTAAACCTTAAATAATACTTCATAGCCATAAAATAGTACTTCTTAAATATAAACACGCAAATACAAAAAAAAAAACATTATTTCAATAAATTGCCCAAATATGTCATGAAATTATGGAATATAAAATGATCACATTCACGTGTTTTGGTGTTCAAATTATATTTATTAAAAGGCAGTCATTTACTTACAAACAATTATTCTGCAGAATATGTTCCTGTAACTATCTTTAAGGTTTTCTCATTTAGCATTCTCAGTCTCAAATTAAGGCACTATGTATTATATTATTTTGAATCACTTAAGTTACAATCTTTTAATGAAAATAATAGTAAATGTAAGAGCAATGAAGAATAAAAAGTGGCGTGTTCCTTTGTTATAGTATTCTATGATACCCTGCTTTTCCAGTACCTGCAATTTCTGTCACATATCTTAAATGACTGAGACTAAACGGTCAATACTTCAAGATAGTATATAAGATATAAGAGTATCCATTAAGTTACTTGCTAATTTATTTTCGTAGATCTCTCTGATGCTTCACAAATGCAATGTTTTCCCATATGATATAAATATATTTGAATTTCACCTTAAATATACGTACGTACTTGTCAAGTAAAATAAAGTAATAAAAAAAAACTCTACAGCCGTTGCTGCTGAAGACACTCCACAAGTGTTTTAATTCATACTGCAGTTTTATCTATACTATTATTTAATATTTAGAGGATGTTTCAAGATTTATTTAGAGTATTTCTATACAATGTAATTATATAATTGACAATGATTAAAAAAAAATCATATGACAAGCCCGCTGAGTTTCTTTCGCCAGCTCTTCTCAGGTCAGTGACAATGAATTTCCCGAGCTGGGGATAGCTGTGACAATGAAAGACTGTTTTGTATATAACTTACTTTCAATAAATATTTTTGATTTTTTGCTTTGATTTGATTTATACCGTATTATGTACAATATGCCAATGTACAATATGTACTACGGGTGTAATCTTTGAAAGACGTCACTGCTGAGTGCAAATGTCAAGGGTGAAGTCTACAATGCTATGCTGTAGCGATCGACGTGTTTGTGAGATGATTTAAGAGTGATAGGTCCCGTTCTCCAATATTCACCTCACCGTCTTTGTTGGATATCTAACAAAACAAAATACTTGGTAATTAAAATATTACAAATTAATAATTATTAATAACTATGTAATTTTGTATATAAAATACAAGTAAAAAAGCTAACAAAGAACGATCAGACTTGTCACCATCAAAGGAATTACGGCCAGATATTAATTTATATATTCTATATTGAATTTTTATAAAATGTATGAAATAATACTTTTATTATAAGTAGGTAACGTCCACTATCATTGACCTAATCTTTTCTACGTGTCCTAAGAAACTTTTGTTTTTTATTACTCATACAACTTACTATTTAGTAGGTCACATTCAAAATATATACCTTAATGTAATACACATAAAAAAATATTATTTATTGCGCTAAAGGGACCTTAAGCCGCTGATGAGGCTTTCAAAGCTGGAGTACTACTTGTTATAATACCAATGCTTGCTTATCAATGACTTAATGAAGAATAGTATGAATTTCACGGTATCGGTAAGAAGTTGGTCATCGAAAATCTAAATGTCACTTTTAGAGTGTTAAAAGTATTGTGAGATATGTATTGTCTCTAAATAAATACAACTACTACTATTTATATTATAAACTGATTATCTTAATTATATTTATTTAAAAGTACCCTTTTTTATAATTCTTGCTTTCGTCATACTGGTATTGGATTTCGTGATATAGATTATAGTGCATGTTGAAAAAAAACTACCCTTGATAAAGCTGTTTATTGTACGATATAATTACTAATATACGAGTACTAATATAGCTCGCGGCTCCCACATGTCTTGGACAGAGTGTTATTTTAAAGTTAATTTCATATGTTTATCTATAATTATTTATAATTTCACTATATTGTGTTATTGTAAAATTAATTAATTAACACAGTTGAACTACTCGCGTGTTAAACTAAAAGTACATAAATAGTCTTTTAATTCAGCCTTCGAACAATTTTAATTCGTTTTATGTATTAATTAGACATAAAACTCATCACACTAATAGTTTTTAAAAATTATTAATTCAGCTATTAATATCGAATTTCATGTTATGATGGGCTGCAAGTTCACTGGTTGGTTCTTACAGTTTTTCTGATTTAAGTATAAATAATTAGTGTTTTATTTGTAATTTACATATAATAAAAATACTTGAGAAAAAATATTTGTTCTCCTCGATGTAAGCAAGAACAATCACTGCTATTTTTTCGTCACAGTGCGTTGTTGTACGCCATCTCTTTGTATATACCAGATTGTATGTCTGTTCTTTGGACGATTCTTAAATGGGTAAATTATTGCGAATATAATATCTATACCAGTCGATAATTTTAGTATTTTGCATATCTGTACAAATAAAGTTTAATTTGTTACGTTTAGTTCTATGCGTGTACGTATAATTTAGCATTTCTTTAAATTATATTTCAACTTGATTATTATTTAAATTGTTTTGTTGTGATTTTATTGTATAGTAAAACAGTGAGAAGTAAATATGTTTTTTAATATACCTTTAAAAATAAACGATACAAAAAAACATAACATTTTTTTTTAAATATTTTCAATGTTAATATCAAGACTTAAGTTAAAAAATGATTTAATTTTCATAATATTTGTCCCGTGAAATATAACATGCAATGATGCACAGATCTTTTGGGTTTACCTTCCTAGTGCGAAAGGAGAGATTTTTAGTTCTTCGTAAATTTTTATCACGCTTTTATATTTAATAATCATTTGAGATTTTTATTGAATTTTGATAAATATCACTTACTACCTGCGTTTGATGAAATTATTTGGTTATCTTTGGTTTACTGTTTAGTTGACAAAGTTGCCAAGAACAATTTATGTTGTAACTAATTATATGAAATTAAATTTCAATTTTAAATATCTTTTTTGGTTCCCCATCTTACTTAAAATATTATTTATATTTCCTTAGTAAATGAGACAAAAAAGAAAATGATGAAGAATTGATAGGAGGTCCTCTTGAATTGACAGTGCCTTAAGTCCAAAACAAATTGATAAAATTTGGTAAGCAAGGAATCCATGGTAATATTAGGTATCAGCGGTATAGTGACAATAAAACAAATAAAACAATAAATTAAAAAAAATAAACATTGACAGTTAAGTAAGGGGATTTCATTAATTTATGGACAAAACATAATACAGCCGCAAAGCGTAACCTTCCATAAATTCCATAAATAATCCTTACCATAAATTGCAAGTCCACCAATAAATGTGCCATATGTCCCACCAACTCATACTACTAGCCTAGAAATATAGAATAAACCACATATATTCAGAGTCATATTTAGATCATGGTGATATAATTCACCATGATATCCCTTCACAAGCGCTAATTATGTTCCAATATTCTTCAAAGTGATGTTCAAAATAATATTCAAGACATATATTCTCAACTTATTGTACCTATACAAACATGCACTTCTATCCTACGAAATGAAAGTGTATACATAGTGTATGCATATACCAAATTTCAGCATGAATTTCTGCACATAACAAATTTCAGTAATTTCAGTACATAACAAATATCAATATGAATGTCTGATATTTTTTTGAGTCATGCTTGCGAAACTTGTGGTCTGAACGATCTGAGAGAACCAGTTTATATATATTTATAATATAATATATGTTTAGTAATATAGATGACACCTGACATATAAAACAATGTTGCAAGCAACTTATATTCTAAAATTAATGTGTTACACAATTTCATATATACAAAATATTATATACACGTAACGGTTTGCAATTGATGTTTTTAAACTATCGCGATTTATGCACATATTAAACTTATATCGTGTCTATTTTGCGATAAAAAAATACTTTTTTATTTCCCGACGTTTCGGCCGAATTTCATCAGCCGTGGTCACGGAATTACTAATGAAGTTGATTTTTTAACGTAAAATAGATCCAATCTTATATTGGAAATTGATTTTAATATTGAAATTAATTTACATGAGTAAATTTAATATCATTATAATCATCATTATTTACCTGCGCTTTTCAAAATAATTTTAAAGTCGTCACAAACTATCAAAGTTTATTTTACACTTTTCTATCATAAGTCATCACCTCATAGGAAAATTCCTTTTTTATCATATTTTTGACTCCATGTATGAATACATTGATTACCTCTTCACTTATTACTATCCAAATAAATATTTAACATTCTTATTGTTTCACTTTTTTTCCGCAACAGAAATATTTTTTACCTTTTTTATCACTGGTATATCCAGTTACTGGGAGACTGTTTCTTTTTGAAAAAAAAATACTATTATAGTTTTTTATTAACACTGTTATTGAAATGGTTAAATATATGTTATGATAAAAATCATTTTATTTTCATACGTCGCTAGAATGTTAACAGTTGAGTAAACAGAAATAGTCACATCTGAATACTTTAAACGAAGTAACATATATTTTTAGAAACGAGTCGTGCCTTGTTAAGAATGTTGTTAGTGCTGTTTAAAAATATGTCTACGTTAAATCAGGTGATAGTTAGAGTAATTTTAATAACAATGGTTTTAAAATTAACCCAAACTGCAAAGATTTTAGGTGTATTTCCAACGCCTTCCATAAGTCATCAAGTTGTGTTTATGCCTTTAATGATAGAATTAGCAAGTCGTGGCCACAAAGTTGTTGTCATTACAACGGACCCAGTGTTTTCTGAAGATAATCGGCCTTCAAATGTTATAGAAATTGATATGCATAATATATCATACCCTTTTTGGAAGACACAACTAGAAAAATTAAAAAGTGGGAATGAAATGACCTTCTTCAGGCAAGTTGAGGTGGGAAAACAAATGATTTTTCGAACATTTGATAAGCAGTTTGAGAGTGAGAGAGTTCAAAATATCCTAAATGACCAGAATATCAGCTTTGACTTGGTAATTGTTGAATCGTATTTTAGAATGGCGATTGCATTAACACATCGTTATAAGTGTCCAATGATTCAAATCAGTTCCTTTGGTGCATCTTACACCAGTTATGAGATGATCGGTGCACCTCATCACCCTTTATTATATCTTATCTATATACTTGACAATATGGGATACAATACATGAGGTTTACGTCGATCTAGTTTTAACAAAAATGGTGTATTCTGATGAGGATTTAAATAACAAAGTTGCTCAAAAGTTTTTACCTGGAACCCCAAGATTAAGTGAATTAGACCCAAATAATCAAATGTTATTTTTAAACATACATCCGATATGGGAAGGATTGAGACCAGTTCCATTAAATGTTGTCTATATATCAGGGATACACTTAAAATCAAAACAAGACATGTCTGAGGTACGGGTAACCTATTTAAGATATTTTGTAATATATCATTGATTGTATTTATAATTACATAAAATTAAACAACACAATTGCTAATCAATACGATCATTAAGTGGAAAATAGTATTATCAAATAATATTAAGCAGGTATGTTTTATTTTTTTTTAGGATTTAAATAATTATTTAGATTCCTCAATTAATGGCTCTATTTACATAAGTTTTGGTAGTAACGTGAACACATCAAATTTACCTAAAGAATTTATTCAAATATTTGTTAACGTTTTATCAAAACTACCTTACAATACCTTAAAAAACAGAAAATATCAAAATCGCAAAATCGTGGCCACAAAATAAAATTCTGAGTAAGAAACAACTTTCAGTTTTCAATAGTATTTGTTCCTCACTTACTTAATGATATTATATATCTTGAGATAAAAAAAAAAACTATTTAATGTGGTTGAGATAATAGAAAGTGAGAAGCCAGGCAACAAAATGTTAAATTTATGAATAAACTACTGAGAATTTAAAAGTTGCAGGTCATTCGTTTTAGCATTGATAATGTTTTTATTAAAATTCAACAAATAATAATAATAATGTTAATGTATTTATTGAAAATCTAACTTTATTACAGATCACCCAAGCATCAAACTATTTATCTCTCAAGGGGGCTTACAATCTACTGAAGAAGCTATCAGTGCCGGCGTACCACTTATTGGAATTCCAATGTTATTCGACCAGTGGTTGAACACAGAAAAATATGTACTTCATCAAATAGGTGTAAAATTAGATATCGATAATATTAATGAGAATAAGTTAGCTACTGCAATCAAACAAATATTGAATGATGAAAGGTATGTCAATTTTATATATTAGAACAAAGTGAATGCGACTAAAACTCAAACTTAACAAAAAAAAAAACGTAAATATTTATTATTAACGAATTAATAAATGATAAGCATTTTTTTGCAGCTACAGTAATAATATTAAAAAGCTTCGAACACTGATAGAAGACAAACCATTTACTTCATTAGACCATGCCATCTGGTGGACTGAACATCTAATACAACATAAGGGCATTTTAGACCTTCGTAGTCCTGCAGCAAGCTTGACATGGGTTCAATATTATGAAGTGGATTTGATTTTATCGGTAATAATCTGTTTAATGATGTTATTATTTTTAATATATTATTCAGTTTGGGTATTGTTTCAAAAGCTTAAATAAATCTTAAAGTAAAAAAAAAAATAAAGCGTTATATTTGTTTCTTTTATAATTTAAACTGTTGCCAGATCAAATAATAAACTATCTACCACTACTTATTTTTTACAAATCCGTGCATATAAGTTTAATAGTTGTTCCGCAAACAATTTTTGGGGTTAACGGGCTAAAAACAAGGACATTTTCTGAACTATAAACATCCTTTAGGTAAATTAAGATATTCATTATGTACATATATGGGGTGCCAAATTCAATCAAATCTATCCAATAGTTTTATATAAAGTAAGCATAGATCAAATCTGTTTTGCTTTTCCCTTCAAAATGACAGAATTATCTTGTTTACTGTGTTTTGACGGGGGGCAATAAGTAATAACCGTTTCAAATATTATGACAATCCATTCGGTGGCATTTTCGCTTTTGAACCGACAAAGAGATAACCAAATAAAAAGAGAATAATTGCAGAAATTAATAAAAATATTTTCTACTATCTTACTGTGCCTATGAAATATTTATCATATTAATCTCTTTAAGTAAGTAAAACAACTTGTGAACAGTATTTTTTATTATTATATCATAAGGTTAGATGATAGTTTTCTAAACTTTTCCGCGTTAGTTTTAATGAAATTCGATGAAGCCGGACAATTCCTCCCCGGACAAAATCGGGGAAATGATTCTTCGATTTTGCTCGGGCCGCCCGTCGTATCTGGGGCGGGCATAACACTGCGTTCCGTGTTCACCGAGGGCAAACGACGAGCAAACACAGCGGCACCCCGTTCCACCCTGAATGTGGACTTTTGCAACATCCGGGGACTTCACTCCAACTTAAACGCCGTCCACTATCATCTTGAGACGGCGCAGCCGGCCTTGTTGTTTTTGACGGAGACGCAGATATCTCAACCTAGCGACACAGCGTACCTATCATACCCCGGGTATAAACTTGAACATCATTTTATACCACACGCCGGGGTATCTGTGTTCGTAAGGGAGGATATCTGCTACCGTCGCCTTCAGTTTTTTGAAGGTCGGGACCTGTCTTTACTTTGGCTGCGCGTCGACATGGACGATCGTGTCAGAGTCTACGCGTGCCTCTACAGGTCCCATAGTGGTAATGCAGAAACGGAGCAACTCTTGGGCCATGTCCAGGCGAAGATTGACGACCTGCTTTCACAGGTTCCCTCCGCTGAAGTCATAGTCCTTGGGGACTTCAACGCGCACAATACCGACTGGCTAGGGTCACGTGCCACTGACTACGCGGGGAGATCTGTTTTTAACTTTGCTCTGGCAAATGGACTGTCCCAATTGGTTCAGACGCACACTCGTCTACCAGACGTGGACAGCCACATGCCCTCTTTGTTGGATCTTCTGCTGACTACACATCCCGGAAAGTACCAGGTCATTGTCGAGGCCCCTCTAGGGTCCTCTGATCATTGCCTGGTACGGAGTGTGGTGCCAATCCAACGTCCGGCTCGCACAAGACCCGCGACCCGACGCGTCTGGCACTACAAGTCAGCGGATTGGGATGGACTGCGGTCCTTTTTTGCGTCCTACCCATGGGGGCCGATTTGTTTCCCTTCCAATGATCCCAGTGACTGCGCTGCGGCTGTAGCTGAAGTGATACTACAGGGCATGGAACTTTTTGTGCCAAGCTCTGTGGTGCCACTTGGTGGCAGATCGCGGCCTTGGTTTGATGCGTCTGTCAGGGCTGCAGCAGCCGGCAAACGGCAGGCGTATCGTGCTTGGGCTAATGCGTTAGTCACCAAGGATCCGAACTCTAGAGATCTGAAGAGGAAATATAATCGTGCCTCCAGATTCTTCAAACGGCAAATAGCTAGAGCAAAGTTCAAGCATGTCGTCAAAATCGGGGAACAGCTGGCAAAGTACCCACCTGGCACGCGCAAATTTTGGGCGCTATCCAAGGCCAGTCTGGGCAATTTTTGCCAGCCGTCCCTACCGCCATTGCACACGGGGAATGACTCTCTGGCCCACACGGCAAAAGAGAAAGCCGATCTCTTGGGCACTCTTTTTGCCTCAAACTCGACTTTGAACGACCAAGGGAAGACACCGCCTACCATCCAGTGGTGTCAGAGCTCTATGCCGGAAATAATTTTCAGGCAAAAAAATATACGACAGTCTCTGTTTTCCTTAAATGTTCATAAGTCGAGTGGGCCGGATGGGATTTCCCCATTGGTGCTACGAACATGTGCTCCTGAGTTGACTCCAGTGCTAACGCGTCTATTTCGGTACTCCTATATAAAAGGCGTAGTCCCGGTCTCATGGAAGAGCGCCTTTGTCCATCCGATCCCTAAAAAAGGGGATAGCTCAGACCCAGCTAACTACAGACCTATCGCCATCACCTCTCTACTCTCCAAAGTCATGGAGAACATCATCAACCGACAGCTCCTGACGTACCTCGAGAATCACCAGTTGATCAATGACCGGCAATATGGCTTCCGCCATGGCCGATCGGCTGGTGATCTTCTTTTATATCTTACGCATCGTTGGGCTGCGGTTGTTGAGAGCAAGGGAGAGGGTCTGGCAGTTAGTCTGGATATAGCGAAAGCCTTCGATCGTGTATGGCACAAGGGGCTTCTTTCGAAGCTTCCTTCCTATGGGCTTCCCGAGAGTTTGTGCAAGTGGATTACCAGCTTTCTCACTGGGCGGAGCATACAGGTCGTTCTCGACGGTTTTTGCTCGGACCCCAAGGCCGTGAACGCAGGTGTACCCCAAGGCTGCAAGCTATCCCCAACCCTGTTCCTCTTGCATATCAATGATATGTTGGATATTTCCAACTTACATTGTTATGCAGATGACAGCACTGGGGATGCGGTATATTCCGGCCGTGCAGGTCTCTCTCGGGAAAACGTCGACGAGTGCCGAAAGAAACTTGTGTCTTCTGTAGAGACTTCCTTGGGGATGGTCTCAGAGTGGGGTGAACTGAACCTCTTTCAGTTTAATCCCCAAAAGACACAGGTTTGCGCGTTTACCACTAAAAAAACCCCAATTGTCGTATCGCCGCTCTTCGAAAGCACACCCCTCAACGCCTCGCCAAGTATCAGTATACTGGGCCTCGACATTTCGAGCGACTGTCAGTTTCGTGGTCATCTGGAGAGCAAGGCCAAACTTGCCTCGATGAAATTGAGTGTAATCAATAGAGCGAGGCAGTATTTCAATCCTGGCCAAAGACTTGCGCTCTATAAGGCGCAGGTCCGAGCACATATGGAATACTGCTCTCATCTCTGGTCCGGTTCACCCCAATATCAGCTTCTACCTTTTGACCGCGTACAGCGGAGAGCCGTTCGAATTGTCGGGGACCCAGTGCTCTGTGAACGGCTGGACTCTTTGGCATTGCGTAGAGACGTGGCTTCTTTGTGCGTTTTCTATCGCATTTACAACGGGGAGTGCTCCGAAGAGCTTTTTGATCTGATGCCCGCGGCCGAATTTCACCACCGCACAGCACGACATCGCCTGCAATACCATCCTTACCACCTGGATGCATGGCGATCCTCTACTGTGCGGTTTTCAAGAACATTTTTTCCACGTACCACAAAGATGTGGAATGGACTTCCTTCGGCGGTGTTTCCAGATCGATACGACATGGGTACCTTCAAAAAAGGCGTTTATACCCACCTCCAAGGCCGGCAACGCTCTTGTGAGTCCTCGGAAGTTGCAAGAGTTCGTGGGCGGCGGTGATCACTTCACACCTGTGATCCGCACGCTCGTTTGCCCTCTTATAACATAAAAAAAAAAAAATAAAAAAAAAAAATAGTTTACAAGTTTCTCCTGAGTTTTATATAGAAAATGGACTGCAACATCTTTCCGTGACACTTATCGTGTCATAGTTTCAAGAAAATTTGAAAATTATTTAAGAAGGACACCATTTCAATTTAATTTAGAAATTTGCCTCTTGTATCCTTTTACTACTCTCCAACCTATTATCTTCGCAAAAACTAGTCATTATTTTTGTATATATATATTAATACGAATATGGTATCATTTGTCCTCTGCCTTGGTAAAAATCCGCTTTGGTTCCAAATTACCTTAGACTCTGTTCTCATTCATCGGACTATTACTTTTTTTTCTTGCTTTCAAAGTATGGAACATGAGCTTTATGCCTATGTAGTTGTAGTGTATTTAAATGCGTATCACTTTAAGTATTTTGATAGTCTACATATTCAACATCGACTTTCTATTCGACCATTTGTTAAACAATAAAGCATACTTCAATCCATCCGCTTTAAAGAACTTCCATACTAACTAGGAAACTTCCATTTAGATTGATTGGTAGATTGTTCTGTAGCATTAAGTCCGCCCATTGAATTTTTTTTGTGAATTTTCATAAAATAAATAAATAAATTTCACTTGTAGTCTTACTTTCGTAGTCACACTCATCTTTCTTACTTTACCAAAATTAATAAAAATAATAGTCTAATTTCTAATAGTCTTTCCAACGCCCTTTCATGTCCTTATAGTTCATCAAAATCTTTCCTAATTCATATTTTAGACATCTTACATGCATAATATATTTTTCAATAAGGATATATTTACCCTAGGTTTTCTCAAAGCGTAAGCGAAGTGTATGCTGCTGCTTCAACGTTGTAAACATTTGAATAAAATGATCTTTTTAAATGATCTTAAAAAGGTAAACGATTAAACGGTGAACCAATTAGTACTATCAAAAAATGGATATATGACAACTAACTAACGTCTAAATTGGCCTTTTCTAGATTACGATCTTAATAAAACCCTTTTGTCAAAGTTAGATGCAAACGTCATAAAGATATTGAAGTCTTGGCTTGGGCTGGCGCGTTCAACTGACTCTTCAATTTTTTTCAGAGACCGAAAAAAATTAGGGATAAAATTAAAGAAACCATCAGAGCTCTATAAACAGCTAAGAGTTACCAAAAGACATCATCGAAAAAAAAATAAAAAATGCACCAGAGCCACGACTTCAATTCCATAAACAATTCATGATAGTCTCTTAAATAAATAAAGTAGGGTTATAATCGGGAAAGTCCAAGATATATACTAAACGAAATCTTTTATTCGGCAGGATAAAAACGATGAGTATCGAGTTCACGCGATGAGTCTAGAAATTCAAAATGAGTGGGTACTTAGGCACTTGTGTATTCCATTAGCTTTGAGGTGGCGCAGCTTACTTTATGACTGGTCTCCAGCTTTATTACAATTCTATCTAAATGCTTTCCAAATGACTCTCCCAGATCAAAGTAATTTAGTAAGATAGGGAATAAATACTAAAAAGTCTTGCAAAACAAGATGGTTACAAAAAAAGTATATTAAAAATATGTTGTGTTTTTATTTTCTGTACAAAATGTTTAGTGATTCTTGAAAATACTTTTGTGTTAAGTAATCTTAAGTTGTCAACGCTATAACTAACTACTACGCTATAACTAACGCAATAAAAGTTATGAATATGTTTTTTTAATACAGGTATAGCTAATATAGTTTTAAAGAGACGATCTGTGAGTCCAACAGAAATGGAGTTTACGTTTCATTTTGCGATTATGTTAACCAGTTGAGAGTTTATTTACAGTAAATGTAGTTTGAAACTCGTTACTCGAGAGTGTTACTATATAAATAAAATTATTATTTCTTGCATTTCAGGTTTCAACGTTTGTTGCAATTGAATTATATGAGATTTAATTGTATATTACTAATTAAAAAAAATAATAAAACTTGCATATTTATATTTTTTTTTCGCAATGTATTATAGCTTGATATCTAGTAATATACCATATTTTTGAAATTTTTATGAAAATCGGATATATTTTTAAAACAACTTTTTTAAGCACATACATTTTTAGTCTTCCTGGACTCGAAATATAAATTTTAATTTATATCCAATACGATTTTCTTTTCTCCTGTTCATACACTTTCGTAAATAACCTCTTTTCTTATTAAGGATAATGCCAAACTTTTTTTTAACCCTTTGGAAACAATATTAAAAGTAAATTAATTTGTAATTTGGATGAATTATTTATAATACAGTTTGTTATAGGCGTAATATTATAAGACAGGTTGTATATGTCTGATATGTTTGTAGAATTTTGTAGATGAAAAAAAAGTTTTATCAGTATTGTTAGAGGTAATCTTTAAATTGTTTTTTACATCAATAACCTCCAATGGAATGTTAGTAAATAATGACAGTAAGTCAAAACTGACTATCGATTCAATATCTTTATTTTAACAACTGTTATACGTTGTAAAGAATACTACGAAACTTGTACATAGATGTTAGTACCAGTCTAAATTATAAGTAGGTTGATCTATTTGACTCATTCAAGGTCTTAAAGACCAATCGGAATTATAAATATTTGGTCTTATAAGTGATATAAATGTATAACACCTAAGGGAGAGCGGGATCTTTTTGTTCGTGAATGTCTTAAAAGGTGTAGATGTTATTATCTTCCTAAGCATTTATATTTTTATTGTATACTAAAAAAATAATAATTACAAAATATTGTTTTTATTACATAGTTATTTTAGGTAAAATTGTAATATATATTTTTAGTATTTACGTGAAACTATTTGTGAATGTGCCCGACTAGTTTCAAACCCATTTGGGGTTCTTACGGTCTCTTAAACTAATCGGGCACATTCCGAATTAATTTCACATCAATAAAGTTAGATAAATATTTATATAAAATAGCTTTTATGTGCTTTTTAACAGTAATAGTATATGCATGTTGTCAAATTTTACACGCTATTAAACTCGTGTGATAAAACGACCGCCTCACCACCAGTGTCCGTCACATCAAGTGGGATGGAAGGAGATAACGCGATTTATGTTATTACCACTGTATTCGGTTAAATAACTTAGTTTGTACTACACTATGATTAATTTTTTATTCTAAACGTATGTATTAAAAGCGAATCATCACGCAATTAATCATCATGATATATTTATGTTACAAAGCAATAACGCAAAAAATATGCCTAGGGGTACATGTTAGAAAGAATAAATGTTAGAAATATTAAATGGTAATATAGGATTAAAGTAAGTACATAGAGACTGCCTCTTCATTTAAGAAATAAGAGACTAATAATATTAAGAGTAATTTTAAAAGTGTATATAATGTAGACTTTTCGTAAGTTAGTTACCGTAAAAAAAATATATTTTATGTCCGGAAAAGATAAACATCTGTTATAAGTTAGATAAAATTATTATATAATTCTAAGATTCATTGTCGGCGCTTTTAAAAAAATCAATATTAAGATAACTAAATCCCTTCTAATGGGGTAACTCGTTAACACTATCTGACGTTACGAACTCAAAAATATTAGATACGGGTGAGTTATATTTTCACATTACTAAATTAAACGGACAATTTTAATAACATTGCTAAGATATTTGATAAATATATGTGAATAAAAACAAATTATATTATTTTATTGTTAATAACATTATAAAAACATTTTAAATGTAAATGATTTATTTTATAAATGAAAATAAAAAAAAATAAAAAGGTAGAGTACAATAATTTTGACATCAAAATATCTTATTATCAAAATCTGTTACTTTATACCTACAAATATAAATACATAGTTACAGTTGTATATCAGATTTATAACGAGCATTGTAAAGTACTATTATTATTATTATTTTATTGAACCGAACTGATAACAAAGCTAGTTGATTAAAACATCATAAAAAGGGAAAACTATAGTTTTGAACTAATTATACAATCACAGTGTTTTTAAAAATACATTTCCTTGAATGTTATCATAAATCAAAACTTCTAAAGAGTAATAATGTCTATCGCGATAGTCAACATTAGTTATATGCAAAAATCATGAAAATATTTATATAAGAATGAATTGGTTATAGTTGAATCATCATAGAAGGAATATCTCATAACGTACACGATTGTTTGCAGTTAGCCGAGCATGAACGTGTTGAAGTATGGTCCACGACAGCTACCGCAAAGCAAATTGCAAGCATTCGCACTATTAACATGGACGGACAGAATTTACGACAACACAGAGAGAATTATAATTAATAAAATAAATTCTTGATGATAAGAGAGACGATAAAAAAATATATTTGAAAGTAAAAGAGTACTAGAAATAATTTAATAAGAAAACAAAAATCTCTTAGTAACATTCGGTTGAGAATTAATTTGCAAAATTATTATCCAAATAAATATATAGAGTAGTTGTTTGTTAAAAAAAATGGGTATAATTTTACAGACACTTAATAAAAACAATTCACTCTTCTTCACTGTATCACGAGTCTTGAATTATTACAAACTTTCAATTATTTTCTTGCAGCTTATTTTCCTTAATATTTAGTAATCCAAGTATCTTGCGTCATTAAGTAGAACGAAATTTATTCTAAGTAAATAATTACAGCTCGCTTATAATGATAATATAATATACATTTATCCCATAATTACACATTTCTTTTCTGTGGTAAAAATTACGGCATATATCTGGAGGTCTACCTTTTATAGCAATTATACAATAATCTTACTTTTAAATTCGTCCTCAAAGTAATATTACTAGAAAATATTATTAAATAGTACCGTGAAGTGTGTTTTGATATTTAAAATAATAATTGTATATTGTTTCATGTAAAAATTGACATTTAAAGAAATAATTAACTCACACTAAATTCAGCAGAATTCCTGAACTGAATTAAGTCACTAAGCAGTATAAAACAATATTGTTTTATAAATCATGAGCTACGTGACTAATATAATGAAATGAAAGTAATATTTTCGTAATTTTGCAATAAAACATTTTAAAACTATTATAGTTTTTAAGAGTTCATCGTAGGGCTCCTGGTATGCTTTTGACCAAGTACATTTCATAATCTCGTTAGCTGAATCAGTTCACATAAATGAAATTTGTAATACTCTAGAACACGTATTTGTAGATAATCGACCCTTATTAAGAAAAAAAAATACCCAAAGCTCATAAATGTACTTCAAATAAAATTTTTGGCTGTTATGATACGGTAGCTCAAATGGTAGAGGGCTGGGACGGTTTTCCAGATATTCTTTATTTATTAATATTTATATAAGATATTCTACATTTATTATTATGTTGGATAGGATATGGAGAGGAGGGAAGACTAGAATAGGATGTGGAGAGGAGGGAAGGGGTTGATCGTGTCGGTTCTCTATCTATTTTATTTAATACATGAAACCCCCGTTATGGCTACGTTACGCCGATCTTCGGTGAAAGAAAGAAACTGCTCGTATAAAAGCTGCAATTAATTCCACCAAGGTGGTGGACTTTATTTTATAAATATATATATAATTTATAACAAATGTCTTTCAAATAGTAAACATCAAATAAATCATAAATAATCCTTCTAATTAAATATCTAAATTTTGTCGTCTGCAAATTGAATATGTATTTTTATTTTATTTTCTCAGTATGTGATATGATCTTAATGGGGAATTAAAAGTATTTACTCTTTTGTATAAAAGGTAATAAGCTCGCTAATTTTATTAAATGAATTAAGGAACTCTTATTACTTACTTTAAGAATGTCATTGCTGTAAAACTGTAGCTTAATTCCCGCGGTTTCATATACGTGTTACTTAAAATAATATTAATCCCTGATCATCAAACGGACAAATATATCTTTTATGAAACTTATATCATAAATATTTTCTTGATAATATTTTTATGAATATTAATTAGGGTAAACGAATTGACATTTAGTTGAACAAAATGAAAAACAAAATCCCAAAGCATCTCAATAGATGGGGCGTGTCATTTCATTGTATCAATCACAAAGGACATCAAAGTCAAATGCAGAGAAGGATGGAATTGAAGTAACAATAAAACCATTCTTATACCGGCATAAATTGCAGATATTAACAATTGACTCGTTGTCCCTTTTGAAGTACACTTTTAACCAGAAATTGGATATTACAAAAGGGTTTCTCTTATGTCGTGCTACGAAATTTCACACTTATAACCAGGCATTGAAGTTCACTTTCATTTATTAGTTTATAGAGATCAAGATCTTACTGTTGCAGCCTGGAATCGGTCCATTCGATATCGCTTACCATTAATGGAATGGATAATCTATAGTATTTGGACATTTTGATAACAGGCAGACCGATTTTGTATGGTGTGGTTTTGTCTTGTCCACGTCAACGAGTAGCATACTTTTCACTCATTTCACAAATCTGAAAGAAAAACACAGCAATTTATTTGATATATTAAATGTAGTACAGTGTACTATACCATCTAATAATACGAACAATTCAACGTCATTACATTCATAATAATTATCTTACTCTTCTTTCACTGAAGTGTGGAACTTTCTGGAGTCTTCCTCTTTTGGACTATGTCTATGCAAACTATTACTATCCTGACTGATTCCTGACTATGCAGATTGTTGGTATTTAAATATTTTATTTTTTTATAATCTTACGTATAAATTACGTATTTGTAAGTATTTTAAGTAATGTTTATATGCCTTATGTACAGCTTATTTATGATTAAATATTACCAATTTTAAATTTCTTTTAAATTGAAATAAATATACAATTATTTTATAATAATCAAAAATATATCATAACCATTCAGAATTTAGAAGAAATGCATTCGTTAAAACTAAGCGGTAGTGAATTTTGTGGCGATGCTCAAAATTGTTGATCTTCTACTATATTATCACCATTGATGACTCTTTTGACTCGGCTATCAATTATTACATATAAAGCAAAAAAGTAGTATTACAAAGTTCAAACTTGTTATTTATATGAGGTTCGAAAACATCATTTCCATTCATCTTAAATTAATTTCTCAAGCTTGATACTTATTTATTCTTAGAAATTACTCGGATTCTGATTTAAAATAAGTTACCCACATTTTTTTTTATAACAAGATCTTAAAACAAAAGTCTGTCACCCATCGCTGTAAAGTTAAATAATTTAATTCGGGTGTTCCTTTTGGACATTTTTGATGCTCTGCGGTAATTTAGGTTCTAGAATACGTTATATTTTTATGTATTTTGCCTTAAATTAAATTCTTCGTCATTGTTGGATCGTCATAAATGGTATACTTTGACGGTATATTTATTCACTCATAAACAAGTATGGTTGTATTTATAGTATGCCTTTTAGGGTATACATTTTGTCAATTTAATTTATTTGTATTTTTTTTAATCTTGCAGTTTTATAATAAACTGCTGATGATGTAATATTGTGAATATTTTTTATTTATTTCCGTATTATTAAAAAAATAAGTAGAAAACACTACTTTAATTTTACGCACTACTCAAAAGGAATTATTTTGAACAAAAAGCCATCACGTACATTTACAAGCGTTACTTCGTATATACAGTGAAATACCAAATCACTCATCTAACTTCTAAGAAAGCCTATTAAAGAATGTTTCCATTGACTATCTGGAAACTATCATTAAGCATAATATAATAAAAATATTACAAACTCTTTCAAAGTTGGTTAGCTTGGAAGTTTATTATTCTTGTTCAATCTTTTAGTTTTAAATTTAATTATTACATTTTTTTTTCAAACTCCATGATTATGTGCTAACTTAAAACTATAAGACATTTAAATTGCTGTGCATGATTAAAAATCATCAACGATACGAAACCAGTTAATTGTTATAATTATATAACGGTTTCTATCAAATCCAAATTACATTGAAAACAAGAAAGTTCTCACAGCAAACAATCTTAAGGTACATTAGCTAGCCTACTTATTGGGAACAGTTCGAACGAACTTGTAAACCACTTGGAAAGTTTTGTTCACCGTCTTGAGATTAGGCCTTTCTGAGTAATCATTGGTTTTATAAGGCTTGGGTAATGCTGTTTATCAGTTCTGAGAATTTTCACTGTACTCTACAATTGCATCGACTTCCAATGGCGCTTTGAATATTCATACTGTGACAGCTGTCTATGCAGATGCTCTTGAGAATTTAAATTTTGCTATTCTCGATGGCGAATCGGATGTTTCAGACACGAATTTAATAATACGAGTCGGTTATTCACTGTCTGGCATACTATTAATGTTTTAGAAATTAAATTTAATATCAAAAGTTTGGAGTTTTGATTAAACATAGGAATGTTTAACGTTACTTCAATGATATAATATCATATATTATTCATTAATGAAATATTTTATATACATTTATATATTTTAAATATTGAAGTTGAGAAACCTAAATATGTTAGTCTTATTCGACTTAAATGAAAACTTTATTTATTGTTAGCTTTATAAGAACCATTTTCCGGGTTTTTAAAACAAAAAAATACTTGAAAAATATAAAAATAACAATTGTCAAGTGTTATTTACACGGTATATATTTTGCCATACAGAATTTCAAAAAGTTCAAGTACAAAGTTGTCAAAAATTAAACAATTCTCAAGTGTTATTTGTATGGTAAATATATTTTATACAGAATTTACAAAAGTTCAAGTACAAAGTTGTCAAAATAATGACCGAATTACGTTGTAATACGTTTACCGTAAAATTATACCATAATCTTATATTTTTTATTAAACAATATTTTTGTAATAATGTTATTAGTAAATATTATCGTTAACCTTGTTTTAAAAAAATTACACATTAATTTTAAATTTTGAAAATTAAGTAATGAATTCTTAATCACTGCAATTTAAAAAATATATAGATATTGTTGTAAAATATAAATAAGAAGTTTGAGGAATGTATATATGTTTATAAATACATTCCTCAAACTTCTTAGTAATTATTCTTTTAAATCCATATTTTCTTAATGAATTCTGCATTATGTGATCACGATAAAAGTCGGAATAGAGGAAATAGCACTCCGACTCCAAAGCGGAATTTGAAAATTTATAAAAATGTGAATTAGTCTAAAATAGCAAGACAAATAAACTGACAGCCAGATGAGAAACTATTTGTTTTATATAACGTTTTGTCAGTAAATAAATAATTATATATAAAAGATAAATACATTTTTATCATTTAATGTTTCGTTACATGTTTTGGGTATATGAACTGTTCCCCGAAAACATGGCATTCCCAAAAACCAAAATAAATTTTATATCCTTACCCGCACTGCCACAGAAATTATAAATTACAATTTCGGGATTAATTAAGCTAAACACAATAATCTTTTAAATTATATTGTTGACTGTATATAGCAAGATATGGCGGTATCAATATTATACATTCAAGTTTCTAAACACTTGAAAACTAATGTCATTTTTTCACCAAAATCACTTAAAAACTATCACGTTTGTTAAAATCCAGTCATAATACCGATATAATTATTAAGAACCCTTGTTATTTGTATCTCTTTTCTTCTAAGGAAGGGATTTTTTCTTAATAAATATTGTAATATATTCCGAAACATAAACCAGAAAATCCTTTAACGTATATCGCAACAAATGAGGTCGTAAAAAGTTCTTTAAAGTGAAATAATGTCGCTGTTATCTGAAATTTGTTTTCCAAATATATCGCTCTCGTATTTCGGTGAATAATTTGATTTTATGTGGTTTATTATACGTGAGTTCTGTATTGACGACAGTTTGAACTTATGTGAGATCAAATATTTTATGCTCTGCATTTTTTATACTTATGTCTACTGTTTTATTGATTACTGATTAAACTAAACAAAATCAGTATTCATTTTAAGTAACTAAATAATTTGTACACTTTCCGTGAATGGTTTTTGTTTGAATGTATTAGTATCATACATCAATGAGTTCAAAATTTTATCTTCTCTTTGTAAAATGTATGAGTTTAATAAATATTTGTTATAGTATACAAATTTGATCAAAAAAATACCTAAGAGTATAGATGCTCTATGTACCGTTTAAAATGTTCAACCTTATGAAAAATTAATAGTGAACTTTTTGTGGGGAGATGAAAAATGAAATTCTTAAGTTATTTTAATAATTATACGTTTGATACATTTGTTTGTTTGTTTTGTATTGGTCCTACTTTTTTCTTCTTAGTAAAATGGTACCTACTAGGATAATTCAATGTCTGGTTGTCTATTTTATTTTACTGCTTAGAAATTAATTAAAAAACAACTGAATTATTCCAGATAAAAAAAAATATTTAGGAATTTTTATATTTTTGTTATAAAAAATGTTACCGATATATACGGTTGCAAAAATACTTATAACCATAAAATTCGTATATTTATAAATAATATTAATACGTGGTTTAACATATTAATATTTGTTTTCGAATAATATTAAAACTAGTATAAGCAGTTGGTGGTGAAACTTTCAGAAATGAAATGAAAAAAAATCAACACTAGTAATAAATTAATAATAAGTCATGAATAGTTTTTTTTTTTTAATAAATTCAGTTTAGTTAAGCTAAACAGTAGCAAATAAACTATGGCAGTACATAGTATTGTAATAATAAATATATTTGATAACCTGCGTATATTTCACATTGCCAGAAATTGTTAATTTACACAAAGCAATGGGTCCTCCATGTAATTAAATTATGAAGATTGTCTGTCCTGTTGGTGTAAAGTAGTTAATTTTATTGCAACTTATTCAACGATACTGAATTTTATTTTCATATAGTTTTAGATTGGATCACAAAATAACATTAATATTTAAATATAAAAGTTTTATCAAATAAATATCAATAAAAGTAAAAAAATAATTAAATTTCTCAACACTAAATCTAACAATTAACTTACTAATTAACTTTGAAGATTGAATATGAATTTAGTTTTGAGTAAATAGTTCTGGAATCATAAGTGTTATCGCCAATAGTGTCACGAGAGTAATTAGAAAATGGCGTGACTTTGTATGTGAATCCTTATTGAATAATTTTATAATTGTTAAAAAAATGCCAGTAGCGTTGTTATTAAATCACCCTTTGACCCAGACCAACATGCCAAAATTCTGCAAGTAACCACTTTACCACTGCGAATCCGACACCAAACCAGTACCCCGTCGTTTAACAGCTGCTTCGCCAGAGAAGCCCTCTTTAAAATGTTACCCCCTTTTTAATATTAGTATAGACTAACTATTTGTAATTTATATAATAAAACACTCGAATACTCACACATCTACAAAAATTGTATACAAATATATGATACCCTAAATGATACCCTAGATATAACAGCCATCCAAAATTTGTAACTTGAATAAATGAATTATTTGTAGTTAGCTTTTTTAACTACTTATTATAAAATATAAATTTTTGGAGAACTTAAATTAAGATACTTATCTTGTATAAGACTTAGTGAATGAGAGGGGTAGCTGCTCTACAACCACGTTCAGTTATTTTTATAATGAGAGTGTGTTTATCAATAAAATATATATTTTTTAAATAATATTCCAAGATTATAATTAATATTTTTTATACTTAAGTATAGCTCTATCTTAATTCGAATACTAGTCGCTGAGATTACACTTAAATAATAAAGTAATCAAGTATTAAATGGTATCTATATGAGCAAATCATTGTCCATGCTCATGCCATATTGAAAAACCTAATCAAAACAGAACTTTATTCAAAGTTGTTAAAGTCCTAATTATTCATTAACGAATTAAGCATGGTTTCCACTGATTTATACACAATTATTTTTTTAAAATCCGCGAAAAAAATATTATTGAACAACTAGAAATCTGTTTTATCACTGTAGTAAGAGAACTTTAAAGCCACTGTGAAATATT
The DNA here is from genome assembly GCA_963555665.1 of Dircenna loreta. Classification (NCBI taxonomy): domain Eukaryota; kingdom Metazoa; phylum Arthropoda; class Insecta; order Lepidoptera; family Nymphalidae; genus Dircenna; species Dircenna loreta. The sequence goes on along the minus strand of OY743095.1, from coordinate 10,820,622 downwards.
TATCGTGTGATGCATCGCAGACTATTATGTGTGATACATTGCAATACGCGACCTTAATATTGAACTCTCGTAAATGGTCCATCTGAACCTTAGCTATTAGTCTCGCGCATTTTGAATTTAAATTCACTTTAGCATTTCCCAGCGTAATGTAAACTAGATATGGTAATATCTTTATTTATGTGAACAAAAAAGATGTTATAATTTAAATTAATACACTTTCTTTGGTGACATTTTTACCTAGAAAGGTTTGGTGATAAGTTTACTATTAACTCTAGATTTGAAGACCCTTATAATATATCAACCAGAAAACACTGGCGCCGGTAGAACATTCCAAAGTTTAGCTGTCCTCAAAATTAATGTCGGTGCGAAACGTTTTGTACGAGACTTTCGTACTGCCATCGTGGTACTGCCTGCACAGTTCTTAGATGTTAGGTGAGTTTACACAGAGATTTTTAGCAGCCAAATAAATATTAGACTCAATGCAGTTTCCGAAGCCAGATTGACTGGTCTCTTTTTGGCAGAGAACAGACACGTCTGTGTCATGGTTGCATTAGACCTAACCAAATTGTGATAAAAAATGTGAATTCAGTACTTAAATACAAGAAAATAAAATTTAGTAGGAAATAAATGGCTAAAATGTTTATAAACTATTAAATTAGAAGCGGCGATAGACTTGTTACGTCAGCGATGGCTGTCCAATTAATAAGGAGATTTGGAACTCACCGAACACTTTTTCTAAAGCTTAATATTTTTTAATATTACATATATGTGTTAATACAATTTTCCTATGATTCTTGACACACTTTACTTCACAAAATTATGGCTCACAATAAAATTATTTAAAAACAAAAGAAGAAATTTCTAAATCTATTATTTTATAGCAGTTTTATGAATTTTACATTATTCGCTAAATAAATAGAAACAAATATTTTTATTTTAACATAAACATCCATTATTGTTTCTGTTAACTTAATTTTTCCATATAAAATTATATTATTGTTGCCAGCAACTATATTTTTAAAAGGACAAATAAACAGACAATAATTTACAAAACCCTTAAATAATATAAATTCTAAATCATAAAACCTAAAATAACATTTTTAATACTTCAATATTCAATATACAAATCAAGATTACAGAATATACCCAACACTATTTACCTACACATTAAGATAAATAATGGTAGCGAGGATATATACCAAAGTGTGAAAATTGGCATGAGTTTGGATATTAAAAAACACAAAAAAAAAATCGGAAATACGGACTACGTCATGTAGATGCTCGGTGATGAGTGTTGCCAACTATATATAAATTGCATATTTACAAACCTTTTTACGTTCAATTTGAGCAATTAAATTTCTAAAGACAAATAGATAGTTCCAAATAGATGTCTATAGTTTGCTCTTACAATGAATAGCTGATTAAACCAATTATATAAAATGAAACACAAAAGAAAGAATCGGGATAGAATTCACTTCCTTTTTACTTCAATAGCCTTTTGAAATCATCAGTGACAAACTGAACAATAAATCCTTTTCGAATGGAAATAAGACCGACGCTCTATCAATAATTCAAAAGAATACTCCTTTTATTTTCTTAGCTTCAAGTCTTTCAATAAGAATCCTGTAATGAAATAGTGAATCATTTAAGTTCAGGTAGATTCAGATTAGATATATAAACATTTTGATAATGTTTTCAAAATCATTAAAAATATATTAAATCCTCACATTTTTACTAAACCTATTATTTTAATCATGAAAAATATGTGTAATCATGCAAATAAAAAATCAATCAATGAAGCTACGTTTAAAAATAAGATTATACAAATTTAATTTAAATTCTTAGATAATCACTACTTTAAAGAATCAATAAACGAAGAAATATATTAAAATTAATAAAAGTTTTGATTCATACTATTTCCGTCCCAAAGAATACTTCCATACTTATTTTTTGTTTCATATTATATTGAAATAGCTAGTATGATAATTATAGTGTAGTGGTATATCTGGACCAAATACCACTATACTATATAACTAGACTACTATCAATGTAATACTACTAAATGTAATTAGAAGTAGCTACACAGTTTCGATTGTCGATTGTAAGCCTACAGTGTTTGCTAAAAACGTCGTGTTCAAATACTCGATAAGAATGTAGGGAGTTCAACGCGTTAATTATAATTGAACAAAAGAATTTTAAACGCTTATTAAAATGAACATTGAGTAAATGAAGTTTTTAATATAGTTATAATAACTTATTTTCTCAGATCTTGTGTCGAATATTTGCTTAACCACATTGGAATAAAATTAAATTAATATATTAACATAATGGCTGTTTGAATATAAATTTGATATTTCAGTTTAACTTTAATAAACGAATCTAGTCCTCATCCGTAAGGTTCACAGTATTTTCTAACTAATTTTGAAAGCCAATTAAACAAAAAAATGAATTCAATCAGCTAAACGAAACCTATGTTCCATATACGGATTGCAGTTCCTCTCAGAGTAACTATCACCTCAGCAAGGTCGTGTTTGTCTACCAAATCAGCGGCGCTATCAGCTTACAATAATCTACGAAACAACTAGAACGTGGCGGCTTGCCGTGTAGCTCCATTGACGATCTTGTCTTCATTACTTGCTTATTCTCTTGAATGTTATTATTTACGCCTTCTTCTTAATATAGTACGAGGTCCGATATGTTTTGCAGAACTCTGTAAAGTTTGGAGGACTCGGTAAAGTTTACGATATTGAACACTTCCTATATAAGGCCGCTTGCCGCGCACGCAATTTATGATGATATGATGTACTACTGAGCTAAGGCATGTGTTAACAATAGTCCAACATTAACATTTATTTACCATCTCATTGACCTCTTTTGGATTATCAGAAACAAAGCAGTTGTGGTAAAAGTCCTATGACAAGTTTGGACCGATGGAGAAATTGCTCTACAGGTACCTGAAATTTGTCATAAAAGGCCCTTATTGACTATTTAAGATATTATTATAAGTATAGTTTGCCAATACCGACAGTCGATTTGAAACGTATAAACAAGGAGGAAGTACGCTTCAGAAATTAGTTAAAGTCCAATAAAACTGGCTAACTTTACAAAGTGGCTGAAAATCATCCCCCAAAACGAATGAAAGAGTATGTATATAAGTAAATGTAAACGTATATAACGCATTGGGTTATGTCCTGTTTTTAGACGCCCCTAGCCGAACGGGTAAAACTTTTTCAACCAACATTTTTTGAATCATTACCAATGATCAATTTATGCATATCGAATGGAGTTCTTGGGAGGGCCTTTTTAGATAAAAGACTCGTCGAAAAAAATTTTGAAATAAATATCCTGCAAGGACGCCTCTCAATTTAAAATAAAATTACTAGGGTTTCACCCATATTGTGAACAGGTTCTAACTTATAAAGCCAATTCATTACAAAGGACAGATAGTCCCTGAGGGTATAACAAGTTGTATTTTATATAGAACCCTTACAGGTTAGTGTAATAAAATGTTAACCTCTGAAAGTTTTCATAGCTTAAATTGAAGATAGTAATTATATAAGGTTGAAACCTTTATAATTTTTTATAATTAAACTTTAAAGATATTATTATATACTTTTCAACATCTATGACTATTTTATTAAAATAAAATTGATGACGTTAAGTAAGCTTAGCATTTAGTAATAAGTCTCATTTTAAATATTAGCATGCGATAAAATACAACAAAATTTTTCCAGTATTTTTATTGACAGTAATTTTATGAAGTTAGTTTACTTGATTTGATTTTAAGACAGCTTCTATATTTATTTAGATTATTGTTAGTGCTAGAACGAAATTATATATTATTTAAACCTACATAGTACCTACCTACATGTATGTTTCAATAAATGTGCTATTAAACTGTATAATTTTTATTTTACACTGAGTTACGTTGGACACAATCAGAATTCTTGACTTATCATTAGTTTATATCTAATTATTACTAACTTACATGGCTACGTGCCACTTAAAGTTAAATACGAAAGTGACCTTAATAATTTGAATTATAACTGTTAAAAAATACAGATAAATAAGTTTAGTAAACAAGGGTTTTGGATATTCTATAGTTAAATAATAGGATTCTGATATATGCTTGATATATTGCACCATCGCCTCAACAGCGATTCCGCAATGAATGAAAATATAATAAATGTCTTTTCAGCAATTTATTTAATGTATAAGAAAACTAACAACCGCAGTCTTACAAGAATTACTCTTTTCTGTACAAAATATTATTTATTTGTTTAACACAGGTACTTTCAATTTACCCTACAACTAACTTTCAAATGAAAAATCGTATTTTAGTTCATGGTAGATATGATTTTGAAAGAACGGCCTTACGGTTAATTCGATAAACCTAATAAATGTGATTTCCCTTGAAAAGTGGCATAAAAGAATAAATTATAATTATCACTCGTTTTAACCGAACAAAAAAATTAACTGATTTTTTAAAATATGCTAATGTCATTTTAAATTGAAGTAAGCAATTTGCTTTGGAGAAATAAAATAATCTGTAATGTTAATTATTCTTGGAAATTAAAGTTTATTATAGGTAATCATTTTAAACTAATATCGGAGCTTCTTCGCGATAAAAATTAATTAAGGTGAAATACCTTTTTATTTCCCGACGTTTCGGCCGAATTTCACCAGCCGTGGTCACGGGATGACTAATGTCAGCCCAGCGTCATCTTCGTGAGGCGCGAGTCTCGGTAACTACCCTCGCTTGTTCCTCATTATTTGTGTTGTTGATATTGTTACTATAGGAAGTGTGGGTATTTAAACAAACGACACTAACGGTGTCTACACACTGGCTTTTTAAATCGCGGCGAGTATGGGACTTGTTAAAAAGTGGATTCCATGCTGGTGAAAGTCTATATCCATCTTCTCGACTGAAATTGTTTTGTTAATAGTGACGGTTTTTGGAGATGACTTGTGGCTGGTGCAACTCAATCCAGTGGTTGTGACCTGATTCTATCAAGTGCTCAGCTATTGCAGACTTATTAACTTGTAGGTTAATTAAGGTATTTCATCTTAATTAATTTTCATCGCGAAGTAGACCCGATATTAGTTTAAAATGTGTACAAGTTTAGTTTAGTCTAGTTTAAAAACATTATTATAGGTATTGTTAAATATTACGAAATTTGTATTGGTCTATTTGTATATGGTTATTATAGATTATTTTCTAATAGTATCATATTTCTTTGCAAAATATTAAACCGGGTTAAGAAAGTATATCAAGATTGCATATTAAGTCGGTATTGGCTACGTTTAAAACGAACTTAAAATATTTGCTATATCATATTGCTATATTTTCGACTTTACATCGGTATAAATAAAGATCGCAGTAGTTCATTCAATCAACAGTTTGAACGAAGACAAAAAGTAGTAGTGTTGATTACAGTATCAATTCGAGCCACGTATCTGAATGAGTCCGGATAGGCTGTCGTGACTTGAAATAAGATACGAACAAATTGGTAAAAAGTAATCTCTATTTTAGGTAAAAAAGTTCGTTCTTAGTAAGGAAATAGTTCCTCATCCTTTATATTATCCTTTATATATTTTAATAGGTTATGGAAAAGTCAGATGAGCTGAATTTACTAAAACACATTTAAGTTTTTCATGGCCGACAATATGTAGACGTATCAAGTACAGCACCACAGTACGCGGGGTATGTAGCATGTATAGTCTGGGTGACGCAAATTTGTTCCTGTACCTACTTTTAATAATATAAGCAAGCAACATCCCGAAAGGTCATCAGTCAATTAACAGCAAAACTTTGTATTTTTGTTCATTCTAAATATAATTTTCTATTTGTTTATTTATCGTTCCTAACCTTAACAATAATCATTATAAAATGAAATCGCATTTTTCAACATAAAATTATTATCATTATTTGCAATTATAAGAGATTCAGTGTTTCAATTTTTAATTTACAAAAGTTTCTAACTTACAATACAAAATCAAGTTTTTTAATAGAAATTTTAACAATCGGACATTTCGTCTGCGCTCTTTTTAACGTTTTGGTAGTTTTTTACATTTTTAACATTAATAAACTGATATATTAAACATGCGTAACAGAAGAGGTTCTTAGTAGAAATCTTAAAAACTATGTTAAAGAGTCCTTTTAAGCAGATATTTTTTTTTGGAGTTATTTAAATATATCTGATAAAAAAAATTCTAAAAGACAAAATGAAAACAGAAGAGAGAAAGGATTTCAAATTGGTTGAAGTATCTACAAAAGTTGACACTGACGTGACTTATTGCTCTTTGAAGCAATATAAAGAATAAGATTTTAGCGTATAAAATGATAAAAATATATTTTTTGATATTTTTACTATTGATGGGTGTACTAGTGATTATTAATTAGTAAATGCTTTTTGTGAGAATTATTTTCCAATAATGACGATATTGAAACGACAAAACTAGGGTTCGTTGAGAAATCGTTGAATGAGTCACATAAATCTGATCTCAGTTTTTTGTATTACAGTTCAAAAAGTTTATTTGCCTAGCTTATGTCGAATATAATTATGATATCTGCATTTACAAATTGGCGAATCTTCATTGATATAATTGAAATATTCATTGAAATAATTGAATTGTGCTGTGTTGTACCTTAGTTAAAGATAGCCAAGCTAGAATGTTGCGTTTCATTTCCGTGATACTCTTGGTGCAAATTTAAATTAACGTAACTTTGCTTTGTTTCACGTGAGATAAAGTAAGCTAGTTTAAATATTGTAACTTTATATAGCATAAGTTAAAAGAAACAAATGTAATCTAACATAATATTTTTATTTTTCTAATGACTTGTACAAGATTAGATTAATTTCAATACTACAATTGTTATAACTAAAGAATGGTCTATTTCTTCATGGCGTGTAATTAAAGTATACGAGCCCGGTCCAAATATATTATATATATATTTATTTCGCTTATAAATTATACCACTGGAGGCGTGGTGTATAGGCAGATGCTACCATTTACTTTCATTTAGAAATTCCTTTTCTTCAAACGACAGTGCGACGACGTAACGCGTTGAAATAAATAAACTGATATTATATTGGTTTATCCTTAGAATTTATGTTCTCTATTATATAACTACTAGTTATTTTAGCTCCCTAAAAAAATAATTTGCTATAAGATATCAACGACATTTTTCACAGATTTATTTAATTTACAGTGATTTTACCGATTCTTTTATTATTTCCTTTCATTTCAGATTTTTTGTAAGTATATTATTTATGAACATTACTAAAACGAAAATAAATATATTTAAACCTACATAGTCCCAACCTTAATAACTTTATTCATATTTAATGTACCTCAATTATCTCATGACAAGGATAATTATATATAATAATATACATAATAAGCCACAAGAATCACGCGCTTTAACTATCTAGAGTACAGGAATATGTTCGGTCTGGATGACGAGACAACAATAAATAAATATATTATTTCTCGATTCTAAGAGTCCAATCAAGAGCCGCCTCCGAGATAAGACAAGAGTCAGGCTTTTCTTTTGTTTTTAGACAAGCCTTTTTTAACGTACACTATGGATCTTTTGGTGGTTGTTATTCCCTTTTGCGTTTTTGCTACTAAAAGTCTAACCGCTTTATGTATAAATTAAATAAATTTGTAACAGCTTATCGGGCGACGCGAGTATTAACCTGTTTACAATAGAATCCTACACCCTACCAACCAGTGTTTATCCGTTCCTACTGCAATATACTCCACAGATATAACAAGACTTTTTGGTAGCTTTACCCCATCTTACTAAATTTTTTTGATCTAGAAGAGTGATTTATAATGCATTTAAATAGAATTTTAATAACGCTGGAAACCAATCATATAGTACGGTGTGGCTGCGTCACCTCAAAGCCTTATAGAATACAAAAGTCACCTACCCACTCATTTTGCTCGATATTTATAACTTTCGTCTTACCAAATAAAGGATTTTGTCAAGTCTATATCCTGTTCTTTCTTGCTAGTTTGTTGGTTTGAGCTCCCACTTTATTTGATGGAGCACCTATCGTGAATACTTTATGGAATTGAAGCCATGACTCGGATACTGATGCAATTCTATCTTTGGGAGATGTTACTATATCATCATGGGATTTTCCTTTCCTTGACATCAGTCTCAAATTTTATGTCAAATCAGAATTTATGACGTAATAAATAGTGAATTTTTCGGGTTTTAAATGTTTGTACGTGTATCATATGTATCACATGTTTAAGTGAATAATAACCTATAACTTAAACAAAATGTCATAAGATTCCAGCAATTTTACTATGATGCCCTAACAAATAAACAGATAAACAAATAAACAGACAATTAAATGCACTGAATACGTAGCAAATTAAAAGAAATATATATATTTCTTTAAATGGTGCGGGCAGGTTGCAAAGTCGCGACTTCTAGGAAACGTCATATCACTCTGCCAAATGATATACCGTGTTTCGAAGTTACTTATTGGTATAAAAAATATATACATTTGATATACATTTCTTGTCTCGTTATTATTGTGTTTTGTCTGTATGGATAACAGGTCATAAATATTAACACTACGACAATTACATGTAGTATTAGACAGTGCTTTCAAAAAAAAATTTCAAGTTTTTAAAATGCTTCGGTCTTCCCATCTTTTCACTACTACTACTATTTAATATAGCATTATTTACTAAAAGTATCTTATATCAAATAAGGTATTATAATCCCAGGGCACAAAACTTTTAAGTGGTGTAGTCTTACCACGTTGTATTAGTTACGAACTAATAATATTAGTTACTAACGAAGAAATGTTTCTGGAAAAAACACTTGTGTTCCTACAGTTATAATATTAATAAATAAAGAATAATATTGGAGGTAATATTATTTTATTTTTTTTAGAATGCGTGACAGTACAAACCGTAAGTTTTTTAGTAAATTTGTTATTCCTTATAGCAAATAATTCTAGTTTATGTTAGGATGCATTTTAGTTTTCTTAACAAGAAACATATACTCGTATTGAACAGCAGTGTAACTACCGTTGTTCAAGATAATCGATTGCCATCGGTTTTAAATTTATTATTATTCTTGTTAAGTAGGAAAGTGGTAGAGTACCAAAAATATATACCTGTCATATTTTTTATTATGATATATTCGTTATACAGTCAAATATTTATGAGATGTGGACGCGGTCTCTTAAAATTATATTTAGACTTATTTTGGCAAGCAATAAATATATAGAAGTATGTTTTATCAAGTTACGTACACAACTTAATTGCTCACATTTTCACGATAAAGCACGTTCACAAAAGACGTAAGTCAATGTTTAGGACTGTACTTGAATTGCGTTATTCAGTAAAGTGGCAGTAATAAATATAATACATTCAATCATATTACATTTCTTACATGTTAAAAAAGGTATTTTTTTTTTGTTGCGATGAAGTTAATGTTAGTGTATCATATCATTTTAATAAAAAAGATAACAAAGCCTTACTTTATTATTCACAAGGTCACTGTCCTTCAATAGTCTAATTATTATAAAACCGTCTATCATAGCAGTGTGAATGCTTGTTCTTCATTTGAAGGGTCCCAGGTTCAATCAATGAACATGCCACTTTTAATGGACTGGGTCTGAATGTTGAAGTAAAATATCATGGAGAAATCTGCATACCTTATAATACTAATGCAACAATAGTCGTCTATTGTTCGTTGTCGCATAATGCCGTTACTTGCTCGCGAATGCGAGATAACAGCGTGCGCTAGAATTAATTAGCCAACTAAAAACTTGGCTCATTACGCGTAATAGCTTCTGAGTACAAGACGAAGGGTCCTGGAAGAAATTCTGTCTTGTTTCAAGTGAATTTAATACGGTCTGTAAATGTGCAATTTATTATTAAATTTCACTTAAATTTTCATCATGTCAACTTTTTTATTTTAATAAGCGCAATATAAAGTATTCTTACGAAACTTAAGGCTCTAGTATTTTTATGGATAAAAGTATCGATATTGTATTTATTCAACAGGTATTGATAGATATAATAATAGAAATGATTAAAATTTAAGAAAGTATTTAGGATACTTTACGATTTTGTTATAACCCCTTTTTAAATTATGCATATTAAGCATTTTTTTTTCTCCTTTGCCTTATTATTTATTACTATAAATTCGAAAATCCAATATAATATAGAAACATACTTATGTTAATGATTTTCAAATTAATCAAGAATCAATATTGCCTCATATCCTACAAAAACTTTTTTGATACTCTTTACTAATCTTAACATTAATTTTGAATAATATTCGAATAGAATTCAAATAGAATTGACATTTCAATACATGACTTTGTGTAATTATTTATTTATTACCCAAAAGAATATATATATTTTTTAACTATTATTTGTATAAATACAATTGGTTTCTTTAAAATGATTTTGTTTATAGAAATCATAACATTTTAAAGTTGTCATCGCGGCATATAATATACAATTTGTCAATAAGCTTTTGTTAGCAATTTATAAAGTTTTAAAAAGACTTGAAAATCCAACATAAAATGAGTTTACGTTCCAATTTGGGATTATGTTAACGAGTTCAGACTTTATTTACAGCAGATGTGACAGTGTATAGGAGTGTGCAGACTCGAGAGTAAATGGATTCAATATAAATATAATTTCTTCCATTTCATTATATATCATACTATTACATTATATAATATGGTTACATAGTATTACATTATAAAATACATTCATTATATTCGTAATTCGGCTGTATTCACGTAGAATTAAATCGGAATGTGCCCGACTAGTTTCGAACCCATTCGTGGTTACTCATGAGTTCGGACACTCGGCGAGTCCGCCAGAGCCACTTAGAGCTCATGAGTAAGAACCCCGAAAGGGTTGGAAAGTAGTCGGGGACATTGCGATTTAATTCTACGTGAATAAAGCCGGGTAAATATAAATATAATAGTCATGGTTCACGAAAGTTTTAATATGAAAATATTTTGCTTATTAAAAAGCCGTTGGATTATTTTTTTTATAAGACATTTTGTTAATATACATTTGGATAACGCCTTCCACAAAATATAAATTCTTATTTATATTCTATACGATTTCCTTTTCTCGCATTCCTTCTCAAACAAAACAGTTTCTTATTAAGAATAATGCCAACCTTTCTACCCTTTGTAAGTTTCAGAATTATAGCTGTTCAATTTTTTTTTGCGTAAAACAAAAGATACAAAATTGAAATTTTGTTTATTTTACGGGTACAAAAACTTAACAACTATTATGTCTATTGTTCAGACGTCTTTGAAACTCCCTGCGACATTGAAATTTGTCCCCTAGGTCCAGCTTCTACAATTTTATGTTTTATTTACTAGTTTTATGTTTTATTCACTAGTTGAATCGTCATCACTAATAGTACACTCAATAAGGCTTTTAAATAGTCTATAGCATTGGTAACATATTACATTGAATACCTGAACGTTTACTAATAGTAGTTGTCGTGCACAAATGCCAGTTTCATTAATAAATATAAAACAAGGCTTATTTTTCAGGATGATGAGTTATATATCTTAACAATCCTACCATCCCTTACAGTTGTTATAATAAAGTGCCTATAAAATAAGCACAAATATGATTATATTTATCAGAAGTTTTAAAAGACTAGCTTGCTTCATTTATCCACGCTGAGACATCTGCAGGACACAGTAAGTGTATAATATAAATTCAATAATTTAAATCTCAAAATAACGTATATTATTATTTGAATAGTTAAAATTCATCATATTACACTTTATTCTTTGATTTTCGGGTAACAAGAATAAAAATATTTAAAAAATAAATAAAAGAATATTTGTTATTTATAATTAATAAATTGATAATTAATAAGATACTTTTGATATTATATATTATTAATTTTATATACATAAAATAAACTATCACAAATATAATTGGTTGATTAAGAAAATACAATTTTTTTACAAAGAAATAACGTATTGAATTTTATAAACACAATTATTATTTAATGTTTAATTTCTTGAATAGTGAAGATGAATTTTATAGATATATTATCAAATATTCGTATAAAATTCATCTATTTATTTGACTCGGATGGGCCAAAATATTCACTAGACAGACTTAAAAGTGTTCATCGCGTTTCTTGCGTTTTTAGAAGGTGTACTTTTTCAAACAATCTTTTTTTTGCAGCCAAGCATATAACCACTACAATGTGTATTAATTATTATAGGAAATTTGCTGACTAAATATCTGTCATAAGAAAATTTTAATAAAAAATAATTAATAACTTCTTTCTTAATATTATCGAGCTAATTCTGAACTAAGCAATCTACAGGAAAAAATATTCAAAAAAAATGAAAAGACCGGACCATATAAAGTACTTAAAAAATATATCAATAAAATAATCTGTCGGTCTGTGAATGATTTTTCATTAAAATATCAAACATGATAAACGCTCTTAATGCTTAATCATTATTTGCCAGTCTACACGAAAAAACAATGGCAGCTGACAATAAGATGCCACATATCCGTCGCTTAAATTAAATAACTAGACTTATCTTATTAAAACCAATCCATAAAATAGTCTGTTTACTTTATGTTACAGTAATGTTACAGGAATGTAATGTTAAAAGTATAATATTGTAACAGTACAGAAACTAAATACCTAAAATATTTTAAGACACGAGTATGTTATTTATTACATGAATAATTTCTAATAGAATATTAGTAAACATTGACAGTATGTGGAAACTCACCATTGTTTTCGTCTCTTGAATTGAATATCAGTTACGAGTTGTAACGAAAATTGTTATTCTAATAAAGTCTCAATATCGGGTTACATCATAAGTAGGCTAGTCTATCTGGCTTATCAAAGGTATTAAAGGCCTGTTAATAAATCTTTTGAAGCCCATACAACTAAGGGGAAGCAGGATTCGTTGCACGTAACTGACGTAACATGTTATAAGATCTTTATTTTCAAGCGCTTAAAGCTATATTTTAATTTATTTTGAATTTTGGAGAATGGGATCGATATTATCTTTTTATAGGATTAAAAATGTATGATTTTATTTTATTACCTCTCCGTATCTACAATCACCTTGCCAGCTGGAATTACTATAATTTCCGTATAATTTGTAAAGCAGCACAAGTATTTATTTAAGACACATTGAAACGTCAAACTTTAACTGCACTGGTTATAAAGAATAGGTTCGTGGAGAAAAACTGGTAAGGTAAACTTTTGACATAATAATAATATCCTTCTTATTAGTATTTGACCTAAGTAGCTTTGATTATAACGCTACAATACTCGTACCTTTTCATGAGTATTCCAAATCGTTAGTTTTGATAGTGATCCTAATTTAAAAAAAATATATGTATTAAAACATTTTTTTTTTCAAAAATTCTTAATAAAAAAAAATTATAGTGTGACTCGTTCTCTTACATTAGTAGAATAAAAAAAAGAATTATAAAATACTATGCTTAGAGACCTATTACTTATTTTAAATAATATAGATATATTTTAAATTATTACCTTTTATGACAATTTTAAGAGACAAACAGTAACAATACACACGTGTCATAAAATTTCACACGCCATTAAACCCATGTGATAAAACGACCGCCTCACCACCAGTGGCCGTCACATCAAGTGGGATGGAAGGAGATAACGCGATTTATGTTATTACCGTATATAGTTATATTATAACTAGTCGCTATATAATTCACTTAGCTTCTATTATACTTTACAGTATTTACAGTATTATATTTTACAGTATCTATGAGTATATCTTTATATTATATTTATTTATTGAAAGCGAATTCAAACTGAATTCGTAGAAACGATGAAATGAAAATTAAATGCTATTTTAGAATAAAAAAAAAGCTTATAATAAATAACAATATAAAATAATAATGGAGCATTTAAGTTATTATGACGGTGTATTCTTTTAAGTTTAAAAAGTTTTTTTATAATTTACACGTTTGATATTATATAAGTAACCGTAAAAAATATATATTTTTTTTTTCATATGGCCGGAAAGTTAATTATATTGAATATCAGTTGTTATATTTAGATAAAATCGTAATATAATTATAATGTTCACAGTCAGCGCTTTTTATAAATACGATATTAAGATAACTGAATCCCTTCTAATGGGGTAACTCGTTAACATTATCTGACGTTATAAACTCAAAAATATTAGATACGGGTGAGTTATATTTTCACATTGCCAATTATAAAATACTCATTGACACATGCCTACATGTATTTTTTTTTAACATTGCATTTATTTTGAACGGTAATTTGCGAAAAAATAATATTTAACTCTCAACTGATCAAATGTATTACTAATTGATAGCTCCATTTCTAATATTTTTTTTTCTAAATTGTTGCAAAATGTTAAAGTATAATATTTTAAAATAATATACCTTTGTTTTCATTACAGTTATTAATTAAATATTTTATAATAATTAAAAAAAAAAACAATGTTTATAAATTAATATGATATATACCTACGGATATCATTAAGATATTTACGGTTGTATATCAAGTGCAATGTTCGAATTTTGTAGGATCAATAAAATACAATAAAAAAATAGAAGGTATATTTTGAATTAATTATATAATCACTTCATAATCACGAGTTTAATAATTATAAAAATAATGTCCCACAATTACATACACGATCGTTTGCAGTTAGTCGAGCATGGGCGTGTTGAATTAGGGGCAGACCAGCTACCGCAGTGTAAATTGCAAGCATCTGCAGTATTATCATAGACAGACAGAATTTACCACAGAGCCTTGGAAATTTTGGTTATTAAAATAAAGTCTTGATGATTAAAGGGCATATAAATATATATATAATAAATATAAAAAGAAATTATAGTCTTAGTAAGGTTTAAGATCAAGATATAGAAATACTTTAAATTTAAAAAATAGATTAAATTAATTGTATGTTATATTTATTTGTTATAATTTGATAGGAAACCTTTTATGATAATTTTTTTTTTACTTTCCTCACTGCATCAGAATTATTGTTTTTTTAAACTTGAAATTTTTATGTTACGGATTATTTTCCATTCTGATTTGAAATTATTTATCGAAAAGTGTTTAGAGATAACATGTTGATTCGAAAGGATATTTTAATTATTAATCTGAATAATATTAGTGTATACTGAAAGTCTGAATAATGTTGCCTGGTTTCCGTTTACGTCATATGCACAGCTCTTTTAAAAGAAATCGAAGAAGCTAGGGGAGCGACGCGTTTGGGGCCTTTTAATTATATATATATATATATATATATATATATATATATATATATATATATATATATATATATATATATATATATATATATATATATAATAATTCTAATACCATAATACGCATAATTCTAATACCTTCTGGAGGCTGTCTTACTTAGCTTATGATTATTTATTGATGATGCCTTGATATTTGCATCTTCATTAATTCAGACGAAAATGCTCATAAATGCATGTTATATAAAACCATTATTTATATATATATATATATATATATTTTTTTTTTTAATTACTCTAACGCTGTTAATGCAGTTAATCGTGACATATTATCTCTCTTACGACTCGGCGGTGGTGATTGGTTCTCTTTCACTTTAGCGATTTTGATGATTTATCTATTTTGATTTTGATGATTTATATATATATATATATATATATTATATCTAAAAATTTAAAAAAAATCTTCAATTAAAAAGGTCAACATAGGAGTTGAAATATTTTTTATTCTACTTACCTTTACTTCATCAAGTCTGGCAGCGATACGGTAGCTCAATTGGTAGAGCGACGGGATGGTTTCTCAAAGGTCACAGTTCGAATTCCTTCTTGTAGTGGTTTATTTTTAATTCTATATTTATTTAAATTAAAGTACGCCCAAAGTGGCTATTATTTATAAAATATGTTTATAGATATTTTCGAACAATGGCTATAAAATTTGGGGACGACGAAATCGGAAGATTTAAAAAAGGAACAAATTAACAAATGAACAGTTTTTTATATTTTGTAAGACATACTTCGTTTTCAATAATGCAACAAGGCAAATAACCAAGCAAAACTTGATTGCAGCAAGCTATTACAGCTATGTTATATATATGAAGACATTCAGTTAGTATAATTTTTTCTCGTTTATATAACTTTTTCTCGTTTGCAATAATATATCTTATACTAGAACGACTAATGGATGTACATAATTTTACAAAAAAATATCAATATGTTTAATATTCATTGATGATTTCTCAAATCAAAATCGATATTTTTATAAGCAATCTGTCTGAAATATATCTAATATGCAAATAATTTGACTGAACTAAGTTATAGGAGCATAGTTGAAAGTTTTATTATTAGGGGAAATGCTTAAGATTGTTTCAAGCAAATTATGCTGATCTGAAATATGAATTCCTTTTATAGTTTTATACTTTGTTCTAAAACTTACTTTTTATTTTAGAAGGTTTGTTTGTGATTTATTGTGAATATGAAAATATTTAAACTCTCTTACAAATTCCAGCAATGTGAATAAAAATACTAAGCATTAAAAAAATTACAATTACAAATTACAAAGGTTGGAATTCAACTTTAGAGTAGATTTATATTAACATATTTTTATATCATTCGTATCATCGAATTCGTTTTAATAACATCTAAAAAGATATGAATATAAAAGTTTTGCACCTGTAATAATAAGATATCGATACCAAAATAAGGAAAAAGGAACTTCCTTTTAATGGAAATCCTTATTATATTTGATAATCATATATTATATCTCATGATTATCAAATGTTTACATTCCAAAATAGAATTAACCAATGTCTGGTATCGATAGCCATTACACGCATTCAGATTTAACAATCCAGCTTTAAGTAGACAAACACTCTCTAAGATTGTTCTTTCGGTGGAACAATGACTAACAATATTATATTTTAAAACCTTTCTCTTGATTAAAAAGGAAACAGTTATAATATGGGATTGCAAAAGTAAAAAATATTTTACAGGTTTGATACATAAAAGCTTAACTTCAGACAAAATTACCTAAAAACAGATCCTAATATTCAGAAGAGCATTTTTACAATCCCCTGAGTCACGGAATCGGATATCGAATATCTATAAGTAGTGCACTATTGTCGAGTGGCGAATTATAATTATAAAGTTATGCAATGACATTCTGTTACCAGAGCTACCAGCGCTTAGTATATATCAAATTTGTATACTTTAGCGCTCGTAGGGCTACTATACTACTGATATTGATATTTAAATTAAAATGATGATACTTCAAGAATATATAATAATACCTGACCGATTACTGTTCTTGGATTTTTAATGCTAGCGATTTTAAAAATTATTGTGCATTAAATGTTCCTTGTTATTATTTGTTATATAATATTATTATTATTTGTTGTTTTATTATTTATTAAGATGAAATTTAATCTCATTTCAATGCAAATAATTCATAGTCGGTTAAGAATCTAAGATGTTAATTAGCTATGATTTAATCTTGATTACATAAAATTTTATTTACATACCCTTTTTAACCATGAAAATGTGTACATGTATAATGTTTTATCCTTGTTAGCAAGCTGAGAACAAAATTTCGTTATACGTAATGAAGCAATCGGAGTAACCTCATTAGTGTGAACATTTCCTTCCTAATTTTTTCTAACAAATTAATAAAAATGAAAGATTTAGTTATTTGAAAAAGATGACTTAAGATGAAAAAAAACAACAAATGTCGCATAACTTTAGTAAATCATAATCAAATTTATGTAAAAAAATATTATGGAACATTGATATTTTTTATTTTACTGTTACTGTTACTATTCAGAGATGCTGTCACACGCCATTTAATTTAAAATTTAACAACTTAACTTATTGGAAAAAAAATATATGGTAAAAATGAAAAAAATATATAAAAAAATAACTAACTAACTTAATTTTTAAGATATCTATATAAATGTCTTTTAATTTTGTTATTGTGGCAAAGATCAAAATAATTACAAACTAACTATTAAACTACCTATGAATCTGTCACAATAATGTTATTTTCTTTGCAATACTGCAATAAAAACGTGTTATAAATGAGCGAAAAAGTTGACTGCTGCTTTTAATTATTTATTTTTGATTGTTTATTTTTGATTATTTATTTTTGATTATTTATTATTTATTTTGATTATTGTATTGAGTTGAACGTTTAAATACATCTTTAGATTGGACAATTAAAGTTTAACAAGTATACAACAAGCAGTAAACGAAAATTGCAGAAGCATTGTAACAAGATTTCGCGACAATTACGCCGACAATTTTTCATAACTTTCTTACTATCCAGTAAAATTAATAATGGACACTTGAAACTCAAATAAGATGACATTGAAAAATACTGCTTTTATGTTTTAGATTAAATATTTTGATTTTTTTAGTAACTTGTGTTTCTTCTTATGACAATGTTTTGCAATTGAAGGGTTGTTATAATCTGGAAATTGTTAAAAATTTTCTCCCTATTTTGCAATAGTATTTATCTTTATTATAAGAAACAAATCCAATCATCACAATAAATACGTATTGTTAATTTATGTAATGTAACCATTAATGTAACTTTATAGCTTTTGAAGTTTAATCTTGAGTTCATTGGAAATTTCCAGCGGTGTTTTTTTAGTAAAGTTTTCTTCCTTGTTATTGGATTAGTCTCATAGGCCATTTAATATCCAATTAATAAGTGCTAGGTCATCTAGCGTACTAATATCGCATTGTGGGAAGGTTGTTAGTAAGCCAGTGCTTCCATTTGATTTGTGGAGACTCTTAATTTCTATTTTTAGGGTCAAATAATGCGTAGATTAGACAATGAAATGAGCGCATTAGTTAAAATTGTATTTAAGGATTAATTTGGTAAATATTTTTTTATACAACATCTTTAACATTTAAGAATAGTTCTTCAAAAGATATATAAGGTAAAACATATTTTATGGAAACAGTATATAATAAAAATAACTTCTTCTATTATATATTAGAAGATTCATATTATATTCCTCCTCCAATGTGAATATACGTATTACGTAACAAAGGATTATTGCAATTTTCAATGTTTAAGAGGGAGGAGAAAGGTATAAAAATGTTATATTCATAACGTTTTATATGAAGCAGAGCCACTGGCGAATATTTATTAATTTTATAAGGTAGGTGAAGTCGTATAGCTTATAGTGAAAGCAAATTACATATTATATATTTCTTATCAAAACGGATACGTATATCGCTCACGAAAATATTTTTTGTCTTTTACATGAAGTATTTTGGACATGTATTTTCAAAGTTATCACAATAACATTGACTCGAATGGAGCGCCATAAAGCACAAAATAGGCGCGGTGTGCATAATTCCACAGCGGACTCACAGATGGCGGGCGGTAAAGTAGCCATTCGTCCTAAAGACGAGCCCGTTCAACCTTTGAAAGATCTTTTCTCTAACGAAAATACAACATGTGCTTTCATATGATATCGTTTGGAGCATATCAAATTGTCTCAATGCTAGGGTTTTTATCGATTTAAATAGCACAAGGACAACTTTGCCATCGCGTCGGTTCCTTATTTTTCCAGCCCTTTTGCAAATACAATTTGTGTGTACAGGTGATGAAAAAGCACAAGTCAAGAGTTGTACTGTCACCAAACTTTATGTGGCTGACCAAATTCCACACGAGCGAAGCCGAGGGCAAAAGCTAGTAAAATATAAAGTCAACATATTTTATGGTATATTGAGAAGCTATCAAATCATTAAATTATAGTTAGAAATGAGACAACGGTTTTACTACCTATTCATTGTTGTATATGATGAATTAAAGTAATGTTACAATATCTCTTAATTATACGTACGTAATTTGAAGTATAAATATAATTAAATAATACATAATCTCTGCCTATTAAGTTCAAAATAAAGTTTCAAATGTAAATCTCGCATTTTTATTACAATTTCATCGACTTTCAATAGCGCTTGGAATATTCATACCGTAACAGCTGTCTATGCAGATGCTCCTGACAATTTAAATTTTGGTATTTTCGATTACGGATCGGATGTTTCAGACACGAATTTAATAATCCCAGTCCGGTATTCGCTGACTGGAACGTTATTACTGTTTTAGAAATGAAATTTAATATATAACTTTTTGAGTTTTGATTGAAGACTGGAATGTTATATCGTTACTTCAAAGTAATATATTCGTACATTTAGTTGTTAACAGTTGATAACAGCTTGCTAGTCTGACTTATTTTAAATTAAACCTTTTATATTTGGTATTGTTATAAAAAACCATTTTCTGTGCTGTTGATATTTAATCAGAGAAGCATTTATCTATAGACGTAAGATACTATAGAATACTAAGACTGCAATATTCATTGCGGTTGCTAGAGCACGTACTCTAACCGCTAGCTTATGTCACTTGTGTTGCTTGCTAGGAATTTCATTCTAATGTGATGACAATGACAGATAATACTTATATTTAAATGTAAAATTATGTTATAGAAATATATATACAACACTCTCAGGCAAACTCAGCTCCGCCGTCTATGCAATTAAACAACCCAAGCTAATAAAAGCGTGTTAAAAAGTAAGACAATTAACAGATGTTAATACGGCTCGATTAGTTTATTTTAGTTATTCCCATAGTATTTTGTCTTACGGCATTTTATTGTGGGGCAGTGCTGCAGAAGTAAACTCTGTATTTATTTTACAAAAAAGAGCTGTGCGGGCTATTTTAAATTTAAAAGCTAGAGATTCCCTGAGAGATGTTTTTAAAGAAATAGGCATTCTTACGGTCGTTTCTCAGTACATATTTAATAACATCTTGTTTGTACGTCACAATTTGGATACATATGAAAAAAATAGTGACAGACACCCTATAAATACAAGAAATAAAAATAAACTCTCAACGCAGAAATATCGTCTTCAAAAAGTTAAAAAATCCTTTATGGGTTTGAGTGTACGCATATATAATAAGGTTCCACAAGATATCTTAGACCTTCCTTTTCTTGCTTTTAAATGTAAAATTAAAAGTATTCTCTTAAAAAAAGCTTATTATAGCATACAGGAGTTTTTGGTTGATCGTATTTCGGTCAACTAAAAGGTTAGGTTGTGGAGCTTTGCTTGTTGACTCATTTGCGGGATACTCTAACGTATACATCAAACATTGTTAAATTGTTTTTTAAAAAAAAAAAAGAGCAACTGTTGAGTTTCTGGCCAGCTCTTCTCAGCAGAGCCGCATTCTGAGCTGGTGGTAGCTTACTCACGGACTGACATACTGACATTTTTTTTTTAATGTAATGTAATGTAATTGACGATTCAAAAGTGCATGTAAATGCCTACTTGAATAAAGATATTTTTGATTTTTGATTTTTGATTTGATTTATATTCTTATAAGCATCTCATTATGTTTAATTAAACAAGCATTTGACAACTAAATATTGAAACACATTCAAATAAGCAGTTATATAATTAAACATACAGTACAGAATGGAATGCATACTAATAAAGATTATCCCGTCCCCATCATCCAAACTGTTTACATAAATAAAGTGCAACTTTGTATTTTTTAACATGAAGATGAAAAAAAACACACAAGCAACCGATTTAGGTTTTGGTTTTGCTAATGTTATGATATAAATAAATAATATTACATTAACTAGCATCAGATTCGAAATTGTGTAAAGAAAATAATTATAAAGGAAGCCATTCATCACACATATTTATTGAAATAAACTTGGACGCTTAAAGAGATACTTAAAAATATGTTGATGAAGTGAAAGCCAAAGGCCTATGCGTCCAGTAATCAATGTCATTGACTGTTAATCCATATCCCTAGGGTTCAATTTCGGCACAGAAGAGTTCTTTGTGTGATTTTTTTTTTATCAAGTTTGAGTTTGTATATTTGTAAAAAATACATAATAATTATCCTCTGGAACGGTAATTGCTTTTATTGTGACAAAAAGTGAAACTAAACCCAATATAACCAAAATGAAGAAAAAAGTTGTTAAATGTTTGTAAGCCTACGAATATTTCTCAATTACATTTTTTTTCTCGGGACTACTAGGATCTCAGACAAAATTCTGCATTATGTGATTAAGATACGAGTCGGAATGGAGGCGATGTAATTGCGCGGCGTGAAGTGAACGAGGTCGTAGGTATATATGTTATTATTACATCATGGAAAGAAACTTGTAGGAAATACGAATTTGAACCAAAATATTCAAAGTTGTATAAATATTAATCAGATAACATTGCGGAATTAATATGGATTTTTTTTAAAATTTCTTTCTATTAACTTAAACTTTTTAAGGACCATGCATTAGTCATAAATATTAAGAAAAACAAACTGACAGCCTTCTTCTTCTTATTGAATATGTTTTTTTTTTATATTATAGATCAATACATTTTGGTTACAGTATTTTTCGTTATATATTTTGTGTACAAACCACCATATTCACGGGAAAAAATAAAATCTGACATGCCATGCGCACAAACCAAAATAAATTTTACGCGCTAAATAATTATGAGTCGGTTACAATATTTGAGAATAAATATAACATAATAAGGTTTAAAATTGTTTATTTTTACCGGGAACTGGTTATAGCAAAATAAAGTTCTCAATTATTATTGAGATTGGGATCTTGAGAAGAATTAATCTTGAGAAGAATGATAAAGTTTTACTCGAAAACAGTTAAAAACCATTTCGTTTACACCATCAGCAACATTACAGTACCAATTACAATATATTTACCAACCTTACTTCCCTTGTTAGGAAGGGTTTTTTTTTTATAATTTTCATATGTTCGGAAATATAAGCCGGAAAATCCTTTAATACCGTATATCGCAGTAAATGAGACCATAAAATGTTTTTTCAAGCGAAATAATGTCGGTGTTATCTGAAATTCGTTAAACAAATATATAGCACTCATATTTCGGTGATTAATTTGATTTTTTGTAGTCTATAATATGTGAGTTTTCTTTTGACGAGAGTTAGAAGTAACGTGATATAAAACATTTTAGGCTACGCATTGTTTTATTATAACAAATTTTATTAACTATTTAATGAAGCTTAAAAAAAACATTATACTAATATACTTAATAAAACTTTATAGTAAAGTAAAACCTGTAATGGTTGCAAATTTAACGCCACCTCTTCCTTGTTCGTTGTCGTTGATGACATAAATATTTATTAATATAAATCTCACGCTTATATCCTGACTACGATATCCACAACGAAGAAAAGACACAAATAAGGAACAATATATGTATACAAATACTAAAAATGCTAAGTTAAAAAAAATGTTTAAGACTAATAGGCTTTCTATTTGATAATTATTTCTTCTTTATGAATTGGACAATATGGTATATTATAGAATATTTATTATATATAAAAACTTTGTAGGAATATCACATAAGTATAACATTATTTAAAACCTTTCGGTACATTCGAATGTTACTTGCAGACATTACAAGAAGTTGTTGAATTAATTGTGACAGAACCAACTTGAGTACATTGGTTTGTTTGCAATTAAACTTGGTATTCGGATTGTTCTGCACCACTGAGCTTTTAGTCAAATAATTTAAAGAAATAGTTTCCGTGATCAAGTATTAATTTAAACTTAAATACAAAAGTTCCAGTAAGTTTGTTCTGTTATGTGAAGTGAATTTCGTTATAAATTCGGACACTACTTTATAATGTGTTCTAGTAAATTATAACCTTACAGAAGTATTAATTTCAAGCTTTTAGAATTGTTTTATAGCTTAAAAAAACGACATAACTCAATAAACTATCTTGCCCAGTTATTCTTGAATATTACATAATAATACAATAGTAACGAGACAAAATTAGTTTTTTTTATACAATATTTACCATACCTATTCAGTACGTGACATATTTTTTAACAGTTTGTTGTCAACTGTAAGGATTACAATATATATAAGGATTATAAGAAAATTTGGTGATATTATAGATCATTGCCCTCGTGACCCTCGTGACCTCGTGACGTGACTCGTGACGTGACGTGACAGAGGATTGACAGTTAAAAAAAAATTGGATAAACAGTTTTTATACCCCAACATATCTCATATTATGAATAGACCAACATCCAATAAATATGAGTCTTTATGGAATAGGCTGTGATGTCTTATTCAAAGTGTAAGTTAAATAGCAATATTAAATAAAATAGTTGCATAGAATTGAAAACGGAAATTGTTATTTAAATTAAATAATCTTTATTATTATTATATCCTCATATGGATAGTATATTTTTGATCGTTATTAAAGCATTATTGGTCATGTTCGTCATGGCCAACCCCTTTAATATCTAATATAAAATACTTGAGAAAATAATAATAAAAAAAAATTAAACGTAGAAGTGGGTTTTGACATATGTATTTGGCATGACAAATCTTTCACCAGGATGATTTTAGTTTAGTATTTTTTTTTTGTATTATAACTACTTGTATTTCGAATTGAATTGAATTAATAATATAACGTTTTATATTTTTTTCCAACTTAATATCTTAATATCATAAATATTTTAACCTAATAAGTATTAGGTAAAATATTAATGATATTAAAATATTAAGTTGGAATAAGTTGGTTATAATTATTCTTCTAATACTCCAAATCTTAAATAAACCCCTAAAATCAAAAAGAAGTTATAATAGTATATATTTGGGGTATCCCAAATGTTTCCTCTCTTTTTTTTGATGCGAAATGTATATTCAATATAATATAACGAATATATAATATTTGATGTTTAATTGTTGAATCATTATGCTATGTAAACCGTTCTGTTCTATAACCTTCCCCCATCTCTCGGGAAGCTTCATTATACCATATTTCAAAAATTATTGATGCTTACTTTCAAAATATTTATCTAGGTGCGTCTTTATATGAAAAACCTTTATATAAAAATTCGTAATCGATCGTTTTTTTTTATTGCAAAATATTTTTCCCCTCTTGGTTACAAAAAGTAGTAATTTCAAAAACTAATCCTTTAAGGGAAGTTAAAAAGAAAAAAGCTTTATTTTTACGGATACGGATACTGAAGTTGTCATCAATAAAGGTAATTTTATATTAATATATTAGGAGTTCTATTGATTAGCTATTCTTTCCATAACCTTACTATTTCAATAAAAATTAATTAAAAACTATCGAATACTGACTGCTTAATTCGTGTTCTAGTTCTTACACATTTGAAAGTTAATTTTCTTACAAAACTTACATAGTTATTGAATATCCACCTTGTGGAGTGAAATAAGTTACTTTGAAATGTAAGCAAGTATCTGTATACAAATCTGCATGAATTATATTATCCAACTGTATATGTACCTTATTCCGTTGCAAAATCAGCTACCTTAGCTTGAATTACGTGTTGAATATAGAAATCCAGTGAACCCATAATTTTATCTAGAATTTGCATCATAATTGTAAATTTGAACAATTACTTGGAAATAAATACCAAATAAAAGAAATACCAACTGTTTCCTTACACAATATAAAGAAAGTTACGTAATCTCGTCACATATGTTTTTTCTCTCTCTTGGTGAATGTTGTGTGTAACATTCTAAGTTATTTACTATCGTATGCTGTACTGTTCAAGGGAGCAAAAACTACTGCTAATGGGAACAGTATTTCAAACATGTGCTTGCTCCAACGTTGATTCAATGTTAATATATTTACGAAAGACTCTCTCTCAGAAGCCAACCGCTGTGTTTACGTACAAGTGTTTTCAAGTGCCGTCAGCGAGGCATAAGATGTAAATTACATCTTATCTGAAGTTATATGGTACATATAATATAACATAAATAAATATAGTGTAAGAATCAGTTTTTAATAATAAATTATTAAAACTACTTTCACCTAAGAATAATCAAAAGTTAAAATTAAATATAATAACAGCCTAGAGAATTCGATTGGAACAATCTTGGAATTTAAACTATAGGTAAGCAATTTTAAGTTGTGGCGTTTGCTGACTTTATTTAATGTTTAAAATACCTAATAGTTTTGTAAATAATATATGCGATGACACGCGTATTGAACAACACCGTAGGTTCACATTGGAAATGTTACTGTCTATATTCAGAGTAACCTAGCATACAGAATTGAATTATCCTTATAAGCTTTGTGTAAAAACAAACAAAGTGATTGCTAGTAAAATTGACATATATTATCAATTATGCATTTTTCAGAGTAAGTCAGCAGCTTGTGTTCGTAAATTAAATCCGCTGTATTAAAACATGTCAAAAAGTCAACACTGGTTTGTATGTTAAAATATCAACCGCCAAGCGTGGCGGGTCAGCTCGGCACCCTTGAAGGGGACATGTACATTGTCTACAAAAAAAAAATATTTATGACTTTATAAACTATATTTTAATTGAAATAAACATATTTAGGGTAACGCGATTTTAAAATTATCAAAAAAAATAAGTGTAGGAACGTCTGTTACTTCATATGGTAATTAAAAATATGTGGGATAATGGCTGCCTTTCTTTTTAATTAATAACTTCAAAATTAAGAACTTCTTCAAGAGCCGAAACAAGAAAGAAGAAAGAACAAGTAGAAAAGAAATAAAAAAAGGACTTCAAAAATAATGGACCTTATTTTAATCGTTTAAAAAATAAATTTTATGAAGACCCATTTTTTTTTAAACATTGCAAAACGTACTGAGAGTTATTTTATTTCGTGAGAGGTATTTTGAAAACACAAGTAATAACACAATAGAAATATTAAATCCAAACCAAAACACTCCATGTTGTAAAGTTTACCAAGTTCCCTAGACCATCCATCCATCCAAAGGAAATCAAATATTTCTCCGGTCAATAAAAGTTGTGTTATCGGAATGGGTCATGTTCATCCAGCCAATGAAAGTCGTGATATCGGAGTGGCGCAAGTTCCAAGTTTAATTCAACAGACTTTGGTGTCGGGATGGCGGCATTTGAAAATTTGACAAATTTGTGTGTTTATCACAAGGTTCTATAGAGAAAAAAACTTAGAACTTGGGCCACTTAATTTTTACGTTACCTAATACCAAATTGTGGCCCGGGCGTATGAGGCATTTCAACCACCTCGGTATTACAGCACTAAACCAGACATAACGTACCAATCGAGCTCACTTACTTCGGTGTACTTACGTTTCTTAGATAACTATGCAAAAATCATCTCCCGAAATGAAAAGTGTGCCAGTGATGACAGTGATGGTTTTTTTTTACTGCCACTGGACGATACCTCGGTATAAGTATACGAGGACTCTATTTAAAGTCCATTCCATTTTTTCCGACTATTATATGAACGGGCATGTATTATATGTATTATACGAACGGGCATACCCTGTATAAAATACTCACTGTATTTGCGTAGAATACTTTTCCGCCGCTTCTTCTCCTTGCCTTCCAAATCTGTAAGCATCTATAATAAGGTAAGTAAGGACAAGCTTATATTTTAAGAATTATAAATATTCTTAAGCTGTTTTTCTTAAGCTGTGTCTTATTCAATTAACTAATAAAGTTTTAAAGAGTTGAAAATCTAACAGAAATGGAGTTTACTTACGTGTTAATGGGTTAAAACTTTATTAAGAATAGATATGATTTAAACCGGTAACTCGAGAGTGAATTCGGATTATATATAAATCTAAATTACCTCAATTCAGTAAGATTTCAAATTTCGTTAATGATAATAAATTTTATTAAAATTATTTACTTTCAACAACTTCAAGTCGAAAAATATTTCCAAATATAAATCACAATGTTCTTAATATTCTTCATCAATAAACTTTCTAATAAAAAGGTTCTATATTATTTTTATTACAAAACCTTTTGTGTTAACACATAAGCCTTTCCTTGAACGATGAAAACATTTATATCACATACGATTTCCCTTTCTTCCAAGCATTGTAAGTGACACACTTTTCTTATTAAGGATAATGGCTAAATTTATTTCCCTTATAAATGTAGACATGAAATCTGGTGTCACAATATTATGTATAAAGTTCTAAAATATTTTCTATGCTATAATAGGAATGCATAAGTGTATAACTGTTAAAAGTATATAGTGGAAATGGAAGGCTGGTTTGCCTCCGTAGTACTATTGAAGGAACGATTGTATTCAAGCTTCAAAATAACGAGAATACGCTATCATACATAGATACATAGCATGTATCTTTGTGCATAAGTGATATAATTATTTATCGTTGCACTGCTTGAGGCCCATACATGCCTAACGTTCATAACCACACCCCAACATCAGTGGCCACAGGGTATCGGACTACGACAATAATGCCTTTTATTTACGCTCATCTACTATATATTTTAATGTTAATTGATATGTTGAAAATACTGGAACGACGCTTTGTATATTCTTACCACCGGTATTGAGGTCAGAGAAGATGTTTAATAAAAAAGATTTTGCCATCACCTGAGTGATCAGAATGCAATGCTATCATCATACTGCCTCATCAATTTGTAAAAAAAACTACACCATGAAAAGAAACCACTTTAAAAAAAATATAGCAAAAGTTTAAGAGATTTTTCTTAAATGTTATGAGATATTTATATAATAATAGCCACTAGAGGGATTTCAGTAAACAGTGACAGAACGTCAAAAGACACCATAATTTCCGTCTTTATATTTTAATATCAATCATGAATTGTGCAGAATGTTGGAAACCTTACTGGGCTACAGTATAAGAAGATAAGTCTATCTGGCTCATCTTTGTAAGTCCATACAACTTAGGGGGAGAGGGATATTTTTCGACCTAACTGTGTTTTTTAAGTCTGTATCATTAAGCGCCTGCGGCAATATTATTAGGTAATTTACAAATCAGCGAATGGGATTGCATTCATCTTTTAAAAGTCGTATTAGCTGTCAATAAATTTATGATATTATTTGGCGTTACCTATAATAAAAAATAAATATAATATTAATAAACCCATATTTTTAATAAGAAAATATTTTTTTTCAATTTCAATTATAATAAATTGGATTTATGAAACGTCAAACTTTAGTGGCATAATAACAAGGGTAACAGGATCCATAGCTTTCAAACTCATGTCTTAAAAATCCGACTCATCATCAGTGACTGTCACATCATGTGGGATGGAAGTAAATAACGCGATTTATGATATTACAACAGTTTCTAATATAGCGTACACTACGAGTAATTCTTTATTTTATATTTATTTATTAATAATCAATCAACTCTGAATAAATCATCGTGAAATCTCACAATGCGTAGGGTTATATAATTTTGTAATATCTGACTGAACATTATAAATTTTATATTAATAATACTTATAATGTTTCGTCAGCACATTATTAATAAAAATATTAAGAAAACAGAAACCCTTCGAATGAAGACATTCATTAACTTTATCAGACATTATGAATTCAAAAATATTATGGGTAGGTTATATTTTTTACTTTAAAAAATAATAAAATATATTAAAGACATTAATGACAAACAAATATCTTTGTAGAAAGAAAATGTGAATTAAAATATATTTGTTTCCTTTTAAAGCATGGATATTATGTCTAATTGCTATTTATAAAAACGCAAGTAATTGATTATTTTTTATTTCATAACTCCATTTTAATAAATTATATAAATAGTCACAGTTAAATATCAAATAAATTGAAAGCATTACCCAACCAATATAATAAAATAGCTGAATCAGCGTAAAAGTAATAAGTCCCTCAATTACGTACACGATCGTTTGCAGAATGGCCGAGCATGTAAGTGTTGAAATTAGGCGCACGATAGCGACCGCAATGTAAATTGCGAGCATCCGCAGTATTCATATTAACAGACAGAATATACCAAAGAGTTCTGGAAATTACAAATTATTAAAACAAATTCTCTGTCATTAAGAGACACTTAATGACAGAGAATTTGAAAATTTATACTTGAAAATGAACAGGGCTAAATGGTAATATGCATTGGAATCACGAACTACCTAGCGTGATGTTAAGGCTTCGTGCAGTAATCAAAACTGAAACAGGAGTAAGTGTACAGCACATACAATAATATAAATCATTAGACATTCAATTATGCAACACAAGCTTACAGAGGCAAAATCTCATGGGGTCTAAAAATATAAGAGGTAGGCATTGCAAACATGTAAATTGATTTTTAAAATAATATGGTTACACTGGCATTTAATACCATTTGACGAAATAAACTACAAAGTAGATAACTCTTTTATATTTTTTAGAAAGGTTAGAATTGGCAAATTATACAGTAGTGAGAAAAAATCTAAAGAAGTAATTTTTGTTCTAAACGGACCTAATAGTGACACCATTTCTCAATTCAAGAAAACTTCAGAAAAGTATAGAAGGATAGCCACAGTCATTTTAGTACTTGTTAGCTCTTACTTCTTACACATACTGTATAAAAAAAATTAATCAAGATATTAAAAAAATATATAAAAGGAAATGGCAGTGTGGTATGGCATGACGGAAATTCACTTGGCACCGCAATCGGCGCAACCACGTCATCATGTTGTGTGGTAGTTTTTAAGGGAAGTGAATGTTAAAGTTAATTGTAAAAGTAAGATAAATAAGTATAAGTATAGTGTTAGACTGATACCTGGGTTACTTAATTTTAATAATATATTCTTTAATATATTATAGCAATAAATGGTGTGTGAAAGTATCCCATAATCTTCGCATTTAATTACGCTAGAGAATTAGTTTGTAAGTAAATCGAGTTCATATTATATAATATTTATATTAAATTTTTAATATTGTTTTGTAATCATGACCACTACTAGCTCCAATTTAAACAGTACTCCGATTGCTTTATCACGTATTACGAGATTGATATTTATATTAATACATAAGGATCATTAATGGCTAATTAAGATAAAATATAACATTTAAATCCCACAAGTGCACATTTCCTGTATGGTAAAAAAAAAAATAGATATATCAACGCTGATTCGCCATTCGAGATTTTATATTATAAAGAAAACTTTATAGTTAGTATTTTCACAAATGCTATGCTGACTACGAGTGCTATAAAAATATTAAGATCGTAATTAAATTTAGTACAATAAAGCGAATTACAGTTTTAGTTATTTTCTTTGTGATGTTGTTAATTTTATAATGCTTTATATCTTAATACACTATTCTTTGTATGAAAAGAGTGTTTAAAATATTTATCCGTGACATACTTACTTTTATATTAACAATAAGCAAAGTGAAAGATTTTGTTAGTTATAGATCAAAGTATGAAGACCTAAATAAGAGTTCATCTTTTTTGGATCAGTGTGTATAGAGTTATTTTTACATTAAATAGCAATAAATATATATTATAATGTTATTGTAAGTATGTATGTATTTCATATTGAATATTTGAATGTCACGTACAAAGGCTTGTTAAAACGCAATTGTGTGAACAACTAACTAATGTAAAACATGTGCTAGGATAGTTCAGTTTAAAGTTTTGCAGTAACTTGATGCAAATACAAAAGCAAAACTTTCAATAATTTAATGCCACTCTACATCATAATTTACTTTTAACATCTATAGCACTTCTCTTAATAAGAAAACTTTTCCCTTTCCCCTATGCTCGAAAATGTCTGGCCTCTACGAATTTTCTAGGTCATATTAATTGCATATTATATATAAGATAGGTATCTCAAGATAAATAAACAATGAATAACCACTGAGAAGCAACAACAACACACAATGAATATGGAATAATATTAATAACGTTCTTTGTCAAATTATACACATTGTTTAATCGTTCTAATTTTTTTTTTTGCAAAAGAGCAGCAGTCGGTTCACATAGAATTAATTGATGTCTTCGCCTTTAAATATTTGGGACCTAAATGTGGATCCGCTAAGTCACAAGTGTTAGTTTTTACTATTGTGTAACGTATAGAGTATATGTCACATTAGTGGTAGTGTCAGAATTTGAAATATTGCAATATGCGCATTAAGAGAAGGCTTTATGGGATAGTTTATTGTAAGACTGTATACAATTAACCTTCAAGGAATTTCCTTTTTCATGGAGCTTAGTAGGATAGAGAATTAATATTTGTTTAGGGTCTTAATTTTATGTAAATCTATTTTTATTGGTTAATTAAGTTTCTCAGGTAAATACATTACATTTTTGCTAAGAAAATTAATTCTTAACGATTTTCTAGACCTCGTATCACATTGATTTTGTATATTGTATGGGGTTATATGATTGGTATTATAGATTTCACAATCACATTTAAAAAATAATTAATGCTAATGCTATTTAAAATAATGTATATTGAGTACATCTACATTCATCAGTAAAATCTTGCAGAATAGTAAAATTATATTTTCGTCGAATTTAAATATTTAGGCATAAGACAATATTAGTTTAGTTTTCGCTTTACTTCTAAGTAATAAAATTGTGATATTATAAATTTCACAATAGTACATCCCAGTCCAATTAAAAATAAAAGCAGTCCCAAGACTACTAGTATTAGGCTGACTTCATAATACTCAGTCCAAGGCATGTGCGCTCCCCGAGCTCTGAGATGAACTGCGCCTTTGTTTCGTAAAACATACTCCGTCCACCAAACGGCTTTTTCGAGAGGACTCTGAGCCTGATCACGCATTATGTTGTTGAGTTTGATCACATTTTGACGATAGCTACAATATTAACGATGAAAGTTACATACAATAAAAAATCTATACGAATATTTTTTTATACCTTTTAAATTGTAATAAATTTAGTAATCGCTCACTTGTATGAGATGAAGATAAACAGAAAACATATATTTGTTCAGTATTACCTGGCATTTCCTATTACATTATGAATTGCTTTCTTGAAAGTGATTTCATTGAGATCTTCGATAAGCAATTTTATACCGATAGCATGAAATACATATTGCTCAGCGTTATACCACTGATCACCAAGCATTGGTATAACAACAAGTGGTACTCCAGCCGTTAGCGCTTCATCGGTTGACTGAAGTCCTCCTTGCGTTATAAACAATCGAATTTTTGGATGTCCTGTAACAGTACAAATTTTTTCTTGACATATAAGGTAGCTAATCTATTTTATTATCAATAATAATATAAGACTAAAAGACGCTTTTAATAAATAGGCCTTCAAAAAACACATCAATGCAATATTCACTTAACTTACTCAGTAAATCTGATTGTGGAAACCATTTCGAAATATGAACATTTTTAGAATGTTTTGGAAGTTTATCGCTATCCCATTTCCATAAAATGTCATATGGTAGTTCAGAAAACACTTGTGTGATTTTTTTAATTTTCTCATGCGGAAACGATGACGGCATAACGTTTGTACCAAAACTCATATAAATAACGCCGTGTGTAGAAGAATCTAAAATTATTTTTAATTCCTGAAACAAATTTTGCCAAAACACATTAAATCAATGCCGAGGATAGAATCTCAAAAACTTCTGTAAATTATTTTGAAATAAATTCTGAATATCATGTTTTAATTATATTTATCTTGAATTATGAGAATAAAATCATTTGTAATTTATCGAACGATGTTTTTTCCTTGTAGTTTCAAACGAAAAGCTATCGAGGCTAATACAGTCTATTTCTATAAAAAACACTTTTAAGTGCTACCGTATTTGTTATTATTATATATAAGTATTTGTTAACAATAAAGTTTCCACTGATAAGTTAGACATGGACTAAAATAATTATTACAATTCAAATAAGATAAACTAGAATAATAAGAAAAATATAAATCTTACAGAGATGAGAAAATTTAAATACTTTGCTAATGTTTCCTTTTTAATTTGTTTCTTAATGCGATATCCGGCCTTGACCATAAATTCATTATGAACACCTGTATACTTTCAAAAAACATTAAAATATACAACAGTATATTTTAATGTTTTTAACCATTCCCACAACAAAAACCTTTAATAGTACAATTAAAAGTTACTTTAATATTACTATTAAAGTCTTTTTTTCGTGGAAAAACTTCCCATTGGCAGATATATACCTTTTAGACATATTAAAAAATAAAACCTTGCGTTTGTTAAACATTTTAATTATTTTATTTTAAAATCGAAATTTCAATAATTTTACAAAAATCTTTTGATAATTAGATAACAAAGCATTATATGTTATCTAAGTATCAAAAAATTTAGTTTAGTTCATTAAGTCACGACAGTTTCAAAACCAATGTTTTATTTACTTACCTTTGGCAAATCCTTTGCTGGCTTTTTTTGTAAGTGCAAACCTCCTAAATACAACACATTTGGTGGTACTGGACGATTAAAATCCCAAACAGAGTTAATATTTAAGAAAAGCATATGTGTATTCTTTTTTAATTCTTCTAAATCTGGTATTTTTGAGCCAAATATTTTTTTTAACATATTATTTTCTACTTCCTCCAATTTTCCATATTCGTAGCTGAGTCCATAATAAACGTATAATTCTGATATTTTTTCCCAAACAGACAGTTTATAAGATTTTTGTTGGTTGGCTATAGGATACAAGAGAGGATGTATAGGAGACACAATATCATCAAATGTACCATACAGACCACCTAGAGAACTAATTTCAATTAAAGGAACCTTATACAAATACGAAAAACTTAAAGCTAATCTAACACAAGATTCAGTGAATAAGAGATCGAATTTTTGTTTTTTGTCGTTTATAAGATTTTGAATTTGTGGTGATGTCACTTGTTCTTCGAAAACAATTGCTAAGCGTTCGAAAATCAACTTGGCTTGCAATACCGGATCATCTACGTTTAATGTACCGGATTTGGTTAGCTTTGACCATATATTATAAGAAATATCATGAACATCAATTTCTACTAAATTTGGAGGGCCCGTTCCATTAGGATAAGCTGGATCCGTTGTGATTATTACAACTTCATGACCACGGTTTGCTAATTCTCTCATCAGAGGACGGAATACCACTTGGTGACTTATCGATGGTGTTGGAAAAACTCCTAAAATTCTTGCAGATTCTATATCTAATATCACTCCACAAATACACAGTATTTTAATAAACATTGTTTCACAAGATATATATTCCATAAAACTATATTTTATTATTAAGAAAACTGATGCTCTGTTCAAGATCAGTAGTTATGATATTATTTTCTACAGTTCTAATCAATAGTAGTGACATATTGACTTAAGATATTATTATCTGCAATGATGTGCCATTTTCTTAATAGGATAGCATTATATTGAATGACTACTGTATAAACATCATTGTACTAGATCTATTAGAATTCCGCAGTGAAACTTAGATAACTATAACAATATATTTTATTAAACTACAATCATTTCAAATAATAAACTAAAAATAATGGTTGTTTCTAAATATTTATTTACTTCGGATTATTTATTATTTACAATAGGAATAAATTGTCTTATCAAAACCAAATTTTACCCAAGTTCCCTAGGCCATCCTTGTGGTAATATCAGGGAAGGCCCAAGTTTATCCGGTCCAAATTCGTGATAAAATTAAAAAATCTTCATTCAGTTAGGCATTTACACGCACTTTTGAATCGTCAATTATTTCGGATGCTGGATGGCCCAAAGAACTTGGATAAACTTTAGAACACGGAGTGTTTCGGTTTTGATATCAGATGGTTTTTGTCGGTTTCATGACATCACTTAACACGTACCGTACGTACCCAGGGTAAGAGCGCAGGTAAAGAAATGCACTGACAATAACAATAAAATGATTAAATACTCAATTACAGCTTTCACTTCAAATCGCGTACTGAAAAAAATTAAGTTAATTGCAGGCCGGCGATGAAACACTAATGCTAAATTCAAAGATCTATGTTGTCGACCTGGAGGTATAAAAATTGAATTTTTATTGATTTTTCTAGCGGTTTGTTCATAATATATAAACCTGTCCACCGAGTTACATCTTTCCAGCATATCTGGAAATAGGCAAGAATTTACATTCATTATGAATAAGAAAGTGATGTAAGGTCTTATTGTCCTATTTTTTTCTTCAGTTTGTGTGAAGGTAGTAGGTACTTGTTTTTTTTATGTGAAGTTAAAATTACACAGTAAAGTAAAGTAAAAGTAGTAGTGAGGGTGTGAAGAAGCCACACAAATACATCCCACGAGTAAGTATATATGTAGTAACAAACCTACTCTGGCTCATGACTGACACCGACCCCGAAAATAGCAAAAAATGTACCTACATTAAAGTATCGCAATTATTTGAAGTTTAGTCGTAATAAGGTTTTATTGAACTAACTAATTAGTTTGAATATGGATAGATCTACTAAACGTGCTGCTCATATGAGACAGCACTGTAAACAAAACAACGAAATCTCAACAGACGAAATCTATCAAGACAATCGATTTTTTTCATTTATTCATTTTTCATTTTTCATTTACATGAAAAAAAAATTAATATCGAAAAACTTAGTCTACATCTTGATTTGATCAACGATCATCTATGTGATGAGACGGCGGAGCAACGTGCCCATCGACTCGGAGTTGTTCACGATTGTTTATCAGACGAAACACTTGAAACTTGTCTACTTCAACTTATTAAAATTCGACAAGATGCAATATTAGTG
This sequence comes from Dircenna loreta, assembly GCA_963555665.1. Lineage (NCBI taxonomy): Eukaryota > Metazoa > Arthropoda > Insecta > Lepidoptera > Nymphalidae > Dircenna > Dircenna loreta. The sequence continues at coordinate 10,784,017 of OY743095.1, read as the reverse complement.
AATCTAAACGAAATACAATATCCCTACAAATATATTTTTTACTCCTTGCTTATGTCGTAATGCAACTATGCTCGTAAATACATTGCTATCTGTTTTTTAATCCTCTATCAAATATAAAATACAGTTGCACTGAGAGACTCCTCTTTTTGTGAAGTATGTTTCTAAAAATAGAATTTGATAAAATTTTGGGACTTTCCTATGATATCGATAAGCCACTAAATGATATGATTTTGATTGGTGCTTCAATGAAAGAACTAGATCCGAATGGAAAAGGCACTACAAATTAAAAGAAAAACATCATATTTTTTATAATGTCCATACATTATATATATATAAGATAATTAAATCAGACATATTAGACTTTAATGATTTTGCAAATTGGGTTCGTACAATAAGTCATTATTTTTGAAAAATAAGAACATCAAACCTAGAATAAATCTTCATTAACGACAAGAAACAAAAATTTGGTATTTAATTTACTGAATCTCGTATCTTAAAATTTTTGGTTTTGCCTAAAATTGATATTATAGCAATAAGATCTCTTAGAATGTATAATAACATTGTATCTCCAATCCGTCCTTTAATATATCCTTATATAAAAATAATAAAGAAAAATATTTTGATTTTAAGTCTGAAAAAGCTTTCAGAATATATACTTATTTTTTCATCAGCACATCAAAACATTTGGAACAACTAAAAAAATAAACTACACCAAAAAATATTTGGACCTGATATATTTGGAAAATTTTAAAAGGACTCTCATATATCTTAAATATTTATTCTGGAATGTCAGATGTCGGGCCTGTTCGACCAAATATTTTGTATTTAAGAAAATTGCACTTGCAGAAGAAAACAACTAGACAATTATCTACCATGTAAAGAGATTGTTGGTTAGCTATTTATATTAAAAATCTAAGGAATTTAATAGCGACTACTTAAATAGTAGTAACAGGGTTACTTATATACAAAAATACAATAATAGGAAGTTATAATTATGATTAATAAGTAGTTCTAATTCTGACTTAATTGATGCTCAAAGTTCTGTAATATCCAATTTTTTATACTAGGATTCAAAGCTACTACCGTGAGTTAAAATTAAGTCATAACGACTACTTAGTGATTATGTGGTTACAAAAAGCCTTCTCAATTCAAAGGTAAAAGAGTAAAATATTTCGTTTTACTAATTTAATTTATTTTTTGGTTGCTTTTAGGAAATGAAGCCATTGCGTTGTTTATGATAGTTTTGGCACAAACATCATGCGTTCTTCATTGCCTGATGAGAAGAAAAAAAAACACAAAACTGTTTTCTGAGCTGCCGTTTTTTTCGTCGAACGCAATAAACGTTAAAATTACCGAACAGATTTCGCTTATAATTTTTAATTAATTTGTTATTGACAGTTAATAAAGTAGGATGGTGTAATGTTTGCATAGAGGTACCTTATGACTATGTACTAGTTATGTAGGTACCCTGCCTTGTTCTCATTCAGTGGTAGAATGATGTAGTACCACGGAGTATATGATGTAGACAGGAGTACAGTACAACCAGACTAAATATTCATTGCCGAGAGCCGGCGTGTCGTCTTCGCATGTCGTGGGTTATCGAGCCAGTGAATATTAATAACAAACTCATTTTAGTACTGAAAAACGACAAACCCTACAGGCAGAAAATTAGAAAAATTAAGAAAACTTAATAACATATTAATTTATCGTTTAAGTAATAATTATCAGATATTTGACATTAGAGATTGAGAGAATACGCGCTGCAAAATATCAAGGTCTAATGGCCAAATACTGAAACGCTACTAAAATCCGTCACTGAGGTAAGCGTTATTTCTAAATTCATAGTCAAGACAGGAATATTGTCGAATAACGTAGTTCTTATATTTCCTAATTTTTTTCTTGCCAGCATTCAAACTTGACTACGATCAATACTCGTAAATCTTAAATATGTCTTCATAAGAGATTGAGATGATTATTATATTGATTTGGTTTTTTAACTAATGGAGGAGGACAATTTTTACGATATTAATATAATAAACAAAAAATAATATAAATTTATGATGAAATAAAACAGTTACTTCGATATCACAGACTGATATCACGAACTTGACCTACCCCAATATCACAACTTAGACTTGTAGAAAACGTAAACAAAAAATGTATTCGTTTCGTGTAGGAAAACGAAAAACGTTTTCGTTTCTAGTAGGCTAACGTAAACGATTAACGAATTCGTCTCGTTCGGTGTGGGAAAACGTAACAGCATTATCAAAAAAATGCGCATTTAGTAATTTTTAATTTTTTTTTTTTAAATCTACAGTCAAGAATGAAAAGCATGTATAACAACGCATCGTGTTTATAAATTTGATTGTCGTACTTTTGGTTTAAGTTATAAAATATTATAACTTAAACCAAAATACTAAAATATTATAAGTTTTTGATGGTCTATATTTTTTTAAGTTATTCACTTTATTTATAACTAGGTGTAAGTATATTATAAATTGATTATATCGTAGAATTCTTTACAATTATATTCCATATGTATACAAAACCCATAAGCATATGTTAAATATAATGTATTGTAGTTTAAAATTAGTAGTAATAGTACAAATGTATTTAATGAATATGTTTCGATGCACATGCTGCGTATCAGGTAAAAGAATAGTTTGAATAAACTTTTGTTCGTATCATTACGCTCCATAAGATGAAATCATCACTTATTTTGTATTATTATATTGTTTTTATTTATATGATATTGAAATATAAAGATATTGGAGCAAAGACCATTCTAGAAGTCAATAACTATATGTAAATAGAAGTAGCTACACAGCTTCCAGCTTCTATTGTTAACCTCAAGTGTTTGCAGAGTGCTATACCTTGTGTTCAAATACCTGACAAAGGTGGAGCACAATATAAACATTATAATTAAACAAAGGAATATTATACAAATATTAAGATTTACATTGAATTTGGAATTTATATTTGTCAATCACTTATAATTAATTAATTAACTAACAATGGCTGTGTGGCTCTGATTTTGATATTTATTTTTCACTACAATAAATAAATCTAGTTTATATCTGTATAGGTCAGCAAGCTTTCTGAAACATGCATTAAAATGTTAGAAATTACTTAAGAATAAAAGATTTCAAATTAAATTAAATGAAAAAAACATCATATGCAACTCACGTACATTTATATGGACTTGATACGTAAATAACCGGGAAAAAATTGTTTTAGATATAAACATCGACATTTAGTTCCTGCCCTGTATAATTACAAAATAATGAACTTGTAACATAATTAAATCATAAATAAAAAAAATATTTTTTTTTAGTTTTAGAGCTGAGTTAAAACAACCACAAGGCATTTTACGGCCGAATGTAAATTCGGCCGTAAAATGCAAATGGATATAATTAAAATGAAATACAGAATATTTTTTCTGAAATATTTTTTATATTTTTTGTGAAAAATGTTTTTGATTAATCTCTTTAAGTTTTTTCAAGTTCAAATCAAAGAATTATAATGAAGCAAACAAGAGCTATCGTTTAATAATCTCTCGTAATAGCCTCAGCATTCTATAAAAATGTAGATAGACTATGTATATTAACAAGAATAAGTTTGTAGGTACGTTTGGTTGTTTGTTCCTTAGCAACGTTGCACAATAGCAATACCCTGACAAACTTTGTTAAATACTAACATACAATAGGCTCGTCGAACGGTAGGCTCTATTTCGAAGAACCTACATTTTAATTGCCACAACGTTTCAAAGTCAAATGCCAATAGCCGTATTTCTAGTTATAACAATATAAACACTTATATTTATAGCAAATTGAAATATATAATTTATATAATTGTAATGTATATATAATGTATCAATACAGGTATATTGGTACATTCTTGACATAGATAATTGTATACTAGTGTCATAAATGCTTGAAAATGATTTTAATGTACGCCAATATAACATACCTACCTACTAGTAACCAATAGTTTGAACAAGTATAAGAAGTAGTAGTGTTAATGATCAATTCGTGATTTAAAAAAAGGTGGGAACAAATAAGTACATAGTAATTGGAATTTTAAGAACGAAAAATTTTGCTCAGTAACTAAATATTTTTTTATATCAACGTCATGAACGTTAACGTCCATGATAATAGTCCATCATATTTACACGATTGAACTTTACGTCAATTTTGATGACAGTGTGTTTATTACTATAACGTGGGATGAAGATGTGCATGAAAGCTCTGAAGACATCTTTCCCTCCGCCAATGCCCCCCAGGCGCGTTCAGCTGCTCTCTGTATCAGCTCGCAGTTCACGAAGCGTCCGCTATGTTTCGAGCTCTCAATGGGTTCAAAACCAGTCTGAAAAAGTTGCAATAAAATTCACGTCAGTAACAAATTGTATATCAAGCCGATTACACTAGGGCATTCATATCAATATTGCTATAATATATAAAATAAAGGCATAACTCACGAAATCTCTAAACATTCTCTAAATGTCTAAGAAAATTATACAAGGTCTACGAGTTAAAATGTTGGCAAAAGTTTCTTTTAAAATAGATCAAGGAAGACATTAATAAATTACACCTCTTATGGTGTTTAATAATAATAGAAACGCCATCATTTTCAAAGTAAACATCACGAAATTTCATATCTTAAGTTTTGATTTAATTATATACTGCAAAAGATTTCATTCAATGTTCCGATATCTCAACATAACATAAATACGTAAACGCATTAAGTAGAAACACAATTACGAATCGACAATTATAAATTTATTGTCAGAAAGGAAGCTGTATTATTAAAAAAAAATATGGAAGTTTCGTAAAGCTAGAACGATTTCGTTATTGTAGAGTCCACCGCAAAAAGTTTTCAATCTTAATTAAATTAATATGTGTATGACTTTTTTCCCGTTTATATTATTTATGATATACACTTGGAATAATTGCATATGTCCTGCTGTGCGTGAAGTCTCCAAAATTGCGAACAAAAAAACAATACAATAACGACGTTTGTAATCAAAAATGAATAGAAAATAATTGTGTAGTGTTACATAATTTCTATGTCTCATTAAATAAAAACGATATTTATATGAAAACTGATGTGTATGTTAAAATTTTAATTTTAATAATTAATCCACAAGATAATCCTCTAAATGAGAAATGTTAGTATGTGCTGACCTATATTTCATAGTTCTTTGGAGCCTTATATTAAATTATCATAATTCCTGTTTTAATTATACAACGCTTGTAACTTTGAAAGTTAAACGAGTCGGATAGCAATCATGAAACATATTATATATTATGTTAAGACTAAATACAATATATATATGTATATATATCCCTAGTAAATATTTTTTTTGTCTTAATAGCAACATTAATTTTTTTTTATTTCTATTATATGTATTTAAATATTTATGAACGTGTTTAACCATGTTACGATAATTATACGATTATTTATTTAAATGTATAATGAAAAATAAATATACACAGGTATACGGATTTGAACCTGCAATCTCTGAGAAAACGTCCCATCACTCTATCAATTGTATATTGTATCATCATAATATTGTATCACTGGGCTTCAAGACAAGACGCTAATAACTGACTCTTTTTAGAAAATATAATATACGTCCGGATATAGTAAAAATTTAATAGTGACTCTTAAATTTGTGATTTGGTGATAAAAATTACTTAATATATAAATAAAAGGAATAATCATAAAATAATAATTTAAATAAATATTGAATGAAAAATAAATCCGATACGGGCAGGGATTCGAACCCACGTCCTCTGGGAAACCGTCCCGTCGCTCTACTGATTGAGATATCGTGTACCGTGTACATGTGTACACGGTAACTCAATTAGGTACCCGTATCGGTTATTTTTCATTCTATACTTATATTAATCAAAATAAATTTAACTTAACACACACAGTGTGTAGCACACACAGGATTTTTAAATATAAAACAATAGTTCCTACATTTAGACTGAATAAAACAAATAAATCATTTTTGGGTAATGCAGTCCACATTTATGAAAAATAAATTATCCAAAACCATAATTAAATTATCGAAATTGAAAAAAAAATACTACGTGTTTATAATTAAAAATATTTTTATTCTTTGCTGAGACTTAAACAAGAATGTTCAGTTTGTTTAATATTACATTTTTTCATAAAATACAGTTATTTTCGTTTTGAATAAAGTGTAGCTGAAGTAAGTATTATAGATTTATATAGAAATAACTATTATATGTATATACAGGCATAACAATAATATAATATATATACTAGCTGTTGCCTGCGACTCCGTCCGCGAGAGATTTAGGATACAGGGCCCGTAAGAAGCTCCTTCGCTCGAGCTTTTTTTGGTCAGCTTTATTTCCAAAATTGCTCTCCACGAAAAGCTCTAATGTTACTTCAAAAGAATAATATAATTTAACCTAGGTTCACCGTGAAAGTCATTTTTTTATTTTTGTTAAGGAATTATTAGATTCGTTTAAATTACTTTGAAGATTACTTCCAACAAATTAACTTATAAAGTATAAACTTACAAGCAAACCAACTTTAAAGCACTATACTATTAGAATAGACTAAGATCAAAATATGAGATTTGTCTAGTTTCAGTTTATATTGAAAAAGAGGGCTGAAAGTTGAAATTTTGTTATAAATTCATAATGAATAAGTTCATTGTTTCACACTGTCACTTTCACACTGCTTTATATTTTTCTGATGTTAATGAATAGAATAAAAAGTATTATATATTTATATTGACTTTCATAGTATTGCTTTTACTATAGTATAAATTGAACATATACTTTAGCCTCAGCAATACGTAGTGGTGGTGAATTTTAGCTTATATAAAAAGTTTGTAGTTTAACAAAGCGCCATCTATTGGATACTTCCTCAATCCAGTCAAACAAATACCCGTAGACCGCCATCTGTTAGAATTGTATGAAATTAAAAGATAATTGTGACTGTCAGATAATAAATAAATAATTTGCAATTTGCAATAAAATAAAATAAATAAATAAATGAATTGAGATATAAACTATCATATCTTTCAAGTTGGACCAAACAATAGATACCTACAAAATTTCATTAAAATCGGTAAAGTAGTTTAGGAGTCCGTCGAGGACAAGCACTGTGACACGTTATTTATTTATATATATGTTCTGTACTAAATTCATATTAAATTAAAATGCTTTTACTCGTTATTCAAATAAATATTACTTGCAAAATCCCTTAATATTTAATCTAGTATAATCTTAAACAATCACATTAAGAGCTTATGCACTCGCATAACTAATAAACATATTAAGTGGTTCCGTACTCGGTAGAGAGAATAACTAATTCGACTAATACCAGCAACAAACAAAACGTCATTGTCAATTTCAATTGAATATGATTCCTGATCACCCTATAATATATTGGATATATATAAATATTTTAGAATTTCGTCATAACCTCTAACTTACATTATTGAAATGCATTGATACCTCTTTCTATATTTCTATCTAGAAATATAACTTTATTCTGTATAAATGTCAATAATTGTGTCAAATGTAATAATAGAGGAGATATCTTTTTCCTAACAGAATTTAATGTAGATAAAAATTGGACAAGAAATGTTTATAATAAAGGAATATACGAGATGCAAATGCAATTTTTGTTCGTCTTATCAACTCTTTTGGATGTTTTAAATGCAATATGTACGTACATACGAGTAGTATATTTAGTTGTTAACAACCTCACTTCGTAATAAAGGACAATATTATAAACTGAAAGCCTTGTAAATATATGACTATAAGAGAAAACCCAGTACTAACGCTTTTAATTTTATGAAAAAAAACGGTTTATTGAATGTTACAACGCATGCACACTTATGCATATTTTTTTTAGATTTGAACTACGAAGATGAGGTAATAAAACACTCGATTCATAGACTAGATCATCCTGACCTATTTGAGCCTATTACGATTTCGAAAACATCTGAAAAACTAACACCAACATCAAACAATTTCAACTGCGATGAATTTTCAAGCTATGCTGTCAATTGCACAGTTGATGCTGCTTTCATTTACAACTCCAGTAGAATGTCACCACCCTTGCCAACAAAAATTAATGATTGGTGCCGGTTTGTTAAAATTGCTTTTAAACTGGATTAGAATCGTTGCATTTGGTACTTGTTTATGTAGATGGATTTTACTTAGATTATGTTATATGGTTATTTACAATTTTCAAATAAGACCATTTTAAATTATGACCTTCTTACTACAGGGCATTAAAATATTTGACGAATTGTGCCATTGATTGGAATACAGACTGTAAAGATGTCACCGAAAGTCACTTTAACGAAGAGAGTATAAAGGGCCACATACATGTTGTCAACAATATTTGTGATGATGAATGGTTTCTTATACGTAAGTACATGAGGTTATTGATGATATTTTATGGAATAAAGTATTTTATTGTAATATTCTAGACATACTTTATAGCATGGCATATATTATAGAATACATAAGATTCGCAAATCTAATGGATACCCACATTAAAATTAAAATAACAGCGCCCATAATAAGATACATTACTTTTATTTTTCAAGATCTTTTTCTGTATTCAGATTTTTTTATCGTTTTTATTATATTCTATTTTTTCCATGGTCAAACAAATATTGATAAAAAAATTGACAAGTGATAATAATTATTAATGGTCATATTTACCAAAATACATGATTGCCTTCTAAGACTATTAAAATAGTATTATTTCAATCTAGTTTACAACCAAAAGTCAGATAGAGAAAAAATAAAAAAAATGCAAATAACACAATCCATACATTCATATTTTTATGTTTAAATATACGTTAGTAGACACTTCTAGCTATGCAAGTACGTGGTATACTCGCTTTACAGTTTTGTCTATCTACATTTTGTAACTAAAAATAGTTTGCGTTCCAATAGAATAAGGCTTAAATTTCAATGGCGAAATACGTTTATACGGCGTTTTAATATTAGCAGGATATAATTGAAATTTCCGTCTAGTAGTGGTAATGTCGTGTTAACGGCTACATAGATGCTAGTTTCTGAACGTGATGTGAATTTAAATAATCTCGAGGTTTTAAATTCAGAATAAATATAATTGAAAATAATTGTGAGAAAATAGTTTTAGTATTGTAGGTAAAGTAAAATAAAGTAATGTGGGAAAATTTATAAACCGTTTAAAAAAATAAAAGAAACAATTATTTTTACATTTGTCTGTTTTACTTTTTAAGGCTCTCAGTCTTGTATTCGAGATTACGTTTTGAATTTCAAAGCAATATATGTGTCAATTAAGTAATAATTTAACTTATTAATATTTTCAAACATTAATGAAACAAAGCTTTAATAGAATGAGACATAACGATATAACATTTAAAATCTAGATATAATATAAATTAACACAAATTTTATAACAAAAATCTTCTTATTTACAAATTGCTATCGTTAGGAAATAAGACTGGCACAATAAAATTACTAAATCACATTGTTTGCTTTGAAAAAATGTACAGTAAAAAAACTGAATAATAATAATTATTAGAAGTGCGTATCTCTGCTTCATTAAACTTTTTTTTTCAATTCGATTGCAATATGTGATAACTAAAAAATAAAATCCTTGTATAAGGGGTGGATTGATCAGAGTCAGCACCAATTTTGTCCCAAAAATTCAGTGTGAAATTTAAATAAAAATGAAATTTGATATTTCAGTGTAAAATTTTTGATAGCTAAGTTTCGTATGGTTAGTTGGAGAAAAATAAAGTTATCCTTTCTCTTTGTATCTTACCGCTTATACATAAACGAAAACATTATATAAGAAAGCTCTCTTTGAAGGACCAGATAAGAAGCTTCTTCGCATTTCATGGATTCACCGTGCAGGTGCCGCGCAGATTACTTTGCAGAGAGAGGAGTGCAAACAGTTCCAGTTCCCGAGACTTACTGGGCCTCTTTAAAATGCGCATTAACGCTCACCTTCACTGTTTACGCTCCTCTCCCTAACTAATTAAATTTGAAATGAACCTACTAATGCCACCTTCGAAGTTGAAGTATTTTTTAGATATTAACTAATGACAGCCCTAGTGAGGCCAAGATTTTTAAGTAGGTTATAGAGAGATTTCGCTGTTATACCTCTCGCTCCCACTTCTACAGCGTACGAACCAACTATATATCATTTTGCATTTCTAGACTCATCGCGTGCACTCGATACCAGTATCGTTTTCAACTTGTCGAATAAAGGATTTTGTTAAGTCTATATCCTGTACTTTACTACTAGATTCTAACCCTATTTTATTTGTTTGAGCACCTATCATGATTGTTTATCGAACTGAAGTCATGACATGAGCTTTGATGCATTTTTATCTTTTGGGAGTGATGTAACTATTTCATCATGAAATGGATGATATGTCTTTTGGTAACGCTGAGGTATTTGTAGAGCTCCGATTGCTTTTTTAAATTTCATCCAAAAAATGTTTCGGTCTCTGAATAAAGCTGAAGAGTCCGCAGGACGCGCTAACCCAAACCACGACTTCAATATCTTTATAACGCTTGCATCTAACTTTGACAAAAGGTTTTTATTGAGATCGTTAACTAGAAAAAGCCAATTTAGATGTGACGTTAGATAGTTGGCATATATTCAAGCTTTATTTATATTATCTAGAGTCTGAAATTTCATAAAAACACTATATGCCCACCTCGTTGAAATAAAAAAAAAACTTTTAGTTTGAGTCCGATTAACAGTTTATTCAAATATTTAATCACTTTTAGGATATGAGGAACTCTCAATATGTATAGCGGAAACTTCCGAGCAATGGGAGACATGCTACCTGAGTTTTAAGAATTCTGTAGAGGAACAGAAAAATGCTACTCAGGACTGGACACACTATGAAGTACATTTTCAGTTGTGTTGGTTAGTCTGTAAGATATTTAGCTTCAACAACTTATGAAGTAGTTATTAATATTAATGTCTTAGCAAAAAATCACGCCCATTATTACTTGTACTGTTTTTTTTTAATATTCATTGATTCCCTCAATCACCAATTTATTTTGGTAATTAATAAATAACTTTTAAAGTTAGAACCATTGTGAAAGCCGAAAATTTTAAGTTAATGAAATGCCATATTAGGATTCTCTGATAGATATTATTAACATTTGATAGTTTTTATTTGTCGGAAAAAAGTACAACATGTTCCTACCTAAAAATAAAAATCACTTCTCTAAATATTTTAATAATAAAAGTAGTTGAGAATACCAGGAATAATTCGAGAAAAGTTTGATCATTTGTGTCGCTATATCAAAATAAATTTATATTTTCAGCGTACTAAGATATAATAACTTAAATATGTACAATGTATAGTACAATATATAATAACGAAAACTTGTCTCAAAACTGTACCGGTCAGATAATAAATAATAACATTATATTTGAATGTGTCCTTCAGTGATCTTTAAATACTTCAGTTTTAAATAACATACTTTGATCTTGTTAAAATCATTATGATTACTATTTGTTTAACTAATAAATTATCTTTCTAACAAAATAAATAAATGCTGTTCTTTCAACAAATTGTCAAAGACTTTGATATCAAACCGGACCGTATTGACAAACTACAAATTCTCGATAGTAAAAACCGTTAGATGCTATGAATAAAACATGAGACTTTCAAATAGAAACCAATAGCGATCGCAGAATACAAAAACAGCAGAATTTAAATTGGTGCATAAACTATTTTATACGGATATTTTTCAATACAAACAATTTATTTTTTAATTTTATTGTATCAGTACAGATAATACACATGAAAATACTAACCACGCTGATTAATCTATTTTTTATTCTAACCCTTACCGCTTTCATGATCGTTTCCAACTTTCATTACCCAGTAGCCGCTCTAAATTTTCTTGGATCTTTATTAAAAGTCTCGATGTTCATTCCTTTTTATATTAGAATTCATTTTTTCATTCTCAAAAATATATATGTCCAATACTCATGAGTAGGTGGAAGAGTTGTTTTCACAGAGATATCTCATTATTTGTTTTTTCTTTGTAACTGACTGTTGTACAAGAAATAAGTAAACAATACAATTAACAATATATCTAAATGTCGATATAATATTTATGAGCTGTCAGAGGTAATAGAACAACACGATCTTTATTTATACAAGTAAATTCTATTCACCGAGAATATAAACACGGATGCATATACATTGAAGATTTTCGCAAAAACAGAAAATGCTTGGGGATATTTTTACAATGAAACTAATTGTATATATATGGATAAGTATAAATTTTAAGCATGTAACAAATTCGAAGCAGCTATTACATTTCTTTATTTTTAACGAATCATTTATTCACAATATTACACTTTGCATCCTTTTAAATGAGTAATGATAGTTCCAAGTCTACGTTTATTTAATAATTGTTTATTCAATAATTGCTACAGCGCAAGAGCAAGGTTCCGCCGGTGCACGCTCGAGGCACTATTTACGGTACCAAACCAATGTTTCAACGAACAAGCGGTCACTTTGCAAAAGTTCTCCGTTATTGTATCTGAGGGAAGCGTCTATCAGGTAGCTAAACTTACATTTTTTATAGAGTTGCTACTGAAATTAATCTTAATATAAATATGTGAAAGTAAGTCTTTTTCCCGATTTGACATAAATATCCTTCGCGTTCATAAAATTAAATTTTTTAATTAGTAAATACTGTTTCTTTGAGTGACTATTATTATTATATAATTATATATATAACCTGGTAAAGGTTAAATATGTAATTATAAACTAGTCGGGCATATTCCGATTCAATTCAATACAGCCGGGTAAATATAAATATAAGTGGTAAAGGTATTTAATGACTATATAATTTATCTTTTTAATGATAATACTATACTTATCTGAATCAACTAACTACACTATTTTAACAATGTACTGATATTCTATAAAGATACCATATAATATAGTAGCACATAGCTTAGCTTAGCTTAGCTTAGCTTAGCTTGTAATAGAATATTTATCAACATCATAAATAAGAGTATCCAGTTGAAAAAGAAAATTAACCCGTCATCTTCTATTCGTCTTCTTTTAATTTATTAAAACCTACAGTTCAATTACCTTCAAAGCCATCTTCAAAACTCATAATCGGCTTATCTAGTATATTCGCATTGGAATTTGGAACCTAACAATGGATTCCAATATTTGAATGTATTCGTAATCGTTTTCAGTCGTAAAATAACAAATAGAAACTGTACGATGTTATGTACCTGTCTAAGAGCTAATTAAATACCATATATTCGAAGTTTTTCAGGACTGTGACCGCAACATGATGTATTCAAATTGCCCGGGCGGAGATCCTCGACCAACAGAAACGATGATTAAACGATTGATGAAAGCCGAGGTCTTTAGTTCAACATCTACACTTCGATGTCAAATACCAATATACATGACTATGCTTTTTTTCTTACCAGTATTATAATAAATCAGTTTAAAATGTTTAAGTGTTTTAGTTTGTATTGTTCTTTTATTAATTAATTTCTATATTATCCTATTAAGGGATATTAAATAAGAGAAATAATTTATCAAATCTGTATGACTGAAAATAAATAAAAAGACCTTTTTTAGAGCTTTATCATTTTATAAACCTTCTGCCTTCAAGCACATACGAGCCAGCGCTGTCAATATCTTGTGGTCGCAGTTTTACGAACTTAAAATTATAGTTATTGTTGCGATTTTTATAGCAGCAAGATTTTTTTTTTATGTTTTTGTGTTACTTAAAGAAAATAATTACAAGAATGTGTTTAGTAATATAGTGTTTTTTGTTATTTAATTTATTGTATCACATTTTATGAACTAAACAAACGATACGGTCAAGAAGGATTATTTTTCTTTTTTTTTGATAAAAATTGTAAATAAATAATTTTTTTTGATTGATTGATTGATGATTGACTCTTTGATGATTTTAATAAAGGAAATTTATGACAATGTTATTAGAAATAAATAAAATTATTGAAATCATAGTATTACATTATAATTTAAAGGTTAAATATATTTAAGTAATTATATATAGTAAAAGTATATGTTTGAGTAATTATATACATGTATATGTATTGTAGTAAGAATGTGTTTGAGTAATTATGTTTTGAAAATCGATCATTTTATTGTAATTTTTTGTTCCATTACTATTTACATAATACCTTGAACAAAAGTAATGAAAACGATATATTTGCGTCAAATTATTATTCGAAAGATTTGTTGAAAAAAGAGACCAAATTAAAAACATTGACAATTGGTTTTATAGAAACATATTCAACCTTCACAGAGCTGTTTAAAATTATACATAATTACCATTGCCTACAATAATAATTACTTTCAACTGATATAATAATATCATTCCATGTCAACATAATTATATTGACTCTTAAATATATATTAAATAATAATTATATATACAAGGTTAAGACTGTTGTATGACAATGCAAATAAAACTGTGTAGTAGTATTATTATATCCCACAGGAGGATGCAGAAGAGTCAAACAGTTACCGTGGACGCATGTAGGTCAGAATCATTGTGGAGGGTGCTACCTATAAAATGAAAAGTATCCGCATTATAGCTAGGTAGTTTATGTTAAAAAAAATCTTGACAATTAAAATTTCAAACTGTTTATTTTCAATATTTGTGTTTTTTAATTATTACCAGATAGTCCACTTATAATTACGTCCTGTCCCCATATTCGGTTGTTTGTTGTCTCCATTGCCGACTGAGCGCTGATGGGTCATTCAGTCTATAAATACATTTATATACGAGTAGAACAAAATTTAAGGGTTTTACTCGTGCAATTGTATGGATTTAAAAATATATTAATAAATACACTATTTACGTCTTTGAAATTTATATTAATCTTGTTTAGCCAAGTAAGCAATTTGAAATGTTATAAAAAGAAAAAATCAAAAAATAATCGTTACGTGAACCCACGACATCTGGAAAACAAAAATTCGCTCTGCAATTCCATCCACCGTATCGGTACCTGTTTTTCAATCCATATCTATTTAAAATTAAAACAATATTTGTATGGCTAAATATGTGAATAGAAAACTTCAAATATTAATTTCGGTTGTCCGATCTTTCCAATGCCATTCTATTCTGGAAACTTACAAATACCGGAACGGATTTTTGATAGAAGCCTTAAAGATGTAAGTTCTAATGGGTATGGGTAATACCCATTAGGACAATATATAATGCTTTTATTAACGGATTAATTAAATTTAAAAAAATTATTCTACTATATTTAATCTTTTTATATATTATTAATGAATAATTAAAAATAATTTTAACATGTTTTTAGACAAATTAAAAGGTTGATATTTCTAACAAACTTTTATACCAGACCAGAAAGATTAATTACCCTTTGCATTTAATGACATTTTTGAAATAACGTTAAAGTCAAGTTAAAAGAATCTTACTTCTATTTCAATAATTTCCGCAACTAGTCTAGGTACTCTTTTAAATTCAAATAAAAGTATTCTATTTATAAAAAAATAAAAAATATATTTTTAAAATGCGAGTATGTATTTATAATTTTCTTTTAATTTTACAATTTTGAAATTAATCTTTAGGATTGTATTTTTACTTTGATTAATTTATTTTTATAATAAAACTTTAATTTCAATTACTCTTATATTCTTTTTGACTACCATCGATCGCTACTGTTCAAATGAAGGGTCGTTTTTTTGCACCCTATTTAATGATAGTCACATTTAAATAAATATTTATATGGAAGTGTTTTAATGTAGTATAGTATAATATAGCTGAAAAAATATTAGCAGATATTCTTATTTACAACTATATTTTGAAAGTATAATAACTAAAACGTATCCAAAGTTAAGTTTCACATTTATAAAAATAATGTCGGAGATGAATAATGGCAACCTATTCTAAGTTCTCATATGATTACCCCAAACATATTGGCGGTCTACGTCAGCAACATTGCGAGTCCATTTATTATACCAATGACTTCGATAGATTTAGAATATTACATCCATCAGAAGAAGATTTAAGAGCAGATTTTTGTCACATTTTCGTAATAATTTAAAAAACTAAAATCAATTAGGTTTATTAACGCACCAATCACAAGTGGACTGTAAATAAATCAAAATTGTACAACAGTTTGTTATTCGAGTCTATGTTTACTTTGTGAATGCTATTTATATATTTGTGAAATATACTCTTTACAGGGATGCTAGCTGATTCTGAAGTCGAAATGACTTCAGAATCAGACCTATATTACAAAAATATTTTTACAAAGTCTGAATCAAAAAGTAAGATTCATGTTTTGATTTGATTCATTACTAAAGTGCCTGAATTAGTTTGTACTGGGACAATATGACCGATGCTTTTTTCTATGTTTCAGTGTTTTTAAGGTCGCAGATATTCATTCATCATTGCAAAAGTTAAGCTTCTTGTACACCAATTTAATTACATTTACAGTAATCGCCTGACTAAATTCATAATTTACTTTTAGTTTTGCTTGGCGAGTTAAGAAATAATTAATATAATTAAAAGTAATAATATTCAAAATAACAGAAACATCAAGATATATTTTATGTCTGTTATATTACAGACTCGCTGCTGCCATCAATTACATTTGCTTCCCAAAATGCCGACTCAGATTATAAGTATACTCTAATGACTTCATATCATCATTTATTAAAATATTATGTAATTGTTTTAATATCCATTTATTTAGATATTTAAATAATAATACGATCTTGAAACTATATTTTAAGCTAATTTTTTTTTCTAAAACAGTGTCCATTTCGAAACTCATATTAAAAAACTATACCTAAAACATACAGAAAGTATTTGCCATCAACTTTTCGTCTATCTATTACGTCACCCACGTTGATAAAGAATTTAGAAAGTTTGTGTCTGTTAAATTTGATTTGATGGCAAAAATATTTAACAAATTAACCATAAATAAATGGAAGTTTCATAACACAAATTACCTTTTGCTCTTGCTCTAGCTGTTTGACTCTTGTTAGAAAATTAAATTAAATTATTTAGTATTTTTAAGATTATTATGAGAAGCACACCTTTAAATAAAACAATTTGTAAATGGTATCTAGATGCTACTTTTACAATGCTTCCTTGTAATAAAATATATGCCTTTCCAAAAGGCAGCAGCCAATTTTTAATATTGAAGGCAGCAGCCAATAAACCTAAGTTAAAAAAGCGCGAAAATAATAAAATTTCACCACCACAAATCCCCGCTGTGGTGGGGATCAAACATCGATAATCTTTTTAAAGCTAGACTGATTCCCAAAGCTGTTGAAGATATAGAAAAAAAAGATTGAAATGTAATAATTAAAAATAGTTCATAAAACAGTTGAGTGGGTACTCATGAAAAATGTAAAATACCATGTCAGTGACCGCACTATGTTACTCCAAGATACTGTTTTTGCATTTTGTGTGCATCATGAATTCTATGATCGGAAACTAAAAAACCGTTGGAGGTAGGTGACTAATTAACTGACATACTGACGGACACCTTTATGTTGTCTTATCGTGAACATGATTGATTAATAATTGTCTCTTCAAAATTTAAAAGTTTTTAAATCTAAGACACATTGTCCGAAAAGTTTTATGATAATTAATCAATTCATATATTTCAAATATGGCTTCAGACGGTCAAATAATTTAGCGATTATACAATCACTAAACGACCAATTAAGTTTAAAATGATTTGCGTAACTTTCCCTATTTATCTTAGCGTGATGTTATAGCATTCCTCATGATGAATGATGCCTATACCAATCCTCGATAAATGGACTATCTTTTACTGAAAGAGTTTTTCAAATCGGTCCAGTACTTCCTGAGATTATCGCGTTCAAACAAACAAACTCTTCTGCTTTATATAGTATATATATAGTATATTAGTATAGAAAATTTCATTAGTCAGTCTTACGATTTATATATAATATATAGATATATAGATTCATAGCGGGTGAAGTTTTACATGAAAATTAGATAACATATTGTTGGAATGGTTAAACGTAAAATATTGTTCGAGTTTTATGAGATAAAACCATACGAAGGCAATAAATTACGACAACAACTGTTCTTCTACTTACTTTGAACGATATATTATGATATACCCCAGAAGTAAAACTTTTCGTTGTACTTACAGTAAGAAAATTATTTGTTGAATGATGCATAATATTGAAACACAGTCCTGTGATAATAGAATAAAATGAAGTAATTAAAAAAAAACTGTTATTTAGAACATTATAATTAAATTAATTTAAAAAATTAAAGCACTTTATATTAATATTTTGATGACAATATTTTTAAACATTCTATTTATTTTAGAAAACGAATAGTGTTTATTTTAATTCTTCTATTTCTAATAAATTACTTCCATAAGCTTCAGATTTTCATTTCAATGTATGATTTGGATGAAGGTATGAAGGTGTGAGTGTGTGTGAGTGATATTTTAAGAGTTCAGATAATTTATAAATATAAATTAACTTGGAAAAACAAAACCATGGTCACAATTAATAAACGAGATAAGATTTTAACACACTAAAAGTGTATTGAAGTGCCTTTTAAAATAAAAGTTTTTATTTATTTTGTGAAACCGTAATCTTTGATACGAAAAGCTTTCACGAGATCTTTAAGCTAATAATTTTTCTCCGGATTTTCTGTAAATGGATATGAAATAAAGAATCGGTTTAGCTGTATGTCAAAGTTCAAAGTAATAAAATACAGCCATTTATGTCAAAAATAATGAAGATCAATAATTGATATTAAAATGTATTAAAAAAAATAACTTAAGCGAACACTTTTTTAAAATAAATCAGAACAGTCCTAAACGTAATCTAACATCACCTCAAATATATTTGCACAACCATTCAATTTGAATGGCCTAAATCAGAAGGTGTGCAGTCTCCTTAGCATATAAGAACATACATATAAACATGCATGTAGAATAGAAATACATATTTATCTATAATTTAAAACTATGTTACAATTATAACACTAAAAATAATTTTGAACTTGCTATTTAAATTGTATTGGGATACAAAAATTATAGCCGATAAGTGCATAAAAGACTTAACATAACGTTAGTAAGAAGAGATGAAAAAACTAAATAAAGTATATAAATTTTAGATCCTAACGCCGAAAAGCTTAAATCAAACTATATACACGGAATGCTAAGAAACTTCGTCTCATCAAACTGCACAAAATCATTATAAATCGTGGCCTGTGTGTGTGTTACTTTAAGGTATAACATATATCACTATAAAGTTACATCCAAATCGATTCTGTAATTTTTGCGTGAAAGATCATTGAACATATGATACATCGTCACAAACTTTCGCATTAAAAATATTAGTAGGATATTAGTCACTGGGGAATTTGTTGTCAAAGTAATATTTAATATTTTTAATTATTATTGTATTGTTTTAAGTTAAGATAATTTACAATTGTCTGTTAAAAGTAAAAATTACTCCATCTTTTACATTAACAAGGCTCACAGAGCTGTTTAGGTGTGATTACAGTGTCAAAACGTATGAAAATTAATACAAATAATGTTTGTAAATACCATTTAATATTATTTATTAGCTGTTGCCCGCGACTCCGTCTGCGAGGATTTCAGCACCACAGGGCTCGTAAGAAACTCCTTCGCTCGAGCTTTTTTTGGTCAACATTATTTCAAAATTATTCAACACAAAATGCCCTATGTCTATTACAAGGGAATAACGAATATTATAATGGATATGGAATACACCCTGGGGTGTATTCCACATCTAAACAATCCAATATGAAAGTTAAATTTCTAAACATTGCCTAAGAAATTTTTAGATTTGGATAACTTAATTTGAAGATTACCTCAAACAAATAAACTTATAAATTATAAACGTACAAACTTTACCTCTTTATAATATTAGAATAGGTTGATTAAAATCAAAATATGAGATTATTCTTGGTATAAATTTATATTGTAAAGGAGTGCTGAATGTTTATATTGAAAAACAGAAAATCTATTAAAAGTTACTTGTTTATTTCATATTTATCAATGCTAAATTTATATTAGTTTGATATCTAATACTCATAGGCCTGGCGCAATAGAACAAAAAATATGATATATGTTGAATTTCACAGTATTTTGTTTATAAACTTAATTTTAAAACATTAAATTTTAAGACTGTTGAGGCGATAGATTAAAATTTCGTTTTTTTTTATTATAACACCCCCGCAATCCCCTTCGGGGCAGAATTTCATAAAATCCGTTCTTAGCTAACCTCTCCATGGCAAAACGAAAATGCCTAACAGTACTTATATAAACATTAGGGCTATAGATGGGAAGGTATTTTTTTTAATTGTATCGCTCCTGCACAGTCATATGGGGGTGAAATATTATCAAATTCATTTTTAGTAATCAATGCAAATCCCCTTTTGAACCAGAATATCTTAAAATTCGTTCTTATCTGACCTCTACATGGCTAAATAAAGATGTCTCCCAAATTTCAAGTTTTTAGGAACAATATTTGATAGAGTGTGATTTTTTTTATCTTAACTGACCTTTACATCACGTGAGGAATATTCCTACCAAATTTAAAGTCAATCGGCCTAATAGATAAAAAGATATTGTGATGAGTTAGTTCAAAAAGGCGTTCTCTTCTATATATATTGAGGCTTCCTATGTCTGATAAATCTTCAATCACTATTCATTTATTATAACACACACTATCTTTATTTTGTTACAATAACATACTTTATGAATATATACCGGTAATTTTAATTTCACTCTACATCATGTAATACTATTCCCGTTTAGTTTTTGCCAAAACAAAAATATTAGGTATACATTTCCACAAATAGTAAACCGCAACCAAAAATAATACAAATGTAATAAATAAAACTGATAACACGGTAAAAACTAATTCTAATTCTAAATACTGCGCCCATGTAATGTTAGCCCCTCGCGCTCGCAGATGCTTCGCCCCGCCGTGTCTCAGCGTGTAGTCTATCCACCAGATCGCTCGATGCAAGGCTGGTTCAGGCTGATCTTGCATCAAGTTTCTAATTCGCAGTATATTTTCACGGTAACTGTAAATTAACGTCTATAATATAAATTGTTTCGTCTTACTAATAAACAGATTAAATAAAATGTGCTTAACATAAGCATACATTCGATTTTTTTTTGTTTATTAAACAGTTTATTAAAGTTTACTGTCATGATCATATCGTTAGGTACACGTCAAATGACTAAAACACGTTTTTACAACAAATTAGAGACCGTCTTTCGTAAAACACGTTATGAATGTCAACGCAGTTTATTTTTTTATGAATGAAATGAAACAATTTCCTTCATTTAAACCTATCAATTCATTTCCTACACTTTAATTAAGAAAAATAAATATCAAACAATTAAAACAATTATATAATCAAATAAAAAGAACACAATATTATTAGTGTGCTAAAATTATTATATTTGATGGGTCACTAACCTGTCAAAAACGGCGACAGCGCTCGTAGTGTCATAATTCAAATAATACTAAAACTAACAAGACTGGAGGATAAAAGTACTTTAGTATTTAAACATGTTCACAGATCAATTTATACATAATATTATAATTATTAGCTTCTTCTAATAATATTATTTCGTACCCATGCAAGTAAATTATAACAGAACTACTTTTGAATTTATTGAAGACACATATACTTCTATTTTTAAAATGTCTAGTGTATCAATCTCCTTAAAATGTTCATTTTTTTTAATATAACCCCACAAAAAAATTAAGCGGTGTGAAGTCCACTGGTCCAAAACGGCCTATCCAAGCCAAAACGGTCTTTTGCACACAGCATAGAATGTGGAGGAGCTCCGTCTAACTGGTACCATAACTCCCTGTGCGTTTGCAAGGGAAGTTGGTCGGTATAATTGGCAATGAATTATAATTGAGAATGTTTATGAATTTCTGTCTATTAAGATTGCCATCAATAAAGACGGGACAAATTATGGTATGTTCATTTATGACAACCCAAACATTCACAGAAAATCAGTACTTATGCGAAGTATCACGTCCTAGGCGTGGTTTTTTGCAACTCCAGCTTCGTACGATTTGTTAATTCTATAAGACAGTCTTTGTAAAGGTGCTTTCGTTGGTCTAGATGACATTGCACAAAAAAAAAATGATAATTCAGGTACTGGCTCAATAGCATGTCACAGAAGGTTTCTGTTACAGGAATGTCGCGAGGTATAATGCTTGGAGTTTGGTAATTTGAAATGGTTTTGTTTATTTCGTTCCAAAAAATTTCTTATGATATTCACGAAGAGTTGCTAAACTGACATGAGAAAATACAGATTGTGAGACAGTATCCTTTGGACTGCCTGAATAATAGTGCAACCGTCGGTAGGACAAACACGGTTATTACCAAATTTTTGTCGGGACATGTTAAAATGGCATTTCCTAGATATTCTCAGTATATCAGAAGTACTATTTTTATAATTAGAAAAGGCAGAAAAGAAAATACAAAAAATATAAGCATATGTTTCCGAAAAACTGATTTTGTTCAACATGAATTTAATCAAATTTTGAAAAAAATGTTTCAAACGTTTTCATCGTTAAACACTGTGTCGCTTATCTCAAGCCGCCGCGAATATCAGGATAGTATATTAACTGATTTGAAATATATTATATGATTTATAGTATTTTATCTAGTTTTATGATTTTTAGTTATAGTTTTTATACTAAAATATACTTCACCTCTTATTGGTAATGACATGTTCAATCGCGTCTTTAAATATTTCTTCTGTAAGTGAGGCCATGTCTAACTGAACTCCGATTTTATAATAAACGTAGTGTTCTGCATTGTACCACTGGTCTGCTAACATAGGAATTCCAATAAGAGGTACTCCTGCATTTATTGCTTCCTCAGTAGATTGGAGACCACATTGTGTGATAAATAGTTTTATATTTGGATGATCTGAAATAGTTATTTTACTTATTTATTTGTCTTTTGATGTTAGTAAAGGTTTTTATTTTTTATTTAAGATCAGATCTTCTCAACGCTATTAAGGTATAAAACAAAATCAATCAATATTGAGCTGTAAATTAAGGAACTTACTTTAATTTACCGCCATAACAATTTTATAAAATATGAACAAATACAAAATACGATTTAGGGTCATATCAACAAAAATGATTTTATTACAATATTTAATTAATATTTACATTGGTTAGCTGATTTCTTCTACTTAGTACATTATTTCAAATGTTTGTAGAATACTCATAACAATTGTTTATTAGTCACTTACTAAGGACATCTGATTGTGGGATCCATTTCACAATTTTTATATTTTTAGTTTGTCCGGGTAAAATATTTGTATCCCACTTCCATAAAATGTTATAAGGCAGCTGTGAAAATACTCTTACTAGTAATTCAATTCGCTCCGGATCTAATAAAGCTGTTTTTATATTACTACCAAAACTGATGTAAATAACGCCATTCGTAGAAGAATCCAAATAAGATAGCAATTCCTGAAATCAAATCATATTACGTGAATGAAAATTAGTAATCTAGAAGCAGGTAATAATGATTATAAACATACGTATCGAATGGTAGATTTTATTATATGATAAAAGAAATCCTGTTCTATGATCACGTCTTATTTTTTGTATTAAACAACATTTTCTTTCTACTATTAACACGTTTTAACATTGTTATATTTCAATTGCCTATTTTTGTTGTTATATACCAATTACTTGCAAGTCAATGTTTATTTTGCATTAAGAGTGTAATATTAACCAACATTTAATTATATTGATTTGTAAATATAATTTTCCTGAAAGACGTCACATTTTGTGATTCTTACATTTTAAATCTGAATACTTACTAAATAGTGATTTCTAAGTTACATTTATGGTTTACTATTAAAGGCTTTTTTATAGACAAATGTAACTAAGAATCCTACTCTTTAAAGTGTCAGTTATATCTGTAATTATAATAAATATTAAATAGCACATAATTGTTAAATAGTTGCATTTAGCCTGGCGCACTAAGATCGTATAGCAAAAATTCTGCCTTGCCAGTAAAAAAATCATGATACAGTCACAATAATTGTAAGAAATTATTCAAGTAAAATAACATCGACCGCACCGTGAAATCATCACTATTCAAAACAAAATTGTGTTATACGATTCAAATATCAATTACTCAATAACACATTTAAATTTGAACCTGACTTAAATATCAGATGACTATTCAAAAATATCAGCTATCAATACAAGCTAACTCAGACCCTAACAACGGGGGATTAAGTGTTAGTTTAGGCTTATGTTTAGACAAGTATTAAGTTAGAGTTAATACTTTGAAATTTATTTTTCTTATATGCTTAAAGTTATAATAAATGTCTTCATAGCATCCAAAGTTCTATCACCATTTTTTTATTATTAATAACTTGTTTACTCAATAATTAAAGAGGTATGTGATTGAAATATATGTTTGTTTTGCATGAATAATCACTGCACTAATTTGTTTAGCTAAAAATTTACCTAAGTTATAGTAATACTCTTGTACTTACTGTTGGTATTTCCCGTTGTGGTGGCTTATGAATTCCTCCAATAAAGACTACATTTGATGGAACTGGCTGGTTACCAATCCATATTGGATAGGTATTCAAAAATAATAAATCAATGTTATTAGCTAGTTCGTCCAATGATGGAGTATCCGGTCCAAATAGTTTTTTCAACCTTAAATTGTCTTTTTCCTCAATATCATTCATTAATTTTTCTGATATCATATAATTGTAATAAAGCTGTTGCAGTTTGTCCCATATTGTCAGGTTATATATTTTATTTTGCAGTATAGATGGATACAAAAAAGGATGGGTTGTTGAACCAACTGTTTTGTAGTTAAATGATAATCCAGGAAAAGAATTAATTTGAATTACTGGAACCTTAAAAATATGTGAAAAAATTAATGGTACTTTTAAGCATGCTTCTAAAATCAGCAAGTCGAATTCTCCCTTTTTTTTCTGTATGATCTCCTGTACTTCTTTGGTTAAAAGTTGTTTTTCAAATACGATCGACAGCATATTTAATGCCACAGTCATTTGGTGTATTATGTCACCATCATATTTTTGAGCTTCAACATCATATTTATTTTTCCACATTGGATAGGATATGTCATGAAGATCAATTTCTGTCAAATTTGCTGGCGACACATCTTTTGAGAATATAGGATCTGTAGTAAGAACAGTAACTTGGTGTCCCTGTCTGATCAATTCACGGGTCAGAAATTGGAATACGACCTGGTGACTTATTGATGGAGTGGGAAACACGGCCAGAATTCTCGCGGATTTTATTAAACTTAGATTAGCAAACAAAAAAAATAACAACGAAAATCTTATCATTTTGTTCAACTTGCTCTTTAACGATCCGACTGTTCTGTGAATTGGCAATTTATATTTATTATTTGCTGTCAATTATGCTTTATGTTTATAAAAGGCAATTTATGTTTATTAAAATAAGCTTAGGGGGTCATTATATTGACCTTCA
The DNA here is from genome assembly GCA_963555665.1 of Dircenna loreta. NCBI lineage: Eukaryota > Metazoa > Arthropoda > Insecta > Lepidoptera > Nymphalidae > Dircenna > Dircenna loreta. The sequence continues at coordinate 10,758,429 of OY743095.1, read as the reverse complement.
TACAATTAGGAAAAAAAGATTTTCTGTGAATTTCTATTTATTTCTATTTTTAAAGGAGTACGTTTTTTTAAATTGCAAAGATTGGATTTTCACCACCGTCCTATTAAAGAATATGTTTAGAATGCTTTATAAACCAAGTTTGACAGTGATACGGTAGCTCAATTGGTAGACCAACGGGACGATTTCCCAGAGGGCAAGGGTTCAAAACCCTGCTTGCATCGGTTTATTAGACATTCTATGCTTATGATTTTACTAATTCTTTGACAAAATGTTTTTGACTGTAAGTATATATTGATATGGCGTATTTATTTATTCAAATGACATTATTTTGATATTAAGTATATTTAAATATGAATATTATAAATTTACATAATTATTTAGATAATCGCGCACACTTTTATTATTTTCATCGCATACTATTATATCATATCTTGTATAATATTATAAATATTATTTCGTTTTTTATTTTTTATTCAAACCTCCTCCTCCTTTTTCAGAACTGTTTGAAGGATTAAGTTTATCTCTTAAACTCTATCTTTCTTGTTAACTATTATTCATTTTCAGATGTTAAATATTTAATCTATGTCCTCATCTCTTAGTTATGGTGTATTGTAATATCCTCTTTCCTGTGATCAACATTGTAGTTTATGTATTATATTATTGTATTATTGTATTATAGTAGTACTTTAATTATGTATATTATTTTATTTTATATATGTTATGTTGAAGTATATTATTATAAATGTATTATATTTATGTTTATTATTATATTACGTACATTATTATATCATATCTTCTTTGTATATTTATTTGATATATATTTTGGTTTTATGCACCACTCTTCTGTTTACCTTACTTCAATCTTATCCAAATAAGGTTGTCTGGAAGAGATCGCTATTTAGCGATAAGACCACCTTATTGTATACCCAAAATGTATTTATTAATCTCTATTACTTTATTGTTTTTTTTTTTACTTTTTATTTCTTATTTTTTTTTATATCTTTTTTTGTTTTCTTGTCTTGTCCTTTACATATTTGTGGTGTGCAATAAAGAATATATATATTCTTTATTGCACACCATATTCAAAAATGCTTGTCAACTTATATATATATATATAAGTTGACAAGCATTTTTTTATTATTATTGTGGAATAATCAAAATACAATAATATTTACGTTAGAATAAAAAAAATCGATTACAAATATGGTTTATGAATATTAAATTGTAATAATGTAAATCATCACTTCATGTACGAACATTTTTAGTTCTTTGGAATTAATAAAGTAAACTCTTATACTATAGTGACAGGATGGCAAGCAAGTCCAACACGCATTTTGTAAGAAGTTAACATTTGTAAGAACAGAAGTTTGTTTAATAGAAAATCAAAGATGAAAAAAAATATTTAACGAAAACTGAATTGGTACGGAAAGGTTTTGATCCCACGACCATTGAGAAGCCATTTCTGTACCAATTGAGCTGACGTATCACTACCCGTTCGTCTTTAACCTTTGTCGGGACCCACAGCTGTATTAAAGTGAGTGAGTGCTTTGAAAATGATGTCATTGTCGGAAGATCTAAATCTTTATAGAGTTCGATGTTGTGGACGAATCACGATAGAGAGCCGTGTGAACTTGTTCTGAAGCACCTGAAGGCCTCAGATCAGTAAAAGTGGCACTCGCATAGAACATAATGGAGCGTATGCAGATTACCTCCAAAAAATAAACTTATAAAATATAAATCTACAAACTTTACCTCTTTATAATATTAGTATAATATTAGTAAGATCTTAATATGAGACTTGTCATAGTTCAAGTTTATATTGAAAGGGAGTGCTGAAAGCTGCAAATTTATTCGTAGAAATAAATTCGTAATGAATAAGTTAATTGTTTACTTTTACACTGCCAAAGTAAAGTTTTTATTCGTCTGTCTAATAGTCGTAGATTGCCACCAGGCGCAATAGAATAAAAAGTATTATATATATTGAATTTCACAGTACTCTGTTTACTATAATATAAATTTAACTTATACTTTACCCACAGCAACACGTGGTCGGTTATCCTATTAAGTTTTAGCTTATATGAAACGTTTGTATTTTACTAGAGCGCCATTGGATGCTTACTCAATCCAGTCAACAAATACGCCTTATGCCGCCATCTATCAGAATAGTATACAGCTAACAGATAATGGTGACTGTCAGATAATAATGAAATAATTCACAATAAAATAAATACATAAACGAGATCGAACGCAATGAAAAGTATCCTGTGACCGTCCCCTGGCCCTAAGCTTAGAGCCAGGGGAGGCCCCCACCAATTTTCAGTCAAATCGGTCTAAACTGAGACAACTCAAAAATCGTCGATTTCGAGTTATGCTTATATTCGATTACTCGATAATCATACGCAGCTTACCAAGAAGACAGATTTAATAAATGCTTATTAATTTAACCGCCAGATGGAATTAACTTTGTTTTCTAGAATCAACGTGTGTCTCACCCTCCCACAACATGCCGTTCGCCTTATGACCTTCAACAGTCATAAGGCGGACATTTTGGATTGTTACAGTTTTGAAGAACCGTTTAGGTAAGTTAATTAAAGTTGTTGCAGTGTTGGTGAATTTTTTCGTAATATTACATAAGGATATTTTTACTTGTTCCTGTTTTGTTTGATAAGTTGCGTAAAAATTTTGTAACTATTTTGATTTGACTTTGTTTTGATGGATCAACATGTAAATTTTTAGTTATCCTACTATTGTTAAATCAAAGTTATTTTATCGTTTTTTCTGTGAAAAATAATGATGTTTAAATGCGTCATTTGAAAAACGTGTACTTAAATATAAGGTGGCGGGTTTCAAAACATTGTTTTAATTCAAATTATGTTCCTTTTGGTATTAAAACATTTTTTTTTAGTTAACTCATTATTGTTGGATAATAATGATAATGTTATTTATTTTAGAGAAATATGAAGCGAGGCCGTGATCTAATCAATCTTGTCAATGAAAAATATAAAGAGAACCAAAGAACTGCAAATGATGAAGATGTAACTACAACAATACAAGAAAATAAAGAAAATATGAACTCTACTCTAGTAACTCTAGTATTATAGTTGAACTTATCTATAGCAGATAGATTGAAAACAATTTTATTATTTCGACTAGTGATGAGAGTTACATAAAAGACTCCGATGCTGATTCAAATTATGTCCATCCAAAGAAGCCTTATATTTGTAAAGTAATCCCTTCTTCATCTTTTTCTAGTAACAATACTTCAAGTTCTTCAGATTCTAGTGATAATAGCAATAGTTCTTAGATTCAGATACTGAAATTATGGCTACTACTCATATCACAGAGCAGTCTCCAAATCAACTTTTGGTAGAAAATGAAACAACTAATGTTACTGATATTGTTGGACAGCATCCAACCCAAAACATGGTTGATACTGTATCGAGAAAAGTTAGTGATTAGTATCAGTAACTTTTCTCGATTTTTCTATAACATGACTTTTAGGTTGTGTGAACTATCACACAACCTAAAAGTCGTGTTATCAATGAAGTTTCCAAAAATCCACCAAATGAGGAACTAAAAAAAGGAAAGAAGAGGTTAAGAATAGAATCGGCCTGGAAAGTTAATATTAGTAAACTCCTAAGGAATTCTGATAAGGCTTACCAATCTTTATCTAGAAAGAAAATTGTTTCTGGAAGAAAAGTTTTACCGGCTTGCGGTGAAACATGCAGACAACGTTGTAGTTTAAAGATTAATGAAGAAACAAGACAAAATATCTTTGTTGGTTATTGGGGTCTAGCAGATCTTCAGAGGCAAAGGGAGTACATAATAAGGCATACGGAAGAAATAAAACCAAAATATAAATATTCTTGCACACGAGAATATAGAAATCTGAATAAGGCATTTTATTTCGAAGTTGCTGGCGATAAAATCCGAGTTTTTACGACTTTCTTTAAGGTTACACTTGACTTGAGCAACACATCTATTACTACTCTCAGTACTCCGCAGAAAAAGCGATGCCGGTATTGTAGCCATTGATTTTAGAGGCAAGCATGATAATCAACCAAAAATTGATGCAGCACTTCAAGAAAGTGTTAATAGAATTCATTAATAGCGTCCCGAGGATAGAGTCTGAAGATGTAGTTTGTTATTTTTGGGACGAAACAGACGGTAAAAGGGGTGCAGTAGAAATAGGCTTATGTGTTCTGCAATACATAGATACTTTATTACAAAAGCATTCAGTAATGGATATTGAGATTATTTTTTATTCCAACAACTGCTGCGGACAGCAAAAGAATAAATTCTTGTTATTTGTTTACGCTTACGCTTACCTTTAATTTTATAATTATTTTTACCTGTTATTTACTATGATAATAAGAGCCAAATGTTTTGATTTGAAAAAAAAAGGGATATATCCTATTTTTAATATTTGATCTCAAAGATGCGAAACAAACTATGCATTAGTAAGAAGTTTGTACAAGAATTTAGTTTTTTATGCTATTTAATAAAAAGTATAATGTTGTTTCTATTTTTTTCAATTAATATGAGGCGCAAACCCTTAAATTTAATTTTTCAGACTGATTATTGTAATTTATTAATACAAGAAAGATTTGTTTTGAGAAATAAAATATCTCAAATTTAGTTACGTTTTTCAATTTTTATTTTAAATTTTGTAGTTTCCTTTTTTGATTGGTTATAACTTAAAAATATTGTTTATCTTACATATTTCGTACAACATTTATATGTATAACATTTACAACAACCATACAGGTATTATTCATGTGTTTCATTATTAATTAATTAAATATCACTAATTAAGAACAATTTTGTTGGAATACTTGTTTATATTAATATAAGTATAACTCTAAATCATTAAATAAAACAGATTCAAGTCGAAATGTATTTTATTACTACCACTCTAAAGTGTAACAACTCAAAAAACAGCATCAATCTTTCAAAGGATTACATTTTAGACTTGCTTTATATTCAGTGCTATTCAACAATCTATATGTTATGTTTTATGAAATTAAATGATATAAGTTATCTAACAAAAAATGCAGATAAACGTGTTTTTCGTCTCCTGAAAAATCACCTTTTTTGAGTTGTCTCAGTTTAGATATAGGTGTGCGATAAGAGGAAATTATAGTATTTTTTATATATTATATTATTTCAAGATCATTTATAAAACAAACTATTCTAAACCACGGCGAATATCAACAATCAAAAGATCAAAGCTAACACATAACCATTGCTTAGTAGACGTATGTCCAGAGGTAGAACAAGTAAAGAAATGTCGTCTCACATCAAGAAAAATAACCAATTTTTGTAAGGAATAAAGTAAAGAGAAGAAAAGCAAATACATTATTTCACTTAAGATTTACTCAATGAAAGGACAAAAATAGAAATGCTTTTGATAATATATAAGATGACTTTGAAGTTGTATTTTAAGTAATGTCACTAACCATTGCTTGGTTAGTGACATTATGGCTTTTTTGTTAACTTCATAAAAAACAAAAAATTAAATTGTCAACCAGAATTATTAAGGTTACGAAAAAATAAAGTTTTTATTAGTTTTAAAAAATAATAATAATTATAAAAAAGACTTATGTAAGATGTTTTATTTATAATATAATAATATTTAAGGGTTTGCTAGCTTCAAGTTATTGATTTGAATTGTAATTGTTGTAAACATAATTATTTATGTTATTAGTTATAAGTCGCTGGATAATTTGTTAGCAAGAAAATATTGTTAACACTATTGTTGTATTTATTCTATTGTCCTACTGAGACTATTTCTAACTGTCTATATAAACTTTAAATTACTATATCTTACATAAGGCATGGGTAACAGAACTGTCTATGTATAATTATAATTTCTACTGAGAAATACCTTACGTTAATAATACAAACAACATTTGCAAAACACCATTTTAATATTCAGGCTTCGTACATATGATTACTCTGCAATCACTACACATTTATTACTATATCTACTATCGTTATTTCGTTACATAAACGTAATGTATCAAACGTACCAGTAATTTTGTCTTTTACATTAAATATAATGTAATATTATTCTCGTTTATTTTTTTCCGAAACAAAAATATTAGATATACATTTCCACAAATAGTAAACCGCAACCAAAATTAGTATAAGTGTAATAAATAAAACTGAGAACACAGTAAAAACTAATTCTAATTCTAAATACTGCGCCCATGTAATGTTAGCTCCTCGCGCTCGCAGATGCTTCGCCCCGCCGTGTCTCAGCGTGTAGTCTATCCACCAGATCGCTCGATGCAAGGCTGGTTCAGGCTGATCTTGCATCAGGTTTCTAATTCGCAGTATATTTTCACGGTAACTGCAAATAAATATCATCTATTGCAGATCTTAAAGCAACCAAATTAAATGTTTCTCTATTCAGCCTTTAGGAAATCATAAACTATTTATTTGATTACTAAGCAATTTTTATATTTTTTTCATTTTCATTAATTCCTTCGAAATATTATAACCATTCCTCTCTCTTAGTGCCGTTTAATGATCCTAAACCTAGTTTAAGTTAGTATATATTTTATTTAATTTAACCGTGTTTAACATATACTTTCGAAGAATTTAAGTGAGAACTTTTTATTCAAGTGCACTTTAATGAAAAGATTTATAAGGTATATGTAAAAAAGACGTCTAAAATTATAATTCTTTATAAAGTACATACACAGTATATTATAGTCTTTCAAAAACTACTATTTTAACATCAAGGCAGTTTTATTTTTTATAAAATTACTATTATATTTATGTAAATACAATATTACCTTCATCATAACTTTTATATTGTCTGATTAAATGATATTATGTTAATACCGCGGCATAATGTATTTTTGAGAAAAAAATGCATTACCTGGTATTGGTAATGACATGTTCAATTGCGTCTTTAAATATTTCTTCTGTAAGTGAGGCCATGTCTAACTGAACTCCGATTTTATAATAGACGTAGTTTTCTGCATTGTACCACTGGTCTCCGAACATAGGAATTCCAATAAGAGGTACTCCTGCATTTATTGCTTCCTCAGTAGATTGGAGACCGCATTGTGTGATAAATAGTTTTACATTAGGATGCTCTGAAATTGTTTTGTCTTTTAAGTATAATTTAGTTATATATTATTTAATATTAAACTCAGATCAGGTCCTATTATCGCAAGAAAAATAAAAAAATCTAATTAATTAATTAAATACATATATAATTAAGAAATACAATAAAGGCATATGAATTAAGATTATTTTATTAGAATATTCAATATTAACATTGTTTAGCTGATTTTTCTACACAGTTAGTTAAATATTTTAAATGTTTATAGAATACTAATAAGAAATAACAATTGTTTATAAGTCACTTACTAAGGACATCAGATTGTGGGATCCATTTCACAATTTTTATATTTTTAGTCTGTCCGGGTAAAATATTTGTATCCCACTTCCATAAAATGTTATAAGGCATTTGAGAAAACACTTTTACTAATAATGCGATTCTCTCCGGAGATAACAAAGCTGTTTTTATATTAGTACCGAAACTGATGTAAATAATGCCATTTGAAGAGGAATCCAAATATGATAGCAACTCCTGTAACCAAATTATATTACGTGAGGATTATTTTTTTTGGTTTGGTAAAGTAAAAGAATTTAATAACTATTATATACATATCGTGAGCTTTTTTTTTATGACTTTATAAAAGAATGCCTGCTCCATATCCACATCTTAGTTTTTTGTATGGTTTAAGATGTTCTTACTATTATGACTAGGTACTTTTACATTGTTACTAATTTGAGAATCTTCAATTCTTGTTTGAGGTATACTTCATAAAACCTGACATATTCCCCACAACTATGTAGAAACATATTTTATTGCTTAAAACTTTTTAATCTTAAATCATGACCATTTTTAGAAATATTTCAATTTCACATTTTTTTTATTAACGTCAAATATTGTATATTATACATCTTGAAAACATTGAATTAAAGAATTCCACCATGTAGGGTGTGCTACGTAGTGTATAGTAATGAATTTTAAATAGCATTTAATTTTTACTTAATTGCAGTCTACCTAGCAGACACTAAAAATGAGACCTAAGGGCAGTATATCATAGTCTTCATTGCCAAGTAAACTATTATGATGTCACAATAAATGTATATACAATAAGGACGACTAAATCGTGGCACATAACCAGTGAGTGAGTCAGACGTGGAATCGTTGACAGTTATCATTATTCCATTCCTTAAATAATCTCTATATTAAAAACTCATTAACACATTTGATTTTAAATTTTATTTAATGAAGCTATACTCAAATTCTTAAAACGAGAAAAAAGGTCATATATTTACTACCTACAATATTAATTTAGAGTCACTTCAAACTTTTTACTTTTTAAAGTTATGTATATTATAATGACATCTGTCTTCAATGCATCCGAAATAAGTGCTAATATTGTTTTATAAATAACGTGTTTACATACAACAATTGGACACGTATTTCATAAAAAAAATATTTATTATATGAAAAATCGTTTTTTTAGAAGAATATAAACCTAAGGTAAAATTATACTATGTACTTACAGTTGGTATTTTTTGCTGTGGTTTCTTATTAATTCCTCCAATAAAGACTACATTTGATGGAACTGGCTGATTACCAATCCACATTGGATAGGTATTCAAAAATAATAAATCAATGTTGTTAGCTAGTTCGTCCAAGGATGGAGTGTCCGGTCCAAATAGTTTTTTCAACCTTAAATTATCTTTTTCCTCAATATCATTCATTAATTTTTCTGATATCATATAGTTATAATAAAGCTGTTGCAGTTTCTCCCACGTTGTTAAGTTAAATATTTTATTTTGTGTTATAGATGGATACAAAAACGGATGGGTCGTTGAACCAACTGTTTTATAGTTAATTAATAAACCAGGAAAAGAACTAATTTGTATTACTGGAACTTTAAAAATATGTGAAAATATTAATAGTTGTTTCAAACACGCTTCTAAAAGCAGCAAGTCGAAATCTCCCTTCTTTTTCTGTATTATTTCTTGAACTTCTTTGCTTAGCAGCTGATTTTCAAATACTCTTGACAGCATATTAAACGCCACAGTCATTTGGTGTATTACATCACTATAAGGTTTTTCAGCTCCAGCCTCAAATTTATTTTGCCACATTGGATATGATATATCATGAAGATCAATTTCTGTCAAATTCGCTGGCGCTAACGCTTTTGAAAATGCAGGATCTGTAGTTAGAACAGTAACTTGATGTCCTTGTCTGGCTAACTCATGAGTCAGAAATCGGAATAAGACCTGGTGACTTATAGATGGAGTAGGAAAGACGGCCAGAATTCTCGCGGATTTTACTAAACTTAGATTAGCGAACAACAAAATCAACGACACTTTTAACATTTTGTCCGGAATGGTTCTTAACATGGTTCTTAACGTTCTGGATGCTCTGTGAATCAGGAATTAATATTAATTCTTTTCTTATCTTTATTTTTATCTTAAGACTTAATTAGGGTTCCGTTAAGAGTTAAAGTTTTTTGTTAACAAATTCTGTGTACAATTATTCATATAATTATAGAATGCACTGATTGGAATTTTACTTAATTGTAACGGATATGGTCTCACGTCTTGAGGCAAAATAGATTATTTGAAATTATATATATCGGAGGGTAGATATCTCGAGTATTATTTTTATATGAGAACGGTCCTACGTCCATATCGAGTCTTAATCATATAATTAATGTTTATAATATATGACAGTTTTTTCTTATTGCATAACACAACGCTTCATTTTCATAACATTTAATTGCTGCTTCTTAGAAAACTATCCTTCGTTTTATTGAATTGTTTTAATTTTACTTAAAACAAATCAAACTATCATTCTACTTCTGGACCAACTAAATCTTCAAAAACTGCTTTCAGGTAAGCCATTCAAGGTAATATTAAAATACTATTTCTCAAACAATATTATATATCTCATATTTAAATATTATCGCTATAAAATTACATTATTTTATCTACAGGTGTATTATTTTTATTGTGAACTACTTATCTTATCATGTTTGTGAACTTACAGGGAAATTTAATATGCATTTAGTCATTTTAAACAGGCAAAAGTTTAACATTTATTTTAATTTTTCGAATAGTCAAAATTTATATATTTTAACTTGTTTATATATTTAAAATTCTATTATATAAAAAACTATATCATATATTTTTTCAATATCAAATTGTAATAATATTGTCCACCCATTAATGTATGAGATTTTTGTTATTCTATGGAGTTTACAAAGTAAACCCCTACAACATAATTACAATACATGTTATAGTTCAAAACGCATTTCTAATTAGTTTATTTTAAGTGTACTGATCTAGTTGCTAGCTTCAAAAAGAATAGGTTTTCTTTACTAAATTATACATTGTATTTTCTAAGATTTTTACGAGTACACATTTAAATAAAATTATTTTTAAGGATCTTACTCGCGTACGATTGAATTTACATTTTATATTATAAATTTAACTTTAACCCGACGTTTCGATTCCTTTGCAGCAATCTTGTTCACGAGATGTAGTTCTCAGTTGGTAAGTCAATCAGTTAGTCATCTACCTCCGAACCTTTCTAAGATTTCGGGGTAAGAAATAAAGGAAGAAAAATGTAAATGTATTTTTTTAAACTTTTATTCCATTTTTTTATTCCTTTAATAGTACACATAACTAAATTGGAATATATGTTAAACCTTATTAAAATTAAAGACATTAATTATAACTTTGTTGATTTTTGGAAAGAAAAAGATTTACTGATTTCTTAAAGGTCACTCTGCTAGATGATTTTCTATAATGACTTTAGAAATTCCGTTCAAGATTTTATTTAAGTGGATCATTAAAAATAGTGAAAAAAGAACACAAATTTAAATAAGATCCTAGCTCGTCTATAGGTAACCCTTTTAACTTTAAACGATAAAGAGAGAGATATATATATATATATATATATATAAATGGTCATATTTGGGAAGATCAAAAACAAAGAGAATGCTGTTGAGAAGACGATGACGACGACAATGTTTCGGAGATGTTAGAGCAGAAGACTTATCTGTAGTCACAGAGAGGAAGAAGTAGCACTTGCACTAACATTGATATGTTCTGAGAAGGTAAAACATTTTTATAAGGATTTAATGCAAGTTGAGAACTAGTTATCTTGCGGCATATTTTATTTACGTGGACATTTCAATACAATACGTTGTTAACGATGATTTATTTGAGGTTTTATTAACACATGAACATGCCTATAGTTAATGTTTAAAATCCATTCATTTAAATATTCAACCAACCATTTACATACAAATTTGTATTTTTTAGAACATTCAACCACTTATTCAAAATAGCGTCCTCAATAAAATTATCCATTATTAATATAAGTAAATTCCGTAAGTGCAACACTACAGGTTCAGTTATAGTAGGCTAAAGAAAGTAATAAATATTATTTGACTAGGTTTGATAGCTTTATAAGAAAGATGAAATAAATATAAATAAAGATGTGGAAACAGTTAAAAGGATTTTTAAAGGACTCAAGTTCACTTAAAAAGTTAACACGCATAGAGGGAACAGAGAAATTGGAGTCTATTGAGCAAAATGAATTCGAAACTGATTATTATAAATGACTTACAAGACATTTAAAAAAAAATAATATTGAAAAATATTTATTACAAATCAAAGAAAAAAATCGAGAGAAGAACATTACAAGTAAAAAAAAATATTTACCAAAATTTTACATTGCAATAAATTATATTAAAAACAAAATTAAAAGTGAAAGTGAGTCTAATAAGTAACATATTTCTGTGAAGCTATAATCAGTAGAAGCTCGTGAAGTCAATAACAAAAGGTAGACTAAATATTTTAAGTTATTGAGTTTATATGTTATTAAAGCTTTTTGTTAAATAAATGTAATTTTTATTTTCATTCATGCTACATAACTGTAAAGAAGAACCTCAACCTATTTAAATATGATAAAAGCTATTATTAAAAAGTCACGCTGCAGAAATAAACAGCGACCTCATCATATTATTTTAACCTCCTCATAAAAGGCCACGCTCAAGTTGTTTAACTTGCTTGTCGATGATTGAATATATGTATAAATAACGACGATTTATCTGTTTACTAAAGGTAATTATTATAATTAAATGATAATAGCGTCATTGTTTGCAACATACATACCTATCTACATTATCCATGTCTGTAATGTCCTTGTTGTGATCAAAGTCTCAATGTTAGCAATGTCATGGTCTAAATAGACTTCCTTCCGAATTATTAAAGAGCATTTATTTGGTTTATTTATATTGGCGTTGGAGAACTTTTACCTAGGTGTACACTCTGTGTGTGGTCACAAGGTGAATAATTTAATTTTAGCCTATTTTATTGAGCCTATTTGGAAAATGAAAATGCCAAAATAATTATGAATAATTAATATTTTTTTCGAATTTTCAACATTTACGAATTTTCCTGGGGGTTTCAACATATAAGGAACCTGCTCAACAAGTTTCAGCTTCCTACCGTATCTGGAAGTAAGAAATCATTTACATCACTTTGAATAGGAAGGTCTTATTTCGGCCTTCTTGACCTATTTTTTTCTCCGGTTTGCGTAAAGGTAGACAGTTTATTTTTTTAGGGGTAGGAAACGGTAAACGTAGTTCTAGATCAAAGGGGGGCTTGACTGTGAGAGTGTGAAAACGACGTTTTTGGCCTAAACTATCATTTGAGATATACAATTGCGGCAGCCATGTGGCCCGACCACATGGGTACTTGGTCGCGCGCTGCCGCGCCCGTTAATTCGGGATAACATTTCAAACCGTTATATAAGGATTTGTTACTTAGGTGTGACAGTTTTAAAGGGTTGTAATAGATTGCATAATTTTGCTATTAATAATAAATTAAAACATCAGAACAACACTTTCAAAAACTGAAAACATTTCATTGAAGGTGTTTATTTCATCAATATATTATCCGAGATAAAACTATTACACAAAAAATGTATACCGGCCGTTGATGAAAGTTTCTCATACAAATTGAAATTTAACCTAGCAAAAAGCCTCACGAATTTTTAAACTTGATGTGTGCGTAAATCAATAATTTGTAAGCTACGTGTAAGTATACTTAAATATACGTTTATGCATGTATTAGTACTGATGTATAATATAATATGTAATGTGAAGTATAGTTTACATAAGTGTCTTTTTACTTACATGCTTGTATGCTTCGGTTATCTTTTTACGTACGTTCTATATCTCTTATCTTTATTTATTGCTATTCATTATATATATTTTTTTTATATTAGACTGCATTCAAATAAGTAATAGACTAGACTGCAATAATAAATTAGTAATAGGAAATGAAAATCTATTGTTTGTTTTGGCTATTCATATTAAGTGAGCACAACTAGTTATATTATAAAGTTTTGACAGCAATTTAATTTCGAATAATAAGTCATTAAACTGCTCTACGACGAATATAACTGAAGCTGGGACACTAAAGAAATTGATCGATATTTTAGGAGTTTTTATTTCTGATAAATTGCTATGATTCGTTTTGAATAACAAACTCACAATGCAATCATTTAGATTCTCCTGTAATTAATTGTTAACATACCTCGTGAACCAAATAGTGTTTTTCACTTGTATAGCAAATTTCTGAGATTTTGATCCATTTACCAATTACCAATCTGAGAATGATATCTTTTAATTATATATGTTTACCCTGTGTCTTATCTGTTTCAAGATGAATCACTTTTTGTATCATTTGAATACATTGAATGAAATTGGTTTATTTTATAAGATTTTTACGAGTACTGCCCATATAATGAAACACACACCTACTATTGCTTATGATTGATTTTTTTGCATTATTATTATTATATCATTTCATAATAAATCATTATTTCCACGACATCTTGAGCTAATAGCATCAATCGTGTTCACGGGAAGACGAGATGCAGTTATCTGTCAGTGAGTCAGTTAGATAATTGTTTACCACCAATAGTTTCTCAGTTGCTATGTATTGGACTACAAAATGCACTAGTTATATTATGCGGAGTTTATGTATTCCCTAAAGGCAAGGTCCCGCCGGAACCTAAAATCATATCAGAATCGGTTAAATGATTTTCTAGTTAACTGATAAAAAGGAATAATAATAGGTGCAGGGTTATATTACTCGAACGACAATTATATTTTTTTAAACTGTTAGTAGTAGTGTTACTAGTAGTAGTTTTAAAGTGTTATTAGTTATAAAAGCAATTCATACAAACATAGTTAAAAAAAGGTTTGTCAAAGGCCAATTTATCTAACACTAACTACTATTTTCAAAGGTGCCGATAAAATTATTTTTGGATTTCAATTAAATTAAATATTGTATGTTAAATATCTAAATTAATTATATTTTTTTCATACTCTAAATTATAAAAATAAAAATGAATGAATAGGCGCTAACAAGGTTAATAAAGTGTCTGTGGAATTTATAAAGTGTTATTTCCTGTTAAGTAAGTTAATATTTGACTTTGATTGTTGGCCTTAAGTTAGACGATAATTTATTTAATAATATGATAATAATATAAGGAGACGTCATGAAAAACCATTATCATTTATATAATTCCTTAGCTCTTTGTTCAAGATTTCTATTGTTACTTTTTATTACCTTGCGGTAACCTTATTTGTTTTTATTGGTAGTTTTTTCGTATTTGAGGTACTCGTTACGTACGAGAAATAATTTGCTATTCAAACTCGCCACAAAACCGATTATTAAAAATCAATAACAACACTTAAATTAACAGCCGTCGTCTCAATACTAATTCTCTATTACTAATTGAAACCAACTGAAATGTTGGGAATATGTTGAAAGTACTGGCAATTACAAACAAATAAAAATAAATTGAATACTAAAAATTTTGTCATTAAAAAATCCAGCACAGAAACGGATAAATACAATTTAAACATAAAAAAATGCATAAAAATGTATAAACAAGAATATTTAATACTAGCCCAAAAAAACAATTCGGATTACTTATTGAAATACAGAATAAAGAATGTTTGCTAAATAAAATGACTTACAAAGAGTATTTATATGAAGAAAAGAAAAGGAAAATGCGATTTAACATCTATACAGATTTAGTAACAAACTTATGTTTTAAAAAAGGTAATATTTAAAAATATAAAATCTTAGCTTACATTATTAATATTCAATCAAACATTAGTTAAACAAACAAACGGTAAAATTAACATGGATTAGATATTACATTAAATACTGTAGTAGCTATTCTATAAGTACTTAGTTTAAGGCACAAAATATAAAAACCTAGACTTTTACAACATTTACAACACTGCTATCCAGTTGCTTAAACAGCACAGCACTTCATTTTTATGTATATAGAGGCGCTGTCCTAAATTGTCAACTATTAATCTTTTCTTTGGGTTCTGCTATCTTCTTTCTTTATTTTACCAGCGGGTAATTTAACTTTATTTTAGCAGCAGTCATCTTAACTGATTATTTACGTTATATAAAACCTTCTCATCTTATATATTTTTTTCTAATTATTATTTTCACATACATTTTTATTTTCAATGAGCACTAAATTTATAAAAGCAATTATCAGAACAATTGCTATTGACAACAATCAGGTTCTTTATGATAAGTCAGTTCCTTATAAAAAAGTGTTGAGAGATAATGTTTTTTAAAAAGGTGACTTTAGTTTGAACTCTTACTATTAGGAAAAGTAGATGCACCATATAATCGTAACACTGATATTTGAATGTTGTTCTCCATCACCTTTTTTGTTATTCCGAAAGCAAAAGTGTTAGGTACTAGGTTAGGTAGTAGTGGTAGTGGTAGTGGCAGTGTCAGTGGTAGTAGTAGTGGTAGTAGTAGTACAATAACTCTTTGTCAGAATCACTAATTTAATCATAAAATTCCACTTATCATATTTTAAACACTTGAAATAGAATCGGAGGTGCTCAAAATTCAGTCATAAAAGTGTGTAATTCATTGGATGGGTTTAATCCTTTCATGAATTGAATATATCTTTTCAAATTGAATTGTTTTCGTTTTCTTTATAACAATCTGATGCTGAATTTAGAAAGGAATATACATTTGCAAAACAGTAAAACATACAATGGCCGGCGTGAAATTATAGAAATAATAGTGTAATAGTTGTTAAATTGTTTTCTTTTTTTGGATTTCCCTCATTATTTTAAACATATTTTTAATATATTTCTTATTACAATAGAAAGTAACTATATATAAAAAACCTATGTCTATATCTGTTTAATTACAAAATCTTGAGTTGACTGGGGCGCTGAATATCCACGAATTATTTTAAATTAAACGTATCTTCGTTAACATTTTTACACAGCCACTGTAATTAGAATTACCATTGACTTGGAAAAGTTTAGCTTTAGTAAAAGTGGAGTAACGAATGAAGCAATTTTGCATGTAACCACTCAATTTAATTCCAATATGGTAATGAATACTGTTTTTTTATATTTCAATACATTTATTAACGATCATGAAAATAAAATAATCGATTTATTGTAAAACTAATAATATAATATGTATATTATAATAAAGTTTGCCGATATAATATGTATATTATAATATAGTTGGCCGATATATCCATATAGGAAACTCCGCCTGTTAGCAATTTGTGGCCTTTAAAGTACAATTTAGAAACATTATGTAGGACCACATTGAACTAATTTGACGTGAATAAACCAACGTGAATTTGATTCATTTCATTTACATTAATGGGAAAGTGTTAGTAAGGATATTATTTATTTTATATTTTAACTAATATTTTTGTTCACAAAATCATAATGTTAATGTAAATAAAGGTATTTTTTTATATTAGTTAAATCATGGACGTTGTTACGTAGTTTATTATGATTTTATTCAATAATGTATTTTATTAATTGCTTACAACATGGCTTACATTAAATACTTACAACATGGCTTACATTGTAGCTAATTATACATTAATTAATGTATTTAATTAATGTATTTAATTAATGTATAATTAGCTACAATGTAAGCCATGTTGTAAGTTGTACTTACACAAATATTTAATATAGTGTAATTTCAAACGTTTAGTTTGATTGCCTTATTTCCGCTATAGTGCTATAATTTTGCTCTTTGTTATGTCATTGCAATTTCAATTCTAAGCACTTTTGATCTTTTTAATGTTGAAAACCAAGACTATTTGGCCAGACACAAAAATTAGCGCTAGAATTTAAACTTTATTTAATAGCTATAATCAATGTGAGTAATACTCAAATAAATTATGTGTTGCAATGTTTTATTTTACGAATTTGCACGAAATATTTTAAAATGTAAGTAAGTTTATAATATAAAAAATATTTAACTTCTCCAATTTTTATTAATTTTCTCGCAGGGGTATTCCCAAGAAATTATAATTCTTCATCTATAGATATAAATATATATATTTATGTCCATTTATGTATCTGACAATGTATGCTATAAATAACACGGTTGCAAAAAGCAACGCTGAATTTAACGATTTACTGTGACATTTACAGCCACTGAACCTAAAACTAGGTTCTTCGCCATATGTTAAGTAGGTATAGGACCGATCTTCCACAGTTATACACGCTCTATGGATAAAATTGTCTTTTTTTATATTTTCTTTCAAAACTGTTTTAAATTAGTTTAAAATGTTATGTAAGGTTGTTTATTTTAGCGTCGTATATAACTATTTATGTGGTATTGTATTGAATGAATATATTATAAACTAAATAATAGACTTTAATAAATAAAAAAAATGAATTTTTACAATAACAAAAAATGTATATAAATTAATAATATATATTATTAAAATTTGCTTTCTAACAATAATATTGTTATTACTTATAAGCTGGTAGATATAACATGCGTGTTAAATTTATAATCTATACATATCTAAGAATTTAAAATGTTTGATACAAACTTGCTTGAAAGTATAATCATCGGAAACATTTCATATTCTACCTTGACTTTGTGCTAGTTAAGTTTCTTACATTGTATTGCAATAACGTCTACAGGTGACAAACAGACGTATACAAATATAATTTTCAATGATGAATATTAAAATATTCATATTAATATTCGCGTGTGCAGTTTCAGAAATACTATCAGCCAAAATATTAGGTGTGTTTCCTGTACCAGCCATTAGTCATCAAGTTGTTTTTCGTAAGCTTTCACAGGAACTGCATAAAAGAGGACACGAACTTACAGTTCTTACTCCAAATCCGGCATATACTAAGGGCCAGGCTCCAAAAAATTATACAGAAATAGATTTCCACGACGCTTCTTATGAACTATTGAGAACAGACTTTCAAAATGAATACAAAATTGAAGGATATACTTTTACGTTTGATGTTTTACGACAAATGAACCCAATGTTTATGAAGATCATTGAATTACAATTTCAATCACAAGAAGTCAAAGAAATAATTGCTAAAAATAAATATGATTTGATACTTTTGGAATCGATTGTCCTTCCAGGTTTAATATATTCCCATATTTTTAAGGCGCCGGTTATTTTAGTGAGTTCTTTCTCAGGATATATCAACGAACATAAGATTATGGGAACGCCGACCTATCCGATTTGGTATCCATTGTCATTAAGAAATAAAATTTACAATCTTTCCTTTTATGAAAAGTTGAGAGAACTTTACAGACATTATTCTAACGAATATGCGGAATATTTAAATGATTTTGATAATGATAGAAGGTTGAAAGAGATATTTGGTCCTCAGACTCCCTCTTTAAATCAGTTGAGCAATAATATCCACATGTTCTTTTCAAATATCCACCACATCTGGTCTGATAATAAGCCCACTACTCCAAATATTGTTTATATGGGTGGCATACATCAAGTTCCGCAGAAAGAATTACCAAAGGTTTGTTATTTTTTGTTTAGTTTTTTATTTATTAATTACTTGGGAAACAAACTATATTTTAAAACATAAAATTAAATTAACAAATATTGCAAAACATCAATCAAGTTTCCACTGTTATTAGAATAAACAAAACACTAACTCCAAAAGTAAAACAAAAATACAATTCAATCGAGCATTTAAGGCAAAGTAATAAAATTTAATTTTATAAATTAATTGAAATTATAAAAAAAAAATAATAATAAGTAGTAATTAGAAATTTAGAATTTAAAAACAACATCAAAAATAATATAATTTCAAATAGTAAAAAAAATGAATAAAAAGAAAACACTCACACATCAGAACAGTAATATAAAACATATCAATAGTAAAATTGAAGAATTATAAAATATATAAATAGAACATAAATTAACCTATCTGATAATTAATAGGTTGATTTATGTTCTATTTATTCAACAAAAATGGACACTGCCTTAAATGTCACATTTTCAATATAACTTACTACATGAACTAATATTTCTTTGCATATTCTTTTCCTCTGCATTTCCTTATTCAAAAATACTAGTTTAATTAACCTAACACGTATCAGACATTGTTAGTTTTATTATTACTTGAGTGTAATTACAGTGTATGTTAAATCGATATCACTCGATCGGAATATTAGGATCAAAAAGATAAGATAAGATTATAGTTAAAACAAATTAATATTCATTTAATAGTAAAATTAGGAACATTTATTTAACAATCATAGGAAAATTGTGGTAACTCTCTGAAGAGTGTCTTTAATAAAGTAATCATCTCTAATATGGATACAGTTTTAGGTAGGTACTTCTTTAGAACAATAACCAAGGTATTGAAAAATATATTTAATATGCAAAGCAAGTAAATTAAGACAATATCTACACTAACGAAGAGGTATATTTTTGTTAATATTTTAAAATGTACTACTTATGTTACTCAAAAACAATAAAAAGTAGGTTTATTTTCGTTATTATTTGTATATTCATGATCATTATTAAATTTGGTAATGGCAAAGATTTTTTAAATCAGTGACAGTAAGTTTGTGGTAATTAAAGTGCGTTCAATCTCAGAGGTACCTTTTGAAGTTTCATACTTTTGAAGTCGAAACAACTTTGTATTGGTGTAACTGATACATATACAATTATATTTTTCGTAAAACCATGAAATTAAGTAAATATATTATATTCAACATCCCCAGGTTTAGTATTCATCATCACTAAATTTAAGTGGAAATACATGAAAAAGAACAATAAACATTATATTTATAGTTTGGTGAGACTTTCAAAAAATATTTATATTCTCCGTGGAGTGGATTTTGGCTATTTATCAATATATATTTTTTTATACTGGCGTTGGCGTTTTAGTACGGTCCTTCGGAACTATTTTCAACTAAGAATTTATTCCCCTAAGCATATAAATAAGTAGTAACCATAAAAATATATATATTCTTGAAACAAAATTGCCATAAATAGAAACCGATTACACAATAATAAAGATTTCATTGTTTTAGCATATCTGACAATGTTGTGCGTCAGGTTTGAAATTGTAAAAGAAAATACACGAAATAATATCTGCTTAATATATATTTATAACTAAAGATATATTTTTAACTTAAGATTTCTTTATGTTCAATTTAATTTAATGGCTTTTTTTAGCCTCTAATAATATATACTTTAATCCATGTGAAATTCTTAGTACAATTATTCAATAAATTAAAAAAATCATTTCTCAGGAACTATTGTCATATTTGAATTCGTCAAAACATGGGGTGATATATGTGAGTTTTGGGACAAACTCATTATCACATATGATACCGTCAGATAAAATAGACATAATTATTAAAGTTCTATCTAACCTACCCTACGATGTATTATGGAAATGGGATCAAGACGAACTGCCGAGAAAGTCGAAAAATATCAGGATATCTAAATGGTTTCCGCAGTCTGATTTATTAAGTGAGTATTTTATTTACATTATTTTACACACATATTCGTTCGTCTCTAAAATTAATTGTGGTATAAAAATAAAAGACATGTTAAAAAAAATTAGGGAAACGAAAAATTCCATATACAGTCATATAATCACTTTGAATTGTATACACATTCGTATATGAATTTGAAGTATTTTTTAGTAAAGTACTTTTAGACAAATATGCAGATATAATTTTTTTCGAATGGTCTATGTAGCAAACATTCTGAAGAAATAATATAAACTAATTTATTTTCAGGACATCCAAAGATAAAACTTTTTATAACACAGGCTGGTTTGCAATCTACTGACGAAGCCATAACTGCAGGAGTGCCTCTAGTTGCCATTCCTATGTTCGGTGATCAATGGTATAATGCCGAGAAGTATGAGAAATTCGGTATTGGTATTCAACTCGACGTTACCAGCTTTACAGATGATCAATTAAATAAAGCCGTTAATACTGTTCTTAATGACAAAAGGTGTTTGTTTAAAATATTAACTAACACATTTTTCTTAGATAAAATATATATTTTTTTAATGTAGACCAAGTTTAGTTTCATTGGGTTTCAAATGGTTTTATACATAGATAACTTATATGGAAATTGTTTCATTTGATTACTGTTATTTTCTATACATTTTTAAGCAATATTTTTTATTAAATCTTTAATTTTAAAAACATGTGTCATATTTGTTTTCAGTTACCACCAGAACATTATAAATCTTCGTGAAATCATACTCGACCAGCCCATGTCTTCTCTTGAACGAGCGATGTGGTGGATAGAATATGTATTAAGACATCCAGAAAAAAATTATTTACGTACACTTGCAAGTAACTTGACGTATGCAGAGTACTTTGATGTAAAATTTTTGCTATTTTTTTTCTCTGCAGCAGTAATTATTTCATTGATTGCAGTGTTTATAGTTGTATGCATTGCTCGATCACTTACTGTTTTCTTTTTACATAAAAAAATTAAGCAATGTTAAATATATTTTTTTTATGATGAAAAGATTGTTTAAAATATCATATGGTTATTACTTATTAACATACAATTATACGCGACATTATTTCCTGTTATTATTTTTCAAGTAGACATATATGTCTTAAATCATGTTTGATTATTTCGTAATATCATATAGAAAATAAAGTAAGAAATGTAAATTAGATTAGAAATAGAAATATGTAGGTTTCGTAATAATTTAGAACAATTTGTTTAAAGTTTAAAACAACAATAATAATATTATTGAATTAATATATGTAAAGTTTAGTATGTATGTATAAGTAATATTGTATAAGTTATCTATAAAACTATTATGTATGTGTGTACTTTTTTTTACCTAATTATTTAGTGCACTAACTACTAGGCAGTAAGTAGAGGCGTACTATAATTAAATTGTCGTTTTAATTATAGGCTGCCTGTACGAGATCACTTGTTGTGATAAAGGAGTCTTAGAACCAAATGTTTTATATTATCTGTAATTTGTTGTTCTTTTTTGTTATTTCATGTTTTGTGTGCAATAAAGTGTTATAAAATTTAAAAAAAAACATTTAAAAAATTCAACCGTATTGATAAAGAAATGAAATATTTCATTGGTTATAAATTTCAATAAAATTTTAACCGTAAAAATTAAAAAACGAATTTCTTGATGCTAATAAAGTTTCATTTCGGTAAGTTACATGTGCGAAGCAATGGTTGGTAGACTCTGGAGTAAAGGAGTTTTTTTCTTTAATTTTCATTATATTTCTAAAACTAGTTTTGTACCTCAAACTTAGATTCGTGTTCTAGTTAGTCATTTTATTAATGTTTCATCGGAGTTCGTACCTTCAAGACTTGTCAATTGTCAAAGGACTTGTCAATGCTCGTTTATATAAACTGTTTGTACTAATTCAAACGGTTGTTCCAACTAAAAGTCTTTTTGATCATTGGCTATCAGATCGTCACTTTTTTCCATATATACTGTTCAATCATTGGACTATTCTAAGAGTTACATATTTTTTATTATTTATTAAACTGAAACTTTTACTTACTTATGTTTCTCTTTTTCTTACTTATGTTTCAGAACTAATTCTTTGTAAACATTGAATTCAGATTTTTTGAAACCCATTATAATTTATGCATTATTATTCAATAATGGTAACAAGAAGATTTTATTATTTTTATTTTTCACATGTGGTTACGAAACCGCATTATAATGGTGAAAAGTTATTACCAGTCCAGTTTTTCATATACGAATACGAATTTTTGGACCTTTTAAACCGAATTCAAAAAAAGGAGGAGGTTCTCAAATCGATTGTATTTTTTTTTGTTTGTTTCCTCAGAACTTACGACTGGATGAAGCGATTTTGAAGATTCTTTATTTATTAGAAAACTAGTGCTTCCCGTGTGATCCCATTATGAACTGATTTCCAAAATAAAGAGGAGATTCCCAGTGTGACTGTATTTTATATTAGATATATAGTGAAAAAACAAATAGCAATGCACTTACGTGCCTAGTTGCATTACGACATAAAGAAGGAGATAATAAAATACTCCAGTTGTATAGAATTAAAATAAAGTACATTACATCTTAATATTAAAAGGTCACCAAAGATTATTCATTTGTGATTGTATTTCATTCAGATTCACTAATTGTAATTTGTTGCATTATACTAAGTCGAAATTAATGAGTTTCAGGTGTTTCGGAGCCAGTGGGTAAATTGCTCTTTCGTTTCATCACATAGACGGTGATCAAACCAAAATATCAAAAACGTAGTTTACGTTTCAAACTACGTTTTTGATATTTTGGTGTTAAATTTTTTTTTCAGCTAATGGCACATTTTCGAAAGTCTATTCTTGCACTCTTCGCAAGTCTCTTTTGAAATTTTCTTGGTAGTTTTTTCTGTTGAGATAGGCTTTTATTCCTGATTCGTTTTTTTTAATTTAAACAGCGCTGTCTCATATGAGCAGCGCGTTTAGAAGGTTTACCCATACTTAAACAAATTAGTTAGTGTACTTCAGATTCACTAAAAATTAAATCAAACAAAAATTTTATCAAAAAAAACCGACTTCAATAAAAAAATATTTCAAAACAAATAACATACACTAAAAAGTTAAAAAACAACTACAAGGTAGGTAGTTTATTGTTTTTTTTTGAGGTCGGTGTCCGCCAAGGAAACTCTACAATATACCTAGCAATAATAATGCTAAAAAAGTTTGAGTTTTTTTTTTACAAATTAACTTTTGTATGAATGACGGAATACTCTTAGAGTTTACCCACGTATATCTCAAGGTGAGCCATTGAACGACAATTACTACAATTTATTTTTCATATCTTAATAATACTTTATGGAAAGGATTTTGGTACTAATATTATAATTTTAATTTCATATATTTTCCAATAACATTTTAATGTGCTTGTCATTTATCATACTTATAGTATTTTTTTAAATATATTTATTTAAGGATGACTAAAATGTTTCAAACACTAAAACTAAACTAAAATTATGTTACAATAATTTTTTTTTAAATTATTAATTAAAATGCATTTTTACTTTTCTTCTTCATGTAAAGGTTTTGTATAGACGAGGGGTTTATTTAATTCAGTAGAGACACAATGAACCATCTAAAACAATCCAATATTGGGGTTCATTTATTATATTTGCAATGTTAAAACCTTTGTCTAGGGTCATAATAGGATTCCGATTGAGTAGGTACTCGAACGTTACTAAAGTATTGACCCTTTTTAAATGTTATTTCAAACTGAAAATCCTGCATATACGTCCACTATTGAACTACTCGGGATATTTTTTTTTTATTTATGGTTGATTTTAAAACGTTACACTCAAATTTAATTTTAGAGATAGTTCCTTATAAGGGAACTGTTCATATTTTAAGGCGTCATTAATGTATAAAGTTTCTAAAAAAAATAGTGGGATTCTGCAGGAGTAGTAGTAATCTTTTACTAAAATAGTGTAGAACTTTCGACCTAATATAGAATTTCCGATTCAGGAAGCTATTTTCATTTATGGTTCTATGATGTTAATTTTGTTATACAGGGTATACGTGAAGATTAATGTAAAAAGAATTCATTCAAATATGAAGCCAGATTTATGAACTTGTATTAAGTGTATTGAGAGGGGTAATTTCATTAAGCCAGGAACTTTAGATGTTCTTGGTCTATCACCATCTTGTGATACGGTAACTCAATTAGTTACGATGCAATACGGTAGCTCAATTAGTAAAGCGAAGGGATGGTTATTTATTTATTTATTTATTTAAATCTCAAAATTATTCTCAGATTTATTTAAATCTCAGAATTATTCTCAGTGATCACTTGCGTACGTCAAATAGAGGTGTCAGGAGGGCCTATTTTGATACCATACTTATCGAAATAAGCCCTTCTGCAAGAACACCTCTGAACTTAAAGTTAAAATTACGAGGGTTCCAAACGCGTCCTGGTCTGAGAAGAACCACACAACAAACTCAGCCGGGAGTTTTTTTTTATTGTGATCACTGTTTCACAAATGTCAATATAAGTAAAATGAGCAATTTACGAACAACTAGAACTATCGCAATCAATTCGCGTAGAAGGCTTAATCATTTAAGAAATAAAAGAAATGAAAACACAAGAACCGTTGCCAGCAACACGACCAGTCACCGCAAGCAGCACCCGTTCACGAGCATAACGCAAGGATCAGCCATCACCCCCTTCGCCATATTTGAGGGAGGGAGGGCGACCCGACCCCCAACGCTACCGCAAGTAATGACTTCTAAGGGAACGGTGTAATGCGGCCAGTTGATCAAACAAAAGTAACTTGCAACGTCAAACAAATTGCGCAGGTTACTAGTTTATCGCTACAATACAATTTATTCCCAGGCCATACCGTCGTTATTATAATCCTTTACACTATAATGGGATTTTTTTATCAAATTTCTTTTAATGTATACTTTAAATTTATTTAATGACAATTTTAAGGCTTCATTTGGGAGTTTATTATAAAAACGTATACAATTAATTTTGAAGGAATTTCCTTGGAGCCTAGTGGTGGGCATAGCAAGTTTATTTTTGTTTCTGGTATTAATTTTGTGTAAATCACCCAGAGGTCATGGGTTTGAATCCCTGCCCGTATCGTTTTATTTTTCATTTTATGTTTATCTAAAATTTAAATAAGCTTCACATACATAGATTTAAAGACAATTTAAAAATCAAATCAAACCAATTACTTAATCAGGGGTTTTTAAAAAAAAATCCTTAACAACCATAACCGTACACATCCAATAGATATACTATAATTTAGATTATGTTTTTAAAGGTTATTGTATATAGTTGTCTGTTTTTTAAATGTATTTAATTATGTTATGTAGGGACCCCTCTCGGGTAAAAGCCTCCTCCAAAGCTTGCCAAACCACTATATTATCATTAGCTCTCATATTCATACTAGATTGGCTACCGGCTTTATACTTTTGCTTTCTTCTGCCTTTATATGATCTCCACGTTTAGGTTCTTCTGATCCTTTTCACGCTGTTCCTACAGATGTCGTTCTCTCATGGGTGTATCTTGCCACATGTCCAGCCCAATTGCATTTGAGACTCTGAGCAAAGTCTAGCGCTTTACCTTGGTTTTTTTGCCAATATCTGTGGCTTTTATTTTATCCCTTAAGGTAATTCCCAGACAGATTACCTACATTGCTTAACAGCTTGACAGCCGTAGACTAAATAAGGGAGAACTGCTAAGTCTTCTAATTAATTAATTTCTTTGTTTGCCCAAAAATTTTTCATTGTTATTGCTATGCGTCTATCTATTTCTTCAGTTTAGTGGCTACTTTCCAACGAAATGGGTCGCATTTTGTCATTCGTTTTTTTTTGTTTTACTGAGGTTAAGGATAAGTGTCTTATCTAATTAAAATAATAATCTACTTTATGTATTTATTGCAAGTTATACTTTTATCTTGAATATACAGATAGTAGAGTAGTTTAATACACTGTCTCTACACTGTATTTATAATATTTATTTTATAAAAAAAAACTTATAATTCTAAATATATGATACGCACCTTGTGTGTATATTTAATTTGAAGTCCTAGTAGTGTAACTTTCTTGTTTTTTTTGTTCATTGACTCGAATTATTACATTATCAAGTAATAAATTATCACGCAATAATCAATTAATTTTATCAGTTGAATTATTTACTTTATATAACACACTACTAACATACTGACAAATACTTCTGGCTCTGCTTTCGTTTTTAATAAATCGTATATTATTTGTATAAATATGTATTATTATTTTTAAAGTGCAATAAAAAAAACCATTATACTAATTTCACACCCCTTATTGTCTGATTATAAAGGCTGTGTTATTGACCATTTGGTACGTATATACAATGTTGCCCCTTTAAAAAGTAAAACTTTTGTGGGCTATATAGGTAATATATTTATGGGCTGTTCGAACTTTATTCAATTTAATTTAACATTAATAAGATAAATGTTTTAATCTATTGACATTTTATATATAGATTATTTTATCAGACTACGATTGTGTGCAAATTAAACTTGAATTTTATAAAACTCATGATAATAGTCTATAACCATACAAGGTGTTTAAATGTAATGCTGTGATTAACTACTTGTCAAAATGACAATAAAAAGATTACTATCAGTGATTTTAGTGTGTGTGATATCAGGTCGAGATTCAGCAAAAATCTTAGCAGTGTTTCCGATGCCATCGTTAAGCCATCAACTAGTATTTAGAAAAATATCTCAAGAACTAGCTCATAGAGGTCACGATGTCACCGTAATAACACCAAATCCTGCTTATCCAATGGGAAGTGCTCCACATAATTATAGAGAAATAGATGTTCATGATATATCTTACGGCTTGTGGCAGACATTTTTATCAAATTCTTTTCAGGTTGGAAATATAATGTCTTTTAAAGATATAAGAGACTCAAGATTCCTTTTAACCAAGTTATTTCAAACTCAGTTTGAAACGAAAGAAGTTCAAGAACTTATTTTAAATAACGAAAAATTTGATTTGATTCTTATTGAATCTCTCGTGCGTCCAGCTTTGGTATATTCTTTCATATTTAAAGCGCCAGTTATTTTGGTCAGTTCATTTGGACCTGTTTTGAATAATAACAAAGTAGTTGGATCTCCAACACATCCGTTATTATATCCTACATATCTTCGAAACAGGTTTTATAATCTATCATTTATTGAAAAAATTAAGGGATTGTATATAAATTTTTTATACGAATATGCAGATTATTTGAATGAACAAGATGAAAATGAAATGTCACTCAAGTATTTTGGAACAAAATGTCCAACCTTGTATGAATTGAACAATAAAGTTGATATGTTATTGTTAAATATTCATTCTATTTGGGCAGATAATCAACCTGTTGCCTCTAACGTGGTTTATATGGGTGGTATACATCAATCGCTCCAAAAGGAACTTCCAAAGGTGTATAAATTCTTTCTAAAATAATAATATTTTGTAATAACTTATTCAAAAAAACTTCCTTTCAACAGGACCTCAAATCCTATTTAGAATCCTCAAAGCATGGTGTCATATATATTAGTTTTGGTACCAACGTTGTATCGAGTATGATTCCCGAAGATAAGGTAAATGCCATAATAAATGTCGTATCTAAATTACCTTACGATGTTTTATGGAAATGGGATAAAGAAGATTTACCTAAGAAGTCCAATAATATCAAGATATTGAAATGGTTGCCACAATCAGATTTATTAAGTTAGTATTGTGTTTTTGTTTTTTTAAAGTAGAGTAAAAAAAATAATTTATTTTATTTTATAGGACATCAAAATATTAAACTTTTTATTACACAAGCCGGTCTTCAGTCTACTGACGAAGCTATAACTGCAGGAGTACCTCTTGTTGCAATTCCTATGATAGGTGATCAATGGTACAATGCAGAAAAATATGAAAAATTTGGCATTGGTGTTAAATTAGACGTTCAATTATTTACCGAAAGTCAGTTGCATAATGCTATTAACACTGTTATTAAAAATGAGAGGTTGGTAATAATATCTTTAGTTTATTTTATCAGTGAGTCAAATGTCACGTTTTACTTATAATAATAAGTTGTAAAAAATGTATCTTATTTTCAGTTATCGTCATAACATAATCAAGCTTCGTAATCTAATGCACGACCAGCCTGAGACTCCGTTAAACCGGACTATGTGGTGGATAGAATATGTAATCAGACATCAAGGAGGAAAACATCTTCGCTCGCCAGCCGCTAACATGTCGTATGCTGAATATTATGAAATAGAAATAGTGTTATTTCTATTCATGCTAATAGTAGTATTGTTAATTTTGATCGTTTTAATAATAAGGTTTATTTTACAATCTATATTCAGGTTGTTTAGGAGTAATAGAAAAGAAAAAACAAATTAACAAGTAGTTTATTTTCATAGTTTTTCTTAGCAGAAATATTTTGGTTTAATGTTTAAATCCAATTACAAATGCTTTTTTGAGCACCTATTTTTTTCAGTCTGTTAGAAATTTTGTTAATATTTTACTAGATAAAAATCTCTTCAATCATAAATTATTGTAACTTAAAAACTGTTTGTGTTTTGTTTTTCGCTATAAATTACCTGTAATGGAAAAAAATATTTTTTTTGTTGTTGTGTACTACTAGTAAAATAATGTACACACGAATCATTACTGACCAATGATTCGTTTGTATGTTATTTTATTTGGTCAGAGAAAAAAATAGATTCTGTTTAGAATTAACATGTGTTTTACATGTGTTTTTTAATTTTATTCCTTTAATACTTTTTTATCCCTAAATTTGTGAAATTTTTAATGTTTCTTCTTTGTCTAAGTTTTTAATAAGATATTTTCTTCCAATCAATCACCAATCAATTTAAGAATAAATATAAATCCGTGATTCAGGAAATAAGATAACTAATTAACACTATTTTTCGAATACAATTCATATTATGGTCAGACCAAAACTCTGATAGTGTAATATCTGATTTGATCTGATCCTTATCCATAAGTGCCATTTGAAATATAAAATGCTCACTTTTCTATTTTTTTTTTTTCGCCAATAATACTTCGTTTGTTCTTAAAGTGGGCAGAAAATATACATACTTTTTACACGTGAGTAAAATATTAGTAACAAGTCTGTTCTAACTGTTTTTATTTTATATTTAATTCTTGACGACAAATCTTTGTATGGTTCTCATATCAACACAGTCGCTAAGCGATTAAGTTAATAGGTATATGCGGTTAAAAATTAGACGGTTAACTGATATCGGCAAACCTAGTTTGGTTTACTTTGTATTCTTTATTATAGTAGTAATTTGTCTCAAGGCCTTTTGATTTTAAGTCAGGGGCGGATGTAGTATCTCTTTTTATTTTGCAAAAAAGAGCAATTCGAGTTATATTGGGTACTATTATGTCCCAGATTTGTTTTTACTGACAGTTTTGTAAATATATATCCAAGAAAATATAATTACTTCCGTCAAATCACTAAAAAATGCCAGCATATAATATCGTTCTAGAATATAATATTTCTAATTGGTTGATCGTCTACCGTCTTTAGATAATTTAAAAGCTATTGACTATTACATCTAGCAACGGAGTGCGACTTTTGTAATCTGTATTTGCCAAAAAAAAATACATGGGGCTGCTTAAGTAATTGTAGCAACACTTTGACCGCCTTTTAAAAGATCTGGATTGTAAGATGTGATTGATTGTATATTTGGTGTACCGTCTACCCAGATAGATAGTGGCATTTACTGGGTTTTGTCCTCAGTCCATCAGTCCACGTAAAGAAATCATCTACTTCAAAAGTACCTGTCATTATTTGTACTTGCTATGTGTCAGTATGGCGAGACCTTCTGCAAAAGCTAGTATGCATTTCATGTATTTGTTATTAAATTTTAACCTATAGCCCCACTTTTTCTCATGACTAGTGAATTTGTCTTTTAAAATGTTAATTATTATATTCAATATTTTTCGATAAATGCAACAACCTGGAAATAAAACTTTATTATTGCTTAGAGGTTAGGAATAATTTTCGTTAGAGGCAATAGAAAAAAATAATGTTGGATAATATGATGCAATTATGTCGATAACTTAATTAGGAAAGTTATATCATCTCTGCGGGAACATTGTCAGTTCATGCTGTACCGACCTAAAGGCGTTCTCTAAGTCTATCAAACATATCGTATCTTGTCTTTTGCTAGTTCTGGTATGTTTAAGGCTTTCCGAAGCTCATGTGTTGGATTCTAGGCATCCAGAAATACTGATCAAAACTATTTCTGGTGATTTGTCCTGAAATAGTTATTTTAATAATGAGTTGTAATGAGCGTTATTTTATTTTTTACAAAAGAGAAAAAGGTCTTAGAACTGTGTTTGTTAAAGCTATCAATCTAGTGTCTTTAGGATTTGTGACACAGTCTGTTTTTGGAATAAG
Source organism: Dircenna loreta (assembly GCA_963555665.1). Taxonomy (NCBI): domain Eukaryota; kingdom Metazoa; phylum Arthropoda; class Insecta; order Lepidoptera; family Nymphalidae; genus Dircenna; species Dircenna loreta. Next base: position 10,727,059 of record OY743095.1, on the reverse strand, counting down.
GATAAATGGATTTTCTGAATGTTGCCCGTAGTTGCTTTCTTGACCATATTTTCCCGAATAGGATTATTATGAACTGACGGACAATTTTTACTATGTAAGAAATACCATCAGAACCTCGTGCTGATTTAGTTAGTTTATTTTATTATTTAATTTTATTAATTCCCTCCTGGTAGGTTGAAATAGAAATCAATAGAAGGACTCTCAGGTCTATGTTTGTTTTGATTCTTATACAGTCTAGTAGTTTTTGGTACTTGATATGTGCTCTTGTTTATTTATTTTATGTGCTTTTGTAGTGAGCGTTTATTCGCGATATTAGTAATATTGTAATATTGAATAATCAAATTTTTATATTTTATAAACAGTACCTACACAGCTGCTTTTTTAAATAAAAGTCACTGTACGAAACGTTGGAAAAAATCAAATATTTTAATATTAACTATTGAATATTTTTTAACTAACATGTAATCCCATGAACATAAAAAAATAAAATGTTTTTTTTTTAATTACTTTAGAACAATTATGTCATAGTTTAGTACTATTAAGTTAAACTTTGAGCGATGTTACAAACGAAGTTCATTGTTGGTCTCGCGGCTCATTAGTAACCCGGAAAGCTCTTAAGAGTTCATTCGTGTAACTTATTAACAATTTCACGCCCGACGAGTTTTGTCCCGATTTCAAGATGGAGTATACTTAGTACTTTATTTATTTATGAGATATACCTTTTTATACATGTAATATATTTGTATTGCCACACACACATAGTTCTTCCGATAATAAATAAAATAGATTGCTACTATTACCTATTTTTATACACGGATTAAATATAATTTTATAAGAAGATTAGACTCCAGCATCCTGCTTGATGGTCAGCCACATAGATGACTATTTGTTATCTTGGTCGGAATAATTACAAACAATTGCATTATGAGTGATTTTATATTTAATGAAATGAAAATCAGGAGGAAATGTAGGAACAGATCTAGTAGTTTTAGTAAATTCTAGTATTTTTTGTTCTATGGTTTGCTTTTTCTAATGAAATTTGTTGTTTTTTTAATGATGTCTTAAAAGAGTTTTTTTAAAGTTTAAAATGATGATTATTCGATTTTATTAATTTGTTTTCTTAAAAAAAAGTTATATAAATTAAATTATTATTACTGTCACCGCTTACGATACGTCAGTAAACCAATTCAAACAATTTAAATTTTATTACATTGAAATTTTTATGTCTCTTAAATTTAATTTTTATGTCACATTTAAAACACTTTTTGTATGAGTGACTTCAGTACAAATACGCCTTACATAATTATTAAGGATATAAAAATATAAAATAAAATATTTAAATAACCACACAATCAGGCGAGGTTAAGCTCCGCGGTCATATTGAGGGTTAGGCCAAATTGGCGCAAAGAAACTGGACGTACTGAATAAACCGATACAGTACTTCACTCTAGCCCACCGCCTGCACTTTTATAAGGCGTAGGTTAGGCCGAATGTGGAGTACTGTTCTCATCTGTTTATCAAGACACCCCAGTACCAGCTTCTCCCTTTTGACTGGATGCAACGGAGAGCGACTCATATTATCGACTTCCAAGACCTTTCCTATCGGTTTGATCCCTTTGGCATTGCGTAGAGATATAGCTTCTCTCTGCATTCTCTATCGCTTATACTATGGAAAGTGTTCTGAAAAGTTATTCGGACTTATACCAACAGATTTTCGCCGTCCACCTTCATGACAAAATCTCCACCCTAAACAACAAATAGTGGTTTACTACTGTATGCTTCTCTAGAAGCTTTTTGGCTCTTACGATGAATCTGTAGAACAAATTATCACCCAAGATATTTCCAGACTGATACGACATTCAAACTCTTAAGAAAAGAGCATAATCCCTTCTAAAAAAGCTGGCTATGGATTTATAACTCATAAATTATATAATACATGGGCGGCCTGAATTATATAATACATGGGCGACGGTAGTCGCTTAAGTGATCCGTTTGCTCGTATATTATTATTTACATATTATATACGCTTACACCAATTACAGAATCTTTTTTGCGTAGCTTTGGAGCAATTGCCCTCGGTTGTTTCGCTTACTTAGTCAAAAAATCAGGAATTAAAACATTATAAGATATTCAATCGTTAAGATAATATATATAAAACTGACAACAGACAATTAAGATTGTTTATCATTTAAAACGTCTGGCTATCTGACTATCAGTCTATAATTATTGTAGGAATGTGATAAATATTTATTAAATTAAAATCTAATTGTCTTAATTATTTGAGACGTTTTAATTGTCATTGTAATGTTTCAATTAATAGTTGCTTTAATATGCTGTCAAGGTTTGAGATAAACTTGATATAAAGTCAAAATTTATAAAAGCTTTTATGAACCATGGTCATCTTGTGTAACTATCGTATACATATCACGTGGCGACTTCTTTCTTGCTGATGGAAGAGTGTATGTGGTGGTGGTGGTAGGTTTGGATCTCTTTCTATTAAGCTAAGATCAGTTATAGGCGTTGTCTGGAGTAATTTAGTTGACTAAGGCATGCTTTATATGCTGGAACCTTGGCATCTAGGTATACAGTAACGCAGATGTAGTATTTTCTTTGTTGTTTGTCCTAATTTTTCAATAAAAACAAACTGGCTATAGTAGAGATGTGGTTGGTTAAATTAACATAATTTTAATTATTGACAGTTTAGCCCTTAATTAGAGACACGTTTTAATTATAGTTTTATCTAACGACATTAGTTCCACAGAGCTATTTTAAGTAGATAGATATCAGACTATTTTGATTGGAGATATATTTGTAGATATATATACAATCTTCAAGTGTACTTACTATATTTGATTATTTGTTAAGATAGTAAGCATACAAAAGGCAGGATTTAAGGCGTCACTTCGTTCTTGTTCATAAATATGGAAGTAAAACTATTATTAGTACTGTTAGTGTGTTTGGTATCCGAAAATGATTCAGCAAATATTTTAGGAGTGTTTCCAATGCCCTCCATTAGTCATCAAGTGGTTTTTAGAAAAATAACTCAAGAATTAGCAAATAGAGGCCACGATCTCACAGTGATAACACCTGATCCTGCTTATCCGAAAGGAAGTGCCCCACATAATTATAATGAAATAGACGTTCATGATATATCTTATGAAATTATTCGTGAGTTCATGGCCAAGCAATTCATTATCACTGGAAATGTTATGACATTTAAAGAAATAAGACAAAGTTCTTTATTTATAACAAAGTTAGTGATGACACAGATCGAAACAAACTATGTTCAGGAACTTATTACTAAAGACAAGAAATTTGATTTGATTATCATTGAATCTGTTGTACGACCTGCTTTAGTTTATTCTTACATATTTCAAGCTCCTACTATTTTAGTCAGCTCGTTTACTGCAGTTTTTGGTAATAATAAACTTGTTGGTTCTCCCACACATCCTTTGCTGTATCCAACACCATTTAGAAATAGATTTTATAATCTTTCGTTTACTGAAAAGCTTACAGAACTATATATGCATTATTTAACTGAATATGCAGATTATTTAAATGAACAAGATGAAAATCAAGTTTTACAAAATAAATTTGGTCCACTATGTCCTACCATACATGAACTGGGAAAAAATGTTGATATGCTGTTATTAAATATTCATCCGCTCTGGGCAGACAATCAGCCAGTGGCTTCTAACGTTATTTATATGGGTGGTATACACCAGCTACCAGAAAAAGTACTACCAAAGGTATGAGTTAATTAAACAGCAATAATATATTAATAATTTCTAATTATATAATAAGTCTTTAATTTTGAACAGAATCTCAAAAACTATTTAGACTCTTCAAACAATGGGGTGATTTATGTTAGCTTTGGTACCAATGCGTTATCGGATATGATTCCTCAAGAAAAAATACATGTCATAATTAATGTATTATCTAAGCTTCCTTATAACATTTTATGGAAGTGGGACAAAGATGAATTGCCTAGAACATCCAGTAACATAAAAACTTCAAAATGGTTACCACAATCGGATTTGTTAAGTATGCAGAATATTATTTTTTTATTTAAGTTTTCGTTAAACATGATGAATATTATATAATAATACGTTAATTTTTCGTAATTTGTACGACTAGTTTCGAACCCTTTCGGGGTTCTTACTCATGATGCCTGGCGAACTCGAATCGTGAATAAAATTGTTGAATTCTGATAAATTAACAGGAACATAGGAGATTAAATATAAATATATTTATTCAATGCAAAAGTTCTCTTTGGTGTTTTTATTAATATTCCATTGTTATTTTTAAAGGGCATCCAAATATAAGACTTTTTATAACACAAGCCGGCCTTCAGTCTACTGATGAAGCTATAACTGCAGGAGTACCCCTTCTAGCGATTCCTATGTTGGGAGATCAATGGTATAATGCAGAAAAATATGAAAAACATGGTATTGGTATAAAATTGGAAATGAAATCGTTGGCTGAAAACCTATTGAAGAATGCTATTCATGCTTTAATTGAAAACGATAGGTATATTTTTTAGCTTATATTTTGTTTTAAGATTAGGCACTTATACTAAATTGAAAGTTTGTATGTACGACACCCTTTGACTTTGAATCCATACTTCAAAACATGTTTATTTTCGAACTAGATTCTTTAATTATCAATTTTGCTTCTACTTGCCGTTCAACTAATACACTTGAAACTTAACAAACTTTAAAAACACACTTGTACATGCGTACTGAGAGTGGTTTTATATAAATCATGTTTCTGTAACTACTTCATCTTACTGCCTCTATAAACTGTTGTACACTATTCAACTACGGACTATTTTATTACTTTTAAACATTTCTTTATAATAAAATTTATACTTGATAACATTTATACATACAGGACATTGAATAGCTGGTCCTGTTGAACAGATTAGGACGAAAAATAACACTAGCATTATTAATGTGTTATACGAAGTAAAACATTTATTTTCAGCTATCGCAAAAATATCAACAAATTACGTGATCTCATGCGCGACCAGCCCGAGACTCCGTTAAACCGGACTATGTGGTGGATAGAATATGTAATCAGACATCAAGGAGCAAAACCTCTTCGTTCACCAGCCGCTAACATGTCGTTTGCTGAGTATATTGAATACGAAGTTATTTTATTCGTAGTGTCAATAATGATAATATTTTGCTCGGTAATCGTATTATTACTGATGAAAATTGTACAATTTATAAATAAAATAGCAATCAAAAAACTTAAAACTCAATAAATTTGAAGTACCTACATTAATATGTGGAGACTTTATCTTTTAATATCTTTGTCTTTTATTTTTTTTATTTTCAGCTGTGCATCATCATGAAACAGAACTTGTTTATCTGTATAAAGTAACAGCTAAAAAAATCATTGTTTTTTATGAGATTAAATAATAAGTGTGCAAACGATCTGCTTGATAGTAAGTATTGCCTTCTTTCACAGGCGAGTATGAACATGCATTATTGTGGTATAGAGAAAGATATGGGAGACTAAGATAGATGGAAAAGAAGGAAAGGGGTAACCTCAATAAATTAATTTCAGTGATAATCATTCACAACATTTATAAAAATGTTATATATCCAACTATCAGACGCTTACCAGAAAGAATGTATAAAAAAATACATTATTTCGATAAATTAAAAGCATAAAAGAATTATTTGCTAATTCGATATGGATAAAAATATATTTATGGGGGTGTTTGTGTCTGTAATATAGGAGAATAATTCAGATAAAACCTTAGAAGTATTACCAATGCCCTTTAAATGGTAATCATTAAGTGGTTAGAAAAATAAATCAAGAATTACAAATACAGGCCACGATCTCACACTGATCTGCCACCTGCACCTGGTACTGTTTATCCGAAAGGAGGTTCTCCACATAATTAGAAAGAAATAGACGTTATTATGTAATAATCCGAAAGGTCTTGAACGAACAATTTAAGAAACAATAAGGAATGAGACTTTTTTTCTTTCAATAACATTTTTTAAATTGATTTTTATTCCATCTACCGTACGAAATGAAAAAAAAAATAACAGTTTAATTGTAAGGTCCTTAATGTTTAACAGGATCTAAGAACTATCTAGATTCGTCAGATAATGAAATAATTTATGCTAGCTTCGGTACCAATGTATTTTTGAATATGATTCCACAAGAAAAATTATTCACTATGATGTCTATGATCTAAACTTCCATATAATATATTCCATATCACATCTTATGGAAATAGGATCAGATGACTTGAGAGAGATCTACGAAATCCAGTTATATTAAAATTTTTATTATTTAAAAATTTAATTGGTTGGTCCAGTCTAATTTCTTAAGTAAGTATGCATAAGAATTCATTTTCTTGAAATATATTGTTTTATTTGTTTTTTTTTTATTTTTATTACCGAAAGGGTCGCCAAACATCAGGCTCTGTGTAACACAAGCCGGGCTTCATTTTAGTGTGAATCAATAAGTGTATGAGTACCTCTTGTTATAATATCCATGTTAAGAGGTCAATAGTATAAAGCATAAAAACGTGGAAAATTTGGTTTTGGAGTACTGAAGGTCAATTGCAGAACATCTTTGAAACTGTTATAGGAAATGAAAGGTATATTTGAAAGGAAATAATTATTTAACATTTATCTTATTGATTTATATCGGTAAATGATATACGAGTATTTATATATGTTAATAAATTATTTTATATTAAAGATTTCAATGTATTTCATTTACTGTCATAACATAACCAAGCTTCGTAGTCTCATGCGTGGTCAGACAGAGACTCCGTTAAACTAGTTAGGTTGTGGCGTGGTGGATATAATATGTTATCAAATATCAAGAACCAAACATTTTCTTTCACCAGCCGCTAACATATCGTATGCTGAGTATATTGAAAACGAAGTTTTTTTTGTTGTACTGTTATCGATAAAAATGTTAGTCTTTTATGTTATTCCCTTTTTTTCTTGGAACTAGAAAAATTAAAACGAATTAATTTTATCACGTAATAATAATTTAACCAATAAGTAAAAAAAAACAAAATGATAGTAAATAATCACTATCAGTTATAACTGTATGGCCATTGTCAAAGATACACCTTATCTATTTTAAACATTCAATTGCATTACGTAAAGTCGTGCAACACTACAATAAATTATCAGATACAATAATACACTACAAAAAATGTTCTTTTGTTTTTTAATAGTGGAACTCAATGAAGAGCGCATTTAAAAATATGTAGGTAATATAACTATTTTCACATGACCAGAGCCCCTGTAACTCTTGAATAATTACTTGTATACTTTCTCAATGATCAGGAATACAGCCACCACCACCAAATGTATATATTATCTTATTTGATGCTTGATTTCGTACTAAATTTATTAGTTCCTGAAGACATTCATATACTATTATTATGGTACTATTTGATTTTCTCGAATACAAAATCTGCAATTAAAATCATACAAATTTATGTGTGTCACAAAGAAACTTAAAATGTAATTATATCATGCTGTACGAAGATTGTCTTATTTAATGATTTGCAGTTTTTCACGTGATTTTGATAACACATAAAATGTTAAACATTTAATAGCAAAAAAAAAAATGTTATCATGGTGATAACTTCCCTGATATAAACAATTGATAAAAAAAATTATCGCTTACCGGATGAACTGAAGATGGCTTTATTTGATCCATAAAATGAATATTGATATATTAATATTATATTTCACGATCATTTGTTTTAAGCGCTTTAAAAGGATTCATACATTTATTCCTATGTGTACTAGTGTACACATAGGAATAAATGCCATTAAGCACATATTATTATGCTATTTGTTAAACTATAATAGTACAATACTAAAACAGTAATGACTACTTCTGTTTTTTATAATGTCAAGTGTGGAGAAACACAATTTTCATTATAATTATAGAAAATTTTATTTATTAATTTATTAAATTTAATAAACGATTAATTATTAAAAATATATAGTATATTTATCAAAAGTGGAAAAAAATTTCTTCACGTATATTTATACAAAAAAAACTTATAACTATTTCTAAAAATAATACGTGATTCTATATTGAACAAGCAAAATGATCTTTATTGTTATGGAAACTCTAGAATTAGTTATACTCAGTTGGAATATTGTACCTACTTCATTGACAAATTAAATGACTTTCTTCCAATGTATATAATATTTTTAAAGGTTTTTTTTTTATCATATAGAAAATATAGAAGATAGCAAATGCCTTTTAGAAAGTGTTCAACGTCTTATATTAAAGACGATTAAATGTTTTTTAAATAATTGACAAGCCATTAATTGGTGAACCTTCAGTGGATTGTATTTCATATTTTCCCAATTCAATAATTAGTATACTATTGAATATACTTTCATACTTATAATATAACGAAAATATGCGAATTCGACTATTTATATAATATATTTCCAAAGTTATTGAAGTGAAACTAAATAAACAGTGCGTAAGGAAAATCCTTTCGAAAACTGCTAGCTGAACAAAATCAAGGCGTCATGGATAAAGAGATCGCAAATTACCCGAAAAATACGGTAAATGATGCGCAAGTAAACATGTTTATCAGGGAGATGTGAAAATACGCCTTATAACTCTGAGTTACAGCTAATAATTGTATTAAATAATTGATTTAATTTTTATATGAATCCTGTTTCAGCAAAACATTTAATAATCGTAAAGGTATTAATTTCTATCATGTTGTTACAAAACGAACGTTACCACATTATATATTATTATTAGCAAGATAATTTAAATTTTTTACAAAAGACAATTACAAATAATACCTTTTAAAATGAAAGTTTATAGATCATTTTTTAAAATTTCAACCATCTACCAAGCTGTACGCTCTCATAAAGACATTCCTCATACCGAAGTAGATGCTGTACGTATCATGATTAACTCTTGCAATATTAAAAATGCATCTTATGAGACTCATATTTCTATCGTGACAAGGTTCAAACTGGTTTTGCCAAAACTTTAAATTAAACTTGGTGAGTACACAGTTTCTCAATTTAAGTGATTAACAACTCTACGGGTGAAATTACAACTGTGATAAAGGAGGCACGTGTGTGCAATTGATCTCGTAAACTGATGGAAACTTAATTGCTTCAGTATTTTTTCGCTACTCGCAATGCAACTACTGAAATAACAATGAATATTGATTGGAAATTATATTGAAATGAGGATGTACTGACAGTTGACTTTATTATTGTATACTTTTTCAGATATCAAATAGTAGAGTAGAGTATGTTTCTGATAATTAATTATTTATTCAAATTTGTTAGCTTATCCTAAATATTACCAAGTTTTTATTTATTTAACTTATGCCAAGAAATGTTTTTCTTTACTCAAGTATAAGACTCAGTATTATTATTTTAGTGGCCTCATTAATTCTACGGCACGCAGGCTCTTAGTACTATTTTATATTACAGTAGCTAATTTTATTGCAAATTGCATTTCATAGTAAACCTACATTTCATAGTAAATCTACAAATTATAACAAGGAATTATCTTTTAATTAAAATTGATTACTTACTAATCCTATATATCTATAAATAAAAAGTTCGTTTTCTTGTTATATAGCTTTGATTATTCCAAATGCAATAAAAACTGTTGATTACTCACTTTAGTACTATTATAGTCTATCTATTCTAAGACATAACGTTTTGAAATCAAAACAACAATGTAGCATAATTGACCTTTACACATACATTTTGGGTTCTAGTTGGCTCCTTTATCGTAATCGTATCGGTGAAAATATGTAAATAATCGAGCCGCTTTCGAGCCGAATATTATACTGTCAAATTAGCCCGCTCGCATTTTATAATATATTATATTTAATATTAATATATATTCATATTTCATATTTGGATATTAGATTAATCTAGGATATTTTCTTTTTCATTTCTATTAATTCTAATACTTAAAAAGATTGTCTGGTTTTTAAATATATGTGTTGACGTGAAAAAATTTGTAACTTTAGTAGATTAGTAAACACAAAGTGATGGTATTTTTAACTTCTAATATGATATTGTAGTAAAAATTTATTTGATAAAATCCCTATTTTTCAATATGCCAAAATTTCAAACGGTACTTTCTTCGATTAGATTAACTATAATTGGTACTTAATTTATTTTAATTATTACTTAATGAAATAACCGGCCAATTATAAAATAAGTTTCGTAATATCGTTTACTACTTGGTCATGTAATTAAAATATAGGTTTGTCATATAGCAGTTTATAGGGTTACTTAGGTTTAGTTAATATAACAGCGCTAAGTAATCCATTTTATAGTAAGAGCTGAAATATATCATTGTCAATGTAACTTTGTAATTATAACTGACATTTCCAGTATTAGCGGAAGGACTTAATTTATTATTTAAAGCAAGGAATAAAATGAGATATCCTTCTGTTTACATTCACATATGGATATACTAAAAGAATGTTAAACATGTTTGTAATATTGTTATATATATTGAATCGTCTTTTAAGCCTTTTTATTCTGATATTCTTATCAGTTGATATCCTATTTCATCAAGTCGCTGATTCCTTCCTTTTTTTATTAACCTTGTTGTGATTCAATCTACAAACATGTCGATTTCGTAGTTGTATTTTTATACACAAAAATACAATTTTCTCATGAATTAACTCTTATAAAAAAGTATTCTTAATTTTAAAAACAAATCTTAATAAATGGAGATACTTAAATCCCGGATTAACATATAACATTACAAGACACCTTACGCACTCAGGTTGTTGAATTATTAATTCGTTTAAAGATATCGGAGTTGTTTAAGCGGATACACGGATAATGGGGGATTTTGTTACGGAGTGTTTACAAAGGATAAGGAATTTTGTTAAAAATTAAAACAGAATGTTATATTTTTTTGTATTTTCAAAGTATTAAGTTTAAACTCTGACGATTACTGTCATATGATAATAACATTCAAATCATGAAAGAGAAGAGAACGGCATCTATAAGATTTCTTCGAAACGGACCGAATGCAATCGGAGGAAAACCAAAGATTTATGGATAGATATATATATGTATATATTTTAAGATGCGATCTAATTCATTGTTAATTATTTCTATTTTCCAAACGTACGATATAATGACATATGATTGTTTAATATATTTACAATTTTGTACAATAAATTATAGCTATCTTATATATAATATTTTACTATTAATAAAATCTTAATATAACTTTTCTAGTCATAATTATTCTACGAATATTAATATCAGTTTTATAAGGCTTCTTTTATAATTCTATTTATATTAAATAATCTTTTGTCTGTATATTGTAAAGGGTCTCCTAATTGTTTTGTTTACGTCTTTGGGAAAAGTAACTCAACGATACCTTATTAGTGTGTATTTATTCAAATGAAATGTTTTTCAAAATATAATCTCAGTATTTTTGTTTTAGTTCATGATCTTTATGTATGATTCTTGAAAACCCTTATTTTAGTTTATCACTGTAATGATAGGATGCGATCTATCACAGCTTTGTATTAAACATAATTCCTATCATTAATAGTATAAAATATACTAAAATTTAAATCATAAATTTTTACGCCAAGACAAGATTTAAATTTTGTCATGTTCAAAACCAATTAGCATTGCTTCTTAAATTATTAAAGATGAAATGATAATACGCTTACTCTCGTAGTTTCTTGTCAGATTTGTAGCAATTAATTTTCCGGTGTGGTGTATGCTATTGGGTGTTGGCAAGTACAGTACAGTTCAGTGTGTACACAACGTATTACAACGACGAGTGAGGAAACCTGCAAGAGACCTCTAAATACAACACTACATCTTACTTTCCAACGCCACCAACATCTTCGGAAACAATACATATTTTATAAAACATATTACATATGTTGCTGAAACGTAAAAAAATACACATTTCTTAATATATATAAATTACGTGTCACAGTGTTTGTCCTCGATGGATTCTTAAACTACTTAACCGATTTTAATGACATTTTGTAGGTACCTATTGTTTGGTCCAACTTAAAAGATATGATAGTTTATATCTCAATTCATTTATTTATTATATTGCAAATTATTTATTTATTATCTAACAGTCATAATTATCTGTTAATACCATACAATTCTAAGAGATGGCAGTATGTGTTGACTGGATTGAGAAGTATCCAATAGATGGCGCTTTGCTTTACAAACGATTTATATATGTTAAAATTTAAAAGGATAACGGACCACGTGTTGCTGAGACTAAAGTATATGTTAAATTTATATAATAGTAAAAGCAATACTATTATAATTTTTATTCTATTCATTAACATCAGAAAAATATATAGTTGACAACGACAGTGTGAAAGTAAGCAATGAGCTTGTTACGAATTTATAATAAAATTTCAACTTTCTGCACTCCTATTTAATATAAACTTAAACTATGACAAATCTCATATTTTGGTCTTTTCTAATATTATAGTGAGGTAAAGTTTGTTTGTTTGTGAGTTTATACATTATAAGTAAGTAAGGTAATCTGTAAAGTAATTTATAGGAATCTTATAATTCCTTAATAAATATAAATAACTTTCACGGTGAATCGAGGTTATATTATATTATTCCCTTAAAATAATACGGCTTTTCGTGGAGAGCAATTTTGAAAATAAAGTTGACCAAAAAAAAGCTCGAGCGAAGGAACTTCTTATGAGCCCTGTATTCCAAATCTCTCGCGTACATGCTTTTTGAAAGAGTTTTTTGCGGGAGCTTTTTATTTTCTCAGGTAGGGCATTCCAGAGATGTAAAGCCTGTACAGTAAAAGAGTTGTGGAAAAAGTAGTTATTAAGCGGTTGTAAGATTTTAATAAATAGTTTAAGTAAATAACCAATGTAACAATAAAAATCGTTTTTATACGAACTTTACGGATAAATAAATAATTATATTAATAACGTTTTCTTTTTAATTGTATATTTTTAAATAGGCCTGTCCCGAAAACGCACGCAGCGAGAGGCATTAAGCCTGCGTGTCGCTGAATTCATTACATTGCCATACATTGTTTGCGAGTCTACATAATACGTTCCGTATTACAAGCATGATCTTGACACCTTTATATTTAAAAAAAAAATAATTATTTCAGTAAAACAGACTTATTCTCATAAAAAAGCAATTAAAAGTAAAGTAAAGTATCAGCACAGATGAGGCAGATATCTCACATCTGGACATAATCATTCTAGCTTATACTATGAAGGTATAGCAGTTACACGAGCAGGCTATAAAGTGTCAACGCATTTTATTTAAATAATATTATGTTTTCTTAAAAACCGGTCAAGTGCGAATCGGACTCGCACACCGAGGGTTCTGTACTAACCTAATATAAGTTTTTGAGTAAAAGTTCACCCATCACGACAATCGAGTCATAGTTACTTGATGACCTAAAAATTTAGGATTTTCGTAATTTTTCCTTTATGTGTGCTATAAAATATTGCTTCATGTCAAATTCGACTTAAACTGTCTTTTAGTTTTCGATTCTCTTGCGGGTAGTTGCGAGTTAGAAAATAAGCGGCTTAAATTGCTGTTTCTTTTGATTACGTTGACATAGAAGTTTGATTTTGTAACAGCTTAAAGTTATTATAAGCTTGAGTATTTGATACAAATTTCAATTTTATATCTTTACGCGTTCATGAAAAAAGGTAACTTTAAATATTTATTAAAAATATTTTTATTATAACTAAAAATTTACAGACATTGCTTCGTAAAAAAAAAATCAGATTTTGAGTTCTCAGGAAGTACCCTGTAAGTTTTGATTCCCTTGTGAGTTTTGACAATTTACGGCATACAATGGCTGTATCCTTAGATTGCGTTGGTTTATAAGTTAGATTATTTTCGTTAGATTTTTTATAAGCTATTTATAAGTTAGATTTTTCCGTTTTATCATTTCAAGGTACGAAACCATAAAAATATATTTGTAAAGAAAAAGGAAACCATCGCTTTGTGTATTTTATAAATAAAATCCATCCTCTATTAAAATATAATTAAAATAATTTATCTTTAACTCAAAATTAAAAGATAAGTGCTAACTCAACTTATAATATATACTGTCCTAGTAAAATAAAAAATTATTAAAAGAAATCAAAATAAAAGGCGAACATAGGAGTTATATTAATTTTCTCTAGTCACATAAGGATCTGCAAATTTTATTCATTAAACGGCACTAATGACGTAATGACGTGTGTTTGTTCCCATCAAAAATCAGTATTATACCGAAAGAAAGAAAATAAATGTCTACCTAACTTTAATAGTGTATATATTTCCAACCTAAACCTGGTTTCCACTGTATACTCTATGGACTAGGGTGTTAAGAAAAAATAAACCTGTATTCTATCTGTATCTTTATACGTACTGACTATTCTAACTCTTTGTTGATCATGTGGATGTTACAAGTATATATTTTTATTTACTTAAAAGGTATAACATAGATAAAGGAAACAGACGTGAACTTACACAAGCACACTTCACATGATTTTAAAGCTTTTTAATTGCGATATTTGCTTGAAGATCCTCTTCTGCAAGCAAATATTTAAATAGCACAGTTTAAAAAAGTTTTATTTACTTAAATGAAACCATAAAATATTTTTATTAAATTAATTTTAGTTATCATATAGTCCAGTAGCACTGCAAATTATGGCTTTTACAATAAAAAAACGCAAAGTATATAAGATGAATTTCACTGGAACTCTTCTTAGCTAAAATTTATTATCATTTAGGTCAAACTTTTGATTTTGTAGTTAATTATAATGCATGTATGTAAATGTACGAAGGATAAATAGTAGGTATTATAGTTTTAAATAGTAAAAACATGTAACAAAATAGGTAGTAACAGTGAAAGCAAATTTTATTTTTTAAAAGTATCTTTCGAACGAATAGATTCGGATTTTCAACTTATAGTTCTCAAGAGAAATTTATCCTATGGAAGTAAGGTGAGCAAAATTTTTAAAGTGATAACGAGATTTCTCTGTTCAAGTTTAGAAGTATCCAACTTACAATGTATGTCACGTCGCCATGCAATTTCAAAAAAGATACAAAGATACATTTGTAATAAAGAAAATATTTTATACTTTATTAATCTTTAAAAACAAATGTATATCTATATTTTTGATAAAGTCACATGCGTATATTTTAATTTTAATTATTTAGCCAACGTGTAAAATGGTTTGTAGTAATCATTTTTATTTTTTTCGCCATATTATTTTTATCATGTGTCTACTAGTTGACTACAAACTTCGGTAAGATTATTATAATTGTTTTTTTCTTATTATGAAATAAAATATACCTTTTTTTTTTAATCTGAACTTTTTAGCTTAGTGTGTGTTGCTCTGTTCTATTATTAGAATGTTAATATAACTATTCGAATTATGCTCCGGAGAATGAGTGAGCTGTGTGTGTGCAAATAATTGGTACCAAACCTTGAAGGTTCTTCTTTAAAAAAAAAAATACAATGCCAGTAATAGAAGACCAATCCAAAATTTGATCGAAAATTGTTTGGCGATCTCTACACGATTACATATCTACCATATACCCGTGTGCAAATAACAAAGGCTATTTCGCCTAGTTTCAAAGCAGTTGCTTTTGCTTGCTTCGCTCCCTTAGTCAATTAGGTAGTACAGTTACGGACAAAGACTAATAAGAACCGTACAGACTGGCGTCTTTTTATCTATGTCTTTGTCCGTTTTGGATAAAAATCGCTTTGGATAAAAATCATTTATGCTAAATTTTACTCTCATCATCAGCACCGACAGTAAACCACCTAAATACATCGACAATTTGACTTTACTAGGCAAAAGTTTATTCTGAAATAGCAAAATGGTAATTCGTAATTCCAGTGCCCGCTCTTGGCACATTTTATAAATGGCATTTTCAGTAACACACTTGAATTTCAAAAATGATATAAATAACATACTTGTATAAATCTTAACATACTTGTATAAATCTTAACATATATAAATAACAAAATAATATCAATTAACGTTATTTAATTCATTTTTATATTTTTTGAGAAAACAAAGCTTTCAGTGGAAGAGTAAGTTTTAGAAGTAAATGCTAACTGTACTCGGAGTCCAACCGGCTCTAAGTTATCAAACTGTAGTTCCAATATCTTATAAGAAAGTTTTGGGACAAATCGCAGGTCAAGTAAGTAAAGGGTCAAAAGAACACCTATAATTCAGATACCCTGACTTAAAGCTGGTAAAATAAACATTATATTATATAAAAGTAGTATTATAAGGATATTAGGATAGGATATAAGCTAATACTAAAATAGTATTTAAAGTAAAAACGTATCATCCATAAAAATATCCAGTAAAAATCGCTTTTGAAATACCTAGTTGTCAATTTGTATGTGATCTGAGAAAAAGGAGGGTTTAATTTATTGAAAAGGAAAAAGTAGTTAAAAATATATTTTATAAAAAGGTACGTAAAAGGAACTGGATCATATTCGTAATGCATAAAATGTTTTAGTCAAGCGAAATATTTTTCACAAGTTTGAAAAGAGATTTTTCTGTTAAGCAAAGAGAAATGTTTTCTAGAATATATTTTATTCATATTCGAGAAACCGTTATGTGAAATAATATTTCATTAAATTAATTAATAGCTTTACAATTCATATGTTTATTTTCTGCCTTAATATTTGGAATATATATTTTTTTCAGGAATAATAAATTATTTATTTTTTCCACTTTGCCGCGTGTGACTTAGTAAAATATTTTATTTTTTTTTTGTCAAAAACAATTGCTTTAAATGTAAGCAAAACTTATGTGATCTGTGAGTAATAATTACTGCCATTGAAAACTTTTTAGAAGAAATATTTGATTTGATAATATTTTATCATTAGGTTCTTAATTGAGATCCTTTTTGCATAAATTGTACTTGACTTAATGTAAATATAAATAGTACGTTTATTGTCAGTTTTATTATGAGAATCTTATTTAATTTTCAAACACAAAGAGAGGAATAACAGCATAAGAATTTTTTCATTTGTAATACTAGTTTAATTCCATGCATAGAACTTTAGATACATTTCAGGAATTTCTTTTACATACATTTTTCTACCTTGTTTGTTTCGTTTAAGATAAATATATTTCATTATAATAAAAACACATCCAAATTAAATTAAATATGATAAACATTTCTTTATCATAAAAATCCTAAGAAGGAAATCAAATTTTACACTTTAAATAAAAACATTATATCATCATATATAATGTTAATTTATAAAGCAAACTAAATTGCATTTGAAGCATATAAATTATCAAAATGTCCAATAACTGGGTGTAATGACGCGTAAGGGTGATGGGATAGCCGCATTGTATACTCAGCTAAGTCTATAGTGTCGGTCAAAAGGGATTTGATAGTTTGATTACTGTCATTTCAAAATAGTTTAGTATAACCATTATGTTTGTTATTTACTTAGAGCTCTGATAACAAAAAAATATATCAGCCTGGACAAATATAATTTATATCTGATGTTTAACAATTGCAATGTATGTTTGAAACATTTTTTTTAACTTTGAATTTACTATGACTTTGAAGTACAACTGAAATGATTATTTTATAATTCTAGAAAGCGAAGCGATGGTATACCATTACGCTGCACCAGCACTGACTAATGAGCTACTTTATTCTGGAATACGCAGATTTGATACGGTATTAATATTACAACTACAATATTACGCAAGTACACCCGGGACCCGTCAACTGAGAGTCACAGCCATATTGAGTCTAGAAGGATAAAAGTTAAACTAAGGTTTAATATGGATGCGTCAGGAAAATATTTTAAGACATTCCATCCCTAAAAAATCTATCAAGAGATGATAAATTATATTTAAATTCTGTTATTACAGATAACAGAAACAGAAATTATACCCATAAACTATTATTTTTGAAATAATAAACAATAAATACATTTGTCACAATGATTGAAAATTTTATAAATTCCATCCGAACGGAATCAGGGTCTTGTTGGCAATCACTAAAATATACTGACAGGTGTAATATTATTATAAATAATCACATAAGGTTTTAGTTTCTTGTCATAATGTATAAAAAAATCATAACAACTAGTTCCCTTAAATTGTTACACGTGTAGTTATTTTATTGAATTATATTTCTTCCAACAAAATTACAAGTCAGCATCACGCACTGCATTTTGTTTTCTGGAACTTCTAATTCCCCGAGCAGTATTCACAGTAATGTATGTGGTTTTGATGGTGAAGCTTAAAAACAAATTTTTATTTTTATTTTTTTTATATACCTCAGATATTATTTATAATATATTTTTGCATACTATATTTCTCAACATATTTTATAAGCCATCATTTTGAATTTATAATAACTTTACGGTATTCTAAAATAATAGTAACTAGGTACTCTGAAATAATAATGAATGTCCGTAAAAATAATAGATTTATAATGTTAAAAGTTATATTTATGACATTTATTTTACATTATTAGATAATAGTAGCTACATATATAATTCACCTCAAATGAAAAAGAAGAAAATCTTAATATAAGATATTAAAATGTTCTTCGTTTCCATCGATATACAATAATGAGTAAGAGCAAGAGTACCTTTTGTTACATTCAGTGTGGTCTGTAGAGGTGCTGTAACAAAATGATATACTGTTAGAAGCATTACATAAAGTGAAACAAAAATGTATAAAAAATCTTAAATATTAACAAATCTGTTGGATCAAATTAACCGTCAATAACATGAGCACTGAGGTGTGTGTTACAATTTGTCTACGTCATCGTCTGACGCTTTACGAAGAAATATTTGAGATTCTCTTGAGATTAGAGAAAATCAATATTCTCATATGTTCTCTCTTTATTGCTTATTCTTTTAGGTTACAATATTAAATCTCAAATTTCAAGTTTTATCTTTTTGCGTTATATGTAACTCACCTATCCTATCTACCTAGCTAGTTGTATAACAGATACTAATTCGCCAACTGTTCAACTAGTTTTGCCGCAAATAGCCGGTTCAGATTTTCTTTCAAGGATAATTTTCTATTATCGCCAGAAACTATTTCTGATTCTGAGCAAAAATCGAGAGAAGATAACGAGATTTCGTGGCTGCAGTGAGTTCTACAGTTAATACTTACTCGCAATTTATGACATATACGAACGCTCTCTGGAAGGACGATTAAAATCAAAATGATATCCTAGCACTGACATGTCTATTAGAAATCTATCACGCTATCAGCCAATGAGAAATCATTTATTTTTTTATTATTCAATATCCAAGGACCCATAGATGTCATAAGAACCTGTACTTGATTTAAATAAAATAATAAAGCGATCATTTTTTGTATATTTTCACAGTCCACATAGAGGGCGTTTTGTTTTATTACTTAGAATTTAATCATTGTTGGCAATAAATATTTTATATTGAACTCTACAAATATATTTGTACATATTAAATTCCATAGAAAGCGTATTCAGTGAATTCACAAAATTTTCTTATTAATAATTAGTCACAAGGAACATTAAACGTTTTGAACATTAAGATTATTTTAAAAGTGTAAATATCTTGCTTTAGTTGAACTAAGTATACTTTATAGACAATAAATGGCTTTCCATTATCATATTTGTCATTATTTTTTTAAAATGATTTAGTAGGTAATAATATGAGAAGTTTAATACAGTATAGTAAACCCCATAGTGTAAAGCTACTTAAAGTGCAATGATTTTTAAATTTGATTTCTAGTATTTAAACTTATTAGAGACAAATATTATTGCAAATGTTAACCGTTTAAAATGTTATATGTTTTTTTAAAGCGTAATCAGTATTAAAACTACAAGAAATATTTAAAGAAAAACAAACAAAAGCAATACGTGATATTTTAATACTTACCATAACAAGAAATCGAAAATTCTTGTGAAACATGGAACAGCTGAGTCGTTTAGTGATGGTCTGCTTTTCTTTTTAAGACTATCGATAACTTGTTGGGATCAAACATAAGGCGTGCTATTCATATTACCTTACTTGTAAAGTTTATTTATGTACTAATAGGAAATACTATCCTTATACATTAAAATAGTATTTTCTAAGTTAAAAAACAAGCGGCATAAATTTAAGTTATAGATTTAGCTATCATTTATTTCTATACATTTTGTAAAAATAGTATTCACTGGAAAACAAGATGTGTCTGTAGTAGTAAATATCCATTGTGGTTCGTGTTTGCGCGATAACGACATTTGTGGAAGCTTTGTAGTTCTCAGGTTCTAGTGAGGAGTGAAGTGCATAGGGCACAAGAAGAGTTTAACTACTACTAGCAACCAATTGGCTATTTCATCTTTTATTTTATCGTTATTATATACTCTATAAATGAAATAGAATAATAATATTAGAAAATTTAAAAAACATCGATAAAAATACGACTTAATATTCACTCCTACTCTAATTCAAGTCCGCTGCAAATGTGATTTTTATTCAAATTTTCGAATATTACCTAGCCATTACAATGGACCCTCCTCCCGTAGAATGAGAATATTATATTAAACGTTTATTTCTTCCATTCGTATATTCCATCGTCAGTTATTACGGTTAGAAGAAAACAACAAGTTTAACGCCTTTATGTATTCGTGATTATCTTGAATTTCTGAATATATTTGATAATATAATATGTTATACTTATTCAACACTATTCTATGAAATTGTTACATGAAAAGCGCTTATGCGCAAGTAATTTTCTGAACGGCCGTTCATCAAAATGAAGTATTTTTTTTCGTTAGACTAAAATTTTTCGCATTAAAATTGATTAATCTATACAGACGTGAAATTTTAAAAAAATGTTAGAAAATCCTCATTTTAACTAGTTTGAAAATATTAAATTATTTTAACGCCTTTAACAAAATTATAGCATTTACTACTTAAAGCTATTATTCTACTTATATTAAAGTTTAATTATGTAATAATGTAATAATGTATTCTACTTATATTAAAGTTTAATGTAAAATTTAAATCATGTAAGAAGCTGTACATCAAGTATAAAGTAAGAAAGTGTAGAGTTACTGAATAATATAAAATAATTACGTAAGCACGTTATATAAGTAATATAACTATCTAACAAAGTATAAAATTATTATCTCCTTTGTCTTAACTTTCAAAAACTTTACACGACGAACAAAGTTTCAATGCAGGCACATGATTAAAATGTTATTTACTTTGTGATGCAAGTCTACCAAGGCTTGGTTAAGGCTGCTTTCAAAATAGGAACAAACTTTTGGTTAGGCTTTCAGAGTGAATTTACAAATTTTATTAAATTTAATAGGGTTTATTTTTTATTTATAGCATAAAACAAAAATAACTGGTTTTACAGAAAAATACTCAAGCTTAAGATTAAATATCCGTTCAATTGCAATTATCAGTTTACAAATGATATAAATAGGTCGAAATAGATAACAATTTAAAATACGGACGATAATTTTACATGATAACGTTATAATGAAACATTGATGAATAAAAACATACTCTTATAAATTAAATTGAATTATTGTCACTGAATTAAAATTATTGGTATAATAAAAACAAGGAGTTAATTTAAAATTATTACGATAAATTAACATTTATTCGCTCTCGTTACTACATTCTTTTTACTTAAATTATACAGATAACAAGTAACAATGTGCTATAAATAATTTATTACAACATTTATATGTCATATTATATATTATAAACACTATGATGTATGTTTTAACTTTGTGTCAATGTTTTACTGAATACAAATATTACGTTTAAATTGTCTCTCGTGTATTCTAGACCTTAAAAAGAAAGCTGCGGCTATCATAAAGCATATATCATGCATACTTTATGAAAATTTTAAACAAAATACCACAAGCGTCCGGAAACATATGTCTCTGGAACCGACAACTTTCCGGAGCAGGGAATTGTTTTATAATAAGATTATTTTTTACTGAATGTAGTTTAGGTGTTAAAAATAACGATTTATTAAAAATCTAAATAAGAAACTACTGGGTCTAAATATAAGAAAATATATTTGGCTGTAAAAAATATTTTTTTAAGAAAAGAAAACTTCAATTACGTAAATTATAATATAGTCATAGTCGTAAATTATAATATAGTCATTCAAAAAAAAAACAAATTCAAAACCTTCCACAACCTAAAATATTCTTAACGGATATTACAAGGATGCAATCAATCAATAATAGGATTCATTAGGTGATTTAGATTTTTTTAATATTGAAGCTTTCGTGAAGCATAACTATGACAATTTTATATAAATATATATATATATATATATACATTCTTCGAGCCATACTTCGAGCTTATAAGTATAAATACCGAATGGGTTTGAAACATGTCGGCCAAATAGCGATAAAATTGATATCAATGCAGATTGGTAAACATATACATAATAAAACATTGAATGTGATCAGATGTGATATTAGTTACGTATGTAGACTACGATATAATAGAAACGATAGAAATATATATATTATATGTATATTAAAAAATAAAGATTAAAATATTCTTAATTTTGTCTGCTATTTCTCGTACTTAAAACAGAAAAATATTATGAATTCGAAAGCTTCTTTAATATTTATTCATTCATTTATGTAATAATTTGATAGAACAGTAAATAAAATAAAAAGTTAATAACAATATTTTAACGTACAATAGCATCTACCAATTTTCAGTTCGACAAAACCTAGCTTCTACAATTCATGACATATGAATAAGAAATAGCAATTAGAAGGTATGCATTCTTGAAATTGAAAACATTTCTATATATCATAATTTAAATGAACTTATAATTTTATGTTCACTATTAAGGTATTGGTATATTAAGTTCAAGTAAATATATATTTTTATTCATTTTTATAAGTTTTATATATAATAAAAATAAAATGTATTTAAACAGGTAACAATTTATTAATTTATCAACAATATTAACAATAAATAAATCAACTACAACAAGATCGTTGAAAATGACTTAAAATTAAGTAACAATATTTACAAGGCACGGTACAAACACACAAACTGGCATTAAAGTTAACAAATATATTGATCAATCAATGGTGACCTTTATGGTATATGGTTTTGTAAATTGGGATCTTCACTGGGTAAGGCTGGGGTACTTCTACCGTGACGGTTTTTTCTATTCTAATAGGCACATGCTTTTCTACGGGGTAGGGAACATGTTTCACTACCGGGTAGGGCACTACCTTTTCAATGGGAATAGAGATTTCTGTCTCCACTGGAACAGCCACAGGCTTGTGGACTGGGACTTTGACGGGGTAGGGATGAGGAATACCAATAAGAATCGGTTTTGGCACGTTCACATGTACAGGCTTATGAATCGGGACGGTCACGTGTTTGTATAGAGGCACTTCTACTGGGTGCTCTTCATCGATGTGTTCTCCGACTGGAATAGCCTCGGCATGTCCAAAGTTATGTTGATCACCAAATTCATGCCCAGCATCTTGCAATATAAAACCCTGTTGAGCATTGTCGTGGAAACCACCATCACCTCCGAATTGTCCACCGCCTCCAGAATGAACGACCTCACTGTGACCTTCTTGACCATCATCATGACCCTCGTTTCCACCATCAAAGTTTTGTCCTAATTCATGAGCCGCTTGAACATAAGAATCTTCCGCAAAGTTTTGTCCTCCATGCCCACCTAAATCAAAACTTTGCTGACCATGATCTTGTCCTTGGGTTAACGCAATAGTATAATCATTGCCTTGCCCATGAAAGTTATTACCATGACCATCTTGAGCGCCAGAGAAGTCTTGACCATGGCCTGTAAATTCCTGGACTTGCGCTCCTCCAAAATCGTGGCCTCCTCCTCCTCCTCCTCCTCCGCCTGCAGAAAAGTGATAGCCGCCCCCGCCCCCCAAGCCATTATTTCCTGATTGTTCGTGCCCAAATTCGAATCCGGCCTTGCAGGTTGCTACTGCCAGTGCCAATAAACATATCTGTAAAAATATTTTATTTTTAATTATTTTTATTCTAATTACTGGTTTTTTAAGTCAAACTTCAAGTATTATTTTTCAAGTTTCAAAATATCATAACAGGCTCATATGGCAACAGTTTTCATCAAAATATAACAGGTGCTATATATAAATTGTAAAAATAATAAAAAATATAAAAGCATTATCAAGGTGAATAGTTTCGATAAAAGTACTGTATAAATGTAATTGATTGCCAATTATTGGCGAGCCAAGCACATGATAGCTATATAGATAAAAATTTAAATCCTCTGAAACTGTCGGTGGCTGGAAACTTGTTTAAAAAAGAGATATATGCAGTTTTATAAATTTTCTATAAAATATGTACTTTGGAACATTCAGCAGCTAATATAAACCGTTTGTTTATTTTTATAAGAGGTTAAGTATAATGGAACTAACAAAGTAAAAGCCTTCTTAAGTGGCTTATTAATAAAATATATATTGATGTTGGATGTGTTTGTCATATTAAGTATATTTTTTTTTACACGTGGCCGTATTCAAAAATTAATAACTAACGTTCTTTCACTTAGTTGTGATTTTTTTTTTAAATATTTTTATTGTTTCTGTCAATAAGAATAATTATCAATAAAGTATTGTATAATATTTCAATATTTTGACTTAAAAGAAAAAATGAAATTCACAAAAAAAAAACATTTTTATAAAAAATGGGAATCAAATGTTAAAAATAGATATTTTGTATAGAAAAAGATGAAGACTCCTTAATTCTGATAAAATGGTTGTAGGAAGGATAGTCTCTGACTTATATAACTTGTATTTTGTCCAGACAGCAAAAAAACCTTTTCCTGAAGAGCTTTCTCTCAATAAATCATGCTGAGGTATGGAAATTTATATTTAAATTATAATATTATATTTAAAGTATACTTTATATAATATTCTACTTTTTTATATGCTTTACCCATTTAATGCTACAATTGAAAACTAATGAACGTTGGTTTTATTTTCGATTTTCTCATTACTAGTATGCATAAAATACCTAAAGCATAAATATCACAAATAAATTTAAACTGTAGGTACTTCAATAAAATAAGTAAACTTGTCATACAAAGCACGAACTTTGTTTACGCTTCGCTGGTTCTGAAATGAATATCGGTAAGACTTTTTTTTTGTACCCTTTTCTTACCCATTACTAAATAAATTACATAAATCTTAGTATTTATGTAATATAATCAGAGCGCGAAACGCTTTTGACTTCAAAATGTTTATTGTGTATTGTGGTATTCAAATTTAGTCAAGACTGTATTTTACTTAATACTATGGAATAATAGTACAGGAATATAATCATTTTGAAGATTTGTGTAATTTTATTATTTTTTTAAATTTTTAATTAAAAACAAATTATCGATTTTATTTATTTAAAACGATTAATAGTTACAAATACAACCAAAAAATATTAAAAATTACTCGACAATTATAATATGTTTAAAAAATTAAAAAGCTCAAAAAAAACGCACGAACTAACGCTTCACTGCTCTGTGTTATTGAACTCGGTCACAATGCCATCGTTTATATAACATCAACGCAATTAGTCTAGATATAACCTATGGAGTAACTAAGAGAGTCAAATTTGGTAAGATTTACAAACGAACAACGTAATTTTTAACCTTTACAACATTTATGTATAAAATTGCTTGTATACACTATATATACAGAAAATTACATTTTCAAATGTATATCGTCTTTTATTCATATTAATAAATAGTAACCCTGTGCAATCAAATGAGTCAGCAGAAAAAAAAAACTACAAAAAAAAATATCAACACCTATTTTTATACAATTAGTTGCTAACCAATACAAATTGAACAAATATAATATGGATTAAGTACACGGTTACAGAATATGGTATCATCACTGTTACATTTGAAAGTACAGTAAAAGCAAGAACAGCCAGTTAAAGTGAATGTCCCTTCTTTACTTTCTAGTCTGAACAGCCAAAATACAGAGCTAACAACCTATATTAGACCTATCAAAGTTGATAGAAAAAACTTACTAAATATATATGTATATATATGTATATATATACATATATATTTAGTAAGATTATACGAATATTTAATATCATCCTGAGCTTAATACAAGTGGTCTAAGAACCACTCAAATAAATCTATTAGTAATAAGAATCAGATAAGATATTTCATTTTTATAATAATACATTCATAAAATATTTCTTGATGAAATGAATAAATATATAATTTACAATTATAGTTTTTATGTCGTTACATAAATCGCAATTTGTATCTTTTAATTTTAAAAGCTTTTGTATAATAGGAACGTACATACCTACGGTTCGTATAGAATTTAAATTGGATTTTTAATTACTAGATTCAAATTTAATTTCATATTCTAAAATAGTTTTAATGACTTATGTTAACTGTTTAAATGAATGTATAATATGAGGAGGGAATAAAATTTTATTTTCAACTGTAAGTTATCACTATGTAAACAAAGTAAATATTTAAAATTATCTTTAATTGATATTTTTAACATATTTTTCAGCAAAAGAAATAAATTTTATGGCAGTGTATTTTTAAAGAGTTTTATTTAGTCTTTTTATTAATGCTATTTAAAGCTAGTATCGTACAAATTGGTCTTATAAAAGCATTTCATCAGAAGAAAATAAACACGAAATAACTCATTGTTTAGAATGAATAAAGAAACAAAATTATTTACTTTTTTTACCTTATAATAATTGTCCGTTGTTTTTTTAAATATGAAAATAGTATAAGTTAATATTTTGGTGCTCTATTCTAAATGCTTCATCAAAGTACATTTAAAATCAATGACTTGCAAATATTCATCAGTCTAAACATATATTAATCTAAAGGCATCTATTTAAAGCGTAATAACTTTGAAATTATTTCAATATCTAACATTTGTTCAGACAAATGAGATACGAGTATGTTTATCTTTAAGTAACGCTATATATGGTAATATATGAATTGTGATACATTAGTTATTTATTTTTTTACCATCGAACTTTTAGCTCTATTTAATCTTATAATAAAAGAGAGGGGAGCTTGGAATACTACTAGTCTAACAGCTGCTATCGTTTTCGGAAATTGGATGTACTATTCGTTTATTATTACTTGATATTAAAAAAAATGTATGATGTAAGAAAAGTTAAAGTTTAATGGAAAGCTAACATATGTCACTCACTACCTGTAGTCTGTAGTCGACAAACAAGATTCAAATTGAGCACTCTGTAAAAGCTCGTCCTGATATCGTGTTTTACATCTCGTTTCAACTATAATATACAAGCTATTATCGGCTTTATTTCCGAGGATCAAGGACTATATTAAGATAATTTTATTTATCCAATAACATGAGCTCGTTAAGATAACTAATACTTCGTATTGATATAATCTGGTGAACTGTAGAGAAAATAATTTGAGTTAATATTGAAACACTAACAAGTTTTGTATTTACTTGCAATGTATAGATATAGTTACATGACCTATGATTTTATATTAGGACATAATATTTGAAATAAATGCTGCGCAAATTTATATGAAATCGGAACAATAAAATCAATTTCAATTTAAATTCTTGAATATAATAATAATAAATCTCATCCCAAACAGAATTTCTGGTTGGAACTAAAAAAGCAGACGATAAAAAAAAATAGGTATATTTTTAAAATCTGTCTGCAACCGCTTGATCTCTCAACATGATTCCCGCCTGTGTTGCACTTTTTTGTGTTGAATATATTAAAAATGTAACTAGGACTTGAACGACCTGAGCTATGACAATTCATTAATTATTTTAAAATTTCTTAAGACAAAAAATTAAAAAAAATATGCCTTAAATTGAACCTATTTTGTTTAAATCCTTCAAATTCACTATTACTCATTATTTAACACCAACCTACACCTACACCAAAAAATCACTTAAACCGCACTAATCACGTAATAATAAAATTCACTTACATATAACTTCATGTTGATCTACTTAGTTTGGTGGCTGATATAGCAATGATACCAACACTCGGATGTACCAACTTTTTATAGTCTACGGAAGTGAGTGCTAGGGAAAGGCGACTGTTGCTATACTTTTTTGTTTTTATGTAATATTGATATTAGTGTAGCAATTTCATAGAGTATTATTGAATACATTAGATAAATTAAATGAAAAAAAAGGAAGGTAATATTAAAGGTTTGCATTAATTTGTAATTAAAAATAAAACAATGAATATAAATTGTAGTCCCATCTCGAATGTTTGTTTGTATGTTGCACGTGTTAATGTAATTAATTAAATCCACTTGTAATGATTACTTAATACCTAAATATAAAAAAATATATTCAATAGTTATTTTAAATGTGCACTCATAGCTTCAATTGATATGAAAATATTATGATAAAAATAAAATAAGAGTTTTTTTATATAATTATATAATAAATGTAATTTATACAATTCTTATCAAATTAAGTAATTTGATTTGACTTTCGTAACAAACAACCTCATTAATTTGTTAGATAAATAAATAAAATAAAACTTTTAGTTATTTGTATCTCCTAGCACTAATAGTAAGATTGCAAAGATAACGATGGGTTGAGTGATTCACGAATTCATTCACTGCTTAATCCGATAGCACCAAGTTCTTTGATTAAATATCAAAAACAGTTGGGTATATAAAAAATCGAAAGCTAAATATACCTCACCTTAAGTGGATTCCTATATTCTGAAATTATCGAAAATTTAAAGATTTTCATCTTTGGTAAAAAATTTTGAAATTGTTAAACACCAATAAATCATATATCTAGTTATATTCAGTATCACTACTGATTTAAATAAAGATATGAATAAAATATCATTATAATTCTCACTTGTATTATTCGGTACAGATTTGGATAATTCCTTATGAGAATGAGGAGAAATTTTAACATAAGCTATGAGGTGGGTCGGAAATACACGAAACTTTAACGCAGAGGTCTCGTTTAGTAACTAGACCTCTGAATATCATATAATGTAGTTTTTCATATTTTTTTTACATCCACTTAACAAAGTTGATAAACAAGTTTGATTTTAATTAAAAAAGATTTTATTATAAAAAAAGAAAAGGTTTATGTTTTCATTGAAAAAGTAAAAAAAAAAGCACCTATATATAAGTAATATTTATAAAAACGAAGAGGTGTCACAACCCAAGAACAGTACAGTAATAAACTTACACCTAAATTAGCACGGCCTGCACACATAACATATTGGTTTTGACACTTCGGTGTTACGGCTTCCATTATTCATTTTATTAGTATACTGACTTTACTGGATATATTTATTAGCTAACATATGTTTTTGGACTGTGGTGATGAAAATTCACCCACGCAATTGGAAATTCTCCAATAAGTTTTCCTAAGATGATAGAGCAATTGTCATCTAATGCGGTATTTTTATTTAACTTGAACTTCACTTATTTATTTAAATTGAATCTGTAATATATATAAAGACTCCAAAATCCGTTTTGAATTATTTTATGTTACAAGAATGATATGTGGGCATAAATCGTTTCTATTTTTCGTCTGATTCTTATCAGAACGTTCATCTACATTGGAATTGTATTAATTAGTTGATCGTGGCTAAATCCAAAGTTTAACACGATAAGAGCTGACTCTCCTCAGTTCTAAAAATTTACATGACACGTTCTCACGTGTCATGTAAATTTCTAGAACTTTATATGAATTTCATGGAAAACGCATTCTTATTGAAATTTATTAATAAAATTTAAAAGGAATTTCCAAAGATAAAAAATGGAGAGTAAAATCATCATTCGTCTATAAAACTTCTTTAAGTGTGAATTGTGTTTTATATTTCATTATAAGGTGTTAGTCAAAATGTTGTATTTGGCTTGTGTTTTCTTTAGACATAACTGAAAGATTTATCACGCTACGTGCAAGTTATAGTGGAGACAATTTATTATCTGTACATGTAAAATCTGCAGTATTATCTTTAAAAAATGCCTCCTCTCAGTGTTGTCAAATGTTTTTCAAACCCGTGTGGTGGTAATATTACAAAAGCTACACGATAATTTACTCGTTACACTCGAGAACATGGATAATAAATAATTTCTTGTATCTTGTGGCTTTATAAAAATTTAATAAGGTTTGGAATACATTATTTCTATTTTCTTGAGCGTACTTTTGTATTTTTATAATACAACCGTGAATTCAGTTGTTTTACGTAGAACAAACACAACAGAACATGAATCCCCCGCGCATGAATTTGCATTTTATATATAACTGTCTTTATTGGGACAGAGGAAAGAGGAAATTTTATTGAAGCGAGTATTATATGGTAGCTCAATTGGTAGCGCACGGGTTCCAGAGGTCACAGATTTGATTCCCGCTTGCATCGATTAAAATGCCAATTTCAAGCATTAAATAAATTTGTTTGCAACTTAAAATATTTGTTGGGATCTTATCTTCAAAGATCACTTTGATAGAAATTTAAAGGTGTCGTCAACGTAAGGCGAGATAGTTCTTACTTTGCCGAAATGAAAAAAAAATGTATTGAAGTTCTTTATTTTAAACAAAGGTTGATGTTACCATTTTGATATACTCAACAGAAAAATATATAACGACGTTTCATACATACATTGCTTTAGAATTTAACAATAATAATACTAGTGCTTTTAAACAACTTACCTTTTTTAGTGCCGTGAGGAGAACCTGTAGTAAAAGTCGCGTGCGTTAATAAATCAGTAAGTCAAAAGTCTTGGTATATGTA
The DNA here is from genome assembly GCA_963555665.1 of Dircenna loreta. Taxonomy (NCBI): domain Eukaryota; kingdom Metazoa; phylum Arthropoda; class Insecta; order Lepidoptera; family Nymphalidae; genus Dircenna; species Dircenna loreta. The sequence goes on along the minus strand of OY743095.1, from coordinate 10,696,273 downwards.
TAGATAATCCAAATAAAATACCAATTTAACCCCTTATAAAGAGATGGACTGTTATTATCAAAGGGTTTTATAACGTAGTCAGCTCTTTTGGATCACGTGATAGATAAAAGTTTCCTATCAAGTTAAAAGAGCATAAAAATCGATGAAGTGTGAAAAACGTTTCAAAGTGGAACTTGATATATGATATGAATCTGATTTTATGTTTATTAGAATGGAGAAAAAATAACCAGTTTATACTCAAATACATTCTGGTTATTGGACTCGTATAATCCGCTTTCTAAGTGTTCGTCCCTATCTTAGATAATATCAATAAAATATTTTGTTATGAGGATGACTTTATGAGTAAAATTAAATGATTATTGCCACCTTTGTATACTGCAGAGTGCAATGGCGACCACAGTGCGCACTGTCAACCGCAAATATTCTTGCTTTCCCAAATTATACAAACTTACAAATAAGTTTTTTAAACCGATTTTAATACATTTTTTTGCTTTGGGTCTATTTATCATTGAACAAATCTGCTAGATATGAAATGAAATGCAACGAAACTGAATGTATCTATAAATCGACGGGATTCATCTATAAATCCGTACACGGAACTTTATCGGTGACAAATAGGTAGTATAGTGCCTTTATGCAATAATCGTTTCGTACAAAAACCACTAACTTAACAAATAACAGACTTTGATTTATGTTGGTACTAAAAAAGACTTGCAAAGTAAATATTTAAATAATATAAAGACAGGATATTATTATATTAGAATAACTTAAATTGTTAGGATGGTTAATTGCCTAATTGGAGATGACCTGTTATCACCTGTACGCCCATTAGCAAGCAAAAGCAAGGTCAAACAACTGATCTCGGAAATCATTAATTAAGTTATACAATCCTCACATATAAATATTTTTTTATATTTTGACAATTGGTGAAAGTGAACTTAATGTGGTTTGTTACATCGCCTATTCCTCATAACTTCATATTGCTACTGATATATAAACTTATAACGTATAACTTTAGTCCATGCTTCACCAGCATCATGAGCCAATTTTGTGAACAGTTTAGACGTTACTGTGGTATTAAATCTAATAATTAACGTGAACAGTGTGCTATAATTTTATGTAATGTAAGTATAGTTACTTGCTATCGCAAATAGCTGTATACATGTAACCAAAATTGTTACAAAGCATCCATCTCAAGTGGACTTCATAACGTATAGGAATGTTCTTAATTATCACGCAGATTTATTATTCATTCACATCCAAAAATTTTTATTATTACGTCAAATAAAACTTTAATACAAGAATGAACGTTTCCCCCTTTTATTTGGTCCTTAAATCCAATCTACTATATAAAATCCAAAACTAAATATTATCAAAAAACAATGTTCAAAGGAATGATCGTAATCTCGCGTTACTTAATTATCTTAATAGGAATTAATTACAAAGTAGAAAACTTAACAAAAGATCTCAGAATAAGAATTTTAGTCAAATTGTCTAACATTATGACAAATGTCTATTCTGAAAGTATATATTGTTCTCTAAATGAGTTTCAGTAGAATGAGAGTCTTTAATTTATTTGTAATTATTTTTAATTTGAAGGTTGTTTATAGACAATGAAAGTCGTATTCCAGAATCTGTGAGAGGGTTCTTGTAAGACTTTCATTTTGATGATATATTTTATCTTCTTCCCTATACAGCTCAGAAAGGAGACAATTATTTTGATAAATATTTTACAGATGGATTTATACTTTGTTTCCTTGGCGTCTCATCGGAATTAGATTTACGTTTTTCTCAGATTTCAGGTATTTATAAAGATAAATACATTTCATCTCAGGGACGTTTTCGTATGTTAAAGAATGCTTCATGTTTGAGACAAAGCTCTAATGAAGAAGGGATTTTTTAATCAACTTTTACCGTTTAAAAACTGTGAACTCATTGTAATCGTTCTCCATAAATATAAATAGAAAAATATACCCTACAAATTGTCAACAAAGTCACGGTATACGTTATATTACATTAGTGAATGTGTAGCAAATCCTATCACTAATCACAGCTCTAACTGGTAATTCAGTAATTGCTAGACTTAAGTCTGGCACGGTTAGAAAGTGCGCATTCACTGACTTTCCGAAGACACATACCTTAATGAATATTTTTGTTAAATAGCATTTTAAAATATTGTAAGCCGTTATGATAATTTATTATCAAATTTACTTCACGTCGAAGCAAATAGTTATGATTGATAATCAAATAAAATGGTTTAATAAATCAGGGGCCTAGCACTCTCACAAAAAGACGGTTCTCCGTTTTGGATATAACTGATTCTATTTTTAATTTATGTGACTTCCAAATAAAGATTTTAAAATTTTTAATTCAATAATAAATAAATATTATTGGGGGTTATGATAACTTGTGAATTAATTTCGTCTTCCTTTAATTAATCCCGTGTGAGTATGAATATTTAATTATTTAATTATACCTCCCTGTAATGCTGACAACAGCGCTATAAAGGCTATGAAGCCAGTAGGACTAAGATCATCAAACAAAACAAAAGAAACAATTAAATGCTATCATTGTATAAATTAATGTTTTCTCTATTTTAAATATGTTGCATGATTTTTATTTGTTATTGAATTCTAATAAAATGTATATTTTTTATTTCATAGAATAAAGACTTTCATATAAACCAAAGCCCTCCTGTTTTCCCTTCATTTAAAAATTAAAATAAAAAAATATTATTCTAATAATAAATATTATCTAGCCGGCGCTTACTTTATAAAATTAAGCTATTTTCTAAATCCGATTTTTCTAGAATCAATTCTGAATGGCGTTTGAGGCAATTTTATTAATTTGCTTAAATTAAGACAATATACTATCTTGAACTTGGTAGGAGTGGTATAGACGTATCAGCTTATGAAGCTTCATAGCTGGAAAGTGTATCTTATATACATCCATGCAATGATATGTTGAACTTAAACAAATTCAATACATTTGATTCCATCCATACATAGACTATGAAATACATTTTAATTAGATCTAAACTCTTTCTTCCTATTTCTTTATACTTAATATCTTTATACCCTTAGGTAATAGGTATTTGAAAGGTAACTAAATACATCTCCTCTGATTTAAGTGAAAGTGCATTCTATCATTCAACATTCTCTTTCATTTGAAAACAAACCTAATTTATGTGTCACATGCTTTATTATCGATCTAAGAGAAAGGCCAAATATAATATACATTTAATTTGTAGGAGTGTAATTGGTTTATGTTTTTGGTATTGTTTTTATCCGCATGCTTTAATTGCACTTGGTTTTTAGTTTTTACCATCACATTACAAACGTCGGTACCAGAACGTAAATTAAAACTTAAAGCCAATAGAACTAACGTCATGGAGTGTTTCGTATTTTGCAAATGGATTTTATGTACTTTGTGAATCATAGTATTTTACTTGAACATGGAACGGATACGGCAATTTTAAAATAATTATTATAAACAATAAATAATACAATATTGTGGCACTATATTATATCGTCATTAACCTATTAGAACGTCGGCATCCGAAAAAATAAAGCCGTTTTTGAGAATAGAAAAACTATACCGGTTCAGAAATACTCAGCACTACCAAATCATAAACATCATTCTTGTAGTAAAGATAAATCAAATGTGTTTGGAAATCCCTATTAAAATAGGTCAAGACGTCTTACTGTTTCTGTAAATTAGTCTTCAATTCCCTGTCTCGGATAAATCAAAGGGATCTCTCTGTGGATAAGAGTATAATGAAAAAAGTGTTTGTTTTAAAATAGATAATACGAAGTTATACTATAATTTTTTTTCTAATATCGAAATAGGAATTTATCAAAAAATAAATAACTTCTACATGAACAGACAAGTCAGTGGTTTATTTAATACTGTTTTTTGTCATCACAATGTAAAAGGCATGAGGTGGTCATCAACATTACATATGATATTTTTTTTGCGGAGAACGGTAAGCCTTTCTTTAACAAAAACAATAGTCTCGTACGTAACATCCTCCTAATAATAATCAATTTTATTACTGAGAGAATGTTACGTACGATATAAGTGTCTTATGTAATAAGATGTCAAAATCGAGAAATACAAAATTTAAAAAAAAGATAAAGTGGATTACAATTTAATTAAAGTTTTATTGTGGCTAGACATTTCATAACATCTATATTGTATTGTGTACTATTATTATCTATCTACTTTTTTTTATGTTTTTACAAAATAGCTGCTGGTGTTAATGTTAAGAGCATTTTATATTTTGATAGCTATTTATTTATTCAAAACGTTCTGATTCTTTAATTTTATGCTTCGGATCTTTTGTATTTTAGAATTGAATGTAAAATTTAAAATATTGTCATAAATGTATATTGTTTATATTGTAAGAAAAACTTTAAACTATTCGTAATTCCTAAATATACACATTCTAAATTAACGAAAACATATCGAAATTGGTTGTAAAAAGATTTATGTCTAAGCTCGTATTTTAGTCAAAGAAGTTGAAATCTCGAGAAAGGTTATCCGAGCCATATAAATAAGAGTAGATAGTAAAATAAAACAAGAGATTTTTCAACCATTATTTATTTCCTCTAGTATGTAATGTAAAAGTTGCTCTTTGCTATCCCAAAATATAAAACGTATGTTTCATTTTTTATTATTTTTCTTTATAGTAACATAATCAAGGGCTAATAATTTTTTCTAAAAAAAATCAATGATTGCAACTTTAGTGCTTATTCACTTACTAACGAAGAGTAAAAACACGTTTCCGGTAGGTGTCGCTGAGGGCAACTTATTGTTTCATATCATAAAAAACACAAAGGAAAAAAAATGACAAGTATTAGTATTAGCATTTTGTTCCTAATGGTTTAAATAAAACATAATATAACTATAACAAAATAATATTTATAAGAAATACATATTTATAAAAAATAAATATTTAACATCATAGCAATATGACCTTAATAACCGAATCAAAATGTAAATTTGTGTTACTTAAAGTAAAAGCTATAAGCATTACCGATCAAAATTTACTCAAGAAATGTACTTACCTTTGGCATATATAAATGTATTTGGAACTTTATTCATCATTTATTTTGTTAAAAAAATTGAGAAATGAATGAAATAATTGTTTGCGTGTTTTTATTTTATGATAATAATTGTGATAGATCTTTAAAAAAAATCAACTGTCACGAAAGTTCAATTTATGTAGTCGCTCTGAAGGCGGGCGAGTAATGGCTTATATAAAATATACTTACAAAAAAATGTAATGTTGATTTAAGAAGTTTTAATGTAAAAACTAAATAACAACTCTATGAATATGTACACCGTCTTAAAATTTAACAAAAAGTTCAGTAAGTCAAGTAAATATTTAATGAGGTAGTCGGCTCTTAATTACTTGCCGAAGTTTAAACGTTTTCATAAAGTTGAGGCAACTTATAAGATAAATTGCTGGAGGCGTTTTTTAGGAGCTGATTTCTACAAATTTGTAAACATCTTTTTTATAAAAAACTACTAGAATAAAAACTACTAACAGGTTTGAAAGATTCCTCCATAAACTAATTAGGTAAGCCGAGCCGCACAATTCTCGGCATTCCTTTAGAAACCTAATTAAGCATTGCAAAATGGCTTTTAGGATTTTTATTTTTATTTCATGGTAGTAACTGAAATTGTTGCAAGCGAATTTGTATATAAATCCAAGTCCTTAAATGACTTTATAATTATAGATTTTTGCGCTATGACAATTTGTTATTAATTGTAATTCTATAAAAGTAGTAGTTATATTAATATTAGTAGTAATATTAGTATTGGTAGTAGTAGTAGCAGGTGCTTATTTTATTAAAAGTACATTATGGGTTACGAGTTACGAACAATCTTTAAGTACTTTTTTTATAACATTCTAATTCCCAACTAATAAGTGTTATATAATGTTATGATAGAGTTTGTAGCTTCCTATATATCGCAACGAACTAATGGATCGATATTAAGAATGCAAAGCGGTAATACAGATGGCGGTTAGTTTTTATTTTTGTTGTTTTAATACAGATGTCGTAATCTTTAAAGTTTTTAGTTTCTTATTTTAATAACCCGCGGTCTCTTGAACAACTGCTTGAACTACATTGAAGTATCACAACGCCAAATCTACAACACTTTCTAGTAGTTTTTATATAACAGTAGAGATGGCGCTTTACACAATTCAGTTCTAAAACTATAAATTTACTCAGTAATTTTCTGAGTAAATTTATCTGAGTTTATCTGAGTAAATATGATTTATTTATACAAGTTGTTTTAGTGGTTTTTAATTTGGAAGTCTAAATATTATATTTATTAATTTTAATTTGTAACAGTGAAATAAAATAAGTAAATCATTACTATATTAATAAAGTAATCAATTATAATTTAACTTAAATTTTATATTGTCCAGTATATTAAGATAGGTTACAGAACTATTCCTTTAATTTTGTATTCTTAAACCAGTAGGTAGGTAGGTAATACCACTAATAATGTAAATTAATAATCACTGTAACCATGTAGGTTGATTAAATACCTACTTACATTCTAAATAACTGTCTATCACACAATTGAGATAATAACTCCATACAAGCTAATAGAGCATGGTTTCAAACTTTTACAATTACAGTACAAGTTTCTGCTTTGTTCTCACATCAAATTGATAAACTATCCTAACAAGTATTAACTGTTAGATGATATAGAACCTTCCTACCGTGTAAAAAGGTTGAGAATTCAATGCAAACTTCAAACTAAATCTCAAATATAATAAGCAACAATTTAAGATCAAACGAATATGAACTTTATTTACAAGAATAATTAAGATTGACTTTTAAATTTCCACGGTAATGTTAAAAGATTGCTTACTACAACCAACATATTGAGTATAATCAAATAACTTAGGAAAGTGTACCCTTGCGGTCTTAATTATTTAAGTTAGGAGAATTCGGTTTTGTGGTTAATGCAGTTAAGTAGCTTATTGTAATACCCGTTAGTAACTGAAAAGCAAAACTAACAAACATAGAGAGAATAATAATGTTTCTGTTCTCGGAACTCCGGCAGCTCGGTCCATAAAATGTTTTCTCTAATTTAGTTTCTATAAGATAGTAAAGTACTTACAAAGTTTATGGTTAATATAATAAGAACGTTGCCAGTTGGAAGTTATGGGCCTATTTCATAATACAATTTAACGAATACTACCTTAACTATCGCATTAACATCGCATTGTCAGTTAATACGTCTCCCTGATTGGTGGAGACTGTTCCACGCAGTTCTAAGGACAAATAGTACCTATTAAATTGTATAACAAAATAGGTGCATTCGTTTTTTTCTTTTATTTACAGTTATGATTTAAATTCCAAAAAAGCCAGTCTTAGTGGTCAGAAAGGGAACCTACAGCCATTACATTTTATATTATTAACTGGTTGTCGTTTAGTCGATTAATAAGTTAGAAAAGTCTGTCAATGTGTGTAACTATTAGTACAAACAAATACTGTACTTATTGAAACTAGAAAGAATAAGAAGAAATATTTTGCCTTCCTTGATGAACAATTGAACTCGGTGAATCTTGTTAAATGTTTAGAAATGTGATTTTTATTATTTATCTACTAATCCTGTTTACGGGTACCGAAAATTTCAGTAGCTTTCACGTTTGACAAGAATAGAGTATATAATTGTTTTGTTTAACGGCTCTACTTCTTTTTAATTGTGTAAAATGTGAATTATGGATAAAATACGAAGGTTCGTGCTCCGAAGGCTTTTTATAATTGCTTGAGACTCTTATTTTTTTTTATTTTAAAACTTAAAAGAGGTTATCTAATTCAATATAACTCACGGTAGCTCTCTTGCTCAGCGACATGTAAGCTTAATTGGCAGAGTATCAGGAGGGTTTTTTTATCTCTCATTTTGAAATCTTGTCCGTAGTGAATTTCTTTATTCTATATTTCTTTGACTATTTTAAACATTCATTGCAGTATCTTTTCATTGTTAACCACTATTACATAATGAGAAACATTTGTAACCAATTTAGGTCGATAAAGACGTTTCTACATAGAAAGCTTGATATGTCAAGATATATCGCGATACGGTAGCTCAATAATTGGCAGAGCCACATGATGATTTCCCTGAGATAGCAGGCTGTCGAGAAATGCACGTATTGATATTGTTTTCATGGTTGATTAATTAATTAATTAAATATAAATAAGCTCAACATGGTTAAATCAGTTTATAGACAATTGGAAATGTAAAAAAATGTTTGTTGGTCTAATACATATGACCTATAGGTATGTCTAAAACTTAAATGGCTCTTTCTAGCCATGCCGGTTCTATTTAGCCAGTGTGCCAGTATATACATAAATATAACCTACTTTTGCAACTTTTAAATAAAAACTAAGCTAATTATGGTAAAATTTCCTAAATGCAACTTGTATTTGCTTATCTGAATACGTTCTGTGGAAAGCGGAGTATTTGCATTTTTTGAATGTATAACATTTTTAGAAATATATTTTGGAATTACCGGCGAAACTAATATGTTTTTTATATATTGGCTATAATAGTATCTAATATATTTCTTTCATTTATTTGATATTTATAGCTAAATGAATATGTTAATTTATATTAACGATATTTTCAGCTGCTAAAATGAGAACAGCATTTGTAATTTGAAATACAGCATTTTTTTTTAAATAAATATCGTGGTTTAAATTAGAAATAATATTTTCTACTCACAAATATTGAATTATCATTTCGATATAACTATTTATAATATTTTTAATTTATTATCATAAAAATATACTCAAGCTCATTATAACCTGTGATATAGGTTTTATAGGCATTTAATGACCTGTTTATAAAAAAATAATACTGCTATTATAATAATATACGGTGAGACAAACGTGAAAGCGGGACTTAAGAGAAAAAGAAAATGTAAATATTTTGTTGAAACTGAGATAAAAATACTTACAAAAATTAAGGTAAATGCAATGACGTTATACACGCCCTACCATCTCTCATCTTTCACACGTAACCTAAATCCATGCATTTTGGGAAATGGACCCGCAACGGACATGTTACATGCCTCAATCACAGCGCCGTTACTATGTATATAAGTTTGTCTCCACTGCTTGCTTAGTATATATGAAGACTGGACTTATACTCTCTAAGAGTAAGATATGTAAATTCAACTCATGGAATTATGTTTTGTTTAAAAAATAACTAATTTAACTTTTAAATGTTAAAAAAAACTGAGTTACTGAGTAGAGTAATAAAAATAGAAAATGTTTTAAAATTAAGGAAGAAAGCGCAAAGATCTAAGACTAACCAAGTAAGGTAAGATTATTGCTATTCTTAAATCGCATCTATAAAAGCGCATGCTTATTTTGATTACAAAATTCGTGTCGTAGCTGGAAATGAAAACTAACACCAACTGCCGAGTCAACATAATGTACATACACTGCATTTGGCCGGCTCCCAAATTTACTGCACTATGTTATATATATGATATCTAACCAGGGTCCAAATACTAAAATGTGTGTGTATTTTCAGGATTTCTCCCTCTATTTTCCGTCCTTTCTATGCATTTCCTTGCATTTTTTCTATATGTCAAAGCGTTATCGTAGTAGCGCTTTAACTAGAATGTTTGCAATGAATAAATACATTTGTTTTTATAAATACTGTTGTTCTTGTTTGTTCTGTTGATTCTTAAATGATAATTAACTTATCATTGTTAAAACATATCTCTGCGGGTTAAAAACAAGCACATACTTTCAGAGGAATATTAAATACTAAAACTGTTTCATTTAAAAACATATTAAGCATTTATAATTAGTTGATATTACACCTTAAATTAATAAATGAATGCTAGACTAAGAGTAAGTGTAAAATAGCAAATGCAAATATATTTCTAAAACCTCGCTATCTCTTTTAAAAAACTTTCTGTTTTTTTGTTGTCTGTTTGAAATTCCGATTTTACGTGTGGCAAGTAAGTGTACTATTTTACTCGTTTTAAAATAGTAGTCTTAAACCTTACTATTTATTAGTACTTTTTTTGGTTATAATATAATAGTAATTTACTGAAATTCATTCCACATAATAATAAAAACTAATAATAATAAAAATTGTAAGTATTACAATGGAAATAAATAGGTATAAAATAATGGCACTCGTTTGAAAAAACGATGTTTTTTGTTTTGGAAATAGAATGATTTCATCTTTTTTATACAAAAGAAAGATCGCCAGAGGAGATTGAGTACGAATAAGTTAAAAGGTAATTAATGGAGTTACAATGTCATTGGTATGCACAATCATTTTTCGAATAATACAATGGCATTTAATGACATAGATAGTATGTTTAATTTATGTAAAGCAAGTGAGGAAAAGTTATAAACGTTGAGTTATCGGTTTTTTATAAAGTACTAAGTATTTACTCTACTTTATAAGGTTATTTGTAATACTATAACCTGATCTCAAGAATGGAATAATATTGATATTTGTTGAGTGATACTATTTAGAAGTTCAACTGACACTTATTGTAAAGTCAGTATGTATGATAAAAACAGTAGATAAATACAATTATTTCTTGCTAACGAGTTAATCATAATACGCTTTTGACCCAGATCCTCCCTTGTCCACTAAGACAAGCTTAGGGCGACTACCAAATCGACTGAGGCGTAATATCTTAATCCTCCCCTCGCTTTGCAGAGCACGTTGAGGAGCTCTATCTGCCGTTTATTTTCAGAGCGTCATTTCCTAAACGGCGTTTCTAAAGGATGAAATGGTAAAGAAACCTGATATTGACGATTTCGGAATTAATCTTCATTATTTAGTATCTTACTCTTCAAAAATATCTAACGGAACAAGTCATGTTTTTTTTTATAATCACCGAATTTTATGACGGATTTTCTAAGCTACCCGTCATTTTCATCGACTAAGAATTTAAAGCCTTTATATTTTAGAAGTGAAATTGTTTAATGAGAAAGCGTAGTTTTTTAATAATACCAACGATAAACTCAATTATGAATGCCATTAGAAATAATAATACTCCATTTCATCATGAAACTCACATATTCTCTATAAATATGCCGAACAATCCCAACTCCACCACTAAATGATGCATCGATAAAAAATCGTTGTTCGTTCATAAATTGAATAGTTCGACAGTGGCTTTCGTTCAATCGTTCGTTCATTCAATTATTATTCGATATGTGAACTGAGTTATAGAAAGGAAATTAAATTTTGCTCTTTATTAATAGTAACATGAAACAATTATACAGGTAACAGGTAAACTTACATATATTTTTAGGCAAAAACTGAACACACACACACACTGTCAGACACTGTGTTGATATTGAAGCAAAATAAATTCCCTTTACTTTTATTTACCTTAACCAAATTTTACTAAAATGTAAAATAAATCAATTGTAGGTACCTTAAAATTCCACTCTACGAACACTTAGCGTACTGTACTGTGCTGTCTGGGATATCACGGGGTCACCAAACTTTATAACACTAACAGTTTTTCGAGCGCCGTGTGACATTATTTTGTAATGACAATACATAATAAAAAAATATATATATCTTAGTAAAATTATTAGTAAGAATTTCGGAAACAAATTAGGTACTTTAAAATAATAGAGCTAACGACCAAATCAAAGTTATACGAGGTCAGGATGCTGTTGGGGACGGATATATAAGTATATATTTTAATATGTTGAACGCATGAAGAATTTCGTTTATATAAATAGTAGAAATTTGGAATTTATTAAGAAATATATTTTGAGTATTATATATTTTGAAAAATAAATATTATATTTATTCTTTTAATCGGTATTATAATATTGAATGAATATGGAGTGATAACTTCAGAGATTTTACAATATTTATAATGGTAGGATATACATTATATGCTATTTTATTTCAGCTTAGTTGGCTTTGGTAATAATGGGCTTAGATAAAAACAACAAAATAAAAATCAAATCAAATCAAATTTTAATGAGATATCAATGTAAATCATACGGAAATACAGAGCAATAAAAAAGTGACAGAGGCTTAATGAGAGAAATATTTTAAAGCATCGTAAATAAGCATGCTTAATTTTTGAGCCATAACAAGAGATATATTTGATAGCATAGTAAATTCTAAATAAGCATGCTTTAAGTTTTCAAAGGTGTGAAGAGTTGCCAAATATTTTTAAATATATAACGTGCTAGAGCAAGATAGAGTATTTAGAGTTACAAGGCTTGTGCGATATTAATTTCTTAATCTACGCATTCAAATTCCCTTTTATCCACTTTATTAACTCAATTTATACTAGGACGTGTTTACAAAAGTTACAATTCCCAATTTTAAGATAATTTGTTATGAAAACACCCTCTTGTAATAATGTTACCATATTTTTGAAAAAAGTTAGGACATTACTTTTATATATTTTTTAGTATTTTGAAAGTAAATCAATATTTATTAAAAGTTTTAAAGACTGAATGTATTCTTGTTTTATTGGAAATATTTATAATATTATTATATATTGTTAAAAATAATGTTGAAATAGTTAGTTATATATTTACGAAAACACCTTATCAATATTTATATTTTATTCAAAATCATTAATTTACCATTAAAATTATAAGGCATCGTAATTTTTACGTCTCCCTACAATCGACCTAAAATTCGTTCTCGTAATAGCTTAGGCCCTGTAGCGCTCACGCCTTTACATACTGATTAGATTACTTCGGGAACGCAGTATACAAAGATGATCATTAAATTAATACAATAATGTAATTTTGTTCTGAATTAACGATACCATCTCACTATTTGGAACTAAATATAAAGCATTATGAAACAATAAGTTCACAAAATTATAACTCAAATTTATGGATAACTAAACTGCATTTTGCTATTACCTATTAATATCTAAAATATTCTAAGAGAAAACACTTATAACGCATGACATAGTCTAATGAAAGCCTTTATCATAAGCGTTTTGCCATTAGAGCTTATTTCGCAAGCAAAATATTAAAACTGAATAACTCTCATAAAGTAGACTTTGGTTAAGGCACGGTTTCTCGCACGTTCAAAAGATATTAAAAAACATTTACATATTACACAAAAAATAACATGCTTGTAGAACTTGACTGAAGAGTTATTTATTATACGAATCTTTATATAATTTAGTATTTTCGTTTTTTTTTTTTTGTAATTCTTTTATCACATTTTTCAATATGTTAACGTGTTTGTTGGTTTGATAATATTGAGTTGCCTGATTATTTTATAGGAGGTCTCACTCCTGGAATAATTGTTTTTATAAATTTTGAGATCTATTTTCTAGAGTTCAGGAATAGAATAACAAAAATTGAGAATAGTCAAGGATATTTTTTTCCACATTTCAAATCTTTTAGGTGGATCAATCATCTTGTGCTTACTTTGAACTTTCTAACTTACGCTAACTTAAAAAATATAAAACAAAGATGTCCCATCCACGAAACTAAACCTTAAGCAATTTCAATTTCCAGGCGCACGACGCTCTTCAGATACATTAAGCACTTAACTATCACTGTCTGCTTGCTTTCGCCGTTTATAAAATAAAATCCCCCTGGCTTTGAATATTTTCAGTGTTTATCCTGTCTAAGTGTGCACTTATTTTTTATCTATGTAATGTTATTTATAAATATCTTTTTAAAATTCCCTCTTTTTTTGCGTTTTTTTTATGGTTTATTTTGTTAGATTATGAATTAGTCTTATCCGTTATGTTTTAAATTTAAGATAAAAGATGATCTGTTTTAAGAGATATTGTTTAAATAACCACTATTGTAATAGTTATAGAACTTTAAAAACTTAACAAATAAATGACTCAAAACATTATGCCTAGTGATCTTTTATTCTAGAATGTTGTCGTTATATGCAGAATAATTAAATAAAGAACTGAAAATCTTATAAAATCAAACAATTTCAAAAGTTAAACCTTGTCACATAAAAACTAATTGTGTAACAAAGTTTTTATTAACGCCCTTTGAAACAATGTTTTGTAACAAATTTGCTTTATTGTTCATTTTATTGGTGTCCCATAAAACGTTGCAAATAAGACGAAGTGCCATTATTTAACTTAATTTTCCACATAAACCCAGATTTTATTATATCTCATAGCAAAAAAGTTGTTCGTGGTTCTGATTGCATATAAATTAAAAATATGCTACTGGCTGACTGACATGTCTGATTGTTTTTTTTTTTTTGGTAAAAACTACTTTGATTAAACTAATGATTTATATATTTGCCACTTTTATCTAAATTTCAAGCAATATTTCACTTGAAATTAGGATAAAAGTAGCTCAGCTATTTCATTAGATAATTTTGTTAAATGCTTCGATTTGTATTTTCGAATTCAAAACTGCTTATCCGATACGACAGACAAAGATTTGAATTTGGCTTATAAGTATAAAAAATATTATTAAAAAGAAGCCTTAAATAATAAAATTAATTCAGTCATTCAATATTTCAGTTATTTAACATAGTGACAAAATTTTAATATTCACATACCTAATAGATTTCTTAAAGAAATAAGCGTCTCGATTAGCCATATCTTTCACAGAATAAAAATATTATACCAGAAAGGATAAGTTTATTATATCATTATTTAGCATATTATTTCGACCAACTTATTTTTGAGTACACAGCCCTGTTTCATCAATAGGGAGGAATTCAATTAAAGCTTAATTGGAATGTTTTATTTGACTTTTATTGACAGCATTCCAGACGCCATTAAATTCTAAGAACTAAATAAAACATAAATGGCATTTACTGACATACTGGAGTTCCATTTTGATGTAAATTGACTTATTTTCTCTCAACGTTATGAATTTCAAAATACACAGACTACTTTTTCTAGATGCAGGGGGTCTTAATATAAGAGTATTGCTAATTGAGAGACCGTTCATTGGATTATTGAACAAGCTATTGAAACAAAAAATAATGAGAGTATATTTTATAAAATAGTTGCGTAAATAAAGTCCTATTGTATTATCTGGTAAATAGTGAATCAAGATTTATTTTTCTAAAATTTTATATATAAAATCAAATCAAATAAATATTATATAATATATGTAAAAGTTTTAACATATTTTAAGTACGGATTACTAGCAATCTTGATAAAAAAGATAAAGAAAGGAACTGTCATTGTTCCTTCTTGCCTGGTGAAGACCATGAACTCGTGAAACAATTTCAAATTAATTAAAATCTTAGCATTATTAATTACTATGGAGCGTACAATTTCTAAATTCATAAACTAAAAAACATTAACGAAGTCAAAAATATTATAAGTAAGTAGCAAAGCATAGATTTTCAATATTATTACTATAATATTTGATTTACCATCGGTAGAAATCTTACCAAGCAATTTCTAGATTAAATTTCTCCAGTTTGTTCGGTTTTGCAGAGCTCGAAGCAATCTACCGCACTACGTTACTTCTGTACTAGTAATATAACAAGTCTCTATAAATGATCTGTACTACTTACGAAATACTATGATTATTTTAAATATTGACCCGGAATATTATCTTGTTTTACTGTATAAATAATGTTTGTTTAATTCTTTGGTAATTTTAGATTCTATTTATGAACTTGTACTTCAAATCCAATATGTTTTAGAAGAAAAATATTTAGTTTATAAGTAGATACACATGGTCTTACTTATAAAACTGCTGCCAACACAAATGCCTATTAGCTTCTAGATTAAGACTCAGAAATGAAGTTGAAGTTTGGTGAAGTTCATTTTACCGCCAACTGAATAGTCCGTTGTTTTGAACGCCAGCATGTGCGCCACTAATACAATTACACCGTATTATTCTTTAATTTTTAACAAAATCGAGGCTCTTTAACAAATATTAGAAATCAAGGCTCTTAATTGGTATATTTTATTTACTAATACTGGCTAATAAATACTAATACATCATTTCAAATGTTCATTTATAATAACCAGCATTTGCCGGAGATAGTACATGCTTTTCATCCCAAATGACATTGACGTTGACGTTCCTATTGACATTGTTCTTTACGTCAGACAAGTTTTCGTATTTATCCGTTACATAATGGGTAACAATGAGAAAATGTTACGTTAAAAAAAGTAAGCTATATGTTACCTCAGACGATAAACTGTTATTGCTGTTACATCACTATAAATTTCATGAAAAAGATACTCTTATCATACCATCCTTTTCAAAATCTTTTGTTTAATTTTTTTTTTTTAAATATAATCGACACCTCCACCATGAATGTGATTGGTGGGCATATATTTTGCCCTTATTTTTCCATTGGGTACTTTTAGTAATTGTCAACTCATTGACATCCAGTTTGTGGCTATCCGTTTGCATCATATTTAAGTTGGAAGATGCTGTCATTTTATTTTATAAGTAAGGTACGTGTTGCGGAAATAGCTGCCTAGTAGCCAGTGCTAGCAGACAATTTGCACAAAACCATAAAGCAATAACAAAATAGGTCAATGAATTTAGAAAGTCAAGGTTGGTTTAAAAATGTTGATTATCTGAAAAAAATTCAGCTATAGTTGAAACATAAACTTTATGTCCTAAATGTCAAAGCAAATTATAAAAAAGTAATATTATATTAAATATTATAATTACTTACAGAGTTTCAAATCCCAAGTTAACACCAGTATGATGTTAGGGTGACGCATTAATCCTCACAGGGTCCACTGCGTCACTATTACCTTGAACTTGAAGACACCCATAAACTTGTCCATGGTCCAGCTCCTTCGTAGTATTAATAAAGTTGTCTTTAATTTTGTCATCATTATCACTCATAAAACTGGCATTTTAAGATAACCAATTTATAAATGGATACCTACTGGATTTTAAACTCTACGCTTGTAGTGTATAACTGAGTCGTAAAAATGAGTTTGAGAGGATATAAATGTTAGATCAGATGAGTGTTGCTTTTTAAACTTCTATTCAGGGAAATGCCATAATTAAATGTTAAATAAATGTATGTATTAAAAAAATCGATTAAAATTTTTCTTAATTATTTCATAATTGTGTTTGTCTTTAATTAAAACTTAAATAATTTTCAAGAATTCGTAACAATATCAATTTTATTCTTTCACTATGACGCTTTTGAAAAAAAAATATGTAAATAAAAAGTATACCGTAAAATAATATACTTTTCCCATACGATACTTAAGTTTTGAGAGCCTCCGGACTGACCGACACCGGTTGGAGCCAGATCGGTGACGTCATCTCACAGCAGAGCAGTTTTTTGTTTTTGTTTTACAAGCTACACAACAAGCAACAATTATTTAAATTACTTTACACAAATTCAGACAAATTGAAAGTATTAATATCTCGATCTAGACGCTGTTTATCCAAATTTAGTACTTTTTTTCATACATTCATTTTATTAACATAAAAATCTACCAAGTGTTGATGAATCAGATTGCAGACAGCGCTTGTTTCTCAGGCTTTAATAAAAAATAGTGACATTTTAAGGAATTTGAATATATTATATGTATTAAAAATAGGAAAGATTTGAGTAATCGAGGTAATAACAATGTGTGAACATTCACAATTTTCATTTTATCCAAAATGAACAAAAATATGTCGTCGGCATAAAGTAAAAATAGAAATCAATATGTTAAAACAATTAACAATATTTTCGTGTTTAGTTGTTAATAAATGTTTAACAAAAGGACATTATTAAAATAGATTGTAAGTAATGAAGTTGAACAAATGAAGTTGAGCAAAACTATTGAATACATGGAAACTATGGAAATTGTTTTATTGATCTTTTTTGTTTTATTCCATTTTTCTATTAAAAACTTCAATATTACACTACTATTACTTTGTGTAAATGGTCATAAATTTTATATTAAATATGAAGTTCTGCTTAGTTTGGTTTTTTGCGAACAAAATGAAACGAAAAAAGAAACGAACAAAACAAACAAACGAAATGAAATTAGATAAAATGACATGAAATGAGATACGAGTATTACATAAAGTTTTGTCATGATTGCGATAATTTACACAAACATTTATTTACTATTATTTTAATAAGTGTAAATCTAATATTTGTTACGTTTACATAATGTTTATGTATAACATTTATATAATTATTAAATAACACACAGACACGAGTATGAATAAGAGCAGTCGTACAGTACAGGACCATATAATAAACACAAAACATTTAAAATCTCCTCAACACAGAGAGTACTTCACTATCCCAGCGTTCACAAGTACTTCATTAGTATTTCAATAAAATGCATTTTTATGGTAATAAATTTATACTTGATAGGATGAAGTTTTAAGTAAACTTAGTAATGAAGTAGAGTGCAATAGGGAATGTCGATCATAATGAATTATAATTTATAATATGAAGAGATTGCTCACGTCATAAGTATATACGAGAATATCGATAAATTCATATCAAAACAATATGTGTTTTAAATGTTAGATATAAATAGAGTACAGAGTAGAGTTGATTAGATCATGTAAAATTCGAATAAATAATTGATTTGTTTTTGTCGTTTATCATCGTTTCGTAAGCACAATTGGTATAACTGAATCAATGCGTTGGATTGTATAAAAAGCGACTGGGTCCGGTAGACGTTCTCAGGAGCTGAACACTATAAACTTGGTATCAGATTGTAGCTCTAACTATCAAGATCAACTGTTCAAACTATCAGAGACTAACTCAGATACACAAAAAATATTTAGCCGTTCAGGAGAAGCTTCAATAGAGATAAAAGACCTAAATATATCAAATATATAAGACAGACGTAGATATGTTACACTTTTAATTTTCATATAATACTTATTATATACCTATCGTAAAAACGAGTAAATACTAAAAAGAAAAGATGTTTTACTGATAGTCGTTTCATCATTCCGGATTATCTTCAGATATTAAAGTATTAAGCCAATATCTTATAGTACTGAAAATTCTTACTTTTTTTCTTAGCTTGTTCTCGTCTTCTTTCATAAGAATGTTTTTCATGCATTACATTCATTCATATTAAAAACAGCAATTTCAATAATATTTATTAAATTGGACTACAATTGAGAAATCTTTAAAAATAAAATATTTATTAAACTAATCTATTTTTATTAGTGATATATAAGTAACATCAATTTCAATGTTTTTTTTTCCTAGTTTATTTTATTTAGTAATTATAATTTACAAATTCAACATAGTATATTAGAGAATTAGCAAAAATATTTCCTTGCAGTACCCAAAGGGTAAGATGTTATCAAAAATCTATGTTTAAAATAAAAATAAAGTCATCAAGATGTCGTTAAGTATTTTACCTTTGCCAGTACATAAAGTAAAGCAAGCATACGACCATCGCTGAACGTCATAAAGGTTTAAAATACGGAGCTTATGATAGCATAGTGGACTACAACGCAACTTTAATGGAAATATTGAAATTTTTAAACAAGAAACGTTGCGTACAAAAAGCATCAGCACCTATAAATTTTGAATCATCCTACATATTAGTCAATTTATAGTTTAAGACTAGAAATATTTGCTCAGCAAAAAAACTTGCCAAACTATAGCAATAATTTTAAATTCCTTACAAATAAATTCAATACACATACTTATTATTAGTTACGCTATTTTTTATAAAATTATGAATTAAAAATAATATTTTCACTTATTGCCAGAAATACACAGACGTCTTCTGTATAAATTATACTTACTCGTGTCAAATTAATTCAAACTATGCCGCAAATATAATTTGTAAAGAAGTTATTACTTAAGCCACGAAGCGTATCTGAATAACTTTATTAAACCTCGTTCAGAAATAATAGTGATCTTAAATTGTCCGTGAATTTTATACTACCGCGTTGCTGCAATGCCGCATTGTGTACGCGTTTAAAGCAATTAATAGTTTTAAATTTGGTTAAATTTATACGGTCTTAATTACATTTTGAATATTTACAATTAATATAAGATGTATGCAATTGCATATTGGGGTACAAATTTCGATTAAGTATATATAATGTAATAAATTACCTTAAATATATATTATATTGTTAATATCTACGTTTGCTGACCAAACCCAATCCTACGTTAAAATTTTATTTCACAAATATATATATTTCAATATTTAACTTTTAAAGTATTAAGTGATACTTTTAGATATTCCAAATAAATAATCACAATTGCCTAAAATGTCACTTTACTAATCAAATTATATTTTACAGTTAAAATATTATTGTAACTATACATTATTTGTAACAAAATCTCCGAAATATTATTCCAAAGTATCAAATATCCAATATAAATTGATTATTTTTAAAAATGCAATCAGTATCAAAATATTCATAGTCTCAGAGCCGAGTTAGATTTCTTTTCAATTCCGAACTGTCTCCTATCTTTGAAACAAGAAAAATATGGTTGTCATGTTACGGTAAAAAATTTCATTTATTTAGATTTCAAATATTAAGTTGATTCTTCAAACAATTTAATTTTCATAAAGTTATTTAAAAATCTCTCTTCAATTACTATAATGTGAAATGTTTTTTTTTTTTTTGTAGAAATATTTTTTGAAAGTTAATTTTGTTTTTATTAATTTTTATTAGATTACATATGGTTTTTAAAACAGAAACAAAATATATAGATAGGAAGGTCTATTCCTTCAAGACTTATAGAATTGGATGTTTAAAAAAACACAGATTATGTTACGTTCTACGTTTATTTAATATTTTGACAGTAATTATCTCTAAGTAGTACATTAAGTTTATCTTCGTAACTCTTGCGATATAGCCATGGTTTTTTAACAATAGTCTGTAGCTGTTAGTTATTGCCGCCATTTTCACATTATTGTGAGACAAATGTAAAAGATTTGACACATTATTTATTGAAAAAAGTTATGAGGATAAGATTATTAACAGTGAGGAGGAATGGGACACTGGGTCTGCTTAGAATTTGTAAATTACTGAAATAAATAAGCGGGTATTCATTAAAAGGATAAACTGCCCAAGCAATTCGTAATAGCCAAGCTTTGCAATGCTAATGAAATAGACACGAGTCAAATATAAAGTCTTTTAAAATTCTGTTTTAGTTTCAGAAAAATACTCACGTTGAAAATGTTATCAAGAATAAAGCAGTTAAAAAGTTAGGTTAGATGCTTCAGAAAACGTGGAATGGAATGTGGGAATCTTATAAATTATCGGAATAGTGTAAAATATCGAACTTGTTATCACTGATGATCAGACGTGGATATAACTTCATTAAAAAGTCTTATTTGTAGGTCAGAAGATAGTTTTTAACATTTGATACTAGTAAAGAATAATGTTAGAAAAATGCTTAAAATTTAAAAAAAAAAAACTTTTTTTTTTTAAATAACGTTGAGATCTGATTTAATATTCTGTTATTTATTATATTCAAGAATAAGGGCATTAAAACATTTGGTGATTAAAAAGTAGAAGTAAAACGTAGTCTATAATCATTCTATTTATACGTGAAGCGAAAACCCCTTACCCCTAAATACAAGGGGTTGTTTTCGCTGACAGAGGAGTCTAAAATTTGGCACAGTGATGGTTTAAATAGAGAAGAGGTTCAGTATGCTTATATTTATTATATATTTACACACTTAGCTCTATTGTTTACTTTGACACGTTTAATATCACGTATATATGATTCTGATGTCAAGTAGTAGCAAAGAGTTGATTGTCTTCTAACGTTATAAAATTAAATTAAAAAAATAGATACACGCATAATGTTTGTTCAAACCATCAAAAACATTAAAACTTAAAATTACGGTCGGATTCCGGTCACTGGACGACCGCTTATATACAAATTAATTTAAATTAAATACCTGTAAAAGTCTAATATGAGGGAGTAGTTTGGAGTAATCCAGACATAAAATGAACGTATATAATAATCTAATCTAGATGTGAAGTACGGGTCACAAAACAAACACGTAACTTATAAAAATGTTTATGGGTCTGAAGCGTCATAATCCTGGCCATGTTGTTATCAGACTTTACTGCCTATGAAGCTTTTGTAAAGACCTTCATAATGTTGAAACATTATCTTTGTAAGTCAGATTAATAAACCATTTCTAGAAACAAATTTAAAGCTACGATTATTTGTTGTATACGTATGGTAAACTGAAACTTTCTTAATTCGAAATGTTCGAAATACAATACGAATTTGAATGTTTTTACCCATTTAAAATCTATTAAACAGTGTGAAAATCAAATCTTCAGTTAGGAATTTGTTAAGTTATATTGTTTTTTTACATAATAAGCTAGATTTATTTTAAAAAATAATTGTATTGAAGGCTTCTGACAGATTTAAGGTTAGGCTGATCAATAAGTTTGGATATATCCTATACTTTCATAAACCTTTAAAAATAGTCTCGTCAAGCCTTAAAGTTGTAGAACTAGTTCGAAACTCTCTGCTTTCGCAATATGTATGGAAAATTGCACTCATACGTGACCAGTGAAACGGTTTCTGTTCGTATATTTTTATAAGCCACGACGAGACAATTTTATGCGCAGTCTGCGAATTTTGTGATGCTTAAATGTGGGCTTTAAACGGAGTACGCTTTTACTAAGTGGGGCAGGGTAGGTGCTCTTAAAAGTATTTGTATGACGACGAATTAAATACAGGTACATTAACTGTATTTATTATCTGCTTTTCTCTAGTTTCTGCCTATAGTATATTTTTTATATCAGTTCAATCAGTACTTACTAACGTGATCTTTACCATTCTAAACGTGGAGTTCATAGACATTATACCTGTATTTAATCAAAAATGTTTAGAAATACTAATAGCTTTTTGAAGAACGCAACTCAAATAATATGCCTCATGTTATTATTTGATATTTCACTAATATGTGTAATTATAATAGCCATATAGCATTGTTTCAAGCTGTGCTATTTATAAAACATAGATTATTAAATTCCGTTAAATCTTCTCCGTCCCCAATATGATATGACAAGGAGAGGTTACGGTTGTGTTAGTTACATACTGTTTTAATATCCGTGAAGAAAATATAAAGACCTATGCATAATTAATATACTTATACAAATATTCATGAGCTCCTCAACTCCTCAGTGACGTCAAATGTTTAGACAGCGCTTAAATATGACCTTTTGTGATTTACATTTAAAATGTTGTTTTGTTTTTGTATTCCATTGAATGTTTCTAAGCTTTTGTTTAAGTGAGTGTTGTTTTTAACGGGCTCCGCTTTACTTTATGTTAGAATTTGTTACAAAATACTCCATTAACATATTAAAAATTGGATATTTTTCCTTATAATTCAGAAACATGATACCTTTGACATTATTATGTAAGCCAAATACAATTTTCTTTGAATAAAAATATTTTTAGAGAGATGTAGGTGTCGAGACCTACATACCATTTTACAGTCATTGCTACAAAGCATTGTAAATGATGAGTGTAATTTAATCCATAAACTGTGAATCCAAGCTAAGAGACTAAATGAATCATACATTATAAAACTTTATCAAATAACTACATTTGTATCTATTTCAAAAATATATTTGGAATTAGTGTAACGGTAATTGTATTGCTGTTGTATTTACTTGTTATTTTTTTTTGGTTCATTTATAATTTTGTATATGAAGTTACATTCAAATGAAATAAACAAATTAACACAAAATTAAATTTTATAAAAAAAAATAAAAGAAAGTTCAAATTTTATAGTAAACGTAAAAGGCAATCTCCAAATTGATTGTAATGCAATATAAAAGACGCGCTGAGTTTGAATCTCCGTTATCGTTGAGCTGATAACTGTTCAGTCGACGGAAATAAGTCGGAATGAGCTTTAGGTCGAGTTACGATGTACCTACTTCAGCCTTAATTATTTTTGTTTTCTTATCTATATGATTCAGTAGTATTGGTAAGAGTAGTTTACGTTTACTGACATAGAATGTGGTACACACTAAGAGCAATAAATAACTTTATTATTGAATTAACGGGATAATTTTAAATATTTACTAAAAAATATATATTTAAGGTTTGAACATTATTTAAACAATATACCTTTGTAGCTAACTGATATTTATTTTTAAATAAATTCGTGTCTTCGTGGGTATATATATTTAAATGAATGCCAAAGTTTTTTAAGTTTAGTTCTGTTATTTGTATTTCTGATATTCCTTTATAAATCAGTAACGATATTTTAATATAAACAAAAAATAATAATTAAATATTATTAAATGTTAAGTAAATATGATATTAATATTGTCAGTATATATTTAGTAACCGACAAAATCTTAGCAAGCAATTGTTTGATTAAATTCCTGCAATCTGGAACACGCTGTAAAATTGTACTCGAAGCAATCATATCCTACTATTGTTTTAAATTTAACATATATTTTTTCTCCAGAGTATTAAATTTTACTGCTATGAAATAATTTATAATAATAATTAATTAATAATTGTAAACAATTTCTTCAATTAATACACTTTAAATTATATACGAAATAATAAAAGAAATACGTTGAAAATATTCATCTATTTCATATGTTAGCCGTTGCAAACAGATATTTGTTTTTCAATGACAAACAAAATATGAATTTTAATATGAAAATATATATTTTTAAAACAAATAGTAGGGGTTGGATGAAAAAGCAATTTATCGACTTTCCGCCAAACTCGTCCAGAGATACTGTACTACGTCTATTATCTTAAGAAATTGAGAGATTAAAATCGCTCCAATGAGGGCTCAATTTTAATATTTTCAACGTTTAATATTAATTAAGGAAGAAGATTTAATATCTTATTATCTTTATTTTTGGTTTAAGCAAAATGTTTTACCTCTTTTTTTTACACAATTCGAGCTTTGCAATGCTATTTTTAATTAATTTAATAGATAAGCTGGACATTTGATCGATATTTTTTTGTGTATTACATTAATTTGATTTTGATTTGATTTTTTTGATTGATATCAGCTAAATGTTGTAAGCAACTTTTGCTATTTGTTGAAATAACAAAATGCTGGAGAGTAATACTTTTAATGTATGCTAGAGCTTCTGAAACTGTTATAAGATCCGTCCTCATAATAGTTATTTGTTCGTTTGTTTTAAGCAAAACGGATTCATTTTGACACAAAAACTGAAATATTCAAACGTGATATCCTTATACACTCGCAGTAAAGACTAAAATGTAATTGCAAAATTAAAACAAAATAACATGACAGAAGGTAATCTTAAAATATCAAATAAGAGTGGATTTGTAATCTCAGTTAAATGTGAAATTGTATTAAATTGAACAAACTCGCGATAAATAAGTCTCATTCCATAAATGTTCATTTCAAATCGCCGTTATATATTTAAAAATGTTTAGCGAATTAAAAACTTGAACTTGATTTTTGTTTATTAAGTTTATAAGTTTGTAATAATAACACTTATTATTGTACCGTAGGAAAACAAATTCGCTACCATCGTTGGTTAAGTGGAGGGTTGATAGTGAAATGAACATCTACCTAATTTACAGAGGAGTACTGAATGGGGCAATGTAGTGAGTGCTTCCATGTATATTCCATGGAAAGAGAGATCATTTTATTCTTGTATTTACAAATATAACAATTTAGTAACAGTATATGGTTAACGATCGTAAGTAATCTGAGCAAGCAATTTCTAGATTAAATTCCTCAAATCTCGGACATGTAATAAAGTTTAACTCAAAGCAATATTACAGTAGATAAAACTATTTTTAAAATATTGTATCTATACTACGGCACAAAATATTTAAGATCTATTTATAAAATAAAATTAATATTTTAAATATAATAACATCTGATATTAGAATAATTTAGAATTTGACAGACTGTTCTTGTTCCCGTAGGAAAATCAATAATAAAAAATTTAAATCCTTGTTTTCTTTTAGATGTCTTAGAGACGTGAGAGAGACTGTCTGTCTAACTCGGTCAGAACAAATACGCTATAGGTTTATACTGATTTTGCCCTATCTTATTTAAACAAGAATATCAAAACAAGAATTCATATTTTCGATTTCAATTCATAGATTACTCGTGGTTTAGTAATTATACCATTAGCACAAGCTACAATATAATTTGTACAAATTTCATTACTACGTTTACAAAATAATTTAGTAAGTAATTTTAAAAACTGATCTAAAAATAACATATTTATACCCTATGTGGGCGTATGTTCAAGTGCGTGTGTGTGTATGTGTGATGCAGGTTGATGAGGATGATGAGATTGGTTAAGGTCAAGTTCTTCACAAGTAGCTAATAAGTCACTTTTTGAGTATAACACAACTCCATCACTTTGGTTGATAAATTTTGTCACCTTGAATAGGTGTAGTTTTGTAAAATTAGTATATACCTATTGTATATAAGCAAGATAACCAACATTCAGTCAAGACAATACGATCACAGTCAATATTAACGCGGTATAAAAGTGTTTAAAGACTCAAAAAGTTGCAATTTATAGATCTAATGTTATGTGATAGTATTTTTAAGAAGTTATTTGGTTTTTGTATAATTTTATTAGTACCTTCGGGTGAGCAAGTATTAATTTTAGAATTTATAGAATCATAGAACATTGGTTTTGACGTTCACGTTTGATAAAGTAAATTTAATACATTTAGTCTTTTTCGATTTCTACGTGTTCGTAGTCAATGTGTTCGACAGACGTTCACAATATTCTCTTGTTTTATAAATTGATATTAAAATTTAAACGACTTGACAAAATAAATATTTTCCACCTATAACATTGTGGGTCCAGGAAATTTGGCACAACGAGCCCATTTACCCAAACCGATTCATTCTAGGACCTGCCAAATGTGTAACACTTACATTGATTACTGATCTACAGCAGCTATTCCTCTACAGTAGCAAGAAGGTGATCCAGATATGAGTTTTTGAATTTATTAATTTTTTTAATAATATATAATGTATATATAATATAGTTTATAAAAAATAGTTTCTGAGTTATTTTTTTGTTTTCTAAGAATATAGTCACTTTTATCGAGTGCGCCGAGTTAAGGCTTGTTTTGTTAGTTCTGATAAGAGCTTACCGTCGGACTTAATTGAGTAACCTTGAGGTATACTGGTGGATTAACGGTAATATAATATCTTATCAAAACTAACAAAACACTACGTATTCCTGTATGAAACGGAAACGTTTTTCGTAAACTTATTCTTGTACGAAATGCAAAACCGTTTTCGTTTACGTTTTCTTGAAGGAAACGGAAACGGTGTTCGTTTACGTTTTCTTAAAACAGAAACGAGTTTTTGTTTACGTTTTCTAAAAACGGAAACGGTTTTCGTTTACGTTTTCTAAAAACCGGAAACTGTTTTCCTTTACGCTTTCTAAAAACGGAAACGGTTTACGTTTTCTCAAAACGGAAACAAAAATATTTATTCGTTTACGTATTTTTGTACGAATACGTTTTTCATTAAAAAAAACAAATCTAAACTCGGTTCACCTAGTTGAATCCTTCTACGAGATCTAATAGCATCCATCCATCAAGGTGATTCAATAAAGTCCGACGGTAAGATCTTATCAGAAGTAACAAAATAAGCCTAAACTCGGAGCATCCTAGCTGTATACGTCTAGGAGATCCAATAGCATCCATCCACTAGTATACCTAAAGGTCACTCAATGAAATCCGACGGTAAGATCTTATCAAATCTAAACTAAACGCATCTGGCCTAGGCTTTTTCGTCTAGGAGATCAAGTTGCAGTCTTTTTTTGCACCGTCAAGTTACAAACAATACTAATATCATATCATAAAATACAACTTTACATAAAAAAATAATTATTAAATAATTTAAATAATTAAAAGTATAAATATATGAAAAACCAATAAATTCAAACTATCAAGATTGTTTCATGTAACCATTATTTCGCGACTATACATGCCTATGTGTGAGTGTTCAAGCTGTGTCAATGTAGTAATGTGATTTGCGACCTGTTTCGTAAACGCGTCCTTAAATGGATATCTTTAAATGATATCGTACTAGAAATAAAACAAAAAAAAACAACCGTTTAGGGACAAAGCTGTACTAGCAGTCTAATCTATATTTAGACTAACGAATAAAAGTCAGAACATAATATTATTATACAAAAGCCACAAAGGTCAAAAGCAAACATACATTGAATTCTAACAAAAATATTGACACTTAAATATTATAGTAATTTAGAGAATTGAAGAAGAAACCATGATAAGTGACAATTTTACAAATTATTTTATATGTAGATAATATAATTTATAAGCAACAATGTTCTTTTTTCTCTTTGCTTTATCTTGAAATAAAATTATTTTCTTAAAAAGACCATATTTAAGAAGCCTTAACGACTCCCAAAATATAAGGTATTGTATAATATGCCTCAAGGCAATATTAAATTGGGTGTGATTCAATATCAAAGAAACGCTGATATCGAATCTCAGTTATCTTTGATATAACTGTGTCAAGTCGACAGAAATAAGTCGGAATTTATATTGCGTGATTGTACTTGAATTTGTTTATCTAAATATAATTACAAAATGAAATCCATGTTTATTAAATCAATCTAACAACAACATTCATGAATTATATTTCGAATCAAAATACATAAGTTGTTATGTATAAAATAAATAGTCAACGGATACGATTATTCGCTCTTACTTACTAACTCCTACATTAGTAGTTAGTAACGGTACCATTTATAACATATTACTCCTGTATACATTTTCAAAATAAATTTAATAAAGTGTACACATATTCATATAAGAATTTTTTTGAGTAAAAAAATATTTTATTTTGAATCATTATATTGGAGTTGTGCATATATTTTTTTTATTTTAGAAAAAAAAAACGAGAGATCATAAGGCAGGGTATAAAAAAATAGTCAAAGTTAAAATGTATTCTTTAATAAAATAGGTTATTGTCCATATAAATTCAATTTTTTCTAGGTGCCTTCTAAGCAAAGTTATATTCTAACATAAATCAACATTCAAATAATAATGTTTTTATTTCTTCTTACTGCCTTTCAATAATTTTAGCACGAGCGTCTAAAACCAAACCAAATAAATAGATTTGCTCTGAGATGACGTAACGGCTATGGCTCCAACCGGTATCAATCGGATGATTGGTTCACGAAAGCTATTTCTGGTATTGTACATATATATTATCTATCTATCTATTCTATTTACACTTGTAATTTCTCCAAAAGCATCATTATAATGGAAACAAAACAAAAGAAACTACTCAATATTGATATCTTTTACTGATTCTCGCAAATTAAAATCTAGATTCAACACGATTGAATCTAAAAAATATCAACGCACAAGAACACCTATAACTATCGGAAAATGTTATATTTTCTTCATATATACATCCAGGTATTTATGTAAAAGTTCGGACTCGTGCACTAAAAATAAACAAAGTCTTTTTCGGTATCAATGACCCATATTAATTGACCACTGCTTCACTGCGTCACTTAAAATTAACGGATAGTTAATTTGAACATGTTTTTATTTACAGAAAAGAAATATATTTACTATTTTCTTAAAAAGGTTAGTATATAATTTGTTATAATATATAATTTGGTTAGGTAGGGAGAGGACCGTATACAGTGAAGATTAGCGTTAATGAGCATATTAAAAGCCCTCTTAAACCTACACCTGGGTCCCTAGTCCCTGTTTGCACTCCTCTCCCTGCGACGCGATGGGCCCGGCACCCGCACGGTGAATCCATAGCATGCTAAGAAAATTCGTCTCTTAAATACTTAGTAAAAGTAGAAATCTAATTTTCTAGTTTGTTATCTCGATTTCGAACATCGGTTTATTCATTAATAAATTTTATTGACATAAAAAGATAGCACATGACGATGAATCAGATAAGCAGCGCTATTTCGTTGAGCTTTAAAAAATATTTAGCGACATTTTTGAAAATGAACAGTAATAAATGCAATAAAAAGAAAGAAAGGAAAGATTTGATCAATAAAGGGAATAACAATGTGTAAATATTCACACATCTATCCTGAAAAAACAAAAATGTTTCTTCGACATACAGTAGAAACATAAATCAATATTCGGGAACTAAACCTTTGGCAATATTTTCGTGCCAAATTTAACAAAAGGACACTAAAGTTGAAATAATTTGTAAATAATATTTGAAATTGTGCGAAGCTATTGAATACTTTAAACTTTACTTTTTGGAAAATATTTTATAACATTTTACTCATAATTTAAAAATTCAATATTAAACTGCACTTACTTTATATAAATGGTCATAATCCTTTATATCAAATACGAAATTCTGTTAAGCTATGTTTTTACGATTCATAAAATAAACAATTTTACTATTGTCATAAGGAAACGAGATAAGGTCCTATAAATGATTTTAACTAAATTTTTGTCACAATTTAGATAATTTACAGATATGTGTTTATTAACTATTATTTTAATTGCTATATATAGAATATTGTTTAAGTTTACATAATGTTTATGTGTAACATTTATATAATTATTAAATAATATACAGACACGAGTATGAATAAGAACAGTCGTACAGTACAGAACCATATAATAAACACAAAACATTTAAAATCTCCTCAACACAGAGAGTACTTCACTATCCCAGCGTTCACAAGTACTTCATTAGTATTTCAATGAAATGCATTTTTATGGTAATATATTTATACTTGATAGGATAGGACTTTAAATAAACTTAGAACCGTTAAAAACTGCTAAAAATTTTTGAACAATTAAATCCTGTACAAATAAGTTCAACACAACAATTTTTTTATTATATACTAAATATTTTTATATTAGTGTAAAAGTAAAATAATATTTTCTCTTGTAGTCACAGAAGTCTTCTGTCGAATTAAACTTACTCATCTCATATTAATACAAATTATCAACAACTTAACAACTTGATTAAAGCTCGTTCAGATATCATAGTGAATTAAAATTGTCCGTGACCTTTTTACTATCGTGTTGCTGCATAGCGCATTATGTACGTGTTTAAAACCAATTAATTGTTGCGTTATGTTTTTGTTCAATTTATTTGGACTGTAATACATTTTCAATATTTGCAATTTAATGAGTTAATTGTATGCAATTGCTCATTGTGGTATAAATACTCCTAAGCCGTATAATGACCAAATTTTATAAAAAAAAATATTTTATTAAAACTATATTCTCTCCATATTAAGTGCTTTTGAAATTTAAGTAATATGTTTTAGATATTGCCAATAAATCCAATCCAATGATAATTGTATGTAAATAAATGTTTGTATAAATATATATACATTATGTTTGTAACAAAATTGACAAAACAGTATTTCACAGTATCAAATATCCAATATAAATCGATTATTTCAAAATGCAATCAGTATCAAAATATTCATAGTCTCAGAGCCGAGTTAGATTTCTTTTCAATTCCGAACTGTCATCTCCTATCTCTGAAACAAAGAAATTGTGATTGTCATGTTATGGATAAGAATTTCATTTATTTAGATTTCAAATATTAAGTTGATTTTTCAAACAATATTAACTTTCACACAGTTAATTAAAAATCTCTCTTAAATTACTATAATGTGAAATGATTTTTTTTTGTATTATTAATTTTTGCATACTTTTCGTTGTTTTGTCTGTCTTATCATTAAATAAAATTTAATGTATATTGAAATAGATACAAAAAATATAAGAAATAGGTAGACCTGTCCATATCAAGATTTTCAATCAAAACAGTTTATTTTTAGACTTTTAGAAATGGATACTTAAAGGAACACAGATTATTTGTTTCGTTGTACGTATATTTTATACATTTTATAGTAGAGCTCTTAAAGTAATACTTTCACTTCGTAGTCGTAATTCTTGTGTGATAGGCATGTTTCTCTAATTAGCTATACTCAGCGCCACCAGGGGAATACCTTCGTCTGTCGGTAAGAAGACCAATAGGAAAATTTACATAAGTTGTGAGAATAATGTAATTTAAAGTAATATTGTGAGATAAACGAAGAAAAAAGTTTGTTTGAATACTAGTGAAATATATATCCAGGTATGCATTACATTAAAGATAAATTTCCCAAACAATATGTACTTACTAATCAAGCTTTGCAAAGCTAATGAAACAGACACGAGTCAAATATATAACCCTTTTTAAAATTCTGTTTAACTTTCAGTAAAACAGTAATTTTTAAAATGTTATTAATAATAAAGCAGTTAAAAAGTTGGGTTATTTCAAAAAATGTTAAAGGTGAGCGTATCTCATAGAAAAGTTCAAGATATCGAACTTGGTATTACTGTTGATGAACTGCTAGATAATGTTTTATCAGACTCGGATATTAGTTCATTAAAAAGTCTTATTTTAGGTCAGAAGATAGTTTTTAGGATGCACGTGATAAAACAGGAATTATTTTTATTGGATTTATCTTCAAATGCAAATTTGTGTAGACAAATTTGTCTATACAGTTACCAAATGTTCCAAATGTTATAAATTTGGAAAACTTGGTACAGTGACAGTCAAATATAGTAAAATGTCCAAACTGTTCTGAGTCTCACGATAACAGCATTTTAACTTTATTGCTTCAACTGTAACGCTCATACTGTAATCTCTTTTATTAAGATCTTGTTTCGTTTATTTAAAAAAAAAGACCAGCTAGAGTCAAAATTTAATAATTTGTACCAAAAGGTCCAAATTTGGAAAACAATATAAGGATACAGATAATAATAACCTGGGCGTCAAATCTACAAGCCAGTTTACACAAATTGAGAAAATAAGAATATATGAAAATAATTTACTTGAGATGAAAATACTAGAAAATAGTCGTAGTTAAAAACTAGTCAAATATTAGAAAGAACCAAAAAGCGAACACACGGATTTTAAATTACAAATCCAAAATGTCTATTCGGAACAAGAAAAGAAGCATGCATTTTCCATATTGACATTCTTTAAATTAAAAATAACAAAGAATGAACAATTTAACGACACGTGAAGGATTCCAAACTATCACCGGACAGTTTCCCAAAGTTTGCGGGTTCGAAATTTACTCTTTTAGATTATACTTGCATTTTTAATTTATTTAAAAGTGCACATACGTGTTACCTTAAAAAAGGTATATAAATGCATTAAATTTGTCTGGGATTTATCAAAATAACTTTGACTTATCAAGTGTTAGTTCTAAGTACGCCAACAATATTACCTGCATAATGATTATGAAAAAATAAAAAGATTCTGAACCAACGACAGTCAAGTATTACTTAAAAATTTCTCCCTGCTTAGAGAATGCAACGTCTACTCTATTCGAGCACTTTTCTCTAACTTAAGTGTACTTATTGTGATCGTTTTACACTTATCTGATAAAAGACTCTCATATTTTTTGCAGGTTCACTTTATAAAACGTATTTATAAATTTTAATCACGTTTTTTGTCATACTGGCTACGTTTTCTATCGCTCCTGAGACCAATGTTTGTTTTTTTTATACCACACTGATCACGTTTTCCTAAAATGAGAGTGAATGCAATTAAATACTTATGAAAAAATATTATGACGTAGTTGCAGTTTTGGGTAGTGCAAATATAAAACTAAAGTATATAAGAAGTTAGTATCAAGATATGAAATATGGGTCACAAAACATACACGTAGCATATAAAAATGTTTATGGGTCTGGAGCGTCATAATCCCGACTACGTTGTTATCTGAATAAACTGCGGATGGAACTTTTGTAAAAACCTGTATAATGTTAAAACATTCGCTTTTCAAGACAAGTTAATAGACCATTTCTAGAAAAATGCAAATTTAAGGCTACGATTTCCTTTTTAATGCGTGTTTAACATCAGTTTACATAAAAAACAAACAAAACGGGTACTACTCAACCTACTTTGTTTAAACAAAAAAAAAATGTAAGCAAAGATTCTGACAGGTTTTAAATAAAGATAAAAATAAGCTTTTATATTGCCTATATAAACTTTTTATAAGAGTCTCTTCAAGCCTTAAAATTGTAGGACTAGTTCGAAACTTTCTGCTTTCGCAATATGTACGGAAAATTGCACTCATACGTGACCGTTGAAACGCTTTCTGTTCGTATATTTTTATAAGCCACGACGAGACAATTTGATGCACACTCTGCGAATTTTGTGATGAAATGTAGGCTTTTTTACCTGAGTATATACTTTTCTTAAAGAGGAGAGGAAAGTGCTCTTAAATTTAAATGAACAACGTTGGATTGACAATATTAAATTCATTATAATATCTTTTGTATGGAATGTCTGATTTTAATAATTTCAAAAGTATTTTGCAGTAATTGAAACGGATCTTAATAAAATATTATTTAAATATCATTAAATAGGATAAAAATTAATACAGAGGTATGAATAATACGTTTTGATTATTATCGGTACATTTATCAACTTTTAAAAGGTAAAAAAGTAGTTATAATGGCGTAACTACAGTAGTTAGACATATAGTATTACGGACTTTATTGTAGATACGTTCTATAATGCCGTAATACATTATACATTACATTTACATTTACATTTATACATTACATATACATTTTTTGTTTTTAATACTTTTTTAAATATTTTTTCATACCTTGGTTTATATTATTATATTTTTATTAGGGATCCCTATATTTTTTGAAAATGTAATATAGTATATGTCGCTTAGTGAAAATGTAGCTTGCATATTTTGAAATCAGTCCAGTAGTTTTTAGGTAAAAACAATACAAACACACAAAAAAAAAACAAATTAAAATGTTACCTCTTTATAATATTAGTATAAGCTCATTTATATGCTTGCCAATCTAAACGGAGCATTCATATAAATGATATATTTAATAAAAAAATTAACAATAACAGTTTATTCCAAGCAAAATATAAATAACGTCTGGCAATGAAATATATGTAATTATAACAAATACAAGCCATTTAGTTTGTTTTAATTAATATCTGTGGTGATAACTATTAGGCTTCTTTCGAAAAGGCCAGAGGTCGCAGTTTCGAATCCTTGTCCGTATCGGTTTATTTTTCATTTTATATTTATTAAAACTTAATTATTTTTGATTTCTTGTCCATATAATTTAATAAAATGGTAAGCCTAGTTTACGCTGAACGACATACAATAAGAAATTAAAAAAAAATGTTATTGTAATTCATGAGACATTCGTAAATATTTACCGAACTAGAAAAAAAAACCTATAACTGATTTTCAGCTTTAATAACTAGTTTTGTGTCTTCTTCGAGAACATGTATCCTAAAATGTATAATTTGGAAATTTATTGTTAAGTCAGAAGGGGTATTTAATATAGACATAAAATAAGAATTTCATATTTTTAAATGTAAAATATGAAAGTAATATTGTGTGTATTTATTTAACAACCGTTATGATATTAGCAAGCAATGGCTTGATTAAATTCCTGCAATCTGGAACACGCTGTAAAATTGTGCTCGAAGCAATCATATCCTACTATTGTTTTAAATTTAACATATATTTTTTCTCAAAAGTATGAGATTTACTGCTAAAAAAAAATATTTATAATTTAAAATTATTTACAATCTCAACGATGAATATACTATAAAGGATATATGATATAGTAAAAACGAAAATATTAATATATTTTATATGTTAGCCAGTGCTAGAATGATATAAGATTTATAATGACATACACTGTGTTAGTTGAAATATGAAAAATAACGTTTTAAAAACAAATGGTAGGGGTTGTATGAAAAAGCAATTTATCGACTTTCCGCCGAACTCATCAGGATATACTATACAACGTCCATTATCTTAAGAAATTGAGAGATTAAAATCGCTCCAATTAAAGTTTAGCATTAATATTTTCAACATTTCTTATTAATTAAGGAATAAGATATTTTTCGTTTAAGCAAAACTTTACGTTACGTATTCTAAGATTACATTTTTCTTTTATACATGCTTTATAATGTTATTACGGATACGATGATAATTTATGAGGGATAAGTATGGAGAGTTACAATAAACCTAAATGATACAATATAAGTATTGAAACTCTTGAGAGAACATGGCCAGGGATAGGAGAATGGGCTTTGGATGATGAATACATCTTATGTGACGGTATTCATCGAAAAAGGATGACGGCGTGTTAATAGGACAGGATTTACTATGGTAAAGAATGTGTTATATCAATTGATAAAATATTTATTAATATGTTATCTTTTTTGTTTTGTAATTATAGACTATTTATGATAAATTTGAGTAGTATAGTTCAATTTGTTAATACATATTTAAGTATTATTCATAAATGCTTATGAATTTACATTAGTAGATAAATATGAATCGCCTGTATTTATTTTAATTAGGCATAAAATTTTTAAATCCTTGTAATGTAGTAAGTATATTTATATTTCAACCCCTCCTATTTTTATTTATATATCGTTCTCTGTCTTTTTTTATCTCTGTTTTGATTATCTTTACAATCTTTTTTAATTATTACCTATTATGGGACATTTATCCGCTTATCTTATGTCATCACACATGACATCCTCATCATATTCATAATTGTCAATTAAATTTGCATTTATCAACCCCCAAAAATACAATATATATATATATATATATATATATATATATATATATATATATATAACTAGATTAGCGCCTGTGCAGAAACACTTCATTAACAGACCTAAAACTTTCTTTAAAAGCAAGAACAGGGGTCTGTGTCTATAGTTAATGCTCATTTTGCTAATTTATTAGCTTTCACATTTTATCTAGAGTGATATGAGAAGAGATTCTCTATTTAGACGTGTGTTTATAATGAAAATTAAATAAATCTAAGCCAATCAAAATAAGTAATAGTTAAGCTTTTTATTACATTAATACTATACTAGTTCTTAGATAGTTATTATGCATGGTTTAAATAAGTTATTAACAATTATGAATAGTTGTAATTTTAATTATTATTTTATAACAATAAATTGAAAAATATTAAAGGGGGGTATACGACCACTTTAATATTTTTGATTTGATATTATTTAAATATGACAGAGAACTACTATATGGGTTTATGCAGTGCTCTCCATATTTTTTTAATTTTTAACTACCCACTAACACAACACTTTGGTAACAATTTATTTTTTACGACCGTTATTAATGTGAGCAAGCAATTTCTAAATTAAATTCTTAAAATTTCGAAAATGTAATAAAATTGAGCTTGAAGCAATATTACAGTAGATACTACTATTTATAAATATTTTTTTGTAACACAGCATAAAACATTTATCATCCCTTTATAAAAGACATATAAATATTCTTTTCCTCTTAAATGCTGAAAAATATTAACGTCAAATATTAGAATAATTTAGGATTTGACAGAAAGCCTTTGTAGGACTATAAATGACTAAAAAACTAGAATAATAGTTATAAAATCTTAGACCTTCCTTTTCGTGCTTTTAAATGTAAAATTAAAAGTATTCTGTTAAAAAAAGCTTATTATAGCATACAGGAGTTTTTGGTTGATCGTATTTCGGTCAACTAAAAGGTTAGGTTGTGGAGCTTTGCTTGTTGACTCATTTGCGGGATATTCTAATGTATACATCAAACATTGTTAAATTGTTTTTAAAAGAGCAACTATTGAGTTTCTGGCCAGCTCTTCTCAGCAGAGCCGCATTCCGAGCTGGTGGTAGCTTACTCACGGACTGACATACTGACATTTTTTTTTTATGTAATGTAATGTAATTGACGATTTAAAAGTGCATTTAATAAAGATGAATAAAGATATTTTTAATTTTGATTTGTTTTTTTTGTCTGAGATACAAAATATACAAGACCACCCGAAATTTTTGCTTGTATAACGTAAAAACGTCACGTAATTATCAAATAGATAGTACGGGTCAAATTAAATTAATCTCTTTCCAAATCAAATTTCTGTCGAATTCATCCGAAACCACTGACTTTACACTGATTTTGCCGTGACTAATGAGAAAAAAATGATTCAGATTTTTTAGTCACATTTTCTTATAACCCACTTCATTGTATACTTTTGCCCATACCACAATATAGCCGATTACTCGTGATTCAGTAATAACAATATTAGCGGAATATAATTACAATCCTGGCAACAAAAATGTCAGTAAAATTTTTATTTATTTATTTTATATTTACATTTTGAACAAGTGTTTATGAATCATAAAACCATTCATTTAAAAAAAGAAGACCAACTACCGGCCATTGCCTTATAAATTACGTGACCGTGGTATAGTAGCAAGAATGCTATAATTATCCCCTTATTTATTTATTTTTATACACAACCATAATAACCGCGGACAAAATATGCCTATAAAAATCTCGTAAAATTTTACTAAAATATATATACTTTTTAAACTTACGAAAAAAATGTTGGGTTTATTTATAAATAAGTAAGTTAAGATCTCAAATGAAAGAACAATCAAGATATTCTTGAGGAATTTTTAAAATCTTTATTTTCAAGTTACTTATTTACAAATATAATTAAATAGTTCAACGCAGGAACTACAATTGATTATACATGAAAAAAGATTGTGGGAATTCCCGATTTCCACCTTTACCTCTTTAGGTGAGTCGCTTATAAATACATTCACAAAGTCGCACAAACTTGATTTTATCATAAATATGGCTTTTTTATTAAATAACGAGTAAAGATAATTATTTGTTTTTATTCCTTGTATATATGATATGCATTTCAAAGTGCCCGATTAAATTATAAGTATTTTTATACTGAATATACGAATATATTTTGGATCAGGGGCCGTAAATCTATAAATCTGCTTGAATATAATTTTATAATTTATCAATGAATAAAATGTTTTTCTAAGTATTATAACTTTAGCGGCGTCTTCATTTGTGTTAATTAAATTTTCTTCTTCTGAGGTCAGCTCTTTAAAAATGTTCAATGCATTTAAATAATTAAATTGATAATTTAAAATTTTAAATAAGCTTTCTCGTATGTCAAACAGAATTCCTAAACGATCTCGAGAAGATGGTGGGTGATGTAGAGTAAAAATAAAATGATTTTATAAATTTTTATCTATTTTTGTGGTAAAAAAAAAAAGAATCTTGTAAATTACTTGTAAGAATAAAAAATGTCTTTTGTTTGAATTTTTCGATAGCCGGAATTTATATAATTTTATTTAATATAAGATCAAATATGTTTGACAGATATATTCAATATTCACTGCGTTTATGATCATTATTAAAATACAAGCAAATAATTATACAAACATTTAGGGTCAAAACTGTTTACGTAACCCATATTATATAAAAGTCAATAATATACCTAGAATCCGATTGTATATATTATTTGAAATTATTATAGTGATTTAGAAAATTCAAGACCAAAAGATGATAATTTAAATTTTTAAAATTAAATTAAATCTATATAGCTAAAATTACATTATATCTATATATATATTTCTTGATTTTACTTAAAAAACATTGTTTTCTTAAAAGATAATGTGTAGAAACCTTCACTGCTCCCGAAATATAAGACGTTATATAATATGGCTTAAGGCAATCCTAAATTGGGTGTGATTCAATATCAAAAAAAACGCTGAGATCGAAGTTCAATTGTCTTTGATATAACTATGTCGAGTTGACGGAAATAAGTTTGAATGAACTTTATATTGCATAAGTTATACCTGAGTTTATTGTTCTCCTAAATACAATTATTTATATTGAAACCCATCTTTATTAAACAATGAAAGAAGTCAGTTAATTAAATAATTTGTTTGATAAGGTAAATAAGTTATTGTAAAAACTGAATACATTCTAAACGGAATCATACATCAAGACTATTCTAAATAAAAAAAATTATGTTACAATCTTCGTAAGGTATTTACTTCGTAAGGTATAAGGGATTTTGACTCTATTAACACTTATGTCCTTTATACCCTTTGATTTCGCACTGGAAAATAAATCAATAATTACTGAGTAAATACCATTTACCCAAAATCAACATTACCTGATGAAATTATACTAACTTAAAATTTTAAGAATTATTTTTACGTAAGGAAAACAAAAAAGAAGTCATAATATTCAATATATTTATTACTTTATTAATACCACTTACCATTTCAAAATTTATTATTGTTATTTCTATAATTTTGAATCATTTAAGCTGCATTATATTAAATGATTCAAAATTATAGAAATTTATGAAGATTTAAGCTTAATTATGGTTTTCTCACTCTCAATCTTTTCATAAAACGAAAATAAATTGTTATGAGCAAAAAATGTCCGGAATCTAAATTCATACATATTTTATTACCTTAAACTAAAAACAAACTTATAAGTACTATTATTTTTATTTGGGACTAGTTGATATAACTTATTTGATACCTTCAAAAAACAGAAGAACTCTATAAACTAGTTGCAATGCTAGATTTGTTACTTTAGAAATATTTAGAATATGATAATCCAAAGGTAGGTTGCCAGGATTTGTTTGGGATGAAAGGAGACACAGACTTGGAGGCACCACCGCTGAAGTCCAGAGATGAGGTGCGGTCATTGAATAAGTTGAGTTTACCCAACGCAGAGTAGTCGGTCTTCTGCCACTGTGGCGTATGTGCCACGCCCAACGATGCTCCTACCTTCTTGCTGCAAGAAACATTACGAATATTTTATATGATTTTAAACTTCATAAAATATATTAAATGAAGCAGGTTGAATAAGGTTCGTATTTTAGATCGTTCAATATCAATATAATACTAGTTTTTACATTTTTGGTATTGGCTTTTTATACCAATGGCGAGAACAACATTGTAATTTTTTTGGGAGACAGAAGTAAGCTAACGATAATGGAAATGATGATATATTTTTTTTCCAAAATAAATAGTGTTTGCCGCTTGTAGTACTTACTCAAACATGTAGTCTACACCGCCTCCATAGGTGTTAAAATTAGGTATGACTGGATTATTGGGCAAGGTCCTTGTAGCGAAGGCGTTGGCATTGAAGTCATGTTTGCCTGTGTTTGCTAAATTTAATTTAGCGGCGGCACTAAGCTGATCTCCGAAATTTGGGATGTGTTTGCCTGTTAGGCTAAGACCATGTCCATTCCTGGAAAATATTTTAAATTGTTGGAAATTATTAGCAATGACCACTTATGTTTATAATATTATCAAGTCAATAAAGTATATTAATCCATATAACTTACACATTATCCAAAGCCAACCCGGCAGATCCGGCTCCAAAACCTCCACCAGATTTAACACTGTCTAAACTACCGATAGCGCTTAATATATTTTTATCATTGCCAGCTAGAGGCAATTTAGCCATTATGTTAGCAGTTCCATCAGGGTTATTATTAACTACACCGTGCACTTGACGACGTTCCCTCACATAGACTGGTTGTACCGATTCAAACGGTTGTTCTGAGTAAAAGTCGTCGAGATCATCGGCTATCACGTCTGCTCTATCTTCGACATATAGTATTGGTCGGTTGTATTTATTAGATATATACAAGCATTTCACACCAACCAGGAACACCGTAATCAAAGCAATTATTGCATTCATTTTTTTGGTTTCTGAGACAAATGTT
Source organism: Dircenna loreta (assembly GCA_963555665.1). NCBI lineage: Eukaryota > Metazoa > Arthropoda > Insecta > Lepidoptera > Nymphalidae > Dircenna > Dircenna loreta. Next base: position 10,654,759 of record OY743095.1, on the reverse strand, counting down.
TATGAGAGCGTCAGAAAGTGGAATGATTTAAAGCGAACAAATTTACTCTTATATATGGAACTGTATCTTGCGAGGAATTCCCCTTACACCATTTAAGATTTACTATTGGATGTGGCATATTAAATAAGGTTTTATTTAGTTAATTCTTCAGTAACGTAATTTTATTGCATGTAATTAATAATGTAACACATCATTTGTTATTTTGTACTTTAAATATAATAAATAAAATAATACATTGTCAGTAAATATTTATTAACAAATAAATATTAACAAATTTCTGTTTCAGGTTCTTCATAATTATTAACAAATAAATTGAATTTTCTTTGAGTTGTCTCTTCTAGTTTTTGAACTTCCTTTTACGAGCGAAAAGGTATCCTCGATAATAAATAATAAACAAGAAACTTGGTATTGGATTTATTATTGATTTCATATTCATATTAAAGTTAGACCACTTTTCTAGTGCATTTTAAAACAATATTTACATTTATCGTTGACTATAACAAATTGTAAAACTAAAAACCTTTCTATGTTTTAAGTAAAATCACCTAAAAAATTTCTTAGTACACTACAAACAAACTTTCTTAAATAATTTATTTATAGATGACTTTTGCAGCATCAACGTAAACTTTAATTACAATAAAATACCGGCTTAGTCGGGACCATCTTGCATATAATTTTAAAATGTTGTTTTATTGTAAGGTTATATAAGGCCACACAAAACCTGCCTTTTGTACATTATAGATCAAAGTTTACACATTTACAGCATATTTATTAAAAATATATTTGGTATTAAAATAATCTTAAAGGCCATTCAACATTAAAAACATTCAACACAAAAATATATAGCAAAGAAATATTAAAACCAATACGTGTTATAACATCACACTCTTAATGGTTTATTACAGTTTATACGAACAATTTTGTAAATTGTCGACTAAGTTAATATTTATATACTAATTCTTATAATAGTTTTCATATAGATTTTTGTGCTTTTTTGTATAATAATAATCCTATTTTTATACACGATGTGTGGTGTGACGTCACACACTGATTAGTTTTGGGAATGAAGGTCAAAGCCATTAATCGTTTGTGTCATGGCATTGAAATATTGATAATTATTATAATTACGTTCTATATTCATTAGCTTTATCGGGTAAGTATCGAATCCCAAGAAATCAACAGTTTAATTCTGGATATGGCACACTGATTTTAGATTTTAGTACTACCTACATAAAATGTTTATTTTTACTTGAAATTTAGAAAAAAAAAATAAAGAAGCTCAATATTTAAATACCTATTTTTATCGGAATAATGATAACATACACTTTTAAAAAAATATATTTTAAACCTTTATTTTAGTTTCAAAATATAATCCATTTAAAAAATGAAAAACAGTGTAAACTTGGAATTATTTAGTTCACAACAACTTAAAAGATTAGTGTTTCATTCATTTTAAAATATGGCTTCCTTTTTAAGACACATTAAGATGACACATGTAGTTATATAATAAGCAAAAACAATTGATTTAATATACCTAACAAGGAAAATAAAACGGTTTTTTATCCCATGCAGTAACAAGTTTATTCAAACGTAAAAATGTAACATATTCGTGGGTGGAGTCAATCCTTCTATTTTAAATTTGACTTGCAGTATTTGAGAATCTTGAAAACCTTTATTCGGAACAACCGTTCGTATAAATAAATACAACCCATACTCGTAAATGGTTGTCAAGTACACGGTGTAGTAAACAAGAATCTCGATAAAACAGCTAATATAATTGTCCCTAACTAACAATGATCAAATATAAATATTAAGTTTTGTGAGTAATCCTGACTTAGTTAAGACTGGTAGAAGCTTTCGAGTTGAATCAGCTGGCTTGGCATTTATCATGTGTATTTTTTGGATTTATATAGTTTGATAACTTAACAGTACTTTAATATAAATATCCTATAAATAAAAAATATTATATCTGTTTTCTTATTTATTGACTGTATCTTAAACCCCTTTACTAATAAACCATACCCGTCTGTTGCAGCAAGAAGGTCACACGACAGCTGCAGAAGACTGACGACTACTTCGCGACGAATAAACACAACCTGTTCTGCAACTACCCCTTATTTCTAAATATGGTCATAGGAGCCTCCAAGTCCATATCTAGCAGTCTTCCTTCGAATTATAATACTCTAAATATTTTTGAAATTGGGAGGAGTTAGCATATTAAACTTATCATTTTTACAACTCCAGAACATTGATTATTGTATTTGAATTCATCCATAATTATTCTTAGCCTTTACAAAATTATCAATACTGGTAAGATAGTAGAAAATCTAATTGAGTTACCGTATTTCTTCCAACTTCATTGAATCTAGCAGACTGGAGATACGACCATTTGTCATTTCAAAATTTATACAAATTAGTATAATTTAGTTTAATTGCAATTATAGCCCCAGGATATTTTTTTATATCGACTAGGTCAATTACGAATAGTATTAAATTTAATTAAACTTTTAAGTGTTGACATGCCAAATAAACGAATACGTAAATATACAGTCAGACGGAAATCTTATCAAGTACTAAACACGTAGCAGTAAGTTGTTTCCAAAAATATTGAATTTACATTTTTCCACTACTTTGTATAAATTGTTGATTTTTAATTTATATTACTTGTTTTGATGTATTGAGTGTGATAATACATGTACATTTTATCTAATTTTTTCCATCAAATCTATTTTTAACAAAACAATGTTTAATTAATGAACAATGCTTTTGGTTAAATAAATTATTGAATACATGAGTTAATGAGTTAATCTTATGATAAAATCGTTATTAAAATTATCAGTTGCAGATAAGTGTCTTGTAAGAGTCTTTCAGACGAGTAAGAAGCAATCATAATAAGTGTGCTCCACATCGGGAAGAGTTCTTAGCTTCGGTAGACGTTGCATTCTGTAACAGGAAATATTACTTAAGTGATACCTGATAGCCGTTGTCGGCTCAGGAATCATTTTTATCTTGCAATCTAAATTATTTATGGGTTGACTATTTATTTAATGCATAAAGGAGACTTTAATTTATTTTTTTTAATAATTATTTTATTTTATTTTTAAAAGTCGATTATTTTTCAAAATGAATCATGCGTCTTTAGTACAAAAGTATACTTTATACACGTCAGCTACATCATTTACGATTTAATAATGGAATTTATCTGACGAAAATGACAATTATCGGATAATTTCTGAATAAAACTTAATATTTCGGATTATAAATAAATATTAACTTTAAGCTTCAATTTCAAAATCTAAAATATTTGTAATTACTTAGATATTAAGCACAAAAATATATTTTTATAAATTTCGATTGAGCATTAATTCAGTTCGGTCGTTAATGGATGTAACAACAAAATGTTCAAAAAATATTATTTTCGATCCCAGTTTCAATGATATAATATTTTATGTATATTTTATATGAAAAGGATGTCTTTGTTGGCAAAACCTTGATGGCTTTTGGTTAATTTTAGGTGCGTTGTGTGACGCAATAATGGAAGTCACGTCCGGTTACTGAAGTTTCATCGATGTGACCAATTGTTTCGAAGAGACTTAATGTTTGGACGAGCAGACTTTAATCCATAATACTCTTGAAACTTCCAGATACATTAGTTACTTATGGATGGTCTTATATATAATAATAATAATAAATGTATATTGTTCTAGACTTAATTTAGTTAAACCTCGAGCAAACATTAAATGTGTCAGCAATTTACGGTAATGCGAGTTAGACGTGCTGGTTCTGACGACAGAATAACCGAAACTACGAGATAAGGTATTGTATATCTTGACGGGCTTACCCTTAAAGAGTGAAAGGGAATTCCGTTACTCAGAAATATATATATGTCCTACGAATTAGCCTTAATTTGCTTCATTTGTCTTCTTGTGTAGGTTCGTACACTAAGGTTGATAAGGAAATTACTTAAGATAGACTTACATGGACAACATGGACTAATGTGAAATATAATAAAAAATAAATATTTTGTACTATTCTAGAAGATATAAATATGTAAAACACTAATCAAGAACTAAACTATTTTCCTAGATGTCCTGTTTCAAATATATTGCACTTGTTTTTATAGATTTTTTTTATGATTCCCCTAATAATTTTTAAAACTAAGAATGAGTTTTTTAGTTATGAGATGTTTGAAAAATATTCCGTAACGCAATGAACAATTACTTTATAATGAATGTTTTTTTTTTTATATTACGACAACATAATAGGGTCTCACATGTATTTATAGCCAAAGTCAGAAGCAAATTATTTTATTTCAAATAGGCACATATTGCACTTATAAAACGTCAAACTCTAGATACATGGTTCCTAAGTGTAGTTTTATGAAGAAGACCCGGCAAGAAATACTTTTAGCTAATATATTAAATTTGAATTATCCATAGTATAGACTATCTCAGTTTTAGTCCTAACTGATATATGAGAATAAATTAGAATTCAAATAAGACATAGTACAGAAAGTAAGACTGGAATAACCAACCACGCTGCTCTAACAAATTTTACAAATTTTACAACAAGTTTTACAAGAATTCTAAACATTCATAAGAATAGTCATCATAATATAATGCTTTAATTTAAAATCAAGAGCGTCAATAGACGATACCCTGAAACATTAATTACTACTTTGTCAACTAATTTGTATAAATGTCGTAAAATAAAAAATAAATGTAAATATTGAGCAGTCGTAAATAAATATTTAATTTTCAAGAGACAACGGATTAAGGCTATATTTTTTTTTTTAATTAAAACTTGAATGTGACTTTTTAAAATATAATATGTAGGTTTTTATTAAAATGTCTAACATTACTTTCATATTTTTGGTATTTTAATAAATTAAAAAATGAATATACAAGCGCTATAGGTACATTATCAATGAAATAATTAAGCTCTAAAATAGTGCTTTGTAATACTAGGAACCCATACAGAAGGATATATATTTATTTTTAAATATAAAATATGCTTTTTAAGTGTTTTTTTTATTTTTTGTATTTTTAAGGATTGTAGTTTAGTTTTTAGTGCCAAGGTGAGTGTAATAACGATTCCGTGGCGTTTTTTTAGCAAAAAACATAAAGCTGGCAGCGTCATCTAACCTGGCGGGTACTCCCACATGACTTTCTTGGCCTCGGGGTATAAAGGATTTTTTCCAAAAATAATGGTTTAAATACTTGAAGCTAAATTTGTAGTGCTAAGTATTATAAACGTTATTTCATGAGAATTCATTAAGAGAAACATAAGAAGGAAAATGTATATGTAATTTATATATATTATTTTATACTTAATCAGAGTTACTGATCAAAACAGACATTGCATTTCACACACTTCGTAATGCTATTCAATTTATTAAATTGTATCGATATATTGGATGAAACAGTCAGGTTATTGCTTTAAGTTTTTAGCTTATAATAAAATATTTATTGATTAAAAATAACATACCTATTGGTAGGTGAATTTATTTTAAACGCAAGTATCCTAAAAATTGAGAATCTGATTAAAATCAAAAGCCTTCTTAAAATACTTGTTGGCTTATATGGTATAGTTAGATCTAGACGAATTTAAGAAGTTTAAAGAACCGAAATGTACACTGACTGTAAATAGTCTAAAAGGAAACGGAGGAGTTTTGTACATTTAATTCAACCTAATGTTCTTTAAGCATTTAAAGAACTTGCATGAGTGGTCTTAAATTTTAATGAAATTGAACTCCTAGGAGTAGTGAGAGTGAATTTAGGTTCCAGGTAGTATTTAGGTGTAGGATTATAGTATATTTATATATATATATATATAATAGATACATTGCTATAATTTTCAATCTTCTTCCCGATTCAATCATCCCAACAATAACAAAGATAAACCGGACTTTATAAATTGTGAACGCTTAAGCTTGTGCAAGATATTACTATCAGCAAAGTAATGAAGTACTGTAGTATGATGTTATTAGATTTATCTAAAGCTAGTCTCTTGGTTATATCATATTATATTATAATAGAATTATTTTGATATGTTTGAAATTTTAAAGCTTAACTTTTATTTATGTAAAAAGTTTTAATTTGCAAATTAAATTATAATTGACTATGGTATTTTCACCAATAACTTGTATTTAAATAATTATTAGTTATTTACCTTACGTGTTGCTGATTTATGGATGCGGATACCATTTAGTTTTTACAAGCTATTAATATTATAGACTTTTTATGATTCATATCTATTGCGGTTCATTCATAGATATTATATTATTTTATCTTTAGTTTTCATACTTATGTTTTTCTACGTTCATTGAAGATCTATTTTTCGTTTTATTGATTTTACTTCAACTATAATGGAATAAAAATTTAAAAAAATTAGAACTTTTACTGAGGTCAGAAATCTGTTGAAAGTTTTACAACCTGCTTTATCAGAATTTTGATAAAGCAGGTTGTTGTGCTGTGCTGAGACTGTGCTAGCGGGGGCGGTCAGCGATCCTCAAAGTTCTTTTAATCAAAAACCTTTTAGACAATAACATCTGCTTAACATTGAAAACGACAAATTATGAAAAGCTTTAACATTTGTTTTGCCCGTTTTCGAATCACGAATTCATTAAGCGTTTATCTTGAGTTTATGACTTGTTTCATAGCCTATGTTGATAATTATAGAACACGAATCCAATATTTTAGGAAAATTGGTTGCGAAATACGATATCTATATGGTACATATACATCACAAAAGCATTTTCGCCCAGTTTCAAAGCAATTTAGCTGGCACGCTTCGCTCGCTCAGTCAATCAATCTCAATCTGCTTTAACACACTTAAAATCTACAGGCTTTTATTATGGTACTGGAAAATAAATTAAACTGTATTGGGTAGTTCTCATTTATTTTGAAACTTTTTTTAACAACATGTTTAAGATTTTCACAAATCATCAAAAAATATTAGTGATGAATAAACTATTTACAAATAATTGTGTACAGAATTGTAGGAATTATCTTAAAAAAGAATTTCTTTATTACTACATTACATAAATAATTTTCACAATAAACTATCGTGATAATTAAAAACTTCAGGGATGGGAAAAGAGAACATTTATTAAATCTTTTATTTTATAAATTACATTATTTTACTCGTAAATTTGTATTAGCTTTTAAAAAAATATACGCAGTCTGTTACAAAGGATTGTTTGGAAAGTACATATTACTTAATTTGTACTTTGTACCTTGAAAAGTTTTTTTAATACTTGTTTTGTAACTTATACTTCAAATAATAAACCTTATATAACCTTCTTTTATAATATATCATCATTTAATTCTTTCGTTATTACAATTAATATTCTGAGGACTAGCTCAAATGACCTTTTTCCTTAATGCCTTCAGAAAAACAGAAGGACTCTAGAGATACAATTATAGTATACTTTAAAAATATTTAGAGAATGATAATCCAAAGGTAGGTTGCCATGATTTGTTGGGGATGAAAGGAGACACAGACTTGGAGGCGCCGCCGCTGAAGTCCAGAGATGAGGTGCGGTCGTTGAACAGGTTAATTTTACCCAACGCAGAGTAGTCGGTCTTCTGCCACTGTGGCGTATGTGCCACGCCCAACGATGCTCCTACCTTCTTACTGCAATCAACATATGAATATTTAGTATGAGTTTATTATATTTATAAAATACAGTAAATAAAACAGTTATTTAAAGTTCAAATCCCTTTCCAACCAATATCGTAAGTAGATTTTTTACTTTAGTCTATAACTATAGTAAACTTTACTTTACGGTTGAATGGCAGGAACAAACATTCCATTACAGTTCAACTTTATAATTCCTTTGAGGTGCTAACAAAAAAAATACAGAATGAATATGATTTAAGTAACTATTAAATAAAAATTGTTTGCTTTGAACTTACTCGAACATATAATCTACACCGCCTCCATAGGTATTAAAATTAGGTATGACGGGATTGTTTGGCAGAGTCTTAGTGGCGAAAGCGTTGGCATTAAAGTCGTGTTTGTCTGTATTTGCTAAATTTAATTTTGCGGCCGCGGTAAGTTGATCTCCAAAATTCGGGATGTGCTTGCCCGTAAGGCTAAGACCATGGCCGTTCCTAAAACATTAAAAAAATCAATATAATTAGCTAATGGCTATTCATTTTTATAAGCCAAACAATGCAACATCAATAGGAAGCTAAAAAATGCTACAAGTATGGAAATTAAAATGACTTACACATTGTCCAATGCCAACCCAGCTGATCCAGCTCCAAAGCCTCCACCAGGCTTGACACCGTCAAGACCACCTATGGCACTTAATATATTTTTATCGTTTCCTGCTAGAGGTAATTTAGCCATAATATTAGATGTTCCATCGGGATTTGTATTAACAACACCGTGGACTTGACGACGCTCCCTTACATGGACTGGTTTTATGTATTCAAATGGTTGTATCGAATAAAAGTCTTCTAAGTCATCAAATGCTGTAGGTTTGATATATTCATGTTGAAGGTAAAAGCTGTTGGCTTCAACTAGGAACACGATAAGCAAAACGACTTTTCCAACCATGTTTTAGTTTGTCGACAATATGTTACGAGGCTGTTAAATTATAGAATGATCTTTGCTGAACAAATTTCGTCTTATATACGAAACTAAATCACTCGAGGAATTCCCCTAAGACCGTTGTCGTTTTCTTAATGGATATAGCTTATATCACTATAACGGTTTAAATAGTTTACTTATATATAGAATATTTAAAAAAATACACATTGTTTTTATACAGATGTATAAAAATTAATTTTTATATAAATATATCGTAACAATTAGCTACTTTTTTTATGTGTAACATATGTTTTAACAAAATGTGTATTTAATTTTTAGGCGTCGTAAAAAGAACAGAGAGAAGGTGTTCAAGTGTCCCCGCAGATATTATGGCCCCGGTGATATTTCTAGTTTAGAATCACGCCATCGAGCAAAACTTTTTGTAGCAGGTAGCATCAATGATAATCTAGATAGAGCTTTAAAAGAAAGTCACAGCACATGCGTATGTTATGGGAGTCAGTTTGAACTTACACTCGCAAAAAAACTAAGAACTTGCAAAATTTTTGACTTATAAGTAAATAAATAATAAAACTCATCATGTTTTTATGACACATGTTTTCCTTTTATTTTATAAAATACAAATTCCGGGGTCCACATTACCACATTCTCCTCTAAAAAAAGTAGGAAACGTATACATCTTTTTTATTGCATATAATTCGTTTTTAGACAGTTATATACAAATTAATTGAAATCATATTAAATGGTCTGTTCTAGTTTATCTATTTCTTTTTCTCGATGAGAAGGCATCCCAGATAAAAAATAATGGGCATCTCGTATTCATTTTATATTTTAACCTCATTAGAGTGAGTTAAACAACAATATTTGCATTTATTGTGAACTGGAACTAATTGTGTAACTAAATGTGTAAATAATTATTTTCTTAAATAGACAAAATATGTTCAGTCTGTGCCTTTGAATAATTTATACAATTTCTTTGTCTAACTTTGTGAAATCAGATCGCCTTGTAATATTAACCATACCTGGAATTATTTATTGATAAAGGATTGTTCCTGCGAAATTTATTTATAATATAATTCTTAAATACAACTGCTTCATTATGTTGATAGTCAATCCAATTATATTTTAAAATGGTTAATGAAAATCCTTATTAATAACTAACTATCTGTTGCTAGCGACTTCGTCAGTCCCACCAATAATAAACCATATAAATGTTATAAAATTCCATAAACTTAGATACATGTTCCAATATTATATAGATATGTTACATTGTTATTTGTACACATAGTCAATAGCTTGTTAGTAGCGATGGCTATAAGCTCTATACCCGATATTCAAGTTACTCTATGGCCAGGAGACATTGACAAACAAAACGCTTGCGCCCATCCAGTAGTTGTTACGTGAAAACCGTACAACAGACTGACGGACAACCACTTTAAAATCATTTTTTTTGCCTCTGTTTCTTGTATGAAGATCCCAAAGGATATTTTTGGATTGGATAGCCCGTTTATTAAAAAAGCTTATACCCTTATTAGAAAATGAAAAAATATATAGCAAAGTATTGAATATATATATTATAGTATCGTGTGATAATATAATATAGCCATTTATAATTTATCTGCAGCACAATTTGCTGTGTGACGTCACATTATGAGCCAGTCTTTTGTTTTGGCAATAAACAATCAAGGTCGGATCAATTAATCGCTTATACACATAGCATTCATAAGCGGGATTCCCGTCTTATCATTGCACTAAGAGAGGTCAGTCACTTAGTCTCATCGGGGAAGTATAAACTTCCAAGAAGACAAATGTAAAATTCTGGAAATGACGAACTAATTGAGGAAGTATATCATTATTAATTGTGTATAATTATTGAGATAATAATACATATAAGATAAAATTTTAATGTAATATATTATCAAACAAAATTTTTGGTTTATAATTGTTTTACTATCCCGTCGATTTCAACACGGATTGGAATGTTTGCCCGTATTGATTTATTTTTCACTCTACAATTATTTAAAATTTGAATAACCTTAGCTATAATCGTACATGTTCACTGATACTTTCAAACGTTAATGTCGGTTGCGGCGTTATTTCAATGTTAATCTATATACTCCAAAGTTATAAATTTATTAGTAGATTCGAAAAAAAGGCTTTTAGACGTCTCCACCGTCCCGATAAAGGCGAATATATATAGAATGCTAAATTCAACGGAGTGGATAGCGAAACGGTTGCTCAAATGGCAGAGCGACAGGACGGTTTCCGAAACGTCGCGAATTTGAATCCCTGTCGGTTTATTCTTCATTCTTTATTTATTTAAAATCAAAGTACTTAACGCAAAACATTTTAAATATTACTGTTATGTAAATTAAAAAAAACTGCATCCTATTTTTATCCACCATCTTAACATGACGCATCTAGTAAAAAAGCATGAAAAATGTCAGGGGAATTACTGTTTATTAGTTTTTAATAATTATTAAATAAATATAAATATATAGCAAAGATAGATTTAGTTACCGTCTCCTTGGTTGGAGTCAACAATTACTTATATAAGCAAGAATTCAACAGGCATAACCTATTTTAAGATCTTGAAGACTTATTCGGAAAAACCATTCGAAAATGTATATACAAGCAAAAAATACTAGTGTAGTACTTTATATTCTATTTTTTAGATAATCCACAAATATACAACTTAAAATATAAAATATTATTTGGAAAATCATGCATATATATGCAATATATATAATATATTCAAAATAAAACTTGTAAGATATTTAAAAGCAGTACAGCCATTTTCATTCCATTTCTTTTCTGCTTTTTTCAATCATCCCGACGATAGTGAGTAAAAGTCAGCACTTTTTATATTATGAAAACTTAAGTCAGTATTTAATCTTAGTATTAAAAGTCAGGCAAGATATTACTATTAGCAAAGTAATGAAGTGCTGTAGTATGATGTTATTAGATTTTATCTAAAGCTAGTGTCTGGGTTATATCATATTAAAATGTAACAGTTTATATATATATTAATAATTCATTACTACTTAATGAGAAAATAAACATGATCCTTAGAAGTTTTACCTGTAATAAATTTAGTTGTTTCTGCAATATTTTACTTACAATCAATATGCTCATGATAAAAAAAATTACATAATCATATTTTTTGTTAACTATATATTTCCATCTGTAACTAATATTAAAACTCTAAATTAATTAATCTTTTTATTGTAGATTAGTGATAATATGTTGAGTCTAAAAAGGTACTTTATAGTTCAATCTGTCGGTTAAAATTAGCTCTTGTACAGGGAGTTTAACTGATTTATTTATCTTATTGTAGAAATTGTATTATATAAACAATTTTCAAAAAAAAGGATAGTATGAAAAGTAGACTTATAAACCTAACTTACCTATATGATCGTCAATCTACTAGATTACATACAAAAATACATCAAAGTATCACAACCGAAAACCAATTGTCTTAAGTTAAAACTAAAAGTAATTTTACTGTATGTAAAAAAATTAACAACCCATTAAGTTAACCCACAGATGAAAAAAGTAATATTTGAAGAAAAGGTTAGTTTAGAAGGTACCATAGCCATTGACTACAGATTAGTATAAAAAGCAAAGGAACCTACTTAGATTATCTAACGCAAACTTTTTTTATGTGCATGCGCCAACGACAACTGCACTTTGACGAATCGTTGGAGAAGCGCAGCTTGAGACGTGACGTCCACAACTTATATTGAAATTAAGTAATATTGAATCTGCCCCCATCATCTGCAGCCTACCGTCTTTAATCTGGTGTGCTTCCACTTCCACATCCGCTCACACTACCTCAGAGTAGGACCATGCAAAGAAAATGCATAGGTCTATGAATCAATAATTTAATAACTTTCGCTACTGAAATATAATTTATGCATTCTAATTACGTCCTAGGCCTACCCTTTTTGTATATCACTCATCAAAGTTTAAATTCACAGTTTGGTATTGAAAAATATTTCAAATATCTTTATAGAATACAATTAATAATTTCCAGCTAGGAAATCAACATTTTGGCATCGACACGCAAACGAGTTCAATGAAGCAATGAAGTGGCAATACATTCACACTTAAAAAAGGTATCAATTTTAATTTACACCTTATAATATTGTTTTAATTTACTAATCTCCGGTACTAACAGCTAGATTTAAAATAACATTTTTGTATTTGAAAAAAAAAAAACTTGCTACTGGTGTATGATATGTATATTATATACATATCATAAACCAGTAGTCGAAAGCAAAAAAAAAATGAGAGCAGAGTAGCAGAGTATTTTTTTTTAATAAGAAGATCAAGAACGAACTATTTCTAAATTTCGAAATATATTATAATATCACATTACTAACAGCCCTTTATCATAACATTATATAATATAAACAAATTGTGTTAGTTAATTTATAATAGTACTAAAATTAACATTTATACATTTAATCTTACCATGCCTTTAAGCAAGACTTTTGTACTTCTTAGTAGTAATTGTTCTTCTTGTGGTATATTACTTTTGGCAGTTAATAAACAAGGTCAAATCAATTATTTTTCGTATGCGCAACACTGATAAGGGGATTTACAGCCAGAGAAGTCAAACTTCATAATAACGTTATTTCTCCAGTTAGTCTTATCGGGGAATTGTTTATTCCAAGAGAACAAGTAAGTAAATTATTCTGGAAAAAATAAACGAAATGTGCATGTAATTAAATAATAACATTGGTACTGACAAAGGAATGTAAATTAAAAATTAAAACAAAAATAAGTTTTTACTAAATATATAAAGTCAATATTAATGATTAATATTAATAACTTTAAAAAAATGAAAATTTTAGCCGTTTTAATATTCGGAACCCACTTATTCTTAAAATAAAATGTTAAAATATTTTAAGGATAAGGTTTTGTGTGAAGAAATATGGCGTCTTATTTATATTATTTTTACATGACGCATCTAGCATTGAAGCGCACATCTTAGGGGATTTACTTTAAGTTCCAGTTTTATATATAAGGAGGGAATTTTAATTTTAATATCATTATAAGCTTAACTCTGTAGTATCAAGTATCTTCAACAGTAAAAATGATTGCAAAGATTGCTTTTATAACCCTATTTCTGGCTGGAGCCAATTCCTTATATCTTAAACAAGAATACAATCGACCTTTAGCAATTGAGGATCTTGAAGACGTTTATTCGGAACAACCGATTGTATACCTTCAACCAGTCCATGTAAGGGAGCGTCGTCAAGTCCACGGTGTTGTTAATACAAATCCCGATGGAACATCTAATATTATGGCTAAATTACCTCTAGCAGGAAACGATAAAAATATATTAAGTGCCATAGGTGGTCTTGACGGTGTCAAGCCTGGTGGAAGTTTTGCAGCTGGATCAGCTGGGTTGGCATTAGACAATGTGTAAGGCATTTTAATTTGCATACTTGTTACATTTGTTGGCTCGTTAGTATTTTAAACATCAGTTAGCTAATAATAGTATTATTACATATTTTGATATCATTTTCCAGAAACGGCCATGGTCTGAGCTTAACAGGAAAGCACATCCCGAACTTTGGAGATCAGCTCACAGCCGCTGCCAAGTTAAATTTAGTTAACACAGACAAACATGACTTTAATGCCAATGCCTTCGCCACTAAGACTCTGCCAAATAATCCGGTCATACCTAATTTCAACACCTACGGAGGTGGTGTGGATTATATGTTCGAGTAAGTAAAAAAATAATACATCATTTCCACTACCACCAACTTTTTTTATGAAAAGCTGAAATTTTAACACTTTTTTAGAATATTCCAGCCAAATATATAAAAAAATAAACATTTTTAATAACAAGCCATCATCAAGTTAATTTGATCGGAATGGAATTTCAACTTTATCCCACTTTATTTATTGGCAAATTTTTTAAAACGTTTTACTTTAAAATAATAATCTATGTTTCTTGCAGTAAGAAGGTAGGAGCATCGTTGGGCGTGGCACATACGCCACAGTGGCAGAAGACCGACTACTCTGCGTTGGGTAAAATTAACCTGTTCAACGACCGCACCTCATCTCTGGACTTCAGCGGCGGCGCCTCTAAGTCTGTGTCTCCTTTCATCCCAAACAAATCCTGGCAACCTACCTTTGGATTATCATATTCTAAATATTTTTAAACCATAAGTAGTCCCAATAATAAATTAAATTATTATTTTTACTAGTCCTGAACATTATTTATTGTAATATTTCAGAGCCTTTCTATTGATCTTGCCGTATTATAGTCTATAATTAAATACCAGTAAAATTTAAAATAAAATGTTTTAAAATAAAATGTCTTTAATTATTATCATAAACTTAAAGTAAGTATACATTTAAGGGTCCGTGGTATGTTATTAATTATAAATAGTACTCACACAATTTAAACATAGTTTTTCTATCCAAATAAGGAATTACATGCCTTTTTATATTTTCATCGATTATACGAATTATTATAAATGAAAGCATAATGTTTTAATTTGAATGTTACAATTTTTAGAATGTATTTGTATCTGTGTATTTGTTTGACTATCTAAGGCATTAAAGCTCCCAAACGGATGATGTGGTTTGAGTGCAGTTTTTATATAAGCAGGCTGGTAGGTACGTCGAGATGAGTTTTAGCAAAATTTGGTGGAAATAAAAGCAAAAATAAAGATTATAATAAAGAAGAAATAAAGATATAAAGCTTTATAGAAACTATAGGATAAGACTTCATTTAGTAATGTTGGGGTTTTTTCTGATTCTTATATTTAAAAAATCAACATAACTTACAACTTTTTAATTAAATATTATATAACTTACAAATTCATAAAGATAGAATAAGATATGATTTATTAAAACGTTAATTGGATATTTGATCTTATTTTTGTAATATGCTGAATACAGAAAATATTTAAGATTTAATCTCAATTGGGACGATGTCAATCTCTCAATTTCTTAAGATAATAGACTTTGCTCGAGATTTAAAAAAGATAAATTGCTTCTATATTTTATCTTAGAATCGTTAGATGTTGTCTAAGACTTCGTTTTTATAGAAGAAAATAATATTTAAATGGCCGTTAGATATTAGAGAGATTAATTGAGAGGTAAAAAAAAAAAACCAAATTAGTTTACTTTTGCTATAATTTTGTAGAAACACTTATTATACTTTGCTGTTCTCTTTCAAAAGCCATTTGCTATTTCGTATCGTAATATTTTGTCAGCATATATCCTTCGTCCTGTTATAATGTTCCAGTCAAATGGTGAAGGTTTTCAAATGTTTGCAAAGACTCCGATGATATAAACTAATTTAAAACACATTTTTCTTTTTTATTATGTTACTAAAGCTACGCGATGTTTGCGTCGATTACAAAGGAACGTTTTGCTTTTGAAACTCCTGATTTAACCCGGGCATCAAACACCATTATCCGCGTAATTGCTATATTTTTTTGTAGGCACTTTTATACTCATTGTATTATAAAAAATATATACTCCTAGTCGTATTGTAATGCTATAGAAAGTAAAGCCTTTAACCTGCCAGTTCCTGAGCGTTCAAATGCAAGAATGTATTTTTCTAGTCTGAGAGACAGTTGCAGAGATGAGCGGCTTAAAACAAAAACAAACAGTTTAGCTTTATAATAATAACATAGATTAAGAACGAGTTATATTTTTATAGTTTGGAATCTTCTCATATAATTGTAATTTACATTATTTGTTGTAAATGTACATGTCGCTCCTTAAATACAAAAGCACCATAAATCAAAATATGCAAATTATGCGGCATTTGAAAAAATAATTTAGATTATATTATGATTTTTAAAGAAGTTATGAGTATTACGTAGATTTTGTTGCTGTCAAAAGATGCGTAATTACATAGCCCATTTTTCAATAAAGCAATCTTAACCATACCTTGAAATGACTCTCGAAAAAATGCAAATAAGTTAGTTTTATATATAGATTTTGACTTCGAGAACATTTAAATTTCAAAACTTAAACCACCATAATTAGGAAATTTTGAGAGTTATTTTCAGTTGTCAACCTCACAAAACGACAATTTCAGAAAATAATAGCACATACTAACTTTCTACATAATAAACTTGCTAAGGGAAAACATATAGTTAAATCGTATAAAGAGATTATCATTTACGTCTAAAACGAATATTAACTATATTTGTAGGTTAGAGTGATAAATTTAAGTTAAAAATAAAACAAACCTTTTAAGCTGTAAAATTAACTAAGATGCATAAAACTCTTAACAAAACAAACATAATAATTATGGTAAAAATAAGTACACTACTTAAAAATATAAAAAAGTACTGTACCTGTATCAAACAATTTACTTTCTCGTAAATAGTTAATAGGCAATAGGATTATAATGTATATATGTGGGTTAAAACGTAAATACTAAGTACAATTTAATTGTTTTTCATAGCTCTTTAATTGGTTCAATCCATAAAATTACTCAAAAACTACAAAAACTTTCAGATAAAACAACATTAAAAATAAAAATTACTTTTTAATGTAAAATAAAATCTTTTAAAAACTCACTTTCGAATACAAAGACATCATATTTTAATAAATAAATATGTTACTTTAGAATACATAAATAATTGAATAATTCTAATATTTTTTGTTGCAAAACTAACTTAATTCAAAATATTGTAGTATTGAATACAAACATAAAATAAAATATCTAATTTATAAATGCAAAATTAACCTATTTTGAAGTCTAGTACTATTGCATATAAAAATGGTGCAATGGTGCATGATCTGCAAAACGGATTTATTTTTGAATGTGACACTTTTGAATATATATTGAATATATAATGTCAACTGTCTTTTAGCAGTTCTTTGGACAAGTGACAATGTGAAACTCAGTCACAGAAACGGTATAAAACAAAACTAACTTATGTGCATTTACGGGTGTGTCTTATCATAAAACGACGGCTCTTTTAGCGAAAAATTAAAGTTTCATAGCTTAAGATGCATTTTAAGCAAACAAACCATTTACGATATTTTTTTGAAATATATGACTTTTGTATTTAAGGAGCGATGTATATTTATATATTTTGTATCAATGGTATGTTTATATATGTAATACGGAATCAATTTTAAAAATGTGATTTGATTTATTGTTAAGTTTTGTTTTCAAGGGGATTATAACGTATCAAAGTTCCTATTGTACAAAAATACAAACACCAAAGACACCTGGCAGAAACACGTCGATGGCTTTGGTTAACTACGCAGGGATACCAGTGACAGTCCGCGTCAAAAAACTAAAACAACTACTGTACGTCAAGCTCTCACCACACAGACTGAAAAAACTATCCTTGCCGTCACGTATGTATAGATAGATACATGCGCATGCGATACGTACAAGGATACGACAGCGAGAAAAATATAGACACGGAATTTGCTGTTGACATTTTAAATCACATTAGGCAGATCCCATAATACAGAAGGAAAATGAGAACAGGAGGCAGCAATATTTTTCAATAATTTCAACGGTACCACAGTATATAACCAACACCCATGACAAGGCATACAAAGCTCGGATATCACTACAAGAAAAAACATGTATTTATACATAGATAGCAAATAGAAGTAATAGAAGTAAGAATAATAGCATATTTAACGTACTTAGTAATTAAATGATATCGATTATTATATATATAATAATCGAGATATTTACTTTTAAAAATTCACTTACCTTAACGAAGTACTCCCCCACCCGTGGGAAGAAAACCCCGATAAACTAGACCTGTACTAATTTATTTAATCATACTAATATTGAAAGAAATCTAATTTAGTCTCTCTACGATCTTCTATTATGTTTGCAATTATATCTCGTCTATTCAATAGTTTTAAAAAATTGCTGCGTGCTTGACTCACGACTCAGATATTAATCTGTTTGTTTGTTTGAGTATGACTTAAAAACTATAGGATAGATATGTATAAAATTTTATATGTATTTAGGGTTATATTAAAATACCTTATATCTATCTACTCTAAGCAATTTTCTCTTTTTTAAGTGGAAAAAACAAAAATGAATCGAGATTTAATTACAGAACAAAAAAGTATTGAACAGGTTTTTTCAGGACATCTTGCACTCTAAAGTTGTTTTATTTTCAATACAAAAAAATATTTTGGGATGATACAATTAAAGTAACACTAAAACGATATCGATTCATATAAATTGTATGTGCTGATCGTTGCTTAAGATTTCAGTTAAGAGAGGAGGCGTCTGACCAGACGACGTCGTAGCAAAAATAGAAATTAAATTCATAGAAGTGTAAGTTTTATTTTATACATACGATAGCCCTTAAAAAAGGGCTATCGTATGTATCGTATGTATGTACGCGCACACTTAAAAAAGGGCTATCGTATGTATGTACGCACACGTTTTTGAAATATTATGTTGTTTTTAATACTATAATAATATTTAAATAATACGTTCATTCATCTTCTTTTCATAACTATCCCAACTCTTTCCAATCTTCCCAACTCAATCACCCCAATGATATTAAAAATTAAACATTACAAACCTTTAAACGAAGAGATTAATATGACTATATTTATGAATACTTTTGTGTGTCTGTATTTGTTTACCCTAAATGGATCGGCTTTGCTGCATTTGCTCGGCATTAGGCCAAATGGATGAAACTCTATGCAAAATAAGTTTAAAATCTCTAAAATGCAAATTTGTATTTCATTAAAAATTGCGTTTAAATTGCCTTTCCACGATAGCGGAACTGCTAACAAAAGTAACTTTTTTATAAATGAGCGTAAAAAAACGAAAAAAGACCTTAAGATATATAAAAGGGTTATAAAACTTAATATCTGAGCCTGGTCTAATAATCTAGTTTTATGCCGAGGCGTTGCTCATGAATATTCCTCCAAAGATGTTAATTATGCACGGTTTATGTCCTCCCCTTAAGGAGACGACATTTTGAAAATAAAAGTTAAAGCTTTCTACGCTTTTAAGTTTGATATTCGATATTAGAATGCTCATAGAATATTGAATATTCCTGCATTTTTATAATATATAACGCTGCTTTCATCGTGTTTTTTAATTAGGAACAAGCATCATTTCATTTTTCTCCAAGTGTGAAATAAAATTAACTGGCCAGATTTCGTTATTATTTTAATACCATCAGTTATTTTAGATATTAAAAATATTAATTATAATTCACATCAGTAGAAAGATGTATGATAAAAACTATTACTTTTTGCTCTAGAAGCAATTAATCTCATTCAGATTCTGGTAAGAGAGCTTCATGTTGGGGAAGGGTCTGACAGTTCAAATGGAGACGCTGGCATATCTCTTAACATAAAAGTTCTAAATAGCAATACGTACCGTAGTATAAACCATTATGTGAGGAATATATTTGGTGACAAAAATGATGAAATATTTTCAAAGCTCTAAATATTAATTTTCTCTCCCTTAACAAACGTGTACTTAGTTTTAAAATTCGCAGACTGCGCAAAAAATTGTCTCGTCGTGGCTTATAAAAATGTACGAGCAGAAAGTGGTCACGTATGAGTGCATCCATGAAATTCATTTATAAAGGAATTTTGTCTCGGATTTTAGTCCACTAAAATTAATTTCTAACTTTATATTTCTTTTTAAGGTTTGGGTATCATAATTGTGAAGCTTCCTTTTTGATTTGAATACATATTATTAGAAATGTATCAGTATTGTTTAAAATGTACCTATGTTTTCACAAAGTATTTAAAAAATTGTATTTATAACCTTTAAATACAATAACTTTAATTCTTCTTTCAAATAAGAAAAGGTACACGAGGCTTTACATCGAAATACTAAACAAAATGATTGATTTCGCAAACAAATATACATATAACTTCCCTTAATCGAATTTGGAACCTATCAAAACCAATCAAAACCAATAAAATCGCTATCACTATACCTACCACTATCGAAAATCGCTATTATAATAAAATATCGTTAAAATATGTTGAGAATATTACAAAAATTTAATATTTTGTCACTACTACATAGATTATACAAACACAGATTCAGTGACTTTGCTACACGGAACACCATGTGATTTAATTTAAAGTTATGAAGCCTAAGGTAGGTTTTCTTTCAAACATTTTTAATAAAATTTTCTTTGTTAATATAAAAGTTTTATTACATGTTTATTTGAACCCTATTCTAATGGAAATATGTTTGAAACGTTGAACAATAATGACTTTAGTTAAAACTTTTAAATAAAAAAATGATATTTTATAATGTGCAGTAGTTAATGTTAAGTAAGAATTGCATGAATTATAATTTAAAGCCACCTTAATGTATATAAATATTTTATTTTGATATTACATAGAAATGTTGGCATGAATGAACGAAATAAATATTCAGCAAAATATATCATAATGAAGCTTTTATACTTCTTTACAAGTTGTCAATAAATATAAGTTGGCTTTGCCTAAGGAAATTAGAGTGCAGTAAACAGAACATAAAATATTACAGAAACCCATATAAGTAACGATGCCCCAAAGATAATCCGGATCGAGATCCGCACCCGCAGATAGAGCTCATAATATGACACACAAATCCCTTACTTGTCTTTTAGGACTTCCCTCTTTCTTTAGTTATCTTTCAGAAAGTCCGTAGACATCTTAAAAATAATATTATTATATTTCACAAAAATGTTTTTTGAAGAAGTCTTCTTTAAAGGCCTCCATTCTTGTACAAAACCGATAGATAGAATGTATTCTTCACGACATCCTTTGTCACAAAAACCTTTTTTGTAAAACGAAGGTCAATATTTTTACGCATCAGTTCAAAAGCTTCACACTCAATAAACTCTCACTGAATAGATATCAGTCAATAAACCTTTATATGTCTTACGTTTATATTCATCCGGTTACCAAGTATAAAAGTAAAATAAAGATTTTTTTTTTAGTATTTTAATATAAAAACGATGACCGAGGCTCAATCGTTCATCTGTCACATCGCAGGCTGTAGGTGACTGTTGCAACCAGCTTTCAAAGCTCCCTTCGATGCTGAATCAATACCAATAAAAATAAAATAATTACAACTTCAAAATAAAAAAATAACGCATATGAGGTACTTTACGTCAGTCTTGTGTGAGAGCTAATCTAGCCCATTCATGCCGTACACGTGTCGCCGGCAGTGAGGTTAATTTGGTTCAGAATGAAAATAAATATTTCAAATTATATATAAATTGTTTAAAGATAATATATGCGCTGTAACAGATATTTTTGTTAACGCACTGAACGTTTTTTATATATAAATCTCAGCTACTTTTTTATTGCTCAATAGACATACACAGGCTAAATATGCACATTTTTTTAACTTGTCACTTAAAACATTGTCATACTAATCATTTATCTGAAGAAATAAAATGAAATTTTGAAATTCGGAATATGTTTTTGTTATTTTAACAGCCTGCTAAAATTACACGACTGATTCCCCCATCCCTCTTCCATCACCAGACGTTTCGACGCCCGGGGAGCATCCATCCTTTCGTGTTGGACGTTACCCCTGTCCGAACGAAACGCTTTGCTTCGTCTTTTTAAATTCGAACAGCGGACGACTGGAATAGCTTGCCTGCGTCGGTATTTCCGTCCGAATATAATGTGGGTGCCTTCAAGCGAAGCGTGAATACCACTAGGTTCATGCGTCTTACCGCCTACGACTACATCTCCGCTTTAAATTAGGTGGGATGTAGTCAAGTGTCAACTTAGTTATAAGGTAAAATAAAAAAAAAGGGGAATTTTTTTTTTACCTTTGGAAAAGTTCATATAAATATTTTGTTGGTTTAATATTCAAAACTGTTTAAGATCATCTGAGGGAGAGTTTCTAGATTCATCTAAAATGCCTTCTTGTAATTGTCAAATAGTACCTGACAAATCCAAATGTCGAAAATTCATACGACGTCTTCAAAATTTACTAACGGGCCGGCGCTTCCTTTGCTGTATGTATGTACATAATTAATCATTAGATTAATAATATAACTATAGTTTTTATTTATATTAATTAAAATAAAGAGAACTTATTTAATTTTTTAATATTTTACGGAGATCGTGGGTTCGAATCTCTGCCCGTATCGATTATTTTTCCATTATATATACATTTTATATTTACATGTATGACTATATGAGTTTAAAACAAAGTTTAGGAGGTGTCACAGTGTCAAAAAGTTGTTACTTCATTTTGCCAAATAACGACAACTTAAAACATATTAGACATTTCTGTAACTTAGAATTCTTAGTATTAATCGAATTTCTCTTTAAGACGTTAAAAATTGCTTTAACGGTTGTGAAATTAAATTAAAAGACACGATTCGATATATCAATGAAATGGCGTATTATCTAAACAAATTGTTTCTACTTCGATAGAAAGATACAGCCATATTTATATTGATATCGATTGCGCTCACAAATAGAGAATCGTATTAGGAACCCGGTATAGGAAATAAATTGTTATCTATCCGTATACAAAATAATTTACATTCATTTTATACCGGCATAATGTTATGTAGCTAGAAAATTCAGTTTGTTATTAAATTGTGGTAGAAATACAATCTATGCATGCTTTATTTACCATAAACGAGAGAGAAGATTGAAGAAAAACAAATATACAATCATAAATATAAATTGCTTTTAAGTGCAGAAGCCAGAACTGCAGCGCGCACTTATAAAGTACGACGGTCACAGAACATTAATTAAGTTTGCGGTTCCTAATGCTTGTGTTTATATAATTTGTGAGTTATACAATTTATTAAAATAATTTATATCAATATTTATTCCGTTATAGACTTCAAAGATATAGATTTGATTTTGGAAGATGATGATATCGTAATTAAAACAAAACAACTTCTGAAATACATATTTCTTTCTTAGGCCTTTGCCTTTTAGACCTCAGGAATTATTAAGATATTAATAACATGAAAATTAATACTTATTTAATATATCTAAATAAATATCAAACTATATGCAGTTTATCTAAAAACCAAAGAGTATATTTTATTATAATTACAATAATAGCAAAATGTAATATATTTAAAATATGAAAATAATTAAATCTTTCAAATTCTAAAAACAATTAAAACTCTTAACAATGGGAATCAAGTGCAAGGGAATTCAACATCTTAAATGAAATAAAACAAAACATTGGACTTTATTGTCTTGAACGGATCTTTGTTTTAAAAGTACTTACAGGGTACAGCTTTTATTATAACACACAAAGAGCACGCATTGAAGACGCTGAATATCAATATAAAAACAATTTTTGTTTAAACATTTTCATATTTATATTATAAATCTAAGGAATCCAAAAAAGAAATCAAATATTTTTCTAACCAAAAGTAATTTAATATTTCAAGCACAAGCTCTAAATAAAAGATTGCGAAGCGAAACCGCTATTTCAATTTATTAAATCCTTAATATAAGAAAAACCACTTTTACCAAATTTTATGTCGATGTGACTCAAATAGTTCATGCTTTTAATAGCTGATGCAAATTTAAAAGTGAATACAGATGACAGTTTATTTTCTATTATATATGTTTTTTATCTATGAAAAAAAAATGATTCTTAGTAAATAATATTCTTATAATGTATCGTGGTTAAAAACAATCAATCAAGTATTTATTCGTCAGGTAATTAAAAACTCCCAAAGACTTTAAAATAAACTAGCTATCCATCAGCCTTTCCGGTTGCCTGCATTAAATTTTATTGAATTGTAACGACAACTTAAATTTATTTTTGTAGTGTAGTACTTTCCGAAATTCTAAATATAACGTATCATAATATGTTCGTGTGTGTGCGCGCAGGGCCCATGAAGCCTCATTGCATCAAGTATAATTAACATTATTATAGAAATGCATTTGAATGCAATTATAATGAAGTGGATATATTCAGTGGTATCCTGTAGTACTCTCTATTACGAGGAGATTTTTTAATTCTATTTAGCAATACGATGATGTGCTTAAAGCGCCTGTGCAATTATATCGTCTGCTTTAGTCTGATTACTATATTGTAAATCAATAAAAGGCTCATGACAAGTGTTATTATAAAATAATTATAGCTAAAATAGTTTTTTTTTTATTATATATATTATAGTAATGTGGTTTGATGTCTCCATTAGAAGATTAGACGACCTCTATTCAAATGATCGAGGGAGGTTTCAAATGTTGTATGAAGTTATTTAAAACTGATTCAAATTAGTAAAACATTCGTGAATATTTTTTAGACTTAAACATTTTAAATATTTATTATTATCATATTATAAATATAATTAAGTGATAAGATAAAATATAAAATCTATTTGCGAAACTCATTGATATCATGGTTATAAAAATATTTTAATAAAAAATCAATCTGATAATTCAATAAGTGGTCACTTGCTATTTTAAACTGATATTGATTCCGCCATCAGGACTATCGAGACGTAATCTTCGTTCTGCGAACGTTGAAACAAGAGGCATTGTCAAGCTGTATCTAAAGACAACCCTACAAACTTATATGTACCTTGAAACAAACTAAAATAAATTTTATTGTAGTGTAATAAGGTGTAGTGCAACTGAGAAGTATACATTTGTTGTTGATAGCGCAAACATATTTGAACAATGCAGATTTGCATTGGATTTTGAGTCTTATTGCTATGGCTCTAATGTTAGTGTATAAGTAAATAATTATCTGTATATTTTCTCCGATACGATGGTTAAGCACTCAATGCGCACTTTATCTTAGATTAAAAAGGGGGTTTCCACTTCAATAGCTAGGGTTGTCGCAGGTGTTGAAAAAAGGTTTTTTTGAGGTCTGAGTGAAGGGGGGCTTTCAATTGATGATAAATTGTGGGGTTTTAAATACTTGCTATGGGGTGGAATAGTAGTGTTTTAGCTACAATAGTTGGAAAAGTTAGAATTCTTCTGCTTGGAAATAAACGACACGGTTTTTAAAATATATAATCAATTAATAATAAAAACAACTTAAAATAATAATAGTACCTTAAAATAATAATAATAATAATAATACCTTAAAATGTATAATAATTTAATAATATCGATGTGACAAAAAAACGTGGGCGAAAAACAAGTTGAAGAATTTCGCTTGTTAGAAACTTACAGGTAAAGCTAACAAAACTGTTACAAAGTCGCAATGTTTTGTAAGTATGTGTGTAATATTATCCAGAACTCTCATGTGTAATGCAAAAATGAAGTTTTCAACAATCATGCAACGAGACCTGTGAATCTTTCTAAGTCTTGGTAGCTACTGATTATTTTCATTTGTATAATTTAAAAATATTGCCAATTCACTCTTTTCATCAATTTTGCTTAGTTCTATTTAAATTTGCAACGTTGAATTAAAATATTTTTTACATATTTTTACGTTATCTCTGGTGATAACGTAAAAATATGTAAAAATTATTCAAACAAATACATTTTTTTTGTATACATAAGAAATTTGAAACCTTTATTAATATTTTACAGGACATTATTTAGTTTTAAAATAATTATTACTCATATGTCTGTAAGTCCCCGAAAATTGTGATTCATTTCCGTCAATATAGGCTACTTCATTGTTATACTGAGGAACGGGAATCCCCTTTATGTTTAGTGTTGTTTGGTTATCGATATGATGAATATCAATATATCAATTAAAATAAAAAATGAGTATAAAACGAATTATTATTATTTTATTGACAAATTTCTAAATGAATAGCCTCAAGAATTGGAATTGTGAATTTTTACTCACTATGTATATTTCTGAATTTAAGATAAAAAAAATTATTAAGCTGTACTTTAGAATTTTACTTAAAACTAATGCACAGAATTTTGAGAACGAAGCTACGGAAGTCAACTAGGTTTTAAAAATCTTATATAAAGCTACAAAACGCAACTTTACCAATGAAAAAGTTTACTCACACTAACATATTTTAAATTTGTTATAGTGTTCTTTCAGGATATTTTGTATTTAAGAATAATATCAATAAAGATATGAGTCGAAATAGGGACAATATATATTTTTATCAATATATACAAAAAATATTAATGTTGTTTTTTTATCGATAATATTTCACAGCACTAACAACAGCCATATATAAAGCAATTTTAGTCTCTTTAAATCATTCATACGTTTGAAACATTGTAACACACCGATTAAACATTTCAGAGACTTCTAAAAATAAAAAAAACAATCAACAATTGAATCCAAGATGCCACTTACTGGAAACATGACTGAAAATGATAACAAAACCAAGAACTACTCCGTTAATGCCGTGAAGGAACTGAATGGTGGTCAAGTGTCTGGGGGTCTTCAAGTTCAAGGTTACAGGGACAAAGTGGATCCCATGAGGGTTAATGCACCACCGTATAACGTTGCTGGTGCTAGTTTGGGGGTTGCAGCTAAGTAAGTAATTATAATTACTAGCTTACACAATTTTAAGTATTAATATTTTGGGTATGGATAAAATTTCTATACATTTCATGAAATTTCCATAAAAATATCAGCTTTCTGCACTTGTTCTCCATATAAACTTGAACTGTGCCAAATTTCATACTCCTCCGTGGATATTTCAGAAAAAGAGATATAATTTTTTTCACGTATTTAATAAAATGATTTGAGATAGAAAGCTAAGATGGAAAAAAATAATACTGATTATTTTATTTATTTAATTGATAAAACTTTTCACATCTTTTTTGTTACTTATGTATAAAATTATAGTTTGTCTTTTACTGCTTATTATTTAGCACCGGTCACTCAGCAAACATCTCAGCACAGCATATACCTAAGTTTGGAGATAGAGTGACGGCGTCTACCAACATTAATATGATGCGCACTGAGAACCACAAACTGGATGTTAATGCGTTCACTTCCAACACTGTGCCAAAAATGATGCCCAACTTTCAAACTCATGGTGGCGGTGTGGACTATGCTTTTAAGTGAGAATCCTATTTGTAATAAATGCATTTTATTACTTAAGAAGAGTTGCCCTCGAAATTTATATAAAAAATATTTATATTATACATTTGTGTATAAAATATGTAAAATATGTATAAAATATTGAATTTATACTTTTGTATATTGTTGATTAGCTTTTTCAAATTATTTAAATGTATATAAGATCTGAACTATAAACATAATTTAATGTAAAAATAATGATTATCAAATTATAATTCTGTATAATGTGATCTACCCTTGTGATTGATAACTAATTCTAGCAAAAACATTTTCAGAGATAAATTCGGCGCAAACGCATCAGTTTCGCACACGCCGGCTTTCAAAACAACGGACTATTCAGTTGGCGGAAGAATGAATCTACACCAAACGCCAACTTCAACTCTGGATTTAAATCTTGGCGCCAACAGACGAGATACGGCCTTTGGAAGAGGAAACTGGGAAAAAGGAGGTTTTCTTGGATTTAAAAAATCTTTTTAGATTATAGACAACTACAACGGTTAGTTTTTTTTAAATCTATATAATGTATAATATATTTTTATATATTTATTTATAAGTTTTTTATAATAGAATTTATTCTACAAAATATTTCTGCTTTATTATTTTACATTAACCCTAGCATCAACATTTTCACATATTTTTTTTCAAAAGTTGTATAAAGGATATAGTATTGTAGTTTCAGAGATTATAGTTTTCAATAAATAAATTCCTTCATTATATAAGTATAGAGTATTTGAAAACTTAAATTATGATATATTTGGTATCAAAAAATATAATGATGACGATATCAGTTTTTTTACTTAAGTTTAAGTAATTTAAAATTTACTTTTTTACTTAAATCAGTATATTTTTTTAACTTTTAATAAAATTGAGTTTTGTCATTGTGAAAGCTACGAACCAAAAGCTGGCGACATAAATTCAGTGGGCTTGCGGTGTAGTTATCTTATTTTTTTTAAAAGAAATTTAAAACCTAAATCACATTTATATCAAATCTTGAAACCCGACAGCAATCGCTTCACACCCATATATAAGTATAAATTCATTCTCTTGCACCTCTTCAGTAAGATATTTTATTCTTGAACAGTATATACGGGGCAAGTAAATTTGTAAGTAAGTATTACTTAACTATGTTTCATTAGATTAAGAAACATCAAACAAGAAAGTTAGTCGTCATTAAAAATACTTTTTGAGTGAGGACTCTAAGTGAGCGAACTTGTTGCCGCTGTTTAGTTACTCACGTTTATATATTTAAAATTACTGTAGTGCTTTGTAGTGTATAGTCCATCTAATATAAGAAATAATTTCGTTATTCAATTACTTTGAATTAACCGAATGTTAATTTAAAGTATTTGAATAACAAAAACGTCTGATCAAAATGATTCAAACTCATTTGCTTACGAATAATTGGTAAAAATATTCCGATCTTCGGAGATCGGAGCATATAGATGTTGCCACGGAGTAATATTCGTAGCTAGATAACAAATAAAGATTTATCAAAATTCGTCCGGTAGTTGTTGCGTGATTTCAAAATTATTTTTTTGGCTTGTGTTAGCTGTTTTTTTGTTTTTATAGAATATACAGAAATGAACTCTTCTACAGTTTGATTATGTAAATATTTGAACGTATATGAACTTATGCTATTATCTATATATATAATATAGAAGAATATAGATAAAAGCATTTTTTTTTTTCCGTTGGAAAAATCCTTTACGGATACCCCCGGCCAAGAAGGTGATGACCGGGTGGTTATGTGGGACTACCCGGCAGCATAGAAGACGCTGCCATTTTTAGGCTACCCTCTAAAAAACCAACGGTTACCCTCATCGCCATAATGGGCCGCCACGGGATCGCTTGTCGCACTCACCGTGACGCCCCGGCTGAACTCACCCCGAATAAGGGTGCCCCGAGTAACGAGAGCACCCTCACGACATAAGCCTATGTATGGTGAAAGGAGTCACCCTCCCCTCTCACCATGGCACTATAGCTGGGGAAGGAAGCGTCGAGCGTACTTCCGCCTTCTTCTCCCCAGCCTACCCCTTCGGAGCGGATCAGTGGTGGAGGCTAACTCCCTTATCCGCTCCGCGGCCTCCTTCGCAGCAATAACTTGCTCGCAGAAGGAGGCCACTGCGACCCAGCACCTCTCGCTGCCGATCATCGCGCGTACCACGCGCGGCAGCGAAAGGTTCCTGCCAACCACGGCCGTCAGATCAGTACGCTGACGGTCCCAGGCTGCGCACTCAGCCAAAGTGTGACGAGCCGTTTTCACGGCCGAAGCACCCATGCCCCGTCAATACCTGCACAAGACGGAAAGTCAAGGTCCCGTGCCACCGGTTGATCCAACGATCTATGTGGGGGCGGACCGCCCCCACTGTCGCCAGACCGGCGGTCGGTGACCTTAACTCCCATTCCCGCCGTCGGATCAGGGCTCGGTGAGCTAGAGCCTTGACCCACGCCGCCTCGAGCCTTACCCTCCCGGTTCTAGCCTCTACCCGGTGCCAATACACCTGGGCGAGCACTTCTGCCTGTAGCTCCCAAGGCGGATCGCTCGCCAGGAGTGTAGCCGCAGTAGAGGATACCGTACGGTACCCCCTAATCACCCTCACCGCTAGGACCCTTTTCGTTGTGCGCAGAAGGGCCCTGGGATCCGCAGTGAGGGCTCCTGACCATATGGGAGCACCATACAGTGCCATGCTCCTCACGATGCCAGCATACAGGCGCCGGCACGGAGCCTGCGGTCCACCGACATTAGGCAGAAGCCTTCCCAAGGCAGCTGCGGTGGAAATTAACCTCGGGGCCAGCAGAGAGAAGTGAGCCCCGAAGTTCCACCTTCCGTCCAGGGTGAGGCCCAGATACTTCATCTGGGTCTTCACCGCCACCTGCGCATCCTGGACGGAGATGGACGCCCAACGAGGGGGACCTTGCCGAGGGCCGTGGAATAACATGGCCTCCGTCTTCGTGACGGAGACCTCTAGTCCCAACAGACCCACGCGGTCCGCTACCAGCGTAGCATCGACGGAAGCAAGACGGGCTGCCTCCGCAAAGTTCCTTCCCCTAGAGGTGATATAGATAATAGCATAAGTTCATCCGTTGTTAAGAGATATTTCGTAATAGGAATGAAAAGAGCTTTTAAAAAAAATCTATTTATTTATTCTTATGTAGTGTTTATATCTCTAGTTTTGAAAAGAATGTTTTTAAAAAATATTTTATCTGCAATCGGTTTACATGATTGTTAGATATAGTGTTGATATCTCTTAATAATCACATATTGTAGAAATAATCGCAAATTTTAGTAGTTGTAGTAGAAAATTATTTGATGATTCTTAAAATAAATAAACTATAGTATCTTAAAAATAAAGACACACAAATCGTTGTAGTTGCATAATTTGTGGCCAATTAGGAAAATGTCTGACGGTGATACCCACGATACCCACCCCTTTTCCTAAATCTAAATGAACATTTCTGAAATACCATACATAAATACAACAATAAGATACAAGCAATAAGAATTCATTTTATAAAGGAAGAAAATAAATAAATCTCAGCTAACGCAATACGCTTTCATCTAAAATTCAATTTCGTTATAAACTCTCAAATCGAGGAGCGAAACATTTTCGTAATAAAACAAATTCTAATTTTCATCTACCTTCATATACAAGTTAGACCAGAGTTTTAAAATTTGGTTCTGTACAAACATAAATATATCATGAAATAAGCACTCTTCTAATGTTTTTAATGTATTGTCACCTATTGTAAGTAAATACATATTATTTATTTCAATTACATCATACACGAGTAGTTATATAACTCTTAATATTACTATAAAAAAATCAATATTAAACACTAAAAATTAAATAGATTTTTATTTTATAAAAAATGTAACAGAGTATTATATAACGGATTAAATGTATACGGAATTCTAAAATCTCGGGTAATTCAAGATTCCGTAATTTTTTTAAGCTTAACTCCACAAACTCGTAACTGTGGCAATAATTGAATAATCACGAGAGTAACTTCGTCGACAACCGCGATTTCTTATGACCGTGCTTAATTTATAAGCGTAAAGCGTCTGTTATACTTATTTCAAGGTTTGTATTAATTAACAAAGTTACGAGAAAAGATTTTGTAGGTAAAAAAAGTCTTAATCAACGTAAATATGAAATGTCATAAATTGTTTGTTAAATTATTATTATACATGCGTGCGTATGTATGTATGTTTACATACATAAAATTTCTATGAGTTTTTATTTTAGGCAAACATATTCTTAACGTTATGAAAACATTACAAAAATCGGTGATTTTTAATGACATATTTTGCTTATCACTTGCACTACACAGTCGGAAACAATCTGCTTCAGCGAGTTAGATTTATGCAAGTCTGTTTCAACCTCGAGACACAATTTTTTGTTGAACTAAATATAGACTTCATATTTTCAGTGCTTCTTGTGCCCCAAAGCTATTTATGCCTCAGTGAGTGAGCCTGTGAGTGAATAAAAATAAATGAGTTGTGATTATTTAAATGTTTGTTACATTTAATACAAAAAGTTACTTAAATTAAGTATTTTTAAAGGATTAAATTCAACGAAATGCAGCAATCGTCTGCCCGTGAAAACGATTGCTGCAAAGCAATCGAAGCATCGGTAATACTTAAAGTTAATATGTAAATCTAATTTTATTAGAGTTTATTTCTTTATAAATAGTTATATTTAATAAACAATTTAAAATTTTGCCTTGAAGTGCAATTAAAAAGAAAACATTGTGAAAATAAATTAAATATCATTTATATTTATTTAATTTGCGATGTTAGCTTATTTTTTGTAAGTTTGGTTGCACACCAGCAGACGACCTACACTACCCCAGTTTGTATGAAAACTGCAGTCGGCCGATTACAACTATATTATAATAAAATAAAAATACTTTAGGAAAGTAGCACCGATTTTTGCCATCATATAAATAATATATATTTTTTAAGAAATACTGCGAGGACATTTAACCCACTACGTTTTGGATTAGATAGTGATGGGGTTAAACCTTTTGTAAAGAATTATAACCTAGCTCACAATTTTACAAAAATCACGTTGAAAGGCCGGGTCTGAGAAAAAAATATATACTTATTAAAAATAATAGATTAGCTATAAAAAATTGTATGCTTTAAATTATTTTTAAAACTTATAATGTTTAATAAAACAGATAAAACGAGATAAAAACGATAATCAAAGTAAATCACTGACTTTCCAGATTTAGAGTAATTAATAAATACCTTGCTCCGATACACTAGCGTAAGTAATCTCTGAGGGAAATGACAGTCGCAGGTGCTCCACGGCAACTGCTAATAGCTTTTAGACAGTCACTAGTGATGTATGTACTACGTATCGATCAATTAATTTTCATTGCCTTTGTTATTAACTGTCCCATTATAATTTATAAAAATACTAAAAAGATCGAGAAATATCAAACAGGAAAGTCAGTCATTAAAAATGAACTAACAGTATTTGAAAAATTTTCATTGCTTCATTCATTTTTAATAGTAAAAAAATAATGTTATTTTTATTAAATAATAAATGTTTATTAAATTTAATGATGATATATCAGGTTTTGTATAATATATAAATATTGTAATAATTATATACACAATAATAAACAAAATCTAGCATCATAAGTAATTGATAAAACAACGCAGAATTTAACTAATAGATTTAGAATTTAATGAACCGTTATTAGAACCATTGTTAAATGAAGTAAATATGGTGCTTGATTAACGCAATATTTAAGCAAATAAAACATTTTCGAGGGAACCATTATTAATTTATTATAGTATCGTATTGGACGTTGTGATTAATAATTTCAATTTGTTTTATGTGTTGGCTTTGATTACATAGCTTTGTTATTAAATATTATAATTAATGTTTGCAGGAAAAATATTATGAACTACGTTTTGTAAAAGGTTTTAAATATTGTTATTTTGCTTCATATTAAGAACTAGCTGTTGCCTGCGCCTTCATCCGCGAGGACGAACACAGAGCTTATAAGAAACTCCTTCGCTCGAAATTTTTTTTAGTCACCTGTAATCAAAAATTGCTCTCCACGAAAGCTCTATTATTATTTCAAGGTTTATTATTATTTCAAGGAAATATTATATTGCTTAGATCCTACGTAAAAGTTATTTCCAAATATTGGTTAAGATATTTTTAGTTTCAGATAAGTTACTTTGAACATTACGTCCAAAAAATGACTAAAGTACAAATATCGATACCTTATATACTATATTATTATTGTCTATTAATGTTTCGTTTATATGTAAAAATAGCAGTTTAAAGTTAAAAACATCGATACTTTAAATTCCCATCCTTAAATCAAAAGATGACATACAGTAATGTACTTGCGCCATCTGGAATTAGCCAGCATGTGTTCTTGAAGTCATGTGACTGGATTGCGTAATTGGTGTAAGCCATTATGCTCTTTACGAACAGTTCACAAAGAATATTTTAGAATACAACATTTTTAAAAAATGTTTAGAGAAAATATTTAAAGCTACACTTTACTTAGAAATCATTTTGAGATTAAAAGTAGATTTCTTTTAATTATCTTAACAATACCAGCTCTAAAACTTCCACTTAAATTGCAAAGCAAACATTTTTTTTCAAATTAAAATAAATGGACATTTTGTTAAACGTTTAAAGCTAAGGATAATCTCCAGCTATAAACATCATCTCGATTGCTACGCCCAAGAGTATTATGTAGTATGCGGAATGGGTACTGCAGCTACTATGTATTCTCGAAGCAATGCAATATTGAGTAATGGAAAGTTTTGGACAATTTTATTAACTGACCTAGTATATAAATTGTCTAAAAATACTAATTTTCAAATCGTAAAGTAGAAAGTTATTTTTTTTATTTCCGCTTTAAAACGCTACAGCAAAATAGATATAAAATGAAAAATAAATTCAATAATAGCAATTCAAGAGCAAATACAATATAATCATAATCAGTAAAAAAAAGATCTCGTTTTACTTTTACGAGGCATAGAACCGGTAGTAGGGAAATCCGCTTATACTAGGAAAAGCTTCTGCCTCCAGTGTAGTACGAGCTGTGGCGTGGAGAAGGACGTACGCGTGCTGAACCGAAAGAGCGGGAGACGAATATTCGTAATAAGAAATGGCGCGGAAAAGTTTTGATTTTAAAAATGGGATGTTATGTGAAAATAATAACTAGTTCGTGCTGTTTTTATTAAAGACTTTGTGTATAATGGATGCGTCAGTTTGGATATGTTGTTTATATCTGTTATTTTTTTTTGGTAAGTTCATTTTCTCTAGTTTTAAAAAGTGAGATATTAAATTCAAAACTAAGTAGCAATTTTTTTTTCTTTGAAAGACATTTGTTCTTTGTTTTAAGGTTTAGTTTCACCCTCAATTCTTGTGATGATTATGATTTAAATATACTTGTTAATAATACTCGTCTCAGCATTTACAATAAAATATTTAGAGTATAGTAAAATATTAGCCAGTTGCTAATATTAATATTATATAAGACAAAATCTATTCATTAAATCTCTTCTGTGTTATCTCATATATATGTTTATAGTATACATTAGACGGAACTCAAAATAATAGTTTTTTAAGTATTTTATGTACATCGGCTAATGTGTTACTTTGAGTTCGCGCATGACTGAAAATTACCGGACGGATTAAGATGAATTTTGAATTGGTTATAGGATGCTTCTTAGAATAAAAAAGAATATTAATTAATTGATTTGCTTAAAACATAACTACTAGATGGACTTAAAATATTTTTTATGTGATTTTGGAAGTCATCATGTATTTTTGCCCTGGACAATTATATATATATATATATATTTATTAAATAAAAAAATGTTGTATGTTTTAATTACAATAAACAAAAACTATTTTAATATCTTTATGAAAATGGTGTGTCATTGACTTCTTATCTAAGTCCAAATATATAATATTTTTACTCCAGCAATGATTGCTCTAAAGCTATAAATATATGGATTTGTGTATTTTAAGTGATGATAAATTTAATTCTGGGGGGAAAAGGGGGCTGGGGTAAATTAACTCACTAACAACAGTAACCTTTAATTTGATTAAGAAAAAATAAATTGGTTTGGAAAAAAATACTTCTGATTAATTTCGTCACTACATTTATGTTACATAAGATAATAATTGTGGGTATTTTTTTTTATTAAAATTTCCAATTTCAAAAAGTCATATATTGAGTAAGCAAAACATCACTGACTAAAGATTTTGGTTCCCAAACGGGGGTAGGTTCATAAGGAAGAGAAAAAAAGAATTCGAAAACGTCCATAAAGCTACAACAATGGTATTAAGAAGATCCCAAGAGGATTTATAGAGGACACAATACCGATGTGAGCGATTGAAAGTATTCCTTAGTATTTACGGAACACTCCAGACTCAATAAAATAAGTAGCCATTCGAATCACTTGTCATTCTTAATTATTTACTTAATTAGGTTTTTAGGAAAGAAAATATGTCTTATGTTCTCTTAGAGATTTCTTTCAAGCTTATTCTGTAATCAGGTTGTGTAATTGTTAATGAGTTGATTCCTTTAAATAATTGTTTCTGGCGAGGTTAAAATCAAATTCACAGTATATATATACTTCCTTAAATTCCTTATATATATGTATACTCGTATATATATATATACTTTCATGTAGTTTTAATCTATTAATATAACTTTAATGAAGTTAATTGTACATTTTATTTTTATAAAGTAAAATGATTCACAATAAATGATCGTATGAGTATAGAACCAAAAAAAATACACAAAATTTTGTTTTCCAGCTATTAATAATTCAACTCATATCTACAGCCGCGGACAAAAATTTGTATAATTTACAAAAAAAAAAATCTTAAAAATATTCCCATTCAGCGAACATGCTTACCAGAAAATACCATAATAATTATGGCTGAGTTAAAAACTCCGTACTTTAAACGAATGTCTTTCATTATCCGTTAAGTAGAAAAAGTATTCCATGTTTTTCCATAACCCATTTTTTCACACCATCTAAAACGTGCTTATCTTTCATATCTCTTTGAGTGCACTTTTCATTTTAAGAAGCGTGAATAGGTTTGCGAGATGTAACCTAGATAAGGCTTGAAAGTAAAAGCCTTCAAAAAATCTAGTAGAGTTTCTTGGAGCGCATTTTTTTAAGTGGAAGGCTAGGTTTAACTATTCCTTTGACTGCAATGCAATTCATTTATAAACTATTTATATATCAAAATAAAGTTATGTTACTTTTAACGAAGTATGCGATTAAGTAATAGATAGCTCCATTTTAATATATTCATCGATTGTAAACAAAATAATAAATTACAGCATACAAATATGAAATTGTGCAAAAGTATGGAGTGGCATGTACTAGGTATATACCTCGTTAGCATACGGTCCGTGAATCATAAAATGAACTGTGTTGGTCTTGGACTGTTGACAAAAAAATGATTGCTAATGCCACTATGGACCATTGTTGCTTCGTTTTGATAGCTTTAGAACATTTTGTAAGCGCTTATCTGTTTTTTTACTTAAGGTAATTTTATACCGTTAAATATGAATTATCTATAAGTTCTTCACTAAAGGAGAATGGCTGTTTCGTTAATCGAATATCAGATATGCAAAAAACTTCACATAATTCTTAGGTTACGATAAAAACGGTTGACAAACATTCAGTTCGTCTCATTAATAATCATTAATAATAGTTCCAAATCAAGCTCTTATAAGGCTTATAATGTAAATTTTCCATTATTGCAACGTCTATCACAAGATCTTAAATAAGCTTGAACCATTTGTAACAAGCGAGCGTCAGTGTAGCTTATAGATTAAACTCTGTCTTTCTGGCTTTGAAGGCCTTAGCTCTGTTGATGAGAGAGTCAATCAAAATGGCCTTATAAGATTATTGCAAACATGCCGGTAAATTCATAGTTGAATAGTATAGTGCATTGAACTCCATATCATTATTTAATTGGGACAAAGGCCTTTGCCCATTTGTGGGACAGTTGTGATACTAGTATTAGGATTATGATTGATCTGAAAAAAGTGTTTCTATTGTCTATGAAAACATTATTATCCAATTACAAATAGTAATATAAAATAAGTAATAGATAAATGTTGTTTATAAATCTTTACTTTTATTTTATTTTACAACTAAAACCTAATATTTATATTATTATTTGTTTGCAAGTTAAAAGTAATCTACAAAACATTTTCCAAAATGCAACATCTTAGTTTGAATATTATTTAAATATAAAATCGAATTTAAATCTGTAATTTTTATATAAAATATTTTATCACTCACAAAATATAAGATAAAATAGATGAAATTAATTAAAAT
The DNA here is from genome assembly GCA_963555665.1 of Dircenna loreta. NCBI lineage: Eukaryota > Metazoa > Arthropoda > Insecta > Lepidoptera > Nymphalidae > Dircenna > Dircenna loreta. The sequence continues at coordinate 10,616,876 of OY743095.1, read as the reverse complement.
TTTAATATAAAACGACTCCTCAGTTTAAATGATTAAACGGAATGTTAATAACAATATTTATATTCAAAGATTTTGTTGAAATACAAATTACAGAAATCAAAGAATGATAATTACTCCGTTTATTCTGGGATCAGTGATGCGTATTTTAAAATTCACTTAACGTTCTTTTATTTCATGGAAATTTATTGGAAAAATCTCTTAATACGTAAAATAAATGTCGGATCCTTTTTTTATAGGTATCGATAAACGCTTCACCTTTTATTAAATTTATCTATAATATTGCGAGATTTTGTTTTTCATATTTGAATCAAATCAATAAGTGAAAACGAAAGAGGTAATATATTTTATTCTTATTTGATAAGTAAATATATCTCTTACACTGTTTTTTTATGGCTTCACTATTTTATATAAGATATTTTTTTCTTAGATTCATATCAAAATGTATCTCAGACATTAGCGATGATTTTTAGACGAAAGTAAATTTATAGCAAAATGTACAACTTTAAAATGTATTCTTAATTTTCACGAATATTAATATGTATATTATAAATCTATAAATCTGTCCGTAGATAAGTAAGTTAGTCGTAGCAGTTGTAACTTAGAATGATTGTCAAAGTTTTAACGATCTCGCCTGGCTCAAGTTATCACCTGCTTGAGTCCTTCAAGTTGTAAACATAACAAGAAAACTTGAGACAAAGAATATCCTTTAGCATCAAGTAACTAGTATATTTTAATTATTTTAAATTAAAATATGCTATTTTTGAATTTACCATTCAAATATAATTGCAAAGTAAACGAATTAAAATATATACATGTATAATTAGTTCTACCGATGATTTTTTAAGATATTTTAATTCATAATATCAAATTAGGACACGTGTATAATATTGCACTTATTATTTATAAAAATATAATCACAGCTAACAGTTTTTTCTAAGTGCTCTAGAATTACCAATCGTATATACAATTTTATATTATATTTGCATTATCCCTTTGTTGAGGAATGTTAAAGGTTATTTAGCATTACATTAAGGCTCTGACAGACAGTACTGTAAAATATTTAAAAAAAATAGCAAATCTGATTATTATAATTCTATTGCTTTTCCGGGTTCGATCAGTAGCTTTGTACTAAATTTCCCTAATACCTTTCTAAAGGTCTTAATTTCCGGAAATACCTACCTCGAATATAAGATTGATATTGAAAAGCTTATTATTATTAAATTTTATTGTTACATTACTTAGTACATTTAAGGAAGTGCATGATAGAGTTAAGTTTTAATACTGTTAGTGTTGTTATTTAGAACATTTTTTTTTTGTTTTTGTTGTTTGTTAATTTTGCTTTATTTCATTTTTGTTTTTTATCACACATGTTGAGTTAACCTCTAAGTGTTGATATATTATAATATTTACTTATGTATTATAGGTAATATTGTATCTCACGTTGGTTTCCTATGCAATAAATAAATAAATAAATAAATAAATTATATTAATTTGAAGCAATAAAGTAACAGATATTTACTGCTAAGATAGACCATAAGTCAAACCTTAGTGCACGTCATAGTTCAAAGTGTTGTCGTATACGACGTCTGTTATTACTACGACCCACGGCCATTATAAGTTTTAGTTTTATAAAAGCGTTGCTTATAATTATAAGAAATGCTATTATTAAAAATATATTTTCTCTTAAATCATATGTATCTTTTAAAACTAAGTATTATTATTAGTAGTCAAATAAATAAACGCCGCTTTTAAAAATATACAAAACCTTTTATAATATGTAATTTTATTTTACTTTCGATTCCTAAAAACTGTCCTCATTAAAGAACGAATGGATTCATTTTTAAATTACAATTATTAAAAACAAAAAAATACAAGCAACACCGTGCTTATAAAGCCATTTCTAGAATGTTTATAAATAAGCTTATTGTTAACGGTATCTTCACTTAGCGTTAACAACAAACAATACTGCTGACAGTAATCATGTAAGAGACTTATCACGTTGAAGTCTATATGTATGCGTAAGACCTTAAATGGATTAGAAAGGATTTGTTTAAGCCATTTTCATTAAAAGAGGAAAAGTATTGTGCTTATATTATTTACAATACCATATACTATCCGTTAAGTCAATTCAATGATAGCCAAAAGTTCTCTTTAACATTTTAAAGGTTTACTAAAGACGATAGACGAATAGCTAATAGCTAAGTTTACAGTAATTTGTATAAAAATCATATTAATTTAGTGAAGGAAAATCCTAGCCAGCTAAATATTTAAAAAAGGTAGAATGATGTAAATTCATAAATCTTACTGCCTCGTTGCTCTGTGACATGAAATTCTTTGGAAAATTATTAATGTCAATTAATTGAAATACTTAAATAATTTTTACATTAAATATTCTCCTTCCTTTCATTCTTACCTTATATTATTTCTAAGAGCTATTAAAAGTGCTCCTACATTTTATCTCCAATACCTATTAAAATTAAAGTAAGTTTGTATTTTATCTTAAAGTGGATATGTCTTTATATTTTTTATAATCGTTACCTAGGTTTTAATATTTTTAAATATTTTTTTCAATTTTGGCCTAAACGAGTTTAAAAAAAGAGAATAAATAGTTTATTTATTTAATAATTAAATAGAATACATATTGTATTTTTTTGAAAAATGGATAGATTTTCGAATGATTTTCCCCATAAAATTGTGTTCCAAAAATAATATCATGTTTAAGCAGTAACAAGACGATCTTAAAATAATTATGACTTTTGATCTTACAGACAATACTTTTGAATATAAGGTGTAAGAGAAAAAGTTGTTTTGGTGCTTAGTTATTTAATTTATTTTACTCTAATAAATCGTTTTTTTTTTTGTTAATAAAAAGTTTCCTATAAATAATCGTGAGTATTGATATCTCCCTTCTAATTTCCCATTTCTCTAGTGCCATGTTTAAAGCCAGTGTTTCAGTTTATGTCTGTATTTAGAAATATATATTTTGAATCTGTTTTAGGGAACACTTTTTAGAAATAAGTAAAAACTTTATTCTTAATAATTCAGATTTTTCGAAAGACATTGGTTAATGTTATCAAATAAATTTTTTTATAAAATTTTCAGTTGATGTATTAATTAATATTAATTATTAATAGGTGGTTTAGTCAAAATAATTATTTTTTTTTTGGTTGCAGGTTCGTGCTTTAGCGCTAATAATGAAAAATGGCACTTTAATAATTTTACGTAAGTATTTTTTTTACTACTCTATAGTCGTATATATATTTGCATATTATATAAAATAATAATATCACTGTAATTCTTTTCATTCTACGAAACTAAAAAGCCTCACGAAATTACTCATACAGAAATAAAGATTATCGAACTTCTAAGCAAACTTTGTATTTAATAAACTTTCACGTATTTTGTATTTGAATAATAATATAGAAGCATTTGTAATAAAACTTTATAAAATAAGTACTTCAAATATAAGTTCGAAGTAAATAATGTTATCAAACATCAATAAAGATAGCGTTACAATAAAAAAAAAGGTTATTTCTTTCAGCACTAAACCTAACGGATTTTATTTATTTAATTCCCAGTTTTTTTCCCATTTATTTTATTTTTTTATATTTCAACATTGTTTATAGAACACAGACATACATCAAAAAACTCCAATATGATAATAAACGCACATAACTCTAGTGGTAATTTAATATTAGAATTTGGTTTAAGAAACTAGCTAGCTAAGCTATTTTTATGGGTTTTAAAAAAACACTGGTAAAAATAAAAAAACTCTAGAAAAAAAATCAATTAATTCTAATTCAAAACCTATTTGAGAACAATGAACTTTTTGGGTTTTTTATAAAAAAATTACCCTCGCAATAAAGTACAAACCATTTAAATCGATGTCATTTCTCAAAATATTGAAGATTATTGTTTTAAATGACAGAACAAATAATTTTTGACGAAATTACATATATTTATAATTTTGTAGCAGCATAAAAAAAATTATTGCCAGATTATAAAACGTAACAATTTGCACTGAAAAGTGGTACACTCATTTCTGAAAACTAACGAACCAAGTAGACATTTTATACATTTAAGAAAAGCAAAGAATTTCAACTTTTAGTACCGATTGTCTTTGAATTCTAATATATAAGTAAGTCATAAAAGCAAATAAAGCATTACTTAGGCACACTTTTCGAAAAAAAATCTTGTATTAAAAATTGTGCAATTGGCGTTCAAGTTGATTGAAAAAATAACCGACAAGCTTCAACTATAAAATAAAACAATATCTGTTTTATTGAAGAAAAGGGGGAGTTTATAGGAAAATATAATAATATCACATTGAAAGTGTTCTAATATTTATTATAATTGATAAAAATATCAATTTCGTAAAATATATAATTTGAAACACATGTTTCACTCGTAATTTAAGTGACTTGTAAACACAAGAATTTAAGTCTATGCATATGGTATAAATGCCAGCATTGGTTTATTTATAGGGCTTTTATACAAAAAAAAAATTAAAATAAAAGAAGATAGAAAACCGAGTACAATATGAGTGTCAAGCTAAGATTGAATAGGCTACTACTACATATAGTATATAGTATACATACTAGTTTCCATCATGTGGAATGTTGTCAAGAATCAACTTAGTTTACATATTATGGAAAAAAACAACCAAAACAAATAAAGTAAATAACAAATTTAAGCATATTTCTCTATTATTATAATATATTTTAAAGACTATTTTCATTAAAGGCCTAAAAATAAAGATTTTTTAAATTGTAAATAATACGTTATTTCAACAATACTTGACTAGTTTTTCGTTTTACTAAAGCTCATATTTAAATTGCTAAAAGTAGTATAATAAAATATATATATATAAGAGACGAAGCTTCTTAGCATTCCATGGATTCACCGTGCAGATGCCGAGCCCATCGCGTTGCAGGGAGAGGAGTTCAAACAGCTCCTGGGACTTGCGACCCAGGTGTAGATTATATGGGGACCCTTTAAAATGCGCATTCACGCTCACCATCAACTGGTTGCGCTCCTCTCCCTACTTAACCAAATTTGGAATGAACCTACCAATGCCGCCTTTGAAGTACGTTCTAGAAATGTACTGATGATAGTTCTAGAGAGGCCAAGATCTTTAAGTAGGTTATAGAGAGATTTCGCTGTTATACCTCTCGCTCCCACTTCTACCGCGTACAAATTAACTATATATACACCTATACCTATTTCTGGTCAGTTCGTTGGTCAGTTCGGAATACTTGTTTACTTTAATTGTGTGATATTTGGGGATGTTAGTTTCCCATGGAACAGTAAGCTCCACAATTATCACGCGCTTTAACTGTCTAGATAGATTCAATATTATTTCCTATACGTATGCATCATTATAGTCCAATCGCGAACCGCCTCCAAGATCGAGTAAGGCTTTTGTTTTGTTTTTTTAGACGAGCCTTCTTTAACGAACTCTATGAATCTTTTGGTGGTTGTTATACCCTTTTGTGCTCTAACTACTGTACATTCCAAGTACCCTACACCCTACCATCAAGTGTTTAGCGGTTCCTACTGTCTCCCCACATATATTGCAAGACTTTTCAGTAGCTTTACCCTATCTTACTAAATTACTTTGATCGAGGAGAGTCATTTGGAATGCATAAAAATAGATTATTTTTAAACTGGAGACCAGTCATGAAGTAAGGTGCGCCACCTCAAAGCTAATGGAATACAAAAGTCACCTATGGCCATCCAATCATTTTGTACTAAAATACTACAACTAAAAGATGACTTCCGTGTTTTATAATATGAATTGATTATTCATTTCATGATTAGTCTATTTGATTTAAGCTCTTGATAGCTCAGTTGGCATACCGATAAATAATACAGTTTAGAGGTCACTGAATGTAGTAGTTCTATTCTTTATTTGTTTTAACTTTTGATAAGCCCAACATGGTTAAATATGTCTATAAATAAATTGATCCATTAATTTCAAGGTAGCTTGTTAGTAACATTGTTTTGGGTTTTCCAAGAAAACCAAGTTAATATTGCCTCCCGACAAATACTATAAAATATAGAATTCTACATTTATCGAGGCGTGTAGCGACCCGGGCGTTCAACGTCCATGGCAGAGCTAGAGGACGGTTTCCCAGATGTCGCAGAAATAAATATGTATCTTGAATCAAGCTCTCATCTCCTATATAACGATTTATTTTTATTAATCATAGCAATCTCCTAAGATAATTTTACATTCAAAGTTTATAAATTCTAAATAAAGAATCATATATCTATCCTAAACCCTTGGAAGACCTTGATATGTACTTGTAAAAAGTAAACTTTGATACTGCCACAGAATGCTTTTGTCATTGGATAACTATTGTGTGTCTGAAGTTAACGACAAAACCCTAGCAATTCTTTAGTATTGTTAGTATAAGAAAAATAAATTTTTGGAAAACAAATAACAGATTGTTCAACCTGGATATGTTAGTTAGTTTTTGAGCATGCCATGTAACCAAGATAATCTGTTTTGAATGCCAATTGGTCGGAAATTATATTTTTACATTTTAAAGTATTTTATATCTTGCAAGAGGCAAGTAAATAATTTTATAAAGTATAGCCATAGCTTTATTTTATTAAACGTCAGTTACAGTGTCCATAAAAATTGATGTTTTTAAATAAGTTATTAATTTTTGGTGGGAAAGAATAAATTATTAGCATAGTACATAGTATTAGCTATCAATTAATTAAAGCATATCATTGCAGCAATCGATATTTGGTATAACCAAATAGCTTGCCAAAATCAACACAAACTACATGTACCTACCAGGTTTGCCTAAAATGTGACCTACATTTCTGAAACTGGAAAGTGTGCCATGCTATCTGGTTTTCGGGTTATCGAGGCTTGAAACAAAGGAAGGAAGTTTGGAACTCGCTTCGTTTGTTTTACATACAGATTTTATTAGAAACTTAAGTCTAGAATGAACTTTCTAAGTGATTTTTAAAGACTGAACTTATTGAACTCATACTCATATTATATTACGCCTGATTGAAATAGTTTTATTGACTGACTTATAGACTGATTGACATATTACAATATAACTAATTCTTGTAATATGTAATAAGCAAATTACCATAATATATTTCCTTAATTTCAAACACCAATGACAACACTTAAAATAATGTAATTATATTATTTAAATACATAATTTTACACAATACTCAATATAATTAATTATCTATTTAATATGGATCCAATTCCAAACAATACGTATAAATAAAACAAATCTTTCTTAATCTTCTGAAGATAAATATATACAAATTTAATATTGAATTAAATAGTTATTAAAAACTAAAAATATAAGGTAATAAATAACAAATAAATACTCACAATAACAACGAGATGTTTATATTATTTTTGAATGTCGTGCACAAACCTCAGTTTTGCGATGTTTCTTGCTCTTAGCAATGTAGTAGAGTGCTCTCACATGAGAATAGACAAGTACATGTCAGGTTGAAAATGTCTAGGCTGACAAAATTTGAAACCATTTATTATTTTTCTATTTAAATTTGTTGACCTTAATTAAATATTTATACTTTAACATATCTTATTGATATTTATTTTTAAATGACAACATTTAATGGTAAGCTTGTAATCGACAAACTATAATAAACTGTCTTATTCTATTTTGTCCTTGGATCTTAAACAAAAATTAAGATTTAGAATTATCATTATTTTATTTCCCTAAAAACTCTCTACTAAATCCAATGAATTATAAAAATATCTCCTAAGCTAATCCAATATTTGTATTTAAAGGCCCATTCACTTCATTACGCAAGGGCCGCCTTACTTCCTTCACTTCAAAGGCTGTTTACACGAGAAATAAGGTTATTCGAGTCACTGATTTTGAAGTTATCTCGTATTGACAGAATTAGATATTCACGTAACATCAACAGAACATTCTGGAAGCTTGTCGAATTATATAATGCTGATCATATACGATTTTACCAGATGAAAACACTTATAAATTAATGATTTATTGAATGTTTATTTTGCTACTGAGGTGTATTGAACGTATTTATATTACAAGAAATATAAGGGTTGATTAAGGGTAGCATAAGTTCTCATTATTAGAGATAAATAACTTCATAACTTGATTGCTGAACTTCCTACTATATTATAATTGTATCTGAATCCTTATTCATTATCTTCCTTTGATATTATTTTTGGCAGACATTTGGTAAAATAATTTTATAGAATCATAAAGTACTTATACAATAACAAACCAAATATTTATATATTTTAAATTTAATCAAGGTATAAATAACCTATAATTAAATAATAAGATTAAATCAAAAATTGTTATTTTGGTAATTGTTACAGATCACAAATCAATTATATTAAGGATACTTACAGGGATGGTGGCGTGAAGAATGGTATATCTTATTGATTCGATGTTATTAAATATATATTTATATATATTTTTAAATAAAGTTTACTCAGTAAAATCTTACAAAATTGACAGTTAATATTTTCATGAAAAGAAAGTCTTGTCATTAAATTTTAAACAAAAATTATTATTACAATTATAACTTGAGAACCACTAATAAAAATCATATAATTTATAACTTTATATATAATTAAAAGAAAAATTCTTGTTGATTACAATCTAATCTATCAATGATTGGTAACAGGTTATCATAGCTTCCATAGATATAAACGGAATCTACCAATGATGATATCACATCACTTTAGCGAAACGACTGTTACACCAGGGATTGACGTAAGTTACACATCTAATTATATATTTTAACTAATAAGTAGAAATATTTTCGTCTACGAAAATAAAAGAACATTTAATTAATAATAATCGTAAAAAAAATAACGTTAAATTCCCCCATGCTTCAAAATGTCATTACCAATCTTAAATTTTTGTTAGGTTGGCAGCCCTACGTTGCAAGTTCAAATGCCTGCAATATTGTATCATATTGCCCAGTAATAGAGTATGGTTCCATAAATTTTAAATGTTATTATTTTGAGGTAATATCACCCAGTAAAAGATTTAAAGCTCAAAGTCGTTAAAATTAAGGTTTATTTTTCTTTACCAGGTGAATCTTCATTGCGTTGTAACGGCACCTCATCAGGCAAGATTTGTTTGGGAAAGGGACGGCGTTGTTATCTCTTCTAACACAGATGCAAGGTAGATATTCAGATATAATATTTAATACCTAATATTTTGATATAAAAATACCGGATTATGTTTTATATATGAAAGCTTCGATAGCGTCCTATTTCGAAACTCAATAAAGTATTGGAAATTTTAATGTAGGTATTTACAAATATCGGAAAAGTATTATTTAATATACAAAAACTATTTTATCATCATTATGGTATAGATCTCGCAATCATAATTTTAAATATTGTTTGAACAAAATAATCGGGGTATTATTAAAAACGATCATATTCAAATTCGTTATTCTCATATGATAACTATAAAATTACTTCCGTAATGGACAAGAATTTAGCATGTTAAAAAGACTTTTCAAATAGTATAGAAAAGTCAAAATGAATATTGCTTATACAATAACAGCATTGTTTATGATTTTTAATTGCCCAACTTCACCCAAACAGGTACTCCATAGGTCAAATAATGACAACGGATGGAGTGGCCACACACCTGAATATATCTCATGTTAGAGTAGACGATGGAGGGCGGTTCGCTTGTTTTGCGCATCTCGGGGACTCGTCTGTGTCGCACGAGGATAGGGTTAATGTTTATGGTAAGCTTGTGATTGCCATTGGATATTTATGACTTTATTTTATTTAAAAATTGTGAATTTTGGTCAAAACAGTACATTTCAATATAAATGTTTATAGTCTCCAATCATGTTAACTTACGCTTAATTATTTTTTAATGAAAATAATAGGAATAAAAACAAGATTCTAAATGTCAAACTCTGGAAGTCTTTTCCTGTCACTCTGCAATTTGAGCTAAAGTGGTGATATTCGCTTTAATGAACTTATCATTTCAAAGTTTAAGACTATCCATAAATATGTTAGCCATGTTAGGTGTATTGATTTTTGGATAAAGATATATAAAATTAAGTATTTTAAATGAGGTTTTACACACAGGTCCTCCATATATCCGGACGTTACCACCCTTCAAGGTTCAAAGTGGTCAAAGTGTCACACTCAGATGCCCTTATTACGGATATCCTATAAGGTACGAATGATTTCTGAAACGAATTATAATAATATTAACCCTACCGTAAAATGAGTTCAAAACTATTAAATAAATCAAATTATTATATTTTTAGAGAAATTACATGGGAATACAAAGGTAAAGAAATAAGTTCGGAAACAGTCCAAACAAGATACAAACGATTCATTAACAACACAGCAAACATAGAAATATTTGGTCGAAAACCAAAGTTAAGACTCAAAAGGGATGCAACAGTTACCAATGGTGTTCTTAATGTAATTAAAGTTAGTAAAAGTGATAATGGATTATTTGCGTGTATAGTAAGAAGTCCCTCAGGAGAAATGGCAAAGAGGTCATTTGATTTACAAGTAGTAGAAGCGCCGCAACTTGAGGAGATACTTCTTGCTTCTGATCTTCAAGAGGGACAAATTGTACAAATACATTGTAACCTGAAGAGTGGTGATTCACCGGTTTATTATTCTTGGTTAAAAGATGGAAAAAAAATACCGTCACATCTTAAGGTAAGAATTATTAAGGTGTTATTGTTCTATAAGATATTCAATCTGACTTAAAAATGTCTTATTCAGAATTGAAAATAACAAAACACTACATTAAATTATTTATATCTTAAGATTATCGTTAGAACTTTCATCTTTATAATATAATTTTATACATTTTATATATTATTATTTATATTTTACATTATAAAACAGAAAATATTTAAAAAAATCAATATTTTTTTTGTTACACATGACAAAAAAATCAAATAACTATATTTTCGCGTTGAAACAAATACGTAACAAATATGTCGATGTCTACCTCCTGTACAAAATATTTTCATTATTCGTAAAGGAAATTTGGTAAAGGAATCTCTTTGTCACAGATAATAGAGAGAAGCCTGGAAGTATTCAGCGTGCTTATCATCAAGAATGTTTCACTAGAGCACTGCGGGACGTACACCTGTGTGGCAGCGAACCACGTGAATAAAGTTAATAGGACTGTTCACTTGTATATAAAAGGTAGATCAGCAACTGATTTTAATGATAAAACAACACTCTATAGGAACAATATTTTGAGACAAAATTTTTATTTATGTAAAAAAACTACTTCCTGTGTTTTATAGAAAGGCGTTCAGATCTAATTATTTAATAAATTATAAGCTATAAGATTCACTTTTTAATGTTCTTAAAATTGTGACTTACAAAAGTCGTAAAAATATAACGCCTCCAAAAATATCATTGTTGGAAATTATAAAAAGATTTTAAAACAATACATTTATTTTAATAATCTTTATAACAATATCAATTATAAAACGTCACCTTCTCTAAAAAATCCAATTAATTAATTAAACTGCAGTTCAAAAGATTTTTGAGTTCAACCCAACAAACATTTCAAGTGTATTAATTTTTGTAAGAAAAATAAACTCTTTATGTCAGTCGCTCCAAAGTGGAGAGAGGAGCCTCAGAACACGTCACTTCTGTTGGGTCGCAGTGGGCACGTGTCCTGTCGCGCAAGCGGGTACCCTCAGCCACAGACACATTGGCTTAAGAGAGATGGTAACAGAGTTTCAAACAATAAAAAAATAAAATAATAATGGCTAATGTTTTGAGTTCACGTATTTTTTGTTATCAAAATTTTTAATAAAAATATGTTGATAATCACTAATCAATTATAAAATTTCAGTAGTGTCGGAGACATGGCGACCAGTTTTGGAGGTAGCTGGTGGAGGGGTTTTAAGCATGTCTAACGGATCTCTAATTTTTGATTCAGTAGCTTTATCCGATGCCGGGGTTTATACTTGTCACGTCGAAAACGGAGTAGGCGAAGCTTTGAGCAAAACTGTTTGGATTACAGTAAACAGTGAGTATTATTTAGAAGGTTTACTGTAGAAGGTTCGTTTATATTAGGTATAATTTTATTATTATGGAGTTTTTATGAAAATATAAAAAGTAAAATTTTTAGTCTCTGGTATAAAAATAATAATTTCAAGGGAGAACCTTCATTTATATGTTTTATTTATGTTCTCTGATTCGTATAGTCGTAGTAATAAACATAAAAAATAACTTTTAGAGCCAGTAACTTTCGATATAATATCAAGAAATCTAACAGCCAAATTGGGTCAACATCTAACAATCGAGTGTCAAGCTAAAGGAGATGATCCGATCCGTATCATGTGGACTAGGAATGGAAAACCCATAAATCCGCTTACACAAAGGTCAGTTATAGTTAGTAACCATTTTTTATGTAATAATATGATAATAAACTTATTTGTGAGACGAAAACTGTCTGGAGAACTTTGTTTTTTTTTCTGAACAAAAAGTTTGGATAAGTTGATTAGATGAATACAATGGGAGAATTTTAATAAAGTTTTTCTACCCTTTGAAAACTTTTCAAAAGGCTTCATAAAAATATAAATTAATAACAAAAACCAAAGATATATCAAATATTAGCATATTTTAGATTTAAGATATCTGAATCTAAGTCCGATGACGGCATGACAAGTATACTAGAATTGGTACAAGCAGAGACGAGTGACGCCGCTTTATACCAATGTAAGGCTGGAAACCCTTTTGGAGCTGATGCTTACAGCGTATACTTGAGTATACTTGGTAAGGCTTTTTAATAACATTGTAAAATAAATATCAAATTGGATGTTTCTTTTTTTCGGTATATCTTTTATAAATGTATACTTATATCTGGTTTCTTTACATGAATAAAGTTGTTTGAAAGAAAAAGAATAAAAACGCCTTATTGTATTGCATTCAGTAAACTTATTAATCGTCATTCGGTTTATAATAAACTTCCAATAAATGATCTCCTTTAATAATATATTTTTAGAACCTCCTTTACCTCCCACGGATCTAGCCGTTGATACTATAAAGAGTCGATCCGTAAGGCTATCTTGGCAAGATATAACGCGTTCGTTTGCACAATACTATAGTATTCAACTTACCAATAGTGAGAGACTGCTGTGGAATACCGCAAGGACTATTAATGTCACCAGGTTTGTTACATGGAGACATTAATATTTTTTATATCGTTAATTTGATTTTGAAGTACATATCATTGGTCATTATATCATCAATATAAGTTAATAATTGAATCAAAATTATTCATAATATTCTAATATATGAAACACAAAAACACTGGTTTTGTTAGTACATTATAAAAGATATTTAATATTGATTAAAATCAGCGCAAACTATAAATACATTAATGGAATACGTCGAACCACTTTGGCTTTTGATGAATGCATTTCCCATCAACACTTAATACAATTATATGTTTTATAACTGTCATTCATTAAACCTGTTTGCATAAATAATTGTTTTCTTTCGAAGATAATTAGTTTTTCTGTATTCGTTTTTACCGATTTAAGAAAACTAAATGTGTGACAGGTTGTCGGATGCCCAGCACGGCGTGATTGTATCGGGTCTGCTGCCGGCGACGCACTACGCGGCGCGTGCGGCTGCCGCGAGGGACGGCGACACCAGCGCCTACTGCGCGCCCGTGCGGTTTACCACCGCGGAGGAGGGTGAGAATTACACGTAGTAAAAAAAATATTAATAGCATATATGCGTTTCAGTTAAACAGAAAGTGCACAGACAACAGCCGGCGATAGACAAGTTATATAGTAAACATGCTTCTCACATAACACAACTTTCATTTTCAAATTACTAGTACAGACAGTATTATAAAGAATTTATAAATGTTATTTCCTTAACTGTCAGAGCTACTCGGTCCTTTCACACTACTAACTTCCAGAATGAATTCAGACAAATGAAAGTAATAATTATTATATTATCAGAAGCGGAATTGTAAGCCAATAAATTCAAAAGCAAATATTGATACCGGAATAATACCAACGATTTATTTTATTTTTGTACCAAAGATATTCAACAAAATGAAAAATACTTCATAATCATTCGAACACATTTATTCTGGACATAAATTATTCAAAAGATTCCATTACATTTAACAAATGTATTTTTATTGACGCAAATATCAATCGTATGATTTCAAAAATGGACCCATCATCAATCAATATACTCAGAATGGATGAAGTGTCGATCCATCATATCCTTTCTACATAATTCTGAACAAATTTACATGAATATTTTCTATACAAAATGTACGTTGGAGTTTTACAGTGATAATAATTTGGTTTAGTCCCACATTTTTTTTTATATGTGTCCTATTAACGTTTCATATTTTTATTTAGGATAATACATTTAGTGTGTTGACTGTCATGGTCAGAAACGACTTATTTTCCAACTAGTTCTGAGCCTAATTCTTAAGTACTCTACTGGGTAAAGTACACTTGTGTTAACTAAAATCTGTTCACCTTATTTGAAAATTTATTTATTTATTTATTTTAAGGATTGCCAACGGCAGATACACCTTACATTTATAAGGTAAAGGTGTGAATACTTACAGTCCACGTATATTTCAACTACAATTTCAATATTTCCGCTTGGGCAGTGTTATTGTAAGCCCCGTTCACGAGCGTAAATCATCGTTTTTACCATATTAAAAAGTCAAAGTCTCCTTTCGCCCCCATAAATAAAACTCCATATCTCGCAGCGCCATCCTCTCCGCCCCTGAACGTGCAGGTGTCGCAAACCCTGTCACCGGGCGAACTGCGCGTACGCTGGTCCCCACCGCCCGCAGACGCGCTGAACGGCGCCGTGCTTGGGTATAGGGTACGGGCAGTACCGCAGGCGGATACAGGTAGATGTTAACACCTGTTCTATTTCCATATTTATAAATGTTACTTACGCAATATGTACCATGCATTTAGTATTCATTGAGAAGATAATATGACCTTAGAGGGTCTGTATTCTTATCAAGGAAAAAATTCATCATTGACATTAATGAAGACGAGTACAGTTACCACAAAAGGGTACACAAACGTCTTACATCTTTTCGTGCATAATTGAATAACTTCTAATTTACATACTTATTGGTTTATTTCTGATCACATAGCACTTGCCACAGTGCAAAACATAAAAACTTTCCTAATTAATAATAGTAGTAATCATTTTCGTAAACACAAACAAACATAAGACGAGTCGTATCCCTTGTCGTCCCTTTACAATTCTTTTCAACAGCTTTTCACAAATTCCTTTACAGTACACACAATTTAACTTGGTAACGGCTTACCTGAATATATTAAACGCTCTCCAAGCAGCTTTAATTATAAAATCTGTCCACTAATACTTTATTGAGACTATTATTAATTAACTTTTTATTTCATTCATTGTATGTATTTATTTATTTCATTTTTGTATAATATTTTTTTAAAATATTTGTTCTTAAATACAATTTTTGATGTTTTTGTTAAATATTTGTCATAGTTTTATAATTGTATTTTCTATAATTTTGTATTTTTTTTTTGTAATACTTATTCAGTAATACTAGTAATACAAGTAATACTAGTTTAGTTTTAATTAGTTGTATTGCCTTACTGTTATTTTTTTTTCCTGTTTATTTTGTTTTTTTTCTGTGGGTTGACCGCTAAAAAATTCTCTTTAGCATTAAGTCCGCCCATTGTACATTTTTTGTCAATAAAGATTAAATAAATAAATAAATCAGTTTGTCATAACATTTTATTCTATCTCAAGTTCTTTTCTGTACGTGCTACGCAACTCTGGAACTCAATCCCTGTTAACATAATGTAATGACAGGCCTTCTATAACTTCCTTTAAGTTAGGGCTGAATAATAATTTACTCTCCCTTTAAGTATAATACGTATTTATGTATAATATATATGTATTTTGTAGGTATATATATATAAATTTAAATATGTATTTTATATAAGTAAGAGATATTTGTGTATTTGCTAAAGTAGATTTTAATTATTTGTTCTTTATATAACGTACCTATATCAATTTCAAAGTAATGTATCCATTGTTCTTTTATAGATTGTCATTAATATTGTTTGCTGGAACTTAAATTAATAGATGAGATAGAGATCAAATGCCAAGGTACAGGATACCATAAAATTCATTGAATTTTAAAGAAAACAGGCTTCTAGAAAAAATAATTATAATTTTGTGAAATATATCTTAATCAACAGGGGGTCAGGAAGCGAGTGATAAGCTTATCAAGACATCGTCACTGTACTCAAAACAAGAAACTGTTATCACTGATCTATTAAAAGGAGGGAGGTAAAAAAAACATTTATTATTTAATATTTATTAGATAATTATCATACTTAATTTTGAATCAAGGATTTTGGACCTTTTAGAGTATTATATGCGCTCAAAACACCTGAGCAAACACCTAGAAAACTAATTCAATAAAGTAAAGTAATTGGACCTAGCCTAGTATGGTAAAGACAATAAAAAAATATCGTCAGTGTTCCGTGATATTGAAATTGCCTTGCCACGCCACGTACATTGCAAAAAGTCTAAAAGTGATAAAATAAATATCAAAAGTTTTGGAATGGACATACGTCGAGATTCAGTATTTGTTGCAGAGCATGTAAAGCCTGCCAAAAAAAAAATATCTACGCATCCACTGTAAGGACACTGGCGAAAAGTTCGTTTGCGTGGTGGATGGTAGAATATTAAAAAAAAAATGGTATTGAAGTAAAGGAATACCAGACCGTGTTAATCAAATGGGAATTAAGCAAATGCAAACACTGGAAAACCCTCATTGGTTTACTCCGATTAATTAATTATTCAATAAAAAGTGGGTATTGAAGTAAAAATATCAAAAACCATTTAAAAATCCCATAGATTTCTGGTGGTATTGTGCAACATTATATTACATTATACAACCATTTCCTCAGTAATGGTTCAAGACAACTTTGTAAGATCTCCACCAGAAATCAATAAATATGCTTTTCGTGAATATTTAATTATAATAATTTATTTCCAGATAAAATTAAAACTATGATCTTATATAATTATCTAGGCCGCATTACAGTAACGGAACAGAAAACTCTTTGGTATATAAAAAAAACTAGATGAATAAGAAGATGCTGGCTTCAAAGAATGTCCTGTATTGTTTAGACAACAATGTTTCGTTCTGCCCAATTTATATATTGTCGTGCCTATCTAAAGTGTTTGAAACCTGTGAACGTTCGGCAACAACACACGTCACGTATACTTTTTTTTGTCCAAGCATCACATAAGATGTCAGTAAGTAAGCCCATATAACAACTGTTGGAGCTTAAAGTAATAAAAAGTACTGATTTATACTTTCATATTGGAGCTACAAAATATAATTTAAATATATAGGAAAAAACGAAATACGAGAGTTAATGGAATTCTAAAAGAACCTAACTTTTAATTAAATATCTTCAACAGCCGTTCAGTATCGATTTCTAGATTTACGATTGGTTATTGGAAGTAACTTTTGAAAGATATTTTTGACAATATTACTAATTGCTGTGTTAATATTATGACACCAAACAATAATATTTTCTTAGATTATTACTAAGTTATAATTTAGATACTTCAGTTCACAAAAGTATGTAGTTATACGTTATTTATTTCCGTCCAATATTATTCTAATCAAATCTTGGTATTTATTGAATATATAAAATATCTGAGGTCCAGATGCAAAAGCACGTGATTTTGAAGTTTCTAATTGTGTGTCTTTATGTTATTTTTATAAACAGCAATCACAAGACAACCACAAAACGATTTTTGATAATATTCGGTTTGGTTAAAGATAGTAAATAGAGACGGCTTTATATATAAATGAGGAAGGAAGACCAGGTGAAGTCAGCAAGACTGGAAACGGCTTCTTTTATAGAAAGATAAAATGTATTGACAACATTTTTCTGCATGTAAACACTATTTACATATAAATAATAATAAAATTCAATCCGATAGGTACTCCATATCGATTGCCGCCTTCAACGGCGCTGGGAGTGGGCCCTTCTCAATACCGATATTCCAGGACACAATGGAGGGAGGTAAGTTTTATTTGGCTTAAGATAAATCCTAATTTAAAGATGTTTATGATGAATACAAGTAAGGGCAACAAGTTTTCTATTCATGATATAAGCAGAATGTTATAAATAAACATTTTCATGTTATATATTTGTAATGTATACTTGAGAAAAGGAATCAGTTATTCTATATTATTTTAGGCTTTAATTTAGTAAGTACGGAGTTAGTAGACTTATTATAAAATATATAAATTAATTGGAAATTCAGAATAGTATTTAATGTGCATTGTAACATTTGTACAAAAAAAAAAATTCAACCGGATAATCTTATGCCTTTTCAATTGGAATAAAGGGTTCTTACAATTTTTGTAACACCAAAGAATAGGAAACTGGTTTGTCGCTAAGTCTATTTCAAGTGGTACAGTAAGACTAAACACTAGAGAAAAATATGGTCAGTACAAGATTTTAATAAACATACTATATATATTTATATTGTTTATTACTATTTAATCTGCTTACATAAATTTAAAAAAATACCTTATAAATAAAATAACTAGTACCTATTATTAAGCTGACGAATTATTCTCGAGAGTCAATCGTTTTTTTTTGCCTCTTATTATATTTATATAATGTATCTTAATTATTGTCCTCCAAATAACTTACTGACTTTTTTTTTTACTTTTTAGCTGTGTTCGTTCTAAGTCACTGATAATATCATGAGACTATAACAATAATACGATATCTACGTATTACATAAATCATTATGAAAAATAATAATAAACAATATTCATTCTAAGCTAAACGTAAATGAGGATTAAAACTTTATAATAGCCCCAGAAGAGGGCCCCACGTCCGTTGAATGTGGGGGCGTGACTTCAACTGCACTGCGTGTTAGCTGGCAGCCCATTCCCGTGCACAGGCAGGCTGGCGCGCTCGTCGGGTACTCAGTGCTGTACGCGGCTCAAGGCAAGCGTTTTACTAAAAAACAGATTCTTTACTAAAGTCAGATTTTTTACTAAAAACATCCATATAAACGGAACCTGTAAATATGGAGGTATGCTGAAGGTTTACCACTAAAGTAACAGGTGACTGTGTGACCTGGTACTTTAGTGGTTAGTGACATTGACTTCTAAATTAAAGATTCACTATCACACGGACCTAATGTTTGTTCTGACTGGTACTCGGTACTTTATATCCCTTATTTAAATATTTATATACTAACCCGGTAACTAGTACATGGCTAAGTACATACTATCTTATTTATTGTAATATTTGTGTAGTGGCAACACAAACTACGATACTAAATACGGATGCAGGATTAAGTTATTACGTTAAACATGAATTAATTATATATAAGTATATATCATATTGTTATATATGTTCCTGCAATGATATTATTATTATATCTGAATAAAGTTACCACTACCTTTACCGAGCCACCTTCGTCATTGATGCTTCCATTTCGAGATTGAATAGAGAATATCAAAATATTACACTAAAATATAATTTTAAAATATAAATTACCATTGCAATAGATAGTTGCTAATTTAAATTACGTCACACAGGTCGTCCATGGCACAACTCAACATCCATAATCACGGAACTCCGATTACAAGGACTCCTCAAGTTTACAAACTACACCGTCAAAGTTGCGGGCTACTCAAACTATGGGGTTGGGCCCTTTTCTTTCCCCATTGTTTGCTCTACGCTACAGGATGGTGAGTTCTATGATGCTATTATAATGGAGTAATAATGTATGCGCTGTATTGTTTTAAACTTTGAAGCAGTTTACTAAACTAAGAATATAATTTATTAAAGTTTGTTAAAAGTATCATATACCGCTACACTACATTAAGAATTTTATAAAGAAAAGAAAAATACATGACATCCATAAATAATAGAATATTACCAAAGAAAACCAAAGACTCATCAAAAAGTTTTATATCTTTTTTAATGTTATGTATACAAGGTGTATACATTGAAAATATTATCAGTACAATACAAAATCTACATTTCTATATGATAAACTATAGATGACACAATCTATTAGAAAGAATATCAGACACTTGAAAGGTATTCAATAAAATTTTTCCGAAACCTTATTAGCTGTAGAAATAAAATAATAAATGAATAGTTTACTATGCCCGTGACTCCAGTACCGGACGCCCCATCAGAGATCAAACTGTTGGTGCAATCAGCTAGTTCGCTTCTCGTGAGCTGGAAGCCTCCGCGTCCCAACGGACGTCTCTTACACTACACTGTGTACTGGAAACCTACAACAAGGTGAGATATGAAACGTTGTATTCTATAAATAAAATAAAGGAAGGTTTTTATAATTTTTATATTCTCGTTGATAAAAATCTTGTTGTTTTTAAGACGTTCTTTCCAATCATAGTTTTAAATTTAGACGTAATTAAGATTATGTTTTATGTTGTTTTATAACTTATTTTATATAAATAAAAATTTTAATTGATACCAGTCCTTTATAGTAATATTTAAATTCTAAAACATTTTTTTTTTCTAATAAAAATATTGTACCTAAGTTGCTAGCAAAATCCAGTTTCTTCGTAAATCAATGTAAATCGAATTTCAGTCAATTTGTTTCCAATTTTCAAAGTCAAATAAAATCCGGTATATTTTCTGACGTCTAAATCGAATTTTCTCCGTAAATTCTTACTCTTTTATAGTTTCTAACGGAAAAAGTCAATATTCTACCTTAACGAGCAGTTGCTTATTTAATAACAAAATTATTACTACAGAAATATATTATACACAGTTGTTACTTTTATATTTATCGTTAATCTTTACTGAGAATTTAGTTACTTTTGTATGGGCGGTACAATAAATATATTTCTTAATCTTGTTCTGCAATAATGTCAAAAAGCATTTATTTTCCCTAGCAATGATGGCCCACAAATCCATCGAGTGGAAGTAGAAAGAAACATAGACGTATACGAACAGACACAGAGTCTGGAACTTAAAGGTCTAGCAGAAGGCAGGCAATACGACGTGTGGGTGAGCGCTAGCACCGCGGTAGGAGAGGGACAGGAGAGTCGGAGAGTTAGTAACGCACCATCGCAGAGAGGTAAGTTGAGAGAATAGAGTTAAATTATATGATAATATTATATTGTATTTATAACGGAAAGAACTGTCTGTACTGCCAGAATTAACTACTGATATGATATATTAGCTTGCATAACTAGAACTATTCGCAAGTCAAGTGTTATATAGTTAGAAGGTATAATGTTCCGGTCGATCATTAACCTATTTCGTCAGTACTCACATCGATAAAATAAAGATTTTATATGTTATTCCCTTTTGTGATAACTCTGCTTTAATATATTTTATTCGAACCTATGACTTTTGAGAAAACGTTCTTTTTTTGCTAATTGAGCTGCCGTATCACTAACTTCGATAAATTTGGAATTTCAAATAGTATTTTGTAATTCTTTATATCCGGAAAGATTTGACATCTCTTAGGTTTCTTTCTAAAATCTTAACCAACGCTTCTAATTTTGACGTAAAGAAAAACTTTTATAGCATTGTAGATATATATAAACGTCCTTATCGTGTCGTTTTTTAAACTTTATTAATTTAAAAAAATAAATAATATTAACAGGGTTATATTTATAGAAAATTTCTTCAAAAATGTCGGTTGTTTGAAATTATGTTCTATATCGTAAATTTAGAATCACTTTTTGAGTTTTTTGAAAAAAGTTTAATAAATTGCTTCCCGTCCCAATTAAGATGATTATAAATAGAATAATAATAAGGCCGCGATTTTAACAGTAAGACCGTGTCGTGAAAATTTATTTAAAAATGGAACTATGCTGAATAGACTTAGCAAATAGCTTTCTCTCTTATATACAATAATTTACATGGATTAATCTCAAAATAAGATACATAGTTATAAAAATATACATTTGGTACATTTTAAATAATCCTTAATATTTTAGCCATTTGGGGCTTACCTGAATAAATTGTAATTATTTCGAATTAAGCAGGACTCAAACCTTTTTGACAAATTATCAAATAGGTACAATATCCTACTTGGAAACGAAAATAACGTATGCAAATTAAATGAGGTCCTATATTATGCAAATTTGAACATCAGTATTAAGTTATGACGAAATTTAGTAACATTTGTAATTTTATTTAAATTATTTTGTTTTAAAAATACTATATAATTTATATTTTACAGTTAATATCAAATCTATGTTTATTTCATTCTGACAAGGTAATGAGCTTTTTCTATGATATTATATGTTATTATAATTATATCTTAAGAGGCCTATTTATATGCAAGAATACGACTTAAGGGATCCGGCAAATCTTTAAATTGAAATATGTTCTCGTACTGTATAATGCTACATCGTTAGTGGTGGCGGGCGTGTGGTCACTGGGCGGGCGAGTGGCGGTGCGGGTGCTGGCAGCGCTGCCACTGGCTTGCCGCAGCTTGGGCTCGCCGCCACCACGCACCGTGTGGTACCACAACCACAACATCATAACGCACCACCCACGTTTTACCAGGAACAAAGACGACAGCTTGCTTATTAAGAGTGAGTTGATACACTGCTTTGAGTGTTCTACTGAGTACCTAAAGACATTTTATTCTAATTATTTAATAAAAAACACCAAAATCCTTTTATCAATAATCTAAATAGATTTGTGATAATGACTATTTGTCGTTTAAATAGGTATTTTGATAGGTTTGGAAAAAAAAAAAACAATAATTGATAACAAATAAATAAACACACAGGTATAGACCAATCACTCAGTGGCAACTACACTTGCTTAGCCAAAAACCTGTATGGTTCAGACTCAGTGGTTTATACTGTAAGAGTTTTACCACTTCCGGACCCGCCCGCGCTTAGGGCGACGCCGTACAAGGACTCAATAGTTGTGGAATGGGATGAGGTCAAAATATCCAATGAGTCGGGATACGGTATCAGTAAGTATAATTTTAAAATAAATAAAGTTATAAAGCCAACTGAAAGTTTATAGCTACATATAGATTTTATACACTGAATATTTTTGTAATCATTTCAAACTAAATTTATCAGGTTATAACCTAACTTGGCGCGAAGAAGATGGTCCCTGGCAAGAAGCCTGGCCATCAACCCACCTACCAGGGATACAACACACCCAACTACCAGGTATCCAGCAACACGCACTAACTGGTCTGAAGTGTGGCACCAAGTACTCTATACGAATCTCCGCTACGGATAGTGTTGGGACCTCGCCGCCTGCACATATAGATGTTACTACATTGGGTGGAGGTAAGCATACTCAGAGTATATAAGTTAATTAAAATAATACTATATTATAATGATATGGGCCCAAATGTAAAGAATACCCTACATAAATAATAGTAACCTATTCACATTATTACTTTCTTAAATAAACTAAGCTTAATGTCAATTAAAATCGTAATGAGGCAATGATTAGCCAATTATACGTTAATAGTTATAAAATTTCATAACCTTATATGTTATACATATACAATGATATGTTATCAAAAGTGCCAATCTCACCGCTATCGACTGACTGGCTCTGGAGCAACGCCTCGCACATATATATACAGCTGAGTGGGTGGGATGACGGCGGCTGTGATGTCACCAAATGGGAGGTGGACTATCGAGCACTGGGGACTAGCTTCTGGCATCGAGCAGATAACTTGGCGGTAAAAGATAGTAATTGAAATTAATTCAGGTCGTTCACATTTTTACTTGAACATTTTCTATACTGTAGCTTACTGTAATTCTACAGTTAATAACTTTAAACACTAAAAAGCAAACCACTATAGTTAAGTGGAACTATCGCTACGAGGCTTACATTAATTCACTACATGTATATGACAGTACACCCGCACCTGAATTGGGAATATAGTACGCGCTCTGAACTAACTCTCTACATGTCTACGGAGTAGTAGTTAATTATAACCGCACCCTAGAGGCTATAACAACTCCCATACGATTATTTGATTCACTTACATTAAACCTGTTCTTGACGTAGAGATATAGCAACATGCTTTATAATAACTAACTACATGTCTACAGACAGTAGACCCGCACTTGGGCTGGGGCTACAGCTACGCGCGGCTGCCCGCGTCCTACGCATTAGGATCACTGACCCCTGGCACGTGGTACCAGGTCCGTGTGACCGCACAGAACGATGCGGGTACTGCAGCTACTGTGTACACGTATGCTACTAAGACGGAAGACGGCGGTGAGTAGTTTAGTTTTCGATGAAGATTTATAAAATGAGCATTTGCAATAGATAAAGTTATTAATTGTGTGTGCGGTCTTAACATTGGCACTCACTGACCTCATCCTATCTGGACATTTTGAATAGTTAGTTACCTACTATCTCCTTCTTTTTTTATCCGGAAGGTAATGAAACATGTCAGAGATGTGTAAGAAGATAAGTTGCATGATAGGTCATAATGCAACTTATCTTCTTACACAGTCCTTCGCACCTTCGCCCTAGCACCTTACTTCTCAGTCCTAAGATTTCTTTAGCAGAAAAAGCTTCTTCTATGATGATGATGACCTAGAGGCCAATGTAGATTCTGGATATTATCGGTATTCAATATTACAACCAAGCCAATTTCTATAGGGTATTTAAGTATTCTATCATTGACGCATTTGTAAAGAGTGTAAATATTTGTTTTTCCAACGGTTCCAAAGATATCAAATCTATTAATTTGTTAATTAAATTATAACCTGAATTTAAAATTATATCTTCTTTATTATATTCCATATTAGGAAATTATTTTCGTGTATTACCAACTATAACCTTAACGCATACACTTTGTTGTTGTATATTTATAATTTGTGACGGGGTTAAAGGATATATATGCTAATTGTAAATGCTGGATGAGAGCCGTGAAAGTCTTTAAACCATAACGATTAACTGAATCTTTGACTAGGCGTTAATCCGCTAGATAATAACCAGGGCGATTGTTAGAGTTGGGAATATAATACTACTAGGGAATATGTTATATTGAATTTTCCAATGAATAAACGACACGATTATAAATATACCGCTAGGACGGCGAGAAGAAGTACTACGGTTGATATCTTTCCACTTACTATATTTCAGGCTATAAATACATTTTCTCGGTGAAATCCATAGAGAAAACTCCCAGAGCTTACTTATAATATTCAGTAGCTTGAGTAGAAGATAAAAAAAACAAAACAAGAAATTAAGGCTGAGTTGTGATCGAGAGCGTTATCCATAATGACGTAACGTAAAAAATTATTGAATATACTTTATTTGAAAGTATGAATTCTGGAAATAGTGATACTACACTGCTAGTCTACCTAATACCTAATACCTACTCCCTACTACCTACTACCTAGTTCCTAGTACCTAGTATATCTATCCTAAAAGATTTTGTATCTTTTCAATTAACACTTACGGTAATACACATAAATTTTGAGGATCCCAATAACCGTTTACCAAAGATCGAGTGTCATTTGGTTTCATATTAAAAGCGCTTTAGTAATAAAATTACTCTGTTAAGCGTGTTAAAGCTCTGGCACGCGCTAACATCGGTGCGGCGTCCGCGTGAGAGCGGTCAACTGACAGTTGGGTTGACGACGTTGGATACTTTGTTTTAAAGGGAAGGGTAATGAAATGGTCGTGAAATTGTAAACTGTATTGCATACATTTTGGAAGGATCTTAGAAGGTACTGATGAAGTAGCGTGACGTGGCATCAAGAAAACATGCACTGAATAAATAATAAATAAAAAGTCCTAAAAATGTTATGCCTAAAGTTTCTACATATTATTTTATTACACTAGTAGATATGAAATAAATTGAATAATTTAATTAAATTGAATAATTTAATGGAATAAATTAAATAATTTAATAAATCTACTATTTAATACGGAAATAATTATCCAATTTAAATAAAAATGAATACCAAAATGTATTGAAATAACGGGAATAAAATAAGAATAAAAACAAACAAAATAGTAAATGAAGTTAGGTATGCCGGTACTTTCGAGAATTAAACGTACTTGGATCTGCCGCTAAGGAACAAATAAAGGGCAAATAGAATATGAAACCCAATAAAACGTATACCGAATAAAGATTAGGTAATAGTCATATCTGACGCTTACAACTCTTTATTGGTTAAGATACAATTATTAGATATCATAGATATCATATAAGAATGTTACAATACTGGGAATGCTGGAAAGGTTATTATAGTATTAGTTAATATATTACTATCTGGAACTAAAAAGAATATATAATACTTTGAAAAATGTGAAAAAATATAACACGTTACAATGTTACCGCAAAAGTATTTGATTCAAATCACTAAATGACCGTTGATGTAATTTTGAGCACTAATCTTAACAAAGGTCAAGACTATACGGTCGAAGTGACAAAAAATATTTGTGTGGTAGTAAGGATGCGCAACGCCTGTCCAGGTCCAGGTCAGAAAAAAAATATATCACTAACCACATTAGTTTTTGAATAACCACTAAGGTATATTATGGTGTTATTAGTTGCGATCCTGAAAGTAATAAAACTTGAACGGCTGTTGTAAGCTTAATTATTGGATGTCCATGCGAGGTAATAGTAAGTGTGGGGAAGGTTAGGTAGGAAGGATGACGCCCCGGAAGTGCTTAGACACTACACTTTATTTGACACTAGATAGAATGTACTTAAATATGTGAAATTGTATCATAGATATGATTATGGCGTAACCGCTATTATAATGTGAAAGTGTGTTTGTTTATATTTATTTCATGGCAAAATGAATATACATATCAGATGTTATTTTTTTTTTTTTGAAATAACACTCTAAATACTTAGATATATAATATAAAGATACTGAAATTCCAAAGTGGGATTTTTCTATAATAATAAAATGCCGCGAGAAGATTATTAAAATCATTTTTAAAACCAACTGAAACGAAAAAATATTACAATCATTACTAAAATAAACAGTTGACTAAAATATCCCATTTTCTCCAATCAGTAGATAATCGATAGGATGTAAAATATTCACGGCGGTACCTCATCAAGAAGTTTCATCAAAACTTTTGTCATTACCAACCGGAATTTAGCTGTCAGAACGGACGTCTTTGTAGTTTAAAATACGAGCATAATTTTGATTCTCTACAACGATTCGACGTATTTTAATAGAAATTTATAAATATAAAAATTTAATATTTTTATATTTAAACTTTCGTGAACCATGTCATATTTATATTTACGTATTAGGTACGTATTTACGTATTTTTATGTTTGCTCATTTCGATTTAATTCTACATGAATACAACTGGTTAAATATAAAAATAATATTTAATATTTTTATGATTTCATATTTTATAATTTTAAGTAATGAAAAAAAAAATTTTTTTTGATACATTTTCTGAAATAAAAAAAAAATATGTTACCGTGTTCGTAGTAGTACGTGTATATAATTTACGCTTGTGTAATTTTTACATATTAACACGACCCTCCTAATTTAATTTATATACGCAGTCTCCAGTCTCAAGGATTGACTGGAAAAATGGCTTTGAAACAATAAGATCACCTATTTGTACATTCTTCAATGTATATATTTTTTCTGTGTTAATATATGTATGTTTGTTGCTACTAAGTACTGATATTTATCCATCAAGAAAAGAGACCACTTCAAATTACAACTAACATTTAAGTGCTCTTCGGTTTAAGTCGGTCTTAATTATCATTTACACACGGGACTTTCCCTAGAGGATTTCAACGACAGGGAACTTAGGTCGGGTAAGTAAAGACATTTACATAGTGTTTTATGTTGAACGATTCATTTGTTTGAATATTTTTTATTTCTCATTTCTTTTATGATATTTGTTGTATACTTCAAAGTGATCTTACCTTAATACGAAGTCATAAATCTCGGTATAGTGACCTTGAACTTTTTAAATATCATCTGTTGTTATTATATTAATACATAAGAAAACAACTATTAAGAACCGCCCGTCCCGGCTTCGCAAGGGACATACAAATTCTCATAACGTCTGCTTAAGCGGTGTAAGGCGAAAACATTTCCCGTTCTTAAATACCTAAGTACATACATTTTCGTAATAATAGGTGGAAGGAAGATCAAAATCTACTGTACTAGAATACTCAGAGATGTTGAGAGAAAAATAAAATGCCCTATAATTACATTTTTATATTGAATCTTTTAAAGTATCTCCCAAATCTTGATTTTTTAAACAGATAAGATTTTCAGCTTGAAGGCGCTCTCTCCATGAAAACTAATGTAAATAGCGACAATTTAAAATTAAACGATTCAACAACATCTAGTGGGATTCTAGACGTAAAAAAATGCATAAAGATCTTCCAGACACCAATATTTTTTCAACAATAAACATTAGATTCATAAACCTAGCAGAAAAATAGAGGGAATCATAAATTTATAACAAAACTATTTTACTCTTTATAATCGAATGTTCAAAATAAATTATAACTCAAAAGAGTTCAAAACATTAAAGCTATTTTCACCAAACTTTTTTAGTGGCCATCTTAAGCGAATAAAAGTTATATTAACAATAATACTACCTTTTATTCCTACTGTTGTATGGAAGTAAAGATCTCTTAAATATTTTCTTTTCAACAACACTATATTTAAAAAAATATTAATCAATCTTCTTTAAATTATCATAATATTTAAAAAAAAACATAGTAAAAACGTCCGCACATTTTTTATCAATATTCAAACAGCACATAATATTATAACGAAATTATGTCAAACAAATCATTTGTTATTTTTTTAGATGAAGTCGGTCCTCCTTCAGATTTCTTTGACTTGAACATGCTAGTGATAATATGCAGCTCGGTGCTACTAGTGATATGTCTGCTTGCCTTCATCTGTATATTGTTAAAAAGACACAGGTAAATATGTAAAACGTATAGTAAACGTATAAACGTATAGAATAAAAAAATAATCATTGGTTTGAATAGATCTTAAGTGTTAACATATGATGTGTTATCCCGTTATAGAAAAGAGAAGTTCCATAAAAAACAAATTGATGAATAATAAGTTTTTAAAAAAACATTTTAACGAATGCGTTTTATTCGAAGTAGTCTAGTTACTGCGGACAAAGATGCTACTATAGATAGTTTGAAATATGGAAATAATATATATATTGTAAACAGACAAAGCTACTCATCGTACCGTCACTCGATGGCTGAAGAAGTAAAGTCTCGAGATGAGAGCGTCGCTTCGCACTCCGAGCACAAGGAGAGATACGCACATACGCCCCGGATATACACCTCGCCCGTGCACCCCAGGAAGAGTAGTAAGAACGGTGAGTCTGCCAACAATTACACACAGAGTCACTTATCATGTAATTTTTATTTAATTTGGTTATAAAGCAAAAATAATTATTATATATATACCTGTTTTTTAGCGTTTTTAGTATATCATTTGTTAATGTTGTTAGGAGCTATATACCCATAGTAATTGGTTGCTTGTCTTATCACTTTTATACGTAATGCCTGGTTGGAGAAAAGTTAGTTAAAAGCTATGTAATAGAATAAAAAAAATCTCAAATTGTATAGAATCACAATACTAGGTAGCTACTAGTTCTTATCGAATTATAGTATTTTACTATGAAATATACATATATAACGTATTTAAGTATAGCCTGTAACAACTTTTTCACTTTTAAGATTAAAAATCAAAAATATTGTGTGTTTTTTTTGTACATGAGATTATTTGGCTACACTAATTATAATATTACAACATAATATAATATGATATTTTGTAATATATTTCTTCTAAGAAAAAAATTCAAGTAATTTTTGTTAAAATTGTGATTTAAAGAAGAGATTTATCTTTTAATAAGGTTTCAAATTCTAATTCATTCAGGCATGTTAGACTTTTAAAACACTTTATTTTTTTGAATAATAATATTACAATAAAATATTTTAGTTATCTTGACTTTATTAGAAAATCTAAATTACAAAGACAATACAGTAACAGGTTACTATCACTAATGACGTAACGTAACTAATAATAGTATGAAAAAACCATTAATTTTATTGAAATAATCTTTATTTAAATATGGATTTAGATAAAAACGTATAAACAAGACATGTATCCAACAGAAATGTTTGAGATAAGTCCATACGCAGAGTTCGCGCTTGGCTTTAGAACCTTTGACCACGTCGAAAACCAGGACTTACCCAGCAGGCTGCCGGCCAGACCTAGGTTCGATACTGGTGAGTGTTATTTGGATTGCTTATACAATTGAAGTCGTTATAAAACTGGTCCCTATCTTTAAAACCCCTAAAAATTTGTACACTCTATTAGAAAACATCAAAACTCGTTAGAGCTAAAATTAGATTTAGATTATTCAACAGTAATAAAACTACAAATATAATACAGTAATAAAACTGTATTATATTTATTAGCAAATAAAAAAAAAGTTTGTGAAATCGCGGACAAAAATTTGTTTTTTATAAAGTAAATAAAGGGAGTTTGAAGAATAAAACTTAGTTCAGAAAGTGTTATTCGCTCAGTTGAATATGAAGTTGGACTCAATTGGATTCAAGCTTCATTTTAGTATTGAATTTCTCGAATTACGTTTCAATATGAAGTGTGCTTAGTGGGAACTTTTATAAATAAATCCATATATTATAAAGAGCTTTGATGTTTTGTGTAACTTATAATATTTTTTATATATGAAAAGAACCCTCTTATTTCATTTTCAAAAAACGAGGATGTTCATTTTATTATTTTGTAAAATAATCATACTTTATTAACATTTAAATTAACGCATATAATAATGAATTCATATAAAATATCATATAAAATTGTATAGAAATAATACCATTATGTGAAATCATAACTACTGACACTATAGGAAAGCTGTTAGAGTTATTATTTTATAACCATAGTGCAAAATGAAAACATATACATATATTTTTTTTACGTTCAAAAGTCTTTTAAGCTAACGAAATATTATCTCACTTTAATATTCGCTAGACATACTGCTAACATGTTAACTAGAGCATCAAAGGAACGCAGCACTTTGAGTCCACTATTTATCACGTAATCTCACTTTGTGCAGAACTAACTCAATAATCTGCTATTTGATTAAGCGCCTATATTCCCTTTGTTCATTGGCCGTATCGAAAGATAGTATATTGGACTTTAAATTTTCAAATGAGAACGGTAAATACACTTTAATTTATATTATCATGTCAAGTTTCATATATTAATATTCTTTTACATTTATAGGAAAAATACACCTTCCCCAACAAATATAAAAGTACCAAACTTTAAATTTAGTGATTGTTGAAATGTGATAGTTGCACTATATATAAATAATTGTACAGAAGATACAGAATTAAAGAAGAAACTACCTGAAGAAATTACTAAGAAATAAGATCTCTAAGCTTAGAAGTGAGGAGAGCTTGCTTGGTTATTATACATAACTTGTATGCGAACTGAATAAAAATCTTAAGTTAAAAAACAAATAGATTAATACTTATATGAAATTAGTATTAATCTCTTTTTATTTTATGTATTTTGTACCAAAATATAGGTAATAGTAGCTATAGAGGCTATGTTTATTCCATACATTGATAACAGAGAGTAAAAGAATATCCAAAATTGACAACTTTATGGCTACTACGATTACAGCCTTATTAAATTAGCCTCATTTTCTGGCTCAAAAACACAGCAAAAATATAACATATGTTTCGGTTCGATACAAAAAATGTGTGATTGAAATAAAATGGCAGTATTTATTGATACGAAAACTTCATTTTAATGTAAAAGGTTTTTGAACTAAGAGTTCATATTTATCAAATATTATATTATTATCTATAGATAATATTATTAGTTAATAAGAGATACGTACTATTTTATTTTGTTATTTAAGTATATAATATAAGAATTAAATAAAAGGGTAGGTTTTGTTCGTTCTAATTTCTATACTTTTCTTTAATCCATCTTCATCTATTTCAACAGAATTAATGGCTCTGCGTATAGCTCAGTGTTTTCAGCGTTTTCAGGTTGAGTAATGGTACGAATAGTTAATAGATTACTTTCTAATTTTACAAAACTTTTGTTTGACTGTTTATTTAAGATAAATTGGTAATGCATTATTAAAATAGTAAAAAAATATTTACATACCAAAATATAAGTAATAATTAACAATAATTTTGTCAGTTTATCTAAGTACATTAAAAATATATATTTTTCGTTATCTTTTTTAAATGTTTGAAAATATTTATAAACATGAACCTATAGCCATGTGAAGCTTATTTCAATTTTAATAAATATAGAGTGAACAATAAACTGATACGGGCAGGGATTCGAACCCGCGACCATTGGGAAATCGTCTGGAAAAACCGACATCAGGGCTTCCCAGAGGTCGCGTGTTCGAGTCCCTGCCGGTTATCGGTTTATTTTTCATTATATATTTATTAAAACTTCGGAGGACTCCCCGTCTTGACTATAATTTTGTAATATAAGGTGGTCCTTGCAGTGTAATAGTTCTTCTATGAAATGTTTTTAATGCTCAAAAACTTTATTTAAGAACTATGAAGAGTTATTCAGGATTATACCGAAGTCCAAAAATTTAATATATTTTTTTTTTTATAAATAGAATCAATGTACCTAATGTATTCATTTTAAATTATTGTTATTTCAGACCCATAAATAAAGATGATTATAAGCAGACATAATTAAAGTGTTTTTCGAGAAATCCATAAAAAAATATTTTTTTCTTTATTTTTTTATAGAAACCAGTTTCCAAACACGGTCGGAGTCAGATGACAGTGACAGTACATCCAAAGCAACTGTTTCAGGTCTGCCGAGACGTAAGTAACTGGATCGCATTATATATAAGATAAGTAAGTAAGTAAGATAAAAACAAAACAAATTTAAATTAAATTGAATCGAAGTTAAAATTACATACATTATAAGAAACTAAGTATATTTAATTGTTTAAGAACTTAACCGTTTTATTTCGTAATTAAAATCTCTGGAAAAAACCTTCAAAACATGAAATTCAAAATCAAATGATTACAGCTACAACTAACTTACATTGGCGATTCGCCAACTGATACAGGAATAGGGTCAAAGCAATCGAACAAATTTAGTACGTACGAATATCTGAGCTATAAATGAAAATTTATGTATTTGAAAACTATAATTATAATTCAAAAATATATATTATTAACATTTATATAACAATAAACATTCATATTGAGACGTTTGAAAAAGTGTTTCAAATCTTTTTGTTCATTTTTGTAACTCGAAAGACATTCTTATTTCTTGCTGCTGTTATTTTCCTTATCTTTTATATACTAGAGTAAAAGAAAAACCAAACAGAAAAACAGACATTTTAACTGCATGTTCTAAGCTTTTAAACTAAAAGTGCAGTCTTGTTTGTTAACTCACGGAAGCTCTAAACGCAAGATCGTAAATCTCTCAGGAAGGAAGTTAGCCTGATTTACACTTGTGGTGGATTCGTCTACACTTTTATAGGTTTTCTTTGTTTTTAAAT
The DNA here is from genome assembly GCA_963555665.1 of Dircenna loreta. Lineage (NCBI taxonomy): Eukaryota > Metazoa > Arthropoda > Insecta > Lepidoptera > Nymphalidae > Dircenna > Dircenna loreta. Next base: position 10,583,255 of record OY743095.1, on the reverse strand, counting down.
ATTTTTTTATTAATTACTAACTAACATCTTATCTTTAAATAAAATAATAAATGTTTATTGATCCACATTAGTCGTGACTAAGAGGCGTTTATATTTATTTTAATTTAAATTAATTTAAACTATATTTTTAATGTTTCTAATTACGAGTTATATAAAAACGGACCTATAATATTAGATGTGTTTCATAATAATCGTATTGGTCCTTTAATAAATCATATATATTAATTTAACAAGTTGAATTCCAAAGAATTTGTCGCTAACAGTATGCAAATACCCTAACTCAAAAGAAGAGCGCTTGACTCTAGCAGAGCAATAGTTGCTGGGAGCAACTTTTTATGAACGAAACTTGACTTGAAATTATCAAAGTTACCAGCGAACGAACGTTATGTTACGAAATTGCGAAACGAGTTTTTTAAACTTTGCCATGTACAGGATAAAAGTTAAAAAGATGAATACGAAAATATTAAAATATTATTTTTGACAATGGCATAATATAGTTACAAGTACAATAAGTAGTTATAAGTAGAAAAAATATAATAAATAGAATGGTGGTATATTAATGAATTCTTGGAAAATAATATTTTAGAGTTTTGCGAGCATCTTTATTTCAATTATAATTTTAATATAATAAACATAAACAAATATTACTTGATGTAATAATAAAATGACTTATGTTAAATCTTGTATAATTTGTATTTATTTCAGGACACTGCAGGACCCCGCATTACAGATAATGATTCCACTATGACTATTATGAATTGACTGTGCCAATAAATTGATTATCTATTTACTTATTTATTACTAAATATTTCGTTTACAAAACAATGTATTTATTAATTTTATATTTTAATTAATCTGCTGTTATATATGTTTTTAAGTGAATCTGAAGAGTCCAGAAAAAACATTAGCTTATATTCCTACTATTAATTAATCTGATTTAAAACTACTATCTTAACAATAAAACTGCCAAATATAATTTTATGACTTTTTGACTTATTGTATTTTCTAATCCACATATGACTTAGTAAAATAAAATAATCTAAACTCAAAAAATGTTACAAGTTAAGTAATAAATGTTTAGTTATAATAACTTATCATATCAATAAAAATGATAACAGCGTAAACAGTTCGAATAGGAATTATTGTCTTTCGTGATTGATGATGATCAACGATTCTTGAAAGTTAACGAAAGACAAATAAATCTTATTTGATATGGCATCTTCTATATTAACGAGTCCCTCGCTACGATATTTTCATATCTCCAAAGTATTCTCGACTTCACGATCACGTCACGATATGTCGTTATGACGTCCTCAAGTCTATTCGATATCAAAAGGTTACGTCACATTAATACTTTGAGTGAAATTATCGCCACGACCGGCTTGCCTTCAGAAATACTGTCTACAATTTTGGTTGGTTGGTGACACGTTGGTTAGCGTGAATTTAAGACAGAGAAAAAGTGTTTCAAGTGAACTTTAAATAAGACCATTTTCATATATCATTTATAAAAGACTGATTCATAAGTTAAGATACAAGTCTTTGTGCCAAAGTGTACTAAATCATATATTTAATAAAATAGTGTAATATAATATATGTGTGTCTGTCAAAAACACTAAATATTATCATTTTAGTGGTTTAAATAGAACAACATTATAATAAGAATAAACAAAAGAAAACCCACGAGCAAAGACTAGCATTATATATGATATATAATAGTTGAAACAATGAAACTTTGTCGTTGTAAATACCGAGAGCTTTTCTCAATTTTATTGGCTATTTTATTGACAAAGTTGCATCATTCCATGTACTTCATAGATCTGTTATTCTTATCGTATTTATTGAATAAATGTTTAAAGTATGAATTATTTATTTTTTATTGACCTGAGATTGTGATGATGAGATATCTCCCACTTAGGCAATATTGAACGGAATGGAAGAAGGGAAACACGATAATATCTTAACGGCCGTTAATATCTTAACGGGCGTTGTCCTGGTTCTACATACGAAAAAATATTGTATATATAAAATAAAATTAAATAAAAAAAACCCCTTATGGCGGAAAAAAGCTTCCCAAGAGGTGCAATATCTTTTGTCGATTCCAATTGTCAAAACAGGACAATTAAAAATATTGTTCCTACAAACTTTTAAACTGCCTGGAAAGTGCCAGCAGTAGGAATTATTATGATTCCATAATATTTAATCAGCCCAAAGGCTAATTATAAACCAGAACACGTAAGTGCTTCCGAACTAAAATTCTTAAAAGGTCACATACATAAAATTCAAAATTCAAAGACATGCCATTTAGCGAAATGTGTTGGTTGCTACCCAGCACGTCAAAACTAATATAGGTAAAATAAAAATATTGATCAAAGGAAATAATTAATTCAATTATTTTAAAACGATAAAGTAATCTTATTTCAGATCGAACGAGTGTAATAAGTTGATTTCATTTGGTTATAATATTAAAGATGACAATAAAACAACGTAGGCGATCTACATATACATCTGAAACCAATGACAGCTAATTTGAAAATAATATTATATATGTACATATTTACAAACTTATAGTAGTCTCAAACTGGCAACATTCAATTCCTAAGATAATACGAAATGTCACAGACTAATTATTCTATCTTAAGTCAATAAATAATTAATCAATTTAATGTTTTCAGTTTTGACAAATGACTGACAATAAAAATATGTGAGTAAAAATATTTATTTCGTTAAATTAATCAAGTATTTAGACACATTATGTCTTTAGACACTAATAAATTTTCATATACATATATATATAGTTTCATGGATATTTAAAAATGTGCATTTTTATTTGTCTTTGTCCAAAGCTATCAGAATCTCAATATTTTTAGGTTTTTAAAGTAATAAAGAAAAGCAATTTAAAATAAACAGTATTAATACGGCAAACGGTATGGTAATTGCATTTTTTTTTTAAATATATCTTTTTTATTTAAATTAACTTAGCCTACCATCGAGGTAGTAAGTAACACAAGCAAACTAGTACATTATTATAATCACATATAAATAATTCGTTTCAATTGAATAAAAGCTACACAAAACTCCCTCAAAATCACTTTAACGTGGTTATTATCTATATGAAATGAAGGTCAACATTTAAAGCAATATCTTCGTATCAAAATGAAACTTAAATCTGAAATAACAGCTTAAAATTAAAATAATTTATTAATATAACGTCTTACAAATAACATTTTTTTGGCTGTATAAATGTACCGTATAATATTTAAGATGCTTGCTTATGATGATGCTTATTTTATAAGAGAGTTTTTAAATAATAAACCAAGAGGTTTATGGCTGGAAACGTATCAAGTAAGTAAAATACTTAAAACAAAGAGGGTGAAAATAAGATAACCGTTATATATTTTATGATAATAAATAGTCATTAATTACTCGAAGTAAACTGTGTTATATAATAACGGGAAAGAAAAATCCTAGTGTTTATTCTTAACACTTCCACAAGATTTTCTTTTTTTTGATTTTTGAATTCAATTAGACTTTAAATATTTATGAAAGATAGTGTTTGATTAGAAATAAATCCTTTGATTATAACACGCTAAAAATTTTTCTATCTACCATCATTAGGTATACTCTTTTTAATCAAGCTCTTAAATACATACTTTAAAAATGTTTTATCAAATCTTACACCTAAATACACAAAAGCTGAACATTCTGGGACGGCATTTTGTAAAAAAATGTTTAAAATACGTAATTAAATACTTTACCTTTCATAAGTGCTTCAGTTTCTGCACAAATATGCATATGACATTTATATAAAATAGCCCCTTTTATCCCTGGGTTGTAGAACAACTGAAAAGAGTCAGCAGAAATTTATATTAAATTGGAAAAATCTTTTCCTATTTCATAAAGCTACACACACATTTTGTTAAAAGTGGAAAAGATTTTCAATGTTTTAGCAATTGCGATTCGAAAGTTGGATTCCAATCGTAAATTATGCACCAGATGCTTGGAATGTTTGTTAGTTCTCTTTCGTAACACTTTTAAGTTAGATATATTGACGATATACCAAAGAGTATTTTTTAAAAATGCCTTTCTTTTAAGTTTTGTAATTTTGCTTTCTATTCATGTACAGGGTTTAAAATGGAGACTAGTTAAGTTGGTTCTCAAAAGTTCTTAATTTATAAAAAAATAAATTAGCTTCACATGGCTGTACATGGTTATTGATATTTTTAAACACACACAAACAAATTTGTCTTTGTGACAGACATATTTGTTTCCCACAATTCACAGTTTCATGCCCTTTAAATCGGTCATTCGAAAAGCGGTAAGAAGTTCTATAGATACACTTTTAACTTACTTATAAAATCACAATTACTATTGTAGGATATTCATAATTAATATCTGAGAGCAAATATTAGAACTCAAGTACAACATGGTACAAAAAGATGCTATCCACCTGGGTTATGTCCATTAGCCGGCAAATTTGCAGCGCCCACGAGAAAATAAGGGTCACTTTTACTACTTTTCTTTTGCATGGCATGTTTATAAACTAAAATTATATTAGGGTAATTAGAATGAATAATTAAATACAGATGCCGTAACGGTCATTGAAACAGAAAATCTTTATTTGGAGAACTGCACATTTTAACCTACCTTTCTATCGATTGCGAAATAATCTATATCTAGCTAGTAAATAATACAGACGTATATATTTTTTAATACAATGATAAATAGATACATTTTGCAGTGGTTCATTAATAAGCTTTTAATAGATCATGAATATTCTCCAACTGTCGGCATAAAGCACATATTCGCCGACTATTTTAACGCTTCATGAGCAGTGTTCGCTCTAGATGCCGTCATCTTTAGTAATCAATAGGTTTGAAATGTGAGTTCTTTCACGTAATCAAATAACAATAGGTTTAGAATATTTTAATTAATGGTTTGTGTTAAAAACTCTTTATATGGTACTCACTTATTTGTCAGTATTTATAAAGAAAATAGTATTAATTTTTGCTTGTTTCTTTAATACACCTTAAGATTCATTGTTAATTCTTAGCATAGTCATTACCTTTAAAATGTAAAAAATGCAGGCACCTAAAGAAACATTTACGTCTTTTGTTTGTAAAGAGGAAGCCAATGAAAAGTTTGCTTTTCAAAAATAGACCCTCGAGCTACCAATTATTATGGTTAAAGTGAAACAATAGCTCTATAATGTATAATAAAAAGTACAGCTTTACGTTAATGAAGGCGTCATACAGCTTACACTTGCAGTTTTAAACTATTTTATATATATTTTGCCGAAAAATGCTGTAGCGTTATTAATGTTGGTTTTGTAGTTGGACTAGTTCAATCTGGCAGTGTCAAAATATTTTTGCAATAGAATACTTTTTTGATTTTTTTAGTTCATTTGAATTTGAAAAAACTGAATTATTTTGGTGGCAGCTGTAAGATCAGACCTTTACAGCTTCATATTTTATTAAAAAATTCATATAACAATCACCTCGTCACTTTGAAACTATTCCTTGTACTTAAATCATGAGTGGTAGCATCATGAAGCAAGATAAAAGATGGTCTATTTCAGGGCTCAGATGGTCAATGACTTGTCTTCAGGTGGGCGCATTTTGCACCAACCAAATTATCGACTTGTACCATAAACTCTTTAAATGTCTTTGACGCAGTTAGCTTATTCAAGTTTATTCCTGACCCTGAAACTTGTTTTTTTTTCTAACATCAAAGTCGCTTTTTTTGTATATGTCGGACTGGCATAATAAAAACACCTTTGCCGTTTAGAAGGCAGAGTATACGACAGTCTACGCAGCGGCGCCACTGTCGTATACAAACGGGGCGTCGGAGAAGATTATTGCGCGCAAGAGGCGCCCATTGTGGCTTAGACTTAGCCTCAAAGAGCGTTTCTGCGGCAATGCATTTATGCCGTTTCTTTATTTAAATTACGAGTATATTGTGTTTAAAGTTACTTCTATTTAATTATTGTTGATTTGTAATTATAATAAAATAAAAGACTGTTTATATCATATCTTAGCTATTATATCTCTCAATCCCAGTCTTCAGACAATATATATATATAAAAGTTGTCTTCAATGACATGATAGCTTTATAACTAGGAGAATATGAATGTTTATTTTGTTTAATAGAGCTCTTGTTAAATAAAAAACATTGTTTACGTATACTAGTGTATTCAGGTAAGAGGTTCTTTACCAAATTATTTTTAGAAAAATTAACTACTATATGCAACTTTATAGAAATTGGTAAAAGAAAGCTACATTGGATAAAGTTTAAATAAAAGGCGTTTATTATCAATACATGTATACAAATAATATAATTATTTCATTTTACCTGATTGCTACTAAGATTATTTAGCATTTCATTGATTGTAATAGAATTGTTACTATCGTTGTTATTGAAATTATATAATTTGGGTACTGAAATATGAAATATATAGTTCACATTCCACAGAATTTAGTGACCGAGTAAAAACTCTATCAATTGTAGCCGGATCTTGTTGTTGGCGTTTGAGGACTGTTTTTCATCGATAAATTCAATTTATCTTTCAAAAATTCAACTAAGTTCAAGGATTTATCTAATGCAAAATTAACATCAAAATCTCCACTTAAAATCGTCAGTATTTTATCATTATTGTTACGGAGCAAAGAGGCACCGTCTCTCGTGTACGGCGATAATTAATGGTCAAGACAATTTATAATATCATCTAACTACTGATTAGGAGACATATATAAGGCAACAATCAAAACTTTCATCCCATTTTCCATTTTGCATGTACCTTTTTTAAAATCGGTTAATAAAAAAATATAATTATAAATAAGATATATAAATATATATGTATAAATATGTATATAGAGAAGATTCACATATATGTAATATTAATAAATATAAATATATATATATATATATATATATATATATATATATATATATATATTTATTTTTTTTTTTCTTTGTGGGGGAATGTGTACGAGTGTAATATGAATCGTTTGGTTACTATTTATTAGTTATTCGATACATTTCTACATAACAAGTTGGTGTTGTGGTGAAGGATGTGACCTTGTGTCGTGATACGAATACTGAAGGCGCAAGTTGGATCCTCAACGGGTCTTGCATTGTTTTTAAATAGTTTTTATTTCAGATAAATATGGCGCGTAACGAAAAATGTTACACAAAAATCAATATGGTGCGTAACAAGACGATTTCATAAAATTACTCCCAACCATCAATAAAGAAGTTTCACTTCAAAAACATTTGGTAAATTTAGTAAATGTATTATAACTATTATTACAAAATGAAAATCGAAAACCTCTTATTTAATATATTATACAATTTTAGTGTATCCGTCATTTAAAATGTACATTTACTTGTATTTGCGAATAATAAATGCAGTGAAACGCGTGACCAGGCTTACATGATACATATGCGCAGATAGGTCCCTTCATGAATATTCTACGTCCAACGAGATTTATTGGAAGCCCGAGTTTCCGTCTTGTCGAAAATTTACGACCCGTCGGTTTGAATTAGATCTGTGATGTCTTATTTTGGTTAAATGTCCCTGTCACTGGAACGTAGATATTTATTTAATTTTAACAGTTTTAAAAAATATTTATTTTATTTGCCACTATTGGTTATATAGCACGAAAGAAATATTAGTGTGTTCGTACGTGCCAGCTTTTATTAAACCGAAAAAAAAGTGTAATACAACTTTTAGAATCAATTTATTTCGTGAGATTCCTTTTAGCATCGACTAGCTACTAGGTACTGGAACAAACTAACCAAAACAATGGGACTCCTATTTTAATCGACAGGGTTTTTCAAAAAAGACTTCGATATTTGACAGGTTCTAGTGATCATTTTGTTGAACCTATAACTGTTGCATTGGCTGATATTTATTCAGTCAGTTTTAAAACGTTTAACAATCTGTTTTCGATTTTTTTTCAAAGTATACGAAAGTTTTTTATTTAAAAGTGGCCCTGTTTCAGTAATCTTTTTAGAATTTCCACGTGTAATTCTAATATTTATATTTACACCAGGTGAGATTTTCTCTATTTTCATTTTGCTCAATTCATCCTGTACTTATTTATATTGACTAGATATAAACCCGATAGATTTAATAATTTCATTATTTTTAATATGAATAACGTTTAAGCTCATTTAAAAAAAAACTGACGAATTTTAAAACTTACAATAGATTTTTTATTTGTGACCTAAAAGCAGACAGATTACTGTTGGCATTTTCGTGCACGAGGTCTACTAGTGACATTAGCGGTACTGCTCTCGTTCTCGGTATCAGTGACGTGTGCCGTATCAGTGACGTGTGTGTAAAGTTCTTATTTGTGTTTTTCATAGTTTTTCTTTCCTTAAAGATTATTATTCCTGGTAAGACATTTTATTATAAAAATATGCTCAATTGTACACTCTCAGAATTATTATGAGTCACATCGAAACATGTTTACTTACAAAAATGAAACATCTTCCTGCGCCATGGTTTACGGACGAAATACTTAGGTCGTACTCTACGTCTGCAGTTCTTTCAATATATTTCTTTAAATACTATTTTTTTATTAAGGTTTTTTTTTTGAATAAGCTGTTGATCAACAGCTTTCTATTTAATTGACATTGACAATTAAAATAATACACAAATCACCTAACATAACAACGAAGAATGTTACGTTTAAGTTAAACGAACAAGTGCAATAAATTGATTAAAACGAACAAGTGCAATAAACAAATGCTGCTACTCTCAAAAAACCAATGTAATAATCTATTAATTATGTAAAGCACTAAGCATTAACGACAAAAGAGGACATATTTTCATTAATTATATATTTAAAAATAATAAGTAATCAAATTAAATACTAATTACGTCCTTTTAATTAGGCTTCTACTCATAATTGATCGACTTAGCTTCTTTATCTGAAGAAATAAAGAATTAATAATAAATGTAAATATGTGACTAAAAATATTTAAATGATTTATAAAATGGCCAATAAACAGGAGGAGGTATATTTAGTTACGAGAGCAGACAAACAATTAAGGGCTAATTAAACATAAGGGAGAGCATCTTGCCAGAAACAATTACAAATCTCAACTAAAGTGAGCGTATTCTTTAATGTGCTCCTGACATGCTCTCAACTTATCCACTTGCCTGACTACTACATGTTTAATGACGGCATTTAAGAATAGATGGCGCCTTCTATCAATAATTTAAAAGCCATTTTTCATAACTACAAAAAATTTACATTTAGTTAGGAAGTAAATAAAAGGAAAAAAAGTAAAAAAAAGGAACGAAGTTTGGTTTATGGCCATTGTTTTGAACAAGAATGAGTATTATAATATCATGTTTGTAATTGTATCCTTACCTCCATGGGAAAACTCCATGCGTATTCAAAATATATTTGCTTGAATGAAAAAGATAGGAATTGGTCCATAAACTTTTTAGCTATAGGAGTGTACTAAATGAATACATAGACAAACAAAGAGAAAGATAGGCAAAGTTCTAAGAGTTTCTTTTCTGCTTCCTAGAAACGGAGCAGAATCGATGGAAAAAGATGGAAATGACTTTTTATGGAAAATTCCGAAATCCGTATTGGGAACCACAGAAAATAGGATGAGATATGAGACTTTACTCTATTCCCAGAATTATCTATTGTGGATCTTTAGCACTGATTTCAAAGGTTTTTATTTGTTTTAAAAGCTAACCTTGATATAAATATATACTATCTACCTTCAGATTTTTGTTCCGTAATAAAAAAGTATGTTACAACAAACATAGACGTGAAAAAATATTGTTTTATAACTACTATAGTTTTTCTATTTTCTTATATAACTGATTTGTTATCTAATATTTTAAGAATATTGAATACAAATCTTATTAGAGAGCTGGGTAATATTAAAAATTTAATTGAATAATCAATAACAATCCCTGTAAAACGAAAACTATATAGATTGTGAGAGTTTTAATGCGATGATAATTGCCATACAATTGGATTTATTATACAAATATGATTCTCACTGTGAGTCTTTAAAAATTGTCATCAAATTTTTGTAAATATTTCAATTCAAATGATGTATTTGAAGAAATAACGACTTAAGGGAGAGCTCCGTTCATTTGTAAGTTTTGACCTTTTCCCTGTACACGAGAATACTTTCTGATCAATCAGTCTTCTTGTCATTTGAGCTTGGAGATAACTTTTGGGGTCGTAGAAATGTTTGGATAACTATATTACCTATTTGTTACATTAACAAATACCTTTGTTCAAAATGTTGTGTTTACATTTACCGTTTCCATACACGTTAAATCTCGTCCGTTAAGTCCGATAAATACACTTGACATAAATTTTCGATTGAATATTATCAATCGAAAATTTATGTCTTAAAAATATAAAGCCTTTCATTTGATGGACTATAATTTATTTATATGTAATATTATCTCATTATTTAGTTTAAAAATAACTACTGGTAATTTGTAAATAAATAAACAATGAAGTAGTTCAAACATGAAGCTCAATGTTTCATACAATAGCGGTCATAATTTCATTCCAAGTCTGTAACCTATTTTTAGAGTCGAGTAACATTAAGAACAAACAATCTTTTTATCTTAATAAAATGATAACAAAAAGTATCTATTTATAAAAGTTTCATCAAACTTAAACACATATCAAATAACGGAAAAAAGATATAAATACTGAATATGTAGTAGTAGCTAGTAGTGCATGCAAAAACCTCTAAGTCACTGAGAATTTTGTTTGCAATGAACTTCTTTCACGCGGTATTATTAAAAGAAAAGGAAATATATCGACTTACGTTGTTTTCACTCAGAATATGCATCTCCTGTTAAGGAACCATTTTCAGCAAAAAAACAATGTTGGAAAAAAAATTGACTCATGAGGTTTTTGAAATGGCCGATTCAATTATTAACAAGTTCGTTATTACTTGATTGTTATTAAGTTGTAAATAATGCAAGCACAAATAATGAAATTAGTAAGTACTTGGCTAAAGGTTAGTGAGCTTACTCATTAGACTGCAGCGAGTCTACATAAGCTCGACCAAGTTCGTACCCTTCTCTAGAATCAAATCAGTGTCGATTAACTATTTTAACTGCGATTCCTGCGGAGTGAAGGAACCAGAATCTAAAATAACAATTTACGAACGAGAAACTTCCTTTAAAGCCACTATTTTTTTTTATTACTATTTAAACCTTTTACAGATAATTTAAATCTTTTACAGATAATTTTCGTAACCACTTTTTGTTATTTTATTTACGATGGTAAGAAATAACACTCATTGAGGTTTCTTAATTATTTTTTTTTGTTATTATACTGTTACTGAAGTGGTTATAACTTTATTTAAGCAAATACGTACTAAGTAATTATGCGATCTGCGATAACACCCCAAGTAGATATTTTATTTCAATTAATAATTCCCAGGAACCTGATTATAACAGTGAAAACAAAGACACAAAAAATCTATAAAAAACGAATGTCAATCCTGGAACCTATTAATAAAAAAACAAATATATTTTGAAGAAAGTTGTGGTTGGCAGATATAAGTTTTTATAAACTGCAAGGTTAAAAATCTTGGTTAGGTTTTTCCTGATAAAGACTTATATTATATATGTTAGGCTCAAAGACCGAAAACGCTCAGTGGACGGAAAAAACGGCCACATCGCTTTCTGGCTGTCTTCAAATGAGCAGAATGCGTTTTGGCTGCTTTTAAACGTTTGCAACGCAGTCTGATAATTTTCGAACGTTCTTAATGTTTGAGTCATATTATGTGCCACTCTCTGCACCTGTGTACAATAAAATACATTTTGTTCTTATAAAACAAATTAATTTTGATCATTATTCCACACATATAAATTATTTTGAGGTGCAAAATATACTTAAATTTATGATGTTTTTCGTTAATTTAAACAACTGAATTCTCTTCGACTACAATTAAATGCAAAGGAAAATCATCATGAACCTTTTACCTGTTTTGATATCGTTAAAGCCGTCTTGCATCATATGCAATACTTTAAAAGGTACTAACCGTATAATAGTTAATTGCAGGAATTAAATTTAGCTCAGTTAATGTGGCAATAACCGCAGGTGTAAATTTTGACTGTAAAATTGTTATATTCAGATATTTTAAGGAAATATATCTTTGTTTTAATAATTGGAAGGAATATTTCGACTAAAGTTCCAAAGAAAAGGGCATACGGTTTAAGGTTATACAAGGTCAGCCTCATTGTATATGAATATCATCATTTTGAATTTAATAGACACTTTATAGTAATTATGAATAGACTTCGATCTAAGCACTATCCATGTTACAAGTTTGCACATTTCATGAAGACAGTTTTGCACATCATTTTGTCAACCAGTATCAAAAGAGGCCGACATGTTGTCTCATTTTGTAAGCCTGCCGCAACTTTCCTGTAATTATAATGTCGTATAACATTTTAATTGCAATAGTTACTGTGTATTTTTAGAATCATTTATTATAGGACCTATATGTCTGTAAAGATAAAAGTCCTTCAAATAAAAAAATAATAAAAAAAATATATTAATTGATCAAAAATCCCGTCTATAATAAATATTTTTAAATGACAAACATAAGAATAAATATGAAACTTACACGTACAGATCCAAAGCTAGTATTCTAGCTTTGGATCTGTAGTTTCAATTGCTAAAAGACTAAATATAGTCTTTTAGCAATTGTTTAACTGTACTTGATTAATTCTATTAATTTTAATTATCACAATATTATATATTGTTTAAAAATATCTATAAACATGTATAGCCATGTGAAGCTTATATTTTTTTTAAATAAATATAGAATGAAAAATAGACCGATGCGGGCGGGGATTCGAACCCGCAACATCTGGAAAACGTCCCGGGGCACATCCCGTCTAAAAAACGTTCCGTTTCCCAGAGGTTTCCCATTTATCGCAGATATCGGTGTATTTTTCATTCTTTACATATAAAAAAAGTATTATGTGTTATAAAAGTGAATATGTAAAGATAAAGATAATTTTGTTTGTAGAGAATAAAAAAGTAGTGTCATTATTAGGTCTAATCAAACACTCTAACACTTAATAAAGATAAAAACTATTGCTAATAAAATGTATAATTAAAAAATATTTCTTAAGTATAGAAAATATGGATTTCTAACATTAAATTATAATACATACTATATTAATTAACTAATGTATACATGGTCAAGATACGAAAGTAAAAAAATTAACATAAATAATTCAAGAACATTATAAAAAACAACATAATGCAGATAAAGCATTTCAATTTTGTTTTATATAAATCCTGTATTTTCAAATGAATGTTTACACGCGGTGTTCGCGCTCTACAGTTACGTAAACACGCTGCAATCAGTTTGTATGCGATGCTGCCTTTAACGACTTCACGGATGTTAGTATGAAAGATAAAATACATTTTATATTTTCTATTTAAGTATATGTGGGGTATGCTTATGTTCTAAATCTTTTCATTTGTTTAAACACCGGATACTAGTTCGTTCATTTAAAAGGGTACATAGACGTTTCGGTAGCAAATACTTTGTATTTTTTTATTATATAACTTATTTGCGATGAAAGAAAAGATTACGTTAGATTTGTTATATACAAAAAATATTATAATCAAAACATATTATTAATAAAAACGTCAAAACGTCAAAAACTGGCGAATCTAAATGTTTTCATCAAGTAATGATGCACTTTTTCATGGTTTATCCGTTTTAAGTAAATGTTTTTAAAAATAAATTTGAATATGATACATTTAAACTCGTCGTCCTCCTCGGGTTACAAAACTTTCCTAAACAATGTAACAACTAAATTATGTTTCTTATTTTGTATTGTAATAATAAATTCAATTAAATTCAACAAACAAAAAATTATGAACTATTCGCCACCTTAGGGACACTGAGTGTTCTAACAATTCTAAATTCAATTAAAGAGGCGGAAACGCAAACTAACAATTTCAAACATTGTTATCAAACGAGTAAGATTTTCTGCTGTTTTTTTTTTAAATTCTTATATCTACAGATTTATTCAATCCCCTTAATCAAGTGGCTAAAGAGGTTAAATAGAATAAAAGGTTACATTTATAAAGAGGCAGAATTTTGAGAGATTGTTACTTTATTACTATATTTTAAATGCGAAGATTCTAAATCAATAATTTCCATTGGCGTCTAAGCTTCATAATTATAATTATTATCTCGAACTAGCGGATATTTAGAATCGACAAAATTCATTTTTTATTATTTAAGTAGCTATTTTATTTGTTGTCACTTCGTTGATGACACGATATTTAACTCGCTGGGCATCTAATGGTAGCCAGGTACGTGACGATAAATACTTATTTACACAGTAAGTGGCAAGTGCTTACTAATTAATATTCTTCGAGACGGTTCATTGTAATATTCTATAAACTCCTTTGCTTTTAAATTTACGAAGAGTACACATTGAACCTACAGTATAGAGTTTAGTTATTTCCACTAAAAATATAAATAATAAATTGGACGCAAATTTCTAAAATTGTCAACTACTTTTGAAAGTGAAGCAAAGCAAAAACTAGCAGCGTTCATTGAAGTCTCGTCTATCACGTGTTATGTGCCGTCGAAAAACCAAATAGTTTTCGTATATATTGTAATTTTGAAGTTTCTTTATATCTAAGGACACTATTAAACGGTATTTTATTATTATTGTGCTAAGAAGGATTAAAAAATTAAGACTTCACTTGTACCATATGTACCATCCATAGTCCCGTTCTATATTATATATATCCTTAGAATGAATTGATTGTATTTAATTGATACATGACGTAGTACATAATAAACACTAAGTACTAACATTAATAAAAGTATTTAACTTGCTATGTTTAATTGACAGACTGTGAAAGTAAAAAGAAAAATTATTATAATTAAGTAGATCCACATCAATTAACAACATTTAAAATTCACTTCATATTTTTTTTAAATTTAACATTTTACAAAACTGTTTTAATAAGGCTGAAATTTTAATTTTTCATTATATATTTTGATAAAAAACTATAATATATTCTTGTTTATAATAACCTTTATTTCTATTAAAGGGCTTAGATTTTAAGATGTTTTTAACCGGATATTAAACCTAATTGCTCAAAAGCTTTCTAAAGTCTATTTATAATTTTAAAAAGTTCTCAATACTAAAACATAATTATTCAACATATATATAATAGTTAACCGATTATTTATTCAATACGAATGAATGAGTCAAAAGTAAAACAAAATCAAAACAATTCACAAATTTATCAATATTTGTTTAATAGCTTTACCAAAACTAAATATAAATGAAATATAACATTTGTTTAAAATTCATCATCTGTCATCTCTTACACTAATTATTCGGCAAAAGTGGCACATGTAATTTTTTCCACGCTCCACGATCATACGTCTTCTTTGTACAGACTCTTCTTTTCCATACTACGAACTCTACTCGTGTCTTCTTCGATCACCCTCATCTCTTTTAACCATTTATATTTACAAAAAAATTACACTCGTACTTACTCACTTCATAATTTGCATTTTCCTTTCATATTCTTGTCGTTACGTACGTACTATCCTTTTTAACCCTCAGCCTTAAATGACATTTCTTATTGCACCCACTTGTCACACCACACCTCCATCTCAACATTCGTATTTTAGTAGCATGTATTTGCTCTTTATTTATTTATTTCTTATCTTAACATAATTTTATCTATGCAATACGACAGCTTGAATTAAAGATTTTATATACTTCGCCCTTTACATTTTGCCCGTAACCTTCCAAAATTCTATGTATTTTCAATTAAAAACTGAGAAGCATTGTAATTTTCAAATATTTCCTTCCCCTCTTGCTCGTTGGTTTATATTAGTCTTTAAAACATATAATATTTTTAAACTATTATTTTTTTTGGAAAAACATTTTAACCAAATACCTTTAGTTATATGATGTTCTGTCTTTCTTCAACCGATGAATATTGTTAAGAATAAGGAAAGCAGAGCTTTTCGTCAGCTCATGAAAATAGGCAAATATTCATGAAAGTCTAATCGATGTGTGATAACAATCGGATCTCTTACGGCATAAAAATAGAAATGAAACCGCATGGGTTGAAATATATATATATATCGTAATTACACTAGGTTGCCTAAAATACTAAAGGCTATATTTATTTTCTAAAAGAATAAATTTGTAGTATATGAGAGAATAGTTAAAAAGGGTTTAAAAATAATTGTTGAGTTAAAAATACTTTGAGTTGTGTGAGAACAAGACACAATAGGAAGAACAAAACAAATAACATAATTTTCACTATTACAGAATAGTCTCAATATAGAAGAACGAACTCATAACCAATAATTATATAAACATACTAAACACCAACTAGTTCAAAAGAAACAAAATCATAATTTATGTAAAAACATAAGACCTCTATAATAATTATGTCAGAAGAAAAAGATCGAGACAAATCATATCACGTTACATCAGATTATTACTATATTATGCTCAATAATACGTCAAAAACTAAAGTACGTACTAAGTAACGTACATAAAATAAAACATTGCCAACACTATTATACACACAAGTAGCCCGCAACGGGATATTTTATTCAGATTCATCAATCCCATGCCACTTCATCAATAAAACGAAGTCCTTTATTTATTCTTATAGACATAAATATCCGTAATAATTATGGAAGAAAGAAATATACATAGGTATATATACGAATATATGAATAATTTTCTATATATATAATTTTTCGTTCTATTCATGTGACAGTGAGAAGTAAAATCTGACTACAGACTAGTCGCATCTGAGAGTTTCCAGATAATATTTGCCATCTTAACTTCTACTTTTAAAGATCGGTTTAAAAATAATGGAAAACGGTTCAATAAAAGCTAACCCTGTAAGAGCGCGCTTAGAACTCAAAACGCCAATACTTGGCTCAGGGTTGATAGATAGACTTTACTAATTCGATATGTCCATATAATCAATAGTACTAGTCGTTCTCAGTATAAAATAAAACATCAAGAGGGTGATATTCCAGTGGCATGCACTTGTGTGGCACGAAATATGTAGTAAAAAGATCGTGCAGATACTTTGAAAATGTAAGCTGGAATGTACTTATTTAAATAAGATAGTTATATATTTAAATTAGCTTGGATAAGATAGTACCATTTCATATGTGAGATCTTTATTCTCATGATTAGAAATAAAGATGGCGGATTGGAATCTTGTAAAGTAAGAGTGTATTACCACAAAGTGTGGTTCTACTTTACACAATATTATTCGTTAGTAAGCTTGCTGAAGAGTTACAACATTTAATACTTTATGTAAAAAAAACACAGAACTACTTAAATTATAGTTATATTGATCTAATATAGCCTGTAATTCGAAGCTATTATGAACTATAATTGCCTCTACCCTCTCAGGAAGATTGTGTGATCTATAACTGTTAAGCGTCAGTCATTGTCACGGGGAAACGTCACTGATGGATAGCCCACTTTGGAAGGTAAAAGGAAGGTAGGAAGGTTTGATTAAACAACTTACTTAGTTCTTGATTGGTTCTACCATTTTGGGTTACAGAAGTGTAAGTTACTGTTCACGATGTATATTATTTCTTATATAAACCGTAACGAAGTATATCATACTGAACAATATTTTTAACACTAAAGAAAATAAGTTCAAAACTTTTATTTACAAGTTCTATTTACAATTTAAAGGATAAATATATCCCCCAAATCAAAGAAAGCGCGTGGAGCACTAAGTATAATTGAAAGCTAATTTCGTATTTGAAGTTCTGCGTTAAGTTAAGCAATTCATTTTTTATGTTTTAATGAAAATCAGATTATTTTCATAGAGGTAGAAATAAATATTAATCTATCAGAAACTAATAGAAAAATATAAAATTAAACCGCTACCTAAATGAAAATTTTAAAAAACAAAAATTACAAAAATATCTGTTATGGTTTCACAATAATAATGTTTATTACTAGGTAGCTATTTCTTTCAAATCAGTAAACTACTTATACGTTATATTAATATTCTTTATCTTATATTACATGTTTATTATGTATATTTATATATACATATATATACATAAATATACATATATATACATAAAATAAATGTACTAATACCTTATTGGTATAGGAAATATCAAAAATTATATAATTAAAACAATGATGACATTTTCTCAAACATATATGAACATTTTACAATACACATTTTAATACAATTTTAAAATCATTTTATATATTTCTATACATAGTAAAATGAAATTAATTCAATGCCGAAAATCATATAGTTAACGATTCATGAATTTTCATGTTTCTTTTTATACTGCTTTAATTTTTGTTGAAAATTAAAAGCAGATGTGGCACTTATTTTAACAGCTGACGATATTACATCGATTTAAACTTCAATTGTAAAATTTTCTTTATGTTGAATTTTCATTTGAAGTTCAATTGATATTTAAAAAATGTTTAAGGAGAAAAAAAATATTAAACGTGAAATCTATAACACACAGATAAATTTACTTCATGAAAAATCTAGAAGATTATTATCACACAAATAACATAGCACGAAAATATTTGTTTTCTGGTATGCTTATATAAGACATATATCTTTACCACCACATATAAATAACTCACGAAACCCTTTTCTTTATTTAATTCTTTGGGCACGCTGAGTTAATTATGAGGCGACTCACTCTACCCCAACCATGATAAAATACGCGAACGAAGACTAAAACGAAACATATATTCTGTTTTCAGTACATTTTATATTTACTATTACGCCACAACGCAAGTAGAGTTATGAGACATAAATATATAAAAGCTGATATCAAAACTGATAAAATATTAAATATTATCACTTACTTTTGCTGATCTTACTAAGAAAATTATAAAACTTTCTAATATTAACAAAAAAGTTCACTCCATTTAAATTATAAAAAACCTAAATCTAATATATATCTCTATATATACAATTGAGCTAATAAATCGATACGGGTGGGGATTCGAAACCGCTACCCTGGGAAACTGAGGTTAGTAGAGCAACGAAACGATTTCTCATAGATAGCTGGATCGCAGTCTGTTATTATTATTAGAAGATTGTTATTATCGGGTTAATTTTTATATATAATTATTAAAAATTAAATAATCTGGACATGGGTTTGACAAATTTTCAAAAATTTAGGTTTAATGTTATAAGTGGGTGTATAAGTAAGATGTATATATAAATCTCGTACATCGTAGGTTCTAGGATTAGAATTGATTTAGTTTTTTCTAATTAATTTATTTTTATTATTACTTGTATATATTGTTTCTTTTCTTGTGTTGCTATATTTATTAATTTGAATGTACATATTTTTTTTATATTTTATTAGTTTTTCACTGTTATCTACAATGTTATATTTTTCATTTCGGATACTCACAGATTGACTGGGAGAGTCCCTTCTTGGGATAAGTCTGTCTTTGTGAATAAATTGCATCTATGTAATTTTCTAAGAAATTAAACTTTTGTTATTATTTGTATACAATCAAGAACAAACAATAGACATTACCAATATTATTTAATTGGAATAAAATTAAAATTTGAATTCCGATTATTTATAAATTCTGCCTACAAGACTATTCAATAAAATTAAATACAAAGAACATTTTTAGAATTAATTTAGTTAATAAAAATCTAAAACTGTTAGTCTTCCTTATATACTTAAGTTACATTTAAAATGTATTTTGTTTGATCCCAAGCTAAAAGGCTAAGGAGCAAAGCAAATAAATTCCTGCCGACAAGGAGATAGGATTTTGTAGAATCATAAAATATGTAATATGGCTGGAACTGTATGTAATCAAAGTATTTTTTTTCAACATGGGTTTTCAGACTATCATTATTTAAAGATTTAATTAAGTAATATTAAAAAGTAAAGTTATTCTTTAAAACTCAATGTATTTATAGTGATAATCTTTTTTCGAAAATTCACAGCACTAAAAAAACGAATGCCTTTAACTAACAGATCTTTCATGTCAGAGACAATGACAGAGAGATCGACAACTACTTGGCTTTATGCAAAAACGTGGCTACTAGTGTAACTGAATTGAACAGCATTCAGTTATATTAACCACTGCATGTATAGTTTAGTATAATTTATAAATATTTAATTATGAGTATTTACAGAAAAAAAAAACCGTTACAAGCAGTGATTCCAACTCGCGACTTCTGAGAAACCATTCTGGATTGAACTACCATATACCGCTACAAAAAGTTGTAGAATAGAATTTGAAAAATGATTACGAGAACACTTTTAATGTATTGATGAAAATTAAGATAATTGCGTCAGAAAAATATTTTTATCATCACATTTTTATCACAATAGAAGCTTAGATATACCGGACCCATCCCAATTCTGTTACACAAGAATACAATGTGTATGCCGGTAAGAGTAACAATTTCGTTATAATTAGTCACAAGAAGAATTATGGCGTAAAAACATATTAATAAAAAAAAAAATAAGCATCAAGATGCAATATCCCGACGCCAAAAGTTGAAACTTTTCACATAGCACTATCTAAGACAATGAATGCGGCTCCAAGTAGCACGCGGCCAAATGATACTCGGCCGATCCGGATCTGAGATGAGAATAGTATTCCATATTCGGCTGGAGCCGCGTCTTACACAGCGTAAGAACTTCTTGTAGTTTCTTCTAAAGAGTCCTGCACGGCCGGAACCATTTGACTTCATACCAGTACTTCGTTTCTAAAATTTTAGATAAACTTCAAAAATGTTGTGTATTCAGACGTGATTTATACGATAGACATCCAAATAGATTCAAAATCCGAAGAATATGTACTATCGATAAATAAAACAAAATAGTTTGTGATTAATGATGTCAAAACTAAGAAGTAACTAAAAATAAAGTCAGTGCGAAAGTACATCCAGAATGAATATTGTTATTTTCGTAATGCAATGTGTTAATGTGCAATAGATAGCTCTTAAGAAAGCAATCATGACATTAAATTTCATTATTTTCCTTTCAGGTTTCCTTGCAATATATTATAGAGTCTAAAGTTAATGTAAATGATATTATTACATTTCATTCGCTTTTTAAATAATTGGATGTAGATGGATCATGGCCTGTCCTTATCAGTAGGTAAAAGTTAGGAAGCAGTTTATTTACAAAAGATTCATCCCTTCTTTTGAGTTTGTGGTGATAAGCACATTGATCTTAATATAAAATCTAAATTACTTGGAATAATAAAGTGTTCATGCTGAAGTAATTAGTAAAACAATTGAAAGGTATTAATAGCTTGTCTCAGTTTTTTTTTTTTGGGGTCATATTCAAACTTATTCCCCCAATAACTTTATAAAGCTTTTGTTTGGCTTCATCTAGATTATAGTCTGCTTTAGTACTCAGAATATCGGGTTCCTTAAGACCGAAAAATTCTTTCATGTCTTTTTCCTGTCTGAAACTATTACGTACTGTGTTCTATATCCTTCCTTATTAAAGTGGCCAAAAATTTAAGTGTATGTTATCGTTTATCGTATGTGATACATTTACCTTTAAAATAAATATATACTTATCTTTTAAGGTAAATTTATCACCTACGGTAATAAAATTAATCTGAAATAATTTATTTGCTTTCTTTACTTATGTAAATTATTTGTTATGGTATAATAATAACATATGGTATAATAATAGTTGTATCAATAATATTTATATGTAATATACATAATTTTAAATTACACATAACGCTTAAAATAATAAAAATATATGAAGCGTATTACGTTGCCTGATGCGAAAAAAATATTTTAAGCCAAACCATTTAACAACCGTTGAAGGTATCATTACAATAATAATTTTAATAAAGTAAAAACTACTAAACGACTGAAAGTATGTACGATAATTTGAATACGCCCGATGGAAGTCCATGTAATCGGTAAAATCAAAACTCAAACACTTCGATATCTGTATCACTTGATTATTTA
This sequence comes from Dircenna loreta, assembly GCA_963555665.1. Taxonomy (NCBI): domain Eukaryota; kingdom Metazoa; phylum Arthropoda; class Insecta; order Lepidoptera; family Nymphalidae; genus Dircenna; species Dircenna loreta. Next base: position 10,561,233 of record OY743095.1, on the reverse strand, counting down.
CTTACCAAGGATTATTTACTTACGTATCTTGTAGTTATTTTATTTTTTAGTCTGGAAATAATGTACGATGCGGCCGTTGCAAAGCGGTAGACGGTGGACACGTCGATAAATAACTTGTCTACCGTCTACCTCGTTTTCGAAATAATAGTGAATATGGGAAGGTGAAGCAGGACAGATGTAACAGAAGTAAGCAGATACTACACTTAGATTTTTAACTTGGGCTCTCCGTAAAGATGCGAAATTATATCATACATAATTAGGCTTAATCACTTATTATTATTTGTTATTGGGATATTTTTTCTTTTTAATTATGAAAGCGAATAGAACAGCTAAGCTATTGTCATCAATATGATTCACAAATAATAAGACATTTAAAACTTTAGTTTAAAATTGGAACGACATTTTAAAATTATTACATTATACACTCAAGCTAAGATAAAAGTTGTTTATATATTAAGAAATATAAAATCAACTGAGTCTCTCCTATTTCTAATTTTAAAAGAAACATTTTAAAATTCTAAATTAAATTAGTTATGAATTCATATTTAATATTATGTTTAATTGAATTATGTTATATGTAATTATTTTTTTAAGGATCAGGATCATTTTCAAATAAATATATTATTCCTTACATCTAAGATGTTCTTAATCCTTGGCGCAGTCATTATTTTAAAGCAAACAACGTACCTCAGACTTTTGCTTCTTTTGTTCTTAAAAGAGGAAAGCAATGAAAATCTTGCTTTTTAAAAATAAACCCTCCAGCCACCAATTATTATCGTAGAAGCGGAACAATAGCGTGAAGATGTCTAAATAAAAGGTTTGCTCTACTATTATTAAGTAGACGACCATTGTCATTTTGGTCTACAATCCGTAATTTTGATAAGTACTCGTTCTACAGCTGAAGTATTGAATACAATAAATAGTGCGGTCGCTAAAACGTCTTGGGTAAACGAAGCAATATTATTCGTAATAATATTTTTCGGATTCACTACTTGCTAAAAGGTGAAGGCAACAGTGAGATTAATAAATTAAATTAGGTTTATAATTATTACAGTAAAACATACTGAAACCACAGTGGTTTCGGATATCCTGTCATTAAATTGTAAAATGCGGTGCAATAACCTTTATTTATTGCACTATCGTCTAATTAGCCAGGAATATAACAGACGTCTATTCAGTGAAGTACGTAGTGATACAGTATATTCCAGATGTTATTTATTTTCAATCCTTCTTATCTTAATGTTAACATATGTCGGAGAAGCATTATTGGATACAGTCTTTGTTATCAGGGTAAAGTGCGAGCACTTGAGTTAAAGAGCGAACACAAAACACATATTCAATTTTTTTTCAGTTTATTTACTAATTTTACACATTTTATTCTGGAGTCGGTTCGGGGCACCGATCTTAAAATTGTCTTTCCTAATTTTAATCTTATAATAAACCAACTCAATCACTCCATCGATATCCTATCACTTAATCAGAAAAACCCACTGTAAATTAATCATCCTCACTTTCTTTCCTAAGATGGCGCCTCAACCACGCCCTCAACTCTGATTGGTCGTTTCGGACAATTACAATATTAATACTTTTATTAAATAAAAAAAATTACAAGCAATAATCAATTTAATAGCTTCTTTGGTGTTTCTTTGAGAACCTTTGTTTCGGTTTTATTTATTTTCTTACACATAATAATTTTGTAGTTGACTTTGTTTGTTTCTTTTTATTTTCAAATTAATTATTTTTTAAATTATTGTTTAAAAACTATTATGATTGCTTATAATGGATCCTTTTGATATATTTATTTATTTTCTGCATACTGTTGCATACTAAAAGATCAATTTTTTTTTGTAAGAATTCATTAACGATAGTACAAATTTATTAAATTATGACTACGATGTGATTATCTATATGTGCGATGGCTTTTTTGTTTTTTTATTCAAAATTGTTCTACTATCCGTATAAAACTTACAGATGTGGCCGAGATATACAGGTAGAGATAATATAGAAGTGGTGGAGTCCTTAAAACAATTTGGAGTTACTTTTCTGTACTATTTTCAAAGCTAAACTAATTGTAGTTTAAATAATGCATCAGCTTATGTCATCAAGGATGTAATAAATCACAATAAGCAGCCAACTTCTAGTAAGATTCACTTATTTTGCGGTTATTCCCCTCAATGGCGTGCAATTTAATTGCCTTTTTATTGTTTTTGTTAAAACTTGTTTCCGATTCATTTATCCACAACTCCGATAAATATATTTTTTTATTGGGTGATTATGATTTCAGCAATTCTAGGTAGTCTGATGGTGCTAATAGTAAAAGCACTTAAATAATTTTTGACTTAAATACATTTTGGATGGCTAATTATCCTTACCTAAATAAATACACTGCTTTATTATTATAATACATTCATTTAAATTTAATGCAATAACGATACGATAATCTTTAAAAATATGTAATAAAACAAAAAGAAAGACAAAATATAATAAAAAATAGTTCAACAGGCGGCCTTATTGCTAAAAAGCAATTTATTCCAGGCAACTGGGTAGAGGAGATGAAGTATGAGCGTAGATCTGGGTATTCAAATAGAATTAACGAATATACATACTTAGACAATATAATATAAAATTATAATATATATATATATACAACATATAATATATATATATATACAACATATATATAATAAACAATACACAACACACACAGAATACATTATACGTATATGTTTGTACGAAAGTGTAAATAAAATCCTTGTAAAGGGAAAATAGGATTTTAGGTTTAGGTGAGCGAACTGAGATAGAATTCCTTGACTTTAGTTTTAAAAGTAGCCTGAGACTTTGCACACTATACGGACTGGGGCAAGGAGTTTCATAAACGAGGAATTTGAGTATAAAGAGGATGAATGGGGAGGAATTTCTAAGTTAAATTACAATACTAAAACTAATTACAATGGTAGAAATTTGGACCTAGTCACTCGAAATACTTATTTTTATATTAACCAATGTTCGAAATCTTTGGTTAGGAAATACTTCCACCATCCTGCATTATATATTGCCTCTTATTATTATCAGAATAATGAGTGACTCGTCGCCTTCCTGTTTCCTAACAAATTAGAAGAAATTGATAGATTATCTAACTATCCTATTCTTTTTTTTTCTTTCCTTGTAGAGTATCTTTTCGTTAGTTAATCTAAAAATATTGTATTATACCATTATACGAGTGTATAACCAGATCTATTAGAATAGTATAGATACTTTAATAATAGTATCAAGGGTATGAGTCTTCGTATTTTAAGGTATTTTAAATTGTTTAGGCTATTATAATTTAAGATATACATAAAGTATAATTTATTTGTTATTGTTTAAAATCTTTGATCATTATTAAGAACAACTTAATGATTAAATGGTAGCAACTTCAGAAGATTCTAAGGGATTTATAAAAAAAATCGAAACTTATGTGTATCAATTTTTTTATATTCGTACTAACGCACTGAAAGCACAATGACAGAGATAGAAATCCTTGATCGATTCACCGATTTCAATTTTCGGCTATCCTGCCAATTGCGCCAAGCTATCCTACCAACTGCGCCAAGCTATCCTACCAACTGCGCCAAGCTATCCTACCAACTGCGCCAATTACGACGGCCACAGCATGCACTATTACTAATAAAAATACTATTTTGTTTTCCCTTAAACTATTGCTTATTCGTATTCGTCGGCCTATTCTCAATAACCAAACCGAGATCATGAATATGCAATCTCTTTATGAATTCCTTCAACCGAGGGATGGGGATACTATTACTACTGATACAGTGTTCGACCCTAAATTTAAATTAAAAAAAACAGTTTTAAACATTTTGAATAAATATGTAAAAATAAAATGTCTTCATATATTCAACGAGTGGCATTAAACCTATAGCCAAGGAAAAATTGTTTGTCGGTTTGTTTATTTAAATATTACACACACTCGTGAACAATTGAAAATATGTACAAACTTAAGAAAACGTAAAAGTTGCAGCAAATATAGATAAAAACATTTATTTCGGGATATTTATTTACGATATCTGTATTTTGTACACTGAGATTTTATTATAACTTGAAACAAAAAGTAACGAGAGTGACGAAAAAGTACTTAGCGACAGCAGACCGGCGTTTTTTTCAAAAGCTTTTAATTGCTGACTCCGATCAATATTATTTTTACGTATTTTTATTTTTGGAATAGTTTCTTGTTTGCAGAATATTATTTTCATAGACATTGTCACAGATGTATAATATAAGAATAATTTAAATAAAGTATACTAGGGTTATTAGTATGTTTTATGAACGTATTTTATGATATATGATTTAAATTCGCATTTTTACACTGTTAGTGTCGACTAACAACAATGCACTTCTGTAACTCTTTAAATGAATTGTCTTCAGTGTCTCGACGCATTCCATATCACCATACCTATTCTGTTGAATAGCGAAGAAACTTCGTTACGCCCGAGATATAACAGCCATCATCAGTGTGATTTTGTATTTACGTAGTCTATGTTTGTGTCAAATAATTCATAGTATCTATGCATTTACGATACATGATTCCTGCTACACCTGCCCGAACTAACTTTAATCTAGAGGAGTAGATAGACTAGCTCTTAAATAAGCAACAGACGCATGCATTTTACAACTACACAATATACCTTAGGAGGTAATAGGGTCCTGATAACTAATCAAGAGCATTTCGAAGAAGAATTTCTTTGTGCCTTAAATTTTTAAGAGTATAAAAAGACACTTCAAACCTCTGGCCATCTGTAACATGCCAAAGGAAATGCATACTGGCCATAACAAAACATGAAATATGATCGTAAAATATCTAAGTAACATAAATAATAAAGAATTACACCATACCCACGAGTCATCCTGAATCCTGTTAACAATATCGGGGAGAACAGTGGGGGAAAAAATTATAAGCTCCAGAAAAATATTTCATTAAGATGCCCCTATAGAGCATTTTCTTTTATTTTTATATTTAGGAAAAAGTTGTTTTTTCCTAAATATAAACCCGCATTAGAGATAATGTTATCCCTGTAACGTTAGAGTTTCACAAACAAAATGGACACAAAGTACATCCAGACTCGGAACAACAATCTGTGAAACACACAAAGAAATATCACGTGGGAAATGAACCCATTACTTTTGGTCCCATGTATATTCTCTTTGGAACCTAACAATGTGTGTGTCAATAATTCATGTTCACCGGTTGAGTAGTAAACGCGTATCAACCAAACAAACAAATTTGAAGACGGTTAACTTATGTAATGCAAGAATTAACATTTGATCGCGTTTCTTAATTTTAATTTTGTAAGTAATCATTTAAACAGTTCTTAACTTTTCAAGCATTTCTTCTATACAATTTCAATACAGCGTTCAGATTAATGCCAACGTCGGTAATGCAGGCAAACATTATCAGACAGACAGAAAAGTTTATCAGCAGCTGAAAATCTAATATAACTAAATATAATATAACTGTATTATAGGCCAGACTATAAAAACCATATACTAAATATTTTATTGTTATTCAGTACCTGGACCTAAATTATTTTTTGTTAGATCGAGCCTTCTCATTAGAATGATGATAAGAAGTTAACTAAACTAAACCATTTCACGAAATATCATATTTATAATTGTTCAATAATTTGTATTTTATGTAAAATACTAAATACGCCGATGTGAAGCCGAACTTGCGCTTCAAATAAGCTCTTGTAACTTGTCGACGTAAGATATTGCGACCCAATGGTTTCGAGGAAAACAAGAGTAAAAATCAACGTCAAAGTAATGGAGTAGTGGTGAGCTGCTCAATTACTTTGACGTAGATAGCTAAAATGCAATTAATTCCCAGGTAATACCATCGTTAATGTAATCTCTTTTAATTTTATTGGATTTATTTTATTTAAATTTTTCTAATGACCAATTAAAGGCTTTATTGGAAAATTTATTAAAAAAACTTCTACAGTTAACTAAATTGAACGAAAATATTTTGAGTAACTCTTGTAATAGCCTGCAGCAATCGCCATATAACTGAGGTGAATTATCCTCTAAGATCTACATAGATATTTTGAAATGTTCTAGTAACCATTTGCATTCAAACGTTCCTTACTAACTCACTTAAATCTGCTATCGATATTACTTAAAAGTTTTACGAGGAGCTTGCTTACAAATTGTACTCATTACCCCATAAAATATATGATCACTTTTTTGAACAGAATTAGGGGTAATGTCAGCTTGTGTTTTTTACTGATATTTATATTGTGTATGTGAGACGAAGCTTCTTAGCATTTCATGGATTCACCGTGCGGGTGCCGGGCCCATCGCGTTGTAGGGAGAGGAGTGCAAACAGCTCCTGTGACTTGCGACCCAGGTGTAGGTTTAAGGGGCCCCTTTAAAATACTAATCAACGCTCTCCTTACCTAACCAAATTACTTATGCTTATATGTAATATGCCTACTCAAATTATCAGTATTTAAAAAAGAAACATTAATTATATTATACAACAAAACCAAATATATTGACAATTGTTGCAGAAAAGGAATTGTACGTCATATTCAAAATCTCTAAAAAAATTAAAGTAATCAAATTTTAATTTTAATATTCATTACATTACATTTTTTCATAAATATTTTTGAACCCTTTCCAAAAATTTCGAAATAATAATACTTAGCTTATATGTAATTTATAGTATTATATATACATATATCATATTTGGTATTTTATTACGTGGATGAAGTGATATAAAAATGTAAGGATTTAATTTGAAATTTGGCCATTGAGAATGAATCAGAATAAATACATTTATATTTAGAAAACAAAAATTAAAATGTTTATTAAGATGGAATAGTGTTTTGGCTGATTCGATAATCATATATCCATTCCTATTTCCGTAAACACAATATTGAAGCAGTTAACTGATTTTAACAAATTAATACCCCATGTCCTCTTAATAGTGTTAAAATTTAATGTGAAATAATTAACCTTAATAATGTTAAAATTTAATGAAAATAAAAAACCTGTTTCATTGTGAATGTGAAACACTTGTTTGACTGACAGTTTGTTTCAATACTTTATTAATTATATAATTTAATTGGAATACAAATATTCATCTTTAAATTAAAATGCCAAATGCAGTCGATTAATTTAAATATTCAAGGATTTTTCTTTATTAAGATTATGTTTTTAAATAATTATTTATAAAGTTATGCAATTATTATATATATTTGTTATTATTAAAGTATTTGTTATACTTAAAAGTTTATTCAAGTGTCGTATTTTTATTCACGCCTTTCTTAACACTACATTATTTTTATCAGGTATTTGCCTGTATTTTCTTTATTTGCAAAACAATCCATATACAACTGTAATATTATAATTAAAAAGGTTATATTTATATTTGTAATAATTTCGATAATATTATCAAACAAAACCGCAATACTCTACTTCATTGAATAATATTATTTATCATTCAAATAAATGAATAATATTGCTATTAAATAACAAATTGCCAACAATATATACTAAAAGTTCTCTATGGGTAATGTAATGTACATAAAAAATATTTTTTGAGTAACTTAAAACACGAAGTGGCTAGATATAACGACATGTAAAAACTTCTTTTTAATCAATCAAAATATTTAGATTTACATATATGTAATATTCCAATGTGAAATATATCTGAAGATAAAAAATATTAATAGTGTTTCTAATATGGAAGTCGACGACGCTAATTGTTAGTGACATTTGATTCACCCGTAAATAGATGGGATTAATTTCTCTTATTCTCGTGTCAGCGAAATGAATGTGAGATATATAATCAAATAATAAGATTTATACTAGAGACTGACTTTATGGTGGGGGTTCATATAAACGATACGCGACCGAGACCCTCAAAGTTCATCAAAAACGTTTTCAATCAAAAAAGATGTATCACTTTAAGAACAACAAAAAGTTTTTATTAAATAGGTTTTACTGTTCTAGAGTCACATTTTTTTTTAAACTTTTATCTCGTTTTGGAGTTGTTTCATACGCCGTCTGTTTCTCGTTACGTTCATATGACAGCGCCAACGTTTATAGGTTGAGAAATGCGATCTCTAGGCAAGTACAATAACAATATTGAATTATATATAAGTATATACATAAATATATATATATACATAAATATTAAATTGAAACCGATAATATTTGATATCGAATTTTGGTAGAATAATATAAACTGATTTTTAAATATATATATTTTTAAACTATTTATCAAACGCAAATAGGTATTTAAAACTAAACTTACTTTACATTTATGTTCCGGGCTTCAAATACTAACTGGACTATGAAAATTACAATTTAACTATCCAAGGAGAAAACCAAACAACAGTTATTATAAAACCAGCAATATATTTAGTGTTTTTTCAATTATATTTATATTTATAAGATGCTTCCAATTCAGGCCCTTGATTTAACAAGTCTAGTCACAATTCAATAGTCACAAAATCGAAAGATATTGTAAGTATATAACATTATTTACAAACATTCTTCATTGTTCTAAATGTTACTTAAATGCATATGAGATTTTTATTCCTTATGTTAGTTATTTGAAATCTATTTCTGTTGAAAACAGACGATGGATACTGGAAATAAAGAACCTTCGCTTTATAGCTGAAGTGGCCTGGGAGTAATGAAACTGAATAATGTATACCGGCGAGTATTGCCCGTGCCAGTAGGGCTGGCCGTAATTATTTCTAATAATAAAGTACTGTTATAACTTATATGAAACATTATTAGGTAAAGGCTATTAGTACTAGTAAATTAAATTATTACCAGCATAATTCAATATTTGTTATATTGAAACTTGGGAATTTGATAAAAACGTAACAATGAGTAAAAAAAAATGTATTTTTAAACTTTGTCACTAGTTATAATGATGTCCGGTGCGAAAAATTTTATTAAAAAATATAAATACCAAAGAAAAAAATGTATACAAACTAAAGGAAGTAGAAGATGGAATTAAAGGAGGGAGAGAGAGAATATAAACTACGTCTAGAAGCTACGTCTTGTAGGTTATTGATTTAGTAAGAAATCTGGATTCCCAAATCCCATATTTCCCCTCCCTATATCTCACAAATTGGCTGAGGATCTTATTTAATTGTTTGATATATAATGACCAGTCACATTAATAGTAAATTCTTAAAAAAATATTATATTTTATACATAAATAATTTATATTATAGTTCAACCAGTAAACTCAACAGATGCCGTAAATGGTATTGAAATAATAATTGAATCGATGCATTGGCAAATAAAATTTTATATTAGTTCTGATACATTTTAAATATTTTAATTAAGTAGCAAGAAAATATCAAGTAATTATAAATAAACTTGAGACAAGTAATTAAGTGAGAAGACTACTTTTTAATTTTGTGAAAGATTTTATTATTATTTAATTTTTGTTTATTTAACTATATGGCAAATTTATAGACAGTGGATGTTTGTTGTGTCTAAGATGAAATAATAGATAATTGAATTTTTTCAATGAATCCATTTACTATTGGTCCCTTTGGACTTGATACCCGATGAAATCTCGACATAGCTCTACACTTGTATTATCTTAGATCATTATATTTATATTTACCCGACTGTATTCACGTAGAAATTAAATTCCCCCCCGCCGCCGCCGCCACCTTCGCGTCGGGCCCAGAGAGCTGAGGCACGCAGTTCTCGCCGCGAGTCCGCCACGCTCAGAGCTCATGATTAAGGACCCCGAACGGGTTCGAAACTAGTCGGGCACATTCCGATTTAATTTCTACGTGAATACAGCCGGGTAAATATAAATATAATAGTCATAATTCACGAAAGTTTAAATATAAAAATTATCTTAGATCATAAGACGTCCTTACCGTCACACTGACGTAATTATGTGTTATATAATGAATAATTTCAAACTATATAAATTTATTATTATATAATTAAAAATAAATAAATAGATTATATTTAAATGTAACATGTATGTACGTATTATAGCGATGTAAACATATTTGTTGAATAGATGGCTTTTTTTTTTCAAAGTACAAATGTTTCATATAATTTAAAACTTAATTCGATAACCGACCACGTGTTACTGAGGATAAAGTATTCTATAGAATAAGGCAGGCTAAGGCATATTTAAATGGGAAAAGAGACAATAATCTTACTCCAAATAATTAAAAACCATACACTCAAAACTTGAAACGTAACTCTTATCGAGATTAAAATCAGACAAAGAAATGTGGAGTTGTATTTTTCTTCAAATTTCATTGCCACAAGTCTATTGTATTGTCGGATTTGAGATCCTTGAAACACTTTTCCCAAGTTGAACGGTCTTGATTATGTCTCTGGAAAGTAGTTTATACATTGAGGTACAAGCGAAGGAACCGTTTCCGGCTACATTTATAATATTAAAAATATACACAATAAAACCAACTATAACAGTAATCGAGCTACCCAGTGCTGAAGATGTTTTTGTTTTACCATGGAGCTATGTATTAATGACACAGATTATTTAATATGATCAAATAACGCATATATTTTTATGAATTTTATAAATAAATGTATTAAAAACCATTAAATACATTCTTACAGTTGTAGCTTGTGTTGGTGAGTTTGTAATTAAGTCACATCCAGACAAGTCTATATCATTGTAATATCCTTTTGTTTTGATTTTAACTTGCTGTTCATTGAATGTGGAGACAAAAGAATTGTTTTCAACAAAATCTCCAATATCTTTAAGGGTTTAAGTATACATTATGGTATAAGGAAAATATTATGTTAGCTACTTTGTAATAACTATTTATCTGATCTTAGTTACTTTTTATTATTTATTGTAATTCCATTATGTTTTATTTAAAAACAAACAATAAAGACATTTAACGTTAATTGAGTGAAATATACAAAATATTTCACTCTTTACACTTTGTACTCCATGTTCAAATACAATATTCTCATGTAATAATAACGATTGGACTAAAACAAGAATATCACAAATCCAATTGAAATCAACGCGACATAAATCAATGACAAGACGGAAACCAAACCGTAATAAATCTCATTGGACTTACAATATTCACGAAGGGACCTATACATACCTATGTAAGTAAAATTACGTTTGTATGTTATACCACGTTTCTTTACTTTCAATATTCTCACGTGGAAATATTATCTCTTGTAGGTAAGATGAACTGAGGATGGACTATTCATTTAACCCGGCGTGAGTGAGGTGGGGTATGTCCTACTCGCGAAGTTTTAAAACACAAATTATTTAATGTTATCGTTGCTATGCGAGTCCCGCCGTTACAGTAGCTGGAGGTAAGCGAGTGGACGGTAAGGTGCGGCGTCGAGTTCGGTGTTGCACCGGCGGTGACAGGAGATAAATATGTGTAAACACTGCTGGGGTATGTAACACCTAACATTATGGTCAGTGTCACATATTTGGGTTGACAGCAAGTTTACGATTTATTGTTATTTACAGTATTTTTTTATTCATTTTGAGATTTATCAAGATGTCTTATGATAAAAAAAGAACGTCAGCTTCAAGAATAGCTAGAAAATTACCCAAATGCTAATTCTTGTGGGCATAGGCCGGTGACAATTTTTGACGGTATAGTCAATATGGCTGCTATAAATGGTGTCATAATCTACAGAGACAATAACACAGGTTACAATAAATAAATGAAGCGCCGCGATTATATTTCTGTGATGCTCAAAATGTGAAAAGCCAATATGTATGGAACGCGCAAATTTTGTGTGCGGAGATTGAGCTGAGTTTTATGTGTAAATTTAGCAATCTGTAACATGGTCTCATTTTAAGTTCTTTTTTAGCTATAATTGTAAGAAGATACTATTATTATGTCGATTTACCAAAGAAATTGGAATTTTGTTAGATTTTTATGTGTTTTTTTTTCCAAAGAGAATTTAGAAGCATAGTTATTTTAATAATAAATAAAAGTTTTTGTTCTTAAAGCTGATTTTAATTTATTACCTTGTTAAATGGATCCTATTATTATTGTATGTTTATTGAAAACACTAACTTTACCTACGATCTTACTAAAAAATATACACCATAGTTTTTTGTATCTCATACCCACCTCATAGCTGGTGAAACAATAGTAGTACTAGTACTTCTTTCTTTATTGTTTATTTTTGGGTTCATTTTGAGAATGCCTTATTGTTTTTGGATATTTATTCTTAAATAAATATAAAGAAATGTGTGTGCAGTTATAAATAGAATATAAAAGTTAGTATAAGCATCTATAAATATATATAAATACTTATACGAACTCGATTATCTGATTAAAATAAAAGATGCAAAGTCCGTGGTACTTACATACGGTAAGAATAAATTGTAATTAACGAGGAATATAAACAACAACTAGAATGAATAACATTGGTGACTAGATAGCCTCTCGGCTTAATCCTTTATATTTGTACACTGGCTCCGACGTACGGGTTATTGTATTTTGCAACGATGAATTCCACGTAACCTTTTCCGCGCTCCCTTGGCTCAGTGCTATTCATAAGGGATTTCCCAATGCTAAAAAACGGTAGACAATCTCTGTGGGCTGGAAAAATATTATATAATTTTTATTGAAAAGAAGTAAGGAACTAAGGACTTTAGCAACCACAAACCACTTTAATGGGTAATTCATTTAAGGGAGTCTTATTCTTGAGTTGGAGTGCAATTCTTGTATTTTTTGTTTTTTTTAATATATTTTGTTACCTTACTGTTAGCTCGCCTACCAAAGCTCTCTCATGAATGCTTATACAATTGCAATTATAATTATCTTAAAATAATGTTTACTTTATCACTTCAAATATTGAACAATGACTATTGAAACCGATATTATTCTCGTGTGTAAAGGAAAGGTCAAAATCATACAAATAAATGGGTCGTTCCCTAAGGTCGTTAAGGGAATCCATCATTTTGTGGATTGTGTATTCAAGTAAAAAAGTAATATATATATCGTAAATCGTCTATTAATTTTTACTTAATTTTACTTATTTATATTAAATAAAAAATTAAACATATTTCCCTGTACATTATTTGGTAGCTTTAAGACCAAAAAAAATAACTTTTTGTATTCGGTAAAATCAAACATTGCTATCTCTGGTATACTTGAACAAAATTAAAACCAATCACTTGTTTGAACGGTTGATTAACAAATATTTGTCGTATCCCAAAAGAGGCATAATAAAAGAGGCGTAGAAAATCTATAGTTAATTCAAGAACGTAACTTACTATTATTGATCGATTTATTTCACTCAAAATAAACCAATAATAGTCAACAAATTTATAATCTATATAACGGTGTTACTATTAGAAATGAAAGCCAAAGTCTTTTATTTTAAATAGGAATATTGCACTTCTGAAAGGTTTGATTCAAGATGTACGTTTCCAATGTGTAGGCCGTGGAGAAAAACCGAAAAGAAACTCCATATATAGTATATGGTGTACCTTCAACTATAATAAAGATTTGTGTACGCAGCTCCCTAGTGTATGTAGACCTATTCAGTATATATCTAAATTAAGAATACCTTAAGGGACTTCCTTTGATTAGCAGTTATACGTCGAGCTCTCTGAGGATTTAATGATTTAGAGAGTATTAATTAAATTATGTAAGAGGATAATTGCTAAAATGAAATGAATGCTACAGATAATTGTCATATTTACAAATTTATATATTATTCAGTTTATTTTGATATTTTATATTTTAATTTAAGTAACAAGACAGCTATTTATAAATTTTAGTATGAATATAAGAATGTGCAAAATTAAATCTTTAATATATATTAGATTAGAACGTTTAACTTTTTACTATAATTGCTTGATTTTTAAAACACATATTTGGAATGAGGTGAAGAAAAAAATCTTTTTATGCCGACTCCATCTAGAGTAGGATAAGAAAAAAATAAAGGTGACAATATTTATTCTACTCTTTGTTATTTTGATACAAACTTAAAAGATTTAAGATTAGTATCAGGATGTGGCAGTTAATATTTATAGTTTATTTGAGACTTAAATCTGAATGATAGAATATGAATACCAGTTTAATCAAATATTAATAATATAGTGTTATAACAGTTTTTTTTCTTATGATCAACTAAAGTGGTAAGAGATCTCACGATAGTAAAAAATATATGTATACATTGTTACATTAAGAAAACGGTGATTTACTCGACGCGTCCTTTTTTTAAGAATCTTCCGCATAACCGAAAGAGTTATAGACTGCGGTTAGCGATGGCCGTTTGTACTATAATTTTCAGAGAAAAAAACTTGAATTTAAGCTTACACTCGTCGTGCTAAAAACTGAAGTTAAACAATAAATCCTACATTACCTGGAGCTAAAACTTTTATACTGTTTTGATTTTAATTGTAGGTAAGATTATTTCTGAATAACCTTACCTGTAATATAATGTAATTAGAAAATAATAAATTAAACTGTTTTAAGTGAAGAAAACGCACTGAGTAAAGAGAAGTTGAGTAAGAATAATAATTTTGATTGTTTACATAATATTGTTTACGCAATAAGATTTAACTAGGATGTGTGTGTTTCAAAGATCCACAGTTCTACGAGGAAACTTCAACCTTATGAAAGGAGGAGTTACATTGTTCCAAACGACTGAGGCGGCACGTACATTGTCCGTCAGTCAACTGACATCGCCGAGTTAGCAGCTAACATTAATCTCAAGCCAATTTTCTACACAAACAAACAATGAAATATCTCGTCTAGATGGTCCCTGTCACTTTTATAATGTTTTAAATTATGTTTGGTTTAGTTAAGATAACTTAAGTGATCGTTTGATAATTAAATATTCAATTAACCAAGATAAAATATTTTTTAAATATTTTCGATGAGTAAAGAATTTGATTAGACAATACAGTAAAAAGACACATAGCAGCGTAATTAATACATATATATCATGAGAATTACTTGATCAAATAACTAGAAATCGTTATAAATTTACTGGTTATACAAATTTATAATATTTTTCATATCGTTTCTTTTTCTAATAAAACTATTTTAAAATATATGTAAATTATATTTTATATAATTGAATTATATAATTGACGATGATTAAAAAAGTCATATGACAAGCCCGCTGAGTTTCTTTCGCCAACTCTTCTCAGGTGTCAATTAATTTCCCGAGCTGGTGGTAGCTTTGACAATGAAAAAATGTTTTGTATATAACTTACTTTCAATAAATATTTTTGATTTAATTAAATTTGATATACTTGGGTACTGTATTATAATATATTGAAATAATGCAACTTATATTTTTTTTAATCCTGTAAGGGCCATTCACACTACAATAATTATATTTCTACCAAACAAAAAATGTTATTTACAAAATTAATAAGACAATAAAAACATTTTTAAAATCGAAATTCTGTACTAATATAAGTCCATTGAGTGTTTTTCCTCCTAAAGCGCGCTATCCGTAAAGGAATTCCCATGACAGTAACGAATGTCTATCCTTGTTATACTGAATCCTCCTGTGCCACGTCCTCCTGGGCAGTCATAGTATTTAAGTGAAAACTATTAGAAACTAAACTAGCTAGAGATAATTATACTTGTATTATTAAAACATCCCTTTTATAACCACTGATCTTAATTACGTCATACTGACTGTTATAAAAAAATTACAGCAGGAAACTACTATAATATAGAAATTATAGTTCAGTTTTGATATTTAAAGATTAGTCTGAATGGAGGTAATAGACGTGACAAGAATTAATGAACTCTAATGAACCACCTGCCCTTGTAGAGTTTGCCGCCGCATCCATCCATCAACCGTCAATCCGCTGTGTCGTAAGCTGTGGGCACACTGCCAAACAGCATAAATAAAAAAAACCTCGCTAATATATAAATATGCCTACTTAATATTATAATTATTATGATGATAATACTTTAAATAAAAATCTCTCCATATATTCAAAAATAAATGAGAAAGGAAAATTAATAAATTAAGTGATAATCTACAGAAATATGTATAGCGTGGTGGACTCGTGGCGTGAACTCGCTTGTTCACGCCGCGAGTCCACCATACAGAGAACTCATAAATAAGAACCCCGAATGGGTTCAAAACTAGAACAAATTCCGATTTAATTCCACGTGAATACAGCCGGGTAAATATAAATATAATAGTCATGGATTTAATAGTCATCAAAATTTCAGTTAAATCATCTATTAGCGTGAATAAGTTTTCAGAATAAAAAATTAACAGGTATTTTGCAACATCATTCTCGCCTTTTTGCGACATAAGCTGAAGTATTCTGGCAATTACCAAATGCCAGTCAGGGCGTGGATATAAAAGCATTCTGAATCTTTTCAGTTCTGCAGCAGTTCTGTATCTTATTCAGGCAGGTCACATCATTCATATAATTCATAAACATTTTTGACAATTTATTCATTTACTATGCATAGTGAGCAATTAAAAAGTTTTTTTAAATAAGCCAAACTTATTTAGTAAAGATTTCTCGGCTTAAAATAAAATAAGTTGAAATAACATTTAAGTTAATTGCCTTAACCTCTTGGTTAATATAATAAAAAATGTTTTTTTATTTGTAAAAACATCACTAATCTATTAACAATTCGTCAGAAGCTTGATGTGCAAAATTCTGCGATGGACAAATAACTTGTTAAGTTACATGTGATTTATATTTTTATGATAATTGTGAGAAAGTTATTGCGAGGTCGTTTCGAAAAAAGACTTCTTTACCGTCATAAGCTTTATCTATAAATACTTTACTTTTATTTTTTGATTAATTATAAACGTAAAATAGAATTTCAAAATGTAATTTGTGGTAAGACATATTGAATGAAACACTGCGGTCATTAGACAGTGCGAATACTTAAACTTTGAATTAAGTAAATACATTAACTACTACTAGTAATTTAAACCCAAAGCCATTATTTATATTATAAATTAGAAACATAATTAAGTCTAAAACTTTAATAGTAGTAATAAAACAAATAACTTAATGTATGTTAAGTTTATTTATTTACCCACTAATCTAGTGTTGGGTCGTGTCAAAGCCTCTTAATCGAATAAATCCTATAAGAATATCAATAACTATATATGCTTCACTGATTACTACTTTAACTATGGACATAAGTAAAATCTTAATATTTTTTTAAAATGATAAATAAGTCGAATAAATTAACTTTATTTTTTTATATTTATTATTTTAATTAAAACACAACCTTTAATATATGACTGAAGGTGAAATTTGCGCACAATTTATAACATTATATAACAAATCTTTTCTACAAAAGCATTTCTACACAATCTGTGCATTTCTTATTTAAATGTAAAAAAAAGTAAAGATAATTTGAAGAACATATTTTATCGTAAAAAAGTAGTTATTTTGGTTCAAACGTAAGTAAAAAACAATTGCTTAGAATTTCATCACTAATAAGCTTACGCCAATCGATTACCCTTACATTATAGCTGTAGCTTATACATTTCCTAATTTATACTAAATTATATTTTGTAAAAATATAAAATCGAGACAGTCACCTAAAACACATGAATCATTAACCATTGTCAAAGCAAAACGACGAGTAGAGTCAACTGAAGCCGA
Organism: Dircenna loreta; assembly: GCA_963555665.1. Lineage (NCBI taxonomy): Eukaryota > Metazoa > Arthropoda > Insecta > Lepidoptera > Nymphalidae > Dircenna > Dircenna loreta. Next base: position 10,543,595 of record OY743095.1, on the reverse strand, counting down.
ACGCAAGCGCTGGTGTAACAGAATATTCCATTAGTGGCCGAGTCACTGCACTAAGCTGAGTAGCTATCTAGTAACCCAGCCATGTTTGCTACTTGATGGTTCCTCTTGGTGAAACATATTAGGCATTTATATATAAATATATAATATAAAGAAACAATTAAGTTACAATATAAAGTTACAATTTTACAAAAACACAACAAGTTACAAAAACAAAAGTTACAAACTAAACGTAACGTAATTCTAGATAAGAATAGATTAATCCGTAATATTATAAAAAATATACTTAAGATTAACTTTCAATAAAAAAGTAAGCAAATAATTATAAAGTAATAAAATATTTTACGAGTTTTACGAGTTTATTTGCGTTGTTAATTAAAAGCGTCTTGTGGAGAGCTGTGACCGCTCGCTTAGGATTACTAAAAACATTTACAATTTAGCTGATAATTTCCGACAAGTTGAAGAGCAAGTATTTATTATAGTACATATAAACATTATTCAATTACTTACTTTTTGGCTTTATTTGTATTGGGTAAATAAGGATACACTTAAGTTATTTTGCCAATAATATAATTATTTTTTTATATAATAATCTTAAAATAACGAAAGTTACTTCCCAATAATTCATCTGAGTACTTCAACTGTTTAACTGCTGATATTTTTTATTCACGATACCATCGAAACCTAAATAAGTTACTTAAAAATATTTTGTATTTTATTTTCAAACAGTCTCCGATACAAAATACACTGACAGAGTAAACTTTTGTTATTATTTAAAATTATCGAACAATTCCGAATATAAATCATTCAAATTTAAATTCAATAACATTAGTCAAATTATATGAACCAACAGTCACAAAAATTACAAGTATTGTGACTCTTATGTATGATTTATTATATATAATTCTAATATATATTACACTTACTTATCTGTATATCTTACTTAGGCTTTTATTTAATAGTTAAGATCCAGCGTGTGTTTAATTTTATTTTATTCTAGTAAATCTCATAATATATTATATTGTGACTAATATGTATGGAATAATTTATTTGAATATTGTACGAGCCTTATGATAGAATTGAATTTGTTACATCCAGTGTAATCTTAAAATAATTCAATTGAAAAAAATACTTAATTACAGTAAATATTTTATTTAATTTGGTTAGAAATAACAGTTAAGAAACTTGGAAGAAGTAAAGCAATTTAAAACTCAAAATGTTGTTAAACAAGCAGAATTGAATAAATTCCCAGACCAAATTTACTCGGAAACAGAAATTATGGACAGGTCCGCTCGCAATTTACAAAATATTTAATATTTTCTTGGCGTTCGAAATATTACTTCAAAGTATGAGTTAAATAATTATAACTAAAGAAGGATTGCCATCTTATTTCAGAATATCAAATATATAATTTATTTAATTTTACATTATAAGATAAGATAACATTATAAGACGAGAGTACGTTATTTGTTTGTTTTATTATTAATTTTATTCCTTTGTGGCAACAACTTGCATTCTTATAGGCTGCAATGGACTTTTTTAACATGACATACAGAGATCATGTTACACTTACTTCCATAAAATAGAATTCTGAAATATGAATTCTTAAAAGTATACCCACTACTGTAACCAGCACTACGACTACTTTTCAATGATACCTAATAGCTACTTCATGAGTTAAACCTACATTACAAATCAACAGTAGCTTATATTTTTTTTTATAACTCATAAACTTTTAACTTATTTTGGGAACGGCTTTTGACTAAATAGACTTTATACTTTGTAAGAAAATATAATATTTGAAGTAACGTATTTTATATAATATTTAATGTTTATATTTACCCAGCTGTGTTCACGTTGAATTAAATCGAAATGTGCCCGACTAGCTTCGAACCCATTCGGGGTTCTTAATCATGAGCTCTAAGCGTGGCGGACTTGCGGCGCGATTTCGCGAACGTGAACAGTTCGCGAGTTCACATTCGTTCGTGTAATATATAAATTAATAGTCATGGTTCACGAAAGTTTAAATATAAAAATATTATATTTTATTACACAAATGCATATGCACTTTGTGACAGCACTTATAACGGTAGATATTTCTTACAATTTATAAAGAAAATCATTCCGATAGAAAACTACAGTAAGTAATGAATCTCATTAAAAAAAACTTATCTCTCTCTTATCTAATATTCAGGTAAGCCTTGTAAGTCTTCATAAGCGAAGGAAAGTATTACAAATATGAACGTTGTTATTTAAATTAATTATTTTAGATTTTTAGCCTTTACGTAAAAAATATGCAATGGATAATATATCATGAACACTTTTGATGAGTATTGTTTTATGAAAAAAGGACATGGTTTTAATAAAAAATCACGGAACAAATTAAAATTATGAACCAAACTATTTTAAAACGTTTTTTTCTTTAGCTTATGCAACATAGATTGCTTTTGCGTTTGGCAGTGTGCCCGCAACTCACGACACAGCGGACTGACGGCTGATGGATTGATGCGGCTCCAATCTGTACTTATGCAAGCGGTTCATTAGAATTCATTAACGCACGTCACGTCTAGTCCCTTAGCTAAGATTACTTTGAAAAATGTATTTTTAAAATATTTATTACAGTTGTGATAAAATGAGTAAGGAATAATAAGGCATTGAGAATTCTAGTAATTATTTTTCTTTTGAATAAAAGCAAAGAAAATTTTATTTAAAGGTGAATTTGTGAAATTTATCAATTGTTCATTTTTTATTTTTTAATGTTTTGTTTTAAATTTAAGATGGAAATTTCAAAGCCTTAATGGTTATTTTCAAAACTACACTATTTCCAAAACTATGAATCCTATGAATTCAAAAGTTTGGTTGGCTTGCGTGATTTAAACGTTAAAAATGTTACTACATTTCATCCGTCCAAACATCTCTTTGAAATGTCCACATTTCACGCTCCCAGGGTCAGCAAGCTTTGAAATGCCATTTCATACTTGACGATTTTCTCCCCCGGTGATGCTGTCATAGGCAGTTAGGCTAACAGCACAGAGAAAACAACAAAAAATACCTGACTATACGTTTAACGTTCAAATTCAAAGTATAAGATAAAAAATGTTGTATATTGGTTGCTTATGACCTATCTGTGACATAAAAATGATAGTTAGTATTATTTTCTTAAAAAAAAATCGGTTCAATCTAAATTTCCCAGCGATATCACAAACGAAACAGAGCTTAAACGATATGTGAGGATTCCTGTATTTGTAATAAAAATATAAATAACTAAAGAGTTAAATATAACTGTTATAAGATATAATATTCTCGAATAAAAAAAAATGTAATATAATTTGAAAAATTCATGATTTAGATACTTTTTCATATTTTTTCTTATAACTATTACGAGTATAGCTTTGCCCACCGCCCGGTGTCAGCTTGACGTCCATTTATGGAACACCCTGTATATATTAATGTATATTTTACTAGCTGTTGCCAGTGCCTCCATCCGCGAGGACTTCAGAACACAAAGCTCGTAAGAAACTATTTCGCTCGCAAAGCCCTATTATTATCTCATGGGAATAATATAATATAACCAAGAGTCACCTTAAAAGTTATTTCTAAATATTGGTTAAGGAATTATAAGATTCGAATAAATTACTTTGAAGATAAGTAACAAACAAATAAGATAAATTACAAACTCTAAAATATAAAGACTTTACCTAATTATACTCTTTGAATAGAAAACATCAAAGTATGAGTTTTGTCATAGTTGAAGTTTATATTTAAAATGAGTTCTGAAAGTAGATTCTCTGTAATAATTTTGTAATGAATAAGTTAATTGTTTACTTTCACACTGTCAATGTCTAATAGTCGCTAAGTACTCGTCAATTGTCACCTAGCGCAATAATATAAAAAATATGTTATATTTATATTGCATTTCACATTATTGCGTTTGCTTTAATATAAATTTAACTTATACTTTAGCGTCAGCAACACGTGGATGATTAAATTCTGGCTTATACCAAACGTTTGTACTCTTAAAAAAGCGTCATTTATTGGATACTTACTCAATCCAGTCAACAAATACACTTATATCGCCATCTGTCAATCATTCCTATGGAATTAACAAATAATTGTGACTGTCAGATAATAAATACGACTAACGATAGACGATAATAATTATGACTTAATATTAATATTAGATTCTGAAATAAAAGCTAACAGTAATATAATAATATTATTTAACTTCAAAAAATAAGCAACACTGGCTTTTGATTCAAACCACTTTACTCGCATCTAGACTGCAAATTAAACTAAAATAATGAGAATCGTTGTTGGAATTTTCTTTAAATCTCATAGGCCGCAAGTTTATTGTCTCAGACTTAAGATTTTCAGAACAGTGTTTTCAAGTTGAGCGCTCTTAAAAAAAATCCCGGACAATCCTTATTTGTGCATCGACATTAAATATCTGGAAATAATTTAGATATAAATGAGAATACTATTCTTTATTCAAATAATTGACACAAAAAACACACCAAAGTACGATGTTATTTGATGCTAAGGCCATAAAGTACCTAAATAAGAGGTAATTAAAATGAAACTAAAATAAACAACCGAAATTTCTACGTAAGTGCAAGATTTATTTTAAAAATGGAAATGGATTTGTCGTGTTTTTGTTTGCGGTAAAATATGTATGACATTGTTTGCAGTATATTTATATCACTCATTTATTATTTTATTTCTGTTAGAATTTGTTTACATGCTATTTATGGTTGGTGTAGAATGGCTGCCAACTGCATCAAGGGTCGGTTTAAAGCTCATCCCTCTTTCTATTAATGGACGTTTCAACATCGGACACACAGGAGTCAGCACTCATATACTGTTTTGGTGCTGTGTTATATGCCGACGACATTGTTTTTGTAGCTGAGTTTGAGGCTTTGAGTTCCAGAATAAACTGGAACCGTGGCAATAAAAATTGGAGGCTGTGAGCCTGAACATCAGTAACATGGGTTTTGGATTTAATATTCTGCCATTTTGGTGGTCGCTTCGTTTTCATACAATAGTGCTTGACGGTTCTCTTTTACCAGTTTGCTTCGGCCTTTGTTACCTTGTCTCAGCCATTCTATATGATGGTAAAATATATCAAAATGTAAAGAACAAGATGAACGTATTTCAATAGGCAAGGCATTTGGTCACTATTATATAAAGTATACTTTTTTGGTTAACTGGTAAAACATGTTCTAGCCTTAAGATGATCCATCGTATAAAATTATTGTAAAAATAAGTTTTATTACACAAATACAACACGAGCTGGACATTAGTAGCACTTTATAAATCGGACTCGAAATAACAAAGATTAATTTGAACAAATAAACATATTTTATTTAATATAGAATTAAAAATAAACCGATATGAGCAGGGATTCGAAACCGCGACCTCTTAGAGGCCGTCCCGTCACTCTACCAATTGAGTTACCGTATCGCTCCGGTACCGTAGCGTTACCGCGATACTGCCCTTATCGCTTTATTTTTATTTATATATTTATTAAAATTAAATAAGCTTCACATGGCTATACATGTTTATAGATATCCTTACAAAATGATTGTTTCAAAAATTATTATTGACTTAAAACTAAAATTTAAAGCAAGTAAAGCAGCAAGAGGAAAACTGTCCTAATAAATCTTGTTGGACGTGGAATATTTATGAGGGGTCGCCTCGTGCATATGTTAGACTGACCACGCGTTTCATTTTATTTAATATTCTAAAGTATGTTGTACTTCTTGTGTTTCATCGATTCACTAAAAATATATCTTATATATTGTCATATAAACATAATGAAACATAAATAATTAATTTAGTTATACTATAGCTGCACTTTATAGAACAGTGACACTATAGAAAGTTCATAAACGGCTTCTTTTTTTACTGAAATAACAGAGGGATAGGTGTTTTTCTTTTATCAACCAACAGTAGAATAATGAGATAAAAAAAGAGAGAATAATAGGTAAATAAATAGCTGCTAAAAGGTTCAGATAAAAACAAATGAGTATTGAATGAAAGAAATACGAGCAATTACTAATATTAATTAATTTTTAATCTAAGATTTTCATACTTATGATATTATACTATTATAATTGACTTTTAAGAAAGCTTTAAAAATACGTTTAAAAGACATTTGAAACACTTATGCAAGCACTCACGGCAACGCTTCGCCACAACGCAGTGAATCATATGAAGTGGCATTAAGACGCATTGACTTAAAGTGTGAACTTCAAAAAGCATCCAACACCATTTCGCGTCATGACTCACAGAGACTCAATGAGCGGAAAACAATTAACCACGCCGTAACCACACTTTCATTTTCATCTGTCTCTATTCTTAACAATCATAATAAGGAAATATATATCTGAGTGTATGTAAAATCAAAAGAAAAACACTGTAAGTGAATAAATACCTTCGATTTATACTCGAAGTATCTTGGGAGTAATGAAACTGAATAATGCATACCTGTAAGTATTACCCGTGCAAAATAGGGTTGACGATGCTAGACTTTTATGAATAAGAATTAAATTATCTTTCTTTAACCACGATTTTTACAGAGCTGAATATTCATATTTTCAATGTAAAATAAGTATGTACATGTCATCAAATAGTTATTTACTTTGTCCTTTTCAACACCAACTTACTTATCAAGTCAAGAACTCATATCACTTTAAGCCTTTTACTTTTATAAATAAAATTAATTTGTATAATAACAAAACCCATAATTGTAAGTTATTTATTAATTACTTTTCCCCCAAATAGTAACATTTTAACCAGGATCTTACGGTAACTAACTTCTTTCATACTGTTAATTTTATGACATAAGAGACAACCCTATTTCGAACCATAGGGGATTCCGGTACTATCACACGCCGATTAGACTTTCATGAAGCTTTTGCTTATATTGATGAGCTCTTACAAAGCGATAGCCGGCTGAAAATAATATAGATATAGGGTACCAGAAATAGATTGGTTGTTAATCTTTATATAATATATTGAAGCGTTTAAAAATATTAATATGTAATACGAAGTACGAGGACGTGGGCGATGGCTAGTGTTATATTTGAATAGATAATTTTATAATACTAATATGTATTAACATATATATATGTCTTCTAAGATCTGTGGTTATAGATTTCTCAAACTTGTTATATTTTGGACAGTAAACAAATATTTTTTATGGAGCCGATTTTGATATTATATCTTTATTTTGAATACAAAGTTAGCCGCTGGATGACACCAAAAAACTACTCTTTTAGATAAATAAGGAAATCATTTGTCAAAAAATTGTTTATGGTGAGTTATTTAGTAATTCACAATAAAATTGGTGTTAATAATCGAACCCACATAATATATTATTACCATAAAATCAACATGTGTAATATTATTATTTCAAATATTGTGTCATCAGAAATAAAAGAAAAACGCTTATTTAATATGACAGTTGTTAGTAAATAATAATACAGTATTGTTTTAAAACAACTAAAACTTGATTCAGATGATAACGAAGCTTGGACCGTTAAGTGGCTTTCAATAAAACTTGAAGGTAAGGAATAATACAATTTCTATTTAGAATATTCTTTTACAAAGGTCATTTTATTAGTCCAAACCACATTTTAGTAAACCCAAAAGTGACCTTCAATCCAAAATCAACTGATCCAGATTTTATTACCATATCCAAATACACCTTCAAAAGTCACTTAAAACTTCAGATTTTATCTCAGAGAGAGCTTTTATTTCTTAGTATTATATTATTCAAGAGAATTCAATCGGTGAAATGGAACCCATGAAAGTGGTTTAATTTAACGTTGTCTGAGAACCATTTGATATAGAAGGGAAAAATCTGTGAAATAAATTCAGAATTTACGTTGCAAATCCTGGCTAAGCTGCAATGAAAGGTAAATGTTTAATTTTTAATTGAATTTTCCGATAAATTTATATCATTGTAAGATATTGAAAAACTTTATTTTAAGAAATTCTTTTAGTAGAAAAACCAGTAATTTTAATCTGTGCGTATCATATCATCAAATTGAAGACGGACGGGATATTAAATAAAGATGTTATAATAAATTAACATAAGCCTTTCATAGTAAATTAAAAAACATAATCATAAACGTTCCTAAAAGTTTGATAATAAATTGTACAAAAGGCAAGTTAAATATAAATATTACATTACCGCATTAGGGATATTAATGTATGAACGCGTGCAAACAGTGTCATAACCTCCGAGATATATTTAAATGAATAGAAATAATTCCACACACTCTTAATTAATGTAGATGATATAGATGTAGATGTAGATATAGAAATTATAATAAATCTTTTGTAATTTTTGTAATAATTTCCTATCAAAACAAGTCTAGTCTAGACTTGCTTATGACTCTACCCACGATTAAAGAATGTGTAACAGAAGCGGGTGTTAATTATATACTAGATTAGTAGCTAGTAAGCTGTCTAGTACATATTTTTGGAGTTTATATATTTTGTATATCTTTGTAAATAAAATAAGGTTCGATGACCTTTTTCTTTTATCCATTTTATTGCTGATTTTTATCTAATTGGATCACCTCATGAATAATTTTTATAATATTTTTTTCTAAATAATTATAATAAATACCCTTTTTATATATTTTATGTAACATTGTTTTATTTTTAATTTTGTAGAATTCTTAAACAGTCAGCGTGAGTTTATTTATTTTGCTTCTTAAAAGCACTCTCTGGGTACAGCGTTCATACGCTGTGGTAGATTTAACTCATTTTTATTTCTCTTTTGAATTTCCTACTAACTTGGTAATTTCTAACATAGTTATAAGTTGAAGTAGCGGTCAGATGAATGTTACAGAAATAAATCAAAATTAATACGTTTTTTCACATACAAGCTAATTATTTAAATTATTTAATGAATAACCTAGCTTTAACTTACATCATTTAAATAATCAACATCTTTCGTCTTTCATTAATGTTCATTTTTTTTAGCAGTGTATATTTATTTATTTATTTATTCTAGTAAAGTAAAATAAAGAGCTGCTAAACAAATACAACTGAATATTTTCGCCAAGTTAATTTAGTTAAAAAGTATTATGAATCGTTCAATCGAAGTAATAAAATAATCAACTAACATTTGTTAATAAAATATCGAAACAATTTAATATCAATATCAAAGAAAGCACAACACATTGCTTTATTTTATAAATGTCAGCGTAACTATACATCGTAGATTATTGTGGTTCAGGCACCTATTACAAAATACGATTTGTAATGTGTGCCTGATAACTTTTAATAGCTTACAAGTTGCTATTATCTATTATGTAGCTAACACTGATAACGTTGTGTGTATCATCTGTGCTTTCTTTTTTTTTACATACCAAGCATCCACAGATCCAAGAAACTAGAGCAACTGATCGACAGCCATCATAGGCAATATCTACGAGACGTTTGACTACTAGCCGTGACTACTGATTGAGAATCCTAGAAATAATCCATCGGATTTGAAAATAGGTGAAAATGTATCACATTTTTGTAACGATGGACACCAATACTATTAGGTTAGGTTAAAAATGAAAGAAAAGTGAAAATGACAAAGCTTTTTAGGTCAGTATATAAATGGATTTTGAAATTGAAATTCCGTTATAAGACTCGAAATTAGCTCAAAATTGAATCCCTAACTGTTAGACTTTTTGCAACGTCATTTAATTTATTTATTGTTTGCTTGAACAAACGAATTACGTTAGCTGCAGACGGATGGGCGAAAAAGCAATAACTCTTTTAAAGTAATTCTAATTATTATATTTAAACTTTCGTGAACCATGACTATTATATTTATATTTACCCGCCTGTATTCACGTAGAAATTAAATCGGAATGTGCCCGACTAGTTTCGAACCCATTCGGGGTTCTTAATCATGAGCTCTGAGCGTGGCGGACTCGCGGCGAGAACTCATCAGTTCTCGCCGCCGATTTAATTTCTGCGTGAATACAGCCGGGTAAATATAAATATAGTAATTCTAATTAATTAAAAATATTTATAAAATAAACTTATCAACTAAAACATGACTGTATTACCAACTCGACGTAAGTTATAACAACAGTCGAATATTAATTATTCGCCACATATACTTATACACTATTTCTCAAGTGCATTTCTGCATCCCGCCACAATGACACAATACACTTTTATTCAGGTCGAAGGAAATTAGCAATCTGAAGCAGGTGTACGTAACTAACGGTTCAATATTATTATTTTTATTTATTATGTAAATGGTTACACTTCATTGTATTTTTATACAATTCAACACGACAACTTAAACGACAGCAAGTTTATTTACGTTCGAATGCTTTTATAAAATTTCATCCGTCCAAATATTTATCTATTAACTCTACATTTCACGTTCGAATCAGCAGACTTTGAAGCGCCATTTCAAACCTACTATATATAAAGTGATGTGTTAATTCTCTATATAATATGTTATAATAGTGCATATAATAATACGAAATATATTAATTGCTTATTTATGAATACAAAAAATAATCTTTACGATACTTTTTATGTTCACATATATCAGTAAGTTTAAATATTGGACAGGTTTATAACTTCTCTACTATTATCAGATTTAAGAGATATCTAATGAGACATAGACTAACTTTTTATTACACACTACAAAAAGTAAAAAGTCACCAAATGGTTATTCTTATAATATAATATAAACCGGCCATCTTTGGGACAGCGTTCCGTCCGTTTTCTTATTTATTTATCTTATGTTAAATGCTATATGGTTATTTAACTAATATTAGTTTATATAAATTAATTAATAGTTTCAAAACGTGAGAATAGACCAACGGTACGTGTCTACGTTATTATTAAAATCTGTATAGATAGATCAAATAATAGTCATTTATAGAGGTACAAGAATTATTTTACAAAAATAAAGCTTACGAAAAGGCATCATAAAGAAAATATCGACACGTCTGTATAATGCTATTAAAGTTAATAACAATTATAACCCAGGCGGGTACAATAGGTAAGTTTAGTTTAATTTATTTCATTTAATGAATATTTGAAAGTTATTATTTAAGACTAATATAATTTATAAACTTTACTTTCATTTGACTACTTTTTTTGATATAAAACAAATTTCTACGTTATTGAGTTTAGATAACATCTTGTCATTAGTCAAACATATACTTATACATGACATGTATTACACGGAATCATCCGCGTTAATGGAAAGGTACCAGATTGCTTTTTTTATTACTTATTTGGCCAATTTTTCTTTCTTGGGGTAAAATTTCTTCAAGAAGCTTTATATTTATATTACAATTATTGCAGTTTAAAAATAATTTTCTCAGCAGTATCACAAACAAAACCGGGGCAAAAACAAACAGTAAAAGACTGAAAAGTAAATTCACTTTGCCGTCAATGAAATAAAATGTATACAAGGTTATTTTTAATAAGGGTTCACTTACAACGTTTTTTTGGTGTTACTAAATGATAATTCCAAAAATAATTTTATACAATATATGTATAAATTACAAAAAATCTTTTTTTGTGTTTCAAACAATTTACTAATTTCGATATTTCAAAACACACAAAAAAATGTTATGAAGTATTTAGTATAATTCATTTAACATTCTCATATTACGACGGAGACTTGAACATTTTAATTTAATTAAAATTAAAAAGCAATAATCATATTATATCTGGCGAAGCATAAATTTTCGCAATATTGGTTTTTCCAATCTTAATTTTTGTAATGAAGGTAGAATTTAATGATTGGTTCTTAGGTTATTGTCTTACTACGATATTATGTTAAAGAATAAAAAAATCTTCTTCAATATTTCATAATAACGACATTGCGATAGAATAAGACTTTTATTTAGTATCATTTATGTACTCATAAGACTTGATGAGTTCCGTTTTAATTAAATTGAAAATGGAGAAAATTGAATTCTGGGAATTTTAAGTATTGCAACATTTATTTTTATTTTGTTTAAAAATATCTATAAACATGTATAGAAATATTAAGGTTATTTAAATTCTTAAAATATATATAGAATGCAAAATAAACCAATAGGGAGAGGGATTCAAACCCGCGACCTCAAACCTTTGTGAAACTGTCCCGTCTACCAATTGAGCTACCGTATCGTAGTGCAGATTAGCATTGAAAAGATGGCACAAACCTATATTAAAGTTTGAAAATATTTATAAACATGTTTTGTCATGTGAAGCTTATTTTAATTTTAAATGAATACCGAATAAAAAATAAATTCGAACCCATGACCTCTGGGAACCCGTCCCGTCGCTCTATCATATCGATAAATGTTGAATGAAAAAAATAACTCACAGATGGCAAACCTACGTAGCAACACATAGATTGCTACGTAGTTCAGGTGACAGAATATATTCCTACTGACCAATTTTATGATGTCACAATCGCTGAGAATACTGCTGATTGTCTGTCACGTGGTACAACACTCAAAAAAAGTATTCTTGCAAGTGTTATTGGACGTCTGTAGAATTCAGTGTGTGTGTATAAACGATTTTACGCTACTTTCAAAATAATACAAGAAGGTTGAAGAACCAAGTACTTACTATTTAAAGTACTTGTTACTAAAGTTAGTATAATATATAAGCTAAAGAGTAATCAAATTATAGTTTGGATGCTCTATTATTGTTTGAGTTTGTTGTTCAAGAAACATTGGAAACGCTTTTGTCAAGTTATTGGTTATATTTTTAACAAAATATTATAGAAATTATTGTAACAAAAAAGTGAAATCATTTTTTTTTTTCAAATCAATTTGTAGATAGTTAAGAGTTTCTTTTAGATTTGTTGACTATTTTGAAATATTATTTTGTTTAATTTCAAAATGTTTATTCTGTTTATATTTATCATTTACAATTTTTAATAACAAAAATGTATTTATAGCAAATAATTTTGCTGTGACAAGATTTCGAAGTATTTGTTTGAATTTCCTTGTTTATATTTTTTTTAATTATTTATTCAACATTTCAACAAAATGGTTTAGATATTGGTAGTTGGACGTCATAGTTACATTTACGTAATTATTTAGCCCAAACATTATTTGAAGCCTCGTAAAATAAATTATGATTGATATTGGGTAATAGTTATCGCAAATGAATATTGTTATAATTAATATTCATAATAGCCAATGCAATTGCTAATACACCACTGCACCAGAATATTCAAAGATATATACATCAAGGAATTGAGATAAAGAAGTTGAGCTCTTTATGAAAATATGAAATTCATACACTTTGTTACAGAGTTTTGGCTTAAAATCAATAACATTTTGTATAATTTTAATATCTGCATGTGGCTAGATTGTTTCGCAGTGAATGCTATACAGGGTGGCTCTTTAGATACTTATTGACAATTTTAGGAACGCAGAGACGTTTTAAACCTCTCTATCAAACAGATTATTGATATAGCCCGTGAAGAGCCAGAGCATTTCATTGTTGTTAATTATTTATATGATTACTTTAAACCTATTCTTGTAAGTAAATAAATATTCTGACATTTCCACACAACGCAATCGAGCCTCGAACTAAGCAAAGCTTTTAATATTTATACGATAAATAAATGTTTTTTTAGTACTATGAATAATTGTTAATATTGGTACTATAAATATTTTTTTCGTAAAAACATACCTACTATAAATATAAAACCCATACCCAAGAAAAATATAAGTTAATTTTTTCATTGAAAAAGATATCGACATTGAAAAATTTTAAAAATAATTATTTGCCCAAATGCTCATATTTGGAATATAATAAAAATATCTAATATGATAAATTTTTATTTATTAAAATTGATAAATAGTAAGAGTACTGTTAGAAGAGCTAAATTAAACTAATACATCTTATAGAACCCATTATTTAAGAGAACAGACTAACACGTCTGTCACTGGCTCAGGGGACCAGTGGTTATAACTTACTCAGTGCCGGGGCTTCCTAACTCATAGCGAAAATAAAAGATAATGAGTACGACTCAGTCTGTCGTTTAGTTGTTAGCTAAATGTTATTTAGTATCTCTCTTATTTATGAATTTAGGATAAATTATATTTGTTTGAAAATTTCTGTAAATATGTATAGTCACCTAATCATGTATAAAGTTAATTTTATATACATTTTAAATAAATATAAATAAAAAATAAACCGATATGATCAAGGATTCGAACCCGCGACCTCTGTGAAAAAGTTTAATAACTCTACCAATTGAGTTACCGCATCTTACCCTAGGCCTTCGTAGACTATCCACCTCGATAAATTGAGCATTCTGTTCATATTTTTCTTGAACATTACTTGTCGGTGGCGACATCTATGAGGATTCCTTAAAACCTTTTACTAATGTTTATAGCACTGCAGCATGGAATAACAAAAAAGTTGCGACAACTGAATTTAGCGATTGTAATCATGATTGAACCTTTTTGAATATGTTAAGAATATTCAGATTTGAAATAAATACGTAATAATTATTTTTTCATTCAACGGACAATTTCAAATTTTAAAGTTATTGGCTTCCAGATAATTTCATATGACATTGGTTAGTTTAATTAAATAGATTAAAAACCCGCTTTCTTTATTATTCCTCTCTATACAAGGGTCATTTAGTACAAAAAAAAATAGTAACAAAGTAATGAAAATGGACGTGCTTATGAATTTTAATTTGAAATTAATGGCTTAAGGCAATAAAAGAATAACATTTATACTTTGAAAATTAGTTATAATAAAACTTTTATTCTTTAAATTAGTTGAGCAATATTCCTAGTGGAGGCCATTAATTATAATTGTATCAAAAACTTAGCGGAAATACGAAAGCTAAATATGAAATATTTTAAATAATTCCGAGCAAGCACAATTTTCCACTAGAAAGCGCTTTTAAAGTAGCAACTCAAATAAACACGCGCCGAATGAGTTAGGGTTCCACAAATTTTTATATGACCTAACTGGTTGAAGATTATTGTAAATATTTTAAGAGGAAATTGAAGTATTTTAGATCTTACTAATAATGGTAGCAATAAAACTTCCAAGAATTAAATATTATTTTCTGGTTGAAAACTCACCAAACCTTATTTATTTATTAGATATATAATTACTTAATTACATTAGAAGGTCACTAGACTTAATTCCACTCTGTTACTAATGCACTTATTTACAAATGCCAGTGGTTAAATAATTTAAATACAGAAACATTTTACCCAAAATTCATTTAAAAATGTTTTATTTCCCGCCTTTTTTAAATTAGTTATAAGAATTCTGCGAATCTACCAAAATGGCTGTTTCACTTAAACCTCGTCCTGACAACAACGAATTCAACGGAAAAAATAATTTTAATCCGTCAAATCGTCCTCAAGTGATGGTGTCTTATATGCGGCAATAAAATTTATATATAATATACATTTTATTTATTTATGTATAATATACATTTTATTTATTTATATATAATATACATTTTATTTATTTATATATAATATACATTTTTGAAACGATATGGAGTATTAGATTAATAAAATAAAAATAAACTAGTTTTTTATGTTGTCGGTATGCACATATTGACGTTACAATATCAGCTGTAATTAAATTTGTTAGCATTTTGGACTCCAGTTCATATTATTTAATAAGTTTGATGTTTTCTTCTGTTAAGTTCTATTAGGGAATTCTTCGACGGACAAATAACCTGAGAAATTCTATACAAAATAAAATATAATGAATAATTAACTTAATAGCATGTGCCTTATTAGAATAAAGTAGTAAAAAAAAAGGTAATTTACCTTTAAGTTTCAAAGATTTTGAAACAAACCTTTTTAATACATAATATTAAAATAAAATATATAGACATGTAACTATTTCTTTTAAAATCTAATTTGTTCATTTTGAAAATAATTCATTGAAACTGATAAAGTTACTCCGGTCATTCCAATTAAGAAAATAAATTATACCACTTCTTATTACTTAAAACAGCTGATTGATAATGCAGTAATATATTATAAATATAAGGGTCGGTTGCAAGTTTGGTAAGTTACCAAGACTCAGCACCAAAGAGGCTACTAACTAATTGATAGAAGGATACCGTACTAATATCTGCAAGTATTGACACTTTATTAGAATGCATGAGTTTAATATATATTGGTATTTCTTTTTTAGTAATGTTGATTGTATTTTCATTTTGTGTACTATTTTTGGAAGAAGCATGCATTTGTAAACAAAATTCAGCCAAATACGTATTGAAACTAATTTAAATAAAATTATAAGACCATTTAATTTCGAACAGTCACAAATAAGAAACACATGCATAAAACAAAACTTAGCAATATCTTTTTAGATTTAAGTAAAAAGGTCTGTTTTTATGTTTTTCGTACAAGAAAGAATTATTAATGACACAAACAAAACAAAAGAATCTTTTAAGAAAGCGTCTTTATATTTGTTACTTTTAAAGAATCCAGACAAACTTTTAAACACTATTTTTTTATCAGATTATTAGATTGCGAGAGACTAAAATTATGCCAAACTAGGGGTTTGCTAGCGACTTCCTCTGGTCCCAATCTCCTTTCAAATAAATATTGAGCTAAAAATCTCAAATAAGTGCTTAAAAAATCCATATATTTCATGTTTATTAAGATATGGAATTAAATTTTAAATATATATTTTTAATAAAAGTTATTTGCTGTTTCCGAAAATGGAACATACATACCTACATACAAATCAAAGCACACAAATGAGTAAAGCTGAGTAAAACCGAACGTAAGCTCTAATGTAACAGAATATTCCATTAGCAGCGTGGCTGCACTAAGCTGAGTTGGTGTATAGTCAGCGAGCCATGTTTGCTACTTGACGGTTCCGCATGGTAAACGAATACGAATCGTTTATATAAGTTAATCTATAACAATTCATAATACACATTTATAATTAAATAACATATATCTAGATAACGTTAAGCTATCCGTAATAATAATAACCATAATAATTGATAAAATTTTAAATTTTCCAGAACTCTAACCTGCTTTGCGCTAGAATTTTTGCGTTGCTATTTAAAAAGCTCTTGCTTGTGGAAAACAGTGACCATTCGATCGTTTTAATAAAATTATAATCTATTTAGCGTTCCCATTTTTGCTAAGTCTTCTACGAAGCTACTACTAACCTTCTAAGAAGTTCCTGTACTATAATTAATTCGTAATTTATTATACGATATCATCATATTACATATAACAAGATAACACTTCAAAATCAGCAAAGTAACTTTTACTTTCCTGATTTGATTCAAATGATCACTTTTCATATTATAATAGTAAATTATAAATTAATTCCGACTAGTTCCAACTAGTCTTACTGAGCAGTTCAACCCTTGAAATGAAGATCCTTTTTATTTCCAGTAGTTCTACAATTAAAATAAGATACTAAAATTATTTCGGTGTCTGTAATTTAATATAAATATATCTCTTCGCTCCACTTAAACATTTTTGATCGAATTTTGATGAAAGACCTATATTTTTTAAGTACAATAGTAGAAAAGTTGTAATTTTTTTGTTAATATTACATGAGATTTGTGGTCGATCATGCTAACAATTTATAAAAATATTATTCTCTCGAATAAACTCTGTAATCCGTGCATCTTATTAGAATTCAATTTATCTCACTGCTAGCCATGCTCTCTTTCTCTCTTTCAGTATCTCTCTCTCTCTATTATCTCCTCTTTTCAGAAGAGAGGTATTATTTTTAACGTTTTTATTTATTTTTTTTTTCAGATTATTAAAAAAAACGAATCCAATTTCATACGTACGACAATTGAAAAAATATTATTTTGTGCGAAAGAAACGTTGAGGAAATACATATTACAATATTAATTTACAAGATCGTTTGAATTATTACAAGGAGAAACATGTTAAATCAATGAACCAAACTATATTACAAAAAATGTTTTTTTAACCTCTACTGCATAGATTGCTGTGGTATTTGGCAAAGAGCCCACAACTCACGACACAGCGGGATGGCGGTTGATAGATGAATGCGGTGGCAGTGGTCACTAGTGCAGGTGGATCATTAAAAATCGTTAAAGCACGTCTAGTGCCTCTTAAGGTTGTTTTGAAAATATATTTTGAAAACTTATATCACAGTTGTGTTGAAATAAGTACGTACGGTGTCCGTATATTTTATCAGCACTTAAAACTATCTCATATATATTTGTTATCACTCTAAAGTTAAATGCTGTAATGGTTTAAACAGTAATATTATAAAAAGGATAGATGTCTATCCCTGTCCTTCAAATTGGAACCTTTACAAGTGTTAGCGAAACTTTGGGAGTATAGGGCAATGAACTTTATAAAACATGATACCAAGGTGACATTTTTGAAATACAGAATATGTATATTAACTCTAATGATTAATTAAAAAATAATTTATTATTGTTTTTTTTGGTACTTCTACTTCCTACCTACACTTATTAATTCACTACAAATGTAACTTTGTAATCCTATGTATTTATATGGTCTTACAAAGTTTTTTATGCAGTTAGTGTATCTAGAAATCTAGACCGACATTGCAAAATATTTTAATTTTTCCTTGATTTGTGAACTAAATACCAAATTTATTCTTAATTTAAAGTTCTGTTTAAATGTCCGCTTGAAGTGCCTTAGAATTTTGATTATCGACCAGTAAGTGAGTGATAAAATTAAGAAATTTGACTAGTCATAATTCTTAATTTTCTGGTTCAAATTGAATTAAATTTGAAATATACCATGTTTATACTATGTTAGCTTGGTTAATTAAAATTCAAGCTTCTATTTTTATCCAAAAGGAAGTTATAGGGAGGGTGAAAATAGCCTGAATTGCTTCGAGAGTTTGAATTGCTTCGAGAATTGCTTGCCAGTGCCGCTTTTTTACTTGACTTGGCGGGGCACTGGCGTACCCCCAGATTTTACATTAAATTATTATCAATGGTGCTCATTTTGTGAAAGCCGGAGTTTATTTAGATTGCTACTCTCTACGCTGTCTGAGCCTAGCTCTGTGAATAATTAAAATATTATTTTATTTTTCTTTGGTATTTCCTACTAACTCAGTAGTTTCTAACCAATTTATAAAAAAGCGGTCAGATGAAACAAACTTTTTGCAACAGAAATAATTTGATTAAATAAAAATAATTAGCTTATTCATCCCAAATCGAATTATTCAAATAATTTTCCGAATAATTACTTAACTTCTTTCGTCTCTTATAATTGCTTATTTACAAGTAAAGTAATTAGGGAATTTGAGGGCTGTTAAGCAAATATGAATGAATAAATTAGCTAAGTTAATTTACTCGGAATGAATCTTATAAAATAGAATTATTAACACAGAAGCATTCAAACGGAGGAATAAAATAAACCACTAAGATTCCACGTCTTTGATCAAGGCCAATATTTAGTTCTCATTAGAGCTACCTATTATATAATAAAATAATATATTGTGCTGTGAAATATGTGTAACAAAATACCACACTGACTTTTATTTCTATTAAAAATGATCGCTGGAACAATAAAAAAAGACGCTGTTATGACTTTAACAAAAAATATGTATATCCTTCTACTTTCAGTTCCACAAAATACTTTTATATATAAGATACGGAATTGACAACTCATTCTAATTAAGTAGCTTTTGAATGTATTAACCGTGGAGTTAAAGAATTTATTTTATTTACTTTGAACCTATAATTGTCTCCAGATATAACACATTGATTCATTTTATTTATTGTTTCTTGATTTAGATTTAAGGTTTTAAATCCCTCATGTATTTGTATAAACGTAATATCTCACAGTGTTTATAAACCATGAAAGGCTAGGCTTAAAGGTTAAGTTAAAAATTATATGATTTAAGTTTAAAAGCTTTTATTGGATTATATTCTTACAAACATATTTATTATTCTATTATAATCTATCTCTTACCCACATTTCAAAATCACTGATTCCGTAAGCATGGAAACGCCGTGAAACTGATGAAACGTTAAATTATGTCCTTATACTAAGAATAATATAATACTAAGTATAGTAAATATAGTATATTTTTATATAATTAATATTTAAAGAAGACATGTATGGAGTGCGTGAAAAATGAAAACGCGAAGAAAGTAGTTTTCTATCATATGAATATATTAAAGAGTAATTGTGAGTATTGTGTTTAAGTGGAAAATCATATAAATATATCTTAGGAAAAGGGAATTCCGAATAATAAATATGAAAATAAATTACCAAATACCGCCCAGTTTTATTTTTAACAAAGGTTAATATTTATATTAAAAATCTCAATAATAAAAAAAATATCTCATGGTATTCACAATCCAATGAAACTTTCTAAGAGTCTTAAATATTGAATACTCAAGAAGCTAAAATAATAACTGAAAATCAAACAGAATCTGAGCTAAAGCTAAATAGAAACGGAACTCCTATTTTCTTTACCGTAGATAGGGCTTTCATAGGGAAATATGAAAGAAAAGTGTTTTATATGTACTGAAAATTTAAAATATATTATTTTTTCCTATTGAAATTGCTAAATGACAATTAATTATCTTTGGTGCACGCAACGTCTCTTTATAATGACTATTATAGTGTTCACGTTAGTATTCAAGTCTGTATACTTTATTATTTGTTACACGGAATAAAATGATCTGGAAGAGTTGAATATTAACAAAAAATATATAATTACTATTTTATTACTTTTATGTCTGTCTTGATATATTGATTTATAAATAATTTAGTTGATGTCCATAAATGTTATATGTAAAACTATTAAACACTTCTTTGTTAATCAGAAATCCACAAACGCACTGTATAATATTAACCTAATTTTGTATGGGATACTGATGTTACAAGTATTAATATGGCTAATAATTGTCGTAATTTGGTAAATACTTAAGACATATTATTGTATAGATATCCAAACGTAACACAATTTTAATTTTAGATTCCAGATGTAATCCGGTCAGTCTTTTGAAACTTCTAGTACCTCTTAATATCAATATCAGTAATCTATTATAAAAATAAATAACAGACTGTCTATATACAAACAGCTTTGTTATTTTCCATACATACAAAGTCATTCATACAGAATAATACATGCTTTAAAATATTTTCGCTATGTTTATTTTTTTTTTCTTTACACTTAAACTAAGTTGACACTTGACTACATCCCACCTGATGGGAAGTGGAAATCTACTCGTAGGTGGTAAAGCGCGTCAGAATTAATTATTCCAAATAAAATTATAACTTAAACAATAAAAAAACATTCAATATGTAACATGTACCCTTAGTTTAAAATTATACCTTTCATTTTCAAATGAATCAATAAGAATATTAAAAAATTTCATTCGAATGATGATTTATATTTATATATGGCATACAGATAACGAAATTAAAAAGCTTGTTTTGGTAAAAATAAAATAATAGATACCTGCAACTATTGTTTTAGTATTACAGTGAAATATAAAACTATCGCTGCCTCCAATTAAGAGCTTTCGAGTAGTAGCGCCCGTCTGCAGCTTACAAGCACTTTATCGTCACTTGCGTTAACGACGGTGAGGTTAAATCTCCTGTTATATCTTTAAATCTACATAAAATAAAAAATAAAACTATATTTTGGACACAAAATAAAAACGTTCTCTTTTTAGTGCGTACCTTCCCTATATACTCGACACACATAATTGGCAACTCTGCTTCGTAGATCAAAATTCAATTTGATAGAATTACTTATCAAACAGTGTAAAGAGATATTATTATTTTACCTTTAGTGATGTTCTATGTATATAATGTTTTAATACCTTACGTATCAACTACGTCTTGTATATAGCGAGTGCTCACTGAGTGCGAGACTCTAATAACCAACGTTAGAGTGCTGGCGTATTCATGATCTGCATTAAGCAATTGATACTGCGTTTTATATAACAATATGAGCGAACAATATTATTGAAAAATAAAATGTTCTTCTTTATTACGTCTCTCTGTTTTCGTTATTACGTTACAAAATAGATTCAAGAAAAGCAAAGACGAGTTTTTCTTTTATTTAAAACATTGCAAGCTAAAGATTATAAATCAATAACTGTATTTGATTTTTTTTATGTGAGTAAGATAATTTCATTGGAATTATAATCTCAAGCGATATATTTAAAGTACTTCTATCTATTATAAAGTAATCTAAAAATCTTTTACAAGGGGCTGTCGAGGCGATGTAATGTACCTTTTGATTTTAGTGAGCTTAGTGCCCGGCGCTCTCTCTCTCTCAGTAAGTGTCATATAACCATCTCTATATTTCTCTGGGCTGGGCTAAATGAAGGATTTTTAAAACCTAAAAATGTAATGTTATGAGGTATAATTAAGAATAATGATTACTCATTTCACTCATTTTTATTATAATTATTATCATTTATGACATCTGACTGGTTGTTGTAAAAAAAAATACTTGTTGATGCTACCAATAGCATTTTGAAGCTATTGCATGGAATCTTGTTCCTGTTTGAACAGACGTGTCTTGGAGTTTTCGTTTATTTAAACCCATGCAATCGAATAATTTCTGGGATCTGCATTCAAAGCAAACACAGCATTACACTACAAACAATATTTCCCTTTGATTCTCTATTCTAATTACTACGGCAGTATTTTAATGAAAGAACCTAATCTTAATAATTTAATTAGACGTAATTAGTAACAGTCTAAGATATGTATCTTAAAAATAAAAATATATACTTGAATATATATATATATATATATATATATATATATATATATATATATATATATATATATATATATATATATATATATTATTAAATAAATATTGCAATGATTATAACTTAAAGCCATATGTTCACAAAGCTCTTATGAAAGTATTATTAATTTACAGTTCTCATATTACATTTTACGTTTCAAAATTGAACACTTTTAATAAAATTTAAATTGAACAGCAATAACCATATAATATTTAATGACGCATTAATTCTTGTGATGCTTGTTTTTCCACTTTTAATGCTTGTAATGTCGAAATTAATTTTGGTTTCTGGGCTTATTCTGGAACTGTGTGATATTTTATCATGTATAATAATTATCTATTGACAATAAGAATTTCCATAACTCAATATTATACTAACATAATAATTTATCATTGTTGTCACCTGGTAAGGGTTTTCTAAAAAGGCTTAAGGTAAAAGTTACTTTTTTAAATGAAATCTTTCTATTTTTTAACCTTTATAACATTCTCATTTATATTTTACAAATAGATGCCTGTCTAAGTAAACTAAATAAGATTGAAAAATATAATATTTTATAATTTAGATATAGATATAATTTAGACAATATTTTTATTTAGAAAATAGAGTTTTGTATATTATTATGAAAAAAACTAGACAATATTGTAATTAACTTATACAGAGAAAAGAGAATTGCATTGACCATCGTCACATTATAATAGTTTAGGATATTATGACATACAGCATTTTAGCTTTCTCCTCTTCCGATAAAACTAGAATAGAATATTATATATAATATTATATAAAAATAAATGAATTTACAAATTAATTATTTTTTGCTAAGTTATGGATAGAAAATAAGTATTTATTTATTTTTTATTCATTATTATCCAATCACTATTGGTAAAACCCCTTACAAATAACTAGAAAAAAAATACAGTATCAACGCAGTGTGGACGAAATTCATTTTCCCCCCAGATTGTGGGGGAACTGTTTTAAAACAGTAATATGTTCCAGCATGTTGTATGGATTAGAATACTGGGCAACGAAAGGAATACATGAGCTGCAAATGCATGCCGCTATACAACGAATATGAAGGTTAATGTGTGACAAGATGTATAAAAGTAAGAAATGTGTATGTATGAGGTATACGAAAATAGCACCGGTGATAGAAGAGACGAGAAGTAATGGTTTGTTTGTTTGTGAAGATGTAACGAAAGAGTCTTAAGTATGAATGTGGGTGGATATGATAAAAGAGAGGGACTGAAAGGGACATAGGCAGAGTAAGTGACATATTATATTGCAAAGATGCAATATAATATGTCTGCACGGAGATGACGTATTATATAGGCACATTGAAGGAATTGACATATTACGTCAAACCTATATAATTTACAAGGATAGCGTAGGTGAATTATGACGTAAAGTAAAATATAAGTAAATACTTATTACGTTCTTATAAGCTTCATTTTATACATTATAAATATATCTTGTATGGAAATTAAAGAATTACACACATGTTTATTAAGGAAGAAATGCTACATTCGTATCTTGTAAAGAATCATCTTATTTTAGGGAGTTCGCTATTGAACTTTAATCTTTTTTTAATACTATTTATGTGATAAAACAATAATGTCTTAAATAAAATAAAACTCACCGAAAGGCCTTATGAAAACTTTATAAAGAAATACATCAACGTGTATAATTACGTGGCAATCTAAATGTATTGCTAGTTTCTTATTCATTTAGATCTCAAATTGTCATTCAATGCTTAATAAATCTATATGTTTGAAAGAACTGACTGGTTTAAATTTATCCAATAATCTGTTGTCAGTTGAAGTATGCAGTGTGCCAATAACGTTAGCTTAGTAGCAAACAACTCGACAAATAGACACTCCGCTCAATATTGACTAGCCAGTATGATTCAGATCAAACTATAGTAGGTGCAAATACGAAACTTATGTAATAAGTAGAGCTTATAGTATATTAAAACTAAATGAGAAGACAATTTCAAACATTAATATTAATTGTGCATCTGCTCAGAATAATTCCATAATATTAAATGTGAAAAATTGGTTGGGATTTTGGAATAAAGCCCAAAAGACATCGCGTCCATTTCATATTTTATATATAATTCTAAATTAATCGAAGCCAGTTGCAACACGGTAGCTCAATTGTAAAGTTAGGGGATGATTTAATTGGGGTCACGGGTTTGAATTGTGTCCTAATTTATAATTTAAATAAACTTAACATGGTTAAACAATTTCAAACATTAATTTCGGATGATGTGACGTTTTTTGAATATTATTCTCTACTGCAAAGTCAGAAACATTGTTTAAAATTTAAAGTCCATAAAAAAGGAATGTAAATAAAATGTAAGATAATACGAAAATTCCTTCAGTAGTTTTATGGCGATGTATGAACAAAAAAACGGACAAGCAAACAATTTTTTAAAATCATTTCTGGGTCATATACTGAACACGTAGGACAAATTTTAAACGTATATCTACTTATCTTACCTTATTATATTTTGTATCGCACTAAGGAGATAAACCTCTCGTTATAACTTACGAGATTCACGCCTCGTGAACTTCAGAAAAGCATTTTATGTTAAAAAAAATACTATTGATTGATTTCGCAAAAGATACTTAATACTTCTTAATAAGAACAAAAAACAATTTAAAGATAAAATAAAAATATATGTACATCACATATATCGTATATGTTGTAACACGTACATACATAGTATACGCTGCAATCAGTTTGTCTGTGATTACGCCTCTAACGTCCACAGGGATGGTATTGAACTGGAAGTGACGAACCATTCCTTTTATATTGTATACAAATATAAAATTAGCCTCAAATTTTCGCAGTGAGTAATTGTATTTATATGTTCCATTTAAATCGTTCAAATTTATTCGTTTTTAATAAATTCCAATAAAAACTATTGTTTATTAGGTTAAGGTTTATAAATTAAGTCAATATAAAAAAAATATATTCAACAAGTAAATATATTTTTTATAAATTTAAGAATATAAATAAAACAAATATAACATCACACAATTTCTTGTATCATCCTTCATCCAGTTTCTCTATATCTAACGTTACAAATAATCCAGTGCTGAGCGTTCAGCGATGGTGTCGTTTGTAGAAAAGTTAAGTATCCAGTTCATAGAGCACTGTGATGTATTTAGATATGTTTTAATAATATTGAAATAATATTCAACGTTAATTGAAGAATTGACGTTCAATATTTAAATAATTGATTCAGATCGTATGTAATCGTGCCAGACGAAAAAAAAAAGCAAAATTGAAAGATCTTAAATTGATCAATTTTTTATATCATAAATTAATAAATCTTAAATTGATCAATTGTCAGATAAGAGATTGTTTTGCCACAAACCTAGGTAGAACCAAAGATCACTAAAGGAACTCAGCAAGATGTTCCTTGATTTTTTAATTATGTAATATCTACTCTAATAAATTCTTGTTTAAGTAAATAACACACAGACTTGGAACAACTTTCTGTGGATCACAAACACAACTATTTCGTCTGGGAATCGAACCCATGATCTTTGGTTCAGCAGTCAGAGCTAAAGCAGTTACAAATCTATAGTACATATTTAATTTCATTTAAAAAATAATATGATTTTCAAGTTACAAGGACTAAAATTAATAAAAAACTTGTATTTTATTTCGTATAAATAACTTAAGTTAATAACTTCCTAAAGGGTGTCGATTGCATCACTGTAAGTTATATAACATAAAATAGTATAAGTTCTTTCGAAAATTTCATTGAATACAAAAGTTTTTTAATGATTTGTAAATATTACCCTTGTTTTAACAATTTTCCTGTAGCTGGAGTGCTGCCAATGTAAGTTGGCACGGCTGTCCTAATATAATTTCAATTTAACCTCGTTAGTGGGTTTATGGGTTATTAGTAGGGTGAAGTACTTCCGATTAACATAATATTAGAAAATATAACTGGTAAGATCTCAAGTTTTAAGTGACTTGTGAAAACGTTATTGAATAAAATATGTTATTTAACCATATTAAATGTCAGTAGATTTTAGTTTGGCGATCACTCTTATCTTGTTTTCGTGTGGCTTTGAAAAAAAAACGAATTTGGATTCAGAAACGGTCACTTTAGATAGTATACATTACTATTTTAAAACTATCGTGAACCATGATTTATCCAGCTACTTTCAAGTGAGCTGTACCAGAAATGTAAATATATCTAACATAAATACAATCAGTTTTAAACTCCGGACCTCTTACTCCCCTTTTATCCAATCCTGTTTTTTGCTCTTACCCTATCTTCCCATTTCTTTATTCCACAACTTGTAATATTCATTGATACTAGACACTTCGAACATACAGGATACGACAACATTTTTTTAATCCTAATGATTCACAAATTTTGCAGACATCGAAAACATCTCCCTTCCACCTCTTCATTAGTAACGAAAATCGTATCCATAAAGCTTTAACCAGGCAGCGACGATGTAGCAAGGTAATTCGCTGGGTATTTAACAATATTTGCTCTTTGCCTCTAAGTTGAAGTGAACTACAAGGCTGGGAGCATGTTTACGCTTGCTAATGGCCCCTCAACCAAGGGGCAAGAAGAAGAGAGTCATAGAACGAATCTGGCGCAAAGCAATCTGTGAGTACGGTGACCAGTTTGCTTTTTGCCAACGTGGACGATTTTTTTCTACAAACTTATATACAATTATACACTCCATTTGGCTTTTATTGGCTCATTTTAAATCTACCCTAAAGGGTTGTTATTTGCAGGTTGAAATTGATTAATAAATAAAGTAAAAGTTTCTGAGCATTATAGCTTTTTATTTTTTTTTAATGCCTATTCCATACTTTTAATAAGAAGTAAGACATAAGAGTATATATGGGCAAGATCCAATCGCGCGACCTCTAGAAAATCGTTCCGTAACTTTACCAATTGAATTATTATCGGTATCCGGCTTAGGATAATCCAGATTTGGGATGATGACAAAATCAGAATATCACCGAGAAAAAAGAACTTTAAGGGTAAATTATCATACAGATATTGTAAATAAGCAATGATTTTTGCAAACTTAATCTTTGATGAAATTTATTTTTAATTTAGACTCTATCTAGAGTTCTCTTAATTAGTTGTGCTATACAACTAATTAACGAAACTTTAAATAGAGTCTTATTACGAGACGTTAATACGAGATTAGACTTTAAAATAAAAATATTGTTAATAAATATCACTTTTTTGTAAAAAGAATATATTTGAACTGTCAAAAAAAATACTCTTGAGAAGCAGATAAATCAATTTTTGGAAAAAAATCATCATGCCTTTGCTATAGAGAATAATCGTCGAATTCGTTTTCGAGAAGGAGGTGACATATATTGGGCATATACGGCTTCGTTGAGCAACGTGCCGGAACACGATAGAGTCGCTTTGCGGCACGACTTTACCCGATGGGTAACCTTGCCGGCGACCTGTTTTTATGACCCACCATCGAAGCACACATAAGATAGTAGTTCGTATATTAGCACTTATTACTCTACTTGATACTTTTAATATTATAAAAAAAACATTAAAAATATCACAGTATATTTTACAATACAAATTATATTCCAAAAAAAACCTAGTTCTCAATCATATAAATGCACTCTTAAAATTTATTTTTTAAACAGCTCTGAATGAAAAAAACATTTTTTTATTATTAAATCTGTATCCGTTATTGTTCACGTACTAATTTAAACACATAAAGCATTTAAATTAATATAATTTTAAAACAAATCTCAATATTAATTTACAGTACTATAACATAATTTCCATTACGATTCATTTCACGAGGCTTCCAATAGGTTTAGCGGTCATTTATTATATAAATGTTACTTTAACGTATAATTAACGAAATTGAAATATCGAATTAAATTTTACAAACAAATAAAGTTCAAACAACCACCTAAAATTACATAATTGGACTTGTGGTGAAAATAAAAATAGTCTTTTATTACTATACATTTAGTATTTTATAAAGTAATTAAAAAACTTACTTTTATTTTTCATAAGAAAATCTCCTTTTTAAAACATGTCAAAGACATGTTTATATCTTAGCAAGATGCTCTATCTCCAAAACGTTTGAAATTAAATAAAAAATATAAAATGTTCTGTTTTGATTTTGTTTATTAAATGTTAATAAAAATAAAATCGATAACTAAGTATCAAAGTTGTTATTCTAAGAAAATTGTCCCCAAGTTGTTCAATAACAAACTTAACAATAATAGAACGTTCAAACTATAATTTCATTACTCCTTAGCTCATAGTTTGAAACGTGTCCGAAGTTCAAAATTAAATAAACCTTATAAGGATCTTCATCTCTTGAAACAATAAAAGTTTCAAGTTACGTTACTTCTGAGTTATATACACTCATGTGTTAATACCAATATAGATTGGAAGCTCAAAATGTATACAATAATTTATATCGAAAGCAAAATCCAACTTAAATCGGATTTAACGGAAAGTATAAAAGTGTTGTAAGTTTTAAGCTTTAATTTGTTTGTTTTAAGTTTTAAGGGGTTTCATTTTGCTGAGTAATTGTCTCTAGCCACCAAGCTGCGTTTGTAAATTGATTGAGTTTATTAATTGTTTGGTTGAGTAATAAAAATAAAATAATAAATATGGCCGCGTGGCATTATAGTTAATGCCTTTCGTAAAATAATTTTGTTGAACAATGTCTATATTATTAAAAGTCATTTGTCAATTGAACTCAGTTTGGATTGTACAGCTTAAATCTCTACTAAAATTGTCTATGATCTTATCTTGGTAATTTTTTAAAAAATAAGAATTCTCTCTTATATAATAAATAAAAAAACTAGCAGTAAATAAAAAACTAAAGAAATCTGTGTTTACTTTAATGGTAACTGCGATTGTTGCAACAAGATTGACCAAAAAAATATAAAATGACTGTCTCATTGAATAATATGAGTCATTAAAACTTGAACTTAGAACATAGTCATTGTGACCTGCGACATCTTCAGTACACTGGGATTCCTAACACACACTCAATATTCTCGGTGACTGCGACTTTAGAGGAAGTTATGTGGTAAGAGAACAGACTCAAGTTTTGAGTGCTCGCTAAAGGAAAATGGAGGCTTCTAACAAAGTTAAGATAGTAAATCTTATTCAATCATCTCAATGTACGTGTAGGGTACAAATGCTATGATAACAGAATGGATATGACATTTATTTTTTATACGTATTTTCGAAATCTTATTATTTAGGTTGCGACATTATTAACATGGTAGGTAGTTCGTGGAAAAATAGTTTACAT
This sequence comes from Dircenna loreta, assembly GCA_963555665.1. Lineage (NCBI taxonomy): Eukaryota > Metazoa > Arthropoda > Insecta > Lepidoptera > Nymphalidae > Dircenna > Dircenna loreta. The sequence goes on along the minus strand of OY743095.1, from coordinate 10,513,529 downwards.
TTAGTCACAAGTTCTCAAGTAAACACTCCCTTTAAATGTAAAGAAATATCGTCGTTTATTATTGATTCATAAATTAATAGAGACTTGGAAATTTTGGCATCTAGAGACTCATGGTTTCATGTTTGCGATCTATGTATGACATAAACGACATATTTTCGAAATCTTATTATTTAGGTTGCGACATTATTAACATGGTAGGTAGTTCGTGGAAAAATAGTTTACATTTAGTCACAAGTTCTCAAGTAAACACTCCCTTTAAATGTAAAGAAATATCGTCGTTTATTATTGATTCATAAATTAATAGAGACTTGGAAAATTTGGCATCTAGAGACTCATGGTTTCATGTTTGCGATCTATGTATGACATAAACGAAATATTTTATTTTACGTGTTAACTTCAACTTTTATAATAGACTGCACTTGTATGGTATAATTAAACAATTTGCTGACAATTTTGTTGAGAGGATAGCAACTAAACTAATAAAAACTATTGTATTGAACATTTACTTTTAGATTTTTCTTAAACAGTTAAAAAGATTATTATCTATTTGTTTTAAAATATCTATAAACACGTTGAGCCATGATTAAGTTACTTTAATTTTAATCAATATAGAATGAAAAACAAACCAATACGGGCTGATAGCTCTGGGAAACCGTTCCGACGCTCTACCAATTGAGCTGCCGCATTGCTACCAGACTCGGTGAATTAAGAATTCGACACATATGCGTCTTTATCGGGACGATACAAACGGTATTATACTTTTTACCGTATCAATAAATGTTCTTTTTTTTATTTTTTAAATAACACGGGCTATTTTAGATGTAGTTTTAAATCCTGCTCGTGTTAATGAATCTAAGATGTGTTTTATTTAACAAAAACAACTATTAAAAAATTGTGACCTGCATAAATTATTACTAAATATTATTACGTAATATATTCATCATCGAAAATATATTTTATAAAATACCGGCCTCGAGAATTCGTTCATTTAATTAAAACTGAACTTTTAACTGCCGCTGAATTCATCAAATTGCTTAACTTTGAAGTTTGACAAATTTACTTTATTGTTGCTTCGAGAAACATTTGAACGTTTTAGTAAATGGCTTAGTTACTTGATGAACAAATGTTTCTTTAATTTTATTAATTTCTTTATACTATGAGCAATAACATTTTAACTTAAATTATAAATTACGAGAAACGGGCAAATATTTTTAAAACAGACTTTTGTATTATTTCAACATTCATTTTCATCATTCATTCAAGAAAACTTATTCGGGGCAAAAGACTACACTTGTAAACATTAGTTCATGTGAATATTTTATATACATGCCCTTCCCAGTACCTAACTAGACTCCACCTGGTGTATAAGAAATGAATATAATGTATAAGTAACTAAACAAATTTCGAATATAATTAGTGTATACAAGAGAAGAAAATATCATTTAAGTTTGATGCACATGATATAACAGGTTTAGATTTCAAGTATGCATTTATTTTATTCAAATAACCGGTAGTTCGGCAAAAATTGTCTTCTATGAACAGAATTTGACGATCTTTGAAAAGAGTAATAGTTAAAGCAGAAGATAAATTCAGAGTTTTATTTCAAGGTAACAAATCAAGACTACTAATTCACGAGCAACATCAATCTTAAACAACTTTTATCACCCACCACTTAAGGAACAGAGTAACACGTCTGTCACTGTCACAAGGGACCGACCAGTAGTGATTGCTTACTCTGAAGGGGATTTCGGAATTAAAATAATGAGTTTGTTTTTAGCCTGCCATTTAATTGATTGCTAAAAGTATTTATATGAATTTTGGGTGAAATGTATTTTTGTTAAGAGTATTATCAACACATTAATACATTATTTCATACTATACACTCTAAATTATAATTTGACAAGACTTATACTTGTCATGTAACATCATTCTCGTCTACTGATGTGCAACTTGTAAAATATTTGATATAATACTAGCGAGTCGTACTCAGTTCCTAAGGTTGCATTTCTATTAAATGCATTAAAGAAATGTGACAGTTGTTTTTCTGACTTTTAACTGATCGGAATACCAATTCTATTTAACAAAAGGTATTAGAACTTATATCAAAAACCTAACCCCACGAGTATTGAGTATAATTTTAATATTTTGAATTTTGATATGCTTGCCTGTTAAGGCAGAAATTATTTAGCTATTAAGCTATTTTAAATTAAGCTATATTAATTGCTTCATTCATTGTGCAGAATTCCAACTCAGTCAGCGCGAGTTTATTTACGTTAAAGCAATCTCTAGGTATAAATTTGGTAATCTCTCACAATGGTTACAATTATAAGAAGAGACCAGTTGCTTATTAAGGAATTCCAAGAGCTGTAAAACAAAAACAATTTAATAATTTCGGGAAGTTAATTAATGAGTTTTGTAAAAAGGAATTATGAACGTTAAAGTTGAAGTTGAAGGCGTTCAATATAATGAACAAAATTAGTGGTTTTACTAAGACTTTTATACAAAATTACGAAATCAAATCATTTTATGTATAAGTGTATAAGTTTATAAGGTAGATTAATTTATAATAAAGATACCTTCTAAAAATATATTTCTGTTAAATGTACACAACTTTTTCCATAGATTTCCATTTCACCTCTATGTGTGCTTACATTAAAAACATTTTATTAGTGGCATGGTTTTCTTTAGTGTACATTTCCTCAAATTCAAACCACCTTACGTTGTGCTCAGGTAATATTTATTTTATAAAAGCTTTATAGAAAATTAATTAATTATTGAAATAAAGATAAAGTACTTCTTTTATTGTTTAAATTAAACTCAAACATATAATGAATTGTCCTTATTAACAAAAGGTACTAAAATGTAAAAAATAAAAATGTATTAATGTTGTATATAAATAATAAACCTTAATCTGATTGTCCTTTAAAAACGGTACGGAAAAAAATCCTAGCAAACTCAAAATTAGGGCCCTGAGTAAATAGGATTACAAGATTTATGTGACTCCGAAGATAATATATTTTTGTGAAGATCTTTTCATTATTACTGACTTAAAAGGTTAACTCTCAGGGGTGAACTTGTGAGTTTCCTCAATTTCCCAAATGATGTTGACGGTTATTTTAATACATAATATTAATGCTTATACCATTTACAGAACGTTATTTATATGTTTTTATTACTTTTATGTATAATAGCAAATATTAATGTTAAGAAGTTTGAAAGTCAGAAATTCTGTCTGTGCTATAATTGTAATAAAATAAATTGTTGATTATTTTGTTTTAAAATATAATCGGTTAAACAAAGCTTGAGGCTCCGTCAACAAAGCATTTTTAAAATTGTAATTTTTATTTAAGCAGAGACATGGTGAAGTAAAGTGTCAGCCCACACAGACAGCTTTGTGTTACTGGGCATTCAGTCAAATTGCAATTGAAAGTAAGTGAATACTAAACTTAGTGCTGCTCCACTGCGGCTTGGCGAGGGTGACACATTGGAGAGTTTTTAAGTGAAGTACCTCAACCAAATTTATTGCTTATACAATTTTGTATGAAATACTGTCCTAATCGTTGTATGATATACCCCTCCTATCTAGAAAAAGAGTTAGACGGTAGAGACTAATAAAAAGGCTGACAGCAGCTGCGCTGCAAAGGTGCATTTTTTACTACTTTCCGGACCGCATTAACAAACACTACTAGATAGATGAGGAGATACCAGGTTTCTGGTAACTATTCAAGAGCTAAGATATTGAGGTCAACAAGTTCCAATTTTCCATTCTACCTGGACCAGTGTTACGCGTACTTACTACCGCGTATTCATTTATTTGTTCGAGCCACATAGTACTTGTACTTTGTTCAAGTTATAGCTTATAATTATATCTTCAACGGATAATGCGTGGTTTCGTTCAATTTTCTTTTTCATATTACATATTACACACACCATACCCCGCAGTAAACTTACATATCTCTTATAATTTTATCCATTTTTTTTTCTGATTTCAACCAATCTAAGTTATTACATTTCTTTCTCGAATGAACCAGCCTACCTACATTTAATATGATGCTTAGTCTTAGTTAGTTTTTTACGTGACTTCATTACATTGTTTTTACATATCGTTATTTAACTATATCTGAATTGGTAAATAATTAATTGAATTATTGCATTCGATTTGATTAATACTTAATTTGATTTCGTTAGCATAGTTAATTAGCTATGCAAATATTTAAAAATATTTGGAAATTTAAGGCAAATTAATTTTTAGTTTCTTTTTTTTTAATAAATTGTTAGCGTTTTTCTAAGTGTAAAGCAACGCTAACTCATCGGTACTCTTGAAGACTGAGAATTGAGTTAATCTTATTAGATCATTACGTACAATAATATTTAATATTATAATATTTCGAACGTTAAGATATTCTAGATTGTGATAAAATACTAGTGATCATACGATGGTCAAATCAATTGCGTTTTTTCAAAACAATTTTCGAAAGAAGATCGAAAAAACTTATATTCGTTCAGAAATTAAACAATGTCCTTTGCTAAATATTGCTTAGTTTGAACCAATTCTTACTTTAATTTAAAAATTTTAATAATTTTTATTCCAACTAATTTTTTCGGAAGTCATTTTATGTTTCATTATAATTGTAAGCGTTATATTTATCTGCCTTCAGCGTCAAAATGTAATTTATATTCCCATACATGTGTAAATTTACCTCCGTCACATCCTTCCTACCTCACCCCCCATCAATACACTTACTTAGATAACAGTAACGGAAAAGAAAGAAAAACTACTAGAGGTACAGACGCCAATTAAACATTTATATCAAATAAAGTTATAAATAAACAATAATAAAGTATAATTTTGTAACATATAACCTTAGTTTAAGAAGAAGTTAAACCAAATAAGGATTTAATTTCCAAATAATGAAATAGCGAAAATAAAAAAAATGGTTGTACCGTCATTAATATTGTATACCGAAAATCAAGGTAAAAGCTTCAGGCTATGTTAAATATATTATTAAAATATGAAACTATTATTTAAGTAATACAGTGGAAAATAAAATCGGAGCATGCAATTAAGTGCTTTCAAGAAGAAGCGCCCGTCGCAGTTTATAAGCACTTTAGCATCACTCGCGTTGACACGACGTCGTTCATTTCTTATTTAAATAATTATCTTCAGTTCTAAAGAAATTTAATACTTAAAGCAAAATTTTAAATATAAATTATAACTTTCTATTTAAAGTACGTCATATGCATAGACAAATTAAATAAAATCTGATTTAGCTTTTACATACAAAAAATAACAGTGACAGTGACAACGCATCTGGCTTCGTACATCCAATTATTTTTTTTATAAATACGTTTGACTTATTAACCATGCAAATCTAAAAAGAATATTAGGATATGCCTAATAAGATCCTAAAACTATGGAAAAGTTTAGTTTTTAACTTCAAAAGTAATCCTCAAAGTTGCAATACCTTGGGTATTGACTACGTTATGTGTACAGCGAATGAACAGTTCACGAGAAATTCTAATGACTGAAGTTAGAGTGCCGCCATATTCATGTCTTGCAACAGGGAATTAATACAGTGTTTCATATAACAAATAGAACGCGAATGATGCATCGAACAATTTAAATTATATTTTTTATTTTCTTATAATATTGGAATTAAGACAAATAATGACTTTTTTTTTCTTTGTCCTTAAAAAAAAATCTAGGTAAAAATCCATCACTGAAATTGTTTTGTATTTGAATCAGATCATTATGGTGTCATATGGCAGTTAAGTTTTTAACTTATATTATAAAAGCTTTTAAAAGGGACAGTTGTGGCAATGAGGGTAGCTGTTTTACTGTATTAGGTGTTTTGGTATTCTCTATGTCTTCGAGATGCACCTAAAAAAATCTACCGACACCAAAAAAAAGGAGGAAAAAATTGTATTGCGGTGATATTTTATTTAATTAAGAGTGAGTGTTACCTTTTTATTAACTTATATTTGCTAGTTTTAATGACATCATATATAATGTCATCATATATAATGTTTTTTGAATAAAATGTACAAGTATTAGCTTGTAAAACAAAAACTACTCGTAATATATTTAAAACTAACTTATTAAAGTAATGTATTCGTTAGTAAAAAGTAAAATTACATTGTTTCATAACTTTTAAATAATTTAATGATAAATAAATTTAAGAAAACAATGGCTATAAAACGATAATATATTATATGGATTACCAAATATATGATTTTAGTTTGATTACAAATTAAGAAAAATATAAAGTAAAATTCACTGTAAGTTAAACCATGTGGAATAATTTTTTGTACGATCCAGAAATTGTTACTTTTTTCATATCAGTGAACTTCCCTGCAACATAAGGATGTCTTATTTTGTCGAAGAGCACTAACTAAAAAATATATTTTTAGAAATAACTAACATTATGGCCCGTAAAACTAAAATAATGATATTCAATTCGGTACGAATATGAAGATATTTCAATGATTGGTTCAATAATATAATAGATTTAGTTCATAGATTAGTTCAAGTTAGTTAATTCTATAATTATACGTATCATTCATTACTTAAGCCCAGCATTTGCACTGCACCCTACAGTTGGTTCTGAATCATACTTATAGGTTAATATTGTAAATGATTATTTGTCAAGTTGTTTGCTATGAAACCAACATTATTGCCATAGTGCTTAAAGCACCCAGTTATTAGAAATAATCATATTTTATTTGTTACAGCTTATTGTTATTAAATAATTTCTTATATTCTATTTTTATATATAGCGAAATCTCTCCATAACCTACTTCAAGATCTTGGCCTCTTTATCATCACCTCATTTATATAACGTACTTCAAAGGCGGAATTAGTACGTTCGTTTCAAATTTGATTAGGTACAGAGAGAACTGTAACCAGTGAAGGTGAGCGTTAATGCGCATTTGAAAGGGGCCTCCTTAAACCTACACCTGGGTCGCAAGTCCCAGGAACTTTTTGCACTCGTCTCCCTGCAACGTGATGGGCGCGGCACTCGCACGATGAATCTATAGAATGCTAAGAAGCTTCGTCGTTGCGTTTCTCTATTTATTTCTAAATATATTCAAAAATTAGCGATGTATATAAAGTTTTACACTACAAGTAATTTTTTACAACTCTGAAATAAGACATTTGAGATAGCTGTCTTCAGTTAACACGTTTTATTTTGCATGAAGACGTCACAACTTGCTCGTTACGTTTCATATTACGTTGAAATGTGCTCTTGATAAGACTTTGAATACAATGAGTTTTGTGTAATTTTGTAAAGTATAAAATAAAATATTCATTACATAAATGAATAATAAAGATTAACTTCACAATTGACAGAACAAAATAATATAATATTGTTTTTTAGTTTTGAAATAGTTCAATGACGTATCTAATAAATTATGTGTACGGCTTATTTTTTATTCACTAAAGTCCTTTCAATTTAAATAAACATAAAGTTTGGTAATAATTTTTTAAATGGGTATTTCGTTAAGATCAGTACGCCCCAATCCTTAACACATTTTCATAAGTTTATACCCGAACAACAAACTCTTCCTCAGCCGGTCTACAGTATTTCATTATAAACTTTTCAGATTTTATCCGCTTCCAGAAAACGCACTTTTTATCTTATTAGTACTTATGTTTTTCTGTTCTTATTTTTTATATGGTTTACTTTATTTTTTTTAATATATACCTTACCGATACCCAAAAATTTGAATTGCAATCAATAAAGATTGCTTATATTGAAGTTTACTTTTTAAACGATAAATCTTATTAAGCTAAAGCCTTAGCTGCTTAGAAAAATCCTAATAAAAAACAGGATAGTGCAAAATTTTGTGAAAAATAAACAATTTATCATACATATTAGTTATTATCAACGATTATTTTAATGTTTGAGTAGACCAATGGCAAACCATGTCACGCTGTACGAACAGTATTAAAACGAAAGGTACATTATTTTGGTCCTTTTCGTCGAAAAATTTCAGGAAGTTTTGTGACTTCATAGGATATTGTGATTTTTTTTTATAACAAACACTAATTTTGCCTTTATTTATGTAGAGTTGACCAACCTTTTTTGTATATTGTAAAAGTAATATACATTATAAAAGTAATCTTTTCAATGAAATATTTTAATCTTCCTTGTTAGATGTTGTCTATTCCTAATATGTTAAATGTAATAAGAATATATCATATTACTTACTGGTTGCACAAGCCGTGGCCTTAAAAAAAATTAGAAGAACACTTGCACTGTTGATGATGTTAAGACGAGATTTTTTATTTTTTTCCACCGGGATGTCACGGTGAGTGCGAAAGCGATCCCGTGGCGTCCCGGTAACGCGAACAGGGCAACGGGTTTTAGAGGGAGGCCTTAGCGGCACCGTCTTCTATGCTGCCGGGTATTCCTACATAATAGCTTCACTATAATATACATTCTTGGCCAGCGAGTATAAACATAAAAAAGGGTGTTGATCTCTTTTCCTTTCCCTTTTCTTTTTTTTTGTTCACTATTTAAATTATTACAAAAGTTTACATTTTTTCACGCTAATATCTTGTGTAATATTATATCTTGTGTATTATTTTTATTATAGCTTGTTCTTTTTCACTTGCACACTTGTTCATCGTTTAACATTATTTTCTAATTTGTTATTTATTGCATAAGTCTTATTCTATTTATTTCTGTATCTATATCTTAACCGTTTTTATAGTTTTATAGTCAGTGAATTCAAAAATCTTCTTACCTTTTATGTACATTTTTTAACTCTTTCCCTAAACATTTTTAATTATTAGTCACAAAACCATTTATAAATTCAAAAAGCAATTTATTGTCATTGAAAAAAACCAGTTTGAACTTATCTCGATAAAAGTCAAGTTATGTATGTAGAAAGTAAAAAATTATAACAAAAGAGACATAAAATTATTTACTATTGCCTCGTGTTACGAAATGTTTTTCATTTAAATGTCGGCCCACAACATTTACTACGCTCAGTTTGAGAGTATAGTACTATATGGCCAATAAAAGGTAAAAAAAATTATCGATGGGTAATGAGAAATTGCTTAACATGTAGAAGTTACACCCAAAAACACTTCATACTATGATGGGATCAATCAAATAAAACCAATCATCGGTCCATATTTATGAAAATGTTTGTAAAATTTAATTATCATTTATTTGTACAAAAAAGTTTTCGAGTCTGTTATTCGTACGTTATAATTACATTTACGTAATGATTTACCGCAAAGCCTATTGAGAGCCTCGTGAAATAAATGGTAATTCAAATTATGTAATAGTACCACATATTAATGTTGAATATCGTTTTAAAATCAAAAATACAAAATTTAATTGTATTTGTGAACAATAACTGATATAGATTTATAATAATAACGATTGTTTCGCCTTATAGGATTAATTAAAACCACGTTACTTTTTCCAAGTTTATTATACACTTATCAATTCAATTTAATTCAATTCAATTTAAAATTTTGTGGAACCCTAACTCAGTCGGCGTATGTTTATTTGCTACTTTAAAAGAGCTTTCTAGTGGAAAATTAAGCCCTCTCGGGATTATTAAGACCGTTTCATATTTAGCTTTCATATGTTTGCTAAGTTCAGTATTATTCAAAACAATTATAATTTTATACGATCGTCTAATTTAAAATATGTTATTATTACATTCAATATTCATATATTCAATATATTTTTTGTGATACCATTACATAGAGTTGGTGTAGAATCAAACGCATATCTTAAAATCTACATCCGCATAATAACCGTCGAATATTGTTTTAATAAGACATTGAAATCTCCTCCTATTATGACAATATTGTTCATACATTACCATCAACAAACAATGCGGTCAAGTGATGAGTGCTGAGCTTCACATTCAATTTGTTTATATACAGTTAACAGAAAACGTGAGGTCAATCCGCACTGCCTTATATATTCATCTGATAAAACGCCGATCCAAATCACTTACTTATTTATGTATATATTTAGCTTATGAGAGCTATGGAAGACGTAGAAACCCTGGTTTCACCCAATTACTTCCACGATATATCATAAAACACCCCAGATCTTACGGCTTAGAAAGATCTAGAAAATAAGCATAAATAGGTTTTATCCGATCAGTATAAAAATAGCTGTGTGCTTAAGACTAAGTGAATAGTAAGTACACTGTCATATACTTTAACTGATAATTTATCACCTATTTTATTCTATAGAACAGTGCAACCACCGTTCTCAACAACGCCTCAGGTAAATGAGATTAATTTAGACACTTATTAAATGTTATTGGAGTTCTGTTAAATGTTCTTCCGCATATTTTAGATATTCAATCGTAAGACCATCGCACCCTGGGGATTCACCTTTTTGCATTTTGTGTATGAAATGTTAGATAAACATTAAATAAATATAGAATGAAAAATAAACCGATTCGAGCAGGGATTCGAACCAGCGTCAAAACCGTCCCCAATTCAGTTACCGTATAAGCTGTTTTTGTAGTAAAATAGAAGTAAAGAATCTAAATCAAGACAATAAGTATTATCTGAAATAGAAGGTTAACTGCTTTGTATATGAACGATTATGAAATTAAATAATATGTAATTAAATAATTGAGAGCAATCTTTTCAAACTTGAAAAAGGCATGATCTTTATTCACCATAGTATTTTTCTCACTTTAATTAATTCATGGTTCTGACCAAACATTTCGTTGATAACTGTATATCATTTCTAGATTTATAACTATAGAGTCTGCAGCAATAACATAAGAATTTTATTCTTATAATTTCGGCGCTTAAGAACTTCGGATTGTACTTGGGGCATTTTAACCTTGTAATTTTTTTAAAAACAGTATGGTAGATATAAATACTCATTTCGTAACGTACACTGCACGACTTTTATATTAAAATACAGATGTAAAAAAAAGTCTCAGTCATAAATGAACGTAAAGATTTATTGCAGTTACGAAAATAAACAGAAAGAAAAAAAATGTCTAACTCATCTAAATAAAAAAATATTTTTTAATGCAATTTCAACTATAAATAACCATTCACTGCAAATATTTTTTATTTTATAAATATATATTGCTAGTAGTCATGGTTTTATTTCCCAGTGGTTTCAAACAAACCCTGACAAAAACGAAATACAAACATTGAGCGCACCTCCACTCCAGAGAGACCGTCTTTATAAGGGCAGTTTACAAACAATCCTGTTTTTATGACAACAAATTACATAAATATTCTTAAATTTTAAATAAATATAAAATGATTATTCATTTTATATTAAAAAACAACCTAACCTAACCTAACCTAACCGACACGATTGCAGAGTGACAGTACGATTTTCCAAAGTCTCAGGTCCGAATCCTGCCCGTAACGATTATTTTTTCTTTCTAAATTTATTTTAAACTTATGTAAGCTTAACAAGTCAATATACAACAATATAAATATGTATAAACAATTTCTATATATTTCTTAAGTAAAAAAAAATATTTCTTTTATAATAGAAAAACTAAAATTGAAATTATAACTTAGCTCAAAACAGTACTTTGTGTAGAGTTTGGAAAAGAATTTCCATTGAATGGATAATGGGATCAAAAACTAAAACCGACAACACAATGTTATGTATTAAGTTAATCAATAAAGTCATATCTTTGTATTTATTTAATATCATTTATCACAAGCCTTAGGAAAATTTGAAATAGGGAGGAATACAAGGAAAAACTTCATGTTTCAATAAACGTCTAAATAAGGTAACCTAAAAATGAAACTCCATTTAGTTTTGTATTTTTTTTAAACAACATAAAACCTTAAATGCATGCAACCTTAGCATGAACTATATGTACTTCATATTTTAGATAGATTGTTTAAGTGCTAATATTCAAATGGATTAAATCGATTGAAAACACTTTATAACCTAAGTTTACCTCAACAATAATCTGAGCATGTGTTCTGAGCGTGTGTTCTAAACAGCATGTAAAAGAAATTTGTAATAAACACATTCTTCAATAAATAATTGAATACTAATATATGTGAAAATATATATGAAATACTGAAATCCTTTAAGAACTACGCACTTAACAATTAAACCTAATAAATTAGACCAAAGTTTTGGCAAATCTGTTAAAACAATAATTACACACTACAGTTTTAAACAACTTAATTTATGTATTTATTTTGTTTAGAATCTGCATGATGTCTTTTATTTATATTAATGGCGAAATATCTAATGACTTAATATTAAATTGTATTCTTAATAATTCTATGGAATGTATGTGTTCGATGTTAGTTTGATTCAGTTTGACAAAATATAAACATACTATGAATGCATTCATATTAATGTCAAAATAATTTAACTTCTCTTATTTAAATAGTTTCATCTAGAAATATTAAGAAAAAATATAACGATAAACAGACTACCAGGAATTTTAATTAGCCATAGACTTAAACTTTTTTTTATAAATACCTAAATTCCACTGTCCCACTGTTATCAGTACTAATAGAACACATTCTGGCTCTTTTGTCTTGTCTTTTGGATGCACAAATTCATCTTGTGATAATAATAAAAGGTATGTTCTCTCATCTCGCTACATAGCTGAAGTAACTACTTTTGTGAACATCACAAGTTTCCTAACTCCTTGATTACTGCTTGGCTTATATATGGGAAATAGCTCAGATCCAGAAACTTCCCTTGTATAAACATTAATAACTCTGGGAAATTACTGAAAATGGCAGTAATTCAGACGTTATCTCTGCCTTGCACGTATGTATGTTTGTCTGTTTATATGATTACCTTTTTATTAAACTTTATATATAAAATATCTACCACTTTTACTTCACGAATATGAAAGTTCCGAACCTTATAAATAGTAATCTAATTTACAATTTTTTTTTTTATTATAGAGAAGGAAAACTTTTTAAATCCAGATAACAAAACTCTAGTAACATTTATATATTTTGACCTATAAATACAACACCGCAAACATTAACCTGAAAAATCGGCCTCAAGAAGTACCATTTTTATAAAAAAATTCAAATCAAGACTTTTTAACAATTCCTTACAGTATCGTATAGTCAAAACAATAATAAGCAATCAGTTCTCATTTTGCGGTTTAAATTCTTCTTTAAAAGGCCGTCATTCGATGTCTATCTTGTATCTATTATTTTGAAAGAACTTGTCCGTTCTGTTTGAAACGAAACTCGTTTCTGATAAAACTTTGGATGCACTAAGTTTTATTTAATATAATTATCTAAATATTCTGTTTAAGACTTGTCTTTGTGATTAAATAGCTCAAGATTCCTTTGAAAATTTTTTGTTTGTTACCATTACAAAAATATTTTTTTTTGCTATTGTAACTTAAAAAAAATTGTAGTAGAAATCTTGTATTAATAATATTTTTCATTTATTTATGACCCAAGACAGTGTGATGTATAAATAAGTAAGCTCAGTACACCTCGTTCCACTATACTTCCATAACTTTACTATTTTTGTACAACAGACTCTTCAGCCGCTCTTGAGATTTTAATATAAACTTCAACAACAGGTCTCTTGCATTATATAACTCTTCGTAACTCTTCGTAACTCTTTGTAACTTAACTCTTCTTAAATTTGTAATAAACAACCATGACCATCTGTCATATCTTTATTAATCTGTGCCTTTGATATAACAGGACGCTAGTACGGTCACCAATTGTTTTTTTTATATTCCCGGGCCTTTTGGGTGATGAAAAAGACAGTCATACAACTTTTAAATCTTTGAAAAAATGTTTCAGTGATTTTTGACAACTATTTTAGATACCTTTTACAATCTTTACAATATCGCATATTTTTGAACAGCCTTGATACTCGTTGATATTTTATATTGCTACCTAGTTTTATTTCCACGCCTTCTGGTCTCTTTTGGCCTTTTGGTTTTCCATCGCAACCTCGTGGTTACCCTTTAACTTTGTATCACGCACATATCCCTTATTTATTTTTCTTCTATTTAATATATTCGTTAGTTTCCTTCTTCTTCCAGTAGTTATTCTTACATTTTAGCTTGCAACTTGTGTTTACGTTTCTTCCGCCGTTAGTGACACAGCCCTAGTCGATTCCTCATTCAAGTGGGGTACGACCCCGATCTAACCCTATACCACCACTTCTTACTTTCTGACAAATTTCCAAGGAATTCATAAAAAAAATGTTTTATATTTATCCACTAACTTGACACTACCCTTGAAAAAAAATTTGGTACTTGTATTACAATCAGAAACTTACTTGGCTGCTTGGATTCAAGGCAGCCAAGTAAGTATGCAATTAATAAACGCAAATTGAGTCTGGAGACGTTGCTGTGATTATTTCGTGGACCTGTGTCGGAATTATTTATGATAGATTTAGCTTTAATCTAGCCCAGATAACATTTTTGCAGAATAATGTTAGTTATTGCAAATAATGATAAATAAGACTCTATTGATCAACCGAGACCTATCAATTGTCCTCGTACAATACTTATTATATATTATTTCTAACATATGATTGATTGATGGCATGACAGAACTATAACGTAAATGAGGACGGAGTAAGTATTATAACTTATAATAGCTAACTTAAGTAAGAAATAATATTACAAATGTTTGTCCGATTTTCGATTCGGTGAAAATAAAATAAGTTTTAACTAATTACATAAAAAATATCAAAAAATAATGCGGGAATCTTTGATCCTGGAAAGTCTGTGAAACTTTTTTTTAAAGTGAAACTAATTGGAAATTATATATTTTTTTAATTATTTCATACTTATTTAAAATTTAACTAAACTTTTATGTAAAACATTCCAAACATGTTAACAAGCGCTTATTAAGTAAATTTACTAAATTATTTAAACTCAATGAACTAACAAAACGTTCAAATAACAGTCTTTCAGTTTATCCGACGAGTCTCGTGCAAACATTTATTATTCGACTAAAGCTTTAAAATATTACCCTCTTTTATGTTTGCTATTTCATTCTGGAAATTCCCATAGCACAGATAAAGTGCATTTACCAGGAAACTAGGTTTTTATTTTAACTCTTTTTTTGCCACGGATTCAAGTAACAAGAATATTTGTGTATAACAATTTTACATCTTTATTTTGTTCCTATCTATAAGTAACCTAGGAAAGTTTGAAAGAGGTATATAGTTTTAAAATTTAAACACTTAAGCTAGTATATAGATGAAGCACGTAAATAAATGAATTCTTAACTTTTAAGCTTTTGAAGACACTAGGGCAAATATAAGGATTCACTATACATAAAATAAGTATCCGTGGATTTTAAAAACGTACATATCCGATATATGTATGTATACATCTGTATATCAGTATTGTTTGTCTGTGTATATATATAAACAATACTGACATGTACGACAACCCAAATACTAAAAATTTGGACATCATAAAATTATCAGTCCATGTATCATAAAACCTTACATCGAAAATGAAAAAATAGTATTTCCTGTTTTGTGAGTTTTGCACCAAAGCAAATTATATATACTGGCGGTCTTTAGAGAAAGTTCTCTTACGCAAAGAAAACGGCATTTCTAATATTTGCCTCAACAACGGAAGTCAACATCAACTTACACAAAAATAAATGATTTGATTATATGGGAACTCATTTTATTTTCCAAATAGTCAAACTGTCTGACACTGAAATTGCTCAAATTAGATAGCTTTAAAAAAATATTTTACTTTAACGAAAATGTAATAATATCAGAATCCTACTTACAAAGTAAATACTCGTCAATTTAAAACAAAAATAAAAACAAATAAACCTTTTATAGGCAACATTACATACTCAAACTTACCAAATTACCTTCTTCCAACTCCATCTAGTAAATTTCTAGTAAAAAAATATATTTACATGGAGGTTTAATGTCCGGAGTCAAATTTTCTGTATATCTGTGAAGGAAATACTATGTAGTCAAATCAAATCAAATCAAATGGTGCAAAAACTTGATATATCCTGCGAATTAATATCCCTTATCGTAAATAATTAAGCACTAAAACAATTGGAAGAAAGATACTACATCTTCAGTTTCTAGACTCAATACTTCAATACTAAGCTCGCTGTTTTACTTTGTTACCAACTTTAAGCAAGTGGCAAGTAGCTTTGTAAGTTAGAAATAATTATTTATAAGTAAATCATAACTGAACTCCGGTTATGGCTGTCATAACTTACGTAATTTCATAACAAAGTTTATTTATTGACTGTTTATTTTTGTGTATGTTATTGTTAGTGGCTTTCTTTATAAGTGAATTACGTTACAGGAAAGTTAAAAAAAAAACAAAAACTACTTTAAATTAATTATAATTCATTAAAAATAATTATAAATTAAACTTAATAACTAATATATGACTGTAAAACCTAAACGATGGAAGTTATAACAATGATCAAACATTAATTATTCACGAAACACATATTATTACTGAACTACGTTTCTGCATTCCGTCACGATGACATATTGTGTCATATATGCTTTGGTTCACGTCGAAGAAATTTCGTAATCAGCATTCCTCCTGGAGCAGGTTTACGTAACTCTTTACAAAATATACATTTTACATACACTATATGTTTATACACTATATATTTATACACTATATATAAAATAAAGGAATTGAATAATGAAGAAATTAATATGATTTCATTATCTCTAGCATATTTTTTTATTTGATTTCGAGATGTTGTAAACGAATCTTAGCTATTTATTGTATTCCTTAGTACAAACGCCTCTTTGTTCATAATTCCCTTTTACAAGACTCATTCCGGGTAAATTAACTTAGCGAAATTATTCCATTGTATTTGTTTAATTGTTTGTATTTTATTTCATTGGGTTGCTTGAATTCCTTTATTGCTTTGCTTGTAAATAAACAATTAGAAGAAAAGAAAGAAGTTTCGTATTCATAAAACAATTAAAACAAATAGCTTAAGGTTTAATTCACTAGTTATTTAACTAGTTCTACAGCTATGTGACCGCTACTTCAACTTATTACTGTGTAAGAAATTACCGGGCTAGTAAAAAATACGAAAGAGAAATAAAAATATTTTTAATCATCCTCAACATCCATACCTAAAGAGCGATTTTAAGTAGCAACGTAAATAAACACTCGTTGAGTGAGTTAGAGTTCCGCAAACAAAGTAAAACCTGTTAAAATTTTAAGCGTTTAACTTATAGCAGTTGCAAAATGGTTTGGAAAATGTTTATTTATAATAATTATAAAAGTCTAACTATCCCAGTTTTGATATCAGGTGTAATGATTGTTGCCTAATAAGTATTCAAACTAATATATGGTCATCCATACAGTAAAAATTAAAAGGTATACTTGTATGTATGTGTGTGTGTGTATGATGTGTAGTATCGAATGAAACTTTGAAAACTGAGTATACTATATACGGAACCCGTAAATAGCGATAGTGGTTTATAAAATAAATCTGCCACATAGTTTACCGAGCCACTTGGATACTAATGCAGTTTTAATTACACCAGCAGCCCGGGCTGGTTTCATGATGATTTTATTTTACATTTTTTTAAGGTTTATTTACGGCTATTTTTTAATATGGAACGGTTTTAGTGGTGTCTGAAGTTAATACTACCTGAAGGTGTCTGAAGAGCGTTTATCGCGTTTGGTGATCTCGAATTTTAGGTATTGCTTTGTAAAAAAAAAAGTATGCGTAGAAGTATCGCTATCATAGCTATAGTAAAATAAATTAATACATTTATTGTAGAGATCTGGCTAATATATAAATATAAAAACGCGTGTACTTAAAAAATATATAGTTTCATTGTTTTTTGTTTGTTTTATCCCGTAATAAAATGTTTTACATAATTTTAGCATTGGCTTAAGTACAGATATTTAAGTTGAATCGTGTTTTTTAACATCCATATTCAATACTAAATAGTAAATACTAAAAATAATTTTAATACCTTTCCCCTTTTAATTGTTTAGTTTGGAGTTAGATAGATTATATTACAATATAAGTTATGTAACAATACTATTTTTATATATTTAATTGTTTATTTAATTTATTTAAAAACGTGAAATCTCTAGAAGCAATCGTGATACGCATCGGTCTGATCTTAATAAGCACGTGGAGTTTTATAGCATTTATAAGTTGATTGGCAATATTTAATAAATAACTTTAACACTTGTTATTATTAAAGATTATTGGAAAAACATAAAGCATATTTTGGAACTTAAGGAAAATATTTAAGGTTCTTTGATTTATTAATTTGTACCCGTATTCCAAATGCCACGCCACAATACCTCACTGGTTTCCTCAAATATATAATGTATATATAACAATTATTTTTTCCACATATGTGAGTTTGTGTAAATAAGCTTACAAGACTAATAGTTCTTTTTTAAATATTCAAAGCGTCTTTTTGGTTACATTGTATGTTAGTTTATTGTATTGTGTATTATTTTAGTTTTTATTATGAATATTATGCTTTATTTTCACTGTACTTAGATATCAAAATATAAATAAATGTTTTAAATTACGTGAAAGACGAGCAAAGAATTATTATTATTTGAAATGAAGGTAGGCCGATACTCGCAGTACAATTTAAAACGATATTTACTTAGCACTGATGCGGAAAAAGTTATTTAAACTAAATAACCTTTTGAACCCGTTGAAGATATAATTATAGCATATATTTTAACAAAAAATGATAACTATACGTCCGAAGTAAATGAGTAATGGTCCAGGTATTCAGGAAGATTAAAACTCACTGCCCTCAGTATCTGGATCTCTTGAAAGTTATCGGTTACATCCATAGGCCCTATCTTATTCCCAAAATTCATTTAAATACCTAATAATAACATTGTAAAAATACATTAACGTGTGTAATAACGTAAGAATCAAAAACACATCACTATTTTAAAATAAATGTTGAATAAAAAATAATTTATCGCAGTACAAATTGAGATAGCGTATTCCTACCCACTTCAATAAATTTAGCTTTCTATTTACAATTGAGGGTTGCTAATTTAAAAATATTTGTACCACAAATTTACCATTCCTTTAAAGAACAATAAATGTTAGCAAAAAAACTGTTAGTATTGGAAATAACTGACTGCTTTAAAATTGGTATAAACTGTTGCAAAACTGCGCCAATAACGTTTGTTATAATAACGAAGAACTTGACAAATAAATACATTGTTTAAAATTTATTGCAAGTATCAAAACAAACTATAGTTGGAGTAAGTACTAATTGAATAACAATCTTACAAACTTTACAATACTCTGAACTAGTCTATTTGTAGTATTCCATAGATAAAGAAAACTCGTAATTACATATTAGCTTTTTAGGAATTACTTGTTCGTTTTAACAATTAACTATATAATGTAATTATAAAAAATTCGCTCTTGGCCTGGAACCATACTGGTCTCCTGGGGGGATAGACATACCTACTTTGTCTCCCACTTGAGCGATTCCTGGTCGGCGCGTCCTTGTCGCGGGGGTGGACGCTCTATACCTCAGTAGGTCGGGGTGTAGAATGACTGAGTTCAGCTAGGGACCCAGTTTCACGGGGTATATCGTTACCGTATACCCTTACCCAGGGTTACGGGTAAAGACCTCAACGGCTACAAAGGCAAAGATGGAGTCCATTGTTACCATAGCAGGCGGAAGGGGCACAAACCCTGTAGCGAGCTAGCCTTACATATTGAGGTGTCAGGTTGTGCTGGAGTTACAACATTAGACGAAATGGTGTAGTAGGGTTGGTAGCGAGGTTCTGGTATGTGGGATCAACGGTGGCACCCAGGCTCTCCAAGGGAGTTACCGTCTCTGCGTCAGGCGGCAGCCGGATGTAAAACTCCATAGCCAATTTTTACTCCTTGTCCAATGATCTAGAAACGGACAAAGAGAGCCGACCCCAGAGTATGGGGTAAGGTTCAGGAGAAGAAGAAGAAGTAATTATAGAAAATTTGTATTGTTAAAGTAACCTCCTCCCCACCATACATCTGAAGCTAATCTTTAAGTCACTTTTGCCAAACTTGACATTTATATATTTATTTGTTTTTAAATATGTCATATTTAATGTTCATAATGTCTACCCATGTTAAGCTTATTTGAAATTAAAATAAATAAAGAATGAAAAAAACATCGCTATAGGCAGCATTCGAACCAGCAAAACCGTCCCGTTGCTCTACCAATTTATAAACAGGTTCGAAACCTGCCATATTGTTAAATTTTTAATTCCATAATATTTTAATGTATTTGTTATTATTGTAAAGATATTTTAAGCTTACATTGAAATAAACATAAAAAGGAAATTAAGTCGATGTCGATATAAGTATAAACGGATTTAAGACCGCGACCTCTGGAACCGTCCCATCGTTCTTCCAATTGAGATACCGTATGACTTACCCGTTTCAATGAATTTAGCATTCTATTTCTATTCATCTTTATCGGGACTAGAGATGATGACTAAACATGTTAATATATGTTGACTCTTAGATAGGAACAAGACTACCATGATTATATAATATATATTTAAATATAAATGATGGATGTGGCATGCAAAACTATAAAACTTTTTAATCATTCCTGACCAGTGGAAACTTGCCTCTTTATTATATTGTAACCTTGTTTACAGCATTATAATACCTTGAGATCTTTTCACTCTGTTTTTATCATTTACGTGATTTATGTCATTCATCTTGTCATAATAATAAACAGCGACTATTTACTCCAACTAGCAAAATTGCTAGTATAACTAGTTCAGCAAACATTGTCGGTCACAAGTTTCGTAACTCTTTGATTACTGATTGGTTTAATAGAGTTCACAAGTTTATATATGGAAATGTATCACAGCAGGAAATTTCCTTTTAGGACCAAAAGGAACGCTAGGGAATTGCTTTGAATTGCAATAATGCAAATTGACAACGCTGGTACAAAAGTTTATGATATCCTCAAAATATAATATAAAACCAGAATTTTCCAGCGGCTTCGTTTACGCTATATTGATAAAAAATAGCCCTGTTATCTTGTCGGCTTTTAAAAACAATAATTCATTATTTAATTTATATTATTTTAATTAGATGTGTTTTTTAACAAACTGATTGACAACTGTCAAATCAATTAAGCTTTTGGTGTAACCATTAAAAAAATCTCATACTCTAAGTTTTTTCAATAAACTTCATTAAATAATAACAGGAACATTAAAATGTACAACCATTTCATGGCAACTAGTAATTTGTACGTACGTTTGTTCACTGCTTTGACCTTAATATGTTGGTTGGCACACGTCCAATTAAAGTTGGCATAGCTGTCCTAACTTCATTTTAAATTACCCTGATTCAAGGCTCGCCGTTAGAATAGGTAATTAGGAGAGAATAAATGAAAGAAAATGAAGTTTTCTAGAACAACGATTTTAAATGACAATTGAATCCATTTATTATCATTAATCAGTGTAACGTCAATTCTCGTGTACTCAACACGTATGTTATAAAGGCTTTTCTTATCTAAGTCGAAATTATTTTATCACGTGGCTTAAATTTTTTGAACATATTTTGATCTATGGAGTCAACTATTAACTGGTTACGTACGCCTATCTCCTGCTGTCTAAGATGAAGTGCCTATCATGCACTTCATATGTTAAATCTAATCCATAGCTTAGGGCTTTTAAAATTTAATAACTGTTTTCACTAACCAATAAATAAAACGTTATAAAATAAAAAAAAATACATTAAAACCTTATAGTATAGATTTATTAATTAAATTGATGTAGAGGACCTTTGATATTATATAATACAATATGCATCTGAATATTTATACATTCTACTTAAAACTAAAATGCGCCATTATTTTTAATTGTACATTCAATCTCACATAAAAACTTTAGCTTGTTTCTTATTGGGTAAGTGTACGAGTATATATTCAAATATGGATGCGCAGAAAAACCCAAAATACAATAAAATGGTATTTTTTTATTAAAATTACCGTTATAAATTACCAATAGCACAATTTTATTCAAATGAAGTTATTTGAAATACTCTATTGGCCAATACGTGAACAATGCAAGTATGTATTCAAAACAAAAAAGCAGCAAAGCAGTTATGCCAATTGGTCGAATAATCGTCTTAGTTTGATAGCAGTAGAAATTCCCAACAACGATATTCACTGGCTAATATCTAGTTCTTTTTCCATTTTCTTTAACTTATTATTAAACAATGATTACAAGTATGTATGGCCAAAATGCGATACGTTTGACAGGGTACTATTAATGGACAAATGCGTCTCTGATCTCCACGAAGAACTGAATGTGTATTTCAAAATAAATAATTTGGGTATGCAAATAGTATGAATGCGTGCGAAGCTGGTCCAAGTAATCTGGAAAATATAAAACTCACTGATCTCAATATCTCGAGCTCTTGACTAGTTACCAGGGCCCTGGTCTCTCCTCAGGTATCTTGTGGTGTTGCTTAGCGATTTGTTAAGTAATGAGAAAGGCCTCCATGCGAAACTCCATTTTATAGTTTCTTAATCTATACTTTTTCTATACTTTTCTTAGTTAACATTGTCTACAGATTTACCAGAGATTCAACTGGAAATAGATGTCCGTCAGTTTCACGAGAAGTTTTTTGTAGATAAATCGATTAAACGTAAAGATATTTTTTTAATTTTTTTATCCCTTGATGGTTTTAAATGTATTAAAAATCTGTAAAAAGTATATTTTTTTATTTATAAATTAGAGTATCTATTATGAGACTACATAAAAAAAAATCAATCACAGGCAGAAGCCATACGTATTATCCGTAGGAATTTGGGACGTGTCGGAAATATCAAAAATAAATAAACCTTAGAAAATATAGTAAACAAAAAAATTATATTTTACTAATCAATGGATTACATCAGAAATGAAAAACTCTCATTAATATCACATTACATTAAATTTTTCCATCCAAAAAAAAATTATACATTATCCAATTTACTATATTTTCTTTGGAGTCTATCTTTCGTATACACTTCTGTATGAAAATATTAAATGTAACGAAAGGCCCGGCAGGTTTACATATGTACAAATAGTTCCCTCATGAATATTCTGTCCCGAGATTTATTGGTGTGGCTTCCTTCTCGTCCTAAATTTATGTCTTTGGCTAAATTATATTAGGGATATCCTTGTTTTAGTTTAATGGCAGGAATGAAGGTAATTATACATACGAGAATATATATATTTTTAAGCCATAAAAACTATATTTGGTCTCTAGAGATACATCAGATACAGTCTACGATAGAATATACCTTGTATATAAGCCACTGATACAATAACTTTTATAAGTCCTTACATGTATCTTATGAATTAGTAATTATTACAGAAGTACAAATATCACAGCTGCTGGCCTAATATTAAGACCACGTATTATTACACTTAAGTTTGATTTTATAAGTGTGAAATATTTTTTTACAGACGTGACCACGAATCACCAATAACAACCGTAATACTAGTTAAAATACTAAAAATAATACGTAATACTAAAAAACAAAATTAAGTTCAGCTTATATCAAACGAATGATGCAAATGCAAAATTTGTGCTTCATACAATATATTTTTTTTCCATGAGTCCTCAATCGATCAAGTCAATCTGTCTTAAAATAAAATCACTTCTAATAACAGATTTTTAAAAACATCTAATAACACATTATACTTTTTATAAACTTCGTTTAGTCTAAAAAGATTTAATTCCAAAAAAACAATCCTTGTAAAAAAACAAGTCTCACAACTTAAGTTAAGACCCATGTAATACCGAGTCGGCTATTTACTCATTTAATCCCTACTTCAGCGAAATTTTTTCTTAAGTTGTTACGTAATACGCTAACCTAACAACATCCTAAAGTGACCATATCTTTTAAAAATCTTCTATATATGCTAGAAGTGCCCTAGACTTTTGATGATCGGTCAGTAAGTGAGTGACAAAATTAAGAACTTTGACCAGTCATAATTCTTAAACTACTGGTTTTAATTGAATTAAATTTAAAATACACCATTCATACAATGTTTGTTTGATTACTGAACATTCTAACAGTCAACACAAACTGAAAATTCAGGCTTCTATTAATATCCACAACGAAATTATAGGAGGTTCAAAATGGCCTGAATTGCTTCGAGAAAAGGATAGTATGGCAGTGCCACTTTTTGCTCGACTTAGCGGGGGTACTGGCCTGGCCCCAAATTAAATATGTCATTCTAAATTTCAAATATATTCTCTAATATAATCTAATAATCAAAAATAATATTCAATCTCTAGAGAGACAGAGACGAAGCTTCTTAGCATTCCATGGATTCACCGTGCGGGTGCCAGGCCCATCGCGTTGCAGGGAGAGGAGCGCAAACAGCCCCTGGGACTTGCGACCCAAGTGTAGGTTTAAGGGGCCCCTTTAAAATGCGCATTCACGCTCACCTCAACTGGTTGCGCTCCTTTCCCTACCTAACCAAATTTGGAATGAACCTACTAATGCCGCCTTTGAAGTACGTTCTAGAAATGTACTGATGATAGTTCTAGAGAGGCCAAGATCTTTAAGTAGGTTATAGAGAGATTTCGCTGTTATACCTCTCGCTCCCACTTCTACCGCGTACAAATTAACTATATACCTATTCCTGGTCAGTTCGTTGGTCAGTTCGTAATACTTGTTTACTTTAATTGTGTGATCTTTGGGAATGTTAGTTTCCCACGGAACAGTAAGCTCCACAAGTATCACGCGCTTTAACTGTCTAGAGTACAGGAATATGTCCGGTCTGGATGACGAGACAACAATATCCTCAGGAATTCTATACTGTTTCTCATACGTATCCATCATTATAGTCCAATCGCGAGCCGCCTCTAAGATAGAGTGAGGCTTTTGTTTTGTTTTTTTTTTTTTAGACGAGCCTTCTTTAATGAACTCTATGAATCTTTTGGTGGTTGTTATACCCTTTTGCGCTCTAGCTACTGAAAGACTAACCGCTTCACGTATGATTTCCAATACTTTATCATGGCGCCGCGAGTATTGACCTTTTTCCAATAGCACCCTACACCCTACCAACAAGTGTTTAGCCGTTCCTACCGCCTCCCCACAGATATTGCAAGACTTTTCGGTAGCTTTACCCCATCTTACTAAATTACTTTGATCTGGGAGAGTCATTTGGAATGCATTTAGATAGAATTTTAATAAGGCTGGAGACCACTCATGAAGTAAGGTGCGCCACCTCAATGCTAATGGAATACAAAAGTCGCCTATGGTCACCCACTCATTTTGAATTTCTAGATTCATCGCGTGCACTCGATACTGATCGTTTTCATCTTGCCGAATAAAGGATTTTGTTAAGTCTATATCTCGAACTTTCCCGCTACATCCTAACCCTGCTTTATTTGTTTGAGCACCTATCATGAATTGTTTATGGAATTGAAGTCGTGACTCCAGCTCTGATGCATTTTTATCTTTTGGAAGAGATGTTACAATATCATCATGAGATTTTTCGATGATATGTCTTTTGGTAGCTCTTAGGTGTTTATAGAGCTCCGATGGTTTCTTTAATTTCATCCCAAAATTGTTTCGGTCTCTGAATAAAGTTGAAGAGTCCGCTGAATGCGCGAGCCCAAACCACGACTTCAATATCTTTATGACGTTTGCATCTAACTTAGACAAAAGGGTTTTATTAAGATCGTAAACTAGAAAAGGCCAATTTAGACGTGACGTTAGATAGTTGTCATATATCCAAGCTTTTTTGATATTACTGATTGGTTGATCGTTTACCTTCTTAAGATCATTTAAAAAGCTATCGACTATAATATCTAGAGATGGAGTGCGACCTTTGTAATCTATTTTTTTACCTAAAAATTTGAATGGGGCTGCTTCAGTAATTGTAGCAACACTTTGACCGCCTATTGAAAGACCCGGATTATAAGAGGTATATTTGGTGTCTCGTCTACCCAGACACAGACAGTGGCATTTACTGGGTTTTGTCCTCAGTCCCTCAGTCCACGTACAGAAATCCTCTACTTCATTTAAAAGTACCTGACATTGTTTAGGGTTACGTGTCAGTATAGCGAGATCGTCTGTAAATGCTAGTATAGTACTCCAATGAAAAAATGATTTGAAATCAATACACTTAAAATGCAGGTAAAACAGGCGGGTTGAATACTAGAAAGCATATTGTTAAAACTAAACGAGCTCCCTATTTGAATTAAAAGACTATTCGAATTCACGATGTATCTACAAATACTCGAACTGTATCAGATAATTGATAGAGAGTCGTGATTGATAGGTCTGCTAACAAAACTTATTTTGAATCTATACAATATACATTTTACAATATACATTTTTCTCCCTTGACGCGTACTATATATAATTTCTAATACAATTTCTACAAAAACTCTATTTATGACTATTACTGAGTACTACTACTCAGTAATAGTCATAAATAACACAACGTATATAGTTAATTTGTACGCGGTAGAAGTGGGAGCGAGAGGTATAACAGCGAAATCTCTCTATAACCTACTTAAAGATCTTGGCCTCTCTAGAACTATCATCAGTACATTTCTAGAACGTATTTCAAAGGCGGCATTGGTAGGTTCATTCCAAATTTGGTTAGGTAGGGAGAGGAGCGCAACCAGTTGATGGTGAGCGTGAATGCGCATTTTAAAGGGGCCCCTTAAACCTACACTTATGTCGCAAGTCCCAGGGGCTGTTTGCACTCCTCTCCCTGCAACGCGATGGGCCCGGCACCCGCCCGGTGAATCCATAGAATGCTAAGAAGCTTCGTCTGTCTTAGAAGAAGAATATACGCTATTTTTTAAAGGTTATATAAGGATAACTTTTATAATAAAATTCCTGGCTAAATTCTCAAAATTACATCAACAAGAAAATAGTTGTAAACGGTAAAAAAAGGCAAAACACTATGAATATATCGATAGATTAAATTACTTAAAAATAAATAAACTTTGCCAGATGTTATGGACATGGAAATTAATTAAAAATAAAAATAATATACACCTCTATAGACATGTTCTGAATATGTAAAAGGAAATAGATTTCCATAATAAGATCATAATTACAAAGCACTTTCAATATATTAAAACCAGACAAGTGTGATTTGTAAAAAGGAATATAAATTATAGCAACAGTTACATATTCACATAGTCTATATACTTGTTAGCCATGTTAGACATATTTAGAAATACGCCTATGACATACACTTTCACAGTCAGCCAAATTAAATGTTCATGCTCTGGGAAAACTCTTAAGAAATCTATAAAATTAAGTAAGTTAGATTTCTTTTTTAAGGAAATTAAAACAAGTTCCCGCCGCGAGTCCGCCACGCTCAGAGCTCAAGATTAAAAACCCCGAATGGGTTCGAAACTAGTCGGGCATATTCCGATTTAATTTCTACGTCACAGCCGGGTAGATATAAATATAATTTAAAATAAATTTGTAACAAATCTCAACCATAATACATATATAAACTTAAAAGTTACTAATATAAATCGCGTACGAATCCGTACATACGCGGTATTAGTCCTCAATAGATTCGTAAACACGCTGCAATCAGTCTGTTTGCGATGCCCGCCTCTAACGTCCTCACGGATATTATTGCTTTGGAAGGGACATTTTTTTTCAATACTATATTGACCCAAATTGATTTTGATTTATTATAAAACATAACCTAAGGTTGACAGGTGTTATTGTGACGTTTACTATACCCAAATACAGTTAAAAAATATATATATTTTGCCAATTGGAATAATTATTTCTACTTAAAGTTCTATTCCTCAATTTCAATATCTAGTTTAAAATATATTTTTAAAAAGGAAACGTACTTAAAATTTAAAAACCTAGTATAGTTTTATATGTTCGTTACACATAGTTCTGTGCCACACGTTTAGCGATGCTGCCGTGTTTACGGGAGATGTGTTTCACGGTCCACGGATCACTGAAATTAAATGTAAATGACTTAGTCGTGTTCCGGCACGTTGTACGATGAAGCCGTTCATGGGAAATGGGTCTGAACAGTTGCGTTACGTTGGCGAGCCGGTTAGGCGGCGAGTTGGTGTTTATTGTGTCGGGTGTCTAGTCGTGGAGGGTAGCGGGATCCGAAGAAACGGTTTTCCGCTGGCCGACCGCAGGTAGTTGGGGGCCCAAGTAGTGGATCAGCCATCCACGAAAGGCTGCCCCGCCAACTGCGAAAAATCCCAGGGTGGCTCCATCGTGCTGGCTGGCGACCAGATGAGGAGGCCCGATGGCGATCCCTGGGGGGGTTCGGGCGTCCCCGCAGTCTCCAGACTAGCCCCCCAGTGGCATGACAACACCAGTTTCAACGCCGGGTTCGATACGTAGCGCCTCGTTCAACTGCCATTTTCCATCCTATTCACTCCACAATTATTTCTTATGAAAAAAGTCAAAAAGGGCAAAACGTTTTCACAGCGGTTGCACTCCTCCTCATTCCATGTGCACCTCACTAATATCAGAGGCTTGCACTCTAATATCTTACCTGTCCACCATCACCTGGAGACAGAGCAGCCGCAGTTGCTCTTTTTGACGGAGACGCAGATTCAAAGTCCTTTGACCGCTGCACACCTCGAGTTTCCTAATTACACGTTGGAGCATAATTTCCGCCCACGTGCCGGGGTTTGTGTGTATGTCCGGAATGACCTCTGTTTTATGCGTCTCCGCCAGCTTGAAGACCCCACTTTTTCAGTGCTATGGGTTTTAGTAGACACAGGAAACGAAAAAATCCTGTATTCCTGTGTTTACCGTTCGCACAGCGGTGATCAGGAGACAACTCGCTTATTTGAATATCTCAGTGAGGCCGCTGATACGGCTCTGCATCAGTACCCTTTAGCGCAGCTCGTCTTTCTGGGGGATTTTAATGCCTGTCATCAAGACTGGCTATTCCCATACCAGAAGACCGACCATGCTGGAAGAGAAGCGCGGAACTTTGCGTTGTCTTTGGACCTCTTTCAGCTGGTAAGGCAAGCGACAAGGGTACCTGATGTAGAAGGCCATACAGCTAATTGCCTGGACCTTCTGCTGACAACTGATCCGGACAGGTACCTTGTAGAGGTTTCCTCCCCCTTGGGGACCTCCGATCACTGTCTGGTGAAATCTGTATTTACTTATTCCCAGCCGGATTTAGATCCCCATGGTGTTAGGCGAATTTGGAAATACAAGTCAGCAGATTGGGATGAGATGCGGCACTTCTTTGCATCTTATCCTTGGCGGCAGGTCTGCTTCTCTTCTGAGGATCCGTCGAGTTGCGCGGATGCTATAACTGATGTGGTGCATCAGGCAATGGAGTATTTTATCCCGTTTGCTGAAGTACCTATCGGTGGCAAAGCTCGCCCATGGTTCAATGCCGAGTGTGGTCATGCTGAAAAGCAGAAGCATTCGGCATATGTTACTTGGGCTGATGCTCGAGACTGCAAAGCTCCGGATGTAAGTTTCAAGAAGAGAGCCTTTAACCAAGCTGCTAAGTCCTACAAAAAGGCATTACGGAGGAATCGACTTGGTCGGATCGCTAAAATTGGCGAGAAGCTTTCAAGTAAGCCATCAGGCAGTCGAGCTTTCTGGTCCCTTGCCAAAGCGATTGAGTCGAATTTCTGCCGAACCTCACTGCCTCCTCTGCTGAAGCCAGATGGATCTCTGGCTCATGGAGCGAAAGAGAAAGCGAATCTATTTGCTTCTCTTTTTGCTGAAAATTCGCATCTAGACACTGGCAACACAACCCCAGCACATCTTCCTCACTGCGGGATTTCGATGCCTGAAATCCGCATCACAAACAAAGAGGTATGGAGAGCATTGTGTCGTCTAGATGTGAACAAAGCCAGTGGTCCTGATGGTATACCAGCTATTCTGCTCAAGATATGTGCAGCTGAGTTGTCTCCTATATTGACACGTCTGTATCGCCTCTCTTTCAAGACTGGAATAGTGCCGAAATCCTGGAAGCTTGCAAACGTGCAGCCAGTGCCCAAAAAGGGCAATCGTGCCGATCCTGCAAATTATAGGCCGATTTCAATCACCTCCATACTCTGCAAGATTATGGAGCGTGTATTGAACTCGCGCCTTCTAACATACCTAGAAGGTAACGATCTCCTCAGTGACCAACAGTATGGGTTTCGCCGAAATAGGTCCACTGGGGACCTTCTAGTGTATGCTACACATGTTTTAGGCGAAGCTATCGAGAGGAATGGAGAAGCGGTCGCCGTCTCTCTAGACGTCTCGAAGGCATTTGACAGGGTCTGGCATGCGGGCCTTTTAAGCAAGCTTTCAGCGTACGGTATATCTCCTGGTCTGATCGGCTGGGTAACGGACTTCCTGAATCTAAGAACTATCCGAGTGGTTGTTGACGGGTGCTCATCGGAGCCCTTAACAATAAATGCCGGAGTTCCTCAGGGGTCCGTTCTTTCTGCAACTCTCTTCCTGCTGCATATTAACGATCTGCTCAAACCCGGTATCTATGGGTATGCAGACGACAGCACAGTGGTGGAAAGATACCTGCCGAGTAATCGGGCCAGTAGAGATCAAGTACAGGCTGAAAGAGAAGCCATGGTGCAGCGTTTGAATGACAAGCTAGAGGCAGTCTCCCTATGGGGCAATGCCAACCTTGTTAAATTCAACGCCACCAAAACGCAGACGTGTTTATTCACTGCTAAAAGGAGCCCTTTCACCTTGGCTCCTACTTTCCGGAATGTATCTTTGGAATACAGTGACCGACTTCAGTTGCTAGGGATAGAGATTTCCTCGAACCTCAACTTTGGTCGGTTCATTGAGTCTAGAGCAAGAGCAGCCGCCAGCAAGCTTGGCGTTCTTGCGAGGGTCCGACAGTACTTCACACCGAGACAATTGCTAGTACTATATAAAGCACAAATCAGGTCGTGTGTGGAGTACTGTGGCCATATAGTGGCTGGTGCCGCAAAATGTCATCTTGCAGCTCTGGACTCAATTGAGAGGCGAGCTAAGAGGCTAATTGGTGACCCTGAGCTGGTTGACGCTCAACTCCATAGTCTCGAACACAGACGTAGAGTCGCGAGCCTCTCAGTATTCTATAGGATACATTTTGGTGAGTGTGCGCTGGAATTGCATGATCTGATTCCCCCATCCCCCTTCCATCACCGGACGTTCCGACGCACGGCGAGCATCCATCCTTTCGTTGTGGATATTCCACCTATCCGTACGAAACGTTTTGCCTCGTCGTTTTTAATTCGTACAGCGAAGGACTGGAATAGCTTGCCTGCGTCGGTATTTCCGTCCGAGTACAATGTGGGTGTCTTCAAGCGAAGAGTGAATAGGCTGCTCCTAAGTTGATGCGCCTTACCACCTATGACTACATTTCACTTACCATCAGGTGGAGTGTAGTCAAGCAACAACTTAGTTCAATGTAAAAAAAAAAAAAAAAAAAAAAAATGTTTTAATATATTCTTAGTCTGCTGCAAAAAACTCTAATAAATATTTTGTTTTATTTTTGTTGCTACAAACTAATCAGACTACACCTTTATCTGTTTCACACAACTTAAGTGGCTATAATATGACAGTATTATTCCTCGAGTGCCCTTCATTTATAATAATAAGAACGTAAAAATATACATCAAATTAAATAGATACATTCAAATTACAGTGTGGTGCTTATTTATTCAATTGGTTCAACAAACTAGTTAAACGTTCACGTTCAGTAAAATTTAAGTTTAAAAAAATTACACAGCTAAGTAATAGCGCCACAGCTAGGTTGGTTTAGTTTCATATTTTCACACTATACAAAATCAGGGGTAGATGTTGAATCTATTTTTCTTTTTCAAAAGAGTGAAGTTCGAGTTTATAATTACTAGATATAAGCATAAAATAATTGTTCCCTACTACTCCTAAAATTGTCTTGCATATATTTTATTCAATGCAAAATAATTCACAGTTTAAAGTTAAATTGCTTTTGAATAATCATCTAAATGAGGTATATTCCAGTTGGACGTCATACAGTTCGATAGGTTTTAAACTATCGTACATATTTTTTGAACCGTCCAGTCGCTTTACCAATCACAATATCTCCTACCGTCTCGCTATACGCTAGCTATTTTCTTACAGGACCCAGGTTCGAATCCCTGCTCGTGTCGGTTTATTTTTTATTCTTTATTTATTTAATTCAAGTAAGTTTAACATATAAATATAAGTGTATATACATACATACATGTTTATAGATATTTTCAAACAACAATATTGTTCTATTATTTTATTATATTTAACATAAAAAATTATTATTAACTCATAATCATTCTATTTAAAACACACTATATTCTAATTATAACAGAAAAAGTATTAAATTTATCTCATATTCTATTAAAAGAATCGATTTGCTTAAAAGACGCGTAGCAGTGTAAGGACTCTTTAATTTAATGGAAAGCTATTTTAAGAATTTTAAGTTTAAGTAACTATTTTATATGAATATAGAATAAAAAGGTATTACACAGGCGGAATTCTCGGAAATGTCACCGTCAATGTTTTTTCATTAATCAATTTCAATATTAATGCTCTCTGAATTTACATTCATTTCATTCTGAAAATCATACTCAAGTGATAAACCCTCAAACTTAATAAGCTTGAAATTGAATTCCAGTACCATAACTCCTAATGTATACTCTTATTGTATCTAAAAAAATTGGATTTAATAATTTGCCTCCCCTATTATTGAGCTACCTTTCACAATCAAGTCCTATTTTTTCTTTATAAGATCCAATTACCTTTGCGATATGCTTACCCAACCTGTGTAAAGCATTTTTAAAAAAATTTAGTAAAAATCAAAAACTTAAAAATAATAAAAATCGTATTCGTATACCTTGCTTCGGTAAGATGTCAATCGGACGCTTGAATGCGAAATCGCATGAGTAAAAACTGAAAATAAGTGAAAAACTTGTATTACATGTTAAAAGAAACAAAATCATATAAACAAAAAGCTATTGTTTAAATATACAATGAATAATAAAACCGATCGGAGCATGCAATATGTGCTTACGAGAAAAAGCGTCCGTGGCAGTTCATAAGC
Source organism: Dircenna loreta (assembly GCA_963555665.1). Classification (NCBI taxonomy): domain Eukaryota; kingdom Metazoa; phylum Arthropoda; class Insecta; order Lepidoptera; family Nymphalidae; genus Dircenna; species Dircenna loreta. The sequence goes on along the minus strand of OY743095.1, from coordinate 10,480,499 downwards.
ACTTTATCGTCACTCGCGTTGACCGCGATCACGTTTAATCTCTTATTTAAATAATTTTTTTCATTGCTACATAAACTAACTACCTAAAGCAGAATGTTCGAAGCAAAATAAAATGTTCTTTAGTTAGTACGTCATATTTATAGACCAATTAAGTAATTTCTGAATTAGCTTCTATATAATTTTAATTGACACCGGATCCTGCTTCGTAACTCAAATTCAATTTGATAAAGCGAATGATTTATAAAAAATAAAATGCTTAGTAAATGAATTCCATCTAAGTAGAAGAATGAAAGAGAACATCTTTATTTAAGCCACGCCATAATTTAGTATTTAACTACAAAAGTAATTATCAATGGTGGGTAACGTAAACGTTGGGTATCAGCTACGTGATATGTACTGGGAGTGTACTATGCACTCGATATTCTAATAACTGAAGTTGGACTTGAAGCATATTCATGCTCTGCATTAGAGAATTGATACTGATTTTAATTTCACAAAACGAATGCAAAATGAAACGATTCTACCGATAAATGTATTTTTTTTTTCTCATTATCTTAAAATATGAATTAAATATTATACTATTTCTTTTAATTAAGAACATCGTCAGGTAAATATTTTAAATCAATCATTATAATTATTTTTGTTTTGTATTAATCATAACGCTATCAAGGTTTTTAATCTACTATTCTAAAATGCTACAGGCTCAGTTATTAACTTAAAAGCTTTTAAAACCGGTAGTTGTGGCAATGACGTTGGATTTTAGTGAGTCACTCTGCGCTCTTAATGTCGGCGACTGCCATATAATCTTCTTCGTCCTTTTCTGAACCGAGCGGTATTCATACAGGATTTTCAGAACCTTAAAAATAGGAAAATGTATGTTGTTATTTTATTTTATTTAATAACGAGTGAGGGTTACGTCATTATACAGATGATAATTTATTATTATTATATATTATTTTTAACAGTTCTGCATGCTTGTTAAAACAAAAAATATAATGTCTATTTTATAAAATATACAAATACTAACTAAAATACCTTACACTAATTTATTAATGATGTACTGTAAATACAAATTAATAACACATTCGTACAAGATTATGGAAGTTAATAACAAATAAGCTTATAAAATAAATCACTATATGACCATATAGTATAATTTAAAACATTGAAATAAAATTAAGCATTCTATATATAATCGTCACTATTGGCACTGAGGTAAAAAACGTAGAAAATAAATAAAACGTCAAAATAGACATTCTTCTATAAGCAATGACAAACTATATAATATACTCGTATATGTATTGAAAATAAATGACTGGTTTAATTTGATCCTATAAGTTTTTAATGACTGCAGCAAACAGTGTACCAAAAACGTTACAGTCTGTACAATATTTACTTCCAGGCAAGCATCAGATCAAATTATAGTAGGTGCAACTCTAGACTGATGCAAAGAGTACTAATAACTATGATAGGATTAAAACTAAATTGATTTACCCAATCCGGGTTCCTACTCAAAGTATGGCGGACTTGTGGCGTAAACTACGTCGTGCAGCTGTCCGACAGCTAAGCGCTAAAATGAAGTGTCGTCACTGAAGACGACAGCAATTTTGTCTCATGCAAGTGTTATTATACTTTATTGCATTAATGATGGGTTTCCAAGCTGAAGGTAACATCCAAATGTCATCCCTATTGAAATTTGGTGGATTTCTCATTTAGATAGCTTCACCTACTTTACAAAAATTAATGACGTCGAAGTTACAGTAAGGATCTTTAGGAAAAGTTTTCGTAAAGTAGGTGAAACTATAGAAATAAGCCGTCTACTACTACACTATTTCGTGTAAAATAAATATTCTGGACCAAGGGATTCATTCGGTGCACTAATTTTTAAATTACTTATCATTTTTCACTTCAAATTATTTAAGTAATTTTTGGTCATGTTTTCTTCCTTGAAGTAAAAAAAACACGACCATCCGTATCGGCAGTTGAGAGGTGTTTGGGAGAAAGAATTGTCCTGTGCTGAAATCAAACCCAATACCTTTTGGTTCAACTGTCAGGGTTATTACTTAACCAACAGTAAATACCAACAATAAACCAGTAAAAAAAAGTATCTCGTTTTTTATAAAAGAAAATTATAAAGAGAAATATATTAATTACGTTTCAAACATTAAACACTATATAAAGGAATATTATCGTCCGTCATGCATGATCGGTTTAATATTCTATAGCAATAAAGCTTTTACACAAAACTATTCTAAAGGATCAAAATTATTTTCAACTATTCAGCAGTATCTGCTTAATATTCACTGGTGTGTGTGCTCAATGTTCACTATTTACTCAAGGACTATCATAAAATGTATAATTTCACTTGATTATCTGAGTGATCAAAGTATTAGTAAAATATTACAAACTTGAGAGCGTACAAAACTTCTGCATCCCATTCATTTTTGGTCCTCACAAATACGACCATATTTCCCATTTTCGCACTAAACTCAAGTGGCTCCCCATCCGCATTCGCAGAAATGTTCACATCCTTAACACTCTTTATTCCATTCTCTTTTCAATCCCGTTATCCCTTCCTACCTCAAAGAACGTTTCATTTTTCTGAGTGCGTCACATGAACGTCCTCTTCGCTCTGATTACTTTACCTTGAAAATTCCTCCCCACTCTTCCTCTTTTTACTCAAATTCCTTCGTGGTTCAAGCAGCCCGATTACAGAACTCCTTGCCCCAGTCGGTAAAGTGTGCAAAGTCTCAGGCAACTTTTAAAACAAAAGTCAAGGAATTCTATGTAAACTCATTCAACTCTACCTAAAATCCTTTTTTTTTTCCTTTCGCAAGGTTTTAATATAAGCTTTCTTAAATATTATTTTATTTTGGTGTATTAATAACATTGACATTTACGTACGGACATGGACGTATTATGTATTCTGTGTGTATTGTATTTTGTGTATCTGTATATTATGTTATATATGTATTGTATTATATTTGTCGGAGTAAGCCGGGCCGGTGTCTTTTAAAAACTATGACGTCAGGCACAGCTGACGTCATTATCTATTTTCCTTGATATTTTGGTGTTCCATAATAGAAATAAACCAATACAGTAAACTCAAACTTTATTTTAAGTAAAGTAATTTTACACAGTTGTTATCCGTATGAACAGTAACAAACGAATCGACCGTTTCCCTTCCTTGTGCCTCGCTTTTATACACAGCATAGTCGAAGGAGTGGGTCAAATATCACTAATCACTTGTTTACAAAGTTTGAAACACCTGCACGATGACTTGCCGATTTTTATTAGTCGTACAATTCGTTGTTGCGCCGATACGGCCATTCTGACCGGCGGTGCGCGCTCTGCACCAGCCGTGTTCTTGAAAGTCCCTGGGTCATTGGTCGAAATGCTGGGGTTCTTCCGCCGATACGGCCATCTGAAAGGCGGTGCATACTCTGCACCTCCCTGTTTTATAAATTTCGTACTCTGAAAGCAAATGAAACATTTTCTTTTGAGTAGGCATCTGTAAGCAATACAGCCCTTTCAAATAGTGTTAAATCAGTAGACAATGACACCTCTCGTGCACTGTCTTGTAAACATAGGAAGATTTTGTGAGCACTAGTAACTGTAACTCGTAATGACCAGGTTATTAGTTGTTCTTTAAGGTTCTCGTAGATCTGTGGTAAGTACGTGTCTACCACGGCTCCACAAGGCGTCCCAACGGAATCTCAGGGTTCTCTTGTGGATACATCAAGGACCCGTGGTTAGCACTAGGGTAACACGTGGTTAGCTCAGAGGTACTACTCTCCAGATTATGGTGTGTACGTGTCTAGTTAAGGCTCCACAAGGCATCCCAATGGTATCTCAGGGTTCTCTTATGGATTCATCAAGGACCCATGGTAATAGCACAAGGGTAACACATAATTAGCTCAGAGGTACCACTCTTGTAGATACTAAGAGGTAATGTAATTGAATATTGACTCTCACAAGATCTTTGGCCTATGATTAATAATTAACAAAAGCGCAAGAATATTCCATTAGCAAAGTTAGCAGAATTATAATGTAAACTATTTTTAGCTAATCAACTTCACAAAGTCATCAGCCATAGTTCAATATTCATAAACATATTAGCGAAGTATAATGAGATTAAGTACAAAGAGATGACAATGCTCCGCGCATCATGCCACCGCTTATTTGATTTTCAATACAGATAATGAGATTAAGTACAAAGAGATGACAATGCTCCGCGCATCATGCCACCGCTTATTTGATTTTCAATACAGTCACTCCACGTAAATCTGCATTGTTTAAGTTTTAGTACATAAAAGTGATGCTGTGGTCTAGGCGGTCTTGTGCGCCGTGGTCCACAGAGGCTCTAAAGGAAATGGGTCTAGGTCGATGGTGTGGTCTGGATCATTTAATATGATCGTGGTCCACACGGGAGCAAAGTGATGATGCTGTGGTCTAGGCGGTCTTGTGCGCCGTGGTCCACAGAGACTCTAAAGGAAATGGATCTAGGTCGATGGTGTGGTCTGGATCATTTAATATGATCGTGGTCCACACGGGAGCAAAGTGATGATGCTGTGGTCTAGGCGGTCTTGTGCGCCGTGGTCCACAGAGGCTCTAAAGGAAATGGATCTAGGTCGATGGTGTGGTCTGGATCATTTAATATGATCGTGGTCCACACGGGAGCAAAGTGATGATGCTGTGGTCTAGGCGGTCTTGTGCGCCGTGGTCCACAGAGGCTCTAAAGGAAATGGATCTAGGTCGATGGTGTGGTCTGGATCATTTAATATGATCGTGGTCCACACGGGAGCAAAGTGATGATGCTGTGGTCTAGGCGGTCTTGTGCGCCGTGGTCCACAGAGGCTCTAAAGGAAATGGATCTAGGTCGATGGTGTGGTCTGGATCATTTAATATGATCGTGGTCCACAAGGGAGCAAAGTGATGATGCTGTGGTCTAGGCGGTCTTGTGCGCCGTGGTCCACAGAGGCTCTAAAGGAAATGGATCTAGGTCGATGGTGTGGTCTGGATCATTTAATATGATCGTGGTCCACACGGGAGCAAAGTGATGATGCTGTGGTCTAGGCGGTCTTGTGCGCCGTGGTCCACAGAGGCTCTAAAGGAAATGGATCTAGGTCGATGGTGTGGTCTGGATCATATAATATGATCGTGGTCCACACGGGAGCAAAGTGATGATGCTGTGGTCTAGGCGGTCTTGTGCGCCGTGGTCCACAGAGGCTCTAAAGGAAATGGATCTAGGTCGATGGTGTGGTCTGGATCATTTAATATGATCGTGGTCCACACGGGAGCAAAGTGATGATGCTGTGGTCTAGGCGGTCTTGTGCGCCGTGGTCCACAGAGGCTCTAAAGGAAATGGGTCTAGGTCGATGGTGTGGTCTGGATCACTCAATATTATGATCGTGGTCCACACAGGTTTTCAAACCAACAGGATATAGACTGCATCGTATTTCACGTGTTACATTAACATTTATATTGTTAATTTTATGAATTTCAGAAAAGTAAAAGTAGTTCAAACAACCATAATCATTTTAAAGGTTCCAGCTACATCTCATACATTAGATGAGCATGACCAAGAATTTTCAAATTCTTGCAGAATTGTTTGTTTTGAATATTTGCGTCAATACAATTAAGATAATAAATTGAAATGGGTTGTAAGTGTGGGTAGCTATGAATTTTTGTTTGGAGATAACGACGGATGAATAAGATTAATTGTTTGTTAATCGTTTGACTATTGTTTGTTACTTCTTTGGTAATTGTTTATTCGTTAAATCCATGTTTTTAAATTTCTCGCCCATTAATTACCTTGTACTTTAAATAATTATTGGAAAGTATGGACAATAAAATCTGTAACTCTTAACGGGTGACTTAACGTCGCAAATAATTTGTTCTAACACATTACGTAAGTCGTAACAAGAGAGCATACGGCAGCAGAATACAAATAAAAATATTACAACTCACCAGATAATAGCAATCACCTGCGAATACCCGCGATGTAATAGTTGTCGAAATGTTAGGTAAGCTATTGCCTCCGCTTCTAGGGGCCACATGGCCCGAAGACGCATCGCCTACGCCTCCGTTGGTGCGACGATCACTCCAGGGAACATACCCGCTTTTGCCGCAACAAACAAACGGAAACAAACCTCTTCTTTGATTGTCTCGCGAATGTCAACGTCTAAGATAGCTTTATCGTTTTCTCAAGATAAAACCAATTTACTCGCCATCACTTGACGCGGCAATTTCTTCTACTTTGTCATCAATGGACTCATAAAACGAATAGTTTAAGCTTCCAAATATTCATCATTCTTCGGTTTGCCATTAATTACGCCAATGCACTAAAAAAAGAACAACTCATTAAATTATTTCCGTCATACCCACATGTAAGATTTGTAAAAGTCGTGATGAGTCGCCGCCTTTGAGTGCCTCACTAGGAGCTTATTCAAGCTCAAACAACTTTATATGCTTCAGCTGTATTTCGAACATAGTGAGCCAATGAGCTTCAGATCCCACTTCTGATGTCGGAGTAAGCCGGGCCGGTGTCTTTTAAAAACTATGACGTCAGGCACAGCTGACGTCATTATCTATTTTCCTTGATATTTTGGTGTTCCATAATAGAAATAAACCAATACAGTAAACTCAAACTTTATTTTAAGTAAAGTAATTTTACACAGTTGTTATCCGTATGAACAGTAACAAACGAATCGACCGTTTCCCTTCCTTGTGCCTCGCTTTTATACACAGCATAGTCGAAGGAGTGGGTCAAATATCACTTATCACTTGTTTACAAAGTTTGAAACACCTGCACGATGACTTGCCGATTTTCATTAGTCGTACAATTCGTTGTTGCGCCGATATATTTTATATGTTAATATATATTTGTATATATATTTTATTTATATTTAACATATTATTATTTTATATATGTATGTATATTCATTAATTTTTATTTAAATACCTAAATGCCCACGCTTATACTTCATCTCCTCTACCCAAAGGTTGCCTGGAAGAGACTGCTCTTGAGCAATAAGGCCTTGTTGTACTATCTTTTTATTTTTGTGTTATTGTTCTTATTTTTTGTGTTTTGTTTTAATTTTAGTACAATAAAGAATATCATATCATATATAATATTAGCTTTAGTGTAATCTGATCAGCGTCACTAATATCACTAATATGTCGTTATTAATATTGAATTGAAGTCAGTATTAAAAAAGATTTTTTAAATATTAGGCATTCTTTTTACCTCGCTTGAATAATAGAAGCAATACTTTTAGTCACATTGATGTCGTCCATTTGCTAAAGAGCCTCGCGTGACACGCAAAAAAAGAAAATAGTTTTTAGTAGACATTTTCAAAGGTAATGGGAGCTTCCCTAAGTAATATGTAAATATATATCTGTTTGGATGGCAATCTGATTCGAGTATTTTAACTTTTAAAAGTGTGTGGGGGTGTTTTTTCAAGCAAAGCATTAAATTTTTGAAGGTAACTATTAATGGGAGTTACTCTTTAGATCTATATTAGTCACGCCTACACACTCTCAGCGACGATACATTAAAATATAAATACGTAGAAGAAAACCATCTTAATGACAACAATCATTTTTTTAAATTGTTTCGTACTTTTCTTTTCTCTTCTTCTTTTCTTTGTAGATGGCTTTTGGTAACGCCAAGAATGCAATAAATATTTCACCAGTGATAAGTAAACACAGTCTCTTCATGCATGCATAGTTTTTGTTACAGTTAGATGCAAGTAGAGACTCCTATTGATTACGAAATCATTAATATATATAACAGTATTTCCTTTTTCTCCCTCCTTGTTTATCCTAGTCTCCTTCATCCCTCCCTTTTAATCAAAGGTTACATCTTTCTATTCTATCTATCTTTCATCTATTGTGGATATATTGCATATTTATAAAATAAAAATATGTTAGGCACAGTACTTACTTCCAAAGTCATGCTCAAAAATCAAAATACACACACAAATATACAGACGAAAATACATTTTATTATATAACGAAATCTAAAACTACCTATATAGATAAATGAAGAATTTAATAAACTTACCATCACAGCAAAGTTTTCTTTCCCACTCCCATGAGAGATGAGAGAGAGTGAGAGAGTGAGAGAGAGAGTGAGAGAGAACTCTTCTATGAAAAGCGGTCATTTTACAGCTATCTTTAGTTCACGTATTTTATTTTTCACGAAGACGTAACAACTTGCTCGTTCCATTTCGCGCTTCGGTGAAACGCGCTCTTAATAAGCCTTGGGACACAACGAGTTTTTTGTAAAATACAGTATACCGTAAAGAAAAATACTTGACATAAATGTAACGGATTATAAATTAACTTTATAAACTAATGAAAGTATTATATATTGATAATGTATCTTTAAAAAGTATCACTATCTTAAAACCATTTGTATTAAATTATATTGACAGCTCATTCTTTATTTACAAAATTCAATCAAATACAAAAAAAACTAAAATTTGATTTATTATTCTTTACGTGCGTAATACTTTGAGCTCAATATATAACAACCCTTAAAATATTTTCACAAGTTGGTATGTAATATAAACAACAAACTCATCTTCAGCCGGTTTCCAGCATTTCATAATACAATTTTCAGATTTTATTCGCTTCCAGAAACACACTTCTGTTCTAATTAGTACTTATCTGTATAATGTAAGTGAAATATTAACCTAATTACTACAGTGCGTGAGTCATACATAAAAAACCTGTTTTTATTTGGGTTTTTTATAAATATCTTTACATTTTATTATATCAAAAAAGCTTGGATATATGACAACTATCTAACGTCACGTCTAAATTGGCCTTTTCTAGTTTACGATCTTAATAAAACCCTTTTGTCCAAGTTAGGTGCAAACGTCATAAAGATATTGAAGTCGTGGTTTGGGCTCGCGCATTCAGCGGACTCTTCAACTTTATTCAGAGGCCGAAACAATTTTGGGATGAAATTAAAGAAACCATCGGAGCTCTATAAACACCTAAGAGCTACCAAAAGACATATCATCGAAAAATCTCATGATGATATTGTAACATCTCTTCCAAAAGATAAAAATGCATCAGAGCTGGAGTCACGACTTCAATTCCATAAACAATTCATGATAGGTGCTCAAACAAATAAAGCAGGGTTAGGATCTAGCGGGAAAGTGGGGGATATAGATTTAACAAAATCCTTTATTCGACAAGATGAAAACGATAAGTATCGAGTGCACGCGATGAATCTAGAAATGCAAAATGAGTGGGTGACCATAGGCGACCTTTGTATTCCATTAGCATTGAGGTGGCGCACCTTACTGCATGACTGGTCTCCAGCCTTATTATAATTCTATCTAAATGCATTCCAAATGACTTTCCCAGATCAAAGTAATTTAGTAAGATGGGGTAAAGCTACCGAAAAGTCTTGCAATATCTGTGGGGAGGCAGTAGGAACGGCTAAACACTTGTTGGTAGGGTGTAGAGTGCTATTGGAAAAGGTCAATACTCGCGGCGCCATGATAAAATATTGGAAATCATACGTGAAGCGGTTAGTCTTTCAGTAGCTAGAGCGCAAAAGGGTATAACAACCACCAAAAGATTCATAGAGTTCGTTAAAGAAGGCTCGTCTAAAAAAACAAAACAAAAGCCTCACTCTATCTTGGAGGCGGCTCGCGATTGGACTATAATGATGGATGGATACATATGAGAAACAGTATAGAATTCCTGAGGATATTGTTGTCTCGTCATCCAGATCGGACATATTCCTGTACTCTAGACAGTTAAAGCGCGTGATACTTGTGGAGCTTACTGTTCCGTGGGAAACTAACATCCCCAAAGATCACACAATTAAAGTAAACAAGTATTACGAACTGACCAACGAACTGACCAGGAATAGGTATATAGTTAATTTGTACGCGGTAGAAGTGGGAGCGAGAGGCGAACAGCACAATCTTACTATATCAATCAATAACAGCGAAATCTCTCTATAACCTACTTAAAGATCTTGGCCTCTCTAGAACTATCATCAGTACATTTCTAGAACGTACTTCAAAGGCGGCATTGGTAGGTTCATTCCAAATTTGGTTAGGTAGGGAAAGGAGCGCAACCAGTTGATGGTGAGCGTGAATGCGCATTTTAAAGGGGCCCCTTAAACCTACACTTGGGTCGCAAGTCCCAGGGGCTGTTTGCACTGCTCTCCCTGCAACGCGATGGGCCCGGCACCCGCACGGTGAATCCATGGAATGCTAAGAAGCTTCGTCTCGTCTCGTTCAATTTATCTTACAAAACAAAAACTCTAGGACCGAGCGTTCAGCGTCCTGTCATTATTATTAACACCCTGTATTTAGCGTGCTGTGAATTAGTGCATTTACATGTTTTTCTTCAATTCAGTCCATTTTAAATTAATTGATAATGTCCTAAGATACATAATATTTCATAATGCTATAAAAAAAATAACACAAATAAAAATACTACATTTTAAATATGGAATGAATCTGAATGAACCGAAATGCTTAATCAGTCCTACATAGTCTCGGAAGGGATCCCTCATAAATAATCCACGTCCCACAAGATTTGTTAGGACAGTTGCGCAACTCCAGGTTTGTTTGCATTCATTTTTATTTATATTTTATGATAACTTCTAAAATTATTATTTTTCTAAAAACTAACTTTTAACCCGTGACTTTATTTGCCAAGCACACCAACATTAAAAGTACACTAAGGGATACTAGATATTTCAATAATACAATAGAGCTTACTAAATTGTTTTAATAATTTCTCAAACACTCAAGAATATAACGCGCAGCCACCACACCGGTTTTTATAATCTGTATTGGGAATGCACTTACTAAAAGCGCCATCTAAAAGCCAAAGATGTTTTTTGTCTTTTCGTTTTCGTTTGTTTGTTTTGTTTTGTCTTAACGTTTTGTATTTTTATTCTTAGAGCTGAAGTAACAATCCTCAGAAGTTACACTATTGTTATATTGGTAAAAATTTCTGAAATTTTGCATATTGTTGTTTTTTTTTTCAGTCAAAACAATCACAGTCTCCATTTTTTTAATTCAAATAGGTACATCTTGTAAATGTTTCAGTTTAGATATTTAAATGCCTTGAAAATACTAATACTATTAGTATAGTAGTAAACATACTAATAATAATACTATTAGCAACATACAAAAAAATATGTACATTTTATGTAATTAAATTAAATTTTTAGATTTATTTTCCGGTGGTTTCAAACAAAAACAAAAATTATGCGCTCAAAGAATAAATGCACAGAAACATTTCACGTTAAGGTAAACTACGCAATGAATAAGGAATATTTCTTTTAATAACTAAGAAAATGTATATGTTGATCTGGCATTATAGTATGTACGCCTATACTGGCGTATAGCGGATGTCGTGCAAACTAAAGTGTGGTCGTGTGTGTGTAAAACTTAATAACTTTATTATAATTGTAATTACTTTAATTTTAAGAAACGGGACAGTTCCGTGATGCCGTCTCTTCGAGCGTTCAGTCGTTTCTGCCTATTGCTTTTCGGGTAATGCTTGGTGATCTTCTAGTGTACACACTAATGGACGAGGGCCATTGAAACTGCCATAGGCCTTTTAAGTTCTACTGGCACTTAAGCATTCGTACATTGTAATATTATAAATTATATTCTTTGCTATTGAAGAATACGGAACAATTATTTTAACGATTATATCGATATCTCTAAAGAAAAAACTATTATTTCAATGCAAAATATTATTTTCCCTATAAAGGAAAACCTTTTTAATTTTTAACATGGTCTCTTCATGTTTTTATAGAAAACAGTTTTGTTTTAGCAGACTGCTATTTCTCTTCTGCTTAAAATAGAAAATTACTGAAAACTTTGCGTTATAAAAAAAAAAGACCTTGGAGCCAGAAATTATTTTTGTAGACGCGAAACAATAGCGCTATGATGTCACAAAAAAGATCCATCCTTGTCTATTAAATATTTTGCAAAAATAATGAAATTCTGCAATAAAATGGTAAGTTATTTATCAAATTTGATTTTCTTTAATCTTAAGAAAAAGCATTTAAATCATGAAAGACATTTTATCTACTTATATGACATTATATATAAGCAGATAAGTTTATATAATAAGAAAATATTTTATTTAAGACTTTGTAAGATAAGCTTTTAAGGTATTTTAATAAAAGAAATGCTTTTAAAACTTTTAAAATTTTACTACTATAAAATTTTAAAACAAACCTTAAACTTGTATATAGGATTCCGAAATCAGATTGTTTAGTGTATTTATACAGAAAACATTTAAATTTGTATTTTCATCAATATTTCTGTAACTATATATTGAAGATTATTGTTTAAAAATATCACCTTTTAAAAATATACATGTGGGATAAAAGCAAACAGGCCTTTTTTGTAGGTAAAGATTATTTTACATAAAGATTTCTGAAGACCTGTATTTCTAAATCAAAATAGATTTACCTCAATTTCCGTGATAAAGAAAAATGACGACACGTCTCCATTATGTCTGTCACTCGGGTAAAAACAATTTCCGTAGATTGTATAAAGAAATGTTACTTTAATATGTATTCAATATAACTTGATAACATTGATTGTTAACATTAACATATTCAATATATCCTGATTTTTTTAATTCTTTTGAAATTATACTACTTTAAAAAATTAAAGGTTTCAGAATTATCCAGAAGTTTTATTTTATTTCAGAAGTTCCAGGCGTGTATAATGTTATTTCTTTCAAAGATAGTACTATCTCTCAATCAGACACTGTGTATAAGAACATTATAATATTTTTAAGCAATCGTGACTTATACATATTTCGGGTCTATTTTGCAATATAAATGTCAATACACGCAGCGACGACATCTGTCATCCGGTGACCACGGCTGGTGAAATTTGGAAGACACCTCAGGGAATAAAAATGTATTTCTCCTTTCAATTGTATAGCAAAAAAGATCAGATCATTATTTAAAATATACACATTATAAGAAAATCAAAATAGTGGCATTGTGGTATTTAATAATGTGACACGATGTATATAAACATGCAAGTGTGTGCAGTGACTGTCTGTCTGTGTGTGTGTGCTTTATCACTCATAACGGTGATTAAAATGTTGATTAAAAAATTCTTATAAACTAAAATGTTGTCGTAATAACCTGAATTTCCCAGCGGTATCACAAAAAATCTGGAGCAACGAGTAGTGAAAGACTCCTGCATCAAAGTTTATTTTTAACCGCTTTCATTGTGAAAATTATTGTTTTTTTTTTTTAAATGATGTTCTTGGATATTATTTTAGAAAACAATCTTAGTATCAAAATAATATTCTTTATAGTTTTATTTTATTTATTCCGAAAGTGAATTATTTATCTGTCGATGAAATTATGACTTAATATATTTTAACAGGCAAACGTAGTGTTATATAGTATGATTTCTTTAAATGTTATCACAAATTCCTACATTTGCAATTTTATTTTAAAAGGTATTAAATATAAATATTCATTTTGATAAAAAATACTACATCTGAAACAATAAGGTAGGTAAAGTTAATATTATTCAAATTCAAAATATCTTTATTCAAGTAGGCAATTAGTTGCATTTTTGAATCGTGAATTACAAAAATGTCAGTATGTCAGTCCGTGAGTAAGCTACCACCAGCTCGGAATGCGGCTCTGCTGAGAAGAGCTGGCCAGAAACTCAACAGTTGCTCTTTTTAAAAACAATGTTTCATGTATACATTAGAATATCCCGCAAATGACCGAAATACGATCAACCAAAAACTCCTGTATGCTATAATAAGCTTTTTTTAACAGTATACTTTTAATTTTAGATTTAAAGGAAAGAAAAGGAAGATCTACGATATCTTGTGGAACCTTATTATATATGCGTACACTCAAACCCATAAAGGATTTCTTAACTTTTTAACGACGAAATTTCTTAGTTGAAAGTTTATTTCTATTTCTTGTATTTATAGGGTGTCTGTTACTATTTTTTATATAATTGTGACGTATAAACAATATATTGTTAAATATGTATTGAGAAACGACCGTAAGAATACCAATTTCTTTAAAAACACCTTTCAAGGAATCTCTAGCTTTTAAGTTATAAATGTCCCGTCCCGCACAGCTCTTTTTTGTAAAATAAATACAGAATTTATTTCAGCAGCACTGCCCTATAATAAAATACCGTAAGATAAAATACTATGAAAATAACTAAAATAATTTAATCGAACCGTATTAACATCCGTTAATAGTCTTACTTTTTTAATTGCATACGATGGAGCTGAGTTTGCCTGCGAGTGTTGAGAGATGGGGGTTTGGGGGTTCCACTGGAGCTTTTTTTTAAGGTAATACCTTGGAAAACTATTGAGTCAGTTAGTTCCAATACTTCATTGTTAAGGAGTGGGATACAATTTTGGATTTTTTTATATTAGGAAGTTTAAACTCCCTACATTTAGTTTTCTTAGTATTTAAGACAAATTATTAATTTCACACCAATGAACAACACCGGACAGAGGATTCAAAAACTTTGTATGCTATTTCTCACACACCTTCAACGTAGTTATATAACCAAATTATTGTTGAAATGGATTATCGATGAAATAATGATTTCAAAGTGGAGAAAAACTATTTTAATAAAGTTTTAATGAAAGTAACTTTAAAGTAAAAGCTGGATTCACTTTGACATGTCTTCAACTCAAACCATACTTGAATAAATAAAACTTTTAGTCGAAAATTACACAATATGTTTTCAAAAGATTTTCTTTTGTGTTAAATAAATTAAATCAATTTCTCCTATGAAAATTATTTTATTACATGTGAATATAATATTTTCCGTTTGAGAATGAAACATTTTTAATAAAATTCAAAATGAACAGAAATAATTATCTTATTCAGCGATGCATAAATTCTCGCGATGCTTGTTTTTCCAGTTTTAATCCAAGTAATGGCGAAATTAATTTTGGATTCAGGGCTTATTCTGGTACAGAAAAAGACATTTTTGCTGAAAAAATCTAGTATTTTATATTTGTTACATTTCAATTATTCACACTTACATAGAATATTCTCCAAATCAATCAAAGTGTCAATCTAAGTCGATTAAACTATGGTATAAAACATATTATTATTTTTATTTGTAAAGAAAATAAAAGTTTATTTCTATAACCATTGTTATGAACCTAGTAGCAAAACGAAAGTTGCATTGACTGTCGTCAATTTCCACTTGCGCTATTTCGACATAACGATATTGAGATTTACTTTAGTATTCGTTATAGGCTCATACAAATTGATGAGTTCCATTATTCGATCCAAATTATTGTCTTTATAATAGAATAACTCTTAAGTGCTCTCATTTTCTTGAATTTCTTGTAAAATTATGAATGACTTTTAGAAGAAGCTGATAATATTGATTCTTAATGTTTAAAATAATCGAGTGAATTATATAAAATATCATGATATCATCATCATCATATCGTCAAATATAAACAATAAAAAAATATATCCTACATATTCACATTGTAAATGAGAAACTCTCCCTTCATAATTCAACGTGGGTACCTAAAAGTCTTAGAGATTGAATCCATAATGATCTCTAGGGATAACTGGTAATAAGAAAGAGACACTTAAGTTATCTCTCAGTTAAATAGAAAATGAGCTCGCCTTCATCGACATCCCTATAAGCGATGCCGCTTACATGAATTCGCACTTCAGACTGTTCAGTCCTACCATTATAACGATACGATCAATTGAGTGTCACATTATTGTTAAATTACCGTGATATGCAACATATACATCACTATATCAATCAATCAATCAATCAATCAACAAACAAGGCTTCGGTGTCGATATTGAATTACTTAGCAAAATGAAACAGCTCGGCTACTAATTCACATTTCTGTTATACTAGCTGCAAAACCCGAAGTTTATTGTCTTTTCGATTTTATTAGTTACTTTTGTAAGATTTCGGATTCTACCAACATACACTGGTATTTATAATGACATCATCAATGCAAATAAATACTAATAAATTTCCTTGAAACTTTTATTGGTTCAGTGGATGTAAGTAATTTTAAGTTTTATTACTAGTAAGTAATTTAGAAACTTTGGAAACGTTCCCAATTTTAGTTTGGATATTGTATCATTGTTTGTGTTTGTCATTGAAGTAATAAATTAAAGACGACTTTCTTACTTTGACACATCTCGTTCTTAGTTGGAAATTATATTGTTATCAAAATGTATAACATTAAAATATAAATTATTAAATTAAACAGCACATGATATAGCTGGAAACGTTTTTTCCAAATCATTTGAACGATAGCTGCTTAAAAATTTCCTTATTTTTTTTTATCAAGAGTATTTACTATTAAATCTCTTATACCTTTGCATAAGAGCAGTTATTTATTTATAGTAATAATACTAAATAATTTCGACATATTTTTTTTATACAAAAGTATGAGAGTGAATCTTACCTTATCCAAAGAATACAATGGTTCTATATTCTTCAAATATAAAAAAAATAAAAAGTAAAGGTAACATAACTCTTTTACTATTTAATTTAACGTTATTATGTAATTACTTATGTCGAGACTATGTCGTCACATAGAATTTCAGTTTATCAAATGCATGAGGGTTTTCTCCCAATATCTATAATAAGTGAATTTTGGTCGAGCTTCTAATAATCAAATTTCAGCTTGAAAATTTGCACCATTTATTTTCCTGCAATTTCGAAACTGCTATTTCTACTAAGCTGACCGACCAAAGTTATTAATTTATCAGTGAAATTGAAAATGTTTGTATTGACATAAGCATTCGAAAGATTATATACGTATAAGAATATAACTTGACTTTACGGGATCTATATTGAATATTTTTTTAACATCATTTTTACAGGTTTGGCAATTTTATCTCTATACAAGGCTTCCAAACAGTATTTGTATATTGTTGTAACGTAGTATTATTGAAATATAGTATTAGTAGGTATTCTTGATATGAATACCTTTATATATATATATATATATATATATAAAGGTATTCATCAAATACAAATACAAGGTTTCCATATATACTTAGCCTGGCCATGAATACCGTTGCACTTTAAAAATAAAATATTACATTTGAATTTAGAATCTGTCATTTTTATAAAATTGTTCTTTGTGTTTTTTCATTTCGGTGCCAGTACATATTAAAATGGAGTGGGGTGATAAAGAGAACCGAATCGCTGTGATTGCATTACACAAAGTAGATATGGAGCCATATGCAATTTTTAAAGCTCTCATCACATACACTTGGTATTAGTAAAATGTTTGTGTACCAGGCTATTAATAGGTACAATAAGACTTCCTCTGTTTGTGACAGAAAAAGATCTGGCCACGTAGTATTCGTACGAAAAAAGTGGTCAAAGCAGTAACGGAAGGAATTCGAAGAAGTCCTGTCCGAAAGCAAAAGATTTTATCTCGGGAAATGAATATAGCACCTAAAACCATGTTACGTATTTTAAAAGAGGACTTAGGACTTGCAGCCTATAAGAAAGAGACGCACTGGTCATTTTTTAACTGATAATTTCATAGAAAAATCTCACATAAGAAGTCACAGAAATATTTTGTTTACGGATGAAAAAGTTTTTACAATTGAGCAACATTTTAACAAACAAAATGACCGTATTTATGCTCAAAGCTCTAAGGAAGCTTTTTTCTAAGGAAGTCGACAGAGTGCAACGTGGACATTATCTGACTTCAGTGATGGTTTGGTGGGGTGCCAGTTATGAAGAAGTGACTGAGTCATATTTTTGTGAAAAAGTTATCAAAACATCAGCACAAGTATATCAAGATGCCATTCTTGAGAAGGTAGATAAGCATAGATTAGCAGTGAAGAATTTTCCCATGGAAAGAGTGCGTGCTTCTATTGATAAATAGCTTCAACGTTTAAAGGACTGTTTTGCAGTAATGGAGACCACTTCGAATAAACTTTATATATAATTGTTTTATATTTATTTCCTAAACTAACATACTGTAAAAGTAATAAATGTTATTAAGAGTTAAAGTTAAGTTTTTTTTCTTCTTTATTACAATATTAATGGCAAGACTAGGTATATATAATATATTGGACTGTTACTCCTTAATACAGATTATTTTATAACCTAGCTAGAAGTACAAGAGTTCACCCATATATTATATAATATGAAACTGTACATTTATGGTAAATAAATAAATTATGTCATACAAAAAGTCTTTTCTTAGATAGACTTAACAGAAACTTACAAAAAAATATATATACCGAACGCCTTAATAACACTTTATTGTTACATTGTTAAATATCCATTGACTTGTGAAATTTTAATTTTATTAAAATTTCACAAGTCAATGGATATTTAACAGATAATAATCTGACATTTCTAACAAAATAATATAAGCAAATAATTTGTCTTAAGTCTATATATATATGTGTGTGTGACCTTTCCATTTTATACATATTATATAATAATAAAAAACGTCAGTAATTTTTTGTTTAGTCAGACATAATCTTCTACAAAAGGGAGTCTAAATTTGATTTCCTATTTTATTCAGCTGAAAATTTCATACGTTGCAACATTATTTGGCAGAGTGCCTTTCCCATAACACAGGAGGCAACGACTGATGAAGCGATACATTCCTAATTTCAACAAGCAGTAGTTTTTTATAGAAGATTAATTAGACTTAAGTTTGTCAAATTTATAATAGAAATCTCTTGATATCTAAGCGATATACGTCCAATTTTTTCTTTTTGCTACTTGCTAAAATCTCCATAATAGTGTAATAATAGTAAAAAAATTTATGAATATCTGTCGAACATTAAAAATATATGTTTAAGTCAATGCACAAGTTAAAATCCTGAAAAAATTGAAAAACACAACTACTGTTACAGCACACTGCATATAGCCAGTGAGTGCTTGTGTTTGTTATTTGCGTTAGTTCTTTAAAATCTCCTTTTAGATGAAAATATTTCATATTTAGCTTTCCTATTATTCGGTAACTTTCGTAAATTTGATGGAGTTTTATAATTTAAAGTACTTGTAATATATTGCACTGGATGATTGCTTTTAGGTAAATTATAATTTATACATTTGTGAAGGTTGATGATTTTTTTTTTAAGTTGTCTTAAAAAAATAATTTATTATATTACTAATATTTGTGTTTTTGCATATATTATTTACAAAATTATTTACATATTTGTCATTATATTTTATTATAGATCCATTTCTTTAACTGTGAGTTCATAAGTTTTCAAACGCCTTTAATGAAAACGATAATTGAAATTTGTGATATATATTCTTCAGAAATTTAATTTAACCGATGTGATTTATTATTAAAGTTTAATTTTGACGAATTAATTTCATGTTTGAAAACATGTAATATTATGATACAGATAATAATATATTTCACTAAGTAATTTGTTTCTTTATTTTTGTATTTCAAATAATGAACTTTTCGAATTTTATTACATTTGTCCTATTCTGCTATGATTTAATTATAAAAAATATGTAGAACCATATATCTCGTACAGACTAACAAAAAACAAAAAAAAAATTTCAGCAGTTAGTATTCCATCTCTTAATAAATATTAATTATTGTAGGCAAAAGTAACATAATTTAATAAAATCAAAATATTTCGAGAAAGTAGATCCAGCTCGTAAGCGTCGGACTTCTTGTATCATAGAGTTAGGAAGTCATTAACTAAATCAAAAATAAGTCTCATCTGTAATTCATCGTTACTCATAATACGAGATATAATACTCATACGTAAGAATATTAAATAAAATGAAACGTTTGCTCAGCTTTCATATGTACAAATAATTCCCTCATGAATATTTTGCCTCCTGAGATTTTCTGAGGATAGTTTTCCTCTTGCCGTAGATTTATGCGCCTGTTGGTTACAATTTAGGATTTTCTTTTTTCAGTTCACGGATTTTGTTAAAAGATGATAAATTGTATGTAAAGGATCTCAAATGGTTTAATTCTTATTAGCATATTTTATTTACTAACTGTATATTACTTTAGCCCCCAGTTCTACTTGCGTGGAATAAGAAGAAGGAGGACCTTTTAGACAGTAAACAATTAATAATTATATCCGTTACAAATAACTCGGTTGTTTTAATAATAAATTAATTACTCTTTGTTTTGTATTTTCCGTTTTATCTGGTGTTTTATTTAAACACAATAGATTTTAATGCTATTATCAATAACATTTGAAAATTGCTTCCGAAAGTTTCATATTATGTTTAATATATATTACATATATTTATAAATAGAACAGTAAAATTTTATATATACAGATGACAGCACCGGGGATACGTCAGTTCTAGGATTGGGTCAAATGTAAACACACATTAAAATTCAAATGTAAGTTAGATTAACATGGTTAACTAATTTATGGATAATTTCAAGTATATTTAATGTCTTATAATTTTTATAAAAAAGTGAGGGCTATGAATACATCTTTAAAATATGTTTAGCCATTTTTTCTTTTATACCATTTTTTCTTTTATACCATTTTTTCTTTTCCAGAGATCGCGGGTTCCAATCCCTGCCAGTGACAGTAATATTTTCATACCATATTTATTAAAAATCTAAATAAACTTAATGTGGCAAATATGTTAAAAAACATTTTTCAACATTTATGTCGGTTGTTGCATTTTCTCGATGTTAATCTATACTGCAAAGTTAAAAGCATTGGTTGAGATTTTTGAAAGGAGCCTAATAGATTTTACCATTGCCCCGTTAAAGAACAAATTCGTAAAGAATGCTAAATTCACCTAAGCGTTGCGGCAGCTCAATAGATAGAGCGACGGGACGGAGTCCCAGAGGTCGCGGGTTCGAATCCCTGCTCCTATAGGTTTATTTTTCTATTATCCTACATACATACATAACTAATATATAATACTTTTTATAGGATCAGGTAAAACTTTTACAGACTTGAAGTCTTAATTGCCAGGTAATTCCTTTATAATTTAATATTCGAATTGCCTCCAATAACTAACAAATTAACTTATAAAATATAAACTCACAAACAAACAAACTTTACCTCACTATAATATTAGAAAAGACTAAGATCAAAATATGAGATTTGTCATAGTTTAAGTTTATATTGAATAGGAGTGCAGAAAGTTGAAATTTTATTATAAATTCGTAATGAATAAGTTCATTGCTTACTTTCACACTGTCATTATTAACTATATATTTTTCTGATGTTAATGAATAGAATAAAAAGTAAAATATTTTACCATAATATAAATTTAACATATACTTTAGTCTCAGCAACACGTGGTCAGTTTAAATTATTACGTACATACTCGTAAATCGTTTGTACATTAGCAAAGCGCCATCTATTGGATACTTCCTCAATCCAGTCAACAAAGTCATCTCTTAGAATTGTATGATATTAACAGATAATTATAACTGTTAGATAATAAATAAATAGTTTACAATAAAATAAGTAAATGAATTGAGATATAAACTATAACAATAGGTACCTACAAAATTTAATTAAAATCGGTTAAGTAGTTTAAGAGTCCATCGAGGACAAACACTGTGACACGTAATTTATATATAATCAGAATTATTATAATTATAGTTATAAAGGTTATATAACATTATGTATGTATATGTATATAATTGTTTTACTTGGATTATACAAACATATAAGAAACATGTTTAATGGGAATTAACTTGACATTTATGTAACATTTCATATTTGATCCGGATAAACTGAGCATAGGGTTTAAAAATATGTTTAATAATATGTAGGTAGGACTTTTACACATTAAGCTAACATTACTGAATTGATATTAACAAATTTGTTATGCTTTATTTTGACTGCACGTCTCTCCCGCTTCGCTAAAGTCAAACCCCTACCATTCAAATCAAATTTGACTTAATTTCAATTGCCAGACGGCAATTTGACGCTCCGTTGAGATCACTCTCTACTGCTATGAGACACTATATTACATACTGGCTGCTGCCAGCAACTTCGTCAGCAAATCAAATAATAAACCATGTAATATTGTTTGTTTCCCTTTAAAATAAATAAATAACATGTCATTAAATTCAAACTTATTCATCCTTTTTTAGTATAAGATATACATTCCCCAATACATATGTTATATTGTACTTTGAGAGATAGTCAATAGATGGCGCTGGCTTTAAACTCTATACCCAATATTCAAGTTACTTTATGGCAAGGAGTGACAAACAACGATTACGTCTGTCCAGTAGCTTTTTCGTGAAAGCCGGACAATAGACAGATTTTTTACTCTTTCGTTTTTATTCAATGAATTGAACTCTTCTGCACCTTTATTGTATGTATAGATGATAGCCAGCTTTAAAATCCTATACGACTATTTTAAAGAAATCTATATAAACATATAAAACTTTAACTTCATAACTATCTGAGGCTGTTTGTAAAGATTTCCGTAGCACCATTTCTTACGGTAACTAATCTTAACCCTATTCGTTAATCTATTCTTAGTTTTGATAAATGGGAAGTCTTGTAATTTATTACTTTGAAATTATTGTAGGTACATGTTTAAAAATAAAGAGCGAAGCTGAAAAGTTACTTTAAATTTGTTGTCTAAGTTCCACACTAGAGTCTGTTAGTTCATATTTTCAACGTAACAGGCAATTTCATAAAACGTTGTACGTATTTCTAACTCGAAGTCATTTCAACTTTCTTAAAAATATAAGTAGGTATGTAGTTTTTAAACTTATTCTGAAGTAAGTGAATGTGTAACAGTTTTTTTTATTATTAACTATGTTGTATTGAAATAAATTATAAATAGACTTCACCAAAAATTTATAAAATAAAAATAAAAAAAATAATAATAAACTGTTGGTTTTCTAAACACCTCAAAAATAATGTTCAAATAATATGACAAAAATAAATTTATTTAAAATGTTATTGCAATATATTTATGACACATTCACTTACAAAATTTTAAGTGAAATTCATTTGTTATAAAAAAGCAAAGCCGAATAATCTTAGAAATATTGAATAATAAGTACAATAAAGTTTTGTATATATATGTATGATTCTTAGAAATACAAAACTTCATTTATATAACTGTGGCACAAGAATTTCAAAATCTTGGAAACCTAACATTTTAAATCAACGGAAAATCTTATTGGTCTGATTTCCGCCGATTTTCACTATCGCTACTTCTTCTACGGAGAATTTCTCTTCGAAAAAAAAATTCAAAGCATTACCAAAACTTTTCACCATATACCATAAAAATAACAACAATATCTCTACATATACTTTGCTATATATATTACTCTAAATAAAATACTGTCGTAGATTATACATGATGATTCTTAAAAAAATGGTAAAAGGAACTGGTAACTTCATAAGGGTTAGCGAGTTAAAGGGTTTTAAAATTCATTAAATTAAGGTTGCCTTTTTATCTTCGTAGACATAAAGTACACTTATAGTCTAAGAGATTACATTTTGTATACAAAATTTCTTAATAAAAATTAACAATCAATACCTAAAAATAATTTAAAAAACTTATCAACTAAAGAGTTTGTAGTAAATAATAAAATACTATTTTATGAAATGATTTGAATATATCTTTAAACATGCCTGTGCTATATGATAAGCTTATTTAAAAGTAAATATATATAGGGAAATAAACCGATGAAGCCAGAGATTTGAACCAGGACCTCTGATCTTGGTTTATTTAAAACTTTTTGAAATTGTGTATTAATATGTTAGCTATGGTATGCTTATTTATTTTTAAGATAAAATCCTACGACCGAAAAAATAACCGTCAACAGACATTAAAAAATATTTTAAAAAATCCGCTTGAAGCCGCCCACAGCTGGTGTAATTAAATACTGCATTAGTAGCCAAGTAGCTCAGTAAACCATGAGGCTGATTTACTTTATGAACGACAATAGCTATTTGAGGGTTCTGTCCAGTGTATATTTAAAAATGTTTGACTTTTTGAATAAATTAATATTCGACAGTGAGAGGGTACTTTTTATTTATTATTTTCATTGTATTCCCTTCAACAAAAAAATGTACCAAACAAGTTTAATAACAGGTATTATATAAACATTTTCTAATAAATGTTTATTATATTTGTTTTTATTTAATATTTTTACATAAAAAGCAGTTTTACTCATTTTGCGGAACTCTAAACCAGTCAGCGCGAGTTTATTTACGTCGCCACTTAAAAGCGCTCTCTGGGTATGGACGCTGTGGATGATTAAAAACATTTTTATTTCTCTTTCATATTTTCTACTAGCTCCGTAATTTCTGACATAGTTATAAGTTGAAGTAGCAGTCAGATTACTGCTAGAGAACTAATTTAGTAAAATAAAAAATAAAGGGGTTGTTCACCCCCAAGCTAATTAGTTAAATTATTTCATGAATAGCTACTAAACTAAGTCTATGCAATTTTTTTGTTTTCAAGTTAAGTAATAAAGGAATTAAAAAAGCAGTTAAATACGATGGAATTATTCCACTGTGTTAATATTCCCGGAATAAGTGTAGTAAAAGTGAACTTAGAGGCTTTCTAAATAAAATAAAACACTGAGACCTCTCAATGTCGGTGTAACAATATAAGCAAGCTTATGTGATTTATGTTTATAAAAGCTTTTTACTAGAGTCCATCCGTCCAAATATCACTCTATTTACTCCACATTTCAAACTCTACGAGTCGCCAGCTTTGAAGCGCCATTTCAAACTGGTTATACTTTTAGCGATGTCCTAATTCTAAGTATAAAATATTACATAATAGTGTGTACAATGTAATGAAATATATTACTTGATTTATCTTTTTAAATTATACTGATAAATAAAAAAAAATAAGATAATTAAATAAAATTATAATGTCAATAAGTAAGTGACTTTTATGTTTGATATCCGACAACTTCGCAGGTAAGTTAATTTTCAAATTTCATCAGATTAAAGAAATATCAACTGGGTTATAGACTTATTTCCTTTGAGACATAAAATAAGTTATAGCTTACAAGTCACTTGGGTCAATAAATATTACTAATTTAAACTTTAAACTCTTCCAAATGTAATTAATTATTATATAAATGTACCACCTCCATACCATTCTTTCGTCGTTGTTTAAAGTAATTACATAAAGTAAAATAGTTGTTTATTTAGTACCTTGACACTAAACCAATCTGTCCAGTGTTTTACACATACGTAATATGATATTTATACACACGTAAAGCCATGTTCACGGACGGTATAGTTTCCCACAAGTCAAATCAAATCTCTGCCGGCAACAATTTATTCCACATTTATATACAATTTTGTATAATTTTATTATCTTATCTTTCTTCTTACAAAATTAGAAAATATTAGTATCTTATAACTTTATCATTTGTATATTGAATATTTATTGAAGGGATAAACGTATAAATGTATTAAGTCACGGCGCGCTATAAACAGGGTATTTAGCACTAACACTAACGACACCATCGCTGAACGGTCGGCGCTAGAGTATTTCTGTCATAAGATATATAGGAGCTAGATAAGCAATGAGACAAGAAATTATATGACGTCATACTAAATATAATAATTAATAAAATATATTTATAAAAAAAAACCTAATAAATAATATGTATGACTTTTCCAATTCATTAATTACTAATAAGTTTTTTACATTAACATATTCATAGGCAACTATTCGAACATCTAACAAAGAAGATTTAAATGTATACTTGAAAAACTTTTAAAATATTAATATAAAATAATATAAAAGAAAGGATTTGTCTCTTCCATATTAAAATAATACGTGTAGTCGTTAGAAGCGAAATCGTATACAAACAGATTGCAGAGTGTTTATCTGTAGAGCACGAATACCGCGTGTAGACGACTTAAAACGTACATGATTTGTGTACGCTTTTTTATATTTTATAATTTTTGTATTCATTTGAATGTTATTTATATAAGACTTCATATGAAAAAAGATAGTTATGTGGCGTGTTACAATTGAAATTAATTATTATAACATAGTAAATAACGTAGGATATTTTAAAACTGTTAAGTATTATTCACGAGCTTATGAAAAAATGAACGTTCTGAACGTCTTTTTGTAGCTCATGAAGATGGAATCTCGAAAAACAAAGACGAACAGGTTTAATAAAGATAGTCGTAAATACAATTTAATGCCATCATGCCATCTCGTCCTGTTTGTCAAAGCAAAGTCCATAATCAATTTGATAATATAGATCATGAATATGAATTATGAGAGAAGAAATAAAAATGTCATTTAGGAATACATTTTCTCACACCTCGTATATAATTGAAGGATGCTTATATCCTGTTCCTTTGATCTGATCCCTTACTAAGACCCACATGTCACATGCAAGGAGAAATTACGTACACATTAAATAAAATATTAACAAACTATTACACAGTAACTGCCAATAACAATTCTTCTCCTTAAGCTGGGGATTCTTTTTTATATTCTCAATTGTTTTTTAAATAATTTACAAATAAACCATTTTCAATTATCTGCATTCTCGTTCAAAATAAATAATTAATATCATTCGTTTATATGCCTGAAGCCTAAGCAAACTTCATTTTTGGGCGTCCTAATGAACTGTATCATAAGAACTTTATTTTTACTTAAACTTTTGTAGGAACCCATTTATACTTAAACTCCTTTCAAATAATTTTAGGTCTTTTGAGTATCGTATATTTGACAATTATATAGCAATTTATCTGAACAGTACAGTAACTAATAGTAAGATGTGAGAACTAACTAATGACTAACTTAAAGTCTAAATGTAGATAACGTGTCACTTTAATATAGCCAAAGTTTTTTGGACGCCTCTGTGTATAAACTTTTCCAAAAAAACTAAATATAAAGATGAAATAAATACACTGCAGCGAGTTTCTTAATTAAAAATAATGGTTCAGACAAAATATAGCTTCTTTAGGGAACTAGTACATGCTACAGAGAGTGAAAACATAAAGAGGGTTCAAAGTACAGATTTATAAATAATTTATTTATAAATTAAATTGTTTTTTTTTTCTTGATATAATGAATAATCCATATTATCGTTTGTTAATAAATTAAAAGATTTACGAGAACATTATTTGTGATATTTATCTCCCTCATGTCAGTCTATACATTGTATCAAGAATTAGGAAATTATAAATAACCGCTCTTTTTTTCAATTTCATTTAAAGAATACGTAAGAAATGGTTTAAAAGATAAACATCGACGTCCTTAAAGATAAGTTTAAATTGCCTTGGAGCTGGAAGTACGTACTAAGTGCTCCGGGACTGGCTGTTAACTTGGAAAAATGAAGTAACAGGGTCTGTAATGCGGAACTTTATAACAAATTGAAAGTAACTTTTCAGCTCTACTATTTAATACTAAACATGGAATGCATTTTTTATTTCACATATATATATATACATTTTATAGTGTTATTATGCTTTTCTTTAAAATATAATATAAAAATAGATTACTGGTTAAGAAGTAGTTATATGAGAAAAATTATCTTCTTAATCGAGTACATTTTAAAAACAAAATCAAAGTGCTAAGATTTTTTTTCGTTTAGATTGAAATATTAAATGGTAATGGATAAACCATATACTCCGAAATTCAAATATTATTAGAATATAATCTAATAAACAATGAAAGGTCAGCTATCACTCATAACAAACTGTGTCATATAAATGCAGAGTGACCTCTCGTGTAACATCAAATTGCCGTCTGATAACTGAAATTCATTAGTGGCCAGTAGAAGTTTATTTTCATTATAAATCTCATTATAAATTAAAGCTTAATTACTTCTTTATTTCCGACACGGGAGATTCCAAAAACGATTTTTTTTCATTAGTTTTAGTTTCTAGGGTATTTATAATTATTATCTTATTATTTATAACGTGTACTCAGGGAACCCCGGTCTGGTCTGGGATACCGTCCCAGACCAGACCGGAGTTCCCTGGTTTAAAGCCTTTAATGCATTTTTAATCATTAATTCATTTCCATATATTTATTTAATATTGACTTCAATATGGATAAATAGGTTTATAGACAATTGCAAACACAAACAGTACATCTATGTCGATTTGATCCTATAAATATATTTTTTTCCTTATTTTGTTTGTTACAGAAAACCGGAAAAACTTTTTAAGCATTACCCGAATAATGATACCGATACCGAAGTTTTCGTAAATTTTTGTTGAATTATCATTTGAAATATCTTTATTTATGTTGTATACATTCTTACTATGTCAAGTATATGTCCCTAGTACGAGTATGTAAAACGATTTTTCGGTTGGAGCATCTGGAGTCTTAAATTTTGTTATATATTACTTACAGGCTATAAAATAATACTATTTATTATATATCAAACTCTAAATGTTTCTATATAGATGAAGAATATATAAACTTACAAAAAGTTTCGTTTTGCCGTCCCTTGAGATTCTGCTATGAAAGGACGTCATTTGACAGCTATCTTCAGACCAAGAATATCGAATTCTCACTTCGGTGAAATGCGCTCTTGATTAGCCTTTGGACGAGTGAGATTTATATAATATGGTAGAATATAAAAAAAAAATACTATCTACTAGTATCAGATGACATAAATATAAAATATTAAATAACCTTATGAGCTTTATAAAATTATTTATAATCATATAAAAGATTTTTGAAATTGTATGGTGTGACTAATATTCATATTGTAGTATGTGGACAAATGGAATTAACGTCAAAGAAATATAAGCAAACTTAAACTTTACCTATTATTCCTTACATCGGTAAATCCTGGAACTCATTGTCCCCAACATTCACATATTTTCATAAATGGTATATCTAAACAGCTAACTTCGTCTTCAGGCGATGACCGTATTTCTTAATAAATTATTCACTACCAGAAAACACACACCTTTTTAGATCAGTATAGAGGTATTTATTTACTTCTGTTTTATTATTTTTAAAAGGCTTAATTTTTTTTTTTTTTTTGTTACGATACCTTAACTTTTTACTTTTTTAATTCTATTCGCAAATGTTAATAATATCAGACAGTTTTTATTAAGCTGAAGCTGTTCAGTAAATGTTTTATGTTGCAACTGTATAAAATTTAGTAACTAAATATTACATTTTCTATAAGCTGTTCAATGCTATAATTATATATTATATTACATTATATTAAATCACTTCATAAGAAAATTATTATCAATACATAAAGTGAATATCAACTTCATTTTGTAAAAAAAAATATCTCACCGAAACATATAATATTATTTTTAAAAATATATACTTTCATTTACCTCAAACTCTTGTAACCCACTTAACGGTTCAAATTGTTGCTATCGTCTGAACCCGGCCTTATTTGTGTATTAAAATACATCTACACTATTATGAATTACCATTATTTTGAAATAATATATTTCGAACTCCGATAGCACAATGTTTGAAATGAGAAAAAAAAATACGAAGAAGTACGTGAAAAGGAGAATAAGAGTTATAAAAAAATTATCTACAAAGTCTTTCTTTTGGTAATAAGTTAATAAATTAATAATCAAATTGATTTCTCCAACTCCAAATAGAATAAATTATTCCTATTTTGTTATTAATATAAAACGTATTGTCCTACATAATATTACTGCACTACTAACACTACTATATATTTATTAGATATCTAGGATTTAGATAGTAAGCCAAGTAAGTATATTTCAAAATGTGTCCTGTAGTTTAGTTGTATTATAGTTATAGCTGAAATATACATTTGATTTCTCATAAAAAATATATATTTTTAATATTAAAATAAGTAAAAACTATTTTGACCACTGAGCCAATAATTATAACCATATGAAATTTCATAAAGATCAGTTAAGTATTTTTTGAGTAATATATGAACAAAAAAAACAGATAAACTATTTTTTTTTACTTTTATCTCTTGCTAAGCACGTAGCAATTCGTTTATTCAATACAACAACATAGAAATATTCTTTTAAGACTTGGCTCTTTCTGTTTTGAGCTTAGCGTTCAGTATTATATACTTATATACTTATTTCTTTGATAGGAACTTTTAAGAGTATTTACTGATATATGTTTTACTATATTTGTTTCGTTTACAAGTTTCTGACATATATACATACATACAAAAACTTACTTGATGGTGTGATTATATATATATATATATAATCACACCATCAAATAAGCTTTTGATGTTACCGTTAGTAATTTTTCTTTCCTCTTTATTAATAAAATATATTAAATAAATTAAATGACTTCGCTACACATAATGTGTTACATAAGTTCAATAAATAATAATGCACAGAAACATGAACAGGAACTACCATTTCATAGCAACTAGATATTTGAACGTACGTTTATTTACAGCTTCGTCTTTATCGTGTTGGTTGGCACACTTCCAATATAAGTTGGCGGAGCTGTCCTAACTTCATTTTGAATTACCCTGATTCATGGATTGACTTTAGAAGTGATCATTATATAAGAAAGAAGTACCATGACGGTTCTTTAGACGACTTATTATAGTGAAAAACAGTTTATTTATTTAACTTGAATTAAAGGACATTCCAAAACCTTGGACAAATCTTCATCTATGGAGGGTTATGAATCAAATATACGGACCCCGGACATCTGAGACAGTTAGAGGTAGCTTATTGATTAGGTGAATAATATTTAAAATATATAGATAAAAAATAGTATTCCATTATCTAATTAAATGAAGAGTTATAAATTGAAACAAGACCGCATAAACTTAAAGTTCATTTGCAATTTTCTTCAAGGAAAATATTACGAACAGTTACAAAGAATAAACTTATCACTCACAGCAGTTTGTCGTTACGAAGAAATCTCTTAAAAATTTGATTTTTTATTAAAATAAGGTTTAAGTATGCGTCATGTATATTTGTATATTTTGTACTTTTATTTATAGTAGAATACTTGTATGCAACTAAATATTTTGAATTATTTATTTATCTGAAACTAATTGGGTCAATATTTGTAGTTATATAATCTGATATAAAATTGTTGTCTATTTCTTTTTTAGTAAATATAACTAAAGATGGGTGTAAAAAATATAAAATACACCTATACTATGTTTTGTATATACCAATATAATAAGTAACAATAAGCAACACCACAACTCTTTATTTTGGACAACATATATTTGTAAAATGCACTTATAGCTAAATATAAAAACTGAAATATAAAGTAAACGTAACACTGAAACAATATAGTAATCATGTCATCCAAATTGGTTGATCTTTCAGTTTATATTGAAAGCAGTTAGAATTTGCAACGTGTGGGAAATATCCTAATTAAATAAGCGTTAACGACGTTAAAAGCATAGTATACTATTAAGCAATTTCATTACAAACGATAGAAAATACTCATCATTACAGTACATTAATTAATTTATTCATCTTTTTTTGAGTCTATCTTTCTTAAAAAATTCTATATGATAATATTAAATTTAACAAAAAGCTCGATCAAATTTACACAAACAGTTTTCCTCATGAATATTCTACGTCCTTTGATTCATTGGCGCCAGGGTATTTTCTTGCTCTAAATGTTTGTCCTTTTGGGTAAAATATACTTGGGATGTCTTTGATTTAGTTTAATGGCAGGAATTGTTACATGGGGATTCATTTTACATATTTACTTGTTGTTAAGCCATTCATATAAGCCGTAGTATATTTTTTTTATATTAATTGTATTTAAAATCCACTGATATTAATACAAGACGTTATTTATCATACTTGACTTCATTCAAACATTCTTCGTGTATTATTCCAATTTAAGGGTTGAATTTTATTCCTAAAATAAATTTATATACATCTAACCCGAAATCTCAATGAGAATTTTCTTATGTTTGGCTTTATAAATTAACAATTATGAAAGAAAAAATCCTTGAAAATTTATTTTAAGTCATGCTTATATTGTAAATGAAAGTGATTTTAACATTTGATTCTTTATACTGGTAAAATGGTTATTTATTATTTAAGCGCCATCAGTTTATTGAGTGTCATTAAGCCTGTAGTCTGTGAACCGTGAGATTGTCGTCCAGACGTTGCATTCTATGTAAATCTAGATAGTTTGAGATAGATCTTGATAAACAAATAGTTCTTTAATGAGTAGGTAACGTTTGTTTTAAATAAAGATTGAATTTGAATTAAATTGCTGAAGGCCTAATCTTAAGGCGTAATCAAAACAAGTTTACCTGAATTTCCATGATAAAGAAAAATGACAACACGTCTCAATACTGTGAGTAGAATAGAATGAAAGTAAACCGATAAGGGCTGGGATTTGAACCCGTGATTATTCTATATTTATTTAAAACTTAATATAGCTTAGTATTGCTTTACATATTTAAAGATATTTTAAAACAGTGTTGTCGGTTGTTTGTAATGTTGATTGTTACTGCAAAGTTAAAAACGTTGGTCATGATTTTCAATAGAACTCTGATAGATGTGACCACGATACCGGTATAACAAATATGAAGTGGATAGCGGTACGGTAGCTCAACTTGTAGAGCAACGGGATGGTTTCCCATATTTTTCGTTTTTCTTTTTTAAATAAACTTTTTCAAACATAGAAAAACATATTTTATTTTGAAACTCGATGATGTTTTTCTGAAATATTTCAACACGTCCGGAATATAACCCGATATTATCATCCGCATAACAATGAATGTTTGGTAAATCCAACATATCATTGATATGCAGATGGAATACTGTCGGGAATAGAACACAGCCATGGGGAACACCAGCCGTTACGGATTTGGATTTCAAGGCTAAGAAAATGAAGGTCTAAGATATCTTATGAAACCTTAATATATGTGCGTACACTCAAACCCATACAGGATTTCTTATCTTTTTGAAGACGATATTTCTGCGTTGAAAGTTTATTTTCTTTCTTGTATTTGTCGTGTATGTACAAATAATATGTTATTTAATATGCATTGAAAAATGACCGTAAGAAAACCAATTTCTTTAAAAACATCTCTCCCATCTCATTGTTGAGTTGAAGGCAAAAAAATAAATACCATTAAAATCAGTATTCTTTATTGCATTGCGAGCCAGGCAGTCATTACTCAGGTGTAAACTAGAGGGAATACTATATTTATATTTACCCGGCTGTATTCACGTAGAAATTAAATCGGAATGTGCCCGACTAGTTTCGAACCCGTTCGGGGTCCTTAATCATGAGCTCTGAGCGTGGCGGACTGGCGATTTAATTTCTACGTGAATACAGCCGGGTAAATATAAATATAATAGTCATGATTCACGAAAGTTTAAATATAAAAATAGAGGGAATACAGTTGTATTTGAGGTAACTATAACTAATGCGGACTATAGTTGCATTCTACCCTTGGGAGTATGTTTGTTTCTCTTTGCAGATCATAGTCACTGCGCCGCTTGACGAAATGAGACAACTGGGAAAAATAACACTAGCCTCAGTACAATTCGAAAAGCTTATTATTGTAAGCGCTTATATACCACCGCCGCGCGGACACAAATATGGATGAGGTTATAATTTAACTATACATATTTAGTTGACATTTTAGTATTAATATTTTAGAATATAGTTTAATATGCTATTTTTTTATATGCTTAACCTTACATATTTATGCTTAACCTTACACAATTTCGATCGCCACTACTAGCGCCACCTGTATTAAAAAACTTCTGGCTAGTTGCCTTTTTTTTGCAAAATTTAAAAAAATATTGTAAATATTTTAAAGTATATATTGTTGAACAAATGTGTTTTTTTTCTTATATATTAAGAAAAAGCCCTAATAATATTCTTATACTTTTTTCAAACGACTCCAGCTGGGAGAACAGCCGAAATAGAGGTTCAAAAACAGAGTCAGCTTTGTTACAAATATTGATCATGTTGATGAATTTGGCTGTGTTTTACTTAGATTGTCCATAAATAAAATAACTTAAATCTTTTGATTTAAATATTTTAATCTTATTACTTAAGTACAAATTCGATTAATAATCCATTCCCGAGAATTTATTTACTCAATTAAAAACTGGACTTGAGAGTAATTCGCTTATATAATTAAAATAGTACTTGTAACTGTAACTGAATTTATCAACTTGCTCAACTTTGAAGTATTATAAATTAAATTTGATTAATTTATTGTTGCTTCAAGAAACATTTAAATGTTTTGTACTAAATTACTTGATGAAGAAATGTTTTCTCCATTGTAGTAATATTATTATATTATGTGAAATAGCATTAAAGCTTAATGATATTTATCAAAAATTGCTAGAAGATAAGAGCTCTCTCAATCTGATATAACTTTTAGCACCCACAACTTAAGGAAAAAGTGTTTGTTTTTCACTGACGCAGTCACTTAATATGCAGAGGATCAAAATTGTATAAAAAAATATATCAATACAACAAAATTGTGATTTAGTAGAAGATAGGTATAGGCTAGTGGTTATCTAGTCAATAACCTCGTTTTCGATTTATATTCAGAGAATTTTCAAACAATAAACAATATTTGATACGGCTCATTCATTAAAAAAGTATTAGAATATATGAAGTCTTATGAAATAAGATTTAAAATAAACAAAACGTGCTACTTTAACTACCGTTTGACAATTAAATTTTTCAGTTTTTCTTAAAGTACTAAATAAACATATTTTACCCCAATTATGTAACTTAAAATTCTGCGAAAACGTTAATCTGTCGGCGCACGTTTATTTGCGCTGCTACATTAAATGGGCATTCTAGTGAAAAACTGAGCACGTTTGGGATTTTTAAAAACATTTCCTATTTAGCTTTTTTTCAGTAAGTTCAGTCTTTATGAAATTATAATTTTATGTGCTTCTCTTATAGGAATATAAACAACAACAACATTTTGAAAATAAATCATTTATAGTGTTTAATTTTCACTTAAACTACGAGTCTTTATATTTTTTCAATATTGAGGGAAGAGTTCTCGTGCGGCATCAAACCACCAACCTCAAATTGAGACAGAAAATTCGAAACAAGTATAGCAATTGAGGAAGTCCAGTTTCTGTGAAGTAAGTCCATTTGAATCATTTCGTTTTACATGATTCTTATGAAAAGGGAAATTCTTATAAATAATGCAGTATTTCATGTAAAAAATAAGATTCATTTTTAAAAGTTATTAAATAGTAACTTTTTTAAATGGTTTTTTGAAATGAAAGTTACACAAATGTGTAACTAGTGTAATATACAAAATGTAAATTATTACTCAGCAAAATCAAATTTGTAATACATAGTTATTTCGTCCAAAATAAATGTCTATGTGTGTGTCTGTGTTCAACTTATAAAAGGTAATTCATTAACTTTCATTTGTATCAATGTAAAAAGAATGAATTTAAAAAGTAAAAATGAATGTAAAAACTAACGTGAAATTAAATCTATTATTTTTGCTTTACGATGAATATTTTATAATATATAAGAAGGAAACATATTTTACATTCAAGTCCCTCATACAAGGGGCAAAACCTACTTTAACATTGGAATATTAAATTAAAAGAAACGCCTGTTTAGATTTACATATGCACGAATGGGTCGCCTCATAAATTTTCCACGTCCAACAAAATTTATTTGGACAATTTCCCTCTAGCTGCTGGTTTATTTTTCCCACGAATTTTAGTTTCTACTTAATGTCAACTTCTGGGACAATTGTTTTTTTTTTATAAACTAGTTTTTATCCCTGGGCCTATATTATTTTTTATTTGTGTCAAATATAAAGATTTAAAGTACCAGATATACTATAATATATAAATGATTTCAAATCGTTATTCCCTTCTAAAAATCCTTTGAACTGTTAATATTATTGCAGAATAAGTAATGAAGTAATTGAAATGTTATTTTATGTTATAATTGGCATATATGGCAATATGTGTTTTTTCCAAATTGGCTAAAAGCATTCGCTTCCAGTCAACTGGATAGTATACAAGGAAATGTAAATATTGTGCCTCCGGACGTTTCACGTTTAATAAAACTAATACGTGATGCTTTTTACCATTTTTCGAAGTCCACAGCATAAATTAAAGCTATCAAAGAGGAAGGTTTGCCTTTTCTAAACGCAACTATTTGGTTTAGAAATCGCGCATTTGAATAAAAATAAATACACGTGATATCTTACTATACCCCCCTACCCCCTTGTGTTATTTCGTGACTTTTGACGCAACCTACCCCCCACCCTTTCGAGCTTCACGTGATTAATGGATGAACCCGTATCTATGCTATGAGTATTTAAGGATGAAATAGCAAATATAAAAGCGGGAAATCTCTTAAAGCTTTACTCGAATAATAAATGTTTGCACAAGACTCGAGATTGTATGCAATGACGGTTGCAGACGGTTGGTCGAACGTTTTGTTAGTACTAGTTATGTCATTCATTGAATATAAATAATTTTGTCAGAATTACTTGAAAAGTGCTTGTGTATCTGATTGAAATGGTGTTTATACTTGTTTAACCTTATTAGGATTATTAAAATAATTACAAAATGAAAAAATAATTAACAAATCAGAGAAACAAGATAATTTTCTAGAGGTTGCAGGTTTGAATCTGTTCGTATAGATTATATTTTAATTTTTTTTTATAAATTGAATTGCTTCATAAAATCTATATTTGAACAACACCAATGTTTATCAAATATCATACATATATGTATATATATATATATATATATATATAATATATATTAATATAATTGTTTCTCTATGTAAGATAAGAAGTGCTAAACTCAGCTTTTTAGCATCTAAATCGTCTAAGAAACTACAGATGACGTAGATCAGAAACTTGATCAAGTGGTGGATGTCCTCAGGAAAGAAGGTACTAAGTTTAGTGAAATACAGAGTACGGAAGAAAGTCTAAGCTTTCGAAATATATTCTGCAGCTTATAGAGGAGCAACGCTAGAACCCTACGTCAACTTGGTCAGAACAGCAGGTTCTAAACAAAAATACAGAAGCTGGTGTGACTTCCGATCCTCCAACACTCACAATTAAGAAAGCCAAAGAGCAGAATCTTGGGTCAAAAGTATTCGTCCAGCAACTGGAAAGAAGCCACCTATCGAAACTGACCACATTCTTTTAATTAAATTGTAATTTATTAAACTCAACTCATGTCTGTAATATTGATCAAGTGGCACGTACCTTTAATAATGTATAGGTAATAATTAATTATTAATAAACCATGAGCCTAGAATTTGTATTATTTGGAAGAATCTGGTTATAACAGACTTAATTAATTTAATAAACCTATTTGAATATTCATAATGTTATATCATTAATATAATGAGTAACTCTTTTTCTTTTAGGTTTCATTTTTTAATGCCAGAAATAAACTTACTATTAATTCATACAACAATTGTTTATTTAATAATAACATTCATTAACAATAAATTATTTATTTAGTTTTAATATTTAAATTTAGAAATATTTAGAGAGTGAAAAACGAAAATCGGGTTCCCAGGAACTTTTTGGAAAATACGGCGAGAAGGTTCGAGATGCACCAGCGCCGAAGTCTAATGATGTGGTAGGATTACGGTAGAGATTGAGATTACCCATCGCGGAAACGTCGGTTCTCTTCAGGAAATCAGTGTGAGCTAGATTTATTCCTGCACCAATCTTGTTGCTGGAAGTAAAAAATTAAATAGGTTTCAACCCGCATAAAATGTGTGACTGTTTAAAATTTATCTAAATTACAGATTCAACATTGTTTATGAAACATTTTACGAAACCAGAATATAGCGATTGTATTAAAACAAAGTCATTAAATATATTTAAAAAGTAACGTTATTTTCAATGTAAAATATTATATAACATTGTCTACACTTGGCTTAAAAATATTTTCTTACTTAAAAGTATAATCAACTCCACCTCCAACCGTCTTAAAGTTAGGCATTTCAGAGAACTTAGGAATATTTTTGGTTACAAAAGCGTTGGCGTTGAAATCATGCTTGTCCGTGTGTACAAGATTAATATTGCCCCCCAATGTCTGCTGCTTCCCGAAGTCCGGGATATGCTTCTCGGATAAACTTAAGGAATGGCCCTTTCTGAAAATCATTTTTATATTATTTTAATCTGTTTTACTTCGGTTAGTAACACTTCTACAGCTAATACATTTTTTTATTAAAAAAAGTTAGTTACTTAAAGTTTTATCGTGATATTTATTTTTCTAGAGATGCCGGTGTATCACTTACGTATTATCCAAGGCCAAACCATAACTTTGTCCATTTGGTGAAGTACTGCCAATTGCACTCAAAACATTATTACCCTTCATAGCCAGTGGGACCCTGCCGCTTAATTCGACTGTACCCTTATTATCAGCACTAATAGTAGCTTGGGCTCTTCTCACCCTTATTCTATCAGTTACATGTTCTATGTCTTTGAGATGTGATAACTCATCTTCTATTACTAAATACCGACTATTTACACCAATTATCAAAATTGCTAGAATAACAACTTTAGAAAACATTTTCCGTTACAGGTTTCACAACTCCTTGATTATTGATAGATTTATAAAAGTCCACAAGTTTATATATGGAAATTGATCGCAGCAAGAAATTCCCCTTTTATGGCCTTTTATAGGGAATTACTTCACGTTACAATAAAGCATATTGCATTATCCGTTATCATTAGAGTGTACGTATATATCTTATTAATATGATTGTCGTTTTCGATTAACTTTACGAACAAATTATCTACCTATACTTCTTCATTAAAAATATTATTCTCGTCACACTTGCCACTTTAAAATTATAATTTAACATTGACTTCTATAATATTTTCTATTAAAATTATTATTTTTTTGTTACCCAAGCTTATTGAGAACGTTGATAGAAAAGTTGAATATTTTCCATTTTTTTTTTGAATACGCATCCATCAATATAAATAATATCATTTACATGTGTCCTCATATATTTGATAACAAGTGACAACAGTTATATTATGAATTATTAATAAGAGCTATCAGTGTACGAGGTCACTTAAGTTTATTACAAGTTAAAGGTCACAAGGGAAGTACCCAATACATACTTAACCATCTAATAAAAAGTATATTTGTGTTTAACAAGGACAAGTGATATTCCATCACCAGAATAGAATGCCTGTTATGGTTTTTAGCTTCTAGTTCTTTCAATACTTCACTACTACAAATGAAATTCTTAATAACTTTTATATTTTTATTGATTCAATCCACCAGGGTTGCTTTTTTTAAATATGTCCAAATAGACTTCTATTTTTAGAGTAGAGTAGAGAAAATTATATTTTTTAAAAACGAATTTTTAATGGTTGATTTCAAAATTACCGAGTTTTGTGAGGGATGACGCTTTATTTAAAAAAACGATAACGCAATTGTACTCTTAACTAAAGCTTAAATTTCTTAAATAAAAGCCTTTTAAAGTATTTGTTGACTAAAAACAGTTTCAACGAGACTCGTTGACACTTAATAGACATTGTTTTTTGCGTTTTTTTGATTTCACCTGTAAGTTACTGATCTAAAATCAATTAAGATAATAATAATAAGATAACTATATAAAAAGATGACGGAAATTTAGTATTTCACCTGTTACTGTAATATTTTTTTAATAGCAATAATATCATTAAAGTTCAAAGAAATAAACTTTAAAGAAATTCCATGATTCGTTATTCGCGATTTTTACATGAGGCACAATCCAACAGACATAAAAAAAGGTAAAATTCAGTTTGTAGGGAGATACATTTAAAAATGTTGTGATTTACTTATAACATTGTTAAAGCTTAAGAGAGATTACTTTTTTATATAAATAATGTAATGAAATATTCGAAATAGTAACTCATAGAGCTAAGATGAAACGACTTTTTATGACTTGTAAACATATATTTATTTACCTTTATGATAATGCTGTTGATGAAGTCGTCGCCACGGCCGAAATCCGTCGGCTAATAATTTTAAATTATTTTAAACTCGCTTTCGAACAATTAAAACCTCCGTCGCGCATTATTCCCATTTAAAAGTTGATTGAACACGGAAATAAATTTCTACGCACCTAACCAGAAATCTAAATGCATTGTTTTATAAAGTTAAATCGCAAAAAAAAAATCTACCTGTATAAAAACATCAAAACCTAAAGTTGTAAGTAAGGATTTATATTGTTCTACATCTAGAGAGTAAAAAATATTAGCTCAAACGTAACTAACATTTAACTACGAGCCCGTATATACGCAATAGTCGTCCTCCACAGATAGGTAAATACGCTGCAATCAGTCTGTATGCGATGCCGCCTCTAACGTCAACACAGATTTCAGTACTGTGGAATAAACTTTTTTCACTTTAATTCCTTCGATCCAAATAGTATTTTTTTATATAGCACCCTTAAGGTTTGAAAG
The DNA here is from genome assembly GCA_963555665.1 of Dircenna loreta. Classification (NCBI taxonomy): domain Eukaryota; kingdom Metazoa; phylum Arthropoda; class Insecta; order Lepidoptera; family Nymphalidae; genus Dircenna; species Dircenna loreta. The sequence continues at coordinate 10,440,140 of OY743095.1, read as the reverse complement.
TTTTTATTTTGATGTTCCCTGTGTGATACCTAAATGCAATTAAAAATATTTATATATTAGTTGAGTTGGAAGATTTACTTCTACTTCCACTTAGATTTCATGTTAAATAAACGATACCTACTCATTAAAAGGACTCTTTATTTACTAAGATCTATTCAGATAACAATAGCAACTCAGACAAAATAATTGCACATTTACAAGCGTTAGCCGGCATTGGTCTGGTCTCAAGGTTCACAGACTACAGACTTAATATCACTCAAAGCACTAACAGCAATTACTAAATAAATAACTTTTCAATTTTAAGTAATAACTTTAAACAACAATGACGGAACGGCATCAGCTTATGTAACAATTACTTATATTTGAAGAGTTTCAAGTTTATATTCGATATATTATAGTAATCCAAATGACTTGTAAATTATAACTTATTTTTGTCACTCGTAAGTCTATTGTAAAAATATGTGAAAAATATACTTACCTGTAAAGTTGTCTGATCATAAAAATATAAATTAAATACTAAAAGTAACTTACTGATGGACATTATACTTTTATTTCACAATCTAGATTTTTTTATATTTATCAGTATTTCATTACCAGTCAATAAAATAAGCCAAGTTATATATTTCATTACATTATATACACAATTACGTTATATTATATATATTATACTTTGAATTAGGACATCGCTTAACGGATCGTGGTTTGAAATGACGCTTCAAAGTTTGCGACTCAGAGAACTTGAACTGTGGATTTTATAGAGAGGTGTTTAGACTGATGGAAATAAATGCTTTTAAACGCATATAACACATAAGCTTGCTAGCCTTTCATGTTTGTAAAATTATTTCCAGATATTGCGTATTATTTTATACGAATACAATAATATCTCGAAAAATTACATCAACATCTAAATCAAAACATTCAAATGTTTGTTCAAGCAACAAAAAATATATTTAATAAATTTCTTAAAAGTCTAGCGACAGTTATGAGTTTTCAGTTTGCATATTGGCAGTGGAATAATCCAATAAGCGTTTAAAGTTTAATAGAATAACTATGGCGTCATGGCCATCTTGCCATCATAACAGCTAGCCGTGTATTGAATATTGAAATGAAAGTATTTAAATACTCATAATTATCGTATAAGTCTCGTAAATAAGTTTTTAAACCCTGTTTTAAGGATCGCTAAAAACTTAAATGACTATTGCTTTAAACATAATTTTTATATGTTCATTGAATTAAAGTATTTTAATATCATATTTTCAGTACATACCCATTACTGGACACTGCGTTCGTTTTACAATTACTGTAAGGGTGAGGAACTTAACATCCACGCTGCTCCACTATTCATATTTTCGCGGTGTTCTCCTTCATAATTCATTATTTTACTAAAAAAAAATATCTCATGTGTTCCTCGTCTCTGTGAAATATACATGAAAATTCCTAATAACGGATACAGCCATGTTAAGGTTACTTTAATTTAAATAAATATAGATGCATTAATTTATTGATACGTGCCCTCCTTGAAACCTTCCCGTCATTCTAGTAATTAAGTTACCGCTACTACCTTACCGCTACCCACTTCAATGAATTTAGCATTCTAATACCTATAAGCGTCTTTGTAGTATGGACATTTTTTTTATTTTTTATTTATTTCAAATGTTAATAAGTTTAACATGTTATTCATTTTGTTAAGATAAAGATAGACTAAAAAGAATAACAGCGGTTTATTTATGCATCAAGCGTATAAGCGAATAATATCGCATGTCGGTAAATTGTTTACAAGTTTTAATTATTTGAGGATATCAAAAATGAATTGACTCGTAGAAAGCTAATATTTGTTCAAAGAATGACACGTGATAATAATTATTGGCAGTTACTGTTTATTACTTTATCGATACTGTATGTAACGTGAACCCAAATTTTCCTCTCATGTGACATGTGGCGGTGTCACTAATGGTTGAGATCAAAGGGACTAAGAGCGTCGCTTTAATTACACATGGCGTGCGAAAATGTAGAGCGTATGACGTTCTTATTCAGAAATTTTATTTTTAATTTCTGTTTCAATAATATATATGATTTGTTATAGTTAATAAAAAACATATTGTAACAAAACTTTACTTATGTAAGTTGTGTCGTTACATAATGTTAATACTCTACTATTTTTACTATTTCTCATTCACCCTTCTCTTGACTATTTTATTTATTCAGTTTGGACTGGCTACAGTTTGAAAAGTAGAATTGAATTCCGTTTACAAATCTGTGGAAACCTGTAGATATTCTGTGAGAGGCGATTAGAGAAGGGATAATTTGATGCCATATATTCATTTCTGGCCTTTAAAGTAAAGCATAATACTATGGAAATTATCAAATAACTGATTTTAATAGAGAAGATGGTTAGAGACTGCCTAACACCTGGAGCACTCTCATGAATAATGTTATATCTCATTTCAGTAGCTGTACTGAAACCTTAAGATACTGTAAATACGTTTTGTGTACATTCTAAACTCTATGCCTAGAATTTTAGAATCCGCATGAGGTAGATGACTTAATGACACAATTGTATTTCGTCTTCCCGTCAAAACAATTGTTGCAAAGCATTCGAAACGTAGAGTATTTAAATCAATAGTGTAAAATAAAAATTGTATTATACTTGAGGTAAGTCCGTAAATATAATTTTATTTAAAACAAGAACATCCTAAATTAAATTGTATTCAACAGGGCATCAGTCTACGGTAAGAGGCAAACTCGCCCAAAATAAATCTCGGTACGTACAATATTCATGAGGGAATTATCTGTACATATGAAAGCTGACCACCATTCTCATTACATTTAATATTCTCACGTAGAAGTGAATCAGCCTCATCTGTCCTATAAAGGATAAAATTAAAATGGGATTTATCTTTTATATCCTTAATGACGTGATTATTAGATGAAGGCATCAGCAGTTTTTGAGCAGAAGCTACTTCAAATACAAAATATATATATATCAAGTAAAAAAGAGCAATTGTTAGTAATGTTTTATTTTTCAATAAAAACTTAATTGTTCTTCATTAACTTCACCAATTTTATAAAAATAACTTACTTCAAAGCAATTGTCTAATTAAGTTTAATAATTACCATATTATAGCTACTTTAAATTAAAAACCGTGTCAGAAATTAATGAATCTAGCAAATGAAACGAAATCGAAATATGAAGTATTTTTTATAATCCCGAGCTCAGCTTTTAGTTACTAACGTAAACGTTTCTAAAGTAGCAATTCAAACAAACTCTTGCCGGCTATAGCCGCATAACATCTTAATAAATATAATAATATAGATTTGGCTTTAGCAGGATTTGAACTCCAGTGTCGGTTTAAGGATATATTTTTAATATTTAACATATATTTATGTAGAAAATAAAAATATTTCTAAATTGTTTAATATGTATAAAATGGAATAAATCGTTGAATAAATATATAGTTAGCGATTATTAAACAGTATTTTGACACTTTAGCTGGAAACTAAAAAAAAGCTTAAATCAATTTGACAAACGTAAATCAAATAACCTTTTGTCAAGTTGCTTGTTGAAATTAAAAACGCTTCGTTCTGTCAGTCGTTGGCCTCCGCTGTCAAGGCACAGGTGCGCTGCCAAATAATGTTTGCAACATATGAAATTTCAAGCATACATACAATTTTGAATCAAATTTGGGTTCATTTATTTAGTAGCTTATTTCTTAAATGCTAACTAGATAACTTAAATCTTTTAACATCATCAAATAATAATCTGTCAAGCGCAATATGCCATTTCCTATTACAATCTTTTACTATAAGGCAAACTTTGCCCCTCCATCCATGTGTCCTTAACTATACCCATTTATACTTACGACTCTTTTGGTGATAGGCTTTCATTCCTCGTCATTCTCTTACATGATACATGATAAATGATTATTTTTGCCTTTTATTACTGTTCCCATTGTCATCATACCACCAACTTGTCTGTCACCATATTTTGTGTTCAGAATATTTTGAACGTTAATTAAATCTTTTAAAGATTAAGATATACAAAAAAGACGTTTTTAATAACTCTTATTCCAAAATTACTAACTCTTATTCCTTTTGATATTTTAAATTTTATCGAATTCAGAATCTATTTCATAAGTTCACGATCCAACAACAAAGAATTGCATTATATTTTGTTTCAAACAGCGCAATGTACCTCTTTTCAGCTTTCAGAATTATTTTTAAATTACCTCCTCTAATAAATATAAGCTCGGACAGATAATGGCTAAGATGAGCTTCATTCATTCATTCGTGGATAATGGAGACGTTTCTACATATTGATTATATATTAATACTAATTCTGTATAAAATAGAAGATAGATACTGAAAATAAATACGGACCATAGATTTATTGCTGGAGTGGATTGCCAGTAATGAAACTGAATAATGCATTTCGGTGAGTATTGCCAGTGATATTCGCACTGAGTTGGCGATACATTATTTCTGATAAAAGGCTATTATGAGGATAATTCAAAGTAAAAAGTGCTGAAAATAAAATTATTTTTTTTAATAATACTTGAAATATTAATTAATTTTAATTTTAATTATAATTTCAATCTTATGTTTCAGCGATTTTCGTCTTATGTCCGAGAGAAAAGTATAATATTTTAAAATAAGGTTATTCTATAATTATTGCTGATATAAGAAAATATTAAAAGAGGAATTATATAAAAACCAAAATCTATGCGTCGATAAATAAATGTGCAACTTAAAATAAATAGCTGACATATAAATAATGTACAACTATTAAATATTCACTAATTTATTTATTCATTTTTTATTTTCATTTGATGAATATAAAACATTGACTTTAATACAATTTTTATTTAATGAATATACTTATGTGTTTTATACCATGAATTTTCTAAAAATTATAATTTATCTTACAACCTAAATCTGTAATAATATTTGTACTCCTAAAATTATGAATACGGTAATAAATCTACATTTAGGGATTTTAATTTATGGCCTCGTATGAACAATGTTCCCATATTTGAGTTATTCCCAGGAGGTCGTAAATCATATCCAATACACCCGGAATTTATGTAGATGTTATTTTAATTCCATCTTTGTATTGGTCAAGTATTCCCTTCTATCATATTATTATTCATTTGTTTAGGGATTATTGAGAAAATATGGTTATATATCATATTCATTGCTTGCTGTTTATATATTCGGTGCACCAAACTACTGATTTCATATGATATCTATATCATATAAAATCAGTATTTGCTTGTTGTTTCAATTTACATTTTTAATACATAAAGTTAAGAATGTACTTGTGCATTTATAAAAAGTTGTTTAAGTTACATATAGACATATTAACTGTGCTATACTTACTATTTAAATAACTTTCTGTTGTAAAACAAGAAACCGTAAGCTTTTTAAATAAAGTTACAATATTTCAGCTCACTCTGATACGTGAGTGACGCGCTTGTTTTCCAAGAACCCTGCTGAAAATTATTTAAAAGCTTATTTTATTCAGGTACATTTTATTTGCTTTTAAAATTCTGAAATTTTAGTAACTAATAAAACTTTTAGTCTACAAAATTTAATGAACACAATTCTCTATTAGTACTACTTACAAGGAGTCCGTCTAGTAGTAGTTCGGAAATATACTTTAAATTATAATCTTTAAATGCTTCATGAAATTCCTTTAAATTAACTCCTAATAAATCATAGAACTTTCTTTGGCGTTTTTAGTTATTTTACTCTTCTTTTTGGGACGACATTTTACTTACATTTCAATTTATTTCCTCATGTCAATTATGACTGCGACTCAATAGTCAATACCATAGACATAATGTCGAACGATCACCCATGAGTTTGTGGTCAGTTTTTCTTATTGGAAATATAAACCTTTTTAATTTTGACTTTGAGAGTTACTTTCTACAGATTTTGTTAAAGCCAATTTGTTTCTTAATTGTAAACTAGAAATCGTATTAAAATTTGTCACCGTGTACTATTATTTTATTTTATAGATATATTATTTCACTATTTGTGACATTTTATATTTTTTTATTACTTAAAATCGTAATGTTGAGATAAATAATGTCAAACATAATAATTACAAAATCATATATAAGTAATTCATAATCGAAATTGGATACGAGTTAATACAAATGAGCTTTTAAATCTGTAGAAAATGACATGTAAAATTAATACATTGAAAAGCTTTTGAGAAATTGATATATAAAATATTGAATTAATATATTGTTATTGATTTTCATTTTGCGTGATATAATGACGTAGCCAAATGATTTTTATTTAAATGTATAAAATGTTGCTCACACATGCATGTGCATATATACGGTTGTTTGTTTTATGTGTGTGTGTGTGTGTTTTGAATATATTAAAGTTCTATATTTATAATTTCAAAACATATAAATTTAATCAATTGATTCCACAATAATTTGTGGTAAATATTACACAACTTCAATGATGATTTCATTTATAAGGCTTCCAGGCTTCCAATCGGCTTTTCGGTAATTCGTAATGTAAATGTAAATTAATATATTAATGTATTGTACATAACAATATCGGAAACATTGTTAATACAATATTGAATAAATTATTATAAATAATTAAAAACAAAGGAACTTCAAACAAATACCTCGTTATCTTTACATAACTAGACTACTAGCAGTAATGAATACGAAATAATTTAGTCTTTAGTAGTACAAATATATTTATTTTAATTAAAAATATATATAGATCGTGACTTTAACTTATACGGGCAGGAATTCCAACCTCTGAAAAACCATCCCGTCGCTCTACCATTTGAGATACCGCGTCGCCACCGCCTCAGTAAATTTATCATTCCATACGTAATCGTCTTTATCGGGAAGGCATGACTTCCGATTAAAAATAGTCACCAAAATCTTTAAACAGCAATATTTAAAATGGTTTGGAAAGAAAAAAAACCAGTTATATCATAATCTGTAATTATAATTTCCATAACATTATGATAAAAATATAATTAACAATTAAGTACTAAATGGCGTTAACCAAAGATAATCGACTTTGATTTATTTCTTAAATAACAAACTGAAACAATTATAAAATATCTGATCTATAATTCAATTAGTCCTTAGCTCATAGTTGGAAACGTGTTATTTGCACTAATGCTATCAATATTATTATAACCTGTAATATTAATAAAAAGGCTATTTGCTTTACTTATGTTGAGAGAACACTTATCCACTCACTGTTGTTCATTCATTATTAAAAATGCTCACATCACTCATTTATAATGCTATTATTTTTCTATTTCCATACATATACAATATACAATACAATATTACATATACAATATTTTTTATATCTTTACTGATAAATATAATATTTATAGATCCGATCTATAAAATCTCTAAGAAGTACGAATTGAATGAAAATACTTGGTTTTCAAAACAAACCATTACTTTATGAATTCGAATATATGTAATTAAAAAAATAATAAACTAATATAATTTCTATACTCCACCTGGAAAGGACTCCTTATAAGAAGACGTCATCTGACTACTATTATTTATTTCGTAAAACGTAACAACTTCCGCGTTCTATTTCACGCTTGAAACGCCCTTCTGTTAAGGCTTTGGGAGCAATAGGATTGATATTACATTCAATTGAATATTTTATGCGAAAATGGTCTTTGCTATTGAATAACTCGAGATCCATTTGAAAATAATATTTATTTGTTCCTATTCAGATATCAAAAATACATGAGCCTGTATTATTTTTTCATTGTGGTTCCTTCAATAAGCTTTACCTATAATATCAAGCTGCAACGATATTTTTACAAACATATAAAACATTTGCTTCGTTTTTCAATAAAATGTAAATAATATATTGACCGAGTCAATCATACCCTGTTTATTAAAATCTATAGAGTAATTTGTGTGTGATGCACAAACATATTGACCGATAAACAGTTTTTTTATTAATTATTGTGTTTTTAATTCTGTGAACAAAAACAAAACACTTAGCAATTCGATTAAAAATATATATGTGTAAGGTACTGATATATTTTTGTAAGACAATAAAAAAATAAGACAATATTCATTTGGTATACGTAAAAATAAATTGAGTTTAAACCATTTTTTTTAATAAAGAAAATTTTATGAGATATTCAAAGTAGTAACTCCCATAGGAAAGAAAAGACAAATAAATAATTTTTACTAATAATACTGAAAATACTAATAATAATGAAAATTCTAATAATACTGAAATCGTAAAATGATTATTATACTATATATTAATCATTTTACGATTTCAGTATTATCTAGACACCCCGGAGAACATAAAACATTATCTGCGTTAAAAGTATAATAGGCAGTATTTAAACATCCTGTAGATTTGTGTACGGTGTTGGCGTCTATTAAATTTTAAACAAAAATAGAATTAAAAATAAACCGATACGAGCCGATACGAACCCGTATGAGCTGAGAAACCGTCCCGTCGCTGCACCAATTGAGCTAACGTATCACCTCGGTGAATTAAGCATTATATTCATCTTCGTCTTTATCTGATGCTTCTTTCGAAGATCCTTACCAGGGTAACTTACTTTAAAAGATGCCACAACCAATATTCATGTTTGAAAAATTTTAGAAACATGTAAAGACATGTTAAGCTTATTATTTTTTTAAAATTACTTAGATTCAAAAGTTTCTAAAATATATTTTATTTCTGTTTCACTTATAAATAAAGTTGCTTTTAATTTATAAAAAAAAATGCCAATATCTTAGAGGACTATTATAATTATATAATTATCTATTTCTGGTATTGTTTTGAAGTTTTAATCTTAATGAAAAGAAACAATAATTTCATAACCATCACATGAATTAATTTGGTTTTAAATATTACTTATATTCCTTTAGCTGTCTTTTATTTCGTTCCCAATTTATTTAGCTTACACAAAGGTTTTTGCTGTATATACACTGTATTGCAGAATTTCCGAAGCTTACAAGAGGGAACGAAATATTGATGGATTGACTCGTCTTGATATCCACTGGGTACAGAGCCTGTATTTTGATTACACTAATACATTTAGTACTATGTATTTACTACTTTAATAGTGAATTTCTTCATTTTTTTCAAATAACGAATGTCATTATGAACGATAAAATCTTACATTAGAATACATTACTTTTTGCTATAGATTTTCATATAAAACTCATACATTATCTTATTTGTTAATTTCCTTTTGAATTTTATTGTTTGTATTAGCTTTCGTATATGAGAATAATAAATATAAAGAAATGCACGATCAGATTTACATTTGCACAAGTAAATGTATTCTTGTATATTCTACGTCCCGAGATTTATTGGCTCAAAGCTTCCTTCTTGTCCTAAATATATGTCCTTTTAGTTAAAATAAATTCGGTATATCCTTTAGTTTAATAGCAGAAATTCATAGATGATGATTCATTGTATATACATAAGGGTTATTAAGCCATCGAGACTACATCAAGTGTCTCTTTAGACTTCACTTGTTGTGACTTCCAAGACACTAGGGAGAGTCTGCGATAGAGTATGCTTTATAAAATATCTTTGTTTATTTAAAATTCACTGATATTGTAGTATAGGATGTATTTCATATTCTGATTTAACGTGAATACAGCCGGGTAAATATATAATATCACAACTTGTTTTTAACTGTGGATGTACGCACTTTCGAACATTCAAACTTCAATTGTGTCGTAATCCCTTACTTAAGGGTTGATTGAACACTGAAATTTATTTTTACAGAACTAACTCGAAATCTAAATATATTTTTTTTATTTTGGACTTAAAAATTATGATATGGCATGGTATGGTATGGTTTGGTATGGTATGGTTTGGTATGGTATGGTATAGTATGATAAGGTATGGTATGGTATGGTATGGTATGGTATGGTATGGTAAGGTATAGTATGGTATGGTATGGTATGGTATAGTATGATAAGGTATGGTATGGTATGGTATGGTATGGTAAGGTATAGTATGGTATGGTATGGTATGGTATGGTAAGGTGTGGTAAGGTATGGTATGGTATAGTATGGTATAGTATGGTATGGTAAGGTATGGTATGGTATGGCATTGTATGGTATGTTTCATTTATCAAAAGTTAATAGATATTTTCATATTAAGACTATTCTTACAAACCACTTTATATAATTTATATGTTGTCGATGGAAATAGCAAACACGTTGGCAATAATGCTATGCGTATATAAAACAGTTATACAAATTTTATCTGACATGGAAATATAATAACAACGTATCGAGAATGGTTCTTTTGAAAAACTAATGAACCAAGGTAAAGTCATATCCATTTTAAAATCCGTCAGTAAATTCAACAACAAAACAACAAATAAAACCAAATTTTTGAGAATTTTTCTCAAAAATTTTGAAACCAAATGATGTTACGGAATAATTTAAACTAAATGAGACCACGTGGACTGTTTTGTTTTACAAATGGTAATTCATCCAATGATGCAGTTGTGGAGCAGATGACACATTTTCGGGAGCTGGGAGGACTCATAAGATGCCATTATTTTTTGTGATCTCTCTGGAGTCTTGGATAGCATCGACCACAATTCGTAATGTCGTCATCTAGTTTCGTTCCTATAATATAATAAAAAACAGTAATAATTAGTACAAAGGTATAAATTTTACATATGACTCAATAATATTAATCCCTAAGTATTTTTTTTACAATATGATAGCAGCGAATACTTGACCAATACGAAAGAGGTGCACGTCAAAATTGTAGTAAACATTATATCTACATTAGTTACGGGCATATTTGGTATGATTTATCCCCTCTAGAGGATATTTCAGAGATTATGGCTTATGAGCGGTCATAAATTAAAATCCCTAAATGTAGATTTATTACCGTATCTATAAATTTAGGAGCACCCAATATTATTTGGTTCTCGAAACGGTATTTCGGTATAGAGCCTTTCGGCCTATCAAATTATCAAAATTATATTTAAGAAAGAAACAAATATTTGTGAATATTTATTTATTTTGCATACGTTCATCATCATATAACAATAAGAGTCTATTAGTAAAAGTGCAACTAATATGATTTTTCCCTAATTCCTTCTATTTAATAATATTTTTTTATTTAAGCAAATAAGTCGTCAACCATATACTATTAAAATATTAAAACTGTCTGTCTGAATGACATAGTGTATTATTAATATAATTAAATAATGTAATTCTTTTTATGTAGGGGTACTAATTATATTAAAATATTCATTTTCAATAAAAACAGTATTTATAGAAGGTTTTAGAATATGCCATAACATACAACGCCGCGTAACAGACAAACATACTAGCCATTATATTTTTTATTATACAATATATAAGAGTTATTTAAAATATCTTCGTACAAACATAAAATACGATAATAAGATAATTACTTAGAGTTTACTCTAGGTTATCGTATTATAATTCATTTAAATCAATCATAGTATCATTTTTTTTATAAAACTAATATTTAAAAATCAAATATAAATACATAACATTAATATTTCCAATATAGGTCTGTTATTTTTATTATTAGAGTTTCTTAGTAGAGTTTAATATTAAGATACTTATTATTCATCTTTCGATTTTCGAGAGCTCATCGAAATAACCTCTTCATGATTCAAATCACCGGGTAATAGTGGTGGGATCTTCTGTGACTGGGAATAGGGTTACAACTGCATAAAACAATATAGTATTTTTTATTTGACACTAACGAAAAACAAAACCAACAACATAATATGATACTATTTTCGATGTCAATAATAGTTAAATCCAACAGTTTATATTGTTCTTCAGAATGAAAACGAATCAGTTAAAGACAAATCAGTAAAGCAACCATAAGATTGCAAGAAAAATCCACGTATAAAAAAGTGGAATTTTACTTGCACTTGTAATTGTTTAAGATGTTTTATATTATCATCACAATGGTAGGCTGGTAATATTAATGTATCGCCAACCCTATTCGCATGGGCAATACTCACCGAAATGCATTATTCAGTTTCATTACTGGCGATCCACTTCAGCAATAAATCGATGGTCCGTATTTATTTCCAGTATCTATCTCCTATTTTATACAGAATTAGTATTCAAACATATTTAATATGGAGAAAGGTCTCCTATTTTATCCATTTCATATTTAAATGTATATTTTTAAGCTCTCTCTGTTAAGACTCATATTATTTATGAGAGCAAGTGATATTAAATTGAAAAGTATTTACTAGTGAAATATCGAATATTCGCATATTTTCGCATCCGCAATCGCATGTTTGCATGTTTTGCAAATATGAATACGAGAAAAAAGAACCAATTTGTTGATAAGGAGTCGTCCATTAATCACGTGACAGTTTTTAGCATGTGTTTATGGATGATTTACCTTTTTTAAATTTAAAATAATTTGTTTTTTTTTTTTGAACTATGTTTTTTCATAGTTATTCACATTTGAATACTAAAGGTACACTTGACACGCGATCGCAAATTTCTGATATTCGTTTCTGATTTAACGAATAACATTATCAAAATGCGATACTTATACTTTTTTTTGTACTTGACGAGACGAATCGATTGGGATGCAACTTGATGCGAAATTCACAGGTCCACATTTTTGTTCTTGAGATCTAAAAATTGGATTTTTTTTATTTTTTTATTTTTCTGAAGCTCGGTGGACAGGTTTCATGTATGTTCAAATATGAGTTTGAACTTCCCAACTTATCTGGAAGTAGGCAATCATTTACATAACTTATTAAAAAGAACGCGAATTAAGACTTTTCGGCCTCTTTTTTTCACCGCTTTGCGTAAAGGTAGACATTGCTCTTGAGCAATAAAATCTTAATTCCAGATGAATACTTTAGGTACATTTAAACGCGATCCAGTTTTATAAAAAGTAGTCAATTTGAGTAGCTTATTCTTGCCTTTATTCTACTTATAAAAATTAGGTCACCCAGTGTACAAATCAATCATTTTGGGAAATGCACCAATAGTCTATCACGTTTGACGACAACTTTATATACGAGTATATGTGGTCGTGTCGTGGTCGTGATATGATCGTGATATAGTCGTATCGTGATCGATCGTGTCGAATATATAATAATCAAGATTAAAGAAATAAGGTTCAATGCCGGGTACCACAGCTAGTATTACAAAATACGGAATATAGTCGCTGAGTATTTATTTTTTGCTACTTTAAAACAAATAAACTTTTAGTGGAAAATTGAGCTCGCTCGGGAATATACAAAACATTTTATATTTAGCTCTCGTATTATTTAGTGACTTAAGTAATTTTTGTTACAGTTCTTATAAGTAAAAGTATTATAAATATTTTGAAACTTAATTAGAGCAATGTTTACACACACACATATATTTATTAAATTTGTAAAGTGTAATGGCAACCAATATAGTTTTTTATTGAATATTTAAAATTAAATATATATAATATGTCTTTCTCATAAAATTATTGCTAATAATTTTATTAGTAGCATAGTAAATTTGTGCGATCCTATATTTCAATAATTTTCATTCTTATTTACAAAATGAAACTTCACATTTGAACAGTTAGTATTCTATTATACATTTGGACAATGCATTAAATAATTTAAACGTGACATAATTTGATGAAACAAGATTATTCTGTGAAGTAGCTTCTCATAAGACGCTGATTTCTTATAACAAATAGTAACTAAATCATTAAGTAGATAAAATATAAATTCCACCCTCGTTCCATCCTTCAAATGAGAGATAATACACTTCTACGTGAGAATATTAAATGTAATGAGAATAGTGGTCAGCTTTCATATGTACAGATAATTCCCTCATGAATATTGTACGTACCGAGATTTATTTTGGGCTGGGTTCAGTCTTGACGTAGATTAATGGCCTGTTTGTTACAATTAAATTTGGGATGTTCCTGTTTTAGGCAACGTACATTGCTAGATGAGAATTTATTTAAAGTAAGATTGTTTAATAACTCTTTAGTAATAATATTTTTAATAATTTTTGACGAGGAGCAAAAGACTACTTAAGTAAGAACAAAAATCAAGTTTCAGACAACGGAGGCTTCGGAGGCACCCTCGTGTCCTCTGGTGATAGTGATGAATGGTGACTGTTTGTTGTTCCCACGATAGTTTTATTAGTTTTCTAAATGTTGAAATGTATTTTATATTTTTGCAATTTCAATTAACGGACATATCTAGACTGGTCTGGATGTGACATAATGATTGTGAAATATTCAATTAAAACTTAATAAACGGTCATACAATAGAAGTACTTACACAGTAGCATAAATTAATGTCTAGGTAATAAAATATACTTTCCCGCGGATATCTCTACAATTATTATTGTGATGGATTAAATTAATTATATTTAATACATTATTTCAAAGTCATTATTCTTTATTAATAAAATCCAAATCAGTTACAGCTCTTACTTAAATGGGTTTCAAAGAATTGTTTTCAAGAGCATCCAACTTGAAATAACTTTTGATAAGTTCTCATATCCGAGACAATAGATTTGTGGCGATTGAAATTTAAGAAAAAACCAACTCCACTTTCTTTTGTTTGAGTTTAATTATGAATCTGAATAACAGTTAAATGATGGTTCCAGTTTTTGAATCCGCATTTCTCTTTGCCTAGGGATCAGATTAAATTTATTTAAAATGTAGATATATTTAATCTTATTATTCGGGTGAGGTTAAAAAGAAGCACGACCCATATGTTCCAGACGTTGCAGTGAAGCAGTCTAAGTCCTCCCTCCCACTTATCCGAAAGAGGGCACAAGGCTCACCAATACGGTTTCCCAAGTATCGACAGATCAATCAAATTTCGTCAGATTTCGTCAGATCAGATCAAATTTCGTCAGATCGGTCAATCGATTGAAATATGTCTAAATATACATAATCCAAAGTAATTGGCCTAATAAAGGCAGGCAATTTAATAACGAAATTATTGATATATACATATATAAACTCATTATTATATATTCCTCGCCATATTGGATAAGAAAATGTCAGTGGAGTTATTATAAAGTTTACGATATAGATAACAAGAAAAGTCCTCAACATTCTGTAGTATTAAATGTGTATAATATTCGCTTATTTTTATGACGTTCATCGTATATACTTTTATTATGACTTATGAAATATATAATAAAATTAATAGAGAACCAATAAATTATACACTTTCGAAGTATTTTATGTTTTGATTTTATTTTTATAAAACCCTCTTTTGAGATCTTTTGAGATCTTTCCAGATTCAC
Source organism: Dircenna loreta (assembly GCA_963555665.1). NCBI lineage: Eukaryota > Metazoa > Arthropoda > Insecta > Lepidoptera > Nymphalidae > Dircenna > Dircenna loreta. The sequence continues at coordinate 10,424,844 of OY743095.1, read as the reverse complement.
AGTAACTTATAGCGACAGTCATCTTTAATCATAATTTTCATCTAAAAGGTAATTTTTATTAAAATGTGCAACCAGTTTTGATTAAAGATATTTTTCTTAATGATCTATCTTATTGAGTGCGGGTACCTAATACTGAAACTGGTCTATAGTTAGTTGGAGCTAATGTGCTGCCGAATTTTAATAATTGTATTTTACTATGTTTCATTAACAGGCAATATACATAGTTATTGATATCATATATTATATCATAGCACTAATTAAATTAAACAAATATATTATTTGTTAGACGTTAAATTTTTAATATTAAAATTGAAACAACATTACTACATGAGGAGGTGAAACATTGATTTACGCTAGCTGAAATATCGGTAAAAAAAAAACTGAAAAGCAGTTTCAACCTCAAGGTCGAAAGTATCATATTTATTGCTTATATATTTTTTTTAAACGATTCTCGGAGATTTAGCTCTTCCAGCTTCCTTATTAATTATTAGTAAAATTATCAGCTTTTATTACGGATAAATTTAAGAAAATTTCGTCATACGTTGATCCACACTGACAGGATTTTAGAATGCCATAAATGAACAATCCAAATTTTAAGTCCCTTATAAGCAGAAGAAACTTGAACAGGCAAATGTGAAAAAAGTAAATTATGTTTATATAATGAAAATGTTAAATCGTAAAACATGAACGTCATACGCTCTAGATATCCATTTTGTTACGCGTCATGTAAAATTGAAGCGTCGCTTTTAGTCCCTTTGAAGTCACCCATTAGTGAGACCGCCACATTGCACAGGAGAATTTACGTACACATTTCAATTAATATGGTAGGAAATAGTTGCAAATAAATTTTGTTAGTTTTTTTACACGAGCAATCCTTAAATTATTTAATATCCTGTTAATGTATATCATATGCATTTAACAATGGTCCAGATAAATCAATATTATTATTATGTTTTCATTCTATTATTTCACTGATCTCGTTACACTTACAATTTATTAGAAAAACTGTATGTAAAGAAGTCATTTTAAATTGATTTATCAAAAGAGTTTAGATACGGGTAGTAAGTAACATGACACAACAACCTTAAGACATTTATGTACATAACGTCGTATATAAAAGTTAAAAGCAAAAACGAAATATAAAGATTCAGAACACCTACACCTCAGAAAGGTTCGTAATTAAAAATAATGGCTCATACAAACAGAATGCCGCTCTGTTAAACAAGTAGTATGTGCTACAAAAAGTTGAAACAAAAGCACAGTACAAAATAAATAGAAACAAAAAATACTTAAGTTATTTTACTTATAACATTATTTGGACAGTAAATATTTACTCATTGTTTTCAAAAATAGTACACGATAAGTTTTTCTAATAAAATATATTGCATTTTCAAAAATATAGTATATTGTATGAAGAATAAAACTAGTAACGATGTTATAAAAACAATTTTAAGATTATATAAACCAAATAAACATCAATCTCCATTAATAATAACTCTTTATCTTCGTTTGTATTTTGCTAACATATAAATAAATATGATTACTGATTAAATTAAAACAGATTGCTTAAACATCTGCAAATATTCTCAACAGCTATTAAATAAAAAAATCATCGACACAAGTAGGGTAAGAACCTGTGGCTCCTGGGATACCATAAAATTTCGAATTTCATATTTTATTTTCCATGTGTAAGTTTTGAGTTCCATGTTTTTCCCATCTCAATCCCTGTAATGGCTGTGGGAATTAAAAATGTCGACATGACTAATTCTGAAATCATGCGATATCTTGTCGAATATAACAAGAACGTAATTTGTACTTTTCATAATTTCAGTTACAGCTTACATATTAGAAATATTTTTTTTCGTATGTATTTTAAATTATTTTCATATGAACATTAAAGATTGTGTCAAATTAGAAACACCACATGCCAGTCACAGCACATGCTAGTGCTATTTAAATCGCAGGAGGTTACAGAAGATACTAGGGATGCGATGGAACATGGTCCATTAACTGTATTAGATTTCATTGATTTGTCTAACGCCCTTCAAAGTTGACCACGAGATACTGATCGCACTCTTAACTTAATAAACATTTGTTCAAGAAGCTAAATTGGTTCTCTTTATACTTTCGGGATCACCCACAGGCCGTGGTGTGCTCCAAAGTGGTATTCTCTCCCAACTTATTTTTTCGGTATTCATTATCATCACTAGTAATCTGTCTTCCTCTTACCATCTGTATGCAGATAATTTGAAAATATATTCTCATGCGAAGTGTATGTGCATTTATTCCGCTATTGCTTACATTAATAACCTGCAGTAAATCTGAGATTTAAGAATTGAAGTCATAATATTTTTTAACCAAAATAAATGACAGGGAATTATAATTGACAGTTAATCAAGGCTAACTATTTTACCGTAGCAATGAACCAACCATGTAATAACAACATTAAAATCTATTTTGTGGTATATTTTCCACGCTTACTTGGAATGTCCACATATTGAAACTAAGCCGAGAAGTAACGTATTCACTAAGTTCCCTTTATCGGATTAAAAACTGTTTACCCATTCAGACCACAACTCCGCTAGTATAGTTGCTAAGTCTTCCATTGACTAGGCTTAAATGGTAATCCATAAAATAACTAGAAATCTTATTCAGTTATTTTCTATCCTAAGTGATCCCACTTACCTGAAATCTATATTCCACGTACCCACTGAGGTAAAGTCATGATTTACACTTCGGGTTGGCTTCTAACCTTAGTCTATTTATAACTTCATACCACACTGGTTTTCTATCTTAAAATTATAGGAACTGGAACGGGTTCCTTCATTTGGTTCAATGAACTCAGATAAACAGGCATTTAAAGTATATTTTCCTCTTTGGGATTGTGTAGCTATATTTGTAATTTTACTGCATTTTAAATATTTAGTAATCTTTTTATTTTTTATGGTTTTATTAAAACATAAAGCAAAAGCTTTGTACGAAATATACACGGACGGAGAAGTGTATTGGCATTAAAATTTAGCAAAGTTAAAAGTCTTTATTGAGAAGAAGTGTAGCGAAGTAACGAACTTTTATTATAATAAATTATAACTTACTTCAATGAATAAAGAAATACACAATACAACGTGATACATTACGCACATAACTTCATGGCTTACGTTGGAACTGTCAATGTCAAGTCAATATTAGTCTGATGTCAAATAGTCGCAAAAAGAGTTGATTGTCTCCTGACATTAAGGAATAAAAAAAATGTTTTAGTTCCTCACTTTTATAAATTTCTTTATAAAAATAAATCTATATTAATATATAAAGCAGTTAGTTTGTTTGTTTGTTTGAACGCGCTAATCTCAGGAACTATTGGATCGATTTGAATAATTCTTTCAGTATAAGATAGTCCATTTATCTAGATATGCCATAGGCTATATAACATCACGCTCAGATAAATAGGGAGGAACAGCAATATAAAATGTAGCGAAAACGGCAAAATACAAAACTTTCTTTACGTGCGCTGAGTAAACGGTGAAAGTTACGCAAAAATCATGTACTACAATATTGTTCCCCTCTAAAATTTCTAAAAGAAAGTTCACGACAGCATATATCTAGCTTTTTAGATTAACTCACTATAACCATAAAGTATAAGTATAAGTTAAATGTATGTTATGGGATTTTTTATTCTATTGCGCCAGATGACAATCTACGAGTATTTAGCGACTATTTGACATCAGACTATATAGTATATACATACTTAGCATTGATAAGTGTGAAAGTAAAAAAATAACTTATTCATTACGAATTTATAATGGATTAAGATTTTCTCACCACTCCTTTTTAATATAAAATCTCCTACTTTTATCTTAATTTATACTAATATTACAAATAGGGTAAGTTTGTATGTTTATACTTTATAAGTCAATTTATTGTATTGTAATCTTCAAAGTAAGTTATCCGAATCTAAAAATGTCTTAATCAGTATTTAAAAATAACTTTCATGTTGGATCTAGGGTATATTACATTATTCTTTCTTCCGAGCCATGTTCTCGTTCCGTTCTCGCGGACGGAGTCGCGGGCAACAGCTAGTATATAACAAAACAATAATAAACTATTGCTTAAACAAAATTAATTATATTTTTGATGTTTATAAATTAAAGAATGTTTCTGACATTAAATTTTGTAGAATACAAACCGAAACAACAATTCTTTTGTTTTCAAATTCAATGGACAGCAAGTTAAAATAAAAACAAACGAATTGATCAATGATCCAGATTTGTCTGGAAGTGAATTAACAATAAATTATCTACTGCATACTACACTAGCTATTCCCAGCGACTTCGTCTGTTCTCAAATCATACGCCACTTATGATCACTTAATGATTATAGACATCCATACATTTTTTATTTTTATTATTTTGGCTCAAGCCATCTTTTTTTTATATTTTACTATTAATATAAACACTTTTAGTGAACAACATATCTAGAATAAATTTAGTAAAATAATATATATTTTAAAGTGTCTACATTAAAGAATGTTTCCGACATAATTATTTAATAATAACCAAAATACTTAACGTTTCAACATTCAATGCAATTAAATTAAATAATGGAACAGATAAGTGACACAGATACGATAGATTGGATGGAAAGTATATTAACCACATATCAATTTATGCGTACTACTACTAACTGTTCGCTGACAACAACTTCGTGTTCTAACTCGAATCATAATCTGTTTACCATTCCTTAAAATGTATAACCAACCTTAAATCGAAGAATTATCGTAGACATTCGTAAATCAAGTGAACTGAATCTCATTTCTAAAATCGTGCACCAAACATGTGCCCTGATTAACTCCGGGGCCTACACGTCTCTTTCGATGCTCGTGAAAATTGTGGTCCCCGATACAAGAAAATCTGAAAATCAATATGTCCATCGACTAAGAAAGGCGATGGCTCAGACCAAGCTAACTACAGACCTGTGGCCATTACCTTGCTTCTCTCCAATATAATGCACTATTACTGCATTATTATCCATTATTATTCGCCATCTCTTGGCTTTCCTAGAGGATCTCCAGTTGATCAGTGATTGGTAATATAGCTTTCACTTCGGTAAATCAGCACCGAACTTCCCTCACGGAAGGATTCTCGATAAAATCAACAAAATTCCGTTGACTGTTTTTAATGCCCTAAGAAAGTCACAATAGAAGTTTCTCAAGGGAAACAATATGAAATATGTATAAAATTGGGCTATTACTTTTATATTACTTTTGAAATGCAAACGAGCATACAAATCACAATAACATCGGTGGCCTTTGAGGATTGGATGCTTTTTTCAAGATAGCTATGTGGTATAGACCTGGAAACTCGGCCAACAGAAGTTCAATTCATATTTTGATATTGCGTAGAAGAAAGTGTCTCAAGACTAAACAAGGCACTAAAAAGACTTCATTCAAAGGAAAGCAATAACAATAAAACTTTTTAATAATAGTCTTATTTCATTTATAATAACGTAACGTACTATTAAATAAATTATTTAAACGAACACAATACTCATGCAAAATACCGTCACCAATACTCTACAAATAAAATAATATTATTTTACTTATCAATCAGACAATACTTAAGTATATTTACAAATATCGTCACGATCCACTTTTTCCCAATTATTCTGACACAGCGCAATATACTCGTATTATCTCATAGACGCTCTACTATCACACGTCATCACAGTCCAGACTTGTTTCTTGACTCATCTTTTCAATCAACAGAGCTCCTTTCCACCTTCTTATTTCTTACCTCTTCCATTCTTATTTCTCACCTCTTCCATTCTTATTTCTCACCTCTTCCATTCTTATTTCTCACCTCTTCCATTCTTATTTCTCACTTCATCCAGTCTCGTCACGCCACACATCCAATTCAATATTTGCGTTTCACTGACGGTAGCAGACCGATTGGCGTTAATGATAAACTATGTATATATAAAAAATAACTTTGGAGCTCACAGCTTCTTAGTTATAACAACTTAGCTATAACATAGAAATATTATAATCCCAATTGAACAAAAAACAGTTCCAGCTTTTTTATATCGGTGTTTGAACGACTTCCCGGAGACTTTATCCTCTTGAATACTTGTGGAAGTTGTTCTGAAGATCTCAAATTCGAAACAATAGACTTAAGGCAATTGAAATTTAACGATAACTACAACTCCCCCTTTGTTTTAGTTTAATTTATAATCTGAATAAGAGTTCGTAAATGATTGCTTAGGACAGCTCGCTTAAAGTTAGATTACACTCATTTATTCTGTATTCTGTTCATTAATCGTTTTAAGCGTAAAATTTTGTACAAACCTAACTATATTTGTCAAATAACAACATATTATATTTTTTATGTTTTTACACTTGTGTGATAAGAACGAAATTTTCACACACTGACGCTGTTACTTTATGTAGATATATTATGTGTTTCTTTTCCTTATCTTTAATTTAGATACAATTTATAAGTGTTATTAAAGATTTATTGTTTTTACCTGAAAAAAAGTAAATGAGTTTTTTCTAAATTTAGGTATTATCGTTATGGTATAAATAAATAATAAAAGATTAATAATTTTACTATTTTTATTTTGATTCTTAAAAATGTAATTTTAATCACAAAGTACAGAAATGTAATAAATATAAGTATATGGGTGTAAAGATATTTGACTGTATGGTTATTTAGGTACTTCCCTAGAGATCGCAGTTTTTATGGCATGCCGTGTCGTCTTTTATATTTGTCAGCATCTATATGGTGATATAATGAGCAGGGTAAGGCCCATGAAATAACCCAGAAACTGCAGATTACATTTTTAAAAATTTAACTCGAGAACGATGAAGCTCATTAAAAACTTAATTGATTATGCCGTTCTAATATCTCTAAAAGTAATCTCAATAAATTGGATCGCCTTCTTAATACCTGCATTCGCTTTATTTTCAACCTATGTAATTTCGATGACATATCACTCTACCGTTCAAAGCTAACTTGGCTCACTAATCCGTCAGCGAAGATCGTCAAGATATTTGTGTCAATTGTTCTCTGCTCTTAACGATCCTCTTCCTCCTCAGTATTTAAAGTGTAGGTACATTTCAATGACTAGGAAGTACTCATGACTTGGATGTTCTCTCTTCTTCTAATCTCAAACTCTTTCTCCCTCTATTACACCATTCAGGGTTTCTCGCTAATTCCTTCACAATTCACACAATTAAACTTTGGAACGGCGTACCTGAATATATCAAATTAATTTTCTATTTTATACATTGTATGTATTTTTTTTATTTAATTTGTGGATAATATTTTTAATATATTTATTCTTAGTTATAATTTCTATTATGTTTTATAAATACCTAGATCTATATATTATTATATTGTATTTATTTAATAATATATAATAATATGGTATTCGAGCTTTTATTATATATGTATATATCTACAATAATAAATATTCTATAATAGTGTTATTATGTATTTAGTGTTTATTGCTACGTCTTATAATTTTATAATATTTTACTATTCATTACTTGTACGGCCTTATTGCCATTTTGTTTTCTGTTTATTCCATTATTTCTACGGTTTGACTGGTAGAAAGTGCTCTGTAGCATTAAGTCCGCCCTTTGTATTTTTTTTTGTCAATACGGCCGGTTCAAAAGTACTTACATTAAAATTCAAATTGAAGAAAGCATTACATGGTTTTAAATAAACAAAAATGTAAAGTTGAAGCGCCAGAGCTATGACAAACTGTATGATAAAGGGGAAGAACACATTATCACAAATGCAGGGAACCCCGGAGTACTTATATAAATATCAGGTTTCGCAGCTTCCTACATTAATTACTTCTTGCATCTCAACCACAGCAGTTGTGTCGAATAAATCTTTCCGACATCTTAAATATTATAAGTGAAATCGTAAGTTTCAAACAATGAGATTTTAAAGTTATTATTTTAAGTAATTAGTCCTATTAGTAAAGTTATTAGTCCTAAAAAATGTCTATGAAGATAAGTTAATATATTTATATTATTTTTCAGAACAAAATGTACTTCCTATACATATTGTTTGCCGTGGTTATGGCCGCCTCAGCTCAGGAATACATGGAGCCATTAGTCATCGTCGATACGTAAGTTATCTGTCTTAGTTGATATGTACTATTAAAATAAACATAATTTACGCAATACTAACTACTACTTATAATTAATATATTTTATTTCCCTTTCAGTTATCCGGAATGGTACGTGAATCAACGCATGCGTCGTGACGTCACTCTTGATAAGAAGATCGGAGACGGCCGCGTGTTTGGGACTCTGGGTCAAAATGATAATGGTTTATTTGTACGTATCAATTGTTACTTATATATTATCAAGTGTGTATTTTTAGTCATTAACTTCTAAAAATCTCTTAAACTCGTATTCTCTCTCTCTCTCTTTCTTTCTCTCTCTCAAAAACTCTTTTCCAATTGTCAAAACTATGTATTTTTTATAGAGATATCTTAAAAGTACTTTGTCTTAAATAATGGCTGTATTCTAAATGTAATCACTGCAGTGTAACAATAATATAAATATAATTCCAGGGTAAAGGCGGATATGAGCATCAGATTTTCAATGATGGTCGTGGTGACCTGAAGGCGCAAGCGTACGGGACCCGCGTGCTGGGGCCCGCCGGGGACTCCTCGCACTTCGGAGGCGGTCTTAACTGGAAGAACCCCAACGCGGCCGCCTCGCTGGATGTCAGCAAGCAGATCCACGGTGGAACTTCGGTGAGTATATTTATATACTTTCAATTACCCGTAATATTAACATACGAGCGTATAATAATATAACTTTTGTTACTCCAGTACCAAGCGGCCGCGGGCGGCAGATGGCCAGTCGGTAAGAACGGTGACTTCTCTCTGCAAGGCACGTACGGCAAGCAGTCGGGTCTGCCAAAGGAGTACGGCGGTTTGGCCAACTTCAACTACCGCTGGTGATTGTGATGTCAACAAATATTAATAATAAGTGTAAATAAACTATTTAATTGCGATTTTATTGTTTGATTCACTTTAGTTTCTGGTCAATAACAAAGAAGTTTCTATTTCTATAATAGCCTCCCTTACTAAGAGTATTATACAAATTCCTAATAAATAGATAATATAGATAGATGTTTAACTAGACAGATTGCTACATATATTATTATATATAGATATAGAAATAATTATACTATACGTAAATATTAAGACTGAATAGGCTATTTATTATCGACACGCGCAATCTTTATTGCTAGTTTTTGGGTTTATTTATTTATAAATAAAAGGCATACATTTTTACGTCCCTCACCAGTTATGTGAGGACTTTGACCGCACCGAATAGTTCAATTCAGCTTATAGCCAATTTAGAGCGTAAGCATTTGAATAATTACAGTTGGGTTAATTATAATAGTATAATATCATTTATTAATACAATAATAATATTTATAACGGTAATATATAAAATTATTATAACATAAATAGTTTTCCTTGGATAGTACAATCATGTAATAAGCATATTTAAATGAAATTAACTTATTTTTAACATTCCAAATTTAATTGGAATTAATTGAGATTTCTGAAAATATGTATAATAATAAATATACTCGTATGTGATTTTTACATGATATTCCAAAACTATTGAAATAAATTAGTCTTATTTTAATTAAAACTAATCATAAATATAAAGAGATACAAACTACATCACTTTCTTATAATTAAAATTAAATTCGACCTTATCAGACAGTTATCAGACGGCAATTTGATGCTCCACTAGAGCACTCTGTATTAATATGAGAAACTAAGTTACTTATGTGTAAATGATAGCTAGTAAGTTAGATTCTATATTACGTATCGGTTATGGAATTTAATTTACGTTTTATAAAAAACTTTAACCTTAAAACATTATATAAGTCATCTTAACCCTTTTCTAATGGTCCCATTTAATTATACGATCTGAGCCTATATATAGCACTATCTCAGCTGGCGTAAATCTCATCGCGTAGTAAAATGGTTGTTAGTGAGTTAGTGCTTCTCGCTGATTGGTGGAGACATCTATTAGCTTTTTTAAAATGTTAAATCGTACATTCTCGTCAAATCGTATGATTTAGATCGTATAATGAAATGTGGCCCTAATTTATTATGCGTTGATAAACAGACAAGTCACGGTGAATAAAATTGATCAGTTCGTAAATGATAGAACATGTTTTTCATTACACAGCGGAGCTTCCTTCACAGGGGAACTTACTTTAAATTTGTTATAAAAGTTTCGTACAAGAGTCTGTTAGTTCATTTTTCCAGTTCCGAAGCACTTTGTAGGTAGGTTCTTCTAGCTCGAAGTCAATTTCAACTTACTGTAAAGTAAGTAACTAGTTGTTTATTTTCAAACTTGTTCAGAAAGAAGTGAATGTTATTTTTTTTAACATTAACTATGTAATACTAATTTAGTTATATTATATATGAAAACATTCTTAAATTTATTCATTCAGAAAAAAAACGTTAAAAAGGATGTCCGTAAAAAAATTAGAACCTTGATTATAAAAAGAAACAACGACATTTAAAATATTTAAATTTCATATACAATAAAAAAATCGTCAGACATGGGTAGAATTCGAGCCTGCTCCTCCGGAATACCGTCCTCGGTTCTCTATCACTGAGCTACCGATTTACCCGCTTTGATGAATTTAGCACTCTCTACATAATCGTCCTTATCGGGACGGTTATTGCGGAAAAAACGTTTGTATCTTGTGGTAGTGTGGCAACGACGTGCGACGCCGAGAGAAAATGTTGGTATCTTGTGGTAGAGTGGCAACGACGCCGAGATGTTTGTACTAAGATTTTATTCTTTGAATTAATTAGACAAAAGTTTGTTAGAATAGGCTTAAATATATTTTTAACGAATCGTTGATAATAATAACCCCTTAACACGAATGATTTATCTTCTTTTGATCTTCTTGTCGAAATAATAAGTATTTTCCGTTGTTTAATCTGTAGATATTTTTTTATACATGTAATGGACGAAAGGAAAACCCAAGTGCTATTTAAAATATTCCTATTAAAAACCCAAACTGAAACTAATTTTACACTGAAGTGTAAGTTAAAAACTAGCTGTCGTTCAAATGTTACATAAGTAGGTAGTTCATACATACCTATACATTTTACAATTTTAGAAAAATAGTTTTAATTACTATTTAAAAACTAGAGATTTTTGAGATAAGTACTACCTATATAAAACTTATAAGTTAAAAAGAAATAGAAGAAAGAAATCAGTAATTTTTATTGAATCTAATAAATCCATTCAATTTTGTAAAATAATATTTCTAATTGCTAACCGCTTTTAAAATATTATAAAACTTAATAATATTACCAATTCTTGCAATGAATCATACGTCATAAGAATGAATACAGACATTTTCTCATTTGTCGAATCCATGACCCGAGTTATTCCCCGAGTCTAATACCTATTCGAAAAATACGAGATTCATAATAATTTTATCTCAGTCAAGGGTAAATATTTATTATTAAAAATCTGGTATTTTGTATACGAACTAATTAAATGAAAATTATAGCGGTTTATGTCGAAATAAAATCTTTATTTAGATTCGTTTATTTTAATTATATATATTTATTATATGTTATAACCTGCAAGTTGACTAGAGTTAGGTTCCGCCTATATTTTGTTCTATGTTTATTATTTATTTACCATTTAAACAAGCTTAACATTCCTACAAAAATGCACTTAAAACATGTATAGACATGTTTTAAAAAATGTAAAACATGTATAGACATGTTTTAAAAAAAATATAGACCTGTATAGACATGTTTAGATAAGAATTACAGCCATTTTTTAAATTTATTTCATAATCTTTATATTACATATTGTTTTGCTTAACATGGCCATACATGGTTATAGAAATTTTCAAATGAGTTCATATTTTATTTTTCTTTTTAATACGATTATAATTAATATTTGGTTATAATATTTATTTTAAAATAAAACTTCTCGTATACTCAATCGTTTATTTCTACTTAACTTACTATGTACAATAACATACAATATATTTGTCACGTTGTAAAACCATTCATTAATATTTCACACAGAATGCGTTGTTTCATACGCGCTATTAAAATGACATTCTCTATATTATTAAAAATAAATAAAGTTTCTTGTGATTGTTGAGTTTATGATTTTGTTTTTCTTCTCTTTATACATTCACATAAACTATAGTTTAACTTGTATTTTTTAATTTTTTTATGAATAAAAGTTTTGATTCTTCAACGGCTCATACAAAACATACAAAATCACTTTAAAAGCACAATCTTAAAATATTAAATGTATATTTTTTTCTTGATCACACCAAACAGAGTGTCTTGTTAACGGAATTCACATTCAAAATGAATAATTCCAAAGAAAAAAAAACCTAAAATCTGTTTGACACAAGATAAATAAAAATAAAAATAAAATAAACAATTAACATAACTGAAAATATAATTACAAATATTTCTAAAATCACACGCTTATTTACAATACTAAAGATCGTCTAAGAATAAAAAGTAAATCGAAATGGAAATTCCAAAAGGATTTTAAACTAACTAAAAGATTAACAAAAATATAAAACACCGCCAAAAGTATTTATTATTTTTATAAAATTTACAAATAAATACAATATGTAAACTTAAAATGGCACGTTTATAAAAAGCAGTCGATATTACACGTTTCATGATTAAAATATTTTTTCATTAATCTTTCATTATTGCTGGCTTAAATCATAAAATATGTTTACGAAATTATACAAACATTTTATTTGCATTGATTAAAACACCAAGAAACACACAGAAACAACTCAAATGTATAAAATAAACTAAACCAACGCTAGAAGTTCAGAGAGCGCGGTTTGAGAGCCGTTTTCCTCAAGTACCGGTGGGCGAGCAGGGTGAGCTCGATCTGGTCCTGTGTCTTACCGCACGCGAATATCTCCCATTTGTTGTCCGTCTGTAGGTCAATTAAAATAACATTTATGTAAAATGTTAGCCATTAGTTTTTTTATAAATATTGAATTAAATATTCATCATAAAGAGCTTGACTCGAATCTGAAATCGTTGGGTTTTTTATTTTTGTAGATTATTGGCAATTGAGTTTCGAGGCTCCTGTAGAAGTGAGTTGTTTTATAATTTAAGCATCTTTTTATAATAAAAAATAAAAAAATATAATTAGTGCATGATCGTAGCTGCGTGTGTTTACAGGTGTCGTTGTATGTGTGTGTTGTGCGTGTGCGTGCGTGTGTGTGCGTGTGTGCGTGTGTGTGTGCGTGTGTGTGCGTGTGCGTGCGTGTGCGTGTGTGCGTGTGTGTGCGTGCGTGTGTGCGTGTGTGCGTGTGTGCGTGTGCGTGTGCGTGTGTGCGTGTGTGCGTGCGTGTGTGCGTGTGTGTGTGCGTGTGTGTGTGTGCGTGTGTGCGTGCGTGTGTGCGTGTGCGTATGTGCGTGTGCGTGTGCGTGTGTGCGTGTGTGCGTGTGTGTGTGTGTGTGTGTGCATGTGTGTGCGTACGTGTGTGTGTGTGCGTGTGTATGGGCGTGTCCGTACGTATGTGAACATGCACGCATGTGTATCTGCTTGTAATATACGAACCAATATAAAAGAAGGCTTCTCCTCCTTAATTTCTATTTCCTGGTCGAACTTTATAGACCTGACGGCTGACTTCTTCACCACCACCGGCTCGCTTGATGATAATCTACGTACCTATAATATAGCATTATATTATGTAGTTTCTTAGCATTTCGTGACCCATTTTCTATTCTAGTTTTCTGGTTTTATATTTGTAATGTGTATATTATTCTCACTTATTTGTATAAAAATATTCACATAAAATATTTTATACGTATAATATCAATATATTAGAACAACAATCTTTAACTACTTTTATATTATTTATGGAAGTAAGTATATATGCCAAATCATCTCATTTTCATCCTCATTTATTGTACACCAAACTATAAATGAGATATAATGTCGCTCAAACACTGTATTACATTTGTTAGTATTATTAGAAAATGTTATTTAAATAGTTTGTTGCTGTTATAATATCTAACATATTGTAAGTATATTATTAAGTAGTTGTGATGATGTTACAAAATTACTGTTTTAGAAGATAAATTGGAAATCAGTTACATTCTTTGGCTGCATTATTACTAGAAAATAGAAATATTAATATAATTTTATTAAATGTGAGATTAAAAATTATTGTAGATGAAAATTTTAAAAAGCATTTTTGTTATTTTATTGCTTGCAAAATTATTAAATGTTAGTGCGATTTACTATTATTTCGTTCTTTAAATTTAAAAGAATAACATAAAAAGCAAAAAAACAGGAATAAAAACAAAACAAAACATAAAATTCAAATACATTTATTGAAATAAAAAATGACATCGGATATCAATGGATCGGAAAATAATATGGATTACAATATTGACAGTAAACTAGAAAACAGAATACAATAATACACAATACACAAAAAAAAATCGAAACAAAACAATCCAAATGTAAACATAATAACAAATAAATAAAACAACATTTAATATAAAAATAACTTACAGTTATGTATCAACACCGGTCTGTCAATATTGCAAGGAGAGGGAGGGGAATGTCATTTATTTATTTCAAACAATGTATGTAAGTAGCTGCCGTTTATATTAAATTTATAACAAAGATTAATAAATAATTTACGTAATTAAATTACATCAAAGCATAATACAAAGCAAATTTATAAATAGGGTAAGGTTATGCGCCCATTTCAGTATACAATCTAAGCGACACTATCTCAAATAGAGTACTAACTGACATCGCATAGTGAAATGGCTGTTAGTGAGTTAGCGCTTCTCTCTGGTTGGAGACTCCTACTCGATATTTCTCAAGGTCAAATAGTGTCGCTTAATTGTATAATGAAATGGGCGCTTTAGGAATGAAGCGTTTATTACAGCTATAAGTCTAACTAAATTTGGTGCGTGGTAATATTGAGGTATTCAAATAATAACCTAAATGATATATTAATTCGAAACGATTCATTTGATGAAGACTCCATCTTTGGTTATCTAATATCCATTTATTTGGTGCACTTATTACGTACTTATAACTAATTAATTACACAACCAAGAACAACAAAATTGTAAAGGGATTCTTTTTTAAAATGTTATTATTAGAAAATATATCTAGATTACGATTTATTTTATTTTTAAAGAAATACCATGATTGTATGAAAACAGTTTTTAGTCCGTTGTCAGATTGATATAATCTCCATAGCCCGAGCCTGCGGTCATATGAAGATACTTTAAGAAAAATGCGATCTTATCACGCGTAACTTGAAATTCTCTCAAACATTTGATACAAGAATGTAACTTAATAATTTACTCACAACCCGATATTACCTATACATTATATTTTTATCATAATAATACTTAATGGAACCAAAATACTCTAGATTTTGATAATCAGTAAAATGGTGAATGTAAAGTTACACCAAAATTGGTCAGCCGTTAATAGATATTAATATATTTTCCGAATATGTCATATGATTATATTTGATTATTTCTTCATTTATAAAATAATGTAAAAGTGTAACAGTACATTTCATTAATATGTATATATCATTAGAGTGTACAAAGCGTTAGTTCGAGGTTAATTTGTTAGGCAGCGTTACTAGAATCCCCTCTTATAGAGAAAATCATATATTTACATGTTATTCGTAAATATATAATAATCGTTATAAAGATCGTCGATACCGGAGTCCTTTTCGACCTGCCACCATTGATTTTCCTTTTCTAGATCGTTTGGTTTGGTTATTTTATTGGTGAGTATATCGTCTATGCGCGACGTGGACGGCCTCTGATTGGTCACTTTGTATATGTGGTCCACGAGCGCGGTGGTGAGCACCTCCCGGGGCGCCAGCGCCGTGACGTCACACAGCCCCACGCCGGAGATGGCGCGCAGTCTGTCCGCGTTCAGCCTAGCGAAGGTTCTGGGCGACTCGTTAGTGATGTTCCTAAACACAGGCTCGTAGTGGTTGGACCTGTGCTGTACCTTAGTGTCTTCGTAGGGGTCGGGGGTGTTCTCGGATATGAGGCTTGTGGATTCTTCTAGAAGCGAGTGTTTGACGATCGACGGCGGGGAGAACAGCACGGAGCTGTCGCCGGCGAGGGTCTTGCTCTGGAACAAGAGGTTTGTATATTATATAGTGTATTGACCGAATGATATAATTTCTATGGAAATCATTTTTTTTTCCATGCAATTTGATTTAAAATTTTAATTCATATTTCTTTTACGCCCGGTATGAAAATATATAAAGAATCGTAGTTGGACAACTTTACAATTAACAAGGTGTTTTTTTTTGTTTTTTTTCCCATTCAACATACCTAACCCTTGCGGACCGGCGGACATTCCAGAATGCAACTGCATACGAAATCAGGGATCCGCAGGTCTTTACGGATATATGAATTAAAAGTTTCCTGTCTTTAACTTTTATTGATTTGTTTATATAACTAAATAGTCAGTTGATTATAAAATGTTTGTCTCACTTGAAAATAATAATAAAAACGACATTTAACTTGGCGCCTTTTATAAATTTCCTTCGTATCTTTTTTAGTAATGAATATTTGTGTTTTTTTATGAATTTATAGGTTAGAAAGGGGTAAATTATGTTTATTATCTTTACGAGGCATTGTTTTATATAGAAAGAAATAATGAGTTTTATGTTTAAATAGATAAAATATAATAAATAAGTAACCCCTAGTTGGAAATAACCACAACAGCGGGACTGTTTTTAATAAAAGTTAAAAAAGGGATAATTCTAATTTGAAATGAGAAGAATACAATAGCAGATACTTATTGCTATGGAAGAAATAACTTACAACTTATTGTGATCAGTAACATATCAGGTGAGATTTAATGTAAACAGATACTTTGTAAAGGTTTTAAGCGCAGTCTTTGTTTTAGAAGTGTACTAGTATTATATATCAAGATTATAGTGTACTAGTATTATAATTAAGATATTCTGACCGAAAATTTTTGATAATAGTAAACTATTTGATCTATACCAGATCCTAATATTTTATGTGGATTTATCTATCGTGTGAGATGTTTAGCCTTTTTAAAAAGAAATTTGGTTGTGTAGGTATGTGTACAAAATCAATACTATTATTGAATGTTGTATCTATATCACGGTATACACAAATATGAGTTATACGCTATAATAAATTCACAATAAAATATTTAAAATAAGTTTACAACGACGTCATGTTTTAATGTAAGCAAATACTTCGTAAAGGTTCTAAGTGCAGTTTTTGTACCAGAAGTGTATTAGTATTACGTATCAGTGAGTTCACAATTTTATTGTATAATTAAGAAATTTATTAGCTGACCGAACATTTTTAAAATCAGTACACTATTTGAACGAAACCAAACCCTAATATTTTAAATGGATTTATCTACCGCGTGAGCCTTTTTATAAATAATATATTGTTGAGTAGATTTGTACAAAACAATACTACTGTTCTTGGATGTTTTATCTACGTGAAAGTATAGACGTATGTGGACACTACACTACGATACACTCAAAAAAATATATTCAAAATACGCTCACAACGCGCGCGAAATCACTTCAGCATCGAATTTTTGCATGTTTGACAGTGATGAAGTCGAATTATTATTATGGATGCAAACATATTATTTTTTTAATTTTGAAAAAACATATTAAAAAGAAGATAAGGTAAAAAAAATACTAATATTGAAATGTTTTTATTCATCCAAGTGCGTAATTGTAAAAAAAGGACATTAATTTCTACATGTCTTCGAAACAAATGTTTATATAAAAGTTTGTGTTTTCGAGTGACATTGAGGTAGTGAGACCGCGATCACGACGAGACTTGACTGTTTTTGTGTGCTACGATTTCGACAGGTCAAATAAATTATTATTAATGTAAGTGAATTTTTTGGGATTCTTTCCGTGACATTTGTGAATTTAGGGTGGCAAAGCATTTGCAAAATTGTAAATGTCCGTAGACAACAGCACTATATACCATCGGCCGGATCCATCGTTTGCCACGAAACTCCAGAAGAAATCAAATTAAATAATCGATATAAAAAAAATAGAAATAATATATGAAAATAGGGAGGAGAAACCTATAAATTGAAAAAGACGATAGTCCGTTAAAACAGAATGATATAAGATAGTCGGTAACTCACGGGCGTCTCGACGTCGAAGCAGGCGTCGGGCACGGCGGCGCGCGCGCGCGGCGTGCTGGTGGCGGCGCCCCAGCCCGGCGCCAGCGCCTTGCGCGCGCGACGCGCCGGCACGTTCTCCTTGCCGCGCTGCTCGCACTGCGCCCCCCCCGCCGCCAGCTGCGACACGCACTCGTCACGTCACCCTCACTCCTTGCCGTATCACTCTATCTCATTCACTCATCAGCACTCCTAGCCCGTCACATCACGCACGTCCTTCATATACACATTTGTTTATAACATATCATTATTATTTTTAACACATAATGTACCTCCTGCTTTAATTACTATTCTCTTACGCTTAAAGGTAGCTGGAAGAGATCTCCTTCATGAGATCTCCTTCATGAGATGAGAGAGATTATCCTACTCGTATGTACATATTATATCTTACATTTGTGTAAAAATAAGGTACCTAAATATATCAAAATAATAGTTTGACTAACAATCCATCCTAATATATGGTTACGTTTATTTTATTATTTCATCTATAATGACAATAAAATAATTTAATCCACAGACGTTTCTAAAATAAAATATTTCTGAAATAGAATTCTATGAAACTAGATCCAATGTTACTCGACCTGTGTATATACACCGTGACATAAGTAAGTTCCTCAACAAACTAGCTCAAGATTTAAAGTAAACATGGGAAATTAAAATTCATATCTCTAAATAGTAAAATTGTAACCAATCAATCCATGAAAATAAAACTTATTTCTTCATACATAGCATAGTGTAGGTACCTGTTCCGTGTCGTGAGCTGCCAGGAGGCACTCCGTGAGGCTGTCGGAACTTTCTCTCTGTATCATCTCAGTGATGTCCTCCACCAGCAGTCCGGGGCTCGACGGCTCGTACTTCAGACCTGACTTCTTGCCTATTTCAGCCATCGCCAACTTGAACGGAGTTGGAGTTCTGGAAACATACGTTCTTATATTAATAATCTGATGTTCTTAAGCCACGTAGCACTTTGTTCAATGGTTATTTAATTATCATTATTTTTGTTATAATGTTTCTACTCACTTCGGTGTATGTTTTTGTTCAAACTGAGTCCCTCCGGGCGTGATGTTGGGTGTAGGAGTGTGTAATAGCGGACTGACGCCTAGTTCCTGGAAACAAATTAGTTTAATATAACAGATGTAGAATGACATATTAAAGTAGGTGTATATTATACACAGTAATATGTGACAGTGTGTATAGTGCCAGTAGTGCACGCAGTACACGCGGTGAGCTGTGTGTCCGTACAGCTGACACTACATTTGCTACTTGTAAACTGTTCATTCAATAATGAATGTACATTTGTACGTAGATAAATTCACACTTCATTGTATATGCGATGTACATACCGTACACCGTGCATACAAGGAGGAACGTACCATATATGTATATGCACAGAGAAAGTGGCAGGAATTTTCGGTGCGAGGGTGCGAACGTGTGTGTGCGTGTGTTTGTGCGCGTGTGTGTGTTTGTGCGCGTGTGTGTGTGTGCGCGTATGTGTGTGTGTGTGTGTGTGTGTGTGTGCGTGTGTGTGTGTGTGCGTGTGTGTGTGTGTGTGTGTGTGTGTGTGTGTGTAAGTGTGTGTGAATGTGTGTGCGTGCGTACCTTGGTCCTGAGCGGCGTGGAGTCGTGTCGTGAGAGCGGCGCCACGAGGAACTGCGAGGGGCTGAACGGCAGCGCCTGCAGCGGGGCGCCGCCCTCCAGCGCGCGGGACAACGTGTCCGACCACGACTGGGGAGACACACACTTCAGTGACGGTAACGGTGACAAGGACGTATTGAGAATATAGTCAACAGGCTTTTTACGAGGTTTTATTTAACTTGTATTCGTGCTTTGGCTTAATTTCTTTAATTTGAAAGAGACCACGAGAACGTTTATTTAAATTTTGTTTATAAATAATTTTAACATTCAACTGGCAGTTTTCAGAGAATAGAGCATTCAAACAAAAATCCCATGATCTTCATTAGTACCGCACCTGTCGCGAAGGAGTGGTGTCGGCGGCCCGTCGCTTGGCGCGGCGCAGTATGGGCGGCGGAGAGTCCCGCGGAGAGTACACGGAGGGCACCACTATCTCCTTGTTGGCTTCAGATTGTATTGAATACGTTACTGAAAGGTAATGGCAGCTGTATAACATACGTAACTTAAATTATTAATTATTATTATTCTGAGTCTTATTTAGCAACATTATATGACACATGTCCTTCAATTAATGTTTATCGATTTATGACCAGTTGACGATATTAATTCCCATCTTGAGTTAAATAGTATGTTCGTAGTTGATAGTTACCATACCGTAGTTGATAGATACTACCACGGACAGACAATTTTCAAAACAAGAATACAATAAAGGACCCAGCCAAGATGGGAACAGTCAAGAGATCATAAGTAAGAACTTATTAAGCAAAAGTATTTAATGATATGCTTACTTGTGTTCTGGTTGTTACTGTCACTGGTGGAGGCTTGGCTTAAATAACTCTTTACTGGTGAGTTTGAGGGCAGCGACTCCAAATTAACAAACCTGTAACAATAATAGATATTTTTTTAAATTGAAACATAGGACGCTCTCACAGTGGACATTTTCAATGAGAATCTATTCACACTGCCAGCACCAGACGGTCTCATAACTACGAGTACTATTCAAACTGACCTTACCTACAGAGCAAATACTATTTAGTACTCAGTCAGCAACGAAGCAGGACCGGCAGAATACAGCTTTCTTTTCTCCATATATTAATATAATTTATATGCCGATACAAGCAATTTTATACTATTTTTATTTTATTTATAGCTTGACTTTTCTGATGTAAATAGGAGCTTTCAATGTCACAACCTAGAGCTGCTCCTCCCTTGAGCACTACCCGACATGTCTGAAGCCGCGTCTCACCGGAAGGGCGCGTCGACGATCTCCACGCGGTCGGCGTGCGCCAGTCCGCCGCGGGCCCTCTCGCGCAGCAGCTGCCGGAGGTGCGCGGCCGGCGCGCTGCCCGACGACTGGCTCGACTCGTTCAGCGACTCCGACCACGCCGCCTGCGACGACCCACGTTGCATTGTAATTACCACATACAAATAGCTTTATAGCTCTTATATATATATATATATATTATGCGCAACAAGACACAATAAGTCAATTCCTTCCTCGATCTTATATCATACAGAAATCTCAGTACAAAATTATACATGCTTATGCCTTATTATTTAACGCATAGCATTATTCTTCTTCGATCGCCCTTTAACCAATATCCATCCACCTTCGTATCTAAGACATTCCTCACTCACTCCCATCCCTCCACTTGACGTGACGTCACAAACGATTTCTTGTTCATCTCATTCCTCTCTCACACTCAGTCGCCCTACAGCAGGCCAGTCGTATTATGTTTTATGAATGAACCTTCATAGTTACATATAGTGACGTGACCGGCCACATGCCACACTCGCTAGGTCGGTCCTCTGCAGGCACTCTGACTTAGATCATTACTGCCGCCAGTCCGACTCCACAACCGACCACCCTCAAGGTCACACTCTTGCAAGAAATTTGTTTTGTTATAATATATTCTCAGGATGTACAATAAAGCATATTTATTGTTATTATTCCTTCAAAAGGGCTTATTTCGTATTGGATGAAGCCACTAAGACACCGTCTGTCGGTGCTACTGGAGTCAGGTCAGACACGCTCCAAGACTCACGCTACTAACTAGCAATAAAACCGACCGAGCTATTTTTTTTTGTACGTGTAATTAAATAATTCATTACTCGTAACGTATATATTTTTAGTAGTAGTAAAAGTATATTATTATAATTACTCTGTACGTACGTCCATGGTGGCGTCTTCGTCCTTGCGTTTCTTCTTCCTGAGATGCTCGAAGCTGTCTAGTAGGTCAGGCTCGTACTTGCGCCTCATGGTGGAGTTCCAGTGGTTCTTGATAGCGTTGTCCGTCCTGAAATATATACATTCAAGGCTTAATGTAAGAAAATTATCTGTGAATAAGATTTTAGTAAGATACATCGATTCAAAGTAATAACCATAAATGGAAACAATATGTGGAAACCATATGTTAGGATGTTTATTGAGTGTGAGTCTCACCGGCCGGGCAGCAGCTTGGCGATCTTGGCCCACTGGTTGCCGAGCTGGCGGTGCGCCTGGTAGATGACGCGGTCCTCGTGCTCCGTCCACGCGCTCTTCTTGATGGACGGGTTGAGGTGGTTGTGCCAACGCTCTCTGGAAGAGAAACATATTGCACTGGCACACATTGACTGGCTTAACGAAGAACTAAGAAGAAGAAGAGAGACAATAGTACCTTCCACAAGTTGGGAGTAAAATGGCTTTACTAATACATACTTAGAGACCCATTTTTTTTAAATTCTTTATATTTTATTTTTTATAGGATGCAGCTTTCCATTTAATTGTAAATATACTAAGAACTTACAAAACTCCATATTACCTGCACTGTTTTCCTATCCTGCCCTTCAGATGTCGCGCTATTAGCGTCCACTTCTTGGGCCCGTACTTCGCCACTAACTCCATCACCTTTTCATCTTCCTGAATAACAAAATATATATAAATGAACTTCATATATAATTCTATAATTCATTTAAAAAATATTTTTTGTAAAAGTATCGTTGAGCAGCTTAATATGAAAAGTTTAATAATAAATATTTATAATGTTCTTATAAGTAATATAAGTAAAAATATTTACTTATATAATATTTCAATATTAAAAGAAATATGTTTGCAATTTACACACAGCAGGAGTAGGACTTCAGAAAAGCAGCCTACGATAGAATGAGATGGATATAGAGTATCAGGGTTTAGTAGATAGATGGATGGATAGATAGATAGATAGATAGATAGATAGATAGATAGATAGATAGATAGATAGATAGATAGATAGATAGATAGATAGATAGATAGATAGATGGATAGATAAGCACTTTATTGCACAAAGAAATAAACATTGAAAAAAAACATGTATAAGCGGAGTTTAAACAATTAAAATATTCAAAGGCGGTCTTATTGCTAAGAGCAATCTCTGACTGAGTTTACTATCTGTAGTAACCACAAAAAATAGTTTAATTAACTAATAGTTTATCTCATTTGTCGCCTACTTCACTCTATAAATTGATTTGTTTGTCTCTTTGTAGTACTCGTGACGCATGTTTCATGAAATTGTAAATCACAACTATTCTAAAGAAGTTTTACTTCAAACATAATTGCGTGTTAGTATAAAACCAAAATGGTCAACTTATAAGATTACAAAAGTCAAAACATATCTTTTCAAGCTTATAACTAACAATTAAAGAATATTAACAAACAACTCATAGTACATACAATATGCGTTACATTTTAAAACTAAACAAAAAACAAAAAACTTACGAGTAATAACTACAACGTAGAAATACGTTACATTACAAGGTTATTATCAAATCATGAATACGATCTACCGTATTATAATTTTTAATTCAGTCTCGCTGATGCTTTGATGTTTTGTTACTTTTTGTTTACTTTTTTTTTTTATCTTTAAAGGTCTTAAAAAATGTTACATAGCTTACTAAACACGTGTATCACAAAAAACCTTTGTCCTTGAACTGATGTTCAGGATGGGAAAATCGTACTGTATTAATAGATGTTTAAAATATTTAAATTATATGTACTAGGTACCTTTTGTCTAATATATAGGTAATAAATAAAGTGGTACATTAGCCATTAGCAGCCATCTCATTATCCAATTTAAGCGATACTAGATCAAGTAGCGTACTACTATCGGATTGTGAAAAGGCTCTTAGTGTGTTAATGTTCCCGTCTGATTGGTGGACGATATTTTTACATTACTGACATAAGGACAGACAAACTGTATTTAAAATCCAAATGAAACCTTTATTTCTTATAAGTATATAGAAACATTTTTTAATAAATAGATACACTAAAATAATTATTGATGCCTAACCATTAATGTTCCACAGAATGTCTAATGTATGGAAAAAATACTTCAAGGACATATGGGCGTCACGTTCTAAATATATCCCAAGTACTTGAAATGTTTGTCGTTTTTTAATTACTTCATATGGCGTTTATATTTATTTATGAATACTTTAGTACAAAACATTAATTATAATAAATATTTTACAATAACTAATGAAAACAATTATTTATTTCGTATGGAGATAATAAATCCTACTTCAGTCACATCCTGCATTCCTAAGTTACAATCGGATTATTATACCTTACCATATTTAGAGTTACACACAAAAAAACATAATATTTATAATAAAGTTTTGAGGAATCTGATATAAAAATATGGGTTTAATTTATGTATTAGTATTATAAAACAAAATTTACATCATAGTTTATTTTACTGGTCGATTTCAATATATAATATTTTATATAACAATTACCTAATGAGTGTTACATACAAAAATCACGATTTTACTTAAAACACCTTTTATATACAAAGGTCTTCAAGGGTCTCAAAGAAGAATGGTTTAGAGGTCTCTTAAAATGTTTCAAGCACAAATCATCTTAGAGTTTGTATATGTACAGATGATATCAGCTGCTAGTGAATGGTGACGCTATATAAAGTTAAATATAATTTTCATTTAAAATTCATTCCGCGTTCTCGCACTATGGATACATTCAAAGAACTGGTGAATGACTAGTTTGAGGAATGAATGAATGATTCGAATCACGATTACTATTATATCTTTACTATGAATATTCAGGCAACAATTTACAACAGGAATATTTTCACATTAAATTAAGGATTCGTTTTTTTTTATGTTACTTCGTAATAGTAGCCAAGTTAATTTGGGCATTAGTTATATAGAATATTTTTAAGTTTTTTCTTTTGTGAGATTGAGCAGGTTTTTTAGCTGCCATTTAATTATCCAATTTACTAATTGCTACGTCAACTTGTGTACTGATATCGGCTGGTGTATAAGTTTTTAGTGAATTAGTGCTCCCATCTCATTTGTGGGGACTCTTATGGACCCATTTCATTATACAATCTAAGCGACACTATCTCGACTAGCATACTAACATCGCATTGTGAAATTGCTATTAATGAGTTAGTGCTTCTCTCTGATGGATGGAGACACTTACTCGCAATTTTTTCGAGTCTAATAGAGCCGCTTAAATTGGATAATTAAATGGGCCTTTTTGTGTTCATTCGGAATAAGCTATTGAGTAAATAGTGATGATTAAAGCAAATGCAATAAATATAAAATCACAACATAAACATATAAAACATGATTTCGAAATTGTTTTGATTTAAACAGACAGAAATTATTGATGGCCATATAGACAAGAGAGTCAACACTATAGTGACGTAAAAGCATTATGCAACAAGGTCATATTCCTGATGCACGTGTGACTGACCTGTGACTCACATCCTCGCTACTCGCTAGACTGAATGGCTTGCAACTTGCATTCATCAAACATATTTATAAATAGATGTGCTTATAGTTTTTATGTACATACAAACACGTTAAAAACGTTAAGTACATAGTTGGGTGGAAACAAGTTTAAGATTCTTTAGGTTCAAATTAGTTTGTGGGAGCCCTTATTTCTATATTAAAAATAAATTAGTGCTCAAAAAACTCCTTGAAATAATATTCTACAATATACCATTGAATAACTAAAACAGTTTTTATTGACTCATACAGCGACGCAATGAGTGTGGAATAAATTATATTGGTCCAATGTATGAAACTGTAATAATTTATAATTTTGGACCATTGTATTATTACTGACCTCCTTGGTCCAGGGACCCTTGACTAGTTCGGGGTTGACGACCTTGGTCCAACGCTGCTGACACTGCACGTCAGAGCGGTCGGGGAACTGACTGGCAATCTTCTCCCAATTCTCGTTGTACATTTTCACGTACACTTTCAGACGCTTATCCTGAAACGGCCGAGAGACTTAATGGAAAGACTGTACACACTTAATTTTATTTATTTATGTGTGAAACAGCCTACATATATGCTGTCTCACACTAATATATATCTGCCTTGACTGTTTTGTTTTATCAACACACAACATAAGCTGTACCTTTATTATGTAGACATTCACTAAAAAGGACTTAAAAGGTTCAATCCTTATAAATGAAATTTTGCAAATAAGTTCGTCATTTTTTTATAAATAAACTCAACAATAAACGTTTTATCGTCGGGATACAAAAAGGCAGCCAATAACTATGTATTAAGATCGTATATAATCAAAAAATAGTATATCTCTGGCTCATAAAATTTCAAGAAAAACTAATTATAATTTAATTTAATTGAATAAATCGTCGAGAACTTCATTTGTGTCAGTACTTGACCCGAACTCAATCTCCTCGTATTATGACCTAACCTGATAACAGTGGATAAAATCACGTTCAACGAATCTAATATGAATAAAATATTAACTATCGTTTTAGAGAAATTAAATTTCATCACATTATATAAAAAAATATAATTGATAGCGTTTAACTTTAAATAAAGGAAATATGATATTTTCAAATATAAGCTTGTTAACAAAAATTCTGAATTCAAATCTGTCCATCTAAGAGATTATATTAAACTTAACGGAGTTTAAAAATAAAATCATAATATCGCCCAAATCTTCAGTTCGAAATTAATTTGTAACATTTTGGAAATTGCAGAAGAGTATCAAAAAACATCTAAAATATCGCTAATTGTACATCTATCCAACAAAATAAACAACTTAAAAATTTATTTGCTACAAAAATTCAAATTACAATCTTGATCTTTACTTATCAGTGCAAATAACCTAATTTGTAGGAAGCAATCGCAGGTTATTTGAATATCACAGTAAGACTCAATATTCACTCACCTCATCTTTGGTCCATCTCCCCCTGTTGATATTCTTCCGCGGCCCAGAGCCTTTGGTTGGAGGTGCATCTTCATAGGCCACCGAATCCTCTGAATACTCGCTCGACTCTGAATCATAGCCGCTGCGTCTGGGAAGGAATATGTATTTAAAAATTTGATTTATTATTTATTTTTATTTATTTATAAATGTACAGTTTAATGTTACATAACATATGGGTGAAGTTCTGTACTCCTAGCTAGGTTATAAAATAATCTGTATTAAGGAGTAACAGTCCTTACCCCCTGCATGGTTGCTACAATATAATTTGTACAAATTTCATTACTACGTTTACATATTAATACCCTATGTGGGTGTATGTTCGAGTGCGTGTGCAGGCGTGTGTGCGTGTGCGTGCGTGTGTGTGTGTATGTGTGTGTGTGTGTGTGTGTGTGTGTGTGTGTGTGTGTGTGTGTGTGTGTGTGTGTGTGTGTGTGTGTGTGTGTGTGTGTGTATACGTGCAATATATTTTACTTATATTTAGGTTAGGTATTTTTCTGTTTCATCAAGTCTTGTTTTGGAGAAAAGAAAGAACGCTTTTTTTACAGTTGTAGTAAGACAAGCCATTTATTCGGCATTTTTCATTAATTCTAATTTATTGTGCTGTAAAAGGAAAGTTTGAAGGAAAGAAGTCGGAATAGTAGAAGTAAAACAATAAAAATAGATGTTTAATATAAAAATATTATTCAAAAATACCACATCACAGACTATGTCTAATTTAAAAATGATTAAACATCAAAGTAATCTTTATTTTTAGAGAAAATACCTACGTCTATTAAATTTCGAAAACCATTCCGCAACGCAAAACGGAAATTAAACAAATCATTGGAATTTCTCACATTATTCAGGACAATAAAATACGTTCGATATTTTAATGAATATTGTATGTTGGTTCCCAATGTTGGTACAAGTTGGCGTATATTAATTAGCATTCTACCGATCCTATAATATATGACAAATCGAAAGAAAAAGCATAAAAAAAGCATTATATTTCTAAATCAATGAGACACTCAATACAAAACAGGCGCCAACATTGTACCAACATTGTAGACCCGATAACTAGAATTCCCAGAACTCGGCAAGTTTGGAATATCCTTACAGTACAAGCAATTATCGTTATAGAGGCTTTAAATATAATGTACTCTTTTGTATAGCACGAAACCAGTATAAGAAAAAACCGGTAAAATCCGGTTTTAGGAATATTCGATATTCGATGAGGTAACTTTATTATTATTAAATTATCAGCTGATGTTAAACTTGTTTTTCATTCATAAAGATATTTATTAACTTTATTAATAGTATTGACTTTATATGTCCCTAGTACATCACCACATTTTTTAGATAATAATTAATTATAAATGTATTTAAAATACACAATATATTTATATTTAATATTGGACTAAAACCACCAAATATAACCAGTGCCGTCGATTTTTGTATTTTTTTGTTATTTTTTTCTTAGACTAACGCCTAATTTATTTATTGAAATTAATCATTTTATGTACCTAATTAATATATGTTTTTATGTGAATTAATGAAAAGTTTTCTAAAATAAAAGCTGAAAAGTTTTATATAAGAAAATACAAATTAGTATTTATAAAGTAGCTATTAGATCTGTGATGGCGTCATAGATAAAAAACATTTATTTGTGTAAATTAATAATCTATTTCAAATGTCATATAATATAAGATATAACACGCCTAGCATGATGTCATTGTTGACTTTTAATTGAACTTCCAAACGTTTGGTTCTTTACGACCACATTCTATGTTTATCAAAACATACTATTTTTATATATATATGTATATAATTAGTATGTATAGTATGTATTATATAACAGATCCAATAACTTGACTAAAGTAATTAAAATTTCAAACATTTTAAAATAATGCTATTAGTAAAAACTATATTTTCTCTTTCTATTATTTGAAGAAGGTACCTAATTTAAAAATAAAATAAAAGTAAATATTGAAAAATAAAATAAAAAGCAGTAACGGAGCTAATTATAAAATGTCTCCTGCGACTTATCTTTTTGACAAACAAATGTAATAAAACTTAATAAAGGAATGTTTCGTTCAAATAAAACAATCTAGTATACATTTATAATAAAGTAATTCTTTTTTATAAATGTATGTATTTAAAGTCATATATAATGTATGACATGGACAAACCAGCCATTAATAATGTCAAACGAAACCGGATGTTTTACATAGTTTTGTATACACGTCTTGTTTGTGAACTAAATATTTCATTAAAAAAAACCAGTTCTTAAATATTAAATCAAAAATCTTTATTGAACAAGATTGTTTGGCTTTGTTATATACTTCATTCATTTATTTATTTATTTCATAAATGAAGAATTGTATAACAAATATTACATATATAAAATAATACATACTCGTATAACATCACGATAATTATCCAATTTTCAAGACGTAGATTCCCAAGTAGAAATAATCCAGATACTCCATTATCCACTTAAATTCATTTTACAAACAACACTTCACTAAATTACACAAAGAAACTATAAAATAGTTCCCGCCAAAATATGGACGACATATTTACGACGCACGCGCATTGAATGACGGGACTACACTACACTCCACAGGCAGACATGTATGTATGTATGTATCCCTATCCCTACATACAAATACACACACACGCATACGCATTTACGTACATTGTTATAAGGGTGAAGAATACAAAAAACTCCAAAGGGAAGGAAAAGGGACAAGATGAGGTACACAAAGGGGAGTGATAGGGATGGAGAAGGTACCCTCAATGGCAGCGTGTGACGCAACAGCAAAGGCAGGTGTCAGGTTAGACAAAGAAAGTATACTTTTTAGGATAGGTCAGAGTATGGCATTCTAAACTATTATAATTATGGATGGTCTTAGAATTTCTCGAATAGAGTCTCATTAAATATTATACTTATTAATAGTAAGACATCTTTTAAAATCTTTAAACAAACTTGAATAACAAACAGGATTCAAAAGTTGAAATGAAAAAAACGTGCTAGTAATGAAATTAGATCAAATCGATTCTATTAAAACCGAACGTTGCCATTCCCTACGTCCCAAACGGGACATTGGGTCCGCAAAAAGTGAGAGCACATGTAGGGAAGCCGTACTAATTTTAAACCGGGGTTTTCGTTTTTGCAAAGGTCACTTATTTTGTTTGTCAACCAATAGTTATCTGTTTAGCTAAACTAAGGTTCGTCTCAAAACACGAATGCCGACATTTTTTTCACACTGAGATATAAAAATTCGTATATTTTTCCTTCTATGTGTAACTGCTAAATGCCTGTTATTCGTCACAAAAGCTCAATTATCACTTCAAATAGATTTCATGTGACAGTCCATGATAAAGCTTTTGATCTAAGGGCATTGCCAGATATCGAATAATCTTATCTCATATCACAAATGTTTCTCATCATAGATATAGGATATTTCAGAGAACATCTATGTATGTAAATAGTTACACACACACACACACACACACAAGTGGCTATGTATACAAATACGTGTATATATTTACACTCACATCCTGGTTACTACACTGACAAGTTGTATTCATACAATAGTTAGTTAGACACATATTAATAAATATACTGCCAAGTTAAATTATATTACTATTTCAAGCTCTAAGAATAATATATAAAACTTAATAATTTGTTATAACATGGCGGCCAAGGTAAGGTGTTTATGTTCTAATTAAGCCAAGGAAGTAGATAGTTCATCTATGTTTAATTCCACCTGTCCCTACCACCCTTGGACATGTGATTTAAATTGTACTTTAAACGGAAATAGATTATCTACCAACCGAAACATTAAACATCAGACTATTATATTATACTCGTATATAAAGTCTTGGTGCACAACAAAACACTTGTTTCATACAAACAATGGTTTTTTAAATTGCTCAATTTTAACTCAAAAAGGTAATTTTTTATTTAGGAACTAATGGTTATTTCCAATGCCAAGATATTTCTTACTCCCGTTGATCAATGAGTAAAAAAATCATAAGGATGTGTCACTAGGTGAAACAAAAAACAAAATTAAAAATGTCATAATCTCAATACTATTATAAAAAAGGACTAAAACTCAAATGTATGATGCAAATGACATACAATCAAATCCATTTCTTGTAACGTCGTATTTGTACCAATAATTATCAGACAATCAGAAGACTTCCTTCAAATAGGGTCTCGAGGAAGCACACAGTTAAGTAGCCCATGTCCCATGTTTCCTGTGTCACCCCTTAGCACTTCGAGTTGGAACATTCCAGTGATGTTGAAATTTCGAGTTTACTTCAAGTGTTCAATAACTTGGCTCGAGACATACTCGATGGTTTGATTTAGGTTTACCGGTTTTTGTTAGTACAGACCTTTAAAAGACGAGCTTTCGTCTATCTGAACGATTAGTTACATTTAAAATATGTTAAATATTGAGATATTTACACATCTTTGGTGTAAAATAAAAAATGAGTTATACATTATTGTAGGAAGCACAGGTTGAATGTTTGCAATGTTACGTCAAAAAACCAGTAGTGATTTGTTATATCTAGTAAAAAATGTTATATTTATGTATTATATTCATATATTATTTATGAATTAAGCATATATTTATTAGCAATATTTTTTATTCTTATTGATTCATCATTGTGGTGCTTTCTGTTGTGTTTTTACATTAATGTATAAATAAAAAATAATAAACATAATTGGATCGGTTTAAAGTATTGACTCTGACCGTATCGCATCTATATTATTTATTCCAATATACAGCGCGTTACTTGATCCCTAAAAATCCAAAGTGCTCACCAAAAGATGGGAGCACTAACTCACTAATAGCCTTTTCACAGCCAATATTAGTACCCTACTTGACCTAGCGTTTAATAAATTGGATAATGAAATAGCTGCTTAAATTATAACCATTGAAGTCGTAGGTCTGTTATAGGCGAATGTTTACAATATATTGGCCAGGTGATATATTTTCACACTAAAAATATGTGATACCACAAGTTTTCGAGTAAAAGAAAACGTCAAACAATAAGTTTGATACAATTTCAAATTAGCTTTCTGTATTACTATTATTCAAGTATTCCGTCTTGGCATAGATGGCGTTGATTTTTTTATAATCCATCTAACCTGTTTTCGTTCCCAGCGGTATTGTTTCTGAGTATAGATTAAATACTAGTGTTGTAATGTTCGATCGAAGTTATTTCAATTGTACCATTAGGACTCGATATTTTATATTAATATGAGTCATTAAAAATATCTATAAATATTATTTCACCAGCCAACACAGTATTTTTTAATTTAATGATTATTCATGTATAGTACCATTTTAAAAAAATCTGACACATCGGACTTAAAGCTTCATAATTATTCATTCGGACTTTATATAGCTTATAACTAATCTTATATAATTTTATTCATCATATAGGATGAAATAGAGGTCAATGACTCTAAAAATCAAACACTGTTATTCTAGTACAATACAATTTTAATAACACTCAGTAACACAAGTCCATACAAACAACTGGTTAAGCAATATGACACCGGATTTAGTTATGAGAAAATTCCTGCCTCCGACGACGCGTAACTCTATACGAGCAATGAAATGGAAGTAATTATTTCCATACTTAGGGTTTCACTTTATGAAGCTCAATAAATATACAACATATATATATTAAGTGAAAACATAAAAATCTATTTAGGAACCCGAGTTTGGAATGTCCTAAAAATTATTTTTGAAAAAATCTACAAATATAATAAATTATCAAATAAAATATCTTAAAACTGGTCGAGTCACTTAATATTAAAAGATACAGCGTCCCCATTAATACGTTTGACTTTTTTAAATTTGTGCATATTAATGCATAATTGTTAAATATCGTCTTTGTATGATCATTAAATACTACAAAGTTTTATAAACTGTCTATAAAATGTAGACAGTTCCTTATTTTATTTTATTAATTATAAAAAAAACGTGTTCTCCATCAGTAATCTTTATAATTTCTTGTATATATAAAACGAGACAATGTGCCTAAACAAACCGTGTGTAATCTTTTAATAAAAATACCATCTCTTTGATAAAGGGTCTAAACAGGTTTAATATCCATGGAGCATAGACAAACAGAGTCTGTGACCACCTGAGGCGACTATAATAGAAAGCATAGGGGATGCTAGCGAAATTAAGTACTTGTCTATGGTTTCTCACGCATCGTCATGGCCACCATTTGTCACTATTACTTCATAGTTACCATGCGTTTTTCGAATAACTTCAATTATTAATAATAATTATATAAAACCTTTACAGATAATTTAAATCTAGACATATTTCATTATAAAATCTCGTAAAAATTTTAATATGGAACTTTTAAATGGATCTAGCTTTGTGCTGACTTTGCTACTCACATCTAGAACAATCATTGATGCTATATATTTTTTATATCTGAACCATCATTACCCAATCATATTCGTTATTTAATGTATAAACAAAAACAACTATGGAAAATAAAAAAATAAACGAAAACGTTACCTCTTATCAGTATAGCTTATTGGAATAAAAAAAAAAACAATCTGGAATAGACTTCCGACATGTTTACTAAACGTGGGGAAGCGAGTTTTTGTGCGATGCGCCTGCGCACACCATATGCCATCGATGACACATTTAATACACATATGGGTTTTTGCTTGTTAGTGGAACAACATTTTCGGCAGATACTGTTATCTTTTGATAAATGGTTTGCTTAAATTGATAGTTTAGTTATTTATAGTTTGATTGTATGAGAAATTAATAATTATGAATATATCGTATTCAATGATATAATCTTGACCTCTATCTTTTAATTGCACAATACCTGGTTTATATAAGAAATAAAACAAAATACCCTTCACGAAAACAGTGGTTTCATTATATACCAATTGTTATTTTCATTCAAAAATACATAGGGTAGAATTCACCCCATTTTATGGCGTCAGCTGTTTATGGTGATTATCACCGCTATAGATCGAGGGACTGTACATTGAAATCGTCCTTAAAAAGCTTGTTTATATGTCTGGACGTCTGGCCGACAAAATTATAATATAAACAAAACGTACAAATATATGTATATATGCTCATTATATGGAAAAATAGAGATTGCAAACTAAATTAAAACGATCCATTTAATTGTCAAAAGCACAAGCTTTTATATATATAAAGCTGCATTTCTTTAGTTCACCACCCACATATTTGTATAGCTATTCAAGGGTCTAGTTCACCTGGTCAACTACCCTAAGATTAACGTACAAGTCAACGACTCACGTCATGGCTTGACATTTCATTTTTTACTTCCTCTTATGGTTGCAAGCACGCGCTGGAAAGGTGTCTAGAGTAAATTGAATATGTTTTAAAATACTGTCATAATATTTTCATTACCAATTGTAAGAAATAATAATGGGTTGTTTTTCAATATTTATATTAACTCTATACTAAAAGTTTTGCTGGCTCTTGGATGAAGACGCGTGTAAAAGCTTGTATTCGTGTGGCCAGACTCAAATATAGCACAAAGCAATCGCAAGGGGCCTCTTGTTTATTGTATGAGGTCATTGTTCCACACTTATCATATCAACACGAATGAAAGTAATGGTTGACATTATTTCCTATGTTTAAACACTTGAGACTGTGTAGGAACTTTTTAGTTGAGCGTTGATGGATGTTTGAATGTACTGTAGTTTAAAAAAGTCAAAGCCTTCAAAATTTAATTATATATAATTATATACATCAATTAATTAATCGATTATGAAACACTCAAGAATTGAGGCCATTTTGGAAGTTTGTAAAAAAATGTTACAAACTTAAATGGAAATGGAAAACGTTACCAGCACGTTTCCATTTATGGTAAACGTGGAAAATCAAAAAGTTAAAGTCAATGACCGCATTGAATGCATTCATGTATAGGCAGGTGATAGTGCATCTGTGAGCCACGTGGCTTTATCGATATCATTTCAACTATCGATATTTATCGATATATGTCAAAATTTTGCTATATATATATATATACATATTGATAAAATTGGACATGTATAGCTAAACTCTCAAATGTACATTACTTTACTTGATACCATCAGGAGAAACCTTGTAATTTTGACATTTCAAACATAGACCATTCATTGTTTATATAATTTGATTAGGGGTCAAAGCTTTAAGATATTGAAAAACTGTAGTGCATCGAACTTTAGTGACGGAGTCTGGAAGGCAGGTGCTAATGCATCTGGAGCCCCACGTGGCAATGCAATCACAATGTGGTATTCTGGTGTGTACCTATTATAATATCGATTTTTTTAAATATAAATCGAATATCTGTATTTATTTGCGAAGTTATTCTTTAATCGTTTTTAGAATTCCATGTTATTCCTCTCCCAGCACAGTTTCTGACAAGAGATTTTCTGCTGTTTATTTCTAGAATTATTACATAATATATTAATAATATATATATATATATATATATATATATATAGAAGCATGTGCTTTCTTAATTACCTAGTTACTTAGTTACCGGGGTCTTGTTACGTATTATTTTTTTGAATTTATCATTCTTGTCATATTAAACTCATATCTACGATTATAAATATAACATTTCTGATCTGATTCGAACACTTAATTCAAATATATTATTAATAAAGCAATTAATTATTGACCAATCGAATTAAAAGCAAAAAAATATCGACGTCCTAATCTGACATCACTATTCTCAATCAATTATATAAAGTTTGTAACAGAGTTAAAACTTTGTATTATTAATTGACCTTTTTTGTTATAGCCGATAGCAAAATAATTGGCAACGTCATTATCAATGTGTTTTATATTTTTATTAGTTTTGACAAGTTCCGTGTTTTATTTAAATTTATATTTTAGTATTAAATGTCAAATAACTATAAACATATAATAAAATATAACGTTTTTACCTTTTTAAACGAACCCCAACATGGTTTGTGCCCATTTTTTTTTATACATCTCGTCTAGAAAATTCAATCAGAACTTAAAGCTGCGACTTCCGCAGGCTGCCTAGTGAAGTAAAAGAATGAATGCAATGAATGCTAAAATTGGGCATAAAAATAGTATTAAATTATTTAAAATGTTATATCACACTGAACTCTGCCAAAAATGGTACGACGGTTCTTTAGTAGTTTTTCCCCTATAGTAAAGTAATGAATTATTTAGGATGATGTCATACATATGTCTTTATCGAAACATTCGAAACTAAGATTATTGTAAAATTGCTATAAGTTCACGGTAGGCCTGATGATCTTTACATATTAAAAGCTGATTAAAAAAATATATATATAAACTCTTCCTTTTTACATATCATACATTTGTTGGGGCTGTATTTATCTGTATATATATGATGTATGTGTGTGTATCAAAATCGTAATTCGTTACATTAAAGTAATAGATTATCGCGGGGGCACACCATCTGCGGCCCCCACACAATGATAGAACAGCTGCCATATCAGAATACAGAACAAATTGTGGTTCCGTATAATAGAAAAATACCATTTATATAATACCTATATTTTTCTGGTTTACTGTAGTTACTAAATGTAATACGGAATCCAATACTATATTCCTGTAATAAATAATTTTAGACAGATGGTGTCGTATAATTCTATAATTTCTAATATAATACGGAACCATAATACCTTTTCTGATTCCCCCTACTTTGGTAATATCCAATGGTCCGATTATATTTTAATATTGTATATTCTATAAGTCCTGTAACATGTTTATATTTCCTGCTGGTATTGAATATCTATAATAGGATATAATTATTTTAATTGGGTTAATACAATATTATATCTAACAATAGTAAAATTAATTAATCTAATGGTCCAGAAATTTAAAACAAATATATAAATAACAATAATATTCAGTAAATGTGTTTGCAATATTATAATTAAGAAATATATTAAAATTATTATCTTTTCTATATATAATGAATGCACGGGGTCAATACACTATGGTAAGTGTAACATCCCTCCAGTCTTTGTCCAAGCACGCCCTTGCACCGTGGGAAACCTACCTGATATGTGACGCACCCTTAATTATAAAGGTATAATATAAATTAGAGCTAAACTCACTACAATATAGTATTAATGTTTAAATGATGATTGCGCCATGAACCGGAACTTTTTGATAAGAATAATCGAGTTTCACTGAATTCATGATATTTATAAAATAACATGACTACATGTCGCCGTCCAATTGGTGGTGCGTTGAGTAAGAAGTGACTTTTCAATCATCAGATAAAAACTATCCACTTTTTCTAACTATCAACTTAATCTACTATTTTTTTTTTGTGTACAAAATGTGGATTTTTTTTTGAAAGCAGATATTTTAGTGCAAATTAGCAAGATTACGGAAACAAACTACAAAATAAATATTGTTTAACTAAAATAGTATAATAAAAACTTAAGAAAATATGAAATAACCATGCATCAATTCCCACAGAATGAATATTAATTTTGTAATAACAAAAAACTAAACCATAACACATGACTCAATATTAAAACACTTCAATAAATAATCTAATTCCATTGTAATTTTTTTCCCACAGCGGTCTTCAGTTTATTAGAGCGTGACACACGTGCAATATGGACGTAAACAACTTAGGGTACATTAATATATGCGTTAAATTACTTGCCCTATTATATGCCCATAAGGCTGTCATTTCATTGTCCAAATTACTAAGCGCTAAGTCAAGTAGAGTACTAATATGACATTGTGAAAAGGGTATTGGTGAGCTAGTGCTCCCATCTGATTGAGCAATTTTATTAGCGATTTTTTGGGGTCAAGTAGTGCACTGTAAATTGGATAATGAAATTACGCGTCTTTTTTACTTTTTGTTTTTTATGATGTTGTGCGGAATTAGTGTTTTTATATGAAAAAATAGAACTATCTTTACCAGTATATATTATATTCGATCGTTCATTTTAAATTTTATCGATATTCAATAGGCACAACAATTTACAAGAAGGAAACTAATACCAATAACAAAAAATTATATAACGAACAGACGGATCAAAACTGTGAAATCGATTTCTTTATGACCATATGTTTGTTGGAAATATATTTAATCGATTTGATGATTTATCGCAATGAAGGATTAAGAATTATCCCTTGAAATATAAGCACAGTATATTAATATAATATATACATATTTAAATCAAATATCCCAATATTATTTAAAAAAAATGAAATATTAATCTTATTAAAAATGTTACATACCAATATATTTTTTCGTTAATTATGTAAGAATGTCCAAATATTATTTATTCCACATAAATAGCTCTTTTAATGATAAGGATGGATGTCAAGTTTAAATTTGTAGTGCAATGATAAAGGGTTTTTACAACTTTTTTATATTTAACCTTTCGTGAACCCTGACCATTAAATATATTTACCGACTACTTTCGAACCCATTCGTTGCGCTGTGATCGGCCTTAATTTGTGTCGTATTCAAAATAGGCAAAGCAAAACAATTTATTAATCAATCAGATGGAACTCCCATATTAATATGGTTTATATATTTATATCATAACATGCCACATGCCATAAATATTCAAAGCCCTCATGAGATAGTAAATTTTACTTAAAACAGTAAAAATTATCGCATACGGGTTTGCGAACACAACGAACCCGCATTAGATACGTCCGTGACAAAGAACTTTGAAAATAGTGTTTTGAATATCATAAAATACTCTATATATCTTTTAAAGGTAATAATATTATATAATATTTGTGATCCTTTATATATTTGCCAAAAAGACAATTCAATCATTATGTATATTCTAAGCTGCGACTTCTGTAGGGTGATATCGCTTTACGTACTAACCAAGCTATAGAGTTGCTATAGAGTTGCAAGCTTTGGAGAAAAGCACCATATAAAAGATGTTTCTTAATATTGAAGAGGTTTCTGTGACCTAGAGCAGCAAACATTTCTCGAGCATTCATTTCATGCCGTGCGCTAGATCTACTAAATCACTATTATAGTATTGTAAAAAGCTATTAGTAAACTAGTGCTGCCATTTGATTGGTTGATACTCTTACTCGCGAGTTTTCAAGGTCAAGTAGTGTGCTATAAATTGCCTAATGAGATGAGATGGCGCGTTAGGCTTAGTCCTAGTGGCTCGAAGATAATTGATAATTTCATGTGCGTCTAGTATTGTATTAAACAATATCTAAAAGCGATATTTAATATAGAGAACAATTTTAATAGGTAAAAAATATTATTCACATTAAAAATTAAAGTACAATTTCTTTAGTCTTTTTATCCAAAACAAGGCAACAGCAAAACAATTATTTGCAATTTCTAAGGGCATTTAATTATATGGACATCGCATCCGGTGGAATAAGTGCTTATATTTATAATTCCTTTGAATAACTATTTCCTGTGCTAGCTATTATAAGTTCATTTCTAAGTTACTATTAGTTAAAATAGCTTCATGTTGAACACTTCGTTTAAGTTATGTCTAGAGGCGTTTGTTATGTCTTTGTATATTTCTAGTTTCAACACTAAAGGGCCCATTCCTTTATTCATTCTAAAGCTCACTATATGAAATTTAAAAATTTCGAATAAGAAAGACTCCACCAATCAGATGTATGCACTAATTCACTAAATTCGCTCGTTTGACATAACACTTAGTAAATTGTATAATAAAATGGCTGCTCAACTATTCCAAATTATCAAACATTTGGCGTAAGGCATTGAAAATTGCTTAAAAATCTTTAAAAAACGAATCCTCGGTGAAAAAAACATCTTATAAGTGTTTAAATAGAAAGCGTTACACCCAACACCCCTACGTCTTAGCTTCTGAAAGAAGTTTAATTTGAACTAAAGATCATAGATAAAATATATTTAAAAAAAAAACAAATTGTCAGTCCAGCTGTCAGAGCAACACCGGGCGCAACGCACGCGCCGTGCACCAGTTCTAAGTTTAAGATTTGATATTCCAAATTGGTCTTTATCGTTTCGTATAGAAGATATTTGAATATGCCAATTTTTATTAAAACAAAATATTTAGATTTTTTTCAATATTATATTTTCTAAAGGTATGGTCGGGTTGATTTGAATATGTAAATAAAATTTATTTAAAAAAAAGCAGATTTAATTTTTTCATATAATTTTTAAACAAATATTTTATGTAATTTTTAATTAAGGTTAATGCAGTCACTTCATCATCCAATCTAATAAGTACTAGGTCAAGTAGAGTACTAAGATCGCGAAAAAGGCTTTTTTGGGTTTTATTATTGCGATTTTTTGGGTTTCATTATTGCGCTTTTATATTAGTAAGGTTTAAAATAGCTTGTGCGTCGAATAATTAATCTTCAGCAACCGTAATAAATATATTCCGTATATAATATTGAAATATGTCATTCGAACTTTGACACTTACGATGTCATGCCAGGAGGCCATGCTCATCACAAAAAAGGTATTGCGGATTTTTGACAAAAAATTAAGACCCTTGCTACCCCAGTTTCTTAAGGTTTCTTTGTACTTCTTATGTATCTATAAACAGCTGTTCTATTCAAAGTACTGCCGCCTTGGCCACGTGGCACTTGGTATTATTATTATTTGTTGCCAAGGAACTATTGGTGAACGATTTTAAGATCATTTTTGTAGAAATATCAAATGTAACGTATATTTAAGAGTCAAGAACGAAAATGTTTTGTTAGTTACTTTGCTAGAAATGTTATGCCTTTTTTGAATTGAATATACGGTACAATTTATATATTTTTTTGATCGTTCATTTATTTTTAGTTATTAATTGAAATCCAAAAATTTTAATATATTTCAAGAAAACAATCATAACAATTTTCATTTACTGATTCGTGTATTCATATTTTCTTATACGAAGTATTTTAACTTTACCTTTGTAAGTTACAAATGTCACGGGACAAAAAGTAAGTTTATTGGACGAATGTTATTACAGCCACGCAGTTGCATCGTGTGAAAGTGTCGACCCACCCCTATTACATCGACATTCATAGAATAGCAGTTAGATAGGGATGGACATTATTGCTATCGATGACACGACTAAATAAAAATAATTAATAATGTATCGTTGTTATTTGGTACCTTTGATTTATCCCAGAAAGGTAATATGTAAACTACAAGAAAATCTTATAGGTTTGCACAAGGTTTATTATATTATAAAAAGTTATGTACATTTCCAAGGCAATTTGCCAATTAAGTTTCAAACCTGCCTATGCCTGAAATATATTTTTATTTTTTAATTGCTGTTTATTGTTCTAAATGTTAAAATATGTATATTTTATTATATTATTTCGCCCCTTGCCTTTAACATTAACAGACCCAATTAACATTTACTTTCCTAACGCCATGTGCTCACAATTTCATCGTGCAATTTTATCGATAACAAAGGTCATCCCTATCGTACACCTTGGCACCATCTGCGCATAATTACTCGGGGGTGCCACCCTCCAAGTCGTTTACCTCTGGGGTCAATACTACTTGTTATAATGATTCCCACATGAAAATTGTTGGGTCATATAAGTTTAGAAGGAAACTTTCCGGGCATTTAACTTGTAATGGTTTGCTATTAGAAACGAAGCTTCTTAGCATTCCATGGATTCACCGTGCGGGTGCCGGGCCCATCGCGTTGCAGGGAGAGGAGCGCAAACAGCCCCTGGGACTTGCGACCCAAGTGTAGGTTTAAGGGGCCCCTTTAAAATGCGGATATGAGGAAAAGTAAGGGTTTTCATGAAATAAAAACGTTGTATAGACAAGTGCGGGAAAAAGAGTCTGAGATTATTTTCGTCTTAATAGGTACATTATACATATACAAAAAAAAATATATATTTTTCTGTCGCAACAATGTTTAGAACTTTAAATATTAACCATATATAATGTTTTTATTTCATTATACTATAACCTATGCAAAATATAACAATGATAAATAATATATACATATATAAAAAAATCATAAGTCATAATTATAAACAAGGCAAATAAATAATTAATATGAATATATAATGCAGAGAAGAAGCTTCTTAGCATTGTATGGATCCGCAGTGCGTGTGTCCGGGCCCTTCGCGTAGCAGGGAGAGGAGTGCAAACAGCTCCTGGGAGCAGCTAATATAAATAGTTTATAGTAGAATTAACAGATATTTATGCACAGACTAAGTGACCTACGGATCTAAACTACCTAACTATAGAGTAGTGAGATTCCGAATTTATCAAGGACATCGCAGACATGAGACTAATATTTAAAATATCATAATTACTCCTAAAAGCATACAAAATCATTTAGTAATGCCCCTTAAACCTACACCTGGGTCGCAACTCCCAGGAGCTGTTTGCACTCCTCTCCCTGCAACGAGGTGGATCCATGCAACGCTAAGAAGTTTAGTCTCTTATTATAAATAGATATCATAGTGTTTGAACTATTCATAACTGTTGGGTGATTTCTTTGGTTTCACCGGAAACAAGGTATATTATAATCTCTTTTAGTAACGTAGATGCATGATTGTAAAAGATTACATGATTTAAATCAGTTAGTTTTATTGTAAATATTTTTTTTAGTTTTGTTGACAATAATTCAAGGAGAAATACGACATTCAATACTTTAGTATCTTCGGTTTTTTTTTTTTAAATGAATCGGTTATGATGATGTAACAATTTGGTTGAATTTGAATATACATATTTCTGTCTCTGTCTTTCTTTGTATAAGGTTACAACCTTTAATTTTATGTAAAATATGTTTTTGGATTATTAATATTTTCTTACAATAATTTTAAGCACTTTTTAAACCTATTTTT
Source organism: Dircenna loreta (assembly GCA_963555665.1). NCBI lineage: Eukaryota > Metazoa > Arthropoda > Insecta > Lepidoptera > Nymphalidae > Dircenna > Dircenna loreta. The sequence goes on along the minus strand of OY743095.1, from coordinate 10,381,877 downwards.
ACTAGTTTTGATAAGTCAGTTGACAACCAGTTTTGCAGAGTATTTGTCCACTTGAAAGAAAACATTTCATTAGAACAAAAATTAGAAAAATAAGATCAATCTCATTTTGATAACTATTCAACTGTAGGAACGAAATATAGTTCAGACTATATTTATATCAAATTTATTTATATAATAAAATGTAAATAAATATTCTCTGAAATACATAATATTATTGATAACAAGTTAATAATACTTTGTTTATAACTAAAATTATGATATTTATTAAAGTGCTTTTATTTGAACTAAATTACAAACTTTTCGAAGTTCTTAACCCCATCCTTGACACAGGTTGTCACATTTCTAAAACCCATCAACCCTGATGTGACGTCAAACATTTTTCACACTTATACATGTCCTTTTTTAAAGCTAAGAAATAAAAAAAAGTTATTTTCTTCTTTTTTTAAAATAAATATATAATCCTTAATAAGATTATAATAAAGTAAAATATTTTTGTTAACGGAAAGAACAAACGCATCTTTTATTCACACATAAATCTCGTGGTTTACTATTTTAAATTTTAACATGTGACGTCACAAAGCTCTTAAATGCCAGTCACCATTTACATGTGACGTACTTTATGAATGGCCCCTTAAGAGTAAAATCAAAGAGGATTTTATTATTGAGCCCATTTCACTACCCAGTATAAAGAGCACTACTTGACCCTAAAAAATAACGAGTAAGGCGGTAGGTTCTATTTCATTATACAATTTAAGCGACACTATTAAACCTTGAAAAATAGCAAGTAGGAGTCTCCACCAATCAGAGAGGCACTAACTCACTATAACCGGATTTCATAATAATTCAGTGTGCGATGTGATGTACGATAGTTGAGATAGTGTCGCTTAAATAGTATAATGAAATAGAACCTACCAAAGGTGCCTACCAGATGGGATCTCTAGCTCACTAACAGCCTTTCCACAATGCGATACACTACTTGACATGAAATGACTGCTTTAGTGAGCTTTTACATGTGCTTTTCTGAGATTGTCGTGGTCGTTGTGTGTAGGCGAACTTAATCTACTTCTGTAATAGACAAGTATATTTTATGGTACCTACCTACCAACCTACCCATGGTATAAGTTCATTAAAAAGGACTTCAGTCGCTTCGAGATACATTTTTAGATCCTGTAAGGACCTTAGTGATACCGCCAATGGAAATAAAGTTCAATGAATATAAATTAAGGTATGGAATTATTCCTGCAAAAGAAAAGTCGGTAATTTCATTACATTCCAGTTCTAATACAAAACCGCGAGGACTCTTAAACGATGTCCAGAGCACAGACTACCTACCGGCTGCGAATTGCGATAGCCAAATCCAAATACGACCTTCAACTGCGCGTGATCTCACAGACCTTGAAGCACGCCAAGGTCTCACGTACAATGCCTACTTAACTAGATGCCTATAGACTGGAATCTTCTTAAAAACTTGCCTGTAAAAAACTTAATCCGTGATTTTGAACCGTTCTTATTGCTTATTGCATAAACAGATGATAGATAGGTATTACAAATTGTAATGATCTTGAAATAATAAAACAGATTTTTTGACAAATTCTAATCATGAGCTAGGCGTCCATTTCATTATACAATCTAAGCGACACTATCTCAACAAGCGTTCGGATCGCATTGTGAAATAGTTGTTTATGAGTTAGTGCTTCTCTCTGATTGGTGAAGATGCCTTCTCGATATTTTTCAAAGTCACATAGAGTCACTTAAATTGTATAATTAAATGGGTGCAGTAGGTAGGTGAATCATATTGTATTTCCTTGCGACAAACAGCTGTGATATATAAGAGCCGGTTATGTATTTTTTATTATTAAAATAAATGTGTCCTTGTCTGTCGCATACTTTCCTATTGAAGTATAATAAGCTTCCTCAGTAAATGCCTTGAGATATCTGCTTAAGACTTAGGTAGATAATTTTAATTCGTGATATCCATTTAGATAACTCAGTCTGAGATACAAGTTTTTATCATTAAACTGGTTTAATACAAGTATTTTATAATAAGAAGTACTTTATAAATTTTGTCAGTAGGTATATTAACAAGCACCTCGTACTTAGAACGTATGTGTCGAATTGATGTGACATTTTCATCTTGAAGGAACAGAATGGAGTATGGTACTTATGGAGGTAGTTATAAAATAAATAAAACCGAAACAATAAAACCTTTATTATGTACGAATATTATTACGATGGTAATGGTAGATTTATTATATTAAACCCTGCGTGAGTTAAAACTTAACCTAGCAAATATACAAAGGTTATTTGCTCTTCTGAAAATTGTAAAAACTTACTGAATCGAAATGAATAATTCTAAATTGACTAAACATTTGAACTAAGAACCCATACAGGCTGAGATATAAGGTAACACATATCCATACAATGTAATATAATAAGAATAAATGGCCAGCTGGCGTGGTATGTTAAAAACGTGATAGAGGAAGAGCAAAAAGAAATAGAAATACTCGAAATATTAATACTTTTTAAGTTAAAGATATTATCCTCTAATTATCTTGTTATGATTAATTAAAGATTACTTCCGAGTTTTATTGAAAAATGTCAATATTACCTTGAAAAATTTAGGTTATAATAATAAATGAGAATTTAGTACCTACCTACAGAATGGTAATCTTTATTATACAGGAACATATAACTAAGGCTAAGGTAAGTCATATTATTTATAGTACTTTGGATAGTATTTTTACAAGTATGTAATCAAAACAACTTACTTTTTACGCCGGCCGGCTGATTTGTTCTCGGTTGGAAAGTTGAAAGATTCTCCAAAAATCCGATATTGCAAATCATCCTCGTCATTACTTTGAAATTGCATCTCTTACACTAATTACGAAGTACACGGCGAAATTAACCCTTATCATTTAATCTTAGAATCATTGTTCCTAAGCATAATTAACAAAATTCACTTTTTTACAACACGTAAACATTATCAATATGCCGCCAAAATTATCATAGACAAAAAAGTTTTTAGAGCGACTACCTAATCACATCCGTAGCGCTTGCGGCGAGTACCGAGACTGAAGTTGAACGAATGAACGAGTCAGAGAAGGGGCGCGGTGGGAGCTCGTCCCTCGGCTCGCCCCGGGTCGTAATGGCCGTGGAATTCCAATGTTAATAGTTTTCATTCATTTATTTAAAGGCATTTTCACCAACTTTGCAACGGGCATTTTTTTTTAATATATTAAATTACAAATAATCATCAACAATTTTCCGCAGTTCTTGACTGATCTGTTGATATAACGACATCACCTCTGGTTGCAATCACACCGGATAGACCACTTCCAGGTTTAACATTGTAATTCGGCGACAAGTTTGACCGCTTACTAATATATAAACATACATTCTTTATGGACTTCGACGATAAATATAATTATTAAAAAATTTACTTACTAGAGTGGGGACTCTGATTATTTTATATGTAGGTATATATTTATTCATCTTCAGATTTCTATTTTTCATTCGGATTTAGAAAATTATTTAGATTTTTGTTTTATTTATACACGTTTGTTTACTTTAATATAATTTTGTGTTTAAAAACACAAGATTAAGTTAGATAAATTTAATCGTATATATTCCAATCATAGAACTCTTAAAACTATTTAGGTACAGCGTGTACTATTTGGGTACAGCAATTACTCTCTATATCGTTATATTAGAAATTTTAAATAATTATAGAATGAAAAATAATCCGACAAGGCGAAGAATTCGAACCCGCGACCTCTCGAAAACCGTCCCGTCGCTTTACTAATTGAGCTACCGTATCGCTGCCAGACTCGGTTAATTTAGAAATCTATACTATTCCTCTTTATCGAGATAGTAGTGAAAATCCGTCGAAATATAAATAAGCATATCAATAAAATATCTCCAAATTATTCACGTTACTATAAAACTACACAGCTAATTCTTTTAATGGCAGCCCCGAACGGATTTTCATGCGTTCCTTATAAGTTCATAGGGCGTTGAATACCTACGATATTGTCACATCTACAAATTTCTTTGTCTTTGAGTGAAGCCGTTGTAAGCATGCAGGCGTCTACTTAGATGTAGCTTTGAAAATTTTCTTAGGAAGTTCTGTATGCATGATGGCGACAGTCGACTCGGTAATAAAGCGACTAAAGAAAGTACACAGCTGCGCAGTTTTTACTAATTTTGGTAACTGAAAAGGTACTTCTGGTTGCTTGTTGCTTGTTATTAAGAGTCGGTGTAATGATATATAGAGTGTATAATTTTATGGAAGACAAGCTAAGCCAAGTTTGTCGTTCAATGGAGTCAACACGGTATTTTCAAAAACTATATATACAGTGCAACCTCAATATAACAAATCTCAGGGGGACAACTAAATATTCGTTAAATCAAGTAATTTGTTAAACTGAGGTTTGTTAAACGGAGGTAAGGTTGGTCTAAAATTTGTTATAAAGAGGTAAAAACCTATCGCGACTGAATCACGTATGGGATTAAGTATCATATATAGGTACGTAATACGAGATCGTTATATAGGTTTTGAGTTGACAAAATTCTTTAACTGGAAGTATTTACACTTTTTTGATAATTGAGAATTCATTTTAAAGAGATTGTTCGTAAAAAAATGGTAATGGCAAAATATATTTTATATTAATTGTTATGGACAATTCAAAGGGTTTAAAAATTGCTTACATCGAGGCAGTCGTTATATTAAGATTGCACTGTATTTTTAAAGTTTCAGTCTAATTATTGGCTCCATAGGTATGTGTAAAGCAATGGCTAAGTTTAGTTTTGTTTTCGGAGCTTAGCTCGTTCACGAGAAACATATTTACAGTTAGTCTTGTTACCAAAATACGAAAAGTCGAATCTATACTGACTTAGTTTGTTCGTTATTATTCTTGCGCTTGAAGCGTTTCACTCGAAATTCAAGAAACATACTCCTTAAGGATGTCTTACTTTTTATAGCTTTTTATTAATAAGTTAGTAGTAAAATATATATTTGGAAAATAAATAATTATATCAAAAATATACGACACAAGTTATTGTAAAGGAAACTGACAAAGGATTGAATGTTTCTTTCTTTGTCTGTGCTGTTACAGCGTCACCCGCGGGGGGGGATTGAATGTACTTACGGTTCTTCTTTAACAATGACGTAGTCATCCTCCTCCGTGGATAATTTCGCTTGCAATGCCTTTAGTCTTTCTATTTGGAACTGCAGGTAGGATTTGGTCCCTTGTTCTTCCATGCTGGAGACAGAAAATATATATCTTTATACAACTTTTCTAATATAAAGCCGAAAGTTTAGCTTGCTTGTATTCAAAAATTCTGAAATTATATCAATAATCCTCTCACCATTAAATAGCTACATTATAACTGATTCACCTAAAATATTTAAATGTTCTAAAAGAAAATACTTTTTTATTGGTGTATTCGGGCTTATTTGGAAAAATATAAAGGTCCTAAAACTCAGACCCGGCATGTAGGGCAGAGACAAATAACTAATCACAACACTAATTATGTGTCAAGCGACCCAAAGACGGTGTTATATAAAATCGTTGTTGTTGACTGTTGTCGTAACTTTTAAATTAATTCATTGAGTTCGTATTCGCATATTTTGTTGGTGGGATGATGGTTTAGCGATTTGCAATTTTTGAAATTAATGGCCAAATTATATTATACGTTCTAGATCATACGATTTGACCTTGACGAATTGCTAATAGGCGTGTCCACCAATCAGAGAGAAGCACTAACTCACCAACAGACTTTTAACTATGCGATGCTATTTAGACCAGTTTTTTTTATGAGAAAGGGAGGCAAACGAGCGTCTGCTGGTCTGGGTCAGATCGTATAATGTAATATGGCCATAAGAAAACATTGTAAGGAAACATGTATATCTTAATTCAATTATATTCCGTCAAGCTGCGTCGACAACATAGCAGCGTATTCGACGTCGTTTGAATATATTCAATTTACTCTGTACAGCGTGGTGGGGTAAATTACACCTGTTACATAATAGGTAAAAACTAATAAGGCTATGAATAGCAATGAAACATGTGCCATTACATCAGTTAATTATTAAGTGAACCTATCTCAACTAGCGTACTTCGCATCGTGAAATGACTGTTACTGAGTTAGTGCTTCTCTCTGGTGAAGTATAATTAAATGGGTCCATAAGGTTTATTACCTACATAGTATATTTTCTTAAGCAAAACACGTAATCTACTAAATTTTGATGAAATTTGGTATGGTTGTTTGTTGTTGGTTGTTGTTGTAGGTAAATCAACATAAAGAATGGTTTTCAAGTCAGAAAATTAAAATTAATAAATGAGAACACAGAAAATACTAGACGGATTTTCATGCAATTTAGTGAGACTAACTAGCTTATCTAAGTCTGCACCTGAAAAATTTCTAATTTTAATGTACACATTTTTTTCAGACTAGTAATTTTAAGAATATTTAAAAATGGTATATTTGTATACATTTTATTAATAGGAGAGAAAGAGGGGGGAAGGCCACACGAAGTCGCTGACAGCGGATATTACCATAGTAATATAATCCTATAGTCTATAGGGTAATTTTATAGTATAAGGTATGAAGGGCACAAATTAGTTATAACATATGTTAATTCTTGCCGTTTTGCTTATTAATTATTTTATATACATATTTGCAAACTTCAATATTTATAGGTGTATCTATAAATTAAACTCTGTTAAGCGTTAACCTTTCAAAACCAGAGCTTAAACAAAAACCAAACCAATGACAATAAATACTCAGTAATAAATTGACAACTGGAAACACGTGAAATGATGGCTACATAATTGCACACATACATACGCCACACACAATCACACTCACATGCACGCGCACACACAACAACAAAAACTCTATTTTTGAGACTGGCAGGTTATGTAGGATTTCCTTTCGGATTATTTTCCTTATTGCATAGCTATAGAAAAATATTCATAAGTAACTCATCTTAACTTTTAACTTATACCTTACCAGAAAGGCTTATAACATTTTAGTTCATTCAGTCGTCAGTGTATACAGCTATTATAGTAGAAATATAGAAATGATTTCTTGTTACTATATGTAGGATAAGATACTACAGCCATAACCGACAAATCTCGGAGGCACGGAAGCGTTAAATTTCGTAACTGAGCCACTATTAGTAACTTAATTTTAGAACGTTGCTAAATAACTTTTTAAAAATTTAAAAGTTTATACAAAAGGGTTTTATTTATTGTACTGTCCGCAATTTGTTGTCAGTAACTATATACTAATAGGTACATATTTCTACCCAACAGTCTCCAGTAACTTGTCTGAACTTAACTCATCTAATCGGACATTAATCATAACATTTAATTGTAATTTATAATAATGTATATTTATTGTTATTACAAATCTGTAATCACGAGTAAAACATGTTTCTAGTTTTTCATTTTCTTTATCTATGTATCAACTTATGTTTTTTTATTAGAAAAATTAATGTGAGTCAATAATTTGTTACATATAATAAATGTATCATGAGTGGAATTATGTGCAGACTCCACGTAAGACGTCTATATAGAGTCGGTGTGATCATAGCCCTGATATTTTCAAATATGAATTATAATAAATATTAACTCATATTAGATCATTTCGAAATATAAAACTAGTCTTATAATGGAAATAAGTAACTAATTAGATTGTAAATGTTTTTAATTTAGTAAACATGCAAAAATCATATATTTCATGTATGTGCACTTTTATAATAAATACAGACTATACTATATATTCATAAGTTATTTATTTACCGATTAAATATAATTTAATTATTCGTTAGTTGAAAAAATAATAAATTGGAACGATGATTCAAACATACTACATTCACGAAAATAGATAGGTACAAACGATTTATTCATAAATTAGGTCATCCGATGTAGCCGATAACACTTAAATCGAGTATTTAGTAATTGAAACATAGGAATCCTGTAATTTTGTATAATAAACCAGTCGTTATGCAATTATGTATATACATTCACACACACTCACACAAAAAAAAGAGATAAGATAAATCTACTTGGTTAATCTTAACCTCAATCTGATTGATCTAAGATTCCAGCTTTTAACTTTAAAATATACATACAGTATATAAAGATAATATTATCCAAACTCAAGACACAATCATATTTCCGATTTCCAACAGGTTCTCGTAAAATGCAATTGCGTAATAATGTATGACATTGAACCTTGCATTATTTCTTCATAGCTATGATATCTGTAGTCTGTTAAAGGTTTTCTGTGTTTTAAAAGATTGCGATGATTTTGAAAATATGTTCACTAATTACATTCGACTGTCAATATAAAAACACCTTTCAAAATATATATCCGTTAAATATTTAAAGATCGAATTCGAAGGAAAAACGTTAAACCAACGGCAATCATCAACATTTCTTACATAAAAATTGTTAATATTGTCTCGCGAGTTATAACGTTATTTCTAATATTTGATTCAATAATTCCAAAATGAAATATGTATATTATTGAATAATCTAAAACTACGTATATCGTAACAAATAAACAAGGAAGTTTGGTTATAAAATGACGACACTATTGATCGTACATTTGTACACATACCTTGGCTTTGCATTATTCTTCATATTATACTCTTCCTATAAGAATATTCCCATACCAATAAAGGCAAATAATTAAAAAAAGGTTTAATAACCCATAGGTTATGAGAATAAATAAGATAAAATAGCACACTAAATTAATAAAATAAATAAAAAATGTAGAGTAAAATTACCACAGTTCGTTAATATTCGTTACAATCAAAACTAGAACTCATCCATCTCTTTCCTCTCAAAAGCATATTAGTAAAGTAAGAAAGGGATAACACAAAGTACTGTAAATAACTTCTCAGTATGTCAGGTACGTCAAGCGCCATCTTAAAAGGAAATGAGAGAATACATGTCTATGGAAATTCGAATGTTGCTACTTTAGTGTGAGTAGTTATGGTAAATTGAAAATCTACATGTTAATAATTATATAGAAGAAATATAAATCTATTTGGAGTTGTAATATTCATATTTCTTATTTTCTTTCTATTACTAAACATATGATTTATGATTTTTTTTATTCTCATATCTCATAACAGCTAATATGATATAGGATCTAGTGATTCTATTTCTAATTAATGATGTCTTTCAGTATATGCTTTATAATTACTATTAATTATTATTTTAATAGAGAAAAGTAATATATATATATATATATATATATATATATTAAAAGACTACATTTTTACAAGTTCCCTATAGTGGTGTCAACAAGAGAAAATAAGTGAAAATATCTTATTTTATCTCACTTTACAAAATATGTAATAGCTGAAGATGTATTAAGTAATATTATGACATAACCTAAAATTATATATGTCTAAAGTAATTTTTATAAAATTTTACGGTTGTCCTAATTTGGCTAAACATTATATTTTAAGCATTTTTAAATGATTAGTCATTGCTCTAGTTTGTCATTACATCTGGATTTTTTAATTAAAATTCTAGTTTGATATATTTTTTGTAATAAGTTAAATATCATGGCAACGGGAAATATTCATCGTTAGACGACCAAATATAATGTTTACGTTCATCTTTATATTTTAAAGCTTTCGGTAAGCTTTATCTATATTTTTTTAAAAGAAAGCAGAGGTAAAGAGTGCAAATTCTAAACTGAATATAAACTGAAAATTAAGTTCCAAAATGGAACTGGAGTCTTTTCAGCTTATGATAAGAAGAAGAAAGTTGAAGACAAAGTGAAGGATACTGAGAGAAAGTTATGATTTTTATCTCAAAGTTTTACTTTTTTAACATAGCTGTATGTACATGAAAATATATATACAATATATGTATTCGTTGAGATAATATATGAAAACTTTTTATTTATTTTTATTATTTTATAAATTTGCTTAGCATTATTTCATTTTTTTAATGAATTACAAGCACAAAGAGTGTTTCTATTCTCTTGTTACTTTTTAGAATAAAGGGAGGGTTTTTGTAGTCTCCATATATTTCATGTATTTTTGAGGCCCTGCACAGCTTTATGTACCAAATACATCTTTAGAAGAGTTTTGTAAAATTTACTAAACTTTCATAATTATTAAATCAACATACATTTGTTAAAGTTTTTGCTTTTTCTTTCCTATGGAATCCTCAAAAGTTTTCTTGCAAAAGAAGATTTTCACGGATGGGACAATGTATTATAATATTTTTATATTTAGACTTTACTATATTTATAATATGCTTATACCGTATTTCATAGTGATATTTGAAATTCACATACTACTTATTTATATACCCTGCTTAGTACAACACAAAATGTTCCTTCAGCAATCTGTGCTTAAAATTGACATTACGTTCAGACCTTGACACTTTCTAAGCCGCGAAATATCAAAACTAGTGTTATACACCAGCCCCTGTAGATTGTGGAGAATAATGTTTGCTTTTACTATTATTGGAGAGTTATTATAAAAATAAGAAATTTACTTATTTGAGATAATATGAAGTTTCGGGCTTTAATGATAGACGCCGGCCCAATGAGGGAATTTACCAGTATTTATCTACAATCTTACTGAAACCGAAATATTTCATAAAGTTCTTCTAATGCAAACCTTCTGCACTTTGTTTTTAGATATAGTGTCAACAATATCTAAATTATCGAAGGAATGTGTCCTAAGATTATCCGAAGATAAAATATATTTTATTGTGAGTGAAGAGAACTCTGGCCCAACGCCTCCTGTATTGTGGTGTGAAATTCCCCAAGCAAATTTCTTTTCTGAATACCAAATGATAGGAATCGATGAAGAACACAAGGATATATATCTTGGAGTAGTCTCAGGTATTATAAAGATTTATATTATTGTTTTAATTTATTCTTAAAAGATTTTTTAAGAACAAAATTAAAACAAAAGTTAGGCTGTTAATTCCTTTGTTTAAGTTAATTTGCATTTTATTTCTTGCAGCAAGTTTAGCAAAGTCATTGGTGACATTGAAGACAGCTAAAATGTTAAAAATTAAGCTGACAAAGAAACATTGCCCATGCCTAACTCTTGATATAGAAATGGTAAATTAATTCAAGATAATTCATACATTATACTTTATGAAAAAAAAAATAGTTTCTACAGAGTGTGATTTGGTGCATGCTATAGCTTGTTTTTATATTTATAATATATCAAAAATAAAGAGTTAAAATGTTTAAGTTCAATTGGATAGTAGTTAATAGATTGTCATGTTTTAGCCGTCATCAACTTCACAACAGACAAGACAAGTAACTCATGATATACCAGTAATGGTTGTACCAAGAAAACTTTGGGGTGACTTTGACGAACCTCGAATACCACAACCTGATGTATGTTTTTAAAAACTAATAAATAACTTCCATTTTTTACCTTCATTGTAAAATTGAATAATATGCAACCAATGTGCAGGTTAAATATAGGTTTTGAATTGTATTGTATTTCATTACACATGGTAAAAGAATCAGGAAACATTTAAAAAATTTAGTATAAATAATTATTACCATAAGGGTGTAATACACACCAGGACCATATTGCAAAAATAAGATCTTTTGTTATACTACTTAGTCGTTTTGATTTATTTTTATTATGGACTATTTTTGTAAATTGACTCCAAAAAAGACAAGCTGTTTAATATTTTGCTGTAAATTGACAAAATTGTTTTAAATTTACTTTTTTATCTGTATTCTTTTTTCCAAATGTCACAAGATATCTATAGAACTGCCACCACTGAAGCAGCTACGGACAACAATAGATAGAATGCGAACAATGGCTTCGGAAGTAGTCATTAGAGCATCTGCAGAAGGACGACTTACTTTACAGATTAAAACTGACATGGCTAAGGTGTCAACTCGATTTAGATGTTTATCAGTAGAAACTTTCAAAGGTTTGTATTTAGTTTGTTGCTAACATTACTTTGTCAATCTTAAAAAATATTCATATAGTTGCAGTTATTTATCTTTTTAACTCATTCCAGGGCCAATAGAACATTCAGATTCTGAAACAGAAAGTCAAGCAAATGAAGACTTATCCAAAATTTGCTCATGTCGAGTTGATGCTAAGAAATTCTCCATGTTCCTGAGTGCAGATCATATATCTCATTATAAAACTACCTGTAGCATTGTGCATAACAAGTTGGTAATATTATGTTTAAAGACTAAAGAAAATGTTAATTTTCAGTGTTTTATTATGGGTATTGTATATTGATTTTATGAATGTTATTTCTTGTAAATAGACTCATTTTAAAAATTAGTGTGATTTGTAAAAGAAAATTTTAAATAAAAAACATAGTATTTCAGGTAAGGTTTTATTGTTGGTTTGTTAATACAAAATGATATTTGTATTTCCATAAACAAAAGTATCAAAATTATGTTATATGGCATCAAATACAAAACAATAAGTAATAACTAAACATAAAACAGATTACTTATTTCTCATTTACTAAAGTCTCAAATTATATTCTGCCTTCATTAGTAATACAATTGATTTAACATTTGCAATCAGTATTTATTTTGAAAAAAATATTCTAATTGTAATCATCCCATATAATTCAAATTTAAATGTTAAGTTTAGTTATTTTATATTACTTGAAATTTATTTATCAAGATATTTATTGAAAACATAAAATTACACAATATATTCTATATGATTTTGATACTTGGTTAACAAAATTAATTATAAGTAAGTTGGAATGATCTCTCGTTATCTCTCCTGAGGGTATCGTGGGTGGCCCGGAGAGTATCCAATTTTGTGGTGATTTGTGCAATAGAACTGTCAATCCACTGCATTGAAGACATGTGAGCATTCAGAATTCTTCCAATTTGTACTATCTGTAAAACATAAAAATATAAAGTTCTTTAAATTTAACATAGCTTGACAAGATTGTTGAGCTTATAAATTATTATTATACAATTTTCCATGATTCTATGACTGACAGAGAAAATAAATATATATCATCCCAATATTTTGTTGCAAAGAATACCAATATTTTGTAACAAATAATGTGAAATTTCTATCTAATATATAGATAGAAATTTGAATTTATTTTTCTGTACTTATAATAACACCAACAAGAAAAGCTTTAAAATATTTGATAACATTATCATTTATGTTTTATTACGCATTTATCGTTATCATTTATCTTTCATAGAATGTACTCACTGGATCATTATTATCTGGACTCCGGTTGGTTTCATTGAGGTGTTCTATCACCTCCTTAAGATCTTCAGACATTTGACGTAATTGCGTGTCCAGAGTTTCTGCTAATGAATACCTACAAAAAAAAACAATTCAATAAAGTATATAGAAATAAAGGCATCAGCCATACACCAGTTATGCTATCCACTGTAGGTAGGGCAAGTTTAGCTAAAGGTGATTGACAAAAAATATTTAAGTATTTTTAGATTTTTCTAATGTTATGTTTGATTCACCAGAACAAAAAATGATACATAATTTTAAATATATAACAACTATACCACAACAAATCAAAGATCGCTTGGAAACACAATATAAGAAGTATGTACTTTTAATTTACTGTTTCCTGTGATGCTGATTGCATAGAGAACTGTGTTAGTCACATATTTTGGTCCCTTTTCTCACAATTCAGTTTCCAAATACACAAGCCTTTATATTAAAACAGTATTGAATACACAATCTATCTAAATTTCCATTATAATAGTTTTAAAAGAATTAGGGAAATTGGATATAGTTTTAAAGTGTACCTATGTCACTTATACTTCATAGATTATTATTTTGATTACTCACATATGTTCCCTCTCGGGATCCCTCACTCGTTCATCCACCACTTGTTTCTCTAGAGGAGACAGAATGTCTTCCAGTTCCTTCTGCTGTGCCAGAACAAAGTCCAGCTCATGTTCTAAGCTTTGTTGTTCGTTCTTAACTGTTTCTATAGCGTCATTCAGTTCTAGAATCTAAAAAAATGTAATAAGAAATAATACAAGGTTTTAAGGAAGAGTATTGTTCATGTTATTACATAAAGGGGTAGAGGAGCACCCTGCTTCCTGAGGGTCAAATATCAATATTTGTAATGTTGTCAACAACAAACAGGAAAGCCATTGGAAAAAGGCAGCCTAATACTATTTTCTCCGAGGACTTTTGCTACCAGCAGCTGCACTCACATGAATAAACTTTTATTCCTTATTTAATGAATAAATAATTTTTAATATTTTATTTTAATAATGACACATTTTTATACAAAATTCCAATTCCTTTTAAAAGCTATATGGGTTTAATATTTTTCTTTACACCATAGGTCAAAAGGCAGCTGTCGTTTCATATAGATAGTATAAGGAGTAACCTTCTCTCCGTTGCTTGCAGAGAGTCTGTCCCACGCATTGAGAGTGGTGGCCTGTCGGTAGAACACTCGCTCCTGCTCCTCTAAAGAGAGGCTCCACTTGTTGATGTTCTCCTGCAGCTCGCTGAAGGTTATCGACGCCACTGCGGCCGGGACCGGGAGAGCTCTGAAATATGGATTGTTTGATATGATAAAATCATCAATAAATATATTAATGGAAGTCTGAATTTGCGTGACGAAAGGGTTGCGAAGCAACAGACTGGCAGAGTTGTAAGGAATATAATAGGAAGATGAATGATATGGCGGTAGGTCGCAGGCACCACATATCGTGCGTGTGACCTACCGCCATATCGTGCGTGATCAAAGATATAAAACCTTCATCGGCGGAAAGTTTAAAAGGAAAATGAGTTCGGATGAATTGCGAATGTAGATAAGGATATGCAGAGTATCAAGGATGGATAGAATCAAGAATGAACATGTAAGAGGAAGTCTAAAAGTTGCTGTATGTTGATTTTCAATAAGGACCTAGTGTATATGCATACGAAATATGAACCGTGACACATGGAAAGTGGACGGTTCATATGAAATGAAAAAATCAATTAACTATGCTATAACATTTCAATATAAGTTTTATATAGCTGGACTTTATCTCCATCTATAATCCATCTAATCTAGAAGTACCTTTTGACAGTTTGAAAAATAGGGTTGTATCAAATAAATATGTTACTACAATATCCGATTATTAAGAGATACAATTTATTCACTACCACTACCACTGTACACCATTATCGAAGTCGTTTCAAAAAAAGTAAAAAAAAAAGGGATTACAATAAGTAACATTACTTTTAATTTTAACGATGTGTATTTGTTAGCATCACATTAGCTGAAAGTTGAGAACTGTTAAAAACTAAAAGACAATGTCTCAATTATTTATAGATTTTTTTTGCCGATTATTTATATCTAATTCACCTAATTCCCGTACCGTTAGGTAGGGTGTATCACGGTCACGTGTATTCCTCTATGCTTCAAATGGAACTTCAATTAGCTTACTACAAAAATACACGTGTTTTTTTTTTTTGGAGGGTTGTTAAAACATCACCACGTATCACCAGGGCATGGGTTCAAAAACGGCTAAAAAACATCACGTGATTAATGGACGACCCCAAAGTTGGTTCGACTTTCAAAAGTACGAAATGTCAAGAGTCACGTCTTAGATTAGATGAACTATATACTTCGTTACAATTTTATATATTTTATAATTATTATTTAATATTATATGTTTATAAATTATACAATAGCGTTAATACTCACGCCGCGGTCGTTGTCATCACACCCGTAGATTTTCCCAAAGCGGTAATACCAGAGGGTGTGGTTGTGGACGCTACGACATTAAAAATATTTATATATCTCAAATATGTTTTAGTGCATTATTAAATAATAAAAATGTTTTTTATGGTACTATTGTAAAAAAAGATAAGACATTAAATTTGACATATTTATATAAAATGACAATTAATGTCACATTTGTCAAGAAAAGGTTGTTGTATGGTAATGAATTTCTAACTTACTTGGGGCAGCTGCAGTTTTGGCGAAGGATAAACCACCAGTGAGACTAATCCCGCTAGTGGTAGTGGTGGTTGTGATTCCTACTCCGCTAGTCGTAATTCCTAAGCCACTAGTGGTAATACCCGCTGCAGGAGTCGAAATTCCTAATCCACTGGATGAAATTCCTAAACCGCTGGATGAAATTCCTAAACCACTGGATGTTAATCCTAAGCCACTGGTTGAGATTCCTGTACCACTAGTTGTAAGTCCAAATCCACTAGTGGATATTCCTAAACCGCTAGTCAAAGTTCCTAGACCGCTTGTTGAAATGCCTAATCCACTGGTAGTACTGATTGGTGTAGTAGAATTAGTTAAACTGGTACCGAAACTAGTAGCTTGAGTGGTTTGGGATGGTTGACTTGTTTGACCAAACGTTGGAGCAGCTGTTGGCTGGTTTTGTCCAAAAAGGCTTGGTGCACCCAAACCCGTACTACTCTTTACTGTTGTTGAAGGTTGGCTAGTTGCAAATGACAAAACACTTTGTGTTCCAAAGCTTGGTTGCGATTGCGTTGTTTGTCCAAAAGATTGGGACTGAGTTGTTTGAGGTTGTGACGTTTGTCCAAAGGTTGGGAGCGCTTGGGTTGTTTGTGCGAACGATAACGGAGCCTGCGTCGTTTGACCGAATGAAGGCTGAGCTTGAGCCGTTTGACCGAAAGTTGGAAGAGCTTGAGTGGTCTGACCGAACGTTGGCTGAGCCAGGTTAGTTTGTCCGAATGTTGGTGGAGCTTGAGTAGTTTGACCGAACGTTGTCTGTCCTTGAGCTTGGGTTGTCTGTCCGAACGATGGCAAAGCTTGCGATGTTTGTCCGAACGATGGCGGAGCTTGGGTGGTTTGTCCAAATGATGGTGGAGCCTGCGAAGTTTGTCCGAATGAAGACTGAGTTTGCCCAAACGGTGGGCTCTGAACTGAAGTCTGTATCGATCCAAATGCTTGCGTTGTTTGCGTGGTCGGTCCAAACGACAAACTAGCGGCCGGTTGTGCTTGTCCAAACTGACTTGTTTGAGGTTTAGAGAAATTTAAAGCTTGAGCGCCAAACGGGCTTGTAGGTTGGGCTTGGTTGGCAAAGCTTGGTTGACTTGTCGCAAACGTTTGGTTGCTGAATGTGGATTGTGTCGTTGATTGAGTTTGTGTGGTCGCTGTGAACGACGCCGCAAAACTTTGTGCTTGACCAAAGGCATTGCCTTGTGTGGGATTGGGAGCTGAAATTACATTCATTCGATCAATTAATTGTACTATCACGTCATATTTAAAATGATGTGTTTTGGAGTAAATCGTGCTGTTTTCGCTTTAGTTTATTTTATTTCTTTGTAATAGCTAATGTTTAGGAAATTGTTTTATATGTATGAAAATCAAAATCTGCAATAAAAGTAAGTTTTACGGTAAACTTTTTTTTTTAAGTTTCTTCCAGCTCGGATTGTTATCGGATATTTTTTAAAGACTAAATATTAAATTAAATATAATAATATAATACATTACAATAAATTTTGAAGTATGGTGCATCATTTTCTAAATATTCGGAAATACTGTACCTAGTATCAGTTAGCATGAAAAAGGTTTATAAATATTTTTTTAATTGTGCTTGTTGAAAAAGTGTATACATTGGCCCATCAAATATGTTTTGAAGTAACAAGCAGGGGGGCCGTTTATATTTTTCTAGTATTATTATTATTATGTACATTACTATTTTTTATATACATTCATAAATTATATAAATATATTGGAGATTGGGCCCAGATTGCTAATTGTATGAATAGCCCTTTTGTGAAACGAAAATGATATTTATAACGGCTTCTCTATCCGTGGTAGATTATGATATGAAAATGACAATAAAAAACTAAGTTGTCAGAAGTCTCGTCAGTGAGGGATCTCATTTTTTAACAGCTAATGCTACAGAATTCAATTTACTGACCAATTAATCTAAAAGCTATGCGCTCCTTTGTGAATTAACATCAACAGTAATACTGTGGACTCAACCTCTTTCATCCCTTCCACATTGAACAGTGCATTCATTAGTCTGTTTTACATCTGGTGTTCAAATTATAAGAAGTTTTTACCATTAAGTAAACTAAACCGATGCAGTGTTTGAGTGAGAGCCTTGTTTGGATCGTCATACATTCCCTGATGCTGTTTCTGACTATGAAAGCAATATCAGTACAGCTGGTACGAGTTTTGATTTGATCAAATGTTGACAGCTTTCGAGCAGTCACGAAACACTTTCTGGGCTGTGAATGGTTTACTGCCAATAACAATCAATAACAATTATCATCATCTGCTCGAAAACTATCAACGTATTTATAATCTCACATAATCTCAATCGAATGATATGATAGTATTGAATACCTGCAGTAGTGGCGGCCCCGAAACTGAACGGTTTAGCTGAAAACTGTCCGAAGCCAGTTGACGGTTGAGTTGTTTGTGGAGCGCTGCTCTGAAAAACAATTTAACAATATTATTAAATACATGTTATAGTTTTAGGAACCGTCATTTGCGTACATTGACACCATTTTAAGAGAGAACTCTTCAAAATGTTAGAATATTTTGAATATATTTTTATTACGCTAAACATATTATGATGATTTAAGCTTGCATGTTTGTGGATAGTCCTCGATATAGTAAATAAAAAACTTGGATAATTTATAACATAAATAAATGAAGTAGTTTTTAAATAAAGGCATTGCTAATATTGACGTATACGTACAGTTTGTGGCGCAGAAAATCCTGAAGTAGGTGTGGCGAAATTGAACCCCGAAAGAGGGGCGAAGCCACTGGAACCAAAACTTGAAGCTGAAACATAGTATTATTGTTTATATTTTGGATAGGAATCACCATATTATGTAAGTTGTTATTAAGATATATAAATTAGGAGTATAAATTAATATATTTTGAGATACACAAGTGATCTCTGGTATTAATGTAAATAAAAGAAAAAGAAATAAGTAAATGTATATATACATATATTACATTAATGAAGTAGACACATACCCTGTGTGGTTGCTGTGCCAAAAGCTGTTCCAGGAGAACCGAATGCAGGTTTCTCGGCGGTAGTCTGCAATAGTGAAAGAAAAACAGAATCATTTCAGGTATATATATTTTTGTACACATATTTCAATTATTCCGTACATGTTGTTAGCTTTGGAATGCTTTTCCATTTAAAAATTAAATAATGCAACAACTGCAAACAAAATGCAAGCACCTGCATGTCAGCATTGACTATTTTTAGATGATACTTAATATCAATATATATTATGCTTACAGTTTGTGGTGATCCAAATCCAGGAGAGCCTACAGTTTGTACTGGGGGCGATGTAAACCCTCCGAAAGATAAGGGTTTGTTCGATCCAAATGTAGATGCACTAGTTGCCGGCGGTGAAGCAACTATAGAAATATTAATATGTATTAATTGTTATTGTTTATTAGAACTGTGATGTCATATTTTTAACTTAACTGTACATGTTTATTTCCTTATAACGATTTTTTCCAATACAATATAAAATAAGTATATTAAGTGTGTATTGTTCATATTTTATGTAATATGCCAGTTAAAGACTGTATTGATACAATACAAAGTGACTGGTTATTAAACCTAAGAATAAGCTAAGAGTGTATGTATTTTATAGGATATTTAAGTTTGCTTACATATGTTAGAAGATGCAGCTGTAGTTTTAGCTCCAAAGGAAAAAGCTCCAAAACCTGGTGTACTACTTGTTGGACTGCCAAATAGACTTGGTTTGTTTTCTGTAACATTCAAATAGGATTAAGTTTACAGTTGTTAATTTAAATAAATATAGAATGAAAAATAACCTCATATGTGCAGGGATTTGAACATACAAACTAGTGATGTTTCATTAAATTATATGATTATTTGGGTCACCTATTATATTACTAGGTCCATTATTATCTGGTCATGCCAAGGGCTATTTTAGCGTAGCATCATTACCCGAAGCATCAATTTTGATTCAAAAAACACATAATGATATTCACCAATTTGGGATTCAAATTATATTTGTCATTTGAACTTGAACTTGAATTCTTACATATTAGTTAAGACATATAGACAAGATAGAAAATTGTTATTTTATATTAGATATTTTATACAAGATAGGAAATTGTCAAATCCATAACTTAAGAATATCCATGTAGTTTCTTGAGGATTCTTCTTCATGGGACTACGATTTGGAACCGTCAACTAGAGTCTTAATGTTTCATAAGTGCAAAGTATTGCATTATAAATGAAAAAAATGGGAATACATTTTAATATTGTCTTATATAAAGTTTATCAAGTGTGCTATAAAATAGTAAGTTAATACAGTTTAGTACCTGTACTGGCCACAGCTGTAAATGATTTTGTATCACCACCACCAAAAAGTGACCCTGAAATGTATTTTGAGTACAATTGTTCCGTTTATGAACTTTTGCAGCAGATGCAAAGCTGCTAGATAACTACTTTAACAGGGTTAGGGAAACAATGGCACAAAAACAGAGTACTTTATAAAATTTTGAAGGATATCTTATATTGCAAACTAACCTATAATTTTAACATTTATCATACTTAAAACAATCGTATTTATATAATAAAACCAATTGTAAAATTACATAAAATAAATAAATAAATTCACAACGTATTTATGTAGTTATTTATCAAAACAAGCAGGTTACCTGAAGAAGTGCCAAATGCACTTGCTGCTGTAGTAGTCGTTGGTTTGAACATAAAACTCATTGTGTTTATTTGAGTCTGTTCTGCACTTTAAACTAAATGTAAAATATGAACACTTTTTGCAATACAAATTATAACTAAAGTAATTATTACACAATTATTTTTAGAGTAGTGTCAATAAACAATCAAAGTGCAGCTTCTCAGCAACAGTCGTTGCCGGTTATATAGTAAATGTTGCCAGTTATCTCTAGCAACTTGTCAAATCATTGTGTTTTAGGGAATTTGCAATGAGACTTTTCATAAAGAATACCCAGAGGTTATTTTGTATATATATACGGTTTATATGGCATATATGGCCTATATATACCATTTATGCCAGGACCCAAATAGTCATGAGAGCATATTATAATTTATTAATAACTTTTTTAATAATAACATTATTATGTTTTTAATAACTATACTATTATGTCCCCCTAACTAAATGTTAAAAAAATGGTAATAATATAACATGTTTCGTAAAGTAAAGTAAAGTAAAGTAAAGGGAAACTGTGGTTTGATGAAATTTTTTATAGTAAATACCTAAAAGATGCTGATAATACTATAGTAAAAAAATCTAACTAAATTTTGGCAATCTGTAAAATCTATGACTAAATATAGATTTTTATTTTTTTTTTGTCAAAAAGAATTGATTTCACATTATGTCCACCGATAGCAATTCTCTTAAATAGCTTTTTTCACTTATCTTTTGAACAGAATTCCGTTACTTCCTCCTCTAGGAACAACAATAGAGATATTTTTACTAGCAGTAATATCGTTGACCTATTTTATGTTAATATTTATTTGTCAATAGTAGCTACAAATACAAATACCAAAGATATTTAAATATATTTAAATTAAGTGATCCGGATAGAATACCCGGTTTATTTCTAAAGAATTGCTCTAAACCTAAAGGAAAATTTCCTTTATTTATTATTTTTTTCTATCTTTGCATATGCAATGCCTTCTCAATAGAAAAGTTTTTATGTACTTGTGATATGTATGACAATAAATTATCTTACTTCGAAACAAAGCATTCAAAATATGTATCATAACTAAATAAAAAAAATTTCAAAAAAATGGATGAAGAAACAAAATATTGACTATACTGACTATTATAGAAAGTATAATAATAACCGGAATTATTAGCGGAAATAAACGGAAACTAATCTTTGTGAGCTTATTTATTTTGTGCTATGAATAATAGCTTTTAGATGGACTTCTTGTACACTGATTTTTCGTATGCAATTAAGACATATTGCTATTGTCAATAGCTTTCAGATGGAATTCTTGTACACCGATTTTTCGTATAAAACAAATATACATCGGTATTAATCTGAGTTAAAATGATAAGAGATTTTGCAGCGCTCAAGGACACAAATAACTTTGTGTCCTTGAGCGCTGCATCTTTGATGACCATTACAACTATTCATATAAAAAAGCTTTTTTGGGTTTTCTGGGTTTTGTGCTAAGGATATTCAGAGTTCAAATTAGCATTTAACGCTTATTGTTATATTTTAGAGTATGCTTATTCTGTATGTAGGATAATAAATAAATTGCTAAAATCTATCGTTACATGTAAGGTTGCTTAAAAATTTTATAGCAGCTTATTATAATGCAACGCTTATTATATGCGTCGTCGTATATACGCAGCTTATTGTATACGTCCACGTAATAATAACTCAAGACATCAAAACGGTCTTGTCGCCCAAACAAAAGCTAAACCTGTGAAAACGTCTTTTATAAGTTGTGATCAGTACAATAAATTGTTAATCAATATTGAATTGAATAAATATTGAATTGAATACGTACTTCATCTTTCTCTTAATAAATTTAAATATAATGACCAGAACAACTTGTTGAATTGTAATTGCCATTGATTCTATTATTGTACCGACTGCATTAATTGATGAAATTTTAATTAAATTTATTTAAATTAACTACTCGCCCTGTTCTTTACCACTCAATTCATTATTTGTATTTTGAGTGTTTGCTATTCTCTTTACTATTATTATACGTACCGTTTGTTTAAAAAAATAAAAAACAATTGTTATTTTATAGGTAATAGATTTTTATTTAATATAAAAAATATTATCAATACAAGTAGAAGTAGATTCAGTTATTTTAGTTGGGTCTAAGAATAAAATATAATTACAAAGTTTAAAAGGATTTATAATTTCAATCCATCATGATTTAAAAAATATTCCAAATTTAGTAGTGGTAGGAATTCGTCACTAGCAATAATATTTCTTTTAGATGCAGCTTTAATAAAACATTATCTACGATGTTCTAAAATCACTTATCAAATTTGAAGTCTGTATAATAGAGTGTTCTAGTTCTACCCAGGCTATTTTAAAAGTCTTTGCGTTTTATTTGTAAATAGTTTCTAATAAGTAATAAGGGCCGACGCGTTTAGCCTTTGCCCTAAAGAAACAGTAATTAGCAAAATTAAAAAATATTTCACAATTTTGAAGCCAAAATAACCGTTATATGAATTTAATTTATTTTCATAGAACTTGATTTTAATTACTTTGCCCATAATTCCTTGAATATTCTGATGCTGAGGTATATTCAATTACTTACAATACTGTTATAGTGTTAGCGGCTAAGTGATGAAATGTTTTTCTTTTTATTTTTTTTATTGCAAGAATATCTGATTTATCTCATTTTTCAAATTTAATGACTATTATTTATATATTGACCTGTACGCGTACGGCGTTCATAGTATCGGATTTTTCCTCGACTAGTTCGAACCCATTCGGAGTTCTTACTCTTGAGCATGGCGGACTTACGACCTGGTCTGCGTGTGTTACCAGGGTGGCTGCGACGGGGCGGAGGATGTACCTACAGAGGTCTGATGCAGGTTTTTGTCACTCGTCGTTGTAATAACTTCTTTACACTCTGAAAGATACAATTGCGAAAAGTCATTTAGTTTGCGCCACCAGTATCAGACAGGATTGTTAAATATAAAGTTTTTCTCCAACCATTCCATGAAAATATTTGCTATCACGGGAGCAATAGGAAATCCCACAGCTACTCCATCAATTTGTAAGTAAAATCCCCACGTTATGAAAAGTAAACACTTTCCAAACAAAAGTGTATGAGTGGTATTAGGGATGGTTCTAATAAGTTTTGAGCTATGATGTGTATTATTTCAATAACCTCGTTTATTCGGATGTTAGTAAACCATGATACTGTATCAAAATGTATCATGACTTCGGCGCCTTAGTTTTAATTTCACTGATAAGATGTACAAAGCGTCCCGAATATTTTCCATAAGTCTCAATATTGCTTTAAAAGAGTTAATATAATGGGGTTTATAATAGAACATAAATCTTTATATATTAATCTTATAATAACCTATGTAATATCATAGCGCATTTCTTACTTAGTTTAATAATTAAAGATATATGAATAAGAAACTTATCAGATACATTTGCACATAATACAATATTTTTCTATTTTGTTATTTTTATGCAATTTATATCAGTTAGGTATATGAAGTGTATTCGAAAAATGAAGATTCATAAAGTTGTCATGGATGATCGACAAAATTATTATGTATAAATAAAATTGTGCTTATTATGAAAATATAATGTTGTTTTCATCAGGCAAACCTTTTATTAAAAGAAATGTACAGAAAATAACTTCTTTACTAATCTGTTTTGTTATTTAATAATGTCATTTTTAGTGTCATATCATCTTTTACTATTATGGATTTTCTTTGTTTAAATTATAAGAACTGAGTTCAGGATATATAAAAAAAGGAAAGTAAGTAAATGAAGATTTTTTAAAAGCATGTTTCGCGTCTGGCGCGCCTCAATTTTAGGTATTTTGGTGTAAAATTCACTTAACAGACGCGCGTGTAACAGAATGCGTACAAATATGGTGGACTTTCTTGGTATAGTCACATAAACGCACTTTTGATACTTTTGAGAAATTTCTGATTTATAAACGTAATATATTTCATAAATGTGCTCGATTGATTGTTTTTTTCTTTGTTGTATCATATAGTAAAATGTAAAAGTACCTACTATCACTGGCATAAGTATCGAACTCAAAATTAGGTTATATATTTTTTTGAATATCACGTCAATATCGAATAGTAAATTGTTTGTTAAAACTTTTTTAATTACGTAATATTTTATAATTGTTTTGTATTTCTTGTTCCTTATTTTTAATCATTTTTCTTTGTCTCAGAAGAGTCGCTATTAAATAATCAATAATAAAGTTTCATTTATCTTCAAAGTATCAACATTTTTCATTACGCTATTGTAACCACGTGCACTGTGAAGGTCACTGCGGAGAGCAGGTGTACGCACCCACTCTCTTGAAGCTCTCGTCGCGCACTTTGTTGAAGTGCCTAAGAGAGCCTAAGAGATCATAAATATATTTTATAAAAATCTGCGCAGATACTTGTGTTTTACCTCAAAATGTAGCTAAGAAGTTTATTTACTATGCTATATATATAAGTATGGTACTTATTATGGTTTATAGCAAAGAGCATCTAAATACGAATACAGATATCAGAAAAAAATGTATCTATTTTTTTCTGATTTATTTTCCAGTAACGTAAAAGTTCAAACTATGCAAGTGTTATACCATTCTAGAAACTTTTTGCAAATACTTTTGTCTAATAGACATATACTCTGCTAAATAATTTATAATATTTACTAAATATATTCAACTCATGATATGTCATATTTGCGTAGCTTAGCGTTTCAAATCAATTATTTTTATTTAAATAGGGCATCTGGGAAACCTTCCCGTCGCTCTACCGATTGAACTACCACATAGCTACCCGCCTCGGTGAATTTTATATTCTATACAAATTCGTCTTTATCGGGAAGGTAATGACATCTATTGAAAAATGCCATAGCCGAATGTGTTCTTAAGAACCAATCAAACTAAATAAGGACGCGTTTACGAAACAGATAGGTAGCAAATCACATAATTACATTGGCAAAGCTTGACCTACGCATATATACGCATCTATAGTCACGATATAATGGCTACATGAAACAATTTTGATAGTTTGAATTTATCTGATTTTCAAATATTATATTTTTGATATATTTTTTAAAAATATTATTCGATTTATTATGTGATATTAGTATTGTTTGTGACCTGAAGGTCCAAATGCTGAAGGCTGCTACTTGATTTACGAAAATGATGACGAAAAAGGCTAGATTAGCCGAGTTCAGGCTTGTTTTGTCAGTTCTGATAAGATGTTTCCATCAGACTTTAAAAAGTAATCTGAAGGTATACTGATGTATGAGTAGTACTGGATCTTCTAGACGTATGGGACTAGTTACGTGGAGTTTAGATTTGGTTTGTTAGTTTTGATAAATTCTTTCCATCAGACTTGATGGAGTGACCCGAATGTATACTGATGGATGTATACTGATGACCTGAATGTATACTGATGGATTTGATAAGATCTTATCGTCGGACTTGACTTAAGATATGGACGAAGCAAGCCACACAGAAGGGAGAGGCTGTATTCGCAGTGTCGCTTGACATTGCGAACGCGTTCAACAGCCTCCCCCATGAATGAATAGAGGAGGCACTTCGCTTTCACGAGGTGCCCCTATACTTATGTGCCCTCATTACGGACTACCTACGGGACCGGGTGGTCCTCTACGACGATGCGACAGGATGCGTTCAATCGTGGCCCATGAAGGCGGGTGTGCCCCAGGGGTCGGTGCTTGGTCCCCTGCTCTGGAACCTGGGGTACAATTGGGTCTTGCAAGGTGCGCTTTTACCGGGGATGGATGGCGTTTGCTTTGCGGATGACACTCTGGTGGCTGCACGAGCACGTAAGTGGGAGGACGCGAATCACCTTGAGTCGGTCGGAGCCAGCTTGGTCGTCCGACGCATCCGCTCCCTCGGGCTGAAGGGGCCCTTGAAAAGACAAGGGCCATAGTTTTTCACGCACCTCGCCGCAGGCCGCCTACTGGGCTATGTGTCAAAGTAGAGGGGATCCGGATTCAGGTCGGGAAACATTTAAAATACCTCGGCTTGACCCTGGACTCGTGTTGGTGTTGGTGTGACTATGCCACGGTGTGATTAGGTCGATGGCACTGTACGGAGCCCCGGTTTGGGCTGAGTGCCTCTCCCCCCGAGTGTTGGTCTTCTTACGTCAACCGCAGAGAGTCATTGTAGCCCGGGCTGTGCGCGCTTACCGCACGTCAGCCATGGGGCAGCCTGCGTCCTCGCAGGTACGACCCCGTGGGAGCTCGATGGTGCAGTCTTGGCCCAGGTGCATCGTCGTCGAACTGAATTTCGGGCGCGGGGGGAACGACCCTGCCTCGAGGAGGTGAGGAAGGTACGTGCCCTGGCCCAGAGGGAGACTCTGGCCAAATGGCAAGAGCACTTGGTCACCCAGCTTCCGGCTACTGGACGATCGAGGCGATTCGTCCAGTGTTGAAAGAATGGATTGGGCGCGGGCACGGCAGTCTGAACCCTCTGGATATATTATGTCAAAAAATCTAGCCCCTTAAAAATAATAGATATTCTTAAAAAAAGATTTCTATTAATAATGAAATTTTTGTATGTTAATAACTACCTGAAAAATTATGTTATAATAATTCTGGAAAATATATATATTATAATTATAAAGAAAATTTGAACAAATACAAAATATTCGCACTCGCGTATGCAAAGGTTCATAAAATGACATTCGTTAAATCTCTTACTCGTGATGGGATGTGAAAATTATTGTTTAATAATTCATATTGCTGCATAAACAAACAAAGTAAAACTCAATTAGATTTATTGTAATTCCAAAATTCATTATGCTATATATATTTATGTTAAGATGAAAACTTTACGCCTGTCTTGCATATAGTGAAAATATATTTGTAATCTATACAATTGTTAAAATTAATATTATGGAAAAAATATTAATTTATAATTTAAGAGGCATTCGCCTCACATGTATTTATTCACATGTACAGAAAAATTGGCAGCAAATATTGGATCATTATCTTATTATTTTCTTAGTTCTATTTTACGGTACAAGAAGTTTGAAAAAATATAGAAAGAATATATATTTGTATAAAAAAGAAAAAACAAAAGGTTTAACAGAAAATATGTATTTAAACAACGTTATATCTAGGTCTCGGTACAAAAGGAACTGGGTTTGAATCAGGGGTCAACAATAACTGGACATTGACGTTAGCACGTCTCCATCGGTTCCACATTACATAGTGGTCCTTCCAGAGAAAGTACACGGTAACTGTGTAACCACAGAGAACTATAGCCATAAAGAAATCCATCGCCGTTTCAGTTATGCGATGTGATATTCCTGAAAAAACTAAAAGAAATAAGTAAACAAATGATTATATAATTAATTATAATATACGTTTATCGTTCTGAAAAAGTATTGCCAAATCATTTGAAATAAAAAATCTAAATAAAATAAAAAAAAACCCTCACACCTTCATTTTTCCTAGCCGCGTCGAGCTTACCAAAGCTGTTACCCTCAATCACGAAATACTGTGTGCCAACGATGCATACAGCCAGCAGGCCGGCGGTTACCGTGGAAAGCAGCCAAAAAATCAGGCAGTCGGTCTGTAAACAGAAACCATTATTTACAATAAGATCTAGTTAACTAACTTTGATGAAACAACATTGGAAACTTTAATTGGATTGTCGGTTCTTAATTAGACGTACAGAATTTCAAAGAAAATCTAGTTTCATCAGTGTTTTTAAAGATAACAATTTAAGTTTCGTCTTGTCACGTTTTAAATTTATACTTTTATTATTATAAAAGCATGTCAAAGCTTATCATACAATTTAAATTAACATGAAATATATTGTTATTCAACAAATGTATTGTGTAGGAGAATATCTTAAACAAATTACTCTCTAGGACGTTTCAGTAATCTAATAAGTGACACCGACCTCAAATTCAATATGGCATCGTCAAATGTCAGCCATCCTTAGCAGGTGACGTTTCGTGGTCAGGGTAAAATATGGTTAGCTTTAGTAATGCCTACATTTTCAGAATTCTTGTTTGTTATGAATATATAATTATATTATATTATTTATGTTTATCTGACAAATACTGGGTCAAATAAAAGCATATAGGAGAATAAATAGAATAAGAAAATCAATAAATACCATCCGAGTTTCAAGTAATTCAATTAATTATGTCGCTGTGTCTTTATAGGTTCAAATTATATATTTTTAAGTTACTTATATTAATTAGACAGATCCATGTTTTTTATTGGAATTAAGATGTTTCAATAAGCGTATCAGAATAATCTTGCGGAAATAAATTTAAATTTTTCAATATAAAATTAAATTATTCAATAAGTCAAAGTAATAAGAGACTCAGGTGTCTTCAAGCGATTCACGTTATATAGCCCTGAGTTTCTGGTAATAGAGTTAAAGATTTCAGATAAAATATGAAGTTAAAATAAACGATTGAAATTCTTACAAGACAAAAAGTATATCATCCGTTTAAAACGTAATAATAAATGATATAGAAATTCTACGAAAAATAAAGTAGTAAAAAGCGCTTTCATGGATTTGTCGTAAAGCGCAAAGCCAATATGTACGTGTCAATTCGTAATGAAATTCCTGACTTGAACACGCCATACATAAAGATGAAAAGGTGAAATGTATGAGTTATATTGCCGTGACGGTAAGATTCTTGGCCGTGACATGATTCCCGTTCTTCACTGTTTAGCAATTATTGATCATTCAATTCATATTATTTTTCTGATAAAATTATGTATTTAACTTTTAGAAACAATTATATGTTATTATAATTCATAGAAGAAGTATTTTTGAGGGCTTGGGTTACATATGAAAGAGTTAATTCAGAAATGCACGTACTTCTACAGATATACCACATAAATATTCATGAAATGAATATTTGATCGCAGCTGAAAATTAAACTAACACCTGTAATTACAAAGGCAGGCCTACATACAAGCCTACGTCCTTCATAGCATCATAATAATTTGAATGAAACAAATGAAATATAGAAAGAGAGAGAGAAACTAAGCCCCAAAGAAGGGAGGTAAGATAAATTATACTAAAGTAGCATGTATATTGATTTAGAACTTTTATTGCGGCGTCCATTTATAGATTTATTTTGGCGACCGTTATTCAAACAAACCATACTGTATCAAGAGTATATTCAACTCAATATGGACATAATATTCAAGACTATTTATCCAAACTGACGGGTAGAACCATAAACAAACCGATTGGACACAAATGGCCTTTTAAAAGCGGGCGTTCGATTGGATTCGCTGGGTGAAATCGTTACAAAAAATTTGGGAGTGCGGACAAAAATTCGAAGACGCATTGCTGGTCGCAAATGGGACGGGAAGTAAAATGGACTGGAATGAGGGCGAGTACATTTTACAGCTTATGGGATATTGGATTTGACTTTGTTTGGACAGTAACTACACTAGGAAGACTTGATGTTTTTCTTTTCTTTATTGGTAATTGTACGTAGTTATATTTTTTATATTGTTTCAGTTATTAAATGATAAGCAGATATTATTTCAATGTTTAATGTCTTTTTGTATCTAATTGTTGTTATCTATGTCAAATTCTCATTCATTATTATAATCCATATAATCTAAGAAGTATCGTTTGACAGTAAGGCAGATTGAAAAACAGGGATAGTGTCAAATAAATCAGTTGCTGGAATATATTAAGAAATATCAATATCATTTCTTTGTATTTACTAATCGATACAGCACACGAAGATAACTTGACGGTTTAAGATTAACTTAAAGTTGAGTATTTTTAAGATCTAAAGGACGACTAGATTGAAAATGACTCTATTATTCGTAAATTTTTACCGATTAGTTTGAATAGACGCAACACTGCGGTTAAGGAGTGGAAAGGAGCTAATAATGTGACTTTTTGGTGACTTTCAGAAAAAAAGTGTGTTGTTTATAATTATTATTTTGATTTATTTAATGAATTTAAAATTAATTAACAATAATGAGTAAAGAATGAGTAAATAGAAACATAATAATTCCGTGTTTCTCGGAAAAATATTGAAACTATGTCAGTTGCTATGCAAAGTTACTTCGACTTCAAAATATAAAATGTCGAAAGGTACTTCTTAGATTAGATGCAGTATAGTATTCAGTATACTACGGCTTGCTCATACTTTAGTAAGATGAAAATGAAATATAAATGACTGCAGATTGTGAGAAGCAATAAATGTTTATATTATTAAATAAAATCATTTTTACCTGACATTGTCATTACGTATAAAACATTTACTTTAAAATATAAGTGTTTGATTTGAACCTAACCAATCTTAAATTATTGGCAATTATTTAATTATTAATAGTTCGATTGAATTGAATTATAAAAATGCAATGTATAGTTCAAGTAAAAATAAATGAAACTTAGCGTATTAAATGTAATTGTGCGTAATAAATGTAACTGTACATAATAAATGTAACTGCGTATTACCTGTAAATGACTTCTATTCCTCGGATTGCAGAACCACAATCGCAATGCCTGGAGCACGGTGTATCGAGGCGTGCGGATGGCTGGGTAACTGAAAGATATTTGTACGTGTAATCGACCTTTTTAATGAACTGTGGGGTAATCGCAGTCCATTCGAACCACAGAAAAATCGTTGAAAGTTTAAACTGGCGGCGACAGAGTTAAATTGTTTCGTGGAATATTGTCTCGTGTGGAGAATTGGAAATATATATTTTTACAGTCAAGTTAAAGTACATTGTTGACTGTGGTTAAGCGATTTAACAGTCTATTAGTATTTCTTATTTCTGCCTTTGTTATATATATGGAATATCACTATTCTGAACTTTATATTATTTATTAATGGATTAAGTATACTCTTTCAAACTCTATATTTACTAAAGAATTTACAATATATACATTACATCTTTTATAACTATGATTAACGAAAATATCGCCAAAATGAATCACAAAACCAATTTTCCACCACTGATGTGTATCAATGTGTACGAATTTTCATTACTATTCCATTACGCGATCATTGAGCACATTGGTAAAGTATGATAAACAGTGGCCATTGTAGCGTTTAATTACGGCTCCTACTAATCGGATTGGCGTTCATAATGTAATTTATTCGTCTAGTATTATGAAATTGTTTTACATTTAACCGATTGAATATTTCATTTAAATTCAGAATTTATTTAATGCATCTTTTGTTTTACGTTGTACCTTTATCTGGTAGCTTTTAATTATTGTTTCATTTAAATGTTGTGTGTTTTTCATTTCGATGAAATATGGAGTTATCTGTGGATATTGTTATTTTATTAAAGCTTTATATATTGTAAGATACAATTATTTTATTAAAAATATTTGTAGTAAATGAAACTTCATGTTAAAAATTTTTGCCAAATGCTAAATTACTGGAGCCGCCAGGATCTTAAATTTTATTGACATTTCATTTTATTTATTTTTATCAGACTATATTACTTATTTATAGATATTTATCTAAGAGTTATTTTTTATGTAGATTATATAGTGATTTTTTATGTAGATTATACACAAATAATTTATTTAAAATATAGCCTATCTATATATATCTGCACAGTTTATGTCTTATTAAATTCTATAATGAGGTCGATCATTTATTTACTCTTTGCGACTATTATTTAAGGTTACTAGCTTTCCGCTAGCGGCTTTTCTCGCGTGGAATTAGAAGAGTACAGACGCGTTCTAAGCGTCAGCCTTACCAAACAAAAATGGAACCCAACCCAGTTTTTTTTATATTTTCATTAATTAACATGTCCTAATCAAGTTTTCCGTCGCGTATATGTGGAGTACTAATGGTATTATTCGCGTCTATAACTTCAAAAATGTCTAAACAATTTTAGCCCCTTATATGTTAAAGGTTTAGTTTCAGCGCGTCATAACATTCATCAATTTATAGTACTAAAATCCAAATTTTCAAGTCATTAGCTTCAACGGTGTAGAACTTTTCACCCCTTTCAACCAATGGAATTTCGTTGGAATTTAGTTTTTGCGTTGTCTGTCAATCAGCTACTCGGTAACGAAAGCGTTTTTTATATATAGATTGTATCAACATAATTGATACAATCGTTCGAGTCTAAAATAGTCTTAAGTCTCTTTTAAATGGTCTTTAGTAAATATTAAGCCTTGTTAAGCTTCTGTGATAATCACCTAATGAATGAAAAAAAAAAAAAAAAAAAAAACCTAATGAAAGTTTACCGACTCCATCTTGGAACTTTAGCTCTACTTGCGACGATATCCCAGAACTCGCGGGTTAGACTCCCATCCTTGTTGATTTTTAAATTCCATATTTACATATATATTTCTACTTTCTGCTTGCAATACCTCAATATCTTAACTTAACTTGTTATGCATAGTTTTCTCCTCGCGTATTAATATATATTTTAATATTTAAATTTAATACAATTGTTTTTTTGGTCAGAAGATTGTTAACTTGTTATTATATTTTGATTTTGCTTTTTGGCATTTGTAAAATTATTTTAAATATAACTGTGAACAATTTTAATGCTTAAAACTAAGATACTAAAAAAAAAAAATGGAACAATAGATTTTGAATTAGGAATTAATATTTTTTTGCTACATTAGCAAAGTACGGGCTGAAATATTCACAACAATGACAAACGCAAACTTAAGAAAAAAAAAACGTTTATACCGGGACATTTACCAATTACCATGTATCCATTAAATTTATGATCCCACCGATATTTCGGAACCGATGCCATTGAAGTGAAATAATATCGAAAATTCAATTAAACGAAATACATGGCGAATGTACCGTAAATAACATTTACTGTTATTTGCAAGAACATGTCAGGTTTATTCTTATATCGGATGGTACCAGATTGTTTTGTTTAGAAAAATGTTAATTTCTATCTCTCTCTATCTCGCACAATATTGTATTATTTGAGAGAAATAAGAAACATTATATTTATTTTATACTTTTCAAATATTTATAATTGCACCCTCATTGGAACCAGATATTTTTGAGTTATCACAGCACTACATTTAAGTGATATTTTATAGTGGTGTCGAGTTAGGAAAAACCAAATACTTAGCTTTATAAAAAACTTAAGCCCAAGAAGGTCGAACAAAGACAAGATGGAATATAACGAATTTTACATTTCATGGAAGATAACGAATTTCATTTTTCTAAGATTGCACCTTAGTAGGCTCTGTTGAAAAAAAAGCGAATTCGGGACACAGTTTTTGGCGACTGCTTAGAAATAATATAATTACAGAGAAATTCCTGGAATTATTTACAAAGAAAGTGTTATTCTATAATAATAATGATCGCGATCACACGTAAGTTGGAATTATTGGATTAGCCTTGTTGTACGTAAAGTACAAACAAATCCCAAAGATCCAGTCGATGAATTAATAATATATTTTAATTCAAAATTAATTAAATAATACAGCTCACCTAAATCCGCAAAGTTCACAATGATTTCTGCCGACTTGGTTCAGCCACCGCTGAAGACATGAGAGGTGCACGTTCGCGAGTGAACCCTTGCAATTGCACGGAGATATCAATCTGGAAGACATTTTCTTTTTAATTATTATCAGTATTACGTTTACTTTTCTTGGAAGGGTAATTGAGAATTGAATATTTATAGCTGTATTGAAAATTGGAATATTTCTATTCAACTATATTTGAAACGGTTTCATATGTCAGACTCCAACAAAATGCTTTTAATGGCAACGGTTAAGAGAATAGCTCATTTTAAGCCTGTTGTTTTTAAAATCTTATAATATACGACTACGAGAAGTCTAATTAAAAAATATATTAGGGTTCTTTATGACATCATAACAATCTATGTAGAGCATGAAAGGTATCACATTTAAATTTTATATTTGAATGAAAATTAGAATATTTAAACTTTTCCTGAATATTTATGCTACCCTGGTACTTTCATATAGCAGGTAATAGAAATATAATTGAAAAACCATTTGAAATTCTCTTGTTTAAAAGTTAAAAAGTAATTACTCACCTGTCAGGCTATTGTTTTAGAAAAATAACATATATTCCATTTTTTATAAAGTTAACCAACCAGGAATCGGAATTCATAATAAAATTAAATTGAACAATTTTTTTCACCTCTAAAATTTATTTCAGCATGTCCGAAACTAATCTTTTAGAAGCCTGCTGCAGTCAACTATCCGTAAAAAATAGTTTTTGTCTAAATGGGACAATACATAAACCGAATTCGAATAGTTGGGAAATATCACGCAAATAAGAGCTTTTTTTGTGTAGAGGATCTGATGTATTAAATTGTATTGTGTTTGGTATTCTTTTTTGTTAACCTTTTTTTTTCTAAAATTCCTAAAATAGCTTTATTAGATGAAGTATGTTGCACTAATTATAATTACCTAGTTGTACGAAATTTCAGTTTTAGACTCCTAGATAGCAAAGCGTAGGTGTAGTTATTTCAGTGTAGTTCATAGAACGGTTGGCTCGACCGGAGTGGTGCCACCCTCTCATAGAAAATTGGCGTGAAGTAGTTACTATAACTTTTCGTTATAACGTTTATACGTCGTAAATAATGTTTCCTACGTTGAAGGAAATAGCCGTCATCCCTAATACCTATCTTTGCCCAACCTTTCTTTATTCCTCTATAGTTTAAAAAGTCCATGGGTGACGGCAAAAGTTCCCATTAGGTGAACCAAAACCTTGTTACCGCTAAATACAATATTCGAAAACAAAATATGGTATTGTAATTTTAATGTACCTATGTCAAATTTACTTATTTAATGTTACTGTAACTGATGTAAAATATAAAATATCCTCTTATGTGTGTCAATAGGTATTAGGTAAATGAATGAATTTGAGTACTGTAACATGCTGGAAATTAAATTAAATTGTAATTTGATCACAAACAGGAATGAAAATAGACTTATAATGTTTATATACGACTACATAAACTGACAACATTTCGAAAATTCATAGCAATTTCAATCTCATATATCGGATATTAATCAAGCTTTCGTATTTCCATCAAAATGTTGTTGACTGTAATAAATACAGAACTGGAGAGATATATCAAAGAGATCAGATATAAAATATATAATGACGTGATTATTGCAAATGCGATCAAAATAATTATTCTTTAAAATAGCAGAATGTACACGAAACGAATGTGTCAGAATTTGGATTTTTAAATTATTTTATCTATAAATAAGTTTAGGCATTTTAAGGTCTTTCAATAAATAAAAAAAATAAAAACTCATCGATGCGCGTACCAAGCTGTGACCTCTGCGAAACCCTCAGCTCAGCCAATAGAGACACCGTTTAGCGGGTACCGACCCGCCTTAATTCGAATTTCGATATACAATTGAATAATTACATAATTTGGTCTATAGTATATACCTTTCTCTTCCTCGCGTCATACAAATCCTGCATACATTTGATCCAATACTCGAGAGCGAATCTCTTTGCGCCAACAATTCAGACTTCTCCGAAACTGTTCCTGAAGTTTTCTTCTTTTCACTTATTTTCGTTTGCTTTGAATCTTTTGTCACAACAACGTCATTCACATCTATTTTATTATTACTTACATTTGGTATGCTGTGAACTAAATCATTGGTGATAGTACTGATGGCGGTATGAACGTTCACGTTTGATATTTCATTTGGAGCATCTTTACTTAATTTGAAACACGATGCCATGAATCTTTTGAGTTCAATAAATGTTATTGATTCATCTTTATCGTCACTTTTATCTAGCATTGGAATTTTAAGTTCGTTAAGGTCAACATTGTTAGTTTGATTCGCGGTACCAAAGCTGAGGGATGTCAGTTTTAAAGCGTTTGCTACATCAGCGCTTGTAATGTATTGCTTGATGCTGTGCTCGGATTTTGATCTTCCTGTAATAAAGTTTCTTGGGCTATGCGGTATTGCTCCGGGTAGATTGACAATTCTTGAGGGCCCAGCATCTTGGTGGCTATTGTTAATGTTTCTCTCTATTGCATTTTTGTTCTCTTCCTTCGACGATATCTCATTTCTATTCGATTTTTCTTTGTCTTCCATCAATGTGTTGGTGTCATTTGTGTTTTTTAATGAATATATTTATAAAATAAATCTTTTAAGAATGTTTTAATGTTGACAGCTAGGATTTAACGATCCTCATGACAACGGTTTTTTTATTATTTCACGCTATGTTATAAAGAGTTTGCAAGTGTATGTGTATGATTTTTTCTCTGTTCTTAATTATTTAATGTTCATTTATTATTTGTCATCCGGAAACGAAAAAGAAATAACTACTGTAAAATCCTTTTGAAGCCGTACTTGTTTGAAGTTATTTAAAGATTTGCTCAACAGAAAACGAACGATAATAACATTGAAATCTATATCTAAAGTTGCATAATTAATATTTTTTTTTATTGTAATATATATTACAGAAAACCAAAATAAAAACAATTATCATATATATTAAAAGTATATATGTTCTAATAAAATCGACAACTGAAAAAAAACTAAATTTAAAAACAACGGAAACATTTACTTATTTTAACGACTGCAGAAATATGGTGACTCGTAACAATTTTAAGTGTTCGTAAAATGTGAAATTATTCTTTTACGATTTGTAATTACTTCTCATTACCGATCGTAAAGCTAGCGTTAATCATTTTAATGTAAAACATGAAATATTAAAACGAAGTATTAAACATTAATATTAATATTAATGTGAATATTCGAATGGAATACCATAATTCAAATAATACATGTAATACAGTGGGTCGTGAGATAAATATTCTATAACCGTCATAAATATAATAAGAAGTTCTCAAAGTTCTCGAAGTCAAAATGAGAAGTTCTCAGATATAGTGCTAATAGTGCAGCGA
This sequence comes from Dircenna loreta, assembly GCA_963555665.1. Lineage (NCBI taxonomy): Eukaryota > Metazoa > Arthropoda > Insecta > Lepidoptera > Nymphalidae > Dircenna > Dircenna loreta. Next base: position 10,344,351 of record OY743095.1, on the reverse strand, counting down.
GCTCGAAGGAACTCAGCAGAAGTTTCGACGCTTTGACCTATGTTTAGGTGAAGCAATCAAGCATTTTGTCGATAACATGTTATAGATTAATTAATCGTCTAATAGTTTTGATATTGCTTAAGTGTTAGGATAATTATCGTTTGTAACAAAAAAATCAATATTATTTATCATTTATTACTATATGATTATAGCGCTTAATATATGAAGTAACCAGAATAAACTAATTTAAATTGTGATATTATTTATTATTTTTAAAACTATTCAATAACTATACAACTGGTGAAAAGTGCATGAAGCAGTTCAAAAGAAATTCTTTGATTTAGTAGCTTAAATGATTATTGTATACAGACAAGTTTTATATGAATATTATATACAGCCAAGCATAATGACAATGACAAGACTAACATTATGAGAATGAGAAGAAAGACACCATGTATCTTTTACCGCGATAATTAAAAAAATATATACATATTTTTAAAGCAATAATTAAGTCGACACTTAACTTTTCCTTTTAAGCAAGCGAAATATTTTAATTAGGTTGTCCGAAATCAAGTCACGAGTCGCTTTTAAAATTATAGACGACTTTATGCAAGATTGTTGCGAGAAAAATGCTAAGAATAATAAGAGGAAATTAGTTCTTCAAATCTGCTGGGTAATCTTTCTTTTCATAAATTTTATGCAAAGTTAAATAAAGCATGTAAAGATATAATGGCTTTTTGTTTGTTATTTCTTTCTTCTTATGTTATAAGCAAAAACGTTTTTGTGAAAGATATTTGAGTCACGATATGTAATATGCATTATGGCGCAATGCACCATAGTATCAGAATACAAAATATTACACAAGTAGGTACACAAAGTCCTTCAAAGATACATTTAAATTTTCGTGAACCATGACTATTATATTTATATTTACCCGGCTGTATTCACGTGGAGTTAAATGGTAATGTGCCCAACGACTAGTTTCGAACCCAATCGGGGTTCTTACTCATGAGCTCTAAGCGTGGCGGACTCGCGGCGTGAACTCTTGAGTAAGAACCCCGAATGGGTTAGAAACTAGTAGGACACATTCCTATAAAATTGCGCGTGAATACAGTCGAGTAAGTATAAATATAAAACTGAAAAAATATATAAATGAATAATTAATATTATTAACAAAAATGTATACTGAATTATACTAAAAAAAAATAAGTAAAAATGAAATGTTGCTTGTTGCTAAACGTATCTATTATTTCAAAGGGTAGACCGATTTGGGTATTTTTTATTTGTAAGTATTGGTGACAGTCTATTAATAGTAACGGGTATAATTAATAATGTAAAGAACAACTAAAAAGTCTCTCCAAAAATAGGTCCGTATCAAATTCAGGTCACATCGGAAAAACTTAAAATGCTATTTCCTGTGGAATCTTTGAATAAATTTGAAAAAAATACTTACGAATGCTTGTGCCGACTCACGGGTCCGAAAACAAAATTACTTACGTTCCTATCAAGTATTCTATGAGGACGGAGTCACGAGAAATAGCTTCTTATTCATAAATAAATGATCAACTACGGACATTATCGTCAATAGCATTAATAATGAGATATATTAAAAAAAGGAAGTTTATTGTAAAAAAATAAAAATAAAATAGGTCATGATTTGTCGCATAACGCCATCCCTGGTCACGGCTGGATGAGTTTTTGATAACCCAGCAGCGTATGGCGCACCGTGAAATTTGCAATTAAAGGTAACACCTTTGTCAAGTTTTTATGCTACCCATGTAATTCTAAATAACCCTTACCCGTTTCGAGCTAGCAATTTCGTAGTACAGAAAATGATTTTAATACAAGCATTTTTAGTGTATTTCTCGTATTTTTTCTCTAATTAGTACTAGATTCAGATACCAATTTAATAGAGAAAAAGTGTTACGTAATAAACTGCTTGATTTTACAAATTTATATATGATATTTAAGAGCTCAATATGTTGCTTGTACGAGTAAATTTGAAAAAACATATGAAAGGTAATTAACTACATATATCATAATTATATATATATTTAAAAGCTCAATATGTAACTTGTAAATTTGAAAAAACATTTGAAAGGTAAATAACAACAGGTGACATTTGCAAACTAGACTTAAATCTTTTTTTTATGATCACAAGGTGATTATAAATTATCTACCTGTGTATTCACAAAATTAAAAAAATATGACATTAGTCTTAAACGAGAACACACAGACAGATACCATTCTTTATATTTTTATATATATATGATATAGGTTCATTCTTTTAACTTTTGTCAGTCTATATATCAATCAATATGGCGCTCACGTGTAGCACTTTATTTGCGTCATAACAGATTTTCTAGGAAACTGTCACAACTTATAGGAAGGTTAATATATTTTCCTCTCTTATTTATGATATAATATAGTCTTTAAAGTAAGGATGAAATGACTGTCTAGATATTTTGAACATATATTCTTATATTGAGCCATTGAAAAAAGGTTTATGAAAATCTTATAACGCAGTTTGTGAAATGTTATTTTATTTATAATAGAAATAGTAAAAGTTAAAGTCATCATGTATATTTAATCACAATTCAACACGAAAACAATTTAACGCACATTACCTTCAAGCGGAGGGAAAGGCTAAGAAATAGTTATTTCAACGTAAACCACATAAATATTTTGTGCAATTAAATACAAAAGAGTTAGTGGCATTGATAAATTAATGTGCTGGGATCTTCCGCAGGCGTCTCACAAATAAGACTCCATTCTTTGTTGCTAATGTAATTCCTTGCATTAAACTGTTTCTTGTGCTTAAACGTACAATACGTGGAGCAATGTTGGAGAGCGGCCAAACTAACAAGCGTATTTTGTACCTAATTCTCCCAATTGCCTTTGTAATTGGTTGCTATGGGAATTTAAATTGGCACTATGCTTAGATCCTGTTAAATATGTTGACTGTCCTCTTTTATTCTCTCTCTACTCCTTCATTACTAAACTAGTGTTATTCGGGCTGAGGATGATATACTGGAATTATATATGATTTAACAAATGAACAGCGTTACTTAGCCAGACCATATTTTGGTTTTTTTTTAAATACCTTTACACACTTTTTAATAAACACGTTTTTATCAAAAGTAATCGAAAAGATTCCAACTTTTGCCACTAAAGGTCTCCCAAAAGTACATCGATTTTAGTGATAAAGTACTTCGGAGAGATATTAATATCAGCTTCAAGATCGTGAATGTTCTTACATAAATATTTATTAGGGTCCTTTAGTGCTTGCCGACTACCATCGGTAGTGTAGTATGATTCCGTACATTGCAGGACTATTCTCAATAACGTTAAAAATTCTGTCTGTTAGTTTGTTTGTAAAATTTATAACTCATTTTTGTACTTGGAGGGCCTTAATTAATGTTAGAGTATAATAGTGAATTTGTATTTTATGTCACAATAATTAACTTGGTGTTTTCGTGGCATTTAAATTTTATTAAAAAAAAATTGAACCATTGTTGATAATCCTATCAGTTAGTTTAGGATAATCATCTCTTTTCCATTCGTTTTAAAGTTTCTTAAACAATTTAATACATGAATGTTGCCGCTTTTATAAACCTATTAATGAATTTTAGATGTTATAGAAAATAACAACTAAAAAACAGAAAATGTTATATTATTCTTTGTTATCTCTAAATATAAAAGCCAATGCAATATTATAGTATCCTAGGATTCGTAGATATGATTAGTTGTCATATGGTCTTAAATGTATAAAGATTATTAATAATTATTGAATAAAAAATAAATATGACATCCATCATGGTGACCCTACACAACGCTATACACAGGGGGAGTATAAAATGGAATCGCTTGAATTGCCTCGTCTATAGCTTGTAGTTTTCTGATCACATATGCGAGGCCAATCTTATCGTGTGCTTATGTATTGTGGCTACAAGAAAACAATTGCCGTCCCAATTTTCCAATAGAAAGATTTTTATGGTGACCATGCTTTTTTGTATCTTCCAAATATCTTCAGAATAGTTAGAGAATGCTTTCTCTAACAAATTCAAATGGGACGGTTTTTTGGAGATTGTGGGTTCAACTTCCTGCCCGTATCGGTTTATTTTGAATAATATTTATTAAATAAGCTTAACATGGCTCTACACGTTCATAAATTTTAAACACAAATTCAAAATAAATACAATTTAATGCTTTTATATATTTTCATTGACTTAATATACATTTCCTGTTTAGAAACCAAGCAATGTTTTTTTTTTGCTTTAGGCAAAGACACATTTCGATAATTATTGACAAGTCTCTGTATTTTCCTTTGAATATTTTGTTGACATACTTTGATCTCAATGTTTATAAAATATTATTAAATAAAATATTTTTCTTTACGAATATTTAATGCAAAAGGTTTTATGTTAATAAAGCGTTGTTTAGCTTTTCAGTTTATGTTCCAATCAATAATTATACTTTTGTAAAAGCATAGACCGTAGAGTAGGGGCAACAACAAACAAAAAAGGTTTTGTTATTTTTCTTTTCGGATAAATTAATATAATAATAAATATAATGATAAATATGAATTTTCTTATTTTTTTTTATTATTATTAGTTGTTTATTACATTTTGCATTTTAATTTATTTAAAAAAAAATCGTTAACCTATAAACAATACAAACCTAGATCTGGTTATGATTCAATTAGCGCAGGGTATTAATTCGTGCGCTTCAATAATAAAGCGCAAAAATTAATAAATTAAAACGTTTGTTCAATATTTAAATTGTTCTTTTTAAACTCTAACAGTGTATTTGTAGATATTTAAAGAAATTGAAGATTTATATTGAAGTCTCTAACAGAGGATAAATCTGTTTACTCACTTCATTGATTCTTGCTCAAGCTGGACATGTGGAAACTGGAAAATTGGAGCCAGACAAGTTGTCAGCTAGTTGGCTCTGGAATTTGTTATTGGGTAAGCGCAGTGTTACCTAATGTATGTTTTGTACTAGCTCTGCTTAACTTATCTTAAATGTGTGTTCCTTGTTGATGGATTTTTTATTTTCGATGCTAAAATTTCTTAATATTGTTATTGTTGTTTTTATTAATGAAATTGAATTCCCAAAAATATCGATTAATTCTGATATCTTCGTTTTCTTAACCTTTTCAGTTATTGTAATTAGTATTCGAGGTTATAATTATATTTGTTATGTTATTTTATTATTCTATTATTCACGTTTTGGCTTTTGTCATTTGAAATATGCTTTGAAAGAAATCAAGTGAATATCAATCTATTAAACTGCACACAAATTAAAAAGGAAATAATAAGGCTTCCAGAGAACTCTTTACTTTTATTCCCACCTTTTAAAGTCAAAAGTAAAATGGTAGCTAAAATACTTCTGCGTCTAAGCCTATTAAAAAAGCACTCCACGTGTAGTTGAATGTTTTTTTCTGCATTCGTAAACCCGGCCAGAACCCGAACAGAAAAACCGGCCAAGTGCGAGTTGGATTTCCACAGTAATAGTTCCGTACCATCAAACGATATACAGTCATTTATCCAATTAAAATATTATATTTTCATATGAAAGTATGTTTGTTATCAATGATGGGTGATGAGGTGATGTATGTATAATATAAAATCATCCCCCATTTCGTGTATAGAATTACCTCTACGTAAATACAATATATTAATTGACAAAATAGAATCAAATAATATATATTATATTATATAGATATATCTAGAGTTGACTAACGGCTCTGATATAGATTTTTGACAAAAACAAATGTACAGAAAGATGTGTGGAGAGATATATGAGATAAAATTATACGTTTGCGGTTTCCAACCTGACTATAGACTCCTAAAAGCCGCCTAATGAGTATTGTCATTACACGTTACAAAGTCAAATGACGTTCCCATCATAAATCATCGTATATAAATATTAATATTTCAAACATACATTCAAGTCATGTAGAATGGACCTTAACGTGACTTTTGTACCAAACAGCGTTGAATGAAAAATGTAATTTATGTTTTAGCAAATGGTTTAATGCGAGACAAGTAAAGCTTTTTAATCTATTAATCATTTCGCACGAATAATTTGGTTCGTGTGTTTTGTGTTACCTTTGTTTATAGCCTTTGTAATGTTAAGTAACAAGCTACAGTGCCACTGCGGGTACCAGCGAGCCCACCATGAACCCTTATAGAAATATATAACAATAGTCTTACTTTAGATTTCGTCTTAAATATAATATTACGCTTTCATAAGAACATTTGATGACGTCATTCATTATTTTAGTATAGGAAACGTATAACTCGTACCATGATGAAGATGAAGTGTATTTTGACATTTGACAATTTAATGTAATATTGCCTTTATGTCAAATTTTGGCACTAAAATATAGCATTCATCCTTTACGTAACGAAGCAGGAATAATATAATATAGTTTTATAGAACTTTTGGAAGAAATCAAAGTTATACTATAATTTAATATTGAAACAATCTTAAAACTATTAAAGTTTATGAGATTTTGTAAATTGTTAAACGAGTATCAAGTCTTTGAAAGGAACTACACCTAATTTTTAAATTGTAATGTAAAAACAAAAACTATTTTTTTATATATACACATTAAAGCTAGGTTTTGATGTAACTTGACCATGCCACCTAATTTTTTTTGTCAACAATTAATGAAAAGTATGCTGCAGTTGCACCGATAATAAGCTAACACTCCACTCCACTCAGCTTTCAAATCCGTCAAGTAGTTTAACTATTGATAAATATTGCCTAAATCAGTTTGTGTTTTACTCGTCAAAATATATGTTCAATAATCTAAAACATACCAAATGCTATCAAAATCCGTTTAGTATTTTTTGCGTAATAGACGAACATACTAAACGACAAACAGATCAACAGACAAAAAGGTTAAAACATTTTGTGTTGATTTCTGCATTATGTGCTGAGCACGTATTATTTTTTTACAAAAAATATATTTTGTCTAATTATTTAGTTATATATGTAGATACTTACGGCAGTGGATTGAAATATAACTTTTTTAATCATATTTCCTTGTACATATTAATAATTTTATTTTGATTGAAAATAATATAAGATAATTAAAGCAAGCAGTTCAACCAAATATACGTTTATTAAAACTGCAAGAGGGATAAATTGAATTCTCTTATTCCTTTAAACATTTCCAATTTCCATATATAACATTCTAAAATTCCATTTACATTCTCCAATAGCACATTAAAGCACTAGATTACTGAGGCCATAAATCCTAACTCAGCTTCATTAATAATAATTGACGATTTCGACTTGGAGGGAATTACGTTTAATTGATTTACCGTTCAATTATATAATTAAACTAATCTCATTATATTATTGAGTTTTAATATGTTCAATGGATAAAATGTATCTTTATATATTTTCCAATTTTATGCTAAAATTAATGACCATCGTTTGTGTCTTATTTTGGCTCCAAACTTTCTTCGTAATATTTCGGTTTTGGTTTAAGATATACCCGATACCTAAATATGTATCTGTGGCCAAATGACCAAAACGCAGCAAGATTGATGGACAATCATCTTCAGTGATGAACGAGCCGCCCTCGTGATTAATTGTATGCGGCTAATTGATTAGCGATGATTTGATATCTCCAAATCATCAATTATTGCAGTCATGTGTGACTTATGTGCATATGAGCTAGAATTGATGCATTGTATTTATAAGTATGTAGCTTTGAGATGCAATTACACTCGAGTGTTAGTTGCGACGCTTTCGGTAAAAACAATTCTACATTAGTTCAAATAAAGTAATATTTTATAGTATTACATAGGAAAATATTCAAATGTCAGACAATTGTAGTTATAATGTTACTTAGACAATAGTTTTCCAGACAGTGTGCACGCAGTTCACGCCGCGCCACGTCGGCCACGCTAAGAGCTTATGAGTAAGAATTTATTTTCATTAAAACTTTTTCAAGTTAAAGTTGAAAACTATTGTCTAAGTAACATTGTAACTACAATTGTCTGACATTTCAGTCCGAATGGGTTCGAAACTAGTCAGGCACATTACGATTTCATTCCTTATGAAGTTTAGCCCAAACAACAAACAACTATAGTACGTAACAATAACCAAAAGTAAAGTAACTATTTCTAAATCGTATTTTATATTATTACATACATTTATATATATAGTTTAAAATCAGATCAAGGCAGACAATATTTTGTTTTTTTTTCCAAATCGTGTGCTTGCCATTTCGCTGAAGAATATGTTATACAATTAGTAACTCGGTCATAGGTCCGCTCATATTAAAGGATTCTAGCATTTTATCTATTTGTTTGTATGGCAAGCTGAGGTCTGAGGAATGAAGAGAGATAAAGAGACTTGAATGAAGAGGGAGGTGGGGGCACTGTTATTCAAATATATCTATAATAAATACTTCGCAATCACAAGATGGTGGAACTACACAGTTAAGCCAGCTAGTACACGAGCTGCACTCCAATGGATACAGCTAATACTATTTAAAAATATATAAATATATATTTTTTAATGAAGTACCAGTGAATTCTATATTTATTTTTTTGAAAATTATACAATTGACAGACTTGATGCTTAAACATTCTCTACTAGTCAACCGAAACACTATATAGAGAAATCGAAACAACAGGGGTATAATAAAGAAAGAAAATATTTTGTGCTATCCATATGGTATTGTTATATAAAAACGAAAGCGTTAGATCACCTTGAACGTATCGACTATCGCGATCAAGCGTTATTCGGGTTATTTTGGTAACTTTAAAAACCATACATTTTTCAATGCAATATATATAAAACAATTTCAGGTCTTACTTAGTCTATAAATTATTTGTGTATGGAGTTTTAAGTAAATTTACTTTGAATTCCATAAAATATTAAACAGTCAAAAGAAAGTAAATTGCACAAATTAAAATAAACTAATATTTAAATTGTCAATGAGTATATATAAATATTTAATTACGGAACCTCGTCAAAGGAATAGATCTTTCTTGATTTTTCCGTGTGGCTTGGTCCAAAGAAACTTCCAGTTATGTAATGTATTGATTTATTTTTTACTTTTTTACTTGTTATACTGAAGGAGTATAGAAAGTTTTGCTTTGACATTTTTGTAAGAAAAAAATTAACTGTGAATTACTATTTAGTAAAATAATAAGAAACAGTTAATTTAAGATATGAGTGGGCTATTATACTGAGGTACGTATATAAATTACTAAGTACTGATAAAGAAACCTGGTAACAGAACCCACCATCCTTCCATTTTCTTTCATAAATCCTCTTTGTGTACTCATTGTTCTTTACAAAACTAGTCAGTCTGATCTCCCACTTTTTTAACAAGGGAGCTAACCCCAACCCACCTTATGTTGCAAATGATTCGACAAACATAAATCCTCTTATTAGATGGACTTTATAGCTCGTTGGAAGTATTACATACATTCATACTAATTATATATTATTTGAATATATATTTTTCTGAATTTATATTTAAAATAAAAATGTTATACAATAACATAACTTTTACATAAAATAAACGTAATCTATTCGAATAGCACGAAAGTTAAAAGAGCTTCTATAAGTTTTATCGGTAGACTCCAATAGGGTCGTACCAGTCGGTATTCATTCGAAAAATTGTCAGTGCATTTTTACTTTAACTCACTGTTGTATTCTGTATTTTATATTAGTTGTATATTTGTGTGTTTTCTGTGCGGCGTTCTTAATATTATATAAAATACAAAACCATATTAAAAGATGATCAGTGTATATCATTGCGTGTTTGTCAAATGATGTCATCTAAGAAACCTCCGACCTAAGACTGGAGAAGGCAGTTCTGAACGGGCATTATCAGTACTTATCGGCCATTATTTAAACTTCGTCCATAAATATCCAACCCACGTGAATTCAAATCAAACAGGACAACTAATTTGCCCTTATCTAAAGAGCTATCCTACAGGTGCGTTTGATTAAATAAAGGACTGGTATCTGTTTGTATATCTGATGGGATGGGCGTGAGAGATAGTGTTTGGGAAACTTTCAGAAACGTATTTAGATAGGTGATTTATTTAATGGCAATTCTTGTAATTTTATAGGCTTTCTTCGGCATTATTTATTTATTTCCAAGCAAGTATAACTTTTCCTAGTGAATTTGTTATGATTTCCTTCATATGAAATCTCTTTTTAAATAGATACGACATTTGCCATGCTGTATTATTTATGACATTTACATGACATAATTCAACATATCTATAATCTCATAATATTTTAGTTTTTTTTATTATTTTACCAAAACATCAACATTAAATATCTATTAAATTTATTCGAATTAGTTTTTAGTCTTTGTTCTAATGGCTTAATGTTTCAAAAGGTACGTTTCAAGTTTAATTAGTTCAAGAAGATTATAGTTTGAGAAGATGCGATGATAAAGGATTGAACATCAAAGGTATCCAACTTAGTACCTAGTTTACTAATTGTTTATATTAAATAATAAAGGAAATCGTTTTGAGATTATTGAATTAATAATAATCTTGTTTTATAAGAATTTCAATTGCTTTGTTATTAGATATTCAATTATAGATTGTTATTAGCTGTGTTATGAGAAGTTATTGATTTAAACTGAATCGGGACTCAGGTTGGCCTGATCTTATTTATATTATATGCTGTTTGTTTACTTAAAACATTGTTAAATTGTTTTTAAAAGAGCAACTGTTGAGTTTCTGGCCAGCTCTACTCAGCAGAGCCGCATTCCGAGCTGGTGGTAGCTTACTCACGGACTGACATACCGACATACTATACTGACATTTTTAATGTAATGTAATGTAATTGACGATTCAAAAGTGCATGTAAATGCCTACTTGATTAAAGATATATTTGAATTTAAAAAAATATATTTTGTGCACTTAAATAAAATTATTTAAATCCTGTTTATGTATTTTATTCAGCAGATAAATCATAATCTAAAATGGCGAGAAGTGCAGAGGCAGAGGTAGAAAAAATGAAGATACTGGAAGAACGTATTAAAGCACCGTCCATCTGGGGTCGAGTCCCCTGCGGCGTAAGGTTTGAGGATCTACAAGACAAGCGGTATGAAGATGGGATAAGGCTATTGAAAAAGCATTTTTTGTCCGAGGAGGTGAGATGGAAATTACGTTCTGTAAAAAAAGATGAACCTTTGCTACTATGTACCCTCTAGTGTGTGCAAAAAAAAATCTATTTAATTTTTTCCTTGCTTAAAAAAATATTTTTTAAAATTAATGCACTTTGACACCTCTCTTGAAGGAGAGCTTCCAAAATATTTGGTATATATACCACCAATTCGGATATTTAATTTTCATATACCCCTGAAAAACCAGAAATAGAAACTGTTTTAGATATACGTATCAGCGATATTAGATTTCTTTTATTCAAGCTTTTAAAGTGAATCAATGAATTCGTCTGCAAATAAAACTCATTAAAATTGCCAAGTAAGTGTTTGAGAAATTTAATAAATTGGTATTTCATTGTAAAATTTATATAAGAAAAGCTTTTTAGACAGACTTGCAAAAAGTATTAATATCTTTAAGATGTATTCAATGTTTTACAACTCCAAGAAATGTACATGAACGGAAATTCTTCAATCCATTAGAATTGTTATTTGGTCATTAAGTAATTGAAAAAATAAATCTTTAAGAATATTTTGGTCCAAATTAAAAACGAATATTTCTCGTTAATTTGTTAGAACAAATTCTATTGATAATATATTACTGATAATTTTAGCGCTCAGGGCATTCGGAAAATCTCAACAATTCTTTAATAAACCCGAAAACTGAATATAGCTTTTAAATCCTCTTCAAATCTCTTTTCTACTTAATTAATTTAATTTGAGGGTATCGCATAAAAAATGCGTTCCCAATTCACGTTGGCTTTGTCATTTATTCTTTTGTTGGATGAAAGGATTTCCATTGTACAAAGGACTGAGGACGCCACGAGATAAAAGTGAATTTGGAATAGAAAATATAATAGTATATAAATATATTTCTAGCATTCGTAGTTAAATACTTAAACTTGTACAATGGAGAAGAATGATAATATCAAATTATTAATAAAAAAAAAACTATAATAGACCGAATTATACACAGGAAATTAATACAATATATAATAATATATAATTAATATAATATATAATTAATATAATAGCTTAATCGTTATAATTCGTCATTATTCTCGCATAATTGGGTCAATTCTGAAAATATTAATCCAAACTCAACAATATAAAAGCGCACCGTTGACTGCAGATGTATTTAGAGGTTTGTCCCCAAAGTTTAGAAGCTATTATCAATTGGTAAATATTTTTATTGTATAACCATCAATTCGATTAACTTGTTTTGAACATTTGGTAATTGCAACGAACGCGTAATGGTGTCGTAATAGCCAAACTTGTAAATGGTTCTTGTACAGTTGGCCTAGTTTCATTATTTGATGGTGTTTGCTGAAGTTTTCTTGTTTTCTTTTGTACACTTGTAAAGTTGTTGAATAATTCTGATAATCTATAACATTAAACTGCTTGTTTTATACATATTTTTTTAACGTAGCTTCTTTAAATACTTTATACATAAATACTTTTTTGCTGTTATAATTATACCGGTTGAGTCGTAGAGAATAGCTGGTAGCATTAAGTCCGCCCATTTTTTTTGTCAATAAATATTCAATAAATAAATAATATTATAAATAAAGTACAGGATGTTACAGGGGCCTACAAATAAACAAAACCTTTTTTAAATAATCTGACTCAGCGCGTCAAACTTAAATAAGGCGTCTGAATGTGCAACGTATGAGATTTGGATTATTCCAATATCTCATGAGCATTCAAATAAAATATATGATTATAAATTATTAATATAACATAATAAAAAAAATATCTCTTACTTATTATATCGTACTGATTTAGGGATAGTAAAAAAATATATCGTTCAAAATGTTCATCACCTCTTAATGTTTAAGTGTCATTTTAAGCTCCAGTTCCAGTACAACTCATATTACCGCATTCGTAATCCTGGGATGTCTATAACCAAGTTAGTTAGAGTTTAATTATGTTCTGTCGTTATACGCTGTTCGAGTTTGGTGATATTAAGAAGATTATGAAGAGAAACGATGTATGGTTCTATTTAGTTTAATAATAATATGCCTTTAAATTGAATATTATTATTAAAACTATTGTACGCTCTAGTTCAGTTTAATCTTAAAGTCCAAGCAATGTAATCTAACAACCTCGGCTAATTGTGGTGCCAATTTTGACAGTTCTAGTCTTTTCATGTATAATAATATAATACTTTTTAAAATGTTCAGTGATAGTAGGTGCAGTCATTTGACTCTTCCTTTTGTTTCTCTATATTTTTGTATCCTATATCCCGCCCTATTTTTCATAAGCAATATGTATTTGGAAAATTCTTATTTTTAGATATCCCTTGGTGACGGATGTCTAATTGTTTCACGCTGAATAACATAAAGATATTATATAGAATGAAAAATTAATCACCATTTAGTCGCTCTACCAATTTATTGACTTATTAAAAATTCCTAACCAACGTTTCCAATTTTGTAATATAGAATAACATTCAAAGAAATACCACCATCGAAATGAATATGTAAATAAATAAATAAGTTTTAAAAAATGGGTAAAGATACATTAAAGATTAAAATAATATTTAATATTGTTTTTAGCTTACATACAAGTCAGTGAAGATATCGGAGGACAAGGAAGGAGTGGATGAGTTTGTCCACAATGTAAGGATATGGATGAAAGATAAGATGTCGATAGCAGCGGTCAAGGAGGGCACTGACAAACTGGTTGGTGTTTTAATTATGAGAATACAGGAGAAAAGTTAGTATGATTTGATAAAATAACGTGCTAATTGCTTTATTTAAATTGGAATTAAAAGATTGCAATCCAATAATACTGCGTACAATCTTTATGTATGCTGAGCTCAGATAAGAAAATCTTTATCAATGTAGCGTATAAAAATAATTTGCGCTAAGTTTATTACATTCTTTTATTTTAAATGTCTAGAATATTAGAAAATATTTAGGTAAAGAGTTGCATAAATGATGTGCAAAATAAATATTTAAGTGCATGAGATATTTCATTCTCAACTGTTTCATTCGGATTAAATTAAATATAATTTATTATTTGTCACAAACACTAAGACTATACCTAGGTAGCGCAAATGCTACCAAACCCATTTACAAAATTAGGTAGAGCTAATGTGATAGTATATTCTTATTATTTCATAATGAGTTAAACTTAAAAGTGTATACATAAAGTATTTATATTATTTTTCTTCCCATAACGACTTTCTAAACTTCCCATGAACTCATCATCAATACATAATTATCAGACGTAGGATTGGGTATCCGACTGGCCAAAAATATTTATCCTGTGATATGTACCAAATTTTCTATATTTTCCTTAATTTTTTTTCTTTTATGTTTTATCTTTAATAAATTAAATTTATACATTATCTTTATTTTGATTTTTAATTTGTGTGCAATAGTGTTGTAAAAAAATAAATTACGTCCAATACTTTCGTAATGCATCGTGTTAACGACGTTATAAAAAATATATATAATTTTGAATTACGTTACAATTTGATAATTATTATTTATAAATTATTCTATTCTCTCAAATGTATTTAAATTCACATAGGTTTCAAACTATTCTAAATCAATTTGCGTATCAATCGAATCAATTCGAATAAAACTCGATTTTCCTGTATCGTTGGTCGTAACATTAAGGGTGGATTCCCTCACTGCTTTGAGCCTAAATTTTTACTGCATTCGTAAAAGAAATTCCGATTCAGCTGTAGACTTCGTGTATGTTGCAAGTTAGAGGCGTTAGCGGTTCATTTTTATTAAAATATTAAAAATGAAACTTTTACGAGGCCTTTTTTGTATTTCATATAACATAACCATATGATAATATTATTATATATTACTTTCCCAAAATAGACAAAGGAAATGACCTCAAAGGTCAAGGAACAAATTGGTCTAAAGTCAGACTTAAGACTGTCACGGTCGATTACGAAACTGAATCAGTTATGTCTCACTAAAACAAAAAGATTAATCGTTGGGTTTTAGTGGGTGGATTTAAAAGTGAGTCGTTTATACAAGAACAACAAGTATTATTATGAAAATATAAAAAACAAATCAGTTGTAACTACGTGTTTATTTTGTCAGATACTCGATCCACAATCAGATTATTTGATACATCTTCTTAACATAAAATTATTGTATTTTACGAAGGATGACTAATAATATAATAATTAGAAAATTCATAATCTTATTTTAGTTTTTTAACGATTTTCTCTTGACTTAAGCTATATAATTTGTACATAAATTGGATTCCGAGTAGGGTAGATCTGTGTTAGGGAAAGTTGTTGGTATATTGAGACGAAGAAATGAAAGGTAGACTTTGAGTAACGGTATTGTTTCACCTAACTGTATAATGTATGCTCGTTTGTGTAATTCTTCATAAAAATAACTTATAACAGTAAATTATAAAACATTTATACAAATTTGTATATTTTAAACTGTTTCAGGTGCTCTCTCTCGGACATTCAGCAGAGTTAAAATAACATATAATCCACAATACACTACTGTAATGACTTTTTATAAAGAAATTGAAAAAGACGTTAACTTGTATGATAAACTCGAAGTAAGGCGATACTTTAAAGTGTACGTCCTGGCTTTGAAGGCTAGATACCGACATCGGGGTAAGTGGTATCATATTAAATATCTAAATTTATACATTTCGATGAAGTAGTATTAGTAAAGGTTATTATAATACATTTTTGTTACTTTGTGAAGTTTTAGCGTTACTAAAAATCACTTAATATTTTATAAGGTATAGCAAAGGAAATGCTAAAAGCGGCAATAGCGCTAAGTGCAAGCGCTAATGTTCCTGCAATCGCGTGTATATTCACGACTGGGCGCGGTCAGCAGATCGCGGAAGAACTCGGCTTTGAGAAATATAACGAGCTGTATTACGTGAGATACATTATAGATGATGAGGTAGGCTGAGGAATTTACTCTGCTTTGTGATTAATCTAGCCTTTAGATAAACGTAAATTCCAATATACAATAATACAATTGAGTAATTATTATAAGATTAACTGCCTATTACATAAATAATCGGTTAGTTTTATATTAATGCAGTTTTAAACTGCATAATAGATTTTGTAACAATAGGCTTATTGCAAGCTTATTACAAAATCTTCAGATTAAATTAAAATGTAATAGTGCGTCTATGTTGCGTATCAATTAAAGGATTAAATTCGTTTTGGTCCTTTGGTAGCAAGCGTGGTCACGGGATGACTGCTCTCGTTAAATCTTGAAAAATCACTACTTTAAAAATATTAATCTTCAGATAGTGTTTTGGGACACGGGTCTCGGCAACTACGGCGCCGCGCTCATGGCGTACAGAATCCCTGGAGTCGAGGAGCCTCAGGAGCTGCAGACACAAGCATCCTCCCGCTTCGCTATACAGCCCCCCGAAGAAGAGGATGAGGAGCCATGAAGAAATTAGACTTTGTAAATAAAATATTTTTAAAGGATTACGACAAAATAAATACTTTGACATCCTGTATATTTCATGTACTCTAATATACATATACGTTGTTCGAACAGACTTAAAGCCCATACACGGAAAATTTGTAAGAAATAATGAGTGGTGGGGGTGAAAACTTGTATGGGATTGTTACCGCTATTTAAAGTTAGCAATATTGACAATTTAAATCGACAGTTTATGTAGGGCAGCTGTTAGTAATACGGAGGCCCTCCTCGTACGATATATTGCATCAATATGGCATCATCCATTAAGACGTGTATGTTCTAGCTATCTCTAGCATCTTAGGCAGCTCAATCGTTTCAATGACTTGATAATACAATGTTATTTCGAGAACAATGTTCTGAAGTTTTGACTAAAACATTAAGATAATTGAAGCAATACAATGATATTATTATCGGAATCAAAAACTTCGTACCTTTTTAAGAAATATACGAAGATAGTATGAAATTCGACACAGATGAAGTTTAAGAAGTTTGAAGAGATGCAGAAAGCTAATATTTTTATATACGAGTATAACGTCGAAAAGTGTCAAAGAGTTGATTGTCGCCAGACGTAATAGACTAAAAAACAAAATATGTATGAATTGGGGCTTGGTCCAAACCCTCATAAACATTACATCTTAAAATTACATATTATTTCATGAAATTTAAAATAATTAAAAAATCATGTTCGACAACGAACATAAATCTATATGATAATATAAAATTACATGATGATTAAAAAAACCTGTAAGTTTTATTCGAAAAAATAATATTCTCAGTATCAACTATAAGACGATATAAATTATCTCGAACAAGATTTGGAGATTAGAGGATTTAGGTAAGATCCTTTGTTTTGATATTTACGCACGTTCTTCCAAAACTACACAACGGATTTTTAAGCAGCTTTCACTATGATATGTTTACGTAATATATACGTCTACTTCCATTATATATAATGAGAGAAAATACTTATGGTTATTTTTAAGAACGATGACGTCAGCGACGCTGACACATCACTATTGTTTCATTGTAGCTTGCCCATAGTTCTTATTTTATGAAAACAAAATCAATAGTCTTCGGTGTACATTCCATGGCTTACGATTGGACATTGCAGTCAACACTGATTACAAGTCTGTTGACCGCTCGTAATTATACCAAAATTATGGCTTGCACAAACATATCCTATGTTTGTGCAAGCAAATGTTTTCCTCAAACTAATAATTTGAACCACTAATGATAATGGATTACGCCTTGGCGCCGATATTTGTTACTCACAAAGAAAAAGAACGAATTCCATATTAATATAACGAGATGTGAGATAAGGAGATGCTATATCTCTGAATCTGTTCACCTCTGCACGGGGAGATTTTTTGCAGCTCATGGAATGACGATGGCGAAAAGCTGTGGGTGGTAAAAGCTTTACTGAGCGTTCATAAAACTGAACTTTCAGTATGGAGCTCTCGTGTAGGGGCACCGTCACTTTTTCGCAAGCTTGATAGATCACGAAGGGCTCATCGTGCCCTCCACCTAAGCCAGCTAATAGACGGAGAGGCTGAAATCCCTCTGAGCCATTACCAGGTCCTCAACATTTGGGTGCGGTTCCGAGTTCCGAATCTGAGCCTGAGATCGATTGCTCAACGGTCTCAGTCTTCAGAAGCGAGGTATCTCATCACAAACTAGCACAGAATTTAAACCCAAGTTCAGCTACGCCGGTGGTAATCTCCCCGAGGGAAGAGTACCGTTCGGTCCCCCAAGGTGCTCAGGTAATTAAGCACGACCTAGTGGATGCAGCGGAAAGTACGGTCCGCGAACTCACATGGATGATATGGATGTTTTTGTTCGATATCAATCCTTTCTGTGTCAATTGGCTTTACGTGCTTCGGACAGATCTGACAAAGAATAAACCCCTGGTAGCAACTTCTCATGCCAGCTACCAGAATACGTAGAATACCAGAGTCAAAACACCTAACAAAGACGTAGTAAAAGCTTTATTAAAATTTAATGTAAAGGCATTTTTTCAAAATGTCATATAAAAATAAAACCATTTATCATTGTATGATTTAACGACGGAAGCAAGACACCATGCCATGAGAAGAGTTTTGAATTTTGGTGATTTCGTGGTATTTGAGTTGGCTATAAAGCGCTATAAACGACTCACGTATACATAACAAATTGTATTCAAAAGTAAAAAGGATAAAAATTAATGATTTGGACTTATACTAGTGAAGAGAGAAGCTCGATAGTTTGAAATATTTTTTTCAAATTAGAAGGCATTCAGATCATTTATACTAATTTAATTGAATAATCATTCTCCTCCGTACTTTCCTACTAATGCGTATAACAGTAAATATTCCGTTACAATTACTCAAACAAATCCGTTTCAGGGAATTTCGATGTTAGCTTTAGAAATGCTGACATCATGTTAGTTACAGCCAAAATGCGTGCATGCGGGTGTATTGAATTCTATCTCCGTCAACTAAGCGCTTGTGACGTGTTAATTGGCGGATAGTGCGGATATAGAAAATTATGGGACCGGACGGCAAGTATAGGGTAAATATTAATATTCGATGACGATAAACGAGACTACCGGTTACGAAAGGATATTAAATTAAAATTATTTGATTGTATAGTTAAAAGTTATGATTGAATATCTCAAACACCTTAGTTGGTAAGTTATGTTTTTTAATTTATCCACCTTCGTAAATAATAGAACCAATACCCTTCTCCAAACAGTTAAAATTAAAATATAGATTGATATCCAAAATAAATAATTTCCTACATTTATTAAATAGTTTAGAATAAATAAATAAAAAGGTCTTCTATTTCATGATACATAAAATAAATAAAATAATAATATGTAAGCAAATATTAATTTCATTATTTTTTATAAATTGAAGTAATTGCATTAAAATAATTGTAATAGAAAGTTTTAATCATATCACTTAATTGACTTATTGATTGAACAATTTGACTTATTGTAAATGTTTATACTGACATGATTCCTTATTGTTTAATTAGTAATACCAACCTATTAAAAAAAATACCTTCTCTAAATACCTTACCTTCTCTCTGTTTTTTGTTGGAAAATACTTTGATCTCGTGATCATACATATCTTGTATATTATTATAAAATATCTTCTTTATTATAGGAATACATAAAAAATAATTTGCTTGTGAGGTTTTTTTTGGTAATTTCTTCTAATATTTTATTATCAACATGTCGTATTTCTTCGTCAGTAGATGTAATTTTTAACTTGAGCTTAACTGAGTGCTATTCTCTTTACATTTCAAATCAGGTTTGCATGTTCTAACCTTCTTTTTTCTTTTGCGTATTTAAAAAAAAAACTGATTTTCATATTCATTCATTCATTCATTCATTCATCTTTTATATATTAATTGAAAAAGGTTTTTGTAAATTTATTCACCAACCCACAAAGAAACATAGCACATATAAAATCATTTAATAGAAGAGGTTGGCTAAAGGCTTGGATAATTTTAAGATTGCAGAATTTAAACCCTTTAAGTATTTTCCTACAATAACAATTCATTAACAATCGTATTTTCTCTTCTATCTAATAATCAAGATATATTCATGTATCTCGTACGGACGTAATTATGTCACTTCAATTATTTAGATGAGATCTATCAGATATACGACTATTGGCGAATTGATGGCGTTACTAACTAGTGGCGTTACAAAAGATGAATGAATTACACTTAAAGACAGTTTCAGAATATTATATTAGTTTAATTTTTAGACAAGTATTTGCGTGGTAAATGTTTCTTTGTGTTGTTTCATAAATAGTCAGTAGTGATTTAATATTATTATTTAATTTAATATTATTATTATTTTATCAATTATTGATTATTGCATTAAGTTCATTAAAGTTACCGTTATTGTGTTTGCAATAACGGTATTATTTATAATTTAAATAAACTTAGCTTAGCTTAACATGTTTACAGACAATTTTATTCTTTAGTCCTATTAGTATTATATTATAAATATAAGACAAAATTAACTATTAATTATTAATAAGACATTTATTATAAAACAGTCGCTAAGATACAATTCCTAAGAAAATATATTAAAGTAACTGGAAGTTGCTTAAAACGACAATATTATTAAATTCCACGAAGCAAGTAAAATTTCTGAATAATCAAATTAATGCTATTTTATGAATTAAATTGACTAGAGATCAAGTTATATTAGTTTTAATTTAAAATATGGAGGCCGAAGTTTCGCCAATACGAACTGTATATACATCGGGTCTCGGGACGTCTCAATCACAGCTTTTTGTCTCAAAAACTTTTTAATGAGTTCCCTTAGGCTCCCTCAAGAAAAATAACTTATTTAATCAAACTTCCAACAAATATCGCGATAGTATCGTAATCTCATTAAATTTATCACAAGAAAACTGTATCTAACTTTACATATTTAGACTGCTCGTCCGTTCGTTCTTGATATTTGTAATATTTTAAAAATTACGAATGAAAGATACATTATTATGCAGAAATTTGTTAATCGTATAACGAAAAATACCTATTAAAATTATTTTCTTAGTATTGTTGTAAAATATCATTTGAAATTCAAGTCATTTAGCATCAAAGGTTTCTATCCTTTAATAAATACAAAAATATGAAATTGTAACTTTGCCGAAATAAACTAAACGAGATTAAGTACTTTGTTTACTCCGAAGGGCTTTGAAGGAAATGACGGACATTCCAGAAACGAGTTAAAGTCGAAAGACAAATTACAGTTTACTGAGTAAATACTCAATTTGATGTTAGACTACCAAAAAGCTCTTTGACGAGCGAGAAAGAGCGAGAAATAGATAACCTAAGAGAATAGATAAGGATAGGAGAGGTTAATAAGAAACAATCTATTCCAATAATATTAATTAGGTAGCGGGCGAGCTTCGGTTTCAAACTTGGATTTATGAAATATCGGATGTGCTATCTGTTTGTTTTCAATTTACCGTTACCGTTTGAAAGGACGTTCCGACTATTACGAATATACATATTAAGAATGCTAAATTCATCAAGACAGCCAACGACTAACAGCCCAAGGTACTTTTTTAATTGACCCAGTTATTAGGATGGTATCCCAGAGGTGACAGGTTAAATTCCTGCCAGTGCTTAAACATTTTTTAACCTAAATTAGTATTTATTTGAAACAAATATAATAATTTTCATTTGCAAGAAATTATGATATTAAATTTTGCATTACTTTATAGATATCCCCAGTATTGAAAATACAATGTCTTTAATTAAATTTAGTGTCTAGTCCATTATTTTGTGTCAATGTTATGAATTAATTTCTCGTTTATGCGAAGTAGACCTTTGAATTACGAAAGTTAAATTATGTTTGTCCATTGTTTACTTGCTATTTGTGACTTCTTTACGATATTTAATACATAATCTGAAGATGTTTTATTGAATAAAAACTGCTTGGTTGTTTTTGAATTTTCAATGTTATTGGTTCTACATATAATTTATATATTATATTTAAAATGAATCTTCCCTATATACTTTTAAAAATATAGTAATATAAAGTTGAAACCATTCAGAATCTCTACATTACATATAAAAGAAACTAAATTGTTTATTTTTTTATTTTAATTGTTAAGCTTTTGTTTGTTTATATTCTTTTCTGTTGGTTTCAATTTTATACAAACTAATTGATGCTCTCAAAAACCTGAACAAGCGTGACAAGTATATTAAAAATAAATGAACTATAAGCAAACCTTTGACTCCAGTATTTTTTATCGTATTTTAAATGATGGAATAATAAAACAAACATTTGTTAAGACAAATCGTGTCGTCATTTACAGTTACAAATCAGTCTGACGCGGAGGATAATAAAGATGTTTATTGCTTTGTTTCTTTCAATAAGGCCACCATTTCGGTGTTTATTGCTTTCGATGTGACGTATTACATTGTTTGTTTGAGAAAACAATGTTTTACTGCGCTATAAATGTTGTAAGACAGATACATTTTATCATTAACATAAAATTCCTAGATAAATAGTAGTAGAAGCTTTTAAGGAGTGATGCTCTGATCATCTATCATCTGATTTTCTTTTCATGTATAGTAACATATCTGAGACTAAATTGCACTTTTCCTTATGACGAATTAAGTCTAATTATGTTCAATTTGAAGGAGTTTAACCTAGTTTCATTCTCTAGCTTGAGGTAAGCACAATTTTTTTGGGCATTCTAAAAAAGAGAATTCCAAATTATAAAACCCTAAACCTAAACTAAAATCACCAAAAGATGTTTTGTTTATGCAAAAATGTGATAAGCGTCAACTATGACTCCGAACGCAGCGCAGTTAGGTGATTTAAGTTTGCTCGTCATAAACTCACAACTGATTGAAACTTTATAGCCGTCACTCGAGAGTAACCATAGGAGGTTGAATAACCTTATACCAAAAAATTAAGTTAGTTATTAAAGATCTTTTATCAAAGTATTCTGACCAAAATTCCACAAAGTATACCTTAAATGAATTCTGTATACCATGGCAGACAATTTAAAAGTACTTCATCCTATACAGTGTTGTCAACTTGACAATGTAGACTAGACTGTAATCCAACGTGCGAAAGAATTGTATTTCAAAGTACAAATTTTAGATGCTTGTTATTTTAGAATAAGCCGATGGCACTTTAAAAGTTCATTGTAAAAGAACAATTTTGTAATTTGTAAAAATAAACCGTTAATTATCTAATGTTTCGATATAAAAAGTCTGCTTATTTTACATTGTTATATATTTCGTGATGCCGTTTTTCTTAAAATATCAACAATCAAACAATGTTGCTATGTTGTCTACAAAATAAATTATTTTATAAAATAGGCAGAGAAATGGGATTAAGATTCAACCTTGAGGGACTTCCATATAAATTGAAGCCCCAGAAGATCTGTTTACATATACTATGAGGGTATTTTTTTCTAACTTTAAATAACTTACTTTTCTGATAATGAACCCGGGGAGTACCCGGGAAAAGTTTACAAATAAACCTGATCAAATCGTCCAAAAAACCGATTAAACTACTTTTCTGAGCTACCTGATCACATTATTGACCTACTTTAAGTTTATTTGTCTATTTATCGCCATTGGGCTTCCTTATTAAATTGTTATTTTTACGGATCGTTGAAAGTTTGAAATGCATTTAAAACATGTTCTCATAAACTGAATATCCATTTCAGTTTTCCCAATTTCTGTTATTTTCACATTTTAACGTTGTTTCAAAAACATAACCATATTCCTCTCCACACTTATTGCAGTTTTACGAGTAAATTGAATGTTATACACTCCGACTTAACGATCTCCTATAAACTGCTGATCGCCAGATATACTATCTAATAGTTTCAATTTATTTTGCTGTATAGGGTATCGTCAAATATTTACATAGTCTAGGTGTGCCTCTAAATAGAATATATATTAGATTTACCAAATTGTCTATTATAGTCTACAACGACATCGTTTTATTTTACGTTTGTTATATTAACTAACAGTATAAACGTGTCCTTCTATTTTGACTTTTCAAAAGTATATTATCATATAAATTACCATTGTAACTGTTTTCTTTTAATTTAAACTATAGCGAGGAACCATTCTACGATTTCATGTTGAGTTAGTGTTTATAGTATTTTTATATATTGTAATTTATATCAATTTATTTTGAGAAACATATTGCTGTATATAACTTTGAATTCCTATTAAATAAATAATTCTTAGGTTATTAACCGGTAATCAACACGCCACAAAACGCTTCATTGCCAGAGATTGCAATTCGCACGAATAATTCGAAATTTGTCAGTAACCAATATTCATGACAACATTTCCAATGTCATCAAAGTTCCAACTGAAACATTCATATCTTAGTTCACTGAGAAATGCGAAATATTTCAAATAAAATAAATTATAAAATTTATATTGCATTTTAACATTTGGTACACAATTTTCTTATTATTAGAAAAAAGGAAGGAAATGTTTACTATTTAGTTTATAACGCGGCACATTTGGTTAATGGCATACATGTAAATAAAATAACATGATCTATAGATACATAGATAGATAGATAAGCAGTTTATTGCACACAGAAATAAACATTTAAAAAAAACCATAAATAAGCGGAGTTTAAATAATTAAAATATGCAAAGGCGGTCTCAGTGCTGAGAGCAATCTCTGACAGACAACCTTCAGGTGAAAGGAGTAATGTAAAAAGTACAGGAACGTACGTGTACGTGCGGTTGAGACGAACTATAATATAAATAACATGTTATCAAAAATTAGTTACACAAAGGGCATATAAACATTACTTAAAATACTTCCTTATAAAATAATACATATAATATACAAATTTATATAAATTTACAAATATATTGAACTTAAACAATAAAATATAATTATTAATCAAAATAATACGCAGCGACAATAATTAACAAAATTTACTGTATGGAGAGATAATAAATAGATAAGCGAATTTTAAGTAAATGCAGGGATGTAATATAAAAAACTCTCGACTTCTAAAACTACCCTACTACCCTTATTAAAGCGAGTAATCTGTAATTGTATTTTATATTTCTATTCAGTCTGCCACGTACGCCTGGTTTTTAACCAGTGGCAGTCAAATATATGAAAGAGGTGTATTATTTTTGTTTGATCGGGTCGAAGAAGGGAAATACCGTGAAGAAACTTGCAGATCTTAGAAGGAATGTCATGATGTGTTCACGAACCAACAATAGTCCATTGTGTTATTTTGCTCGTATCATGTAAGTACTTTTTGATGACACAATAATTTATTAAATGAAAACGGGAATGGATATTCAGAAATTCTGATATTTAGAAGCTTACGGCATTCCACCAGAACCAAACTCTAGGAACAGCAAGTTGTAGCAACTTTAAGACGACTTTATTGCGGACATTGTTTGCAAACCGTACAAAGTTGTCGCGTTGGTAATAATACAAAATGAACAACATATTGGTGACTTTTATTTTCTATAGTAATATGAAAAAAAAATACACAATAGAAAAATTATATAAATATATTTAAGTGACATTTCTTAGTCTAAAAGACCTATGGTGGTTCAATTATTTTGATATGAAATCTCTGTAGAAAAAAATGTGTAAGAAAATTATTTTTTAAAAATAACCAGTTATAATAAAAAGCTGAATTGTATGTTTTAATAAATTGTAACCGAAGCCTATCGTAATCTTTAACACGGAAAATATCCGAAAATCTGAAAAAACTGTTTCCTTTGTTAGAATTTCCCATATTTTTTTCGATTAAATATATAACATACTCGTAAGTCAATGCTACAAATATTGTTATTCTATGGAATAACAGACACTTATTTTATACAATTATTCTTAGCAATTACTTTACAAAGTTTTAATACGTCAACTCCCAATCTGAATAACTTAGTAGTATAATAATAATTTCCTAAAGTTCTATTTGAATCAGTTTTAATATAAATGACGGAATATAATGGAAATAGTATCTAATGTTATCGAAAACTAAACTAACGTGATCGTAAAAGTTATTTATTAGGTGACGGGAAAACATTTAGTACGTTATAAATTATATCATATTACGAATTACGAAATTCAACAGAAGCCATTTTGATAACAAATATTTTTTTATAATATATTGGGTCTCTGTAGTAGTCAACTTATTAGTATGTGGATAGCTGTTCCTTTTCTATTATAGCTTACGCATAAACTATAGATATAAAGTTGTGACGTGAGGTGACTTTCCCCGCAACGCTAAATAAGTAAGTGTCGTATCCAAGGGGCTGTAGGTGAGATCGTACCTGACAGTTAATAGCAATCTTCATAATGACATAGTCCGCTTAGTTGATTTACGTTTCGAAGCCACTCGTTGGCTCAATTTTCACTCATGGTGATTGATGTAGTACGACGATGTCGCAGCGGAAAGCTCGCCCCTTAATGAGTTGTCTCAAAGTTGCAGCATGTTGTTGGGATATAAAAATACCACTTCACTCCCCACTAAAGTACCGTTCAGAGAGCGAGACTAACGTATCCTAGCAACGCATACGGTCGTTGTACCGGCTAGACACCTTTCAAAGCCTTTTGCAAAATTAAGAAAAGTAAATATTTAATGGAGATCTTTCTAATAATAACAAGTCGTGTATACTTTTTCTAATATCAAATTAACAACTACATGCAAAGTTATATAACGCTTTTTCTAATAAATATTTGTTATTATTTTTATTCCAATAATATGAAAATTATATTTATTTCCGTCATCGAAACTTCTAGCTGGCTGTACAGTACAGATTTTCATAGTCACTAACCAAGTTTGTTTGTACAACCTTATTTATATATTATTTAAATAAATAAAAATAGTTTTTATTAATAACAATAGCGACTATCTCCTTATGAATTGTTTGAATTCGACTAAAAACAGGAATTAAATATGTAAAAGTATATAAAAGTAAGTTTCCAAAAAATAATAACTAACTTAAAAAATGCCTATATACATTTAAAACCCCTAATAAATCAGTTGGACAGACAGACACAGTACCTGTAGACATGGAATCCATTTTCGTTTGTAAAAATTAAATCAACACAATAAGATTTTGTTTTTAATTTTTATAAATCATAAATAATATCACGTAGTCGGGATCAATGATTAATGAAAACAGAGAACTCGTTGTTTTATTTTTCGTTTTGTTTTTTGATTTTGATTTAAACAAAAAATATCACTTGAAAATACAAATTAACCATAAAAATTTAAATTCTTTCTTATATTTTATGGTAAATTCAATATTATATATTTGCATGTTAAATATAAATTCATTTGACCGGTACTTAATACCACATAAATTGTTTAGTTATTTGTCATTCTGTAAGACAAAAATACCTAAACAATAAAAAATAATTAATATTCAATTACTAGTATAGTATTAGTTTCTTAAAAAGAATATTACTTTAAACCAGACGTATGATTAAGATTTATTTTCTGTTAGATCTACACATCAAGCGACAAATTGCTTCTAAACGTTATATATCATAATAAATATTTTTTCAGTCAGAGTATTTGGCAATTTTCATAGAATATCAAAATCACATCTAAAAATGATAAGGTTAATGATTTAAAATATATATATTTTGGTAAATTTACAACTTAATATAATATTTATAGTGGTAAGTTAGAAGAATTATCACCCTATGAATATACAACTACTGAGCGCAGGTCTACTTCCAAGAATTATAGAAAGTGGGCTGAGGTTAACATACTACATTGCTCCATCATCATATTATATAATATGCAGCTAGTAAAGCTGCTGCTGCAGACCACACCCAATCTAACACGTACCCAGTGACTAACGGTGATCGAATCAGGGACACGTCAATTCAAAGGTTGGCATTGATGCTGCTATAACCAACAGTTGTCAAAGCTGCTTTGACAATTTGACAAACTATATAGATAGACAAAAACTATATAGATAGACAAAAACTATATAGATAGACAAAAACTATATAGATAGACAAAAACTATATAGATAGACAAAAACTATATAGATAGACAAAAACTATATAGATAGATAAAATCGAGGCATAACACCTCTACGCGTTGCGTGTTGCGTGAGCTACGTTGACAAAGGGACGCCCGGAAATAACCAACTTGTTTACAATTCTGACCACGTTGCTCTGCTAAAGTTGTTACCTTACTTCCAAGGTATTGTATTCCTGGTTCGAAAATAAGTATATTTTTATTCCTTTTGAATGTAAGCCAGATAAACTATATTTTTTTTTAGTTTGGAGAATAAATCATTAGTAAATATATCTCTATTCTATTCTATTCTATTATATAAAACTTTCTATTTATTGAAAAATGAGAAAAGACAATGTTCAACACAAAAACAAATTAAAAATGCACGTGGTTACTTTAAAATCTTCTAGAAATAATGATTTATTCTAAATATATTAAAAACAGTATAACAATCAAATTAGACGTTTGTTACTGCTCATACGGATAACAACTGTGTAAAATTACTTTACTTAAAATAAAGTTTGAGTTTACTTTATTGGTTTATTTCTATTATAGAAGACCAAAATATCAAGGAAGATAGATAATGACGTCAGCTGTGCTGACGTCATATTTTCAAAAACACCGAACCGGCTTACTCCGACATATATATATATATATATATATATATATATATATATATATATATATATTTCTATATGAATTTATTGTATTATGCACCACTCTTATGTTTACCGTACTTCAATTTTATCAAATAAGGTCGTCTGGAAGAACTAACTTAGCTATAAAGCTAACCTTATTTATTTACTCCAAATATTTCTTACTCCAAATATTTCTTACCCCAAATGTTTCTTACTCCATTGTTTTTTTGTATTTCAAATTGTGTTGTACTTTTCATATTTTTGGTGTGCATTAAAAAAAAAATATTATATTGTTATAGCTGTACTTTTTGAAAATATTTAAAGTAATAATTTTTAAAAGTTATATTTTTATATATTTCAAAATAATTTTCATATTTCAGTTGTAAAAATAACGCTAACGTGCTGAGATTAGGCAGAACTTCAACAGGTGCACGAAATGGCCGTAGCTCAATTTCCTGAGAGATTATAATAAAGCGTATGTAGACTTAGTAAGGAAATTGCGATATAATAGCATTACAAGATATTCTACCCAGTTTTATATACATTTTAAGCATTTCAAAAAACATTAATTCTACGGCCTTAGGCTTTGCTATATACGTATTTAGTGTTTATAGAGTTTCATGTGTTTTTAGCGATAATTTGTACGTTTTCTCACACTCACTAACTATGTATCTTATTATCACATTGTGTATAACTTATTATAGGAATTACTTTTGACTAAATATCTGCATTATGATCGGATAACCAAGCATAGATATTGACGGAATTTCACTCTAAAATATTTACAAATTAATTGTATATTAAGCAAAACCATTTAAAAAATATTAATATGCTTAAAAATTCTTTGCCCGAGGAATTTTTAGTTTGGTATTTCATTAAAGATATGAAATATAAACAACAAAGAACATTTTCAGTTCAGTAGTAGGGCACACCATTCCGATTTAATTCTACTTGAATACAGCCTGGTAAATATAAATATAATAGCCATGATTCACGAATTAATTAAATAATATTAAAGTATTTGGATTGTCTTTGAATTGGCTATTTGTACAATATATATTTTGTATCATAAAAAAAATGTTTGTGTATAAAGAATAACATTTTTTTATAATATAAATTAAAAAAATATAAAAGTAGTGAAGTTATTTTTTTTCTATTTTAAAACCACTTATAATTGTTGTAAAATTCGTACGAATTATTTGTAATCAGGCAAAACACACGCGTCTGTGTCAGTAAGTTTTGTACTGAAATACCTAAAGGCGAGGCACACCGAGTGCGAAAAATGATCTTCATTCAAATAAAAAATATATCTCACCATTGAAATGGATTTCAATTATGTTTTACTGTTTGTTATTTTATTTTAATAATAGGTTATAGGTTAATGGAATGATAAACAAGCAGTCATTTGCAAGTATAGACAGTTGCAGATGCGTTGTCACTCTTGAGAAGTGAGAAAGGATTCAACAAACCGAAGCCGAACCGAACCGAATTCCGATATATAGAACTGAAGGGACGTGCTTTTGGGAATCGGACTATTTTATATATCGCATGAATTCATCGTGTTAGAATATAGTACCGACCCTCCGTTGAGCTATTCAGCTACCAGTTGAGCTATCAATTGACAAATTAAAGTTAGGATCAACCAGTGAGTAATTCCTCCAGTAGCTTACTTAAAATTCTCAGCGCTTTTACCAGGATTAGCAATTAGATATGATATGATATGATAACTCGCCTAAAACTAGTCCCAATTAGAGGATTAAAACGTAATCCCGTAGTTTGAAATTAGAATTTTGGTTAGTTTTTGAAAATAATCCTTCCTTTTGCTCCGCGTACGCCGCGATTTTCGGCAATTAAAATACCACTAACGCTTCGCTGCTACCGACGGCATTTAATGCCCACGCTTACCAACTTAACCCGATTCAACCGTAACCGACATTAATGGTAGCATTTAGAAAATGTTATCTTATTCGTTTAATAAAATAGTTTTAACTTACTTGAATGAAAAGAAATAAGTGTATTGAATATTACGTTATTTCAATTTCATAATAATAAAATATTTAACAATAATTTTATAAATATGGTACTACTTAAGCTCGAAGTTACACTGATTAGTGATTTTAAAATTTGGTTAACAAGGGAGGATAAAACTTGAACGTGACCACGCGTTTGTGTTTGTACTTAAATAATACTACAAAAGAAAATATATTATCATAATGTAATATGTTCGGATAAAGGATGAATATGTGGCACTAAAATACAAGATTTACGTAATATAATATATGCTTTGTGGCGTGACTTGGACAAAGGTCATTTATTAAGCGTGTTATATGTTATTGTTTTATTTTTTTTTTTATAAAATAGTTGCTCAGTCATAATAATTAAGAACTTTTAGCAACTTTTAGCTTTTCTGTATAAACTGGATAATTACAAAACATAGCAGACATTTTCGGTCTTATATTAATTATAGCCCAAACCATTTTTTGTGCTTCCCTTGAAAATGAGAGAAGTTTTTATACCATTCTATATACTGATTTAAATTACAACACACCAAACAGTTCAGTTCAGTTTTTTTTCTGTAAAAAATATGAAATTTTTCAGAAAGTAAAAGTAAAAGCTGACAGATTTTAATATTTTACCAAAACTCGTCAATAAACTATAGTAATACAAACAGAGAATCATTTAAAAACAATTATCTTGTGTCATGTATTAATTTTTTTTAATTTAATTTATTAATCACGTAGCAATTAGGTTTTTGCAATAATATTGGATATTCAGAATTTGGCGCGTTACATATTTGGTTTAGATACTTTAGTACCTGAAATATCTTAAATGCCTGAATACCGACGCCTTTAAATTAGGTACTACGGTACGGAAACTGTTTTATATTATCTACTTCTTACAGGGAAAGTAACATACATATATCGTCACTTAAATGATATTTATTTAGTCAATAACAATAATATAAAGTGTTCTAAATGTATGACTATTTTAGTATTAAGCAATTAGCACGATCATAGATAAGAAGAGCTTTTACAATAAAATGAAAATAACGGTTTTCTATCGATATTGTGTTCAATGTTATAGAAAAGAAAAGATACGTCAGCATAAAAAATATTTATTGGACGGCGGGAAAACAGTAACTACGACATATTTCAAATAACATATTAGTCCATTAACAAAGTAGTGATATTGATAGATTGAGGTCGTAATGGTTGGCAGCAATCTTCATTACATCAGTTACTCCATATTGACATATTACATTGAGAAGTTATATTAAGTTGACGTACAAATTGGTTCTATTATCTCTTATCATTGAAATATTATAGAACATGGACACTGTTACTATTACTTTTTATAAAGAAAAGATAATGAACTAAGGAATAGTCGTTCACAGGATGTTGCGATATAAAAATAGCACGTTACTAGCAGCGAGCACCCTGTGTATATTAAAGTCTAACATATAAGAACAACTCATAAGTTGAATGTACCCTCATGTGACCTTTTGAGCTAGGAGTTTTCTATTTTAATGAATTAAGAACGTTATAATCACGAGACTTTTAACTAATGTATATTTATATATATTATAAGTTTTAATAATTGTTTATGATTTTTTATATTAGTTTTTATAATTTTTTTTCATTAATTATATTTCGCTTTTATTTATATAAATAATCTGTAGGAGAAAAATCAACATTCACAGCACTGGCAGCTTTGTATTCACGGATTAGACTACTAATGCAACCACGTGAACATCGAACCCACTGCCTTTGTCTCAACAGTTAGGGTCACTAACCACTTGACCAGTAGGTCGTCTGGTTATGAATACTTGTTTGCATTTAAACAAGTAAAAACAATAAGCATGTAATTCAGCTGTTTGAATTACATAACGATTCTTCGTGGAAATTTCTTGCAAAAAATATAAGTTAGAAAAGTAAAACAATTACGTACCATCTATATCAGACAGGTAATGTTTCAAATACTTCAGAGATATTCATAACGGAAATATACAGTTCAAAGTATTTATCACTTTAATTGTAAAAGAGGTCAGAGTGAGAGTCATCAAGGTACGCGCTCTAGTTCTTACACTAGCGTCTGTAACATACATTATCTCCTTTTCTTGACATACAGAGCTTTTTAAATTTACGTAATATTTAATATGTTTTAGTTGATATTCAAATCATAGCACAAAATTGTAATTAAAAATTGTATCAAATTATTTAAACATTTTTAGCGGTGATTTATAACTTACGAGTTACAATGTTAATTTAATATATATATAAGTTGATTGTTAAAACTTAATTAATTAATTAATAATAAAGTTAATTCAGAATTAATTACGGAAGTCAAAAAGTAAAGAAAATATTTCCTTTTTATTTAACTAACTAACAAAAAGGTAAGCTAATTTGCTTTATTTTAAATACGAGTATAAGACGTACCAACGTAACACGGAGAACATTAAATAAATTCCTGAAGCTGTATTCCTTTCATTAGAGAAGTTAGCTAAATTTAAATAATGTTAATATAACATACTTGGGCTTATAATAAAATAGCTTTTCGGAAAACCACTTATGGGTTAAAAATTGGTTTTTATAAGGAATTATAAATATTATTACATTAAATATTATTACATTTAAAAAAAAATACCTGAAAGAACTAAAATTTTAGATTTTAGAAAAAAACATTTTTATAAATAATAGTTAAAACAAAATACTGAAACCATTCTAACACCTAATATATACCATAACTACAACTAACTCTTATTCTTAATCTAACAATATTGTGATAATCTAATGAATTTAATATAAATTATCTTTTTACTTGTTAAAAATATTAACAAAATCATTGTAAACAATTAAAAGTACATATTATTATTTAATCAGAGTAAGAAAACTTATAGGTTATAACTTTTAAATCCTAAATAAACAACTGCCGAAATTCAAATTTAAAATTTCTTAATATTCCAACGAAGCAAGATCGAAAACTCACTACCATTGTTTGGAGGTTTAAAGATTATTTATGGAAAAATGTATCGTATCGTGTCTTATATAACATTACAATTTTTTAAAACCACGTACAAACAATAGTATAAAACTGAATGATCCAAAATTGTACCGCTTTTTGTGATATAATCTACAGATGTGCGATTCAATGATGGAATGGAACATGCTCTTTGGAAATCCAAGTTATTTATTGCAAGAATTTTCTAACCTATTTGTGGATCGGGGGTAGGAATGCACTTGTAGGGTAGTTTTGCAATAAAGAACTTGAACTTTGTTATATTTTATAGGAAACATAATTTATGTTTTTTTTTAAATTTCTATTATAAATGACTATTCAGTAATAGCAACATCAATATTCTTTTTTGACCACCAAGCAACAAACACACGTCTTATATTTTAAGAATGACCCATGAATTACCTGGTCTGTGTTTAATACTGCAAGAAATCGGTGTGAATAACTGTGACTTACCTAAAGTGCCACTGTGTCTATGATACCACCAGGTCATCTGTGACAGAAGCTTTGGAATTTTTGATTAATGTGAAAAATATTCAAGTAACTGATTGAGCCTGATTGTTTCGAATATATTAGGTAACTTTCGTATTTGGTTTTATTATTTCATTATCTTTGTAAAGAGTAAAATTAGAGCTGCGAGCTTTTCTTTACCTATTTCGCACTTTATGATATTCTAGGTATTTTAAATATTTATCAATAAATCATTTGTAAGGTTACTAATTTATGTGTGTGGGTGTAAATGTAGTCTTTGAACAAAGTTTATTTTTATTGCCAGTTTTTAATGCAAACTGTAGAAGAAAATAAACATTTGAATTCAGTATTTATTAATTTAAAAAATGTATCGTATTGTTGCCATGAACTTTTATTATTTACAAAATATGGGTTTATAAACCGTACAATGGTATCATGAATTCTCTCATTGCCCCTCTTATTAGACTAGCCGTTAGCACTTATTTTGGTTTAAAGGTCTTCTAAAGGTTTCTAGTTGATATTTACCATCCAACTACAATTAAATTTTTGAAAGTTCCTATTTCTTACCAAATAAGATCACCCGTTACAATCAAACCAGGTCCATTTCTACTATAATTACAGGTCTGGAAAGTTGCAGAAGATATAAATATGGAAACCCAGCGTGTGATTATACTTGAGCTGATGGACTTTAGCAATGCTTGTAATGATGTTGACCTCCACCTTTTATTTTCGTTGTTCCAGAGTAATGTTTTGACTTGTGCTAAAACATTGCACTTCTTCCTCATATCTTCGAGGGCGTCTGCAGACTATTCGCAGTAATAAGAGCCCCGCTTCTTACGACGTGTTTATTTTAAATGCTATGATGATTATATATAGCAGGGAAAAGTAGAGAAAATCGGAAAAAATATCTAGATATTTAAAAAAAAAAACAACACATCTGCATTACCTTCAACAAGTTGTAGCAAATAATATCCATATGTGGTTTAAGGACAGTAAGTTCAAATCAAGTGGTCAACTAAATGTGTTATTTAGTGTTTATGTTAACTAATTGAAATAAATAGATTCCTCAGAAAAGGTACTCCAACTACACACAAAGGGTCTTGTCGATTAAGAGATTCCAACATATTTCATGCTTATAAGTTATCCGTGTTTTGGATTTGTTTGAAGACTTAAGACTTAGGTAAACGAGGAATGCTAAATACAATGTAATGAATATTATTTAATAAAATGACCGTTAGATGGCGCTGGAGCAGCAGGTGCTAGTATCTGATTACAGCTTCAACCACCGACTCGTGCAAAATGAGAGGAATCACAAATACTTTGCAAGTGCTTATAGGACTTGATGCTTTTTTTGAATAATGTTCTTACAATCTCGCACATTAATGAATAAGATGAGATTATTATACGCATTTCAAATTTAATTTTATGTATGAACTATAAAAGCCATTTTCGGTTTATATATTGTAAAGAATAGTTTTTTCGGTTCTAATCGAGAATTTTATGTTTTTTATTTTATTTTTTATTTTATTTTATTTTATTAAGTTTAAATGCCAAAAGTCTATTCGGAAGTAAAATTTTCAGAAACGAAATTTTAAAAGCGATTTTTACATAATACCTAATTTTCGTTTGTCTCTTAGGTTTTTTCTAAATAAAAGTTTTATGTTTTAGAAAGTGTGCCCATTTTAGTACTAAGAAAATACATTTTAAACATTACATACGTTAAAATTTATATATTAATTTAATATACCCAATGCCAGTATAATGTTTTATAATTTCTATCAAGAGATATTATTAATATTAAATTTTAGGTTATCTAAATCCTAAAGCCAAGTTATTTCAACCAAATCGGTAGAAATATTATTCTTGTTCTATAAATTACTTTCAGAAACTTCTAACGTTTCGGTTTATTTTATGCATTTGATTTGAGAATGCGAATTCCTTTTTCATTAGATGATAAATGGCCATGATATGAATGATGGGATGCGGATATTAATACGAAATAAGACGTACTTAGTTCGTAAAAAGTATTAAATCTATGATGGATCGCAACATATTTTATATAAATTGTATATGCAATTTAATATTTTGAGCCTTAAATAAAGCCCAAAATAAACCCAATGTATATCATTGTATATACGTACCGGTTTGTGAATATTCTAGTGAAAAATAATATTTTTTCTTATATATTCGATAGCAGTTGAGTTATTGTCATTCCAGTCAGATACACCGAGTCTTTTGAAATTTCGGTTATCATTACCCTTTTACGCAATTGCTAAAAACAGTTTACTATCCACATCACTCATCGTAGTTTTACGAGTTAATTTAACGTTATAAACTCCGAGTTTATGATCTCCTATAAACTGCTGATCACCGGATGTTACTAATACGAAATATTTTCGATTTATTTTACCCTACAGTTTACATTGAAATAATCTCACGTCAAAGAACACGTACGTTGTCTGTGTTAGACTGCCGATATTTTAATCTTAAAGTTGCACAATGTCTTACTTTTACACCAACCGCCAAATAAGACGCCACAAGCGCTTCGTTGCAAGAGGTAGCAATTCACACTAATATTTCGCAATTTGTCAGTAGCATTGATGATAATATTTCAAATATTTTCTAAGTTCCACTTGAAACGTTAATATTTTAATTCACTGAGAAATGCAAAATATTTCAACAAAAAGAAATAATTTATATTGCATTCTAACTCTTGGTATAATATGTTCTTGCCTTTACAATATAGGAAGGAAATTTTAACTATATATCTAATTAGTTAGTTTAAATGTAACGCGGAACTCTTGGTTAATTTTTATTTATACGTATCCCGTATAAATAAAATAACACGATCTATGTATGGTATATAAAAATGGAATGGATATTCCATTAACAATCTCTACACTACTAAAACTAATTATTAAAGTGGTCGTGAAACACGGAATCTGTTATTTTACTTTATATTTCCATTTGGTATGTCAAGTACGCTTGCTTATTTTAACTGGAGACAGTGAAATATTTGCTTG
Organism: Dircenna loreta; assembly: GCA_963555665.1. Classification (NCBI taxonomy): domain Eukaryota; kingdom Metazoa; phylum Arthropoda; class Insecta; order Lepidoptera; family Nymphalidae; genus Dircenna; species Dircenna loreta. The sequence goes on along the minus strand of OY743095.1, from coordinate 10,307,101 downwards.
ATCTGGTCGGAGAAGAAAAATACCGTGAAGAAAGCTGATGGAAGAAATTCAATGATGCGTTCAGCGCCCATAATAGTCCGTTATGTTATTCTACTTGTATCATGTATTTCTTCTTTGATGAGACAGTAATTTATTGTATAAAGATTTAAAAACGGCAACGGATAATCAGAATTTGTGATATTTAGGAGTTTTCAGTATTCCACCAGAACCAAACTCTAACTAGATGAAAGTTGTTGTCTATGAACAGCAAGTTGTAGCAACTTTCAGACAACTATATTGCAGACATTAATTGCAAACCGCATAAAGTTGTCGCTTTGGTGATAATACATAATGAACAACTTATTAAAATGATTTTATTTATTTACAAAGTTTTATTAGTGTCTTTTTATTAGTGAATAACTTATAGTTATGGACTTTTATTCCTTCTCATTATATTTTCTATAGTGACAGATATAAATTTATTAAAAAAAAAGATAAATATAGAAAGAAATAATAAGAAATCTAAATGTATGTGACATAACTTAGTCTAAAACATCTTTATCGCTTATACTATTTTGATATGAAACCATAGACAACGTAAAAAAAAGTTCAAGATTTTTTTTTTCAAAACAACCATATATAATAAATAACTGATTTGTGTGCCTTAAATAAATTGTAACCAAAAGCTATAATCTTTGATACGGTAAACATCCGAATAACTGAAAAAACTGTTTTTGTTGTTAGAATTTCCCTCATTTTTTCAATCGAATGTACTGTAATCACTGCTACAAATATAGTCATTTTATGGAATAACAAACACTGATTATTATATATTTATTGATAATTATTATTTATCAAAATTTAAAAAAGTCAAATCCTAATTTGAATAGTTATTAGCTCTATAATACTACAAATATATTTTTTATTCTATACCCTGATTATAAAATAACTTTAACGATAAGGTTTTAAGTTTAGGATTAAGGTGATTGAAACGAAGAGAACTGTTATGGTTCTCATAACAGTTTTCTTAGATACTCAAAATCTTAAATCGGTCTTTCAAGCCAAAACATTATCTTCAATTAAAGATACGAGTAAATTTGGATGCACATGCAAAATAATGTTTGCAAGGCCATCAATACTTGATTGTCGGTAAATCTGAAGATTGTCTGCATACATGTGGTAGATATAATAGTTGAGAGGGAATAGTGTTTATGAACGCTGAAACTAATAGAGAAAATTACATGCCACCTTGCGGGACACAAACATTGACCGCGCTACAGTCATTCCCTACTTCTCTATTCATATCAGTTTTAAGATAAATAACGGAATATAATGAACAAAATATCTAATGTTATGAAAAACTAAACGAAAGTGATCGCAAAAGTTATTTATTAGGTGACGTGAAAACAGTTAGTACGTTATAAATTATATCATATCACGAATTACGAAATTCAACAGAAGCACTTTCCAATTTCTATAACATACATTTCTTATAACAATTTATTTGGTCTTCTTAGTAACTAACTTGTTAGTATGTGGGTAGATTTGCCTTTTCAATTTTCGTTTATGCATATACTCAGTCTGGCCATAAATACTGTTACACTTACAAAAAAAAAAATATTACATTTGAATTTCGAACCTCTCATTTTTATACGACTGTTCATTGTGTTGTCTCATTTTGACGCCAATACATTGTACAATTTTTTACGATATTAAAATGGAGTGGGGTGATAAAGAGAACTGAATCGCTGTGATTGCATTACATTAAGCTTTAAACTCTCCATACACTTGGTATTAGTAAAATGTTTGTGTACCAGGATATTAATAGGTACAATAAAATTTCCTCTGTTTGTGACAGAAAAAGACCTGATGAGAATTTTTTTACAATGAAGCAACATTCTAACAAACAAAATGACTGTATTTATTCTCAAAGCTCTAAGGAAGCTATCTAATTAGTCGAAAGAGTGCAACGTGGACATTATCAAACTTCAGTGATGGTTTGGTGGGGTGTTAGCTATGAAGGAGTGGCTGAGCCACATTTTTATGAAAAAGTTATCAAAACATTGGCAGAAGTATATCAAGGTACCATTCTTGAGAAGGTAGTTAGGCCCCTTAACATCACCATGTTCAATAACCAAGTATGGTCCTTCCAGCAAGACTCAGCGCCGGGCCATAAAGCTCTTTCCACACAGTCTTGGTTGGAAGCGAACGTTTCGGACTTCATCAGAGCTGGAGACTGGCCGTCGTGTAGTCCCGATCTTACTCTGCTGGATTATGATTTATAATTTTAGAGAGTACAGATTGCTCTAAACGCCATGATAATTTGGAGTCCCTAAAACAATCTATACGATTGGCAGTGAAGAGTTTTCCTATGGAAAGAATGCGTGTTCTATTGATAACTGGCCGCAACATTTAAACGACTGTAGCAGCAAATGTTGCAGCCAATGGAGAGCACTTCGAATAAGCTTTATGTATTTTAATTGTTTCATATTTATGCACTAAACTAACATACTGTAAAAGTAATAAATCTTTTTAGCAGTTACAAATTTTTATTTTGATGTGTAACAGAATTTATGGCCAGACTAAGTATATATATAGAAATATCACGTGTGGCGAACTTCCTCGCAAAGCTAAATAAGTAAGTGTCGTATCCAAGGGGCTGTGGGTGGGATCGTAACTGAGAGTTAACAGTAATCTTCATAATGACATTGTCTGAACTAAGGTTCATTTAAACCAACTCGTTGGCTTTAAAATGTAATTTTTTAACAATCTTTTCATAGATATTGATGTCGTACTACGATGCCAGCTGTTAATAATTTACCTAAAAGTTATTTGCAGCATGTTGTTGATATATAAAAATAGGTAAAGTGGTATCTCTACTAAAGTACCGTAAGCTTTACAAATCGAGATTAGAGTATCTTAGCAACGCATACGGTCGTTGTGTCGGCTAGTCACTTCTTGAAGACTTTTGTAAAAGGAAGATTTTGCTTTTCAAGGAGCTTTTTATCAACATAAAAACAATGTAGTCGGGTATATATTGTGTTATTGATCAATATTTATACGTCATTATTTATATCGTGACCATTTGAAAAACATACTTTTTTGTATTTTTGTATGTTATGGAATCTAACAGTAAATTGTACAATATTTGTAAATATGTATTATTTTTTTTTATTATGAATATATATATATTATTATATATATATATATATATTATGAATATATATATATATATATATATATATTATATATTATGAGTATATATATATATATATATATAATACAAGTATGCACCTTTTACATTTATTGTAAAAGAGGTTGAAGTGAGAGTCATCAAGGTATGCGCTCTAGTTCTTAAACTAGCAATATAAATTATCTGTAAATAAACAAAGCGTAAAATTAGAAAGATAATTTACCTTTGGTAAAATATGTACTCATGAGTGAATGTGGAGTTAAAATAATAAGTTATTATTTTGTTTCAATATTTTTTCATCTTTTACTTTAATACTAAAACTTTTTTTTAATTCTTTACATTCGACTCATAGAAATATCTCTCATTTCATTTTCGTGTGAAAGAAATGTGGAAAACACATTTTTATTGCGTTAATAAAGTTAAATTTTTGAAATGTTTATTGTAACTTGAGTAAAAATGTAATAAGTTTGTCCATTCGACTCGATGACGATATTCACAAAATCAAATGCCCAGCGCTACTTAGCTTAGTTGATTGAAATATTTATTAGCAAAATTTTAAGATTCATTACCTTTTATAATAATTTTGCCGTTTTTCCTTTATGAATTCATTTCAGGGCAAATCGGATTTTAAATATTCAATAGTTCCACCGTGTTAAAATGAGCTTCACGCTGTACGACCTTTGCAGAACTGGGATTAAATGTTTTGACCAATACTTTATAGAGTGTCTTTTACAATATAAATTTAGTTCAACGAATGACAAAACCGTTTGTATGTGACGATTTGAAAACCATTTTCTCTTCTTATAAAAAGAGATCGCAAGAACTTATTATAAATGAATTGTTCGAACTTGAATTGACTCAATTTGTAAAGAAGTAAAAAATGTGTACGGAAATATAACCTTTGGCCATATTATATTATAATTATAGTGAAGCAAATACAAAAATCGGTCAATTCTGAATCTGACTTGCGCACGAATTATACGTTACTAGATAAACTTAATTGGCGAATAACCAAGCGATATCATGAAGAAAATTAAAATGAAACAATCAAAGCTATCATATTTCTTTTGTTCATATTATTTATCAAAAACAAACCCGATTATTTATGAATAACAATAGTAGTATAAAAAGATAAATTAGGGGACACCATTGAATGTTGAGAAACTAAAAATAATTACTGGTTTTAAAAAGCGCTCAGAACGCTTAATAATATACCTTTAATAACTGTAATAAATCAGTTAGATAGACAGATACGTGAACATGGAACCAATTTCCTTTCCTAAAATTTGAATCAACAAAATGAGATTATTTTTTTTACAAATCATAAATAACATCACGAAGTCGGCTTAACCGGGATGAATAACTGAAAACAAAACTTGTTTTTTGACTTTTTAGGATATTGTCGGCCGATAAAAAAATATATTCAAATATGATACTACAATGTTGATGAAATGGATAGGCCTGGCAATAATCAACATGTTTACAATTCCAATCACGTTGCTTTATTGTAACCACTTTCAAGGTATTGCTTATCAGAATTATTGGTTCAGAAAAAAGGTCATTTTTTATTCCTTTGAATGTTTAAAGTTATAATTTTTTAAACAAGCTAAAAATTTCTTTTTCTAGTATCTTATAAAATAAATAAAACCAAAGGGATACTTAAAACAAATATATGAATTTAAAAAAAAAGAGCTTTTTCAGTTCTAAATATATGAATTTAGAACTGAAAAAGCTCAACACAACAAAATCAGATAATTTTTAACAACTTATATATTATATATTATATTACATACTACATATTATATAGTACATATTATATACTACGTATTATATACTACATATTAAATATTACAAATAACATATTAGTCCATTAACAAAGTAGTGATATTGATAGATTGAGGTCGTAATGGTTGGCAGCAATCTTCATTACATCAGTTACTCCATATTGACATATTACATTGAGATCATATATTAAGTTGACGTACAAATTGGTCCTATTATCTCTTATCATTGAAATATTATAGAACATGGACACTGTTACTATTACTTTTTATAAAGAAAAGATAATGAACTAAGGAATAGTCGTTCACAGCATGTTGCGATATAAAAATAGCACGTTACTAGCAGCGAACACCCTGTGTATATTAAAGTCTAACATATAAGAACAACATATAAGTTGAATGTATCCTCATATGACCTTTTGACCTAGGAGTTTTCTATTATGAATAAAGGATGTTATAAAAAGATCCAAGTAGTTTAAACTACTATATATTTGAATATATAGAGAGATAATTTTAGATTTTAATTTTTTTTGTGCAATATAACTATCGCAGTTATTTTTTTATATTTCTCCTTTATTATTACTTGACCACAACACAGGTTAATAGAAAAAGTACTTAAGCTGTTGCAATTATATAATAATTCTAGGTGAAAATGTTTTGAAAAATAAATGGTTAAAAAAAAATACGGTACCACTAACTAAAGAAATATAATATACAGTTTTATATTTTCGTTAAAACTATATCTCATATTAATTGTAAAAGAGGTCAGAGTGAGAGTCATCAAGGTACGCGCTCTAGTTCTTACACTAGCGTCTGTTACATACATTATCTCCTTTTCTTGACATACAGAGCTGTTTAAAATTTTTGTATCATTTTATAACATACAAAGTACTATGTTTATTATATACATAATTTACATATATATATATATATATGTAAATTATTACAACTGAAATTAGGAATTATCCATAACCCATTATTAAAGTAAAAAGCGAACAAAATGTTGTTTTTATATTAAACGAAGTAACGAAAAGGTAATCTGATTGGTTTATTTTAAATATGTATAAGATTTACCAGAGTTACACGGAGATTTTGAAATAAATCTCGGAATATGTAAAAATAAGCAGTTTTACTTCCATTAGAAACGTGACTAGCTAAATTTACATATTGTTAACATAAAATACTTAGGTTCAAAATGAAAGACTTTCGGAAAATTACTAATGGGTTATAAAGAAGTTTCCGTACGGAATTATAAAAAGATATTCTTATATTTTCTTAAACAATACGTGACATAAATTTTATCTCTAAACAAAAATGTCTCAAACATATAACTACAGTTTACGTGTATACTAACGATATATTTATTATTTAATTGAAAAAAAAATCATACAGATAATTAAACAAACATATTTATTAAAAAACGAGAACGTATAATTATCGTACAATTGTAGTAATTCATTTTTGATTAACTAAAAATTATAGTTGCCGTTCGTTCTATATAAAAAAAAAAAACAAAAAGTAATAGAAATATAACAAAAAAAAAAATACACTGTAGAAAAATCAGTATCTGCTTAATAATCTCATAAAAATTCGTTGAGTCTTTGAGCCAAAAATAATAAGCTTGTTGAAATTATCCTATGATGAGTTATGAGATGGGCATTGTCAAGAGTTATGTCCTAATTTTATAATGTTAGTAAACTTTTTAATACCGCTACCGTCAACTCGTCTAAGTCGTCCTATATGAAATGAACTCTGTAAAACCATATATAATTTATATTATCTATGCTGAATGAACTAAATTTGTTGCTCCTTTTTATCATACTCTGGATATGACGATTTACAAATGCCATGGAACATGCACATATATATCTAACATTGATCGTTGAAAGAATTTTCTAACCTATTTTTGGAGAGGATTTTGAAAAAAAAAATAGTTCAGAAAGACAATTTGCTTAATTTTAATTTAGCTTCGGATTTTAGAAAACGGAACACACCATATGTGCCGTTTATTATATACTCATTTAGAAATAAAAAATATATATATTTTACAAAAATCAATCAAAATATTTTTAGAAAAACGATTACATCACTTTCTCACAAGTGTAAGTATTATTTTAATGTTCTACGAAAACTTCAAAGCCCTGGAAAGAAAAATGTAAAGTATATGGCGCTTATATTATCGAGAAGCAATTTGCCGCCATGTTAAGGATACGTCAGGTTCTGCTAGTCACGTGTCGATTTAAATATAAAATAAATGTTTAGATTTTATTATATTTACTTATTCACATTTCTGTGCTACAAATACGGATTCGGCTTTATTTGTATTTCTTTAAATATTTTTTTACAATATATGTTGTTAATATTTATAGAATGTTTCAACCCCTCTTTACCTAGCTAGACAAGTCTCAACCGCTATTTTTCTTCAACAGCTGTTAATTACTCACCTAATAAATCTAGCCTCTCTTTACTTACTACTTGCTTTTTATGTGTACCCGACAGTCTCATTTTTAACATCTTACTCGTTAAGTTAGATTTATTTTAATGTATTTATGTAATTAAGCCTTAGCCTTTAATAATAATAGCATTAGTCAAACCCCGTGTCTGAGACTAATAAAAAAATATAATTTATATAAAACTTACTTTCAATGGAGACTTTGATTTCATTTTGATATCATCTCACACTGTTAAAGCCTTAAATATTACTAACAGAGTAGACAAAGAGAGACATTTAACAGTATCTAAAGAAAAATAGATGTTAAGACTATTCAAATGTAGGGAGGAGCTGGTTTAAAAATAAACTATTTTTGAAAAAACCCAGTGTTTTTAAAAATATAGAAAACAACGAAAGTGGGTCGCTAAAGCTTAAATCTTAGGCAATGACACTATCTACATATCAATCGGAGCTCAAGTCAATTTTCTTCCATTCACCTCAATTCCCTGAATACAATCAGACCAGAAAAAAATCAAGGGTAAAACATTATATTTCTCTTTGTCTATTATATTCGTCTTTGTAATACGTTGTGTACACAATAAACTTAAAGTGTCTCTTTTCTCTTTATTTTGAAAAAAATCAATATTGAAAATGTCACCTCTATGATTGAATACAAAAGTATAAATACAAAACTATTAAAATGACTTAAGCTACCTATTATCTACCCGTAACCTTAAAATAATTAATTTATAAAGCATTCTAGCTTTATCCGAAGAAGGACAAGCTAGAATGCTATTATAAAATCCTAAATTAAAACAAGAATCTCCAAAAATTTTACTCCTTTGAGTCAGCACACGGCTACATTCTGACAGTATATGATGAGCGTCTTCTATGACCCCGCACGCACTACAGTGAGATGATTCAAGTTTACTCATCATAAACCAAAACTATTGAGAGGTAGATGTTCAGATCGAAGCCTTAAAGCCATCAACCTCCTCTCTACTCATCCTTCTCTCACTGAACCACAACCTGCGAGGAAAGGATTCTTTCGTCAAAGATCTTTTATCAAAATCTTCTGACCAAAATTTTACACGAAAATTCTTTACTGACGGAATGAGTTCGGTATACCACGGTAGACAATTTGAAAGTTAGACCCAGCCTCGTAAACTAGACGATCCACTACCTCATTACCTTGTAGTCCAATGTGAGAAAGGATCCGTTGCAATACGACGGTAATTTTAAAAATGGTTTTTTTTTATGGAATACGCCAATGGAAAGCCTCTAAAAGCGGATGTACATTCAAACAAATGTAAAAGATCAGATTTAGAATCCGTAAATATAAACTGGTCAAAATCCAATGATCGAATATATAAAAGAGCCTCTGCAATGGCGAATAATTCTAAATGCATAATAAAAACTTCAGGAGTAATTTTGATTTCCAATAAGTACCTGTTTGAGAATCAAAAAATGCTGCACCACAAAAGTTTTCATGTTTCGAACCATCCGTAAAAACAGAGTAAAAGTTACCATATTCATTATTCATTAGTTGACAGCAGATGGTTTTTAAATTATACATATTATAACAACGTTTAGGTCTACTCAAAGGTCACAAACCAGGCGTTATAGCTAATGACAAGTCCACATTGCTAACCCAAGTATCTAATGAAAACATATCATATTTATTATCACAGGTAATTGATAATTTATTTAAAACGTTGTGCATTGTAATTAAAAGAGACATTTTGTTTGTCCAGTAACTTTTTTCAGTAAGATCGTTTATTTTTTTAATTATTTTTATAACAGGAAAGTCATTAGATTTCACTTTCCCTTGTACGTGGATATTCGTTAAGTTCGTGGTACAAGCTGGCATAATTTTTGTTCTCCTGTAGATGAATCAACCACTTCCGATGACATGTGATATAAAATGAAATGGATGAAAGCAGTTCACGCCGCGAGCCAACGCACTTACAGCTGATGAGTGAACCCCGAATAAGTTCGAAACTAGCAGGGCACATTCTGATATAATTCCACGTGAGTACAGTCGGGTAAATATAAATAAAATAGTCATGGGTTAAATATTCTTAAACATTTAAATATTTTTTTTAATAAATTAGTTTAGAGTTTTACATTCATATTATATTTATAGCACATTCTTGAAGTATTGCTATATAGAAAAGTTTGGAAAATATTTTAAAAAAGTGGAAGAAGCTTGATTTTCTCGAAGTAATTTTCAAAAGCAGAGACGACTTCCTGGTCTGATTTTAATATTTGATTATCTATGTGAAGGGTGAAATTAGAGTTGCCAACTTTGTTTTTACCTGAATCGCACTTTATTATTTGCCAGGTCATTTTTATAAAGTTCAATGAAATCTAAATTAATTTTCTATGTACTAGAGATGTACTATGTAATGACTTGTTTGTGGACAAACTCTATGAAATATTTTAGAGTTCAAGTTTTAGCAAAAAATCAAAATATATATTCAGTATAAATAAACTCGAAAATGTACCATATTCTTGCGACGGATTTTTATTATATTCCAAATATGGAAAACAAATACAAATATAAAAAATATAAATATTAAATAAATCTTATAATTGTAGAGTTTATCATAAATTCTCTCATTGATCCTCTTTTTAGACTATCCTCTAGCACTTTCTCAAATTTATAGCTTAAGATTATCATACTTTTCCAAGTGTTATTAGTTCTTTTTGACCAATCCGCTACTGTCCTAAAAGTGATATTAAATACCGTTTTATATATGCACTATCGGTTATAATCAAGGGATTATAACCGATAATTTCTTTTTCTTAGAAAATGAAATCTTCTTTTGATCTGAAAAAGTTGCTGAAAAATAAATGTAGAATCCCATGTGGCCATCCTTGCTCTGATTGACTTTAGCAACGCTTTTTATGTTGTTGCCTTTTACTTCTTCGTTGTTGTAGAACAAAGGTTTGCAGGATATTCGCACAATTGAGAGCCCTCTGTGTGGCGCGACGTGTCTTATATAAATGTTATGATGATACTATGTGGTTTATTATTTACGAAGAGGAAAAGCATATGAAATCGCAGACAAAAGATATTATTAAATAAGATAAATTATAGAGTACCAATAAAAAAATCTATAAAATTATACCCATATGTAGTTTAAAGTCTGTTCCAGTAAGTCAAAGGCGCAATAAACCTAAAAATACAAGCCGAAAGAAAATTGGGATAGCTCTCGAGTGGTTCACCAAATGTGTTTTGTATAATGTTACAAAGATAAACATTGTATTTTTTTTATTCGGAAATAAATATATTCTGCAACAAAGGTACTCCATCTCTTACGTGTCGGCGATAAGATTTTTGTCGGATAAAGGATATCTAAATGTTGCGTGTTTAAAAGTGTACCGTTCATAAATTAGATTTGGGTTTGTTAGAGATTTAAGACTAAATTAATCAATATATTACAAGAAAGCCAAATGAAATATTATTTTATATAATGGGAAAGAAAACGAGTCTCATCTGCTGATAAATGCTCACAGCCTCGCGTATATATAGCCTCTTTACTCCTTCAATGTGTGAGGAATCTCAAATACATTGTATGTCCTTAAGGAGAACTAAATTATGTACTTTTTTATGTAACTAAATAATCTTGTACAATATTATTTAATGTATAAACTGCAAAAGCCATTGAAATTGAGAAATTGAAATAAATGGCTATTTCCCATTGTAAAAGTCAATTCCGAAGTAAAATTTGCAGAAACGAAATTCTAAAAACTCATTTGTTAAAATACTAACGCGTTGTCTGTTTAAGTTGTAGTCGAATAAAGGTTCTATGTTTTAGAAAGTGTGAACATAGGCACTAATTAAATGGTAATTAAAAAAAACAAAACGTACGTTAAAAATTATCCTATATATTAAGTTTATATACCAAATGTTGGTATAATATTATATGAAAAAAAAAACCAATAAAAATATTTTTGTTTTGTTATTAATTTTTTTTTATATTTTATTGAAATGGTCCATAAATATGTTTAAAACGTCCTATAAACATGTTTAGCCATGATGAGCTGTCATATAATGTTTTAAATATAATGAAGACTGAACATTTAATTAACACGGACGGTATTCGAAGCTGCCATCTCTGGTACATAATCCCCGTTGCAATTCTAAGAACAAAATAACATTTTTTAATGTTAAATTTAAGGTTATTTAAAATTTAAAGCCAATTTACAAGATAACGATTCAATGATTTTGTAAACCTTTTTTCAATCAATACCTATTTACGATAGAAATATTACATTGAATATTGCGTTATGGATTGTTCACTTTTGCTGGAAGTAATTTTCAGAAAGGGTCTAACGTATGGGTTATTTTTAAAGCATCTGCTGTGAACCCGTACATGTATGATCCGTACTGTAACCGTACATGCATGGTTAACCGTAAATGGTCATGATATTAATGAAGGGATGGGATGATATTAATACAGAAAAAGATGTACCTAGCTCGTAAACCGTATTAAAGCTGTCGTATTACAACATTATTTCACTAAATAATATATCCAATTTGACATTTTGAAGCGTTTATATTTGATCTAAAACACACACAATTTATGTCATTGAATATATGAATGCAGAGTTGTGGATATTCTGCTGAAAAAGGCGTTCGTTTCTGTTCATTGTAAATGCAACGAAAAATAATAGAAACTTTAGAAGATATAAAGTTCTCCAACAGAATTGAACATGTAGATGTATAATGCAGATGAGTATAACGTACTCGTACATTTATGTATGTTGTGTCATACTCTATTACTTTTTCTACGAAGTCTTTTTTATAATACTTGAATTTTATACTGAATATATACTATTAATATATTTTATTATAATAATTTATAAACTAATTATTATGTTAGCTTTAGCTTTAAATCTATGTTTCTATATAAAATATTGTAATATCTAGTGAGAAGTTGCAAGTGTTAAAGCAGTTACCTGAGTTGAAATTTAATTTAAAACATTACATACACACTCACACACACTTACACAAACACACACACACATACACATGGCCAACGATCATCATAAACTGGTGGTTTACTCGTTAGTCTGTAAGAAGTGATGTGAGCAATATGGTTTTATAATTTAACAATAAAATGGTCGCATATACATACTACATGGATATTAAATGAATTCTAAACCAAGTTTTCAATAATCAAGTTAGTGCTGCTGTGTTATTTATTTATTGGGTTAGGATATACTAATTTTAATTTTTATAATACGGCATAGGTTTAATGGATGAAAACTTTATCTATCGTAATCAATTCGTGAGGCGTCTCGAGTTTTTAGTATTGGAAACTTTTTAATAATCTAGGTCACTTAGATTTTCTAAAGAAAAAAAGTAATTAAAGTAACTTACAACACAAATTTTGATTCCATCACATTCTCAGTTACTTAATTGGGAGAAAAATTTATCTTTATAAATATCTATGAATTTCTTATATTTTAACATTTTACCTACCTACGAGCTTGTTATTTATAATAAAATAGATAATTGTGGCGTAATATATATATATTAAAAGGTAATTACTAAGTTCGTATGGAATTTATGAGATTGATTTCTAAATAGCTTGAATTTGAATTTCTCGATTTTGTTTCTTAAGCTCTGTACCCATAAAGCAAAATTAAAAAATATATATGCTGTATTCTATTGATGTAAATACTCGAATCAGTCTGACACATCTTGTAATAAAGACTTATTTATTACTTTCTTTCATTCAATAGCGACAAAATTTCAGTGTTTATTTCAACGTGATGTATATTGCACAGTTTATTTAAGGAACAATGTTTTATGATATTGTAAATTTTATAAGTTAATTTATTTTAAATTTGCGTTCAAGTATATAGTTCAATGGTACTAATATTTTAGGAACTAATAATAAATAGTTAAGTTATTCTATTTTGAAACCGCTAGTTCATTAAAACAGTACTTAATTAGTATATCGTTGTAATGGCGATTCGTTCAACGTATCACTTTCACGTGAATGCACTTTGAACATGCGCCGGGTGTGACGCTGATAGTATGCTGTGGCGTTATGGCATGTTAGCTCATTTGACTTTTATCTAGGCTATAAATACATATTAAAAATTAAGAGTTTGTTTTTATATGTATGCTTTTTGTTTAAGGAGCTTGGTCCTACTGGATTAACTCACTCCATAGAACACTATAAACATTTAATTCATAATAAAATATATAACAAAATAAAAAAATAGGTACTTATATTCTATTACATTTTTTAACTAGCTGTAATTGTCCTCTGACTTCCTCTGATAGAGGATGAGCAAGGACACTATTATAAGCGCCAACTTCCCGAAGCTTAGCAAACTTAGGAAAAGTCTGAAAGTTCATTGTACATTTTTTATGCATCAAACATTTAAACTTAATCTTATTAAGGGTAAGTAAAATATGTATACTTACCTTTAAATTAAACTGTAGATAAACCGAAAACACAGCACTCTGCTCTAATTAGCAGCGCGAGCAAGCCGTATTTATCGTTTTCTCATCTCTGCACTTCCGAACTGAGGACGATATAATTAAGACTTAGCTTATAGCTGGTGTTAAATGTTATGTGATAATAATACAGTTTTAATATCTAGTGCTATTTGTTAATTATTGAACTTAATATTACAATTTAATTTTAACATTCTTAAATACATTATTAATATACTGTAATTATTATTTTAATTAAATATATGTGTTATTAACATTTATCTATTATATTTATAATATTATTTGTACTTTGTTAAATATTTTGTCTATAACACTTTTAAGTATAAGTTTACATAATAAGGGTTTGATTTTTAAGATACCATTTAAATGAAAAGTTTTGGATGCTAATAAAAATAAATGTTAATCTTTCAAAATAACTCTTCACCATTTTGTTTTAATTATTTAAGATATTTCCTTCTTTTAATAAAGAAATAATAACTTTCATACTAAAAACAAAATTAAAATCTGAATAATAAAAAATGTATTTCCGTCGTCGGTCCCAAATTACATAGCATATGTGTAGGACACATTTGTCCCTTAGACAGCACATTCAAAATGTTAACTCTTTCTAAAAAAAAAAGTTAAAAATCAAACGCACTTGGCGCTTATTAGTTATGTGAGCCAGCAGTACCTACTTGTCGCAGCATCTCCGCACATCGCTGTATCTTTTACACTTACGCGTACTCTTTTACACTGTTAAATTTATGAATAATATTTTTTCTCTAATGTTTGTCTTTGGCTATTAGTTTGGTAGCTACATTTATTTATTTGGTCTTTTTTGTATAAGGGAAACCATATTAAGGACATATATTAAATGATACAAATGATGACATATTTTATATGATATTGTATAATGCAAAGCTACAAACATTGGTTAGAATTTTCGTGACGAGCCTTACGATGTCGCTTAAACCACATTCATAAGTTTAATTTTCCATCTAAATGACGATAATATTAATATAAACGACATTTGTAACATTTAGTTTAATGAGCAATGACTTATACATTTAATTTTCTTAATTACTTGGGATTGAACTTAACTGTGTTCAGAGATTACAATTCACACGAATAATTTATGTCAACATTTCATATGTTATCAAAGTTCCAAATGAAACATGAATAACTTACTTCACTTAGAAATGCGATATATTTTAAATGAAAAAAAAACTGTTTATATTGCATTTTAACTTTTAGTATAATATGTTCTTGTTATTACAAAATAGGAAGGACGTTTTGACTTTATCTAATTATTAAGTTTTGTATACGGCACATTAGATTACTGACATGCTTATTGCAAGGAAAATAGAGTGATCTATGTATGGTATGAAATCCCTAATAACAGCCGAATGAACTAAATCCAAGTCCTCGTTATTTAACTATTAATTCGTTTGACGGTTTTCACGTTTTGCAAGGTAAATTTTATATATTTTGTTCTCTTTTTTCATTGAAAAAAAAAATAGTATAGCAGCCATTATAAAACATCTGAGAGAGTTTTGTTTACAATTATCAATTTCTGATTGCGCTCTAATTATTTTAAAGAGCATGTTTATGCTTCAAAAAGTAAGGTAAGTTATTCATGTAATTGGGGAAAGGAATGTGAGAGACGTTGAACCCTGAGGAACACCCATTTTGAAAAATATTATTATTTATTAATTCTTATTTTAATGAAAAAAAACACAGTACCTTCATACCATACATGACAGAATTCTTCGGTCATCGTCTAATCTTACAAACGCCACTCTACCGCATAATACCGACATTTTCCACAATTCCTTTGGCTTCACTGCTCTGGAACGCCCTACCTGAAAATATAAGAAAGCTCCCGCAAAAAAACTCTTTCAAAAAGCTTTTACTAAAGCACCTTTTACTATCTTCTTAGTTTATGTCTTTCGAAATTATGTGTAATTTCGAATGTAAATATAAATTACTTATTTTATATTAATAACACTTATACTACTTATATTATTATATAAGTTGTATAGTGTTATTAATGTATGTATTATGTTATACAAAACATGTATTACTTGCATATATGTTTATTCATCTTTGGTTTTATATTTATATAGTATATCGAAAACTAAAGGAACACCAACGTAAAAGTAATTTATTAAACAACAGGAAAGCAGTTATTACGTCATAGATTATATTATATTACGCATTACATGATTCCATGGAGGCGCTTTCGGTAACATATTCTTTTAAATAATTATTTTGGTTTCCTCTGTAGGCATCTTGTTAGTGTTGGGTAAATGTTTTTCAATTGTCACTTGGGCAGCAACTAGTCAAAATTTTACGTGGGACAAACTTCTCCAAAACGAAAAAAAAATGTCGTATCCAAATGACTATAGCTGGGATCGTACCTGACATTTAACAGCAATCCTCATAAAGACAGTCCATTTTAATGATTTACGTTGGGAAGCCACTCGTTTGCTCAATTTCACTTCACATTGAGATTGGTCGTGTATAACGATGTCGCAGCTGAAAACTCGTAGATTAGTTTCCTAAACGCCAGCTTCAGCATGTTGTTGAGTAATAAAAATACCACTTTACTCTCTACTGCAGTACGTAAGCTTCACAAAGCGAGATTAAGCAATCCTAGCAACGCATACGTTCGTTGAACCGGCCAGGCAACTCTCAGAGACTTTTTCAAAAGTAATAAAAATAAATATTTAACAGAACTTTTTCAAATAATAAAATGAATTTTGTCGTGTATACTTTGGTCAATACATCATTTTATGTTCGTCATTGTGTATATTATTAATATTACATTTATTTTTATTTCTTATCGAATCTTATACTAAGATTATTTTACAGTTTCTGTACAGTACAGATTTTCATAGCGGAAATATGCAGCTACTTCTCATATTTAATTGTAAAGGGGGTCAGAGTGAAGATTATAAGAGTTTTCGCTCTAGTTGTTACACTAGCGTCTGCAACATAAATTATTTGCTTTTATATATAAAGCCAACAACAAAGCTAAATTAAGTTTTAATGAATATAGAATGAAAAATAAACCGATTTTCGACGAACTGTGCGGAGATTCGAACCCGTGACTTCTGGGAAACCGTCCTGTAGCGATACGGTAGCTGGATTGGTAGAGCGACGGGACGGTTTCCTAGAGGTCGCGGGTTCGAATCCCTGCTCGTATCGGTTTATTTTTGATTCTATGACATTGTAGTAAAGTAAGCAGTGAACTTACTAAAGTCTTAGAATGGAGTAAATCTTTCGGCTTGGCTGTAAATGCTAAAAAAGCCCAGGTTACTTTTAAGTCCAGTGTGCTCGAAATTCTATCACATTTAAAAATCTTGTCATACAAATTGAAAGTTCTTTCTCATGGATAAAGCAACTTGAATTTATATCAGCAGCAAGACAATTGTCACAATCAGTTGTCTTAGACGATGTAAATAAGATTACTCATCAAAACTATGATCTGTCTAGACTTCCTTCTATCCTGAACTATTCAGATATTTATTACCTAGACCATTCTAAAGAAGTGGTAGAAGTTGGAATTTTCTAGATATAATTTTCAAAAGCTGAAGCAACTTCCTTACCTGATTTTATAATTCGATTGAAAGAGTGAAATTGGAGTTCCGAACTTACAATATCTTTGCTTATAATAGAAAGTTTACGTCGTATTTTTAATCAGACAGAGGGGCCCGCTGTTTGGCGAGACTTGCTTGATATAAACTTTATGGTGATACATGGCTTAGTAATGATGTCTGGGAAAGGAGATAAAATCGCAAAATAAACCTAGTTATTTATAATATAACAGAAAATCAGCGTCACAAGTCTCAAAATGTTGAAAAATATACATGTGGTTTGTGAAGGAGAAGTTCTATTAAATCAATGTCGTAATAACCTCGCAATAAATAACCTTTTTAAATATTGTAAGATTCACAAAAAAATACAAATTAAAAGAAAATAAGAATAGGCCTCAAGTGGTTTACTAAATGAGTTTTATATAATGTAACAAAGGAAAACATTGTATTCTTTTTATTCGGAAATAAACAGATTCCTCAAAAAAGATCCTCCATCTTTTACGCTACGACGATAAGATTCTTGTTGATTAAAATATTTCTATGGATTCTACGCTTGTAAGTGTTCCTTACATCGCTTTGTGTTTGTTAAACTGTTAAAGTTAACTTACAATACGATTATGTCATAAGAATGTTAATTAGATTATTTAAAAACGTCTAAAAACTCCATGTTTAATAGTAAATTTAAAGTTGTTTATTAATACTTTATTTTGATTCTTTTTAATAATTAAATTCCAAATTGTTAGTCATTAAATAGTGTCCGCTAAACTTTTTGTTCTGTTTTTGTAAAGAACTAAATAATTTTACTAAGATTATATATAATTATTATCTATATTAATTATTATCTTATAAGTGACAAATAAAATTAAAATTAACATATTCCTATTATCTTGGAAGGAAACTTACTCCTTAGTTAGTTTACAATGCAATGTATACTTTTATACAAAAATCATTGTTGTCTGTATGATGGGTGATAAAATAATATGTTAAAAATGACTGCATATGTCCTGACTGCTCGTTAATTCAACCTTGTCCATAAATAAAAAACAATATCCCATTAAGATCCACTGCGACACAAAGGTATCTCTCTATTCACAGGGAAATGTTACCTTTGAACGTAGCAATTCTCGTTTATCTTCATCGCCCCACAGGACACTTGAGAACTTCATTTGTATGAAGAAGTACAAAATGTGGTATCAATCGAAGTCCTGAAATTTTTGATCACTATCAAAGTATCTATAACGATTTCGTTGCTTTGGAATTAAAGTTTACTAAAGCGGAAATTTCTACACATAGTTAATGTTCTATAAATAACCAATATGAAAAGTTTACCAAGCGAGTGGATGACACTACGGAAGATAATAAATCATTAAAATAGGAAATCAGTGTTAAATCAGTAAAAAATATTCATGGGCTCGTATTTCTAATGTATAAATTTATAGTTTTTTATTGGAAACAGAACGAAAACTTGTTAGAGATTCCGAACATTATATCATAAAAAAAATATTTGCCTACTATAAGTAATGATTTTATTAATCGAGTTGCCGAAAATTAAACCCATTGTTATTTGTTTTCTATCGCGTTATAAAAAAATAATTTATTAAGTAAAACTAGCAAATTTTACTTAATAGCCATTATCCTTGCATTTAATAGTACATCTCAGGCTTTTTTCAACGACTATCTTACTAGCCAAAATATATTATTTTTAAAACTGTATAAATATAAACAAAGAAACACTATAATAAACTCATATGGACAAAAAAATGTGCTAATATGGCTCGAAAAACGGTCCATAGTCAAATTTAAAATATTGATAGTTTTAAGGATTTAAACCAAATAGTAATTAAAATTAGTTATATTTATTTCATGCATTTTTTTGAAGATTTTGTTGATATGTGCCAAGCTCTGTGGTGCCACTTGGTGGCAGATCGCGGCCTTGGTTTGATGCGTCTGTCAGGGCTGCAGCAGCCGGCAAACGGCAGGCGTATCGTGCTTGGGCTAATGCGTTAGTCACCAAGGATCCGAACTCTAGAGATCTGAAGAGGAAATATAATCGTGCCTCCAGATTCTTCAAACGGCAAATAGCTAGAGCAAAGTTCAAGCATGTCGTCAAAATCGGGGAACAGCTGGCAAAGTACCCACCTGGCACGCGCAAGTTCTGGGCGCTATCCAAAGCCAGTCTGGGCAACTTTTGCCAGCCGTCCCTACCGCCATTGCACACGGGGAATGACTCTCTGGCCCACACGGCAAAAGAGAAAGCCGATCTCTTGGGCACTCTTTTTGCCTCAAACTCGACTTTGAACGACCAAGGGAAGACACCGCCTACCATCCAACGGTGTCAGAGCTCCATGCCTGAAATAATTTTAAAGCAAAAACACATTCGACAGTCTCTGTTTTCCTTGGATGTTCATAAGTCGAGTGGGCCGGATGGGATTTCCTCATTGGTGCTACGAACATGTGCTCCTGACTTGACTCCAGTGCTAACGCGTCTATTTCGGTACTCCTATATAAAAGGCGTAGTCCCGGTCTCATGGAAGAGCGCCTTTGTCCATCCGATCCCTAAAAAAGGGGATAGCTCAGACCCAGCTAACTACAGACCTATCGCCATCACCTCTCTACTCTCCAAAGTCATGGAAAGCATCATCAACCGACAGCTCCTGGCGTACCTCGAGAATCACCAGTTGATCAATGACCGGCAATATGGCTTCCGCCATGGCCGACCGGCTGGTGATCTTCTTTTATATCTTACGCATCGTTGGGCTGCGGTTGTTGAAAGCAAGGGAGAGGGTCTGGCAGTTAGTCTGGATATAGCGAAAGCCTTCGATCGTGTATGGCACAAGGGGCTTCTTTCGAAGCTTCCTTCCTATGGGCTTCCCGAGAGTTTGTGCAAGTGGATTACCAGCTTTCTCACTGGGCGGAGCATACAGGTCGTTCTCGACGGTTTTTGCTCGGACCCCAAGCCCGTGAACGCAGGTGTACCCCAAGGCTGCGTGCTATCCCCAACCCTGTTCCTCTTGCATATCAATGATATGTTGGATATTTCCAACTTACATTGTTATGCGGATGACAGCACTGGGGATGCGGTATATTCCGGCCGTGCAGGTCTCTCTCGGGAAAACGTCGACGAGTGCCGAAAGAAACTTGTGTCTTCTGTAGAGACATCCTTAAGGATGGTCTCAGAGTGGGGTAAACTGAACCTCGTTCAGTTTAATCCCCAAAAGACACAGGTTTGCGCGTTTACCACTAAGAAAACCCCAATTGTCGTATCGCCGCTCTTCGAAAGCACACCCCTCAACGCCTCGCCAAGTATCAGTATACTGGGCCTCGACATTTCGAGCGACTGTCAGCTTCGTGGTCATCTGGAGAGCAAGGCCAAACTTGCCTCGATGAAATTGGGTGTAATCAATAGAGCGAGGCAGTATTTCAATCCTGGCCAAAGACTTGCGCTCTATAAGGCGCAGGTCCGACCACATATGGAATACTGCTCTCATCTCTGGTCCGGTTCACCCCAATACCAGCTTCTACCTTTTGACCGCGTACAGCGGAGAGCCGTTCGGATTGTCGGGGACCCAGTGCTCTGTGAACGGCTGGACTCTTTGGCATTGCGTAGAGACGTGGCTTCTTTGTGCGTTTTCTATCGCATTTACAACGGGGAGTGCTCCGAAGAGCTTTTTGATCTGATGCCCGCCGCCGAATTTCACCACCGCACAGCACGACATCGCCTGCAATACCATCCTTACCACCTGGATGCGTGGCGATCCTCTACTGTGCGGTTTTCAAGAAAATTTTTTCCACGTACCACAAAGATGTGGAATGGACTTCCTTCGGCGGTGTTTCCAGATCGATACGACATGTGTACCTTCAAAAAAGGCGTTTATACCCAGCTCCAAGGCCGGCAACGCTCTTGTGAGTCCTCGGACGTTGCAAGAGTTCGTGGGCGGCGGTGATCACTTCACACCTGTGATCCGCACGCTCGTTTGCCCTCTTATCACATAAAAAAAAAAAAATATATTAAATTTTAAATGAATTGTTATATTTGTTTTTATTATATAGTAGTTAGTAATTTGTTACTTTAGGTGTTTCTTGTCGAGCCTTTTTTGGATTATGTTTACTTTTACATCATATATATTTATTTGTGTCTTTTTTATTAAAAATAAGATTATTATTGTATATTTTTTAAAATATTGTTTTAGCTTTATATCGAATTTGAAATTAATTACTACTTTTATATGCATTCTATGTTCAGACAAAACTTTACAGATTTCCGTGTTACATATTTGTTATATTTGTGTGTTATATTTATATGGTTTATTTCCCTTTAAAATAAATAAACGAAATAAAATAAATAATATTAAGGCAAACGAATTTCACCTGCTGATATGTGATAAAAACCGACTCTGGCAACAAGAGAGATATCATAAATAACTTGCCGGTCCTTAAGAATGTTTTTTTTAACTAAATAATGTTGTCATAATCTTACACGTTAATGGATGAGGTGAAATTATTATAAACGTTTAAAATATAATTCAATGTGTAAACTACAAAAGACATTTTCAATATAAAAATTGTATGAAATGTCATTTTTGGTTTTAACGAGAATTTTTCATGCCAAAAGTTTATTCCGAAGTCAAATTTCCAGAAACGAAATTTTAAAAACTCATTTGTCAAAATATCAACGCCTCGTTTGTCGTTTAGTTTTTTTTTTTCTAATAAAAGTTTTACGTTTTAGAAAGTGCACACAAAAGTAATAAGAAAATAAAACATAAAGTGCTTAAAAATAATAACGTCGTATCTATTACGTTAATATATTTAATAATAGTTTAATATTTTATGATGGAAAGGATTTATTAATGGTTTTTTTTATTTATTATTTTGTTTGAAATTTGAAATTGTCCATAAACATGTTTTAAATTATTTTAAACATGTTTATGGACAATAAACAATAAACAATTATAAGTATCACATAATATTTTAATCAAATGTACAGTGAACAATTAATCTGCGCGGACAGGAATTGAAGAGATAGCACTTGGATACAGTACCCATAGCTATTCTACTATCAAGATTAACATATGAATATTAAATTTTAAGTTTTTTAAAATATAAAGCCACGTTGCAAAAGACTGATTGCATAAATTTTAAAATATAATTCCAACCAATACCTATTTACAATAGAAATTTTACATTCGATATTGCATTCTGGATTGTTCCCTTTTTTCTCTATTTTCAGAAACCTCTAAAGTTTTGGTTATTTTAAAACGTATTTGCTATGAGACAATAATGTTTTATTTATCATCAGATGATTAATAATAATGGGCTGAGATCAACACAGAGTAAGATGTACTTAGTTCGTTTAAAGTATTAAGGCTATATATATATATAATATATATATATAATACGAGAAAAATGTTTAAATCGAGTTTTTGGTTAGCTTTAACAATATTACAATTTTTAAAACATTCATAATATGAAGTGTGACAAAAATATGACTTTGTCAGTGTGAAATATTTAATTTCCCCCTTTTTACTGTAAAATTTAAATAATCTGAGATACATATATATTATATAGAATATATGCTTTCGGGTTTGTAGACATTTCACTGAAAAAATCGTTTTGGTTCATTGTAAATGCAACGAAAAATAATAGAAATAGCAAACTAGTTTCGCGACGGAATTGAGCACGTGGATAATCAAGAATGCAGAAGTATAACATACATTCATAAATGCTGTGTCAATGTCTACTACTTTTTTTACTAAGTCTTTTATAATAGGTTTATGATTTAACAGTAAAATACTAGATGGAAAAAAGTTGTAGATCATTTTTAAAGCAATTTCACAATCATTAACTTAGTGCTATTGTTTGCTTTTTGAGAATTAGGATATACTAGTTTTAATTTTTTAAATACGGCTTAGGATTTATGAATGAAAACTTTATCAGTCGTAATCTAATTAATTAATTAGTAATTTGTGAGGCGTCTCGAGTTTCTTTTGGAAAAAAATTTTAATAGCTAGGTTTCTTGAGAAACATAACTTATTTAAAGTAACTTTCAACAAAATAATATCGCAATCTCGTTAACTTAAAGGGAGACAGATGTATCTTTGCAAATTATTTTCAAATATTTTTGTATTTTTTATATTTTAAATTTTCTGATTTCTGATCGTTGTGGTATAATCGTGGTATCGTTGTGGTATAAAATAGTTTTAATTAAAGTTCGTCAGTTGATTTCTTAGTAGTGAGTAAGCGCAGTGACGTCATTTATAATGGCGGCAGGTGGACAGAGTCGATTTTGGAAAGTATGACCAATGAACTTGTTCTAGAGACGCGGAACTGGTCACTTCAACAATAATGTTTCTTCATCAGTACGGTTGGCCTCGATTGGTTAGTAAGTATGTATTATAATGGTAGGATTGTAAGTTTGTGTTATAAAGGTAATGTTATAGTTCTGTAAGTGGCAGTGTCATACTGAGTCTAAATGGTGATGGCCCTATCGCTCTACCATCGCTACCGTCGACATATATATGTTATTCGGCCTCGGTTATGTATGTATGGCTTAAATTTAAATTTCTAGATTTTTTTCCTTAAACTCTGTACCTATAAATTAAAAAAAATGATGTCCAATTTATTTAAATTTAAATTTATTTCTATACATTCGTAAATTTCTCGAACAAGTCTTGTAATAAAGAGTTTTATTACTTTGTTTCTTTCAATAAGGCCACCATTTCAGTGTTTATTTCATCGTAATGTATTACATTGTTTGTTAAAAGAACAATGTTTGTACTATAAGTGTTACAAGTTAATTTATTTGTCAATTTGCATTCTTTTAATAGATAT
Organism: Dircenna loreta; assembly: GCA_963555665.1. Lineage (NCBI taxonomy): Eukaryota > Metazoa > Arthropoda > Insecta > Lepidoptera > Nymphalidae > Dircenna > Dircenna loreta. Next base: position 10,282,827 of record OY743095.1, on the reverse strand, counting down.
ATTATAGAACTGTATGATACTAATAGTAGCTCTTAGGATCTTATAATGAATTATTCCAATTTGCAACTTCTACTTCATTAAAACAATGTTTTATTAGGAATAAGTTGTAATGATAATAAGTCCAACCTATAAATCTCACTATAGTCCAAAGTTCCTAAGCATCGCTATTCGCTACCGACAATACGCTTAGACACCCTACCATATTAGCTCGTTAGTTTTTACCTGGACTATAATTTTATTTTATTTATTTTTTCATATCAGAATTGTGGTGATAACGAAAAATGCTGATAACTTTCCGGATTCTAGCAGTAGTCCTAAATAAATATTAAAAAAACCAGCTAAACAGTAGAGTTATTCAGTTGAAATTTAGTGACTATGTATAAGAATAAATTATACCTTTCGATTATTATATGTTTTGTTGGCAAAAAGTTTTAATACGTTCTTTATTTAAACTTAATCTTATTAGGATAAGTAAAATATGTATACGTACCTTTAAATTAAACTGTAGATAAACCGAATACACAGCACTCTACTCTAATTAGCAGCGCGAGCAAGCCATATTTATCGTTTTCTCATCTCTGCACTTCCGAACTGAGGACGATATAATTGAGACTTAAAATTGTAGCTGGTGTTTGATACTTCTTAGTTTTGCCATCTATCGATGAATAGCAGAACTTTTATTAACTTTTTCGAATATCACGCTTGTTTTAATTACATTTTATCAACCTGCATTAAACCCGTTTAAAATATAAAATATTTTATTTATAAATTCCACAGCAGCTGAGTCATATACTGAGTCTTAAAATATCGGGTCATTTCACTGTTTTAGTCCATTTCTAAAAAGTAAAACCGTATTGCTCTCCACACCACTCCTTGTAACTTATTAGCTAGCTTATCTACAGCTTAAAGTTAAGTACTTTCGTAATAAATGTATGATATATGTATAGACTGACAATAAAAGTTTTTTATAGATAATATTGACAAGTCATTGTTTCAGTGCAGACACACATTTTATCCATTATATTTGCAATATTGATTGTACAAGTAAAGGTCTACACTTATATATAAGGCCTTGATTTTTTAATATCTTTTATGTGTTTATAGAAGTTAATCATTCAAAACATCTCTCTCTTATTTTTTTTTCCATTTTCAGATTCTTTCTTCCCGAATCGAGAAAAGACAACTTTTACTATTACTGATAATAAAATGGATGATCTGAAAAATATAAATCGGATTTCGTTTCAGATTTCCGTCGTCATTTTAGCACCTATTTCCATACACATTTGTCTCATAAATAGCACATCAAAATGTTCACATTTTCTGAAAGAATTTTAAAAAGCAAAGCCAGTTTGCGCTAATTAGTAACATTAGAGAGCGAGTTGTACTTGTCGCCGCATCTCTGAACATCGCTGTATGAACGCAGGTCTAGTAAGTAAGTGGATGAATATAGGATCACACAACATACAGATTTTTGACACTCTTTAATAAGAGAAAGTCAAAAACACTTTCAAATATAGGTATTTGCAAAATTAGGTAGAAATATCTTCCGAGATAATTTTCTGTTCCTGATTGTTTACGCGTTCAGTTATCACATAATTATTAATTTTGATCATTATTTTCTTATTATGTTAAACCCATACTGTTTTACATCTATTCAAGTATTTTTTTATTAAATATTGTGTTTTACCTAACATTTAATTTATTTAATACTTTTTTTAATATTTTGTTATTATTATACCAAACCACTTTAATCTTAAGGAAGGGTAATCGTTAATTCTGTTGACATTAAATTAGTCATTCTTCCACTTAATTGTATAATATGAATAAAATTTATTTAAAATAAAATACAATATTAAAGTGTCAGCATATTTAATAATATACATTTTCTTTTATCTTTGACCTCGACAACCTCATTTCCTACATTAACACTATCCAATTAACACGCTATAAACACTTTGTTTCAGGTCATTTAATGCCCACGCTTTTAACCCTATTTTACTGTAACCAACATTGATAGAAACATTTTCGAAAATGTTCTCGAAGCTTTCGAAAAAAATTACGACTACTAGTTATTAAGAAAAGTAAAGACAACCTGATGAAATAACTAATTCTTTTTTAAATTATTGAGTAATATTTTTGTAAATTAGCAGTAATATCCAATCAATAGTTGCAATAAAAAAAAGTGGGCGATGAATCCAAAATTTTCTTTAAAAAACTTAGCTTATTTCATAATATATTATACCTTATTGAACTTTATTTTAACATTTCACATAATGAAAACAATGAGCAGCTACTGTAGTGTTTATTCTTATACTTAGGTCCGAATTGCCTCTGTGTGTACAAAAAACGTGTCTACAATCTTTACTTTTTTGCGCTCTTGAATGTCTGTTCATTCATAATAGGTTTCTATAATAATGCTTAGTCATTTTTATCAAACGTGAAAACCATAGAATAGTAACATTTAAGATCAATCAATATATGAGTGACAGAAATTGTGTACTCTTTTTATTTCAATAGATTTAAACATTGTCAAAGCTTATTTTATTTACTTTAAATTTCAGACGCTAAGTATGAAATTCATGCATTAAACACACAATCATTTTATTTAATCAATTGTCAAATCGGCTTTTTTGACTTAAAAAAAACCTTCAAACGTTGAGATAAATATACTAATAACATATAAAAAAAATTATTATGCTTTAATACCCTTGGCTCAATTTGTTTACTACCTCTGAGGTGGTGCCAAGTAGTCAAGAGACTAAGCCGTTGTATGCAATAGAGGAGCAACGAAACAAACTAAATCACGTTCAGATTCAAGTTTTCATTTTATATACGACCTGAGCAAACTCAATCACATAGCGGATTTCCGACGACAGCTAAAAAAAGTAGTTGCCTATTTGCCTCTACGGGAATATTTATATGCTAACTATATTTTTAACAACACTGAATCTTCTCCATCCTAAAATAATATTTATAATGATAAATCTAAAAAAATAATAAATCAATACAAATCATACTAATTGCTGACCTCTTGATAATGACCTTAATTCAAAAGGAGATAATACGTTATTTCTGAAAGATCAGAGGTCTATAAATATCTTATTGTGTAAGTTCAAGGATCTGGAAAACAAAGTAAATAAACAGCTATCAAATAACAACAACGGAATTGAACTGGACAAATACTTCGGGTTTTTAAAACAGAAAATAGCGTCACTTATGGAGGTAAGGTGATTACTCGAGAGCATTTGATACTATAAATATGAAATTGCTGCCTTCTAAATTGCATGATTATGGAATATTTTCATATTCTACATAATGGTTGAATAGTTACTTAAATGACAGCACACAAATAGTTGAGCCACGAAGAGAAACGAAGATGGATATGTTGATCAATCAAATTCTAAACTATTTAATACAGGTGTTCCCCCGGGACCCCTGTTAGGACCATTATTAATTATATTATAATGTGCGGATATATCAAAGGATATAAAGTCATATTGTTTTCATAATTAAGCTGACCGAATATCGTGTAAACATAAGAAAACTATTAAGACTGCGAAGATTTCTATTTAAATGTATGGACGTAAGCGATATAATATCTTCATCTTATGTCAAACACATTTATCATTCAATTCGTTTGCGTCAATGCCATCTGGCCCTCTGGACGGTCGGGTCCAATGGATAAAGTATGCAATGTCATTGAAGACTATATTTTAATCGGGTATAATAAATGTTTGTTAGGAGACGGAAAAACAGATATAGGCCATTATATAACCGTGAGAGTATGGTTACTCTTTTATAAATAAAATGAAGATACTAAATGAAACAAAGAATATAGTAATTAAAAAAAAAAAGAATTAACTAAAGCTAAACATAACAATAATAATAATCACTGCAGGCCTATTTTTTTAAGAAAAGTTTCCAATCAATAAGTATATAGCGGTAAAATATTCCTCAGATAAATACCGCCTCGAAAACTTGACTTTCTGTGAACAAGATTAGTGGAACACGTTACATGTCCTATTACATAAACCAATATACTTTAAATTCATATAAAAGATATATGTACCTAATATATACGTGTCACTTATTTTGACAACTGCTACCTGTAGAGTGAATTAAATTTTAACTATTACGTAATATATTTGGCGAACACCAGTTTATAGGAAATCGTTAACTCGAATTATCGAACGTTCAATTTACTCGTGGAGAGCAATATTACTTTTCTTGTTTCCTTAATTTTGATGAAATGACATCCGATTTGTGGAAAATGATATTGGATATTCAGCATTTTTTGGTTATATAGTAGTTTAACAATATATAAGATTATTACTATAGTAGAATTATGGTTGTAGTGGTTTAAAAATAAACAACGTTATTCTCTTCTCAAAGATCAACCACAATATTACTTTTTGAAATAATCAAATGATTCAATAGATACAATTTTAAAAATACTGATTTATATATGTAATGTAAGTTAATAGTTATATTAATATAAACGTATCTAAACGGGCACTTGTATTATTCGAACCAGGCATTTAAAAACTAATGAGATCTAAAACAGTCTTTTTAGAAAATCTAAATTTCAATATAATATAGTACGATAATATCATAATTCAATTACAGTTGTAGGGTAGTTTCCTAACTTAAATATTTAAAATTAATATAATGTTATAAACATTATATTAATTTAAGTTTAGACTGTTAAGTTTAAACTGTAAAAACAGTAAAAAATAAAGTAAAAATGACTTAAAGTACCACAAATATTCTCAAATAAATAGGTTTTATGATTACACAATTTTAACAAGATTCCATCTATCAACGAGATCATCATCATTATATGAATTCACATGTTCAGTTGTAAGCTCACTAATTATACAAATAATTTACACGTACCACTTTATTTCCGCACTACGAATATATCAACCGTCCCGAACGCCTAACCTTTTATAAAGCCAAATATTTCATAGACGCTCGATGATGAGTATTGCCAACAAAAATATATATATATTTCACAATAAACAATTCGGTTTTACAAGAGATCGTTCTATTAATGACGCTTGCGTCTAACTCCTAAAGCATATATTTGAAGAGAAGAATTATGGGTTGCTCTTAAAGTATCCCGTGATCTATCTAATTCATCACAACATGAAACATTGGTAAGGAAATTGTATCACTATAGAATTAATAACAATAATCTCAAACCCTTAATTTCATAATTAAAACTTATTTTATATTTATTGATACAAATACGTTACTATGGACTCTACGTAAAAAGTTTATATTTGTATTATAACAAAAGAAAGTAAACATAAAATAGTAAGCCGCGAATATAACATTTTATTTATCTAAGGAAAACTTCTCAAATAAATTTTCATTAATATCCTGCATTCGAGAACTCGGGTATAATGTATTAATTTATTCGACTTCCGACAACGCAACGTTTCGCCAAAACGGAAAACTCAATAAATCTATTTAAATCCGCACCTGTTGACGTCTGACGTCTTATTAAAAAAGTAAAGAAAAATTTTATATTGTGATTAGAGAGGTTTTTATTAATTCGGTAGTTGTTTAAGCTGTGACTTTATTACTTTACCCAATAACTAATCGAAATATACATGTACTTGTATATTAAAGCATTTTATTTCTAACATCTCTCATACTATACTATATATACAGTAAGCAATACGCCAGCTGTGGTCCACGACTTGAAAGACACCGTTCCAGCTGGACTTTGAAATAAAAAGTATATAACACGTATAGCAATTAATAAGGGTATTGTAAGCATTTTGATGTACTACTTTGACTATTTATCGATGTTCTCCCAAGGTGACGCTGTAATAGCCAATAGGGCTAACAATACTTATCGATATTGCCATAACAGATGAATTTAATATTTTTTTAGTATTTTCAACCAAATCTCATTAATTCAAAAGTTTTTGTCGACAAGGGCACTAATATAAAATATATGAATACGTTTATTGGTATTAATTAATATTAATTTTTATAAATACTTTTGCATATTTTATTCGAAATGCAATTCCGGTTACATTTATTAGGGAAAAAAAATCATTCAAAAATGTTCTTTTTAAAACAAGTGCAATATGTTCGAGTGGATTTAAATAAAACGGATTGAATGCGTTGTTAAATTCCGAAAAACCTGGTCGCAAATATAAACGGATAAAATATCCTATAAATTGAAAACAAAGTACACAATAGCCATTCAAAACAAAATTAAGATCATTCGACTCTCCAGAAATCGATCTCCAGTAAGAAGCTAGAAATCCATTGGATTTTTGTAACGACTTCGTGAATTACACGTCTATTAAAAATAGCGGACAACATTCAATACAATTCAAACTTTTATTACTTGCACTTAAATTTTACAAGGATGCCTTGTCGTATAACTTTATTTAACACATTTACAAAACAGCTTTTTTACATACCCGCTACAGTTTTTTCTACCGCTTTTAGGTTAAAAATATTTGTATAATAGTAAGATTTATTGTATTTTTCGCCGCCGTTCTCCGCTGTAAAACATTAACTTTTTTACTCATAGACGGAAATAAACGAATATTGCAGTTTAAGGTAATAGGACTGTATAAATTATATTTCAAAACCATTTAATTTTACTTTTTAGATACTGTTTATTTTTTAGAATGGTATATAAGTATTCAAAGTCATTCTTTATTTATTCAGTCATTATTCATCGGTTATTCAGTCGTTATTTTCTGTTTGATGATGATCAAAATATATCAACAAATAATATAATTGGACATATCATTTTGTGTTACGCTGACCTATTGGCCTGCGGGTGATACCCCAAGTAAAATATTTCAAACTTTATTATGCAACGACTTAAACTAAGTGAATAATTATCCAAAAGGGTATATGTTATAATTCTTTGAGTCGTTTATAATAAGAAATCAAAACTTGAGTAACAAAATTTAATACACCGCCCAATTCGGAGCGTTAACGTAAATCGACTGTTCGAACGATAAATCCTTAACTTTAGAATTAAATTTGCAAATGAAGCTGTGTTATGAATATTCCATTCCATCCTCTTTCTTCGCTACTTCAATCTACTTTCAAACCTTTTCCGAAAAATTTCAACGTAGTTCATATAAATGCACAGAGTATCCCAGCCCACTATCACGATCTTGTATCCTCTTTTGACATCAATAACATCCACGCCATTTTAGTATCAGAAACTTTTCTTAAACCCTCTTTACCGTCATCCTCATTTTCCTTGCCTGACTTTCATCTCATTCGTAATGATCGCTTGGGGAAGGGTGCTGGCGGCGTCGCAATTTATATACGCAGTCATATTCCCTTTACTATCCTTAGTAAATCGGATGCCCAGTATTCTGAATCTTCTGAACATATTCTCATTGAAGTTTTATTTGGCAGACTTAAACTTTTACTAGGAGTTTTCTATAGCCCGTCACTCCACATTGACTATTTTGATAACTTTGAGAATTTACTTGAGTTGTATACACCTAACGTTGACCATACCGTTATAATGGGCGACTTCAACACTTGTGTCATTAAAAACGATGCCCGCACCAAGCGCTTGTCAAACATTATTAATTCCTCTAATCTCAATCTTATCCCGTCTAAAGCCACTCACTTTTTTCCTAATTGCATGCCATCCCTTCTTGATATTTGCATTGTTTCCTCCCTACAGCATGCTGAAAGCTATGGTCAACTACCAGCCGAAGCCTTCTCTTATCACGACCTGATATTCTTATCCTATAAAGTCCGTCCACCTAAAGTAAGGCCCACTGTAGTTATGCGTCGTAGTTTCAAAAATTTCAACAATGATGCGTTCATGCACGATCTGAATGATATCGATTGGGATGCGATTTTTAATTCCAAGACGGTCGATGAAAAGTTAGATATATTCAATTCCTTCCTAACTGATCTTTTTGATAAGCACGCTCCGTTTTGTCCTATAAAGTTGAAGCATCTACCTGCACCGTGGCTGACTCAGGATATGAAAAATTTAATGGCAAAACGCAATAGGGCCAAGTCGAGATACAAATTAAAACCCACGACTGAAAATCTCAATAAATATAAACAGTTGCGTAACCGTTGCAATAAGGTATGCAGAGACGCTCAACGACAGTACTTACATAGTACTATCGAGAACAATAATTCTGCTAGAACATGGAGATTATTGAAATCAATTGGTATTGGTCGTCAATCATCTAATTCTTCACTTAATCTAGATCTCGAAGCTCTGAACAACTTTTTCACATCTACAGTACCCCTAGATTGTAGGTCAAAGCAAAGCACCATTTGTCTCCTTAACTCTTCATCCACCCCTAGTTTTCCTCCTTTTCAATTTACCCCGGTTTCTGCTGATGAAATTAGATCTCACGTGAAATCAATCAAATCTGATGCCACTGGCTGTGATGGAATCAATCGCAGAATGGTTCTTTTGATTCTAGATTATATTCTGCCAACATTAACACATATTTTAAACTTCTCTCTTTCCTCTTGCGTATTCCCCCGTGCTTGGCGTAACGCTGTTGTCATTCCACTCCCTAAAATAAATAATCCCGTATCTTTATCTAATTTTCGACCTATTTCTATATTACCCTTCTTGTCCAAAGTATTAGAACGCATCGTCCATTTTCAATTAAATACCTTTATCACCCAACGCAACATCCTTTCCCAATTTCAGTCCGGCTTTCGAAGGGGACACAGTACAGTTACAACATTGGTAAAAGTTTGCGATGACCTACGACACAACATGGACAACAAGCAACTGAGTATATTAGCTTTACTTGATTTCAGCAATGCGTTTAATATGGTTGATTACGACATACTTTTGGCTGTTCTGGACTCTATTAACATTTCTAATGATGCCATTAAGTGGTTCCGTAGTTTTTTATATGACCGACAGCAGTGTATTTGTGCCAATAATAAATTCTCTTCCTATAAACCACTTTCTACCGGTGTACCACAAGGGAGCGTCCTGTCACCTCTTCTATTCTCTATATTTATAAACACTGTTACTCAATTTCTTTCATCTTCTTACCACCTTTACGCCGACGACTTACAGATATACGTTTCTGCTCCTGTGCATGACATAGACAGTGCTATTCAAGCACTTAATAATGATTTAGTACATATATGCACTTGGTGCATGGCGTATGGGCTTAGGGTTAATCCAGAAAAGTCGCAATTAATAATGGTTGGCAGTCCTAAGTTGCTAACTAAAATTGATTACAAGTCCTTACCAGCCGTTAGATTTGGAAACTCTATCCTAGCTTTCCGTAAGTCTGTAAAAAACCTTGGTGTTTTTATCGATGATACTTTATCCTGGTCGGTGCAGATTGCGGAGGTAAGTAGGAAGATATTTGGCACTCTTGCGGCGTTGAGACGTTGGAAACATTTTCTGCCAAAAAAGACTAAAATTATTTTAGTTCAATCGCTTTTAACCCCTCTATTGGACTACGCAGATTGTTGTTATCCTGACGTAACAGAGGAGCAGCTCAACAAACTCCAGCGGCTTCAAAATGTGTGCATCCGTTATATCTTTAACCTGCGTAAATTCGACCACATTTCAGATTTCCGTACGCAACTTAAATGGCTTACCATTAGACACCGTCGCGACCTACATATCCTGTCTCTTCTATACGTTATTCTTTACAATCCTCTTACTCCAAACTATTTAAAGGAACGATTTTGTTTTTTTGGTACTGAATCTGGATCCTGTCAACGGGAGCTTCGGTCAAGAAACGATAACAAATTAATGCTGCCTACTGCACACACAACATTTTACAACAAATCTTTTTCGATGAAAGCAGTATTACTGTGGAATATGCTTCCTTCAGATATCCGTTGCCTACAATCCTTGCATTCTTTTAAAACTCGCTTATCTAATTATTTTCTCTCCATGCAGTAAATGTTGTTCATTATTGTCGTCGCGTATTATTTTGATTAATATATATATTTATATTAGGGTTGTTTTGTATGTAATTGTTTATGTATATTATTTATACATACATACCGTTTGATTTATGTATGATAAGTATTTATATATGTATATATATATATATATAAATATGTAAATTTATATAAATTTGTATATTATTTATATTATTTATTTATTATTTTTAAGTATTTTAAGTAATATTAATATGCCCTATGTGTAACTAGTTTATAAATAACCTGTTATATTTATAGTATTTTGTCTCAATCGCACGATCCCGTACTTTTTTACTTTAATCCTTTCACCTGAAGGTTGTCTGTCAGAGATTGCTCTTAGCAATAAGACCGCCTTTGCATATTTTATTTGTTTAAACTCCGCTTATATATGTTTTTTTTAATGTTTATTTCTGTGTGCAATAAAGTGCTTATCTATCTATCTATCTATCTAAATCAAAGTTCTTTATAAGTTTGGAAACTGTAACTTGTTGTTACTTTTACTAACGGCGTCAAAAGAAATAAAGATATTATCTTGTAGAACTACAATCTTGCAATTCTGAGATTAGTGATACTGTTAGTATATTATAGAAATGAATAAATTTCACCTCTACCACTATCTAATTTCTTTAAATATTTGAAAATATATATTAACTTTTCGGGCTCGAAATATCCATACCACCGTTGAGAAAGTACAAAGCTTGCGTGTGTGTGCGGCGAGTGTACGGCACGTATGCGGAGTATGTGCGGCGTGCTTGCGGGGCGATTGCGGTCACAAAAAGATATATACAAATATGATATCTGAAGTTCCGGCACTTAGTATATGTATTAAAAAAAAATAAAGAAGCATGCTTGAGTACAGTAAAACCAACAATGCCGTAGAAAGTTTCAACGCAAGAATTGCGGGATATGAGTAAATTTATCTCAACGAGGATCTTATCCACCAGATGTGTTACAGCTGCCGTTTCTTACAATATAGACCAACAAAACTTTAGCTCCGTACACTTAGCTCTATCTGTCTTGAAGATCCAGTTGCATCTATCCATCAGTGTACCTTCAGGTCCTCGTTCTCACTTCACTGTTCACTGGTCAAAGTTGTTTAGTAGAAATTTAGTGTATATTTAAGCCATAAATTATACTTTTCTATTATTGCATGTTTTGTTGGCATGGAGCTGATAACACATTTTATATGTATTAAACATTTCAACTTAATCTTATTAACGATAAGCAAAATATGAATACTTAGCTTTAAATTAATCTTGAGATAAACCCAAAATATGGCTCTCTGCTCTAATTAGCAGTGCGAGAAGTCACATTTATCGCTTTCTCATCTCTGTACATCCGAATGGATGCTAATATAATATGCATAATGAAACTATAATATATAAAAACAAGAAAAAAAAATCTTTTAACTCAGAAATTTCGCCTTCAAAAAGTTAAAAAAGCCTTTATGAATAAAAAGTTCCGAAAGATGTCTCAAACCTTCTTTTTCTTATTTTTAAATCTAAAATTAAAAGTATATTGTTAAATAGAACTTATTATAGCGTAAAAGAATTTTTAGTTGATTGTATTTTGATCATCTAAAAGGTTATGTTGTTGAGCTTTGGTTGTTGACTCATTTGCAGAATATTCTAATGTATACATCAAACATTGTTAAATTGTTAAAAAGAGCAACTGTTGAGTTTCTGGCCAACTCTTATCAGCAGAGCGACATTCCGAGCTGGTGGTAGCTTACTCACGGACTGCAATGAAAGTTTTATAAGATAAAAATTTGACAAATCAAAAGTGCCTATTTAAATAAAGATATTTTGAATTTGAATTTCGTAGGTTGCCGAAAATTAGTGATAAGCTGGTAAATAATACAATTACTATTATTCTATCTCACAAAATAAAGCATATTGATATTTGATTATGAAGTCTGTCACCGACTTGGGGTTAAAGTTTCTTGTTGTTTTGATGACATTTTATTCGTTGTTCAACCTGATAAAAGACGCTGAAAATATATGATAACTAAGCTAAAGTCGTTGTAATAAAACGAAGTCACTAAAAATATATCTTCTCCATACCATCTTTATGCAGATAATTTTCCAAATATCTGTATATTCTCATATGATCCTTATATGATCTTAATGCAGAAATAGAAGCTGTCAATGAGGAACTTAGCGAATCAGTGATTGAATCAAGACATTTGGTCTCTTTATAAATACCAAAAAATCACAATCTTTGACAATTCAGACAGATATGCTAATGATATATGCCATTTTATATACAATAGTATAGTCTCATTGTCTGAACCAACTAAATATCTCGGTCTAACTATTGACTGCAACTTATCTTGTTCAGCAAACATAGTGTAGTAAGTAAGTGTCTCCACTACTCATTTCACTCTTTGATGCGATTGCAAACTTACTTCCTTTAGAAAAAATACTCATAACTCAAAATTTATTTATTGTAACCTCTTGTCGACAACACTAATGTTTATTGTTAAGATACTTTACGGGAGCTTTTAGACAAATGATATCGTCTACCTAATATATGTATTCGTTTTACATACTGCCGGCGTAAAGTGATCGTATATCTGACTTTCATTGTCAATTAAAGTGGCTATTCGCCTTATCGAAAAATATACACTTGCTAATTACTATTTACAATATTATTGATAACTTTTTACGGTCTTAACTTCGTCAGCATTTAAAAAAAAACGTTTGTGTGTTGGTTTTAATCCGCTTGACGTTCCACGCTATAGCTAAACCTTTTGTAATTTCTTTACAGTAGGTACGAGCGGTATAATTGTGGACCTCACTACCTCCTCAATATATAATACACTGTTAATTCTTTTAAATATAAAAAGAAGCACTATCTACTTTTATATAACATGTATATTTACTAGTAATATTTTATATTTATATTTGTCGTCGTTATTGTTGATTTCTGTTGTGTTTTAACATTAATATTCCCACCTACTGTTTCTATTCTCATAAGAAAATAAGAAAATCACTTTCTATATTTATGGGGAAGAGATCTCTTTAAAAAAGTTAGTTTTTCAATGTGCATATTCTATGTTTTAGTACTTGCTATAAATGTCTGGTAAACATCAGAAAAAATAAAAAAAATAATTTCACTGTTTTACGCAGTTGCTGAAACGTCAGACCATATTGCTCTCCACACCATTCACCGCAGTTTTACGAGTAAATTTAACGTTAAACACTCGAGTGAACGATCTACTATAAAATAATGATCACCGGATGTAATCCGTAATACTTTCTATTTATTTAACGCTTCAGGCTACAGTCTATTATAATCTTATTTAAATTAATTGGGTAATGACGACAGTTAATTTTGGTACATATATTTAATAATCTTCGACTAACTTCCACTCTATTACTGTATGATATTAATAAAACTCATTGAGTATTAAACATTACTAAAGTGTCAGAAAATGTCAATATTATGATTTTTCGTACTCTTTCAACCGATATCATAATTTCCTACATCAACAATATTCAATTAACACACCACAAACGCTTCGCCGCCGGCGATAGTATTTAGTGCCCACCCTTTAACCCATTTCAAATTTAACGGAAATATTTACATCACGGAAACATTTCCGTGTTCTCAAATGCTCTCAAATTTTCCTAATAACTTAATACGAAATGAACAGCTTGAACCAAATTAAGATGATGAATTTGAATTAAATTAAGCTTGATATTAAACAAATATAAAGAGATTTATGATGAAAAACAAATCCGCAAAGCAGCGTAATTATATTATTTTTTTTTATAAAATGGGAATAAATGTTTGAACATTATTAGTGTCAACAGATAAAAAAGATTAAAATACAAAAAAGTGGGAAACGAGTTACAAATTTTGTATTAATTTTTGACATAACGAGTTAGAGTAACGCAAGGCAGAAAAATGTAGTATTTATTTTTTACTTAAAACGAAAATGACACTGAGGGAGTGTAAAAAAATAAGTTAAGAAATATTGCCTAAAAATCATAAGAATGGTATTAATTAATAATTATAATCAACATTCAAACTAAAATATTGTTTGGAAATTTAATAACTAAAGACTTTTCATTAAATATCTAGAGTGAAGTTTATTATAAGATTAATATAATAAACATTTTATATGAATCACCTTAAAAAATCCTTTCTTTATTTTAAAACTTTACATCGTCACCCTAAAATTTACTCATGTGATCTCATCTCATTCTAGCCTACTTTTGTTTTTTCTTAATTAGTTTTCTTCAGCAGGACAGAAAATATATTTTAAAGTTTACTTTAGTGATTAGTAACGACTCCGTTAAGGTTAAATATTATCTTAATAAGCATCCATAAAATTATTATATTTGTAACAATACTACTACTATTTTGATATCTCACAGAAAATCCGTATGTAAATGTGGGTAAACCAAGTTTGACAAATTCACAAGTTTGACTCTAAAAAGTAATATATGTCTTATTCAGGACGTTAGGACAAACAAGAATTGCAATCAACATCGCAAACTACAAAAACGTGCTCGTCTGTAACAATAATATGTTCCAAATGTATTGATCAATTTAATCAACATGAAAACTGTGACTGTATTTAGATGTAGATCTGTCACATGTGTGAACTGTTACATATGTGAATGGTACTTTCTTGTCCATCGTACGTAAAAGAAATGAAACTAAAGGAATTTATGTCTAAATACAATTGCATTTAAAGGCGCGCCCTTACGATGGACCTTTCAATTACATATACACTGAACTAAGGGAACGGAACCAAAAGCCTGAAATAGCCCCTTTGACGCCACTCCAGTACGGTACCTTTAACGCCCGACTTTTGAAGACGTACTTATACAAGCTGTCGTATTTCAAGATGCTAGCAAGAATAAATGTTTACTTCCCATTTAAGAAAGAGAAACATTGTAAATAATTGGTGTACTCGTTTTATACTCGTACTTACTCTGAGGAACCGGAACCTGCTACGAGGATAAACAAGATGAACCAAATCGTAATTCTAGTAAACACAAAAGTAAATTGAATATTTAGGTAAAGCTAAAAAATTATATAGATTTTCACAGATCCATATGGAAATTATATTAAACTACTTTGCATCCAAAATTTGAGGTTAAATATTATCCGCTGGAATGCCCAAGGCCTCTTTCCTATATTATTTGTCTTAGAAGAAATATTACTCAAAGAGAAAATTTATTTTGCGAGCCTTACTGTAACTTGGTAATAGTCTTAAAGTAAGTGGCTAAAATATTTTTTGTAAAGGTGGATTGGATTGGCACGAAGGGCTGGCGATTTTAGTTCATAAGGAACATTTCAAGAAATATTTCGAATAGAGTGCATTGACTGAAGGCATCTGCTATAAAACGATCTAACCCTGTCTTACACGGTTACCGAGATACACTTGGTCTACCTTGGCTATAAAAGGTAATATACTGCGCTCTGGGCACATTTCCTTTAATTGATTCGGGTTTCCCATAAAAAAAAATATTCCCCAAATTGTACAGAGTGGTACAGGTTCTATTGAAGATGGTTACTACGTCTTTGAATGTGCTCAAGCCGAAGTCGTGATCAAAGTATATATCTAAAAGGATATTGATTTGCAAAAACTAGGTGTATGTTATGGTATTTTAGCGTAGCCGGTATCGGAAAAGACTAAAATGCTGTACAAGCTATTCTTCTAAAGTGGTTATGCTAATGAGGGTGGAATAATCATGTCTGATAAAAGCCTCTTTAACTTAACAAAAATAAAGAGAAGATTCAGACTTCAATTCAACCCAGTGACAAATCAACGTCTTTATATGAAATTTTTAAACTCTTCGACGTCCTATGATCAATTTTCATGCACTCCACCCATTTCCTCTTCAGTTCCTTTCTTCTCTTATGCCCAGACACATATATACTTAACTATGTTCCCGTTAAATTATCTTTATCACGTTTTCATGAAGCTATGAGTGTAATACTGAATGTTTAAAAGTTGTAAATTTTCGAGTTGATCTTCATTTTAATTGCAATAATGCTTAAGAAACACGCCTATTTTATTATTTTTGTCCATAAATCACATTATTTCTTTTTTAAATATTCATCGCATCAAAGATATCCTTACTTGGTTAAGATGTTATTCAGTCAATAAGATTCCGGAATTAATTGACTGAATAAAAATACACACCAAGTATCCCAATGGATAAGGGCCGTATTGTTATAGAAGACTATATTCAAAGCGAGCGTAAAAGTTATTTATAAAGCAACGGGAAAACAGTTATTACGTGATAAATTATACCATATTGCGTTTAACGCCATTCAACACAGTTGCGCTTTCGATATTAGCGTTAATTTTTTTTGGAATTATTTTGGGTTTGTTTAATAAAATAAGGGCAGATTTTCTTCTCTATAATTAAACCTCTCTTATAAAATACAAATACAAGTTGAGGAGTTTTTGACTCAATGTAGCTATTAGAAGTACCTATCGTTTCCGTGCAGTTCTGGAATCATTATCAGTGGGTACAATCGAGTTAGCAGCGATACAATTTATTTTAATTACTCCATTTCTTGTGTAAGTGTCGAAGCCAGTTATAATGAAATGTTGATTTTGTTTTCACTTCTCATAGTAATTGATACAGTACGACGAATTCTTAGCAGAAAAATTTGTCATTAATGAGTTGCTTGAATGTGTTGCACTTTTAAAAGGGAAAAAATATTTTACTATTTTAGTTGAGTTGAATATTTTATATCAATCGTAAATATTTCGTTAAATACTTTATTTATTTTGAACTATTGTAAAATGGTTGGGATTACATTTTTATTAAAATATATATGTATGTGATTCTATATATATAATAGATACATTATATTTAGATATATTACTGTCGATACAGTATACTGAATATTCATGTTTGAAATTGTCTATAAACTTATAAAAATACAAATATAAATAGCTCTAGCGGTAAAATAATTGTTGGATCAAATTGACTTTCCGTGAACATATTTTTTCAACATTCTCGTTGTCAGATTGAGATTCAAATATAAACCAATATATGTTTAATTCATTTAATAGATTTATGTACCTAATATATACGTGTCACTTATTTGGACAACTGCCACCTGTAGAGTGAAATAAATTGTAACTATTACGTAGTATATCTGGCAAATACCAGTTTATAGGAGATCGTTAACTCGGAGTATCCAACTATTTAACCTTCAAAACTGAACTGTACATAACTGAAATTATGAAAGATATAATTGAAGATGATTGTAGCTTTACACGAAAGTATTTTAAATTTAATTTTTAAATTTAGATATACATGCAAATAATATATAAAGGCGTATTATCAAATAACGTGACACTCTTCATAAAGATTGGCCACAATACTTAATTTTAAAGTAGTCGAACGTTTCAATTAGATTAAATTCTAAATGTACTACTTCCTATATAATATAACCCAAAAGCTACGTCAATATAAACTTTGAACGTTTCGAAACAGGCAATATAAAACTTTTTAATGAGATCTCCAAATGTCTTTTCAGAAAATTAATTTTATAGTTAAAATTTCTATGAAATATATCACGGTAACAACACAATTTCTTTAAAATTTACAAATGAAGAACAGTTTACATACTAATACATTTAAATATTTTGAATTATCTTAATTTATTATCTAATTACAAATATATACTTTTAAAATTAACAAAACTAGTTTTGCTATAGAAGGATCTACTGTATTAGAAGTTTTTGTACAACTTTATTAAAAAAGCTTATCCAACGGTCCATTGTATTCCAATGCATATTTTAAAATGAATGTTAAGATACTATAATATTTTTCCAGTGCATGAATAATGGCCTTCAAAAACTGAACACAGATAAAACAATGTTCATCCCGTTTGTGAATAGTCAATATTTTAAAATATTGACTTTCCATGACGGTCGTAAATATTATTAGCTTGTAATAAATGTTAAAAAAAATCTCATAAAAATAAGTTAGATTCGTTTTTAATAGTTTTTCCAAGCGTTAAATCAATTTGTTACATTTTATTTGCCGATTCATCATGTAATCAAAATACCAAATTATATATATTGATTAAAATATGTTGCCGATTTATTTATATTATAAAAAAGTCTATATATTTCAACTTGTCATTGCGAGCTTGAAGAGGATTTTATATATATATATATATATTATAACTTGCCACTGCCTTTACCTTCATTACCGAGACAGGGTACCATAGAATATCAGTGGGACTCTACGCATTTTTGGGACTTGACAACACAGCATTAATTATTTCCATTGTATTAAGTGTAAGATATGGTTTATTTTTTGTTTATTTCCTTAAAATCCCAGTTTTTATCATTCTTGTTTTAATCTATTTTTTGTATGTCAAACTCACTAAATTTAAATGTGTTTTAATTCTCAAATAAATATGTTTTTCTATTCTCTTTCTAAATTTCTTTTCTATGTTTTAGATTTGAAAGATTAAAAAGATTTTTTTAATGTAAAAATTCTCTAAGCACTTTACAAAGTTTTCTGGTACACACAACAAAGATAACCGCAAGAAAAAGCTCTCGTTCTTATATAAAGTGCACTTTTCATGTCAAAGTGCAATTTGTGTACGCTTTATAAAATAAAGTAGTGGTATGAGATTTAGTCTTCTTAATACCTTGAATACTATATCATATATATATATATATATATCAGTATCTCTCGTATACCTCGTATCTCTTTGAAAATAATTAATGAGCAAAATGCCTTTTTATTTTTTTTTATTCAGTATTTTTACAACGGACATTGAGACATTGAATAATAAATATAATAAATTATACAGGACGAGAAAAACCATTGGTTTACACACGACACAAGTTTACAAAAGAAAACTTTAATTTAAAAAAATAATATCAAAATGAATACATTTTATTGGTCAAAGTAAATTGATTAGCATAAAAGATTTTCTAGCGAGGTTATATTTAAAGACATTTTATACCTTTGTTTCAAATACTAATGAATAAAAACATAATAATTTATTATTACGCTAAACGTGACGTGAGGGTAATCGGCTAAATCTTCCAGTTCCATTTGCGTGGCATAGGCGTGGGTGGAGGGGTGTGGAGAAAAAAATATAGCAATTCACTACGAAATATAATCAGGGTAGTATTATACAATAACAAGGCACTCTAGATTCTATAACGTTCCACCAAACACGTGGCACTTATTAACGATGCGAATCGATTGCCGTCCTAAGTCTTAATGGCCGTTCTCAGTTCCCTCGCTGTGCTAGCGCGGGTGTCCCGTCAGAGTGAACACTGACAATTGACATTTAAAAATAATATATGATAACATTAATTTTACACTACTCTCTTTAGCGATGTGATGCGCCGTCACGCTTATTAATTATTAAGCTTGTGTAATTATTATCTCGTGTCTTTTGATTGATTTGATACATTAAGTTTTTTTTGTTTTGTCCTGGTAGCCTGAGTCAGAATGTCACTGATCAGTGACATTCTGACTCATGACACGACATGACAAATCCAAACGGAGCTAAAAGCACTTTTTAGATATAATTTGCCTTCTATGTCTATTTGAGACGAAGGATTACGGCTAAAAACATTACATTACAACAACCTGGCTTGTTGGTTTTAAAAAAATGCGGATAAAGAACTTTACTTCTTTGCTTCGTTGGAATATATGTAAACTAACATTTCCAAAGTATTCTGCTCTTCTGTAATCCAGAATAGCGAATAGGTTCCAGAAAACAGATACTTAAACAATATATAATGATAATAAAAAAAAAAAACAATTATTGTCCGCTAAACGGCTAATCTATTTCAAATAATTTGACGATATTTTTGTAAATACGTATATATTACTGAGCTGTTACAGCGGGTTTTAAATATCTATCTATCAGTTTGTAAATTTAATCGTTATTATAAGTATGTAAGATTCAATTTGCGGCACACTGTTGGTTGTTATGTCCTTTTAGAATAGTAACAGAGAACGATGATGAATGTGTAACCGCACATGCACCCAAAATCGCTTTTTCCACAAAAATTTTATGGATATAGAAATATAGAACTATCTACAATATAGTGAGCTTCATACAGTTTTTAACGATTTGCAAAGCCGTAGAAATATATGCATTTATTTTGTGCCACAGCAAAATAGCAGTAAAAGCAAAAAAAAAGTTATGTTTTCTTAGTATTTTTTTTTACTTTTTGGCAAAGGAGCAGCCCGTAAACGTGCAAGGAGCAACGTCAGGTGCACCCATGGACATCTGTAAAAACGAAGTTCTGCGAATGCGTTGTAGCAATACCACCCACAATAAAGATGGAGTTATGAGGCGTTCGGTGAGCTCACGGCATGAGGTATACAGATAGCTACTTTATGCAGATATTTTGAGAGAGAATGGAACCACCCCATTCAAGCCAGATCAAATATGAGCTGCATTCGTATGACTACACTTAGACCCTACAACCTGTAAGACTTTCATTCAACACTTTGTAACTTATTGATCACGTTCGTATATAAATGTATATTTAAGTGAATACTCGTATATAATTTTAGAATTCAATTTTAAAGATATATGTGCCATAATTTATATCTACATGATAAATCCATTATTTCTATTTTCAATCGTAAGTCAGAGCACATGTTGGTCATATTATTCGCACCACAAATCCTGCGGACATATTCAATTTCGTATAATGAGAGTATCAAACACACTGGGTATGAATTGAGGGCATCGTGCCGATACATAAAGTGGGTATATAACAATGAGTTAGCCGACAACTTACTGGATGTAAATTTTGAATATATATTATGGAATATACAAAATATAATTATTCTAAAAAGTGATAATGATTCTAAAAAGTGATAATGATTCTAAAAAGTGATAATAATTATAAAAAGTGATACATATGTGATACATATGTTTGTTGTTTCTTATAAATTGTAATTCAAAGAATGTTTTTGAGATTTATTTTATATTTTACACAAGTATTCCATAAAAAACGTCTGTCACAAAATCACCTATAATCATCCCAAACAAGAACTCTCTATTAGCGACTTTGATTCAGATCCGTTGTTTTTATATCAGAAATCAGTTTATTATGCATATAGACGGAATTTAGCGACGAAATACGACGGAATTTTTTTTCTACATCCAGTTAATTTTTAAGTGCGTGAAATAGAGATTGATATAAGAAGCGTTTAAATCTCTATGGATGTGATATTTAAAATCAAAACAAAACATGCTATTTAGAAAAATATCTTTAGTACCTAATTGTGATAAATCATTAATTGTTTTGCAGTCTCCATTCTGATTGTTGAGTCAGATCATTATTATTTATTTAAATTTTACATTACATCATTCATTCATTCATTCATCATCATTCGGCTATAAAGAAAGAAAAGATAAAATATAAGATAACCATTTTATAATTAGTCTTCGCTAATTGCTGTGATAATTTAATTCTGATTTTAACTGTTTTTTTAATTCTCAGCAACTTTTATACTGTACTTACTTACCGCTTCTTTTAGTATTTTTATAAATTATTTAGTGTAAACTTTATTAAAACATAATGGATCCAAAACTTTAGTTATAAAAAAATATTTAATAACCAAAGTTTTTTAATGGATCTTGGAGGTAAAAAGAATTTTCAAAGTAAAAAAAAACACTAAGTGATAATATCGTAATATCTAGGATCAAAAACACAACATCAGTACTTATATATTACCATAATACGCAATAAAATAAATAACTCTTAACATCTCAAAAAAATGTTAATCTAAAATCCAAGAAAAATATTTTTGTTTTGGAATTTTATGTCATTATAAATGCTATATTCACTCGGAGACTCGTAAAATTGTAAAAAGTTTTAAAAACAAACATCGGAAGTTGGGAGATAAAAAGCCACAATCATCAAAGTCAAAGTCTACTTAGCTTAAAGTCTACAAAATAATGATATTTAATATGACATACAGAAATATTAATATATATTTAATTGGCCAGAAATGATTTCCATCTCAAGTAAATGTAAATAAATTTAACATAAATGTAAATAAATGTAACATAAAATGTAAATAAACGTAACGTAAAATGCAATAAAAAAACATATATGATATGATATTTTTAAACAAAAAGTGGCCACCATCAAAAGAAAAGTGTTAGTTCATTATCATGTAGCTTTCTATATAATAATAACTAACACTTTTCTTTACCAACTTTTATAAAAGTGTAAACTCAGAAAAGTGCAAACACTAAAATTCCTAAAGTAAATGTCACAATTTTGTGGTAAATATAAAACCGTTCGAGTTCGTTGTGAAACGTGTTGCTTAAAATAAAGTTATCTGAAATGATAAATTTGAACTTTAAATCCAAGCAATATAATGTAAATTCTAATAGTGAAATTACAAGGGAGTTTTTAAATATTGACAAGAAAATGCTTTGGGTTTAACTTAAGTAATTAAGTTCTGAAAAAGTTACACCTTATTACATTATTAGAATATCAATGTTTTGATATAAACTTATCAGTGGGTTTTAGGATTGATAATTTTGTTTAAATATAATAAAGATTAAAGTAACTGCTCTTGATTACTCTCAAAATTATTATAAACTTGACAGTCTCGGAATGAAGTGTGATAATAACCAAATGAGCCTTAAATTAAAAAGACATTTAACTTTTAACGATATAAACGGTATAAAATTAAATGGTATGCTTATTAACTCATATGAAAATAATGGTATATATATTTCGTTAGAACATTAATATATTGAAATTTAAGAATTCCATATTGGTTTTCATCAGAACATAACTTAAACAAAAAGTTCTTGAAATATTTCATTTACTAGTATAAGTTGTCTTAGTTCAAAAGCACATTGTTTTCGCAATACGAACATTATAAATATTATAAAATGTTTAGTATTTTCTGCATAATCCGCAGACAATAGAAGCTGGAGAAAAAAATGGGGATGTTTGATAGCAACATTTGCTCAATAGACCCGCGTCGCCCTATATCAAGCTGACGAATCACCCGTCAACACTTCCTAGTCACGACGCCGAGTTTGAACGCTTTGGATGAACTTTTAAACTATATATACGGCATATTGTTTGACATAAAGAATATTGTTTAAATAAAAATTGTAAAAATAATATTGTGTAAAGAACACACTATGATTTAGTACTCTAAGCTTTACTTATAAATATTTTTATTAAACATTAAAAATACATTTTTCAGCACATAAAGTTATAGAAATATTGAATGTATTCTCATGCTTTCGAATATCTAAATTAGTCTCTGAAAATATACGAGTATATTACTGTTGGTACAATAAAACAATTTACAACTTATTAGTGTGTCTTATTACAACATTTAGTAGTGGATAAAATTAATAATTTCATTTATAAACTGCAACGTCTAATAATCCCAAAATATTTTAATTCATCACAAAATTTAACTGGCAGTTATTGATATATGAAACAATAATATACAGTTTTATTAATATACATAACCATTATAACAATAAATTTTACCAATCTCAAAATCCGGATAGAATAAAATAACCGGGTCATATATAACGTTATTCAACCGGTTACCCGGGTTCATACCAAGTGACGAATCACCCGTCACTGCTTCCTTGTCAATAGGTTTTGACGCGTTGAGCTTTGTCATACTGATTTTATCATTGTCAGCGTGATATATGTGCCCTAATGCCTACTGCAATTTGCTACTGGGATAAACTTAACATATACTTTGACTTTAATATATGTGTAATATTATGTAAAGTATATAACTGTGTCTTTGTTAAAACAAATGTATTTATAGTTCACACATTAGTTAAATTAAAAATATGGTATAGCTTTCATTTGTATATCACAATTCACAACTATAATAAAAAGTTAAAAAAATTTAAATATACTATACGTATGTGCTCATTAAGTGGTATTTTCAGCAATTCAAATACCGCGTCGTTTCACGTAAAATCAGAGTATAAGTAATAGCTGACATTACATCCAGTCGCATTTTCACAACGCTTTACTTAATTACGATGCCGTAAACAGGAGCAAGCGTTGTATACCAGGAGGTGCCGTTGGCAATATATTGTTTATTTCAAAATAATATTATCAAGTTGAGATATTGCAATACTACTCATATAGCAATACTATTTCTTACATACTATTACGTTATAAAAGTATATTAAAAAATGTGTTTTGTTTTTTTTTTATTTTTACATTTCACAATTTAATTTTATATTTGGTAACAATATACACGCAAAATCAATTTTATAACGTTATTCTTGAAATAGCGTCTAATTTTACTTTCTGTTACAAAACGAAGTAGTATATTTTTAAAACGTTCGTTAAGTATCGCGGCGTCACCTCCTAGATCAAAAGCCAGCGGCAATCAACTATACGATGGCAACGTTTCAATCAAGCGTGCGCTAGATTCACTTCCGAACTTTACTTTAATAGGTAAAATCAACGTGCCATTAACAAATTTATGCAAATGGCTCATAAAATATATTTTAAAAGATTTATATGTCTTTTTGGACTTTGATATTGTTACGAAAGTTCATTTTAGTTATTCTCATATATTTCTTAAAAATAAACAGCGATAAAAGCTAGAACAGCGGTAGAAAATGCTTTTTCGAAAGCAGCACAATATATCTCTTACAGGTATTACAGGTACAGGTACTTACAGATAATCATTGCCTCAAACCTTGTATCGAACTCTGATTATTATAGGACTAGACTATTTTTGGCCTAGAGAAAAAGTTTTACCATTGAAAACTGAAATGTAGCCTGCATTCAATGCGTCAATATTCTCTGAGCGATGCCATTGTACGATAGTAACTCTATATAAACAAAAAAAGAAACAAAAAAAAATGTTTAAAAATATTCATAAACATAAAGTTTATGTTGCGAAGAGTTAAGGAAGTCTTCACTGAGATGACATAAATAAGAGCCTAGAAAAGATTGATAGATAGCGCCGGTCATACAATGAATATTAATTAATTATGTATAATATTATTAATTTTGTTGCAATATTTCAATATATTTTACATTTAAATATATCATCCAATTTATATAATCAGAACAGGAACCAACAGGACTATGGTATATGCGCCGGGAGTTATACTCCCGGCGCATTATATCTCCACAGCTGATTGCAGCCAGGAGCCAGACCACTGGCTTGTGTAGAAACATCATCGTCATTTTGTAAAATTTTGTGTTTGTAACAATTGAATTATGAGATTCTGTACTCTTATTATTACAACTTAAAATTATCAACGCGTTTTATTCATTTAACTCTTATTATAGGTATAAATATAATCATTTAGTTTTTGGCTACGCTCATATATTGCGTCTTTCGAGGTATGGATGCTTATATGAGCCCTGACATAATTTAAGGTAAGAGAAGGCAACCTTCGCCTACAACTATTGTGGCCAGTCAATCGTTACAGTTCGTTATATCGTGGACGTATGTGTGTCACCAGTGTACACTTGTGGCCGTGGTAGGTGTAAACATTTCGCTTCTATGATTCTCTATTCTCGGCAGGCAGACCTTTCTATGCACTGATGCAATACCATGCTTTTGCGAGCCAGTCATTGTTGCGAAAAGGCTGCCAAATGGTGAATAAGTCTACCGCTTTCTTAACCAGTGTGTGTTATTTTATATCACCTTCATGCTTATTGTAACTAATTAGTTTAGTAATTATACTGAAATTATCTGAAATATATTTTTAATTATTAAAAAAAATCTTCAAAATTGAATTTTATTGAACAGAAATAAAAGGATATTCATATTACCCTTCTAGTACTACCCTATAATAAAAACATATATACATGTTACATAATGTAACTTATGAATTATATAACTAAAACTAGGTGTGATAAACAACTAATCAGAAATATCAGTAACCAAAACTTTTTCAACCGATCGGAAAACAAATGTCATAAGCATTCTGCTGCTTTTAACAAACTTTGTACATACAGTGGATGTGTGACAGTCTATATAAGGAGACGGCTAAGATGGAACGGTACATTTTGTCTTTAGCTCTCTAAGTGTACGGGCATCTTGTGATAATCAGTGTTAGTCGTTATTTAGGTCACGGAAGCCACTTACTATATATTTTGTTATCATTCTAAAATTTGTGCTGATTTCATTTTGATGAAATTTGTAACCAAACGGATTTTTTTCGTACATAGATTTTTTTTATAAAATTCTACTTCTGAACCTGAAAATATGAAAAATTGTCGTATTCGTAAAAAGGTGAACCTTATGCAGAGATTTGGAAGGCGCTCAAGTTTATTGAACTGATCCTCTCGGGAATCAGGATAGCAAGCATCTTCATAATCAAAAATGAACGAGAAGAACTTGGTAGAGTTTGGAAGAAAATGACGTAATGTCCTATTAGATCCCACGGCTACAAGCATCCTTCTGCTCAACTTCCTAATTCTCCTCTAAGAGTTCCGGGATAAGGTTTGGTAGAATATGATTTCAAGGTTTTTCACTTTATTGGTGTACAAGATTACTACGGCTTCGAAACTAATGTGAGGTAGGAGCAGATCGGAAGGGAAAGCCATCAGCCTAGAACTACCAATAATACTACCTCAAATTTGTTACTAAATTGACAGCCAGTATAAATTTGATTATTACTATAATATATAATATGTATGAATTATTTTTTTTATATTTCAAAGGGGATAAGATCAGAACGAGATATTCGTAAAGGAGATATTAATAATTCCAAACAGACGTAACATCCATTTGTTCTAGCCATTCTGTATTTATTGTTGATATCATTCTTGAATCGTAATGTGATCGCAATTAAAAATAACTTATTGTTTGTGTAGTATATGCAGTATATATATTGACACCAGAATGAAAGAAAATTATTTCTTTATTTTTAATATTAATATTATTTTAAATACTATAATATCATGTGGGTGTTAAGGTCTGAATTGCGATGCTCAGGCGGAAACGGAACTGGGGATATTGATATAGATACGCCTGACCGGATCGTGTATATCGCGCTCGAGCAGAAGCCTTGGGCTAATCTATTCATGACTGTGATTGTCTTTCTACAGGTCACTAAATTCAATCATTTTAAATATTCGATCCGAAAGAGTCTCTTGGCCTAAATTTCTATGTTTTAAGAGTGAACTATTAACAGTGTTTTTAAATTAATCAAATGTTAATGTAGATAATATTATATCTAATATAACTTTAAGTGCGCATTTTACAGTCTGGTATAGCAGTACTAAACTTTATTTTAAATTAAATTAAAATTAAAGTATAATAAAAGGTACTTATATTTATATTTATATCTAATCGGTGAAGGAAAACATCGTTAGGAAACCTACTTAAATTATATGTTTAGTAAAATGCGTATAAGCTAATACTATGTATCTTACCGATTGACTGACTGATAAAAAACACTGTATATAGTGAACGGCAGAGATTTGAAACCAAGCAGATTTTTTTTTATTACCTTGAGGTTTACTCAGGATATAACAAAGCATTCTATGTCTAAGGAGTTCAAAGAAGAATCATACTAAACAACGTTGTATGAAACATTCTAATATATTAAAGCAAACCTTTCGAATTAGTGGTCCTGAAATTATTTTACATGTCCATATTGAAAACTCGTTAAAATGATTTTGATCTATACTTAATAAAATACTTATAATAAATTTACATGAAGTTCAATATAAATCGAATGGTTAAGAGAATAATTTCGGAAAAACAATGGAATAATTTGTTAATATATTTTAGTATAACCAAATCGAGAATCTGTTAAAAAAAGAATATATAGTTTGCGCGGAGTTCGCACTAACAAAGCAAATATATTATAACCGCCTCGCAGTTTATTGATTGAAAACTGCGTTGAAGTCTAGTAAAAATATTATTGTATGTAGTAATTTCTATTTAAACTTACTACATTATTATTCTAGCACTATTGGATTCTGACTATTGACCATTCATTTAGTAGACCGATCAAGGCGTCAAGCTATTATTGTTGATATTACAATTTCACATGACGATAACCTCGTAGCGAAAAAGAAATATTAAGTATTATTTTGATCTTAGATATTTCGACCGAGTTACTAGCATGTGGTATGTAGACTCTACAATACTTGTTCTCATTGTCGTGGTCAATGGTCTAATAGTGAAGAATTTAGCCAACACCTTAAGAAACTCTCACTTGATTATTGGATGAGACGGCTCGCATTTTGACGAGGTTCCTCAGCCTTAACTACCGGCGGCCTAGGCCTCAAAATGCCACCGGGGACTACTATTTTTATATTTGTGAATATTTGTTAGCTTGTCTTCATTATATTTTAAAATGTCATAAAAGATAATATAAAGAATAATTTATTTATTTCGAACAACACGGGCACATTTTGCCATCAGGCATAAAAATTTGAGTTATTCAAAATAAATCAAAATAGTAAAGAGTAATACAAATACATATTAAATTTTAAAGCAACTGATTGGTAGATTTAAATTCTTTTATATAAAATTTTATTCTGTGATCGTTTGAGAATTTAAAATATTATTTGAAGAAATGGTAAATTTAAATTCACATAACTTAAAATATTTTAAATATGTATTAGAAACGTATCCACAAAGCCGACCTTTGTTAAATTTTAATATACTAAGAATCAAAACTTCATTATTAAACTTCTTATAAATCAATACTAACTATTTAAATTTAATTACATTGTAATAAATTAAATATTACTATTTTAATATTAAAAACATATTTAAATTTTAATATATAATATAATACATATTATATTAAATAAGTTTGTTTAGTACGTTTGCTAAGTCAAATCAAAGTCAAACCCCTGTTTTTATCTACAACCAAGTTATAGGGAGTTGAAAATGACTGAATTGCTTCGAGCAAATAATGCCGCTTTTTTGCTCGACTTGGCGGGGGCTTGGCTTATTTATAATGATTTTTAATTTAAGGATACTGCAGGTCACGATCTAGTATTCATTAATAAGCTTCAAAAGGCAGACATCTAATGAAAAGATGGCTTTCAGTAATGCTTTTAGTTGTTAAAACAAGAAACTGTTTACTTTGTTTGTTTATAATATAATGAAAAACGGGTAATATAATAAAAAAGGTGTAATATTTTTTACAAAACCTTCGATCACTACATCTTATATTACAACCTTTCATTTCAAGATGCCAGTTCAAATTTATGTCGTCAATATTGTAGGACCCGTCCAAAAACTTGTAACTGCCAGTTTATAATTATAAGATAATATTAACGTAGAAATATGTAAATTTGTAGAAAATATTATTGAATGGAATATTTTTCCAAATTTGTCTATCAATATGATTGAGCAATATTATAAAACTGGGGTTTCCAAGTTATGTATGATACACGTTGATGTTAGTTAACAGAATGAATACAAATATTACCGTTTTACTTCGTCCTTATTTGAATACTTGAGGTAATCAAATCATCATTTACAAATTCAGGAATTCAGGCTTGTTTTAAAAAGCAAAGGTTCCTTTTTATTTTTCTCTGTGAAGTGCCTAATCGTAATGCCTCCCTCATAAATTCGCCGGCTAGGGGAACGAAAATCATATATGATGTTATCCTATAGTACTTCTTCGAAAGATAGCTGAGCTTGGGAGCTTGACATCATGACAAATTCTAATAAATGACGAAAAAATTACTTCGTGATCAGTGTCAAATTCTCACTCAGGAAAATACTCCATGATAGCGATATTACGACCTGAACTCGAATCTGACATTATCTCATAATATTTACGGATTTATATAAAAATATTATACAAGGGATCTAAAAAAAACATGTTATTAACACTTTCTTGACAGATCATACATACATTTCCCGTTATTGGAATGCATGAAATGTTATTTTTATCGAAATAAGTATTATTAGGTCTCGGTAGGCTATTCAAATTCCCACGCATATCGGGTTTGTCATATCGGTAATCGGTGTCAAGGTAACGGTCGAGGCTTAAAGACTCGGGGTTCGAAGGCCCAATGATCTCGAAGTCGAAACCAGGTCTTTTACCTAACCTATTGAGAATACGTCCTCTAGTGCTAACGACGTTAGCCCAAAGTAACTGGACTCCCACAAGGGGGATTCCTCACTAGCTACGTCCTGCGCCGTGCTTTGGGGTACACACATTCGTGGAATGGCTTTCTGACCGCACAATACCTCGTAATCGTAATAAGCTGTCGTGTGGACGTCAGGTCCCTAACGCACCCTAAACATGCGTGATGAAAGCGTTATTTTAAAAAAAACACGTTTGTGTTATAAAATACAATTTCGTAACAAAACACTAGTTTTATGTAAATTTATTTAAAATTTTACATATTTACAAAGTGAATACTAGAATTAATGTAAGTAATAATTGTAGCGTGAAATATTTATTCCACTAAAACAATAATTTAAGTAAAATATTTATATTATGGTAATAATTGTATATGCCAGTTATTTTATTGTCGACAATATCTTCATTTAAGTTCTATTGATTTTGATTGAAGAAAGTATGCAAAATATGTATAGTTCAAGTTAATTTTGATAATATGTTAAATTCATAAACAATGTAGAGTGAACTTATCAAATAATCTAACTTATGGGTACAGTGGTTTTACCATATTCAATGAGGTTGATTATGGTAGTAAAGATAAACAACATAATGATGAGGCTACAATATAAATATTACGTTAATGCTTACAATATTACATTTGTAGCTGAAAATTAATATACTTAAGTCATTGCTTTTGGTACATTACTTATTATAAAATCATTCAAAGATAAAATAGATTGTTGTCATGGCTAAGTGTAAAGGAAAACAAAATATGTTATGAAAAACATATTTTGTGTTTAGATAAAAATATTTATCCAAAGTATGAATCAATTGCTTTGAAAATAAGAAAATATAATAATTTGTGGTAAAAAAAAAACTGATATAATGACACGTTCAATTTCGTTACGAATTTAGAATCATATAATAACTACGTTATACTCTGCCTTTACCTTGATTGATGAGAGAGTCTGTTGAGTTTCCTGATGCGATATTATAATATCGCATCAGGAACATTAACATGGCGTATATTACTCGTAATACAGCGTTATGTAAACACATCACAACGTATGGTTCAAACGCATCAAGACGTTTTCTTTCAATCTCAAATCTGTTAAGATACTAGATCTTAGCAGATTTGAGGTTAAAAAAAACATTGCATTTATAAAAATATATATCAGTACAATAAATTAATACGAGAAATAAAAAATATAAGCATCCTCATTTCTTACTTATTATTTTTACTTGATGAATATTAAAAAGGCTTTTGGCAGGCCACAGTACTACCATTGCTTCCATTTAGGATAGCAAAAATGTTAGACCTGGAATAGACGATCATCAGGTCACTGTCACTCATAGACTTCTCTCGTGCTCTTAACATAATGGATTTTGATATCCTCTTTTCCATTCCTGGCTCGTTACCGTTTTTCACCAGCTGTAATGTAGGTGAAATACTATTGGATTAAAATCTTATTCTCGTGTTAGCAATTAGTTCAGTTTGAGAATTAGTTATTGGAATTTGCAAAATGACTTGCCGGAAGTAGGTACTCTCTCTCCCATAACGTTTTCCTTGTTCATCGAATCCATTATCTCTTTATTAGATGAGACGTATAATCTGTATGCAGGTTTGCAACTTTACGTTTATAGAGAAAAATAAAATCTTTCTAGTGTGCCTCGAAAGCTGATGTAAGTCTAAAAGTGACTGTTAAACTGGATACAGAATTGCACTTAATCCAAAAAAGTGCACAGTCATACTCTTTGGTACTTTGATATTGTGGGAAAACGTTCATTTCTCTAATATACAGCCAATGACCTATAACAAAAATTATGTTACAAATCTTAGTCTGTACATAGACTGCATTCTTATTTGCCGCAGGTAAGGCAGCTTGAGGTCAACCTAAAGTCAAGCACCACGATACCGCATCATATTTGAAT
The DNA here is from genome assembly GCA_963555665.1 of Dircenna loreta. Lineage (NCBI taxonomy): Eukaryota > Metazoa > Arthropoda > Insecta > Lepidoptera > Nymphalidae > Dircenna > Dircenna loreta. Next base: position 10,250,889 of record OY743095.1, on the reverse strand, counting down.
TTGATGAAGTTTTTAAAGAAATTTAAAAACTAAGTGTACACTTACTAACTCTATTGTTGATTATGTGAATAAATGATGCTTTGACATAAATGAACAAATCGTCAATAAACTGCACCATCTCAACAATAGTATCAGATATATCTTTGGTCTACGGAAGTAGGTAAGACTATATTCCTCATTTTCGCTCTCAACTTAAATATTTTTCCATTCGACAGACACTTTAGAGAATTCTATTTTCATAATAATTCATAATTCTACTTCTCCATTATATTTTATTAGAAAATTCCAACTCTGCTGTAAGTCCTTGGTTTTTGTTTTACTGTTTAGTAATGCTTTTTCCTATAATTCCTTTACTGTTCAGGTTGTACTACTCTGGAATTCTTTTGTTTTAAAAATTGTTTTATTTACTTTGAGGTATTGCGTAAATTATATTTTAATAAAAAATATAGTTGGAGAATATTTAAAACCTAGGCCACACTCATAAACAATTAAAAATCCTATGTCTGTGACCGAACTGTAAATCCTTAAGATACTATTTGTTAAAATGCTTTCTATGTGGACCCTTCACCCGAAATCTCAGGAACCACTGGAGGTAAATGGCTAATTAACTGAGTTTCTAACAGATATCTACATCTTCCCGTGATCACCGCCGCTGCAAAGCCATCGCAACGTCAGGTTTAATTTAAAGTTAAAAATGTAAACTCAATTATACGTAAGCTTAATCAGTTAAAAATACTTTAAATAAATGTGTTTCTCTTGAAAACCTAAGAATTAAACTGTTTAAATGGATGGAGAGTGGATACAAATTAATATAAGGAAATATTATATATTTATAAATCTTGAGAACCTATTAAAAATCAAATGAGTCGTTAAGTCATATTGTTAACATTATAGTTACATATTCTCTGATTACATTTAAATTCTTGTTCTTGCTTAATCCAAATAAAAAAAGACACTGGTAAATGCTCAGTTTTTTGTTGACGGTTACGTCTATTACTCAATGTCGAAAAAAAAATCGAATTTGTATTACGATTATTCGATTACGAAGCATATAAAGTCTTTATCAAAGGTCGAAGCCAATAAGAGTATTAAATTAGAAAGAGACAGTAGTACAAGCGGAAGCAGAATATATTGAGTAAATCGATTATTAATCACGTGAAAGCTTGTGCTTTTTATTACATTTAGAATCTATTTGAAATACAACTGTTAGAATACTTCAAATAGGTAAAATGTTATCATCCGTTTTCGAAAAATATATACAATTTTTTATGAAAATTCGAGTAATTTTTGGTTTCTATTTTTATGAAGGAAAGTCGACAATTTTTAAATTTGCTCTACATTTCTATTCTATAATGTGGTTATTTTTTTTAGTGTATTTGTCCCATGTGTTTAAACCGAAAAACTTACATTTTTCGCTAGCCTTGAATCCATTGCAAATAAATGCAGTCGAATATATTAGTTATTGCACAATCGCGCTCTTATTTAAAGGAAAATATATAAATAAATTATTGTCTTTAATAACTTACACTGACAATATATTGCAAGTAAATTGTCTTAATCTGTCTAAAAAGGCTTACTTGTTTTTATGTATTGTGATTTTTTATAGGATCAGTTTAAGTGTTATGACAGTTAATCAAATTTATGAAAATAAATTAATGTGTTTGTTGGCTATAACATCATTCGCATTCTGTACGACATATTTTTCAAAGGTTTTGATGTTTGATGTTGTACATGACCGTATGAAACTTGTGAAGAGGCGCCTAGAGCAGGCATGTGCTTCGGTAAGCATGATTTCAAGTGGAGAAACAAGATTCAACAAGCAAATAAATAAGAAAAAGATTGATGACTGTTTGAATGTTTACGAGTGTTTGGTTACATTTGTTGAGACACTGGATCATGAACTCGATATTACGGTAACTGTATAGTTTCTACTCAATTTGGTATATAGTTAAGTCTAAAATTCGTTTTAAATCTAGATGATCAAACGAACAAAGCACTGGCGCAAGTAGCTATAACTATTTCACATAAAATATACATTTTTAAGAAGTTTATTTTTTTAGTTAAAAATCTTGGCACTTTATGTTTAATTTTTGTAATATCCCTTTTATGAACCAAAACAAATAAGTAAGTAAATTTTCATAAGATTGTTCACTTCTAGGTAATTAATATTATTTAAACACTTTTTTTTCAGAACCTTATAATGCTATTAATATATTACGGCAAATGTCTTTTTTTTCTGCACGATGCTATGAGTTCCATATTAAAATACGTACGTGAAATTTTAAAATTTAGTTTTCGTTATTCTACAATGATAATTTGTGAATCAAATAATTATTGACTATTATTCTGATATATCAATTAGTTTCACAGTTTTTTCAACTTTTAAATATACTTACAGCAAATTTTCAGTAAGCGAGTTTTCATTCCAATAAGCATTTTTTCTTATTCAATAATATTCCTATCGGGTCCCGTAGCTATTTTTGAAGCAGCGAGATCAGAAGTAGACAGTATTAAAAACATTTTAACAAAGTTCGTCTTCAAAGAAACAGGTAACAGTATAAGTATGGATATTTATTTTATTATTAGTTCTTAAACCTGAGCTTATATAATTATTTCTCTTTTTAGATGAAGAGTGGACCAGAGAACTAAGTCATGCGTTAGAATACATTAATCTTAGACCTTTAGAGCATAGCATCTACCGCACGCTGCCTTTCGACATGTCTTTAATCCTTCATTTTATACATGTTGTAATTACCGACGTCATCATTGTATCTCAACTTTATTCATAAGAGGATGAACTTGCGTTATATACGATTAGACATTAGGGTTAATTAAAATATACTGGAGCTTATTGTTGTTTTAATTTGTATATAGTTTCAAAGTATATTCAATTTGTGATAGTTTAAGTGCACCCATCATATTCTGAGGGTTGTTTCCTCAGCATATGCTACATAATAAGTATAGAAGTCTGTGTGTCTGTCTGTCAGTATGAAGTAACCTCTTCATTTTTCAATATATCCTTTAAGAGACTTGTAGTGCAAGACAAAGTCTGAGGTACCATACCCCGAGGCAGATCATCTATGTGATGGACAAATCAAGTCGGTCGTATGGTCGAATGATGGACAAATCAATCGACACGTGACTAGCGAAACCCAAAGTATACTTAACATGGAAACAAATTACTTTTGAACGATACAAGTCTGGCTATTAACACAATACTTACACTTTTGAGAAAAGTAAAAGGTAAAAGTAAATGTTTTTCTACAAATATTTAGATTGTTTTTTTTAACTGTACTGATTTTATATCAATTATATTTTTTTGTAGAAAAAAATATAATTGATATAATAAACGTAAATAAACACCTTATCTACTTTCTTTTATTTTTTTTTCCGTAGAGAAAAGCTCATTTAAAATAAAGCAAAAAAAATATCTGTTGGCTAATTAACAGATTTTTTTTTCCAAATTCTGCAGCAAGATCAATCACAAACTAGACAAATAATTGAATAAATTATAAGTTAATAAAAATACGATAACTCGTGTAGCTTTTATTTCTGAAGTGTTTGTTCCACTGTTTTTTTTATTTCTGAAGTGTTTGTTCCAATGTATCTGTATATTGTATTATTCAAATTAGGATAAAAAAGCACTTTTGTCTCATTAATACTATAAATTGTATGTGATTTAAACAGTGTTAACGAGACGACACAATTGCCGTATTGACGGCAATGGATTAATGCCCCAAACCTGGTAGTACCAGTTATCTCATCATGGGATAACGGAAAAAGGGTAAACTGAATACGTAATCTTAACATTATATGATTTCTGTCGGAAAGAAAGTAGAAATCTGACTGATTTACATAATTTAAAATTGTATATATGTAACCGACAGTGGAATATTGTGGTGTGGTAAGCGCCGCATCCTTTCTATAATTGGAAAGTAAGCCTGGGCTTAGCAGTGATATATTAATAAGCTAATATAAATTATTGTTACGTTATACATATTATATTTAATAGTCAATTTATCAATAAAATAAAATGAAAATCATTCACCCTACCCTTTGTACAAAAAATGTAAGTATTATCTTAACATTCTATGAAAAAAACTCTGAAAAAAAAACTATTTATTTTAGTTTATATTGCAATGGAAGCAATTGTTTAACGTAAGTCAAGTTTTGATAGTCATTAGTCGATCTAATAGAAAATAAATCTAAATCACATGACTGATCCAGAATCCAGAATTTTTTTTTTTTTTTTAACAAAGATCACGTTTAAATTGACGACGTGATATTATATCAATAAATTTTAAAATAGCGTTTATACGATTTTTTGACTGTGTCTTTTTATTTAAAATCAGATTCATTGTTGAATGTGATTTTGGTGATTAATTATATTACAAAAATAAATTAATATATCATAAACACAAGGATCATGTCGGTCTGTTTAACTGATTTATTAGTGTTATTAAATTTGTAAAATAAAGATTTCCTGGCACTTTTTAAATCCAGTAAATATTTTTGGTTCCTAAATAGTCAATTGTTTTCACTGATTAAAATTTTCAATCCACCAAATTTAAGATTCCAAAGTAAAATATAAAAAATCAAAAGTAAAAGATAAAAACTAGCAGGAGAAGAAATGTTGATAATGTTTTTTGAGTATTTTTATAGAATATAAATAAATTTTACAAAGAAAACTAAATTAAGACAGGTATATACGTACTTATATAAAGTAAAGAAATCACAAAATTTACTTATAAGTATTTTTTTGACTAAGTTAAGTAGCACTGGGCACGTGACTACTTTCATTTAGTTTTAAAATAAATGATAAGAAAAAACTCTGATTTAAAAGAGAATTTTTTTTTTAATCCTTGAGGTTAATTAGTCTCATTTCATTCTATATTGAGACTAATTCGTAACTTAAGCTCCACATTTATTCATGAAAACATATGTTACGGAAGATAACAGCTAATTTACGTTTTATCGTTACGCTTTGTATATCAAAAAATAATGTATGTTACAGACGCTAATGTAAGAACTAGAGCGCGTACCTTGATGACTCTCACTCTGACCTCTTTTACAATTAATATGAGATATAGCTGCATATTTTTGTTATAAAATTCTGTACCTTAAAAATACCGCAGATTGTACATATTATAAGATTCGATAACGTATAAAAATTAATTTAATTTTAATATTATTACATTATACATAAAGACGAATGATGATGTATTACACAAAGTACATACGACTATATTCTTGTTATTATGAGACAAAGTTTCGTTAAATATTTTCTTTATTACTTTAACAAAAGATTTTAGGTGTTGTCTAGCCGGTACAACGACCGTATGTGTTGCTACGATACGTTAGTGAAGTGTGAAGCTTAAGAAAACTTAGTGCCTAATAAATGCATATTAAAGTGGTATTTTTATATTTCAACAACATGTTGCAATTGACATTAAGACAACTCATTAAAGGGCGAGCTTTAATGAGTTGCGCTGCGACATCGTCGTACTACATCAATCACCATGAGTGAAAATTAAGCCAACGAGTGGCTTCGAAACGTAAATCAACTAAGAGGACTATGTCATTATGAGGATTGCTGTTAACTGTCAGTTACGATCTCACCTACAGCCCCTTGGATACGACACTTACTTATTTAGCATTGCGGGGAAAGTCACCTCACGTTACAACTTTGTATCTATAGTTGATGCGTAAGCTATAATAGAAAAGGAACAGCTATCCACATACTAACAAGTTAATAAATAAATTATTTAAAAATATCAAATATAATATTATCAAAATGCCTTCTGTTGAATTTCGTAATTCGTAATATGATATAATTTATAACGTACTAAATGTTTTCTCGTCACCTAATAAATAACTTTTACGATCACGTTAGTTTAGTTTTCGATGACATTAGATACTATTTCCATTATATTCCGTCATTTATATTAAAGCTAATTCAAAAATAACTTTAGGAAATTATTATTATACTGTTAAGTTATTCAGGTTGGGATTTGAAGTATTAAAATTTTGTAAAGTAATTGATATATTTAATAAATAAATAATAAATTATAACCAGTCTGTAATTCCCAAGAATGACAATATTAGCATTGACTTCATTTAAGTATTTAAATATTTAATCAATAAAATATGTATATTATATTATGTGTGTTTATGTATAAAAAAATGTAAAATCAAAATGAAATATGTGTGAAAACATAAATAATTACATATAATAAAGAATCATACGATTAAGGTCTAATAAAAATAATAATCGGGCGTCTACTACAAACGTCATACCTGTCCGTTCTTTGATACAATGTTACTTTATTGTAAACCTGTAGAGTAAAATAAATTGAAAGTATTACGTATTACTTCCAATAAACAGCAGTTTATAGCAGATCGTCAATATATATATTTAACTTTAAATTACCAATGCTAATTTAAATACTAATAAAATTGCGAGGAAAGGTGCGGATAGCAATACGGTTTCCCATTTCAGAAATGGCGTAAAAGAGAGAGAGGAGAGGAGCGAGGAGAAGAGAGAGGAGAGGAGAAGAGAAGAGAATTAAATCGATATTTTAAAAGATAAAGGACCACTCCAGCTTATCTGTAGGTACTTGTACCATTTAAAAAATTGTGACTAATACGTTATATGACTGTGAATGTGACTTATATGATATATCGTATAACAATAAAAGTTACAATAGCCATGAACTAACACAAACAAACTTGTTTAAATGTTTAAAGCTAACTAGATCAGAATATAAGGTATTCAAATTATCAAAACAAACCTGGTTATTAAAAGGGGACTAATATCACATTTAACACCACCTACAATTTTACGTTATGAAGTTATCGGCGTCCATTTCCGGTACATGTTCAGGGATGAGAAAGCCATTACTGTAGCTTAACCACGCTGCTATTTAGAGCAGAGTTCTATGTTTTGGGTTTATCTAAAGTTTAATTCAAAGGTATTTATATTGTTCAACTTTAACAAGATTACGTGTAAATGTTGAGAGCATATAAAATGTGTTAAGCCAACTTTTTGACAACAAAACATACGATAATCGAAAAGTATAATTCTTATATATAGGCACCGAATTTCTAATAAATAACTTAATATTGTTCAAAAATTGCTTCATTTATATTATTTCACTAGTTGTCGTCTACAGCTCCGTCTGCGTTTCTGTTATTATTTATATTATTAGACCATTTATTCAGAACTACTACTCGAATCCGAAAAACTTAATAAAAACTAACGAGCTAACATGCTATGGTGCCTAAGTTTATTATCACTAGTGATACTGATACCCACCCAGTGTTTATTTAGTTTGTCTACACGTGAGTTAAAGTTTGGACTGATTTCACACTCTAACCTTGTACTAAGTACGGTGTGAGCAGTTAGTGATAGCTTCAAGTAGGAATAACTTACCAATTTGTTATAAGTTTCTAACGATAACTTAGTAAAAATGAGTTTTATAGTTTTTCTAATTAATGAAAGAAAATGGTCAAAATAAATTAACTTATAACATTTACTGCATAATAAAACATTGTTTCTTAAGCAAACAATGTAATACATTGCATTGAAAGCAATAAACACTGAAATGGTGGCCTTATTGAAAGAAACAAAGTAATAAACGTTTTTATTACAATCCGTGTCAGATAATTTCCGAATGTACACTAATAGATTACTGGAAATATATTTTATTTTACCTTGTCAGTATACATAATTTCATGAATTAAATACGTACATAATCAAGGCCTATTATATATATATCTATACATTTTCTTAAGGTTTAATAACTGTCTAACGGATTTTCAATATAATTTACTAACTCGCAGATAGGTGGGGGGTTAAAATATAAGAGATACAACAATATTTTTTAAAATACCATTTCCTGTCAATAATTTGGATGAGATTGCGACAGTGTCTTTATATTTGTTGAAAGTCACTTTAAATAAGTTATTTTTCTTAAGGGAATCTAACTTAATTAGCTCATTAAAAACTTTACCGTAAGCTCGAGATGTTTCATGAACTAATTACAACTGATACATCTTATATTTTTGTGATACCAGTTTAATTTTTTTACTTAAACATAAACCATATTGCTGACATCAACTTGCAAATTAACGAGTAAACTGAACATTTGACATTCACCAGTTTACGATGATCGTTGGCTATATGTTTGTGTATGTGTGTGTGCGTGCGTGTGCGTGCGTGTGTGTGTTTTTTTCAACTCAGGTAACAATGATACCACTTACAACTTCTCATTAGATATTATAATATAGTTATTAGAGCATAGATTTGAATTTTAAGGTACGACAAGGTCTATAAAAATATTTAAAATTAAATATTTCATATAGTTAAATAAATTCAATATAGAATTCAAGTATTACAGAAAAGACCACGTAGCAAAAGTAAAATACTATGACACAACATATATGAATGCATGTTATACTCATCTGCGTTATAAATTATCAACGTGTCCAATTCTGTTGCGAAACTAGTTTTGCTGATTTTTTTATTTTTCGCTGCATGTATAGTGAACAGAAACTATCTCTTTTTTCATTGAAGTATCCACAAACCTGGACACATACTCAATTTGTGTGTCTTAGTATATTTTAATAGAAATGTTTAAAAAAAAATATTTTAGAATATTACTGCAACGAATAGAATTATTTGTGGAATAGAGTTATGGTATTAACATAAGAAAGTTGAGGAATAGCAGCTATATAACATAAAATTTGGTTTTAAGGAACTATTATTTTTAGAAACAGTATCCCTGTTTCTAAAAATAATAGTCAAGGAATAATTATCCAGAGTATAGAACTTTTGCTTCGCCTTCTTCGACTTTCATTGAAATTTATCGTATCTATAGAAATTTTCCATAAGTCTAGCTTCTCTTCTTTTGAGGTTACTGTCTTACTAAACTTAAATAATCGGTAAATATTTTTCTTCTCTAGACGTAGAACATCACTGGTTGTTAATTGGACGGAATGGTCACTTCAGTGTCATTGTTTTAATATTCAGGATGAGTTTTGTGAAAATTTAGCGCAGTGTCTTCTTTTTTTCTTCTGCACCAAATCTTTCTTCAAGTTATTTTATCTTTCTATTAATAACCTATTGCGTATATGAAGTTAAGGCCAGACTAAGTAAACTAAGTATTTGAAAGTTGAAATCTATTCACACCTAACTAACTTGAATTTTCTGGAAAATATTTACAATAAACCAGGAGTCCATTACCATCAGGACGCGTCTTAGCATTCCCAATATCAAACATACGACCTGGAAAGCACACGATCGTAATATAGCGGCCCTGTTAGAGCACCCGAGCTCGAATCAGGATTTCGACATGCAGGTAGAGACTTTCCAAAACACCATATACGACTACTTTAATGAGCACTATCCACCTCCAAACCGTTATGCTCACAAAAATAAAGAAAATACTTTTAAATTGAAAATGAGGAGGAAAAAAAGAGAGTTAATACGGAAACTTCGTAGGGCCAAAGCCATGGGCGATAATCAACTTAGTCACCAACTGTCTAGGGCATTAAGGTCAATTCTTAAACTAATTCAAGGTATATCAAAACAAATATCAAAAAATCTTGACAATTTTGACCGGGCAAAACACGAAGTAGATTTCGATAAAAATCCTTTCGAGTACTCAAAAAACATTTTCAAAGAAGAAAAAGGTAAGCTTCTCTTGACCAACGAGCAAATTTACGAACACTACAAAAGCACTTATCAACTACCAAAAACTCATATACTATATAAGGATCCTAACAAACAAAGACCTGAGAGTCCTTCTATTGATTTTCAATCTAACCCACCAACTTTGGAGGAAATTAATAGAATAATAAAAAAGAAGCCAACTAAATCAGCACCAGGTCCTGATGGTATTCCTTACATAGTATATAAAAAATGTCCGTCGGTTCGTAATAAACTTTTAAATATATTCGATAAAATCTGGTCAAGGAAGCAAATACCGGTAACATTCGGAAAAGCCATTTTTGTCCTCATTCCAAAAAAAGACAGTGTCACGAATCCGAAAGACACTAGACCGATAGCTTTAACTAATACAATTTCTAAGATCTTTTTCTCTTTTTTACAAAATAAAATGACGCAATTCATGATTAAAAATAAGTATTTCAGGCCGAATCACCAGAAAGGGTTCTTGCCCGGTATTTCTGGATGCCTGGAACACAACACATTAATTTCGGAAAGCCTTAAAGATGCCAGAACGAGCGAAAGACAAGTTACGGTGTGTTGGATAGACTTAGAGAACGCCTTTGGGTCGGTACGACATGAACTGATGATGTTCGCGTTGAGATGGTATAACTTTCCTACTTTAGTTGTCGACATAATTGCATCATACTATTCAAAATTATATTTTTCAATAACATCTAGCGGAAACCATTCCCGACCGCTAAGCTATAATATAGGTCTGTTTCAAGGATGTTGCATTTCTCCAATAATATTTAATATAGTAATTAACATTTTAATAGATAAATTAATAAGTCATGAGAAAAAGTGGGGTTATCGGTTTAAATTTAATAATAAATACACGGAATCCATACTAGCATTTGCAGACGATCTCGCTATACTGACACGTAACCCTAAACAATGTCAGGTACTTTTAAATGAAGTAGAGGATTTCTGTACGTGGACTGAAGGACTGAGGACAAAACCCAGTAAATGCCACTGTCTGTGTCTGGGTAGACGAGACACCAAATATACCTCTTATAATCCGGGTCTTTCAATAGGCGGTCAAAGTGTTGCTACAATTACTGAAGCAGCCCCATTCAAATTTTTAGGTAAAAAAATAGATTACAAAGGTCGCACTCCATCTCTAGATATTATAGTCGATAGCTTTTTAAATGATCTTAAGAAGGTAAACGGTCAACCAATCAGTAATATCAAAAAAGCTTGGATATATGACAACTATCTAACGTCACGTCTAAATTGGCCTTTTCTAGTTTACGATCTTAATAAAACCCTTTTGTCTAAGTTAGATGCAAACGTCATAAAGATATTGAAGTCGTGGTTTGGGCTCGCGCATTCAGCGGACTCTTCAACTTTATTCAGAGACCGAAACAATTTTGGGATGAAATTAAAGAAACCATCGGAGCTCTATAAACACCTAAGAGCTACCAAAAGACATATCATCGAAAAATCTCATGATGATATTGTAACATCTCTTCCAAAAGATAAAAATGCATCAGAGCTGGAGTCACGACTTCAATTCCATAAACAATTCATGATAGGTGCTCAAACAAATAAAGCAGGGTTAGGATCTAGCGGGAAAGTTCGAGATATAGACTTAACAAAATCCTTTATTCGGCAAGATGAAAACGATCAGTATCGAGTGCACGCGATGAATCTAGAAATTCAAAATGAGTGGGTGACCATAGGCGACTTTTGTATTCCATTAGCATTGAGGTGGCGCACCTTACTTCATGAGTGGTCTCCAGCCTTATTAAAATTCTATCTAAATGCATTCCAAATGACTCTCCCAGATCAAAGTAATTTAGTAAGATGGGGTAAAGCTACCGAAAAGTCTTGCAATATCTGTGGGGAAGCGGTAGGAACGGCTAAACACTTGTTGGTAGGGTGTAGGGTGCTATTGGAAAAAGGTCAATACTCGCGACGCCATGATAAAGTATTGGAAATCATACGTGAAGCGGTTAGTCTTTCAGTAGCTAGAGCGCAAAAGGGTATAACAACCACCAAAAGATTCATAGAGTTCATTAAAGAAGGCTCGTCTAAAAAAACAAAACAAAAGCCTCACTCTATCTTAGAGGCGGCTCGCGATTGGACTATAATGATGGATACGTATGAGAAACAGTATAGAATTCCTGAGGATATTGTTGTCTCGTCATCCAGACCGGACATATTCCTGTACTCTAGACAGTTAAAGCGCGTGATACTTGTGGAGCTTACTGTTCCGTGGGAAACTAACATTCCCAAAGATCACACAATTAAAGTAAACAAGTATTACGAACTGACCAACGAACTGACCAGGAATAGGTATATAGTTAATTTGTACGCGGTAGAAGTGGGAGCGAGAGGTATAACAGCGAAATCTCTCTATAACCTACTTAAAGATCCCGGCCTCTCTAGAACTATCATCAGTACATTTCTAGAACGTACTTCAAAGGCGGCAAAAGTAGGTTCATTCCAAATTTGGTTAGGTAGGGAAAGGAGCGCAACCAGTTGAGGTGAGCGTGAATGCGCATTTTAAAGGGGCCCCTTAAACCTACACTTGGGTCGCAAGTCCCAGGGGCTGTTTGCGCTCCTCTCCCTGCAACGCGATGGGCCCGGCACCCGCACGGTGAATCCATGGAATGCTAAGGAGCTTCGTCTCTATCTTTTCTAGAAAGGTAGATTTTTATTTCGTAACTATTAAAACTTTGTTTACAGTTTAAGAATATAATTTATGAATTAAACAAATTTAAACTGTTTTTAAAAAATCGAAACTCGAGTAGCAAAATTATATAATACTCAACCCAGGGCGTAGAAACAAATCGACTGTTTAAACAGTAAACTCGAAACTTTAGAATTAATTTTGCAAATTAGACTACGTTTTGAATATTAAAATAGTCATCTTTACTTTATTACCAGGTAATTAAATTTAAAGGGTTAATTTTGATTGTTAAAGAGTGATTTAATATAGCAATTAAATTTGCCAGAGAAAGGTTTTATGGTTTTTTTAGGTTAAGGTAAATAATCAACTTTTTTTAAAATCAATTTATATGAAATGGTATTTGAATTTAAAATTACTGTCTCCATTTCTGTTAATTAAATTAAAAAGTGGTTGGACCTTACCATCGGTTTGGAAACCGGTTTTCAATACAATGAAGAGCAAGGTCTATTCAGTAGATTTTAAAAGTGACACGGTGAGTTCAGTGTGTACACGACGGGTTACAACGACGTGTGACGAAGACCTGCAAGAGACCTTTGAAGACATCACTTCATTAAGTAATTTTATGAACAAATATATCTAAGAGAAAAAAGTTATGATTAAAAAAAATCATTGATGAGTTAAGAGTTTCCTACTATGTGTGGTCGGTACAACACGTACGTTCTAATTTCTGATTATATCTATTCTTGTCACCTCATTCGCATTATATTTCCACATTTGTATTTCAGCTCCATTCAATTTCCTTACTTCCGCATCTCCGCCCAAAATTCTGTATCATACAAAATAATAGACGTTATGTTGAATTTTATATGCTTGGAGCTTAAAGCCTCGTTTAACCAATTTATCCCCTGCTTGCGGACGTAACGTCTCAACATCGGTCCAACCACTTGAAAAAAAAAATAGAATACAGTTTTGTTTAACGTTAAGAATCTTTTTTTAAAAAAGTTTTTGATAAGTAGGATGTTGAGGGTCGCGTGCCAATTATATGCACTTCCCAGCTCACTTAGACTCCAGTGCACTAAACGACTTTCTAACTATCGCTTTGAGTTCTGTGCCATGTACTGAAAATAGCAATTAATTTTAAATATATGCACAGATTTTGCTTGCATACAATATGGTTTGTTACTTCGAAAATACTTACGTACTAACTTTCTGTCACCTATTTAATTAAATTACGATAATAATTGTATTCCCTTTAGTAATTGCAACGAAATACTTTTTTTGTAAATTTCTACTTTAAATATCATAATGAATATTTTACTTTCGCAGCGATTTTGACACAGCGAGATTGATAACGAAGAAAATATATAATATATATCTTGCGTTGATTTCTCTATATTATATTTAGTTAACATTGCGAAGATAAAAACTCAGGGCTATATTGTACTACAGTATAGTACGGCCGTCAACAGACAAGTAAACCAAAGTATAAAATACCCCTCACTAACAATAGAATAGTAACGAGGCCAAACCTTTACATGGAATTTATTTTGAAAAAATAATTGCTCCGCACTTAACAACATTTTTTTAGTAGTACATGACGTAAAACACAATGCACCATTTACGATACCACGATACTTTTTATTCTACAAAATATCCATATTTTAAAAAAATCGGAAGAAGAAGAATTTTTCTAAATAAAAATTATGTAACAAGAGTTATTTTAGGTTTCTTACGTCAACCTTGTTGATAAAATACAACTTGTTTCAGTTTAAGTCCATTTTATAAAAAAAATATAAATATATATTTTTGATTTTACATCATGTTATATATAAATAAGTAATGAGAAATCTATCAACATATGCAGGACTCGAACCTGCGATCCCTGGGTAGGTACCATCCCTTGTTTTGTGCGAGTGTATCACTAGTATACGTAGTATGTTATATTCATCAAGGAGGGATGAATATAACATTCTACGTATACTTCTTCGAGGAAACGACAGTAGCGACCGGAGATCAAACATTAAAGTCATTCAATCATTCGTTGAGGAATTTTAAAGTCTTAATTTATTTCAGACACTGTTTTATTTGTTCTTTAAGGTGTATATTTATATGCTGCTGGCATAAAAAATCTTCATTTGAGAAAGGCTTGACGGACTTTGTTGTATCTATAACTGACAGAACGTGGATTGTATAAACGAGAATATTTGATTTCTGTTAAAAACTCACAAAATATGACGTTCAGTTTGATAGTTCTGCCAGACTGTCTGACAGATAGCGCTCAGTATATTTCATTTCCTCTATTTATAAAAGCACCCGTGGAAAACAGGAACGGTTAGTTAATATTTATTAAGTTCTTGTTAACAATAATGGAAAACATTTTTCACTGTCAGTGATTAATAGTTGAGAAAAGATATTAAAAAAACTAAGAGCAGGCATTACATTTTTACACTTACTTTCAAATTTTCAATACAATCACTGCTTTAAGCTGAGATAGCAAGAATAACATTGGTAACGTTAACCTAATTATGGAAGTAAGATAATTTTCCAACATGCAGAATTGCATAAAAATAAATTATGTAACATTTGCAGTTTGTTGTTTCCCGTTTAGTTTTAAGATAACGTTAATATTTGAATATTATAGTGTTTTTAATTATTGTCTTAACGAATCTTTACCTTTGAAACCATAGTACAGGTTAATTTTTATAATAGAAACTTAAATACACCTATTATACCTACCTATTTTTGGTGTTTTATCTACGCAAAAATATATTGCTATTTGCAAAAAATAAGATATATTTACCTTGGACCAAGGTACATTACCTTGGACCAGGAAAGGGTATAAAGGTTTTTAAGTTACAAGATATACAAGTCTTACTTTACTTATAATCTTTTCTATTGCTTTTTTTACGTTGACGCTTCCGCTTCCTATACCACTTCCGCTTGAATTACCGCTGCAGATAACATTGTAAATCGTCTGCCAATTTATTTATAAATAGCAAAAAGCAGTGTGGTAGAGTTTTGTTAGTGTTAAAATAGGCATGTTTCAATTATATTTATGTCTAATATTATAGATATATTTCTTCTATAATATAAGATCATCAACTCGTTCAGTTACCTATAATTCTTATTTCGTTCATTCACGTTTTTATATACTATATACCACCAGAACTTCAAAATGTTCATTTAATATATTAGAATTTTTGATACAAAATCGTTTGATAGGATTTTTATTTGAACTCCTCAGACATCGAATTAATTAATATATCCTCAGAGAACCTCAAAGGTCTTAAAAAATATACCGCGTAATTTGTCTGCTGTTCATTATGTATGTAGGTTTGTTTATCACGCAGGCCGTAAAGTGTAAAGCATCAGCTTTTACACATCTCACTAAATACGATTTCTTAAGGTGTCTGTCAGCTACAATAATAATAATTGTACTTGTATAGATATAAATATTATTTTATATTTTGTCTTAATCGAATAATATATATATATATATATATATATATATATATATATATATATATGTATATATATATTATTTTTTTATAAAGCAACATCGTACAATAAATAGTATTGCTATATTAAAAAAAACACTTTGTAAGCAAATATGTATAGCATATTTAAATTGCTTTAACTTACTATATGTGTGGAAGCAGGAATCATGAAGATATACAAATAAAAACTCAGCCATAGTTGAAACTATACATTTCTTTTAACAAAATCACAGTTAGTGCTAGTTTTATTCTAGTCCAGAAACTTTATATACTTTACATAATATTACACATATATTAAAGTCAAAGTATATGTTAAGTTTATCCCGATAGCAAATTGCAGTAGGCATTAGGGCACATATATCACGCTGACAATGATAAAATCAGTATGACAAAGCTCAACGCGTCAAAACCTATTGACAAGGAAGCAGTGACGGGTGATTCGTCACTTGGTATGAACCCGGGTAACCGGTTGAATAACGTTATATATGACCCGGTTATTTTATTCTATCCGGGTTTTGAGATTGGTACAATTTATTGTAATAATAGTTATGTTATAATAAAACTGTATATTATTGTTTCATATATCAATAACTGCCAGTCAAATTTTGTGATGAATTAAAATATTTTGGGATTATTAGACGTTGCATTTTATAAATAAAATTATTAATTTTATCCATTACTAAATGTTGTAATAAGACACACTACTAAGTTATAAATTGTTTTATTGTGCCAACAGTAATATACTCGTATATTTTCAGAAACTAATTAAGGTATTCGAAAGCATCAGAATACATTTAATATTTCTATAACTTTATGTGCTGAAAAATGTATTTTTAATGTTTAATAAAAATATTTATAAGTAAAGCTTAGAGTATTAATCATAGTGTGTATATATATTAGAGGATGTAACAATATTCTTTATGTCAAACAATATGCCGTAAATATAGTTTAAAAGTTCATCCAAAGCGTTCAAACTCGGCGTCGTGACTAGGAAGTGTTGACGGGTGATTCGTCAGCTTGATATAGGGCGACGCGGGTCTATTGAGCAAACGTTGCTATCAAACATCCCCATTTTTTTCTCCAGCTACTATTGTCTGCAGAATATACTAAACTTTTTATAATATTTATAATGTTCGTATAGCGAAAACAATGTGCTTTTGAACTAAGACAACTTATACTAGTAAATGAGATATTTCAAAAAACTTTTTACTTAAGTTATGAACATTACAAAACTATAATGTTAAATTCTTTAATTATTTGAAGTTCAATATAATAAGGTAGTATTACATTGAAATGTTTAATAATAATTTATTATTTAAAAAATTTAAGAGATTTTCATATGAGTTTAGAGTTAGTAAGAATATCATTAATTGTTTGACACTAATAAAATATTTGAAACGTATATCGTTACAGTAATATGTATATTTAACCACATTTGCAGACTAGACGAACGACGTGTTATTTTATACTTTGTGTTTATCGGTTTGATCGGTCTAAACTCTGAAACTATTGTCTACACTAATGGACTGTCAAGTTCGGAAAAAATATTAAGAGCCTTCCTACCAACCTACATTAATCTCTTTAATATTTACTTCAACGAATCAATTATTGGTAAAACTGACTGAAAAGTAAAAATCAGAATATATATATCGTATAAAATTAATTAACACTTGTTTTAAATAAAAAATGGTGTAACTTTTCAGGACTAATTTTTAAAGTTAAAACCAAAGATTTTTCTTATAAATATTTAAAAAAATCCTTGTTATTTTACTTCTATAATTTACATCCTTTCGCTTGGATATGAAGTTTTAAAATTTAATATTTCAAATATTCATGCTATATTTGTAGATAGGCTTTAAAATAAAAACAAGTCAACTTTGGCTTTGCTTGACGATGACAGCATTTTAAGTCTTAACTTCAGTTGTTTGTCAGCATTTTATGACTTTTTAAGTCGATGTAGCCGGTTTTACGAGTCTCTGAGTGAACATAGTTATACAAAAATATTTTTTTTGGAGTCAACACTTATCTAAAGATGTTAAGGTTTATATATTTTATTACAGCATACTATATTATCATGTCGGTTATTAGAAATACTGTATCCTTAATAATATTATTGATCATAAATTTATCAAAGTTTTTAATTTATTATCTCCATCATTAAACAATATTTTTATATAATAATACGTATCTATTACTTGTATCTATATTGTGTCTTCACGCGATGGCAGATTCAATTTACTTATTGAAAACCAAAAAAGATTTTTAATATATATTTATATGGTCACTATAGGATGTTGTTAGGTTAGCTTATTATAACAAATTAAGACAGAAGGTCCCTGAAGTTGGGACTGAATAAATTAATAACCGACTTGGTATTACATGGACTTACAACTTTTTACGGTAGAGAAACTGAGTTGCGAGAATTTGTTTTATTTTCTACAAGTATTGTTTTATATGGGATAAATATATCCATAGAGATTTTAACCAAAATGTATCAACACTAAAACCATCTATATTCCTAATAATGGAACAAGGTTTTTGTTACAAAATTCTGTAATTGTGAGTTCTTTTTTCGGATGATTTTTCGCGTCTCATACTACTACTAGTTGACACGCGATAAATCATCCGAAAAAAGCACCATTTTTTTTAAAACACTTTTTGAACTGCAATACCATATATAAAACCATAATTTTGATCACATAGCCAGAGATTTTAACTTAATTAAAAAAAAAAAACGACACATAAATATTTTCTATATTCCATAATATATATTGAAAAATTACTTCCAGTAAGTGGTCAGCTAGCTCATTGTTTTACCTACTTTATGTATCGGCACGACGCCCTCAATTCATACCCAGTATATTTGATACTCTCATTATACGAAATTGAATATGTCCGCAGGATTTGTGGTGCGAATAATATGACCAACATGTGCTCTGACTTACGATTGAAAATAGAAATAATGGATGTGTCATGTAGATATAAATTATGGCGAATAATTTATTTTATATCATGTAATTTGACTTTAACATAAAAAAGTGGAATTATATTGTAAGAATTAGTTAAATTATCCCTGGTTAACATACATTTTCAAAATGTAAGAACGTGATCAACACTGAACACGTCAACGTGACCAACCTTCAACACTTTAATTGAACAAATTGTTTAATTAAAGTGTTAAAGGTTGTGGGGTCTAACTGTAGTCACAGGAATGCAGCTCATATAAAAGCTTGCCCATCTGGGGCGTACGGTGAGAGCCGAACGCGAGCCATTGGTTTGCAAATCGAAACAAAATCTCTTCTTTTGCTGCTATCTCGCTATACTTTAGTAGGTAAAAATATTTCTACCATTTTGCAATTGTTAAAGTGATGTATGAAGTTTACTAAATTATGGACAGTTCCACATCTCTACATCCGTAATATTTTTTGGGAAACAGATTTTGGGTAAGAGCATGTGCCGTTACACACTCATCGTCTTCTTCTCATAGTAATCTAAAAGGACTAAACTACCAACATTACCCAGAGAAATAAATCTTAAATACATGGCCTTAAGGTTGATATTGCGAACTGCGTCACTTTAGATACTTAAAATCAAACGATAAAGATGAGTATTATTTACGTATATATGCAAACGCAGTTTACTGTAATCAAATAGATTAGTTAATTGGCATTTAGTAATCGTTATTTTCTTTATTTTACTATAATTATATTTCGTTTCAGTAAAAATTTTCAGGGACCTGTTAGCAGAACACAAACATTTCTTAGGTACTTACTTCTTAAGTTTCTTAGGCGCTAATACCTGAACTTGTTGAGCAATTGTGTACATTGTCCCATAAAAGATTTACTCGAGTTTTGGGCCGAGTCACAGGAAACGCAAGCTTTTGTTTGTTTTTAGTATTGATATTATATAAATTATAATGCTTAACAAAATCAGTATTGTAAATAAATCTATAGCGACGAGACGATTTCCCAGAGGTCGCAGGTTCAAATCCCTGCCCGTATCGGTTTTTTTTTAATCTAAATTTATTTAAAATATATATCAGCTTCACATGGGTATACAAATTTATAAATATTTTCATAATAAGTTCTAATGTATTTTTTTTTTAAATATACTGAATGGCGGCTCTTTATAAATTTAATTAAACTTATATCGTAAAAATCTCTGAGACTTAGGATAGATTTTACGGATAGCTCTCTATTGTAAGACGAAAATTGTATTTCTGTCACCAGCATTACTCCATAGTAGGATACCATACGAAATTATGCTATGAAAGCATCTATAAAAAACTAACTCGGCTGTAGTCTCATAGGCAGCAGTTAGTGATACTATTATTTACACAACATACGAAGCAGAGCTAAGTTTTCTAGCCAATACACTTGTATGAGTACCCCGTTATTATTAAGCATCAACAGTGATTCCTAGAAAAACTACTGGATTCAACCACTTCCACTGCTTCCTCTTTTAAAAGTACATTAGTTTAAACTTGTTTTAAATTTGCTGACAAAAATCTAAGAAGTTTCATTTTTTTATTACTTAGCAACAAACTTTTAAAACTAAGCCAATGCATAATTCAAGAAAGAGCCTTCTTTGCATCATTATACATTACCTGATGCCATTTCACTTTCAAAATTAGTAAAGTAGTAGTAGTATAATCATCAATCAATAATATGTCAATAAGTTTGTCTACAATATTAAGCAGATCATATATAAGAACAAGTAAAAGAAATGGGCCTAAAATTTAACCATGAGGGACTCCCATATCTATCGGAATGCCAGAAGATTTCTTTCCATTTACTTCAAGACTCTAAATTCTTTAAGACAAGTAATTGATTTTTGATTATTGTTCTCAAATCCACCGTTTTAATATTATTGTTCTCGTATAAACCGTGGGAGAATTTCCTGTCTAATGTTTCACTTTGAACTTGTGTGCTGTTCTAAAGCATTCGATTGTTCGAATGCTTTAGAACAGAACGCACCAAAAGAATCCCGTGATTCTTCCCAGCCATCCTTCCTAATAGCTTCACTAGTACATGAACATCTGTTATTAAAATTAGTCTACTAACTTGTTCAACTAGAACACCTTTTTTTCAAATATTTTACTAAGTAAAGGTATACCAATATTGGTCCAATTAAACGGATTCACCACATTGCCTAAGTTTTCGAGGACTACAGAAGAGTAGAACACTTTGGGAATATTACTCTAAATCTACTCGACCAGAGCCAAGAATTCAAGTATTTTAAAAATCCACACATCATTTAAACTAACAGTGCCTGGTTGTAAAAGTCGTTATATAATTTTATGTATGTCCTTAACAAATGCACTATCTGACGTAAAATATGTGTACCAATCCGACTATTTTTTTTATTAAAAAAATTGTGCTAAACTCAACGAGATTGGTCATGTTATCAGTGACATTCTGGCTTTGTCCAACAAGACGAAACAAAAAAGTCAATGCATCGGTCGACTCAATCAAAAGAACGGAAGTACTCGAAAATTTCATAAAAAATAAATATAAGAAGAAGTTATTATTCAAAATATTATTATATACTAACGATTGACATATTCAATATTTAATTAGTATCATAATGGTATTATTTTATAGTTTTGTTTGACAAAAAGAGATTAAGGTCTTTAATTTAATATCGCTAAAGAATCTTTTATGCTAATAACCCTAAACCATTGCATTAAATTTTATGAATATAATACCTTTAGAAACGCATTTATAATAAAAGCATATTTATGTAGACTTACGTGACTTACATTTAATTATGAACAAACTTATTATACTATGTGTCAGGGCCCATTGTTGGATAATTGATATTAAAATTAGGTAAGGCGTTTTGAAATTTACCTATTTTAGAGAAATATGTGTCATTTTGCTGTTATTTAATATCTTGTTATTTAATTCTTTGAGAGCTAAATATCATAGCACTATTTTATTAAATGAAACATACACAAGTTGCACTTTGACATGAAAATGTATTTTACATAAAAGCAGAGCTTAGTCTTGTGGTTATCTTTGTTCTGTGTAAACTAAAATAGTAAACTGTGTAAAGTGCTTTAGGAATATTATTTTGTATTAGAATAAGTTATTAAGGTCTTATATAAAGCTTATATAACCTTAGGCAATTTGGAATTTAATATATGTTGAAAATAAACAGATACACTGGTGTATCTTATTCAATATGAATCATAATTAAATTAAGTATTTTTGTATGAAACGTTATATGTGTGTTTGTAGTTGCTTGTTTAAGGAACAATAAAGATGATGAATAATTGTTTTATAAACAGTAAATATAACGAATAATAGATTTATAAGTGTAAAAACTTAAGTCAATTCATGACGTCTAAAAAATCACGATGACAAGTTGAAACGTGTTCTTTGTTACATAAATGATTTCTAAAATCATTTGAATAAATTAGGGAGGATTACATGATATAGTGGTTAATAAAATATAACGAATATATTAAACACTTGGAAAAATTATTTAATACGATCTACTATTATGAGAATGTTTTTAATCCGGCCGTCATGAAAAATAAATTTTCAAAAATATTGACTATACATTTGTTATATGTTCACAAACGATAGGAACATTGTTTTATCTTTATTCAGTTTCGGAAGGTCATTAATCAGACACGGGATAAATATTTTAATTCTCAAAACTCATTGTAAATCTGCATTGGAATATAATGACGTTTGTATAACTTTTTTTTTTTTAAGTTCTAGAAGAATCTAATCTTTACAATCACAATATGAACCAAACCGACGCCTGTTTTGTTAATTTTTAAAGAATAAAAAATATATTAAGATAAACCTTCGGAATATTTAAATACATGGGTATACAAACTGTTCTTCATCTGTCATATTAAAGTAATTTGTAATATTATCAAGACATACTATATAAAAATGTGGACTATGAAATATTTTTTCTGGAAAGACATTTCGAGAACTCGTTAAAAATATTGTAAAACTTACAAGTTTGGTTCGAATTGTCAAAATGCCAATTTATATAATTTAACGTTACTTTTCAGTATAAGCATCAGTATGACGAAAAGGTTATCTTATCTTACGACATTTTCAAATCTAACTATTTTGGCTGATCTTTGTGAACATCTATGTGCTATTTGATAAAATTATAGTAATCTGTGATAATTACAACGATAGCAAGAAAAGTCCGATGAACGCGTTTAATGAATTTAATATGCTTTTGTTTAAAACTACAGCACCTTCAATTAATTTTCATATTATGTAAATTGAGGAAACATAAAATCATATTACTCTCCGCGTTTATTGCAGATTTAAGAGCAAATTGAACGTTCGATACTTCAACTTAACGATCTCCTATAAACTGGTATTTGCCAGATATACTACGTGATAGTTACAATTTATTTCACTCTACAGGTGGCAGTTGTCCAAATAAGTGACACGTATATATTAGGTACATAAATCTATTATATGGTTTAAACGTATATTGGTTTATATTTGAATCTCAATCTGACACGAGTATGTTGAAAAAATATTATCACGGAAAGTTGATTTATTATGTTACAGTCCGTTATATACTGTTTATACTTTGACACGCTCAAGACGTCTTAGTAGTTTAAAGACAACTAACTTTTGCTCGCGCCTCCATCCGTGTGGGCTTTAGAGCATTACGCTTGCTCGCTCGAGCTTTTTTTGGTCAACATTATTTTAAAATTGTTCCCCACCTTTTACCACGCTAAAACTTTAAGGGAATAATGTACATGAGAATTATTTCTAAATACTGTTGAAGACATTTTTAGATTCGGATAACTTACTTTGAAGTTTACCTCCAACAAATAAACTTAAAGTATAAACCTAAAAACATACGAACTTTATAATATTAGTACAGACTAAGATCAGAATATGAGATTTGCCATAGATAACGTTTATATTAAAAAGGAGTGCTGAAAACTGAGATTCTATTTTATTAATTCGTAATGAATAAGCTATTTGTTTACTTTTACACTGGCAATGTCAAGTATGTACTATTCTGATCTCTTATAATCGCAAAATACTCGTAGATTGTCACCTGGCGTGATATAATAAAAATAATATTCATATAGAATTTCTAACATGAATACTCAGCACACCACTGTCAAATATTGTATACTAGCTATTGCCAGCGACTTTGCTAGCTTTCACCCAGAAACGCATACAATATCCATCAAACATGTCTTTAAATTTATACACAGACCAAAATTTCAATCTGATATATCGATCTTCAAAATAAATAATAGCCTATATGTTGCTAGGACTAATAGCTATCTAACCAAATAGTTTTATCTACATTGGTCCAGTAGTTTTTCGTGGAAGCGGTACAACAGCCAGACAGACAAGAGTTTCAATATGATTTTTTTGGATTTTAGAACTTATATGAAGACCCAGAGGTATTTTTTTTTATTTTAATTTAATGTACAGAATTTAATTTTTATTATATGTATATTATATGTAAAGATATAACAAGAAGATTTTTGTATATTTTCATACATTTGAATAATTTATTGTTCTTATTGTGTTTTACCTTAATATTTTTTTTTGTTGTTCTGCTATTTCAACATTTTTCTTAACAAAACTATTCTATATGACCTTGTTTTAGATTTCTCAAATTAAAATTAGCTTTTATTTTTTTTGATTCTTCATTTCATCTATAAAAGAATAACCATACTCTCGCGGTCTTATAATTCCATATATCTGAATTACTAGTTAATTTAAATTAAAAAAAAAAAACACAATTAATAGAGAAATCAAAATAATTGCCTGATAACTGATTGCTGCTAGCTATGTTGTACCCACTGATGCTGAATCAAGAGCGGCCACGACACTGTCACTTGCTTGATTGCGTTAAAAAATCACATGTATACAAAAATAAAAGCACATGAAACATTCTTTATAAAACAAAGCTAAAAATCATTAAAAAGTGCTAATATTGAAAACACAACTGTGTTAAACTCTTTGGCGTAATGCGTAATATAATAAAATCTATGACGTAATAACTATTATCCCGTCGCCTAATAAGTAGGTACTTTAGCGCGAGCTTTGATTATATAACTGTCCAGGATTGTTTTCGTAGTCTTAATTGTTTGTTTTGATATTTGTATTACTATAAGTATTTAATAGACATATTATAGTATATTAGTATAAATGATGTCATATGATATCCTTTATTGTTCTAAAATTAAACCATAACACAGAAAAAAGAACAATAACAAACAAAATAAAAAGATACATCAAGGCTATATATATATATAATATATAAATAGGTTATTTTGAATATAATAAATTAGAACAACATATAAAGAGTAAGAATGCTGATTTTTGAACAAGCAAGCAACTAGTTTGTTTTTTTAAACATTGTTATACTGAAAATGAAAAGCAACTCAAGGGACTGAAAACTCAAAACAAAGTAAAAATCATAATCCAAATCCTAAGCCACATATAAGATTAACATGAAATGAAAATATTAAATATGTATGAATAACCATATAAGAGTACCGACACAAAAAGGTCGGTTACTCAGCCCATGTTGAAGCCGAAGCACGCCTAACATTCAGCGAGCTTCGACGCGGATTTCCAGTGACTGGCTTAGTGGCAACGGTGACCCTATAAATAAACATTTTATACCTAAAATAAAAGCAGTTACTATATTGTTTATTTTTATAAGGAATTTAATTATACTATTAAATAAAACTATGCTATTATAATAATTATATTATATAAATAATAATTACTGAAACTAGTTTTCTAGAAAGTTGAAAATTAGGTGCTTTGTTTTGATTTATTAATTTAGGCAGTTAGTTAGTAAAGGTATCTTATATGTGAGGAAGGGGTGGTAACAATATCTCCAGAGACTTATCATCACTTCCCTTGGAGTTGGACATAAATTATAGAAATATTTTAAAGTTTGTCTGTACATTCTCTATTAGACTCAAAGTATAAAATTTAAAGAACCCTTTGTTCGTCCTGGTAGGTCTTTTATGCAATATCATTTATAGGTATTTCGGCATCTACGAGATAAAATCTTATATATTATAAATATTAAAACAAACTTAAAATATTCAGATATGACTTGTTTATTGCAAAAAAAATATAGGAATCTGAAGGTTGATCATGAATGTTCTAAGCGAAGTCATAATTTGTTTTCTCTATTCTATTTAGTATTCATTTAATTTTGAGAACTTTTTCAGAAAAAGAAACGTAAATTTGAGAATATTTTCAGAAATGTGTTCGAAGTTTCAAATATCAAGGTTACAGTTGAATCGGTAAAAAAGCATAAGCATTCAATGCTATCGCCTGCTGCGAAGCATTTTTGATGTGTTAAGTAGATAGTCGTGATGTAGGCCGTGATGATATCGGTTTGAAAAATGAGGAAAATGTACTAAAGTGGGTGATATTGTAGTATTATTTAATATTCAATAAACTTTATTATACAATTAAGTGGACGGATTAGTATTTTAAGCCATTATATTTATAACCGTATCCAACTTACCATAACTAACTGTCATCAGTATTAAATGTAACCATTCTGGAATTTGTTTGGATACGATTATGATAGGTTAATATGTATATATAAAAAAATAAGGAATATGAAAATAAAAAAACACAATATTTAATTAAAAATTACTTGCAAAGATATATCAAAAACCGCAAGATTTATTATAATAAGTAAATAATCATCAAAATGAATAATTATTCATAATTATGTGAATGTCAAAGACGTTAACAAAAAGGGAAGAGAAATATTATTTCATAAAATGAAAAACTAAAAATAACATATGTAAAAGAGTCAAAAATCTGTCTGTTATTTGTTCTAGACCCGCGTTCATACAGCGATTTGAAGAGATGCGGCGACGAGGAAGTATAACTCTCTCGAGTTACTAAATAAGGGTAAACTGACTTAGTTTAAAAATTGTTTTAAAACTCTTTCAGAAAATGTGAACGCATTGAAAGTGCTGTTAACGTGTATAAATGTGTATAGGTTTGGGTGTTAAAGTGATTAGTCATATATTCAATGTAGAAAGGAAATACCTGAAATTATTAAAGCTAAATGTAGAAGAGGTATTTGAAAGATTAATAGGATTGTTTCTGTAAAAACCCAACATTTTTAATTTAAACGGTGTTTAATAAAACGTGCCTATATAATTTCAGTACAACTTTACTTAAAAATATTTAAAAGAGTAAAAAAACGCTAAAACTCACCAATACCTACTAACATCCATATACTAACATTGTCCAACCCCGACCAACATTTACCAATTGCCACCAACACTCACCAACATTCACCACTACCTACCAATATGGTGGTCATGTGGGACTACTCGGCAGCTGCCACTTTTAAGGCTACCCACTAAAAAACCAACGGTTACCCTTATCGTTTTTGTGGAACGCCACGAAATCGCTTTAGCACTCATCGTGACGCCCCGGCGGAACCCCCCCGAATAAGGGTGCCCCAAGTAACGAGAACACCCTTAAGACGTAGGCCTAAAGTAGTGTGTTTCAAATACTCAAAGGTTACTACTATGATAAAAATGTTAAAAATAAAAATTTGGTTATTAAAATTACAATGTACAACTTGCTAATTTTTTTTTTATTTTTTTAGGTTAGGACTAAATAATCGCTAAATAATCGCTCTTAAATAATCTATACGAACAAAGGAGTTACAGAACAGTTTATAAATAGAAATATGTTAGGCTTATACTTATATTTTATTTGATAGCATTTGTCAAAGTGATGAGTTTGTTGGTATTATTAAGGGTAATAAGTTTAAAATTTAAGCAAATAAATGTGTTGTTCTTGTACAATAGTTTCAAACAAACCTTCCTCTCTCTGTAACTAAAAATATAATGACAATTTAGGAAACAAATATATATGAAGAAACAAACAAACAAAAACAAAACTGATTCATATATTTTCTAATACAGAAAAGTGAATTGGAGTAAAAATATAAACATTTATTTCACATTTAAATCGAAACGTGACTAGCAGAACCCGCCATATTCTTAACATGGCGGCAAATTGCTTCTGAATTATATAAGAACTATATATAATTTTTCTTTCCAGGATTTTGAAGCGTTCGTAGAACATTAATATAATAATTGCTTGTGAGAAAAGTGATGTAAATAACTTTCTAAAGATATTTTGATTGATTGATAGTTTATTATGTTTTGAGTAGCAAAATAAAGAAGTATATAACGAACATATATCTGCATATGTCCTTTATATTTTTTTTTCGTATTTACCAAATCAAAAATTCAGAATTAAGCAAATTAGTAAATAGAAATATTATGTTTTTCTCGTAAATTATACTTAAAGAAATCATGATGATTGGATATCCCTCTACGTTTTCCGTTCTATTTTTTAAATAAATATATTTATTTATAATAATATAATAATATGTTTATACATATTTGTGGATACTCCGTTTAGTTTTATATTTTTTCATGTCAAAATAATTAAAAGATCGTTGACGATACAGAATTAAACTTGAAGAATAGTTCTTAGATAATCTAATATATATTATTTGAGAGATATTTATAAAGGGTTTGGACAGAAAGGTTTAACGTATTCTATTGAAAATTGAAGAACCATTCCTATGATGCTTTACGAAAACTTATTTTTAATATATTTGTAGTTTTCCGGAACCCTTACTTATTTTGAATTGAAGTATGTTATGTTAATAATATTTAAATTAAGCTAGTCACGTGTCTAAGGAAAGAATATTGGATATTTTTTAATTTTTTTTTAACATTCTCCGTATCGCTCGGGTATATCTTATACATATTTAAGATCAAGCAAATTAGTTATTTTTTTTTTAGTTAGTTTAATAAAAAGAACACTTATCTTTGCTTTTAATTTTACTTTTGGATTCTGAATGATTCCTAACTTAAGTTAATAATATCTTAAGTTATTTAAAAGATTATTAAATCTGAAGATATAAACATTATACCTTTTAAGCTATAAAATATCATTAAAAGAGTTAAATATGCTGTTTATTTTTTTAAAATAACAGTATACAATTTGGTTTTTTATTTTAAATGACAACTTAATACATTTCATATTACGTAAATTTAAAAAGTTCTGTATGTCAAGAAAAGGAGATAATGTATGTTACAGACGCTAGTATGAGAACTAGAGCGCGTACCTTGATGACTCTCACTCTGACCTCTTTTACAATTAATATGAGATATAGTTTTAACGAAAATATATCATTCTGAAATATTAATGTTACTATTATACTATAGGTGGAACTGTATTTTTTAAATATCTTACGTATAATTTTTCGAAATAATTTTCACCAAAATATTTACGTCATTCAAACAGCTGACGTTCCTCCTTATTGTTTTAACCTGATTTAATACAAAATGATATTTGTAACCGGAATACCTGCGGGTGCGGTGGTCAGTGACCCTAACTGCTGCACCAATTTTCATATGGGTACATTCTTTGTCTGATCCGTGGACCCAAAGCACTCTGTGCTGTGTAAATAAATATATCATCAATTACTTTAAAAAGTTATATAATCTCTATAAAGTCCAACAATCAGTAGTTAAATATACTTTGGTCCTATTATTATAACGTTCTTTATGAATTATAATGAAAATGGAAAACTCGTAGCTCTAAAGGTAAAGTAAAGGTTGAAAGTACATTAAACTTATACCTTGTTAGACTACGTTAGACCAGTAACGTGATGTACAGTGGGATTTAGCTGCGAATAAAGTGGTAAGTTTAGAGAAAAACATGCTGTGTACCATTTACTGGGAGGTGAATAAACTGAACTAAAAAATAGTAACTGAGTCTCAATACTATACTAATACTTGTAGTATAACAGGATATATAACTTCTCAAT
Organism: Dircenna loreta; assembly: GCA_963555665.1. Lineage (NCBI taxonomy): Eukaryota > Metazoa > Arthropoda > Insecta > Lepidoptera > Nymphalidae > Dircenna > Dircenna loreta. The sequence continues at coordinate 10,221,155 of OY743095.1, read as the reverse complement.
GTAATATGTCAATATGGAGTAACTGATGTAATGAAGATTGCTGCCAACCATTACGACCTCAATCTATCAATATCACTACTTTGTTAATGTACTAATATGTTATTTGTAATATGACGTAGTTACTGTTTTCCCGCCGTCCAATAAATATTATTAATGCTGACGTTTCTTTTCTCTTCTATAACATTGAATATAATATAAAATAGTAATAGAAAACCGTAATTTTCATTGTATAAAAATGTCAAGGTAACAAAATTTTATAAAAATTAAAAAAAAATACTATCTACTGGGATACGCGGTGGTAGATAGTTTATAGTTTAACTACGAGTAAGCTGTCAAGATCAGGGTTCCGCAGGACGCCGGATCTTAGGCCGTCCGCTAGCGACGCATACGTAAGTGTGTAAACTGAAGGGGTATCGATCTGCTGTCGGATTCGCGGTGGTAATTCGGCATATTCGTCTGGATCTCAACAGTTGTCAAGGGACAGACTTGCAAACTGGCGCTAGTCAGGAAGAGCCCCACAGCTCCAGTACCAGCTGGATACTGGTAGTTGGCGTCTCTGATGTTCTTAGCTCGTGATGTCACAGCACCTAGTTTACGGGAAGTGAGCGTGTCTAACAGCCTGGAAACCTTTCTGGAAAAGGGGTAGGAAAAGAGTTATCGCGATTGGGCTTGTCTATGACCGACAGCCTTGCGAGATTACTACACTTTATAGTGCTGACGTTTGAGATGGTGTTGGAAGTAGTACCTGCTAAAAATAAAGGTCCCAATCCTCAGGCAACTTTGGTGCTTGTATAGTGGATCAACCTTTATAACCGTTGGTATTGGTGGGGCTATGATACTACAAACATAATCAGTAGATGAGGAGGGAAAGGGTACTGTATGTAAATGCTCTTCGTATCTGAGATCTTGTAGTGCTTATTGCTTTAATTTATAGTAGCAGTAAGTTTAGCTCAATTAAAATGTTTGTAAATTATTAAATATTTGTTAATTCAATATCTGTTAACTCAGCCTTCATATATAAGTATACTAGTATATAAAGAGGTAAAGTTTTCAACTTTGTATGTTTGTATTGTAGTTTCTAATTTTGTAAGGTAATTTTTCGTAAATACTGATCCGATACTAAAAATTATTTTACTTACAGAGAGCTACACTAAATTGGCTACTAACAGAAAGCTACACTTACAGAAAGCAACATTATAATTTATTATGATTGAACAAAAAAAAAATCAGTTGAAAATAATAGTATTTGTAAATGAAGTCGGGGAAGTCGGATGTAATGCTTTACTGGCGTGCGCTGGCGAAATAGTTCAGTGTAAATGTTCACCAATAATCTTGTTCCTTATTAGTTCTACTAATAACTGCGCGATATCTTATAGCTAGCGTTTATGTTTCAATCAGTATAAAGTTTTTTGTTCTAAATGAAATAAATAAAATTTTATGTAAAGTTGAAATGACTTTTTTTAAAAACAAAACCTCATTTTTTATCAAAATTAATGATTTTGTCATCAAGATAATTTTATGAAAATCAAATTTGTTTTTGAAAGTTCGCTATTTGGTTTTATAATATTGGAGATAATTTAAAATAATAAATACGCGACTATATTAAAATGTTAACGTAACGGAGAGGGTAATGGGCATTCTTTCTTGCTCAGCTTCTGTCTATAATTGATCGGTAGCGATACTTTGGTTACTTATAATAAAAAAATATATATTTTCATTTAATTGTTTCAATACTACAATGTCTTGCAGATGCCTAAATATTTATAGTCAAACTATAGACCCATGCAAAGTTAGTTTACTTCACTTATGGTAGCTCTTTTTCGTAAAAAAGACAACGTGCCAAAAATCTCAACTTCAATAAATAATTAATATAATTTTATATTAAAATTGTTAATGTACAAATACAATTCTAATCACTCAATATAACTACATTATATAATTGCTTCAAAAAAAATTAACACCCAATGTAGTGGGCTCGGGTCGGCTAGTTTAATATATTGTCTTCATTATAGTTTCCGTACCGTAGTATCGCATTAAAGGTTTCTTCCTGAGAGTTGAGAGATTCCTGAGAGTACCAAAGTACTCTCAGGAATCCTACCTACAATGTGATATTGATAACGCAATATTAGCATAAAATATTAAAAATGCCTTATTGTAGCGTTGTAATTATCCAGTTCATACACCGTAAGTATTAAAAAAAACATACACAGTAAGTATTAAAAAAAAAAAAACATATAGACAATAGTATGTTGATAATATTACAAGCGTAATAAATGTCCTTGGTCCAAGTCACGCCGCGAAGCATATATTATATTACATAAATCTTGTATTTTAGTGCCACATATTCATCCTTTATCCGAACATATTACATTATGATAATATATTTTCTTTTTTAGTATTATTTAAGTACAAATACAAACGCATGGTCACGTTCAAGTTTTACAGTCTCCGTAAAAATAATAGCTTGAACATAAAATGTGTGTTACATTTTTAAATCATAGATGCGTTCACTCGTTGTATGTATATAATTATATAAGAGTAAAGACGGTAGAATATGTATTTTACGTTATTTGTATTTTATAATAATTAATAATTTGTATTTTATAATAACTAATTGGGCATATATTTCAAAACTTGTAAGCAAAATTTTTTATTAAATTACTATTAGAAATATCATGTTTTTTTAATTAATTAGCTCATGACTATTTTATTTAAGGAAAAAGACAAAATTTTGGGCATGCTACCGTCAGTGTTTATTGCAGTTGAATCGGGTATTAAGCGTGGGCATTAAATGCCGTCGCCGGCAGCGAAGCGTTAGTGGTATTTTAATTGCCGGAAATGGCGGTGTTCGCGGCGGAAAAGGAAGGATTAATTCCAAAAACTAACCACATTGTAACTTAAATTAGAGGATTTGGTTTAAATCCTCTAATTGGGACTTGTTTTAAGCGATTTACCATATCTAAAAGCTAATCCTGTTAAAAAAGCAGATTTTTTTTCACACTAAAACTAAGTTGACGCTTGACTACATTCCACCTGATGGGAAGTGGAAATGTAGGCGTAGGTGATAAATCGCATCAACTTAGTAAAAGCCTCTATCCTTATCCTTATCCTCTATCCTTATCCTTATACTCTTGCCTTAAATAAAAATATGTAAATTAAATATGTATTAATTTCTTATTGACGGATCCTAGCATTAGAAAATTGTCTTTATCACATTTAGGCTGGCTCTATCAGCAGTACTAAATCAACCTTTCTTTCTTTTATCATTTTTTTTTGGTAAGTCTCGTTATTTTAATTTTAAGTTGGGGATTGTCCTTACAGAAGTTCTTATTTCGATAAGCATGATATCAAAATAGGGTTTTCGATCTTCTGATACTTCCATTTGACGTACACAAGTGATCAATGGTATTGATTGAAAATGGAAAAGATAAAGATAAATAAATGAATGAATGAATGAACGCTAACACATTAACGGACTTTACGCCGAAACATAACTAGGCAGCTTGGATGCGCGACTTGGTCGGTTGGTCATAATCTGCTACACATCCGAGTTCTAATTACAATTATGTCTCGTACCCTTTATTTAAGGTAATTAATTAATAAAATTTAATATGATATTTTTTAATACTAATAAATTCATAATTTATAATGAAATGAAATATGAATGAAATAAAATTAAAATAGTACGGAAGATTTATTGTTGCGAATGATTTTTGCTAAAAACGGATTAAAACTATTTATGAAAACATAATAATAATAAATATACTTTATTGTACACCTAGAAAATAAATTAAGACGACACAAATATAAAAAAGTGTTAAAAATCTGGCGGCTTTATCGCTAAAGAGCGATCTCTAATTATACTATATTACTCAACTAAAAAAATAAACATCAACAACCAACAAATGATAAAATTTTGTATTGAAGTTAGAAATACAAATAGGATTGAATTTTTTGACGTGGTAATAGAATATTTAATGTAGGAAATTGTTTGTTGTTCGTTCGTTTTAATTGTGTTCAGACAATATATTTTTTTTCATATTTAAAGAAATGATGTACACTTTGAATTTTAAGATGCTTAGTTTTTTGCCATAATATAAATTCTTAATTAGACCTTATTATGAGTTTTTTAATATAAAAGATTAAACTTTCGCATTTTTGGTTATTGACATTTAAAAAATCACGTCGTAAGCAACGATACCAATTAACTATGATTGAGTTTTTTTATTTATTTTTAAAGCATTGAAATGAGATGAGAGTATTAGATTAACTATATATCTCTCATCTCATTTCAATGAAATGTTAAAATAAAAAGACAAAAAAATAGCACCTTCTAGAGGCCTGTTTAAATAAGAAGAAAATATATATAATTTTGGGAGTCTCATTGTTTTATTGAACCCTAAGTAGCCTTACTTTACATTATTTATTTTCTCATCCAATCTAATTTAATCTCTATTTTTCTGTAGAACTAAAATCCAAAACAAGTTATAAGCTCTTTATTAATTTGAAACCCTTTCGAAATTCTATTAATTCCATTATTGGTAAACTTAACTTAAACAAGGGTTAACTTGATGATTACGATATTTAAAATGACCATGTTTCGAAAAACTACAGGATAAAAACATTTATTCATATATTTTCACTTAATATGTCTTAAATAGGACCAATGATCAAACCAATTATGTTCACGGATTGAGATAGTATGAAATGATTAGACAAATAATTAATGTATTATACAAACTATGACAAATATGAACATTATATGAAAAAGTTACTTTTTTATTACTTGTCTGTCTGCTTTGCCTGTTTGGTCCTGTATTGTGAAAAAGAAATCCTAACATCATACTATTATTATGTATGTTAATGTGGGTTTGTTTGTTTTATACGCTTTAACGTTTTAGCTGCTCCACGCAACATAAATAGCACTGAAGTGGTTAAGGGTACAGAAAAGGACAAAGGTATCCTTCATCCCCGAAAACGGATCCCGAAGGATTGAGAAGTAACTTTTCGACGGCCGGCTGATTTGAAATGAAAATATTTTTTACCGATAAAGAGCAAGTGAAACGACTGCCAAAAGCTAGTTTTAATTAATATTATATGATGATAGCCGATTGCTTATTAATGGGGAAAGACAAATTAAATATTTTCCGACCATATAAGCAGATAGTGATAGTGGTACGTCGGTTTTGTTAAATAAAAATGTTTACTTGTGTTAGATTTATTCCGTTACGCCAATGAAAGGGCAACCACTTTTTGCAACATCCTTCAAATTATAGCGACTGCAGTTAAACTTAGTTTCACAAGCGGAACAACCAGTGGTGTTAGAAAGCGCATTGTCCATAAAAGCTAACTTTTTAAATTTAATTTAATTTAACCTAACTTTTTTCAACATTGATCAGTTTTCAAACGTCAGTACCTGGTGCAATTTACCACAATGTTTATCAACACAGTAATATTTTACGATACACGGTAATTTCAAATAGCTAAAATTTTCTTTTTGTGGAAGATTTTAATTTGGAAAAAAATATTTTAACGACTCAATAATAGATGATTTCGTGCAGTGAGGCATTTCTTTGCGAAGAAATAGGCCCTCTTAAAAGGTACCTACGTCATATTGTCCTGGAAACAACGCTCTTTCAAAGAGGGGTCATATCAAAAAGCACTTTGATTAATAACGTGGTAACAATGTGGTAAAGTACACATAATATTGGGATATTCCTACCTAACGTCATAGGATCTAGCCTTTCACAGAGTTTTGGGCCTCAGATAATTCAAGCTTGCTCATCAGGTCTCGCGGTAAAATGGCTATAGCCAGAATGTCCTTTCCAAAGTACAGGGCTGTTTACAGAAGGGTAGCTTACAAGCTGTTGGGCCTTTTATGCCTGACCCAAAAGACGATTTATCTCTGGATTACCACTATGGAACCCAGCGACTATACTCTATAAAGTAGGTATACTTTGTCCATATAGGTAGGCTACTTGCGCCGTGCCAAGGTGGTAGTGGATGGGATTCCGGTTTTTATTTGTTTGTACTTAATTGCACACGAATAGTAAAAATACACGACTTAAGATATAACAAGGACGCAGGTTATGTTAAAAAATGGACTTTTCCCATGAAGGTATGTCTTTCAGTTTACGTTTGTTTTCAAATTCAAATTCGAAAGGAACAATATAACATGAAAGTTTAGTGTGAAAAATAAAATGTAAATTGTGTACATTTAAATTACTAAATAAAACTTTGATGCTATATTATTTTGAGCAGCAGATCTGATCTTGACTTGATCTCCTAGATATTTGCTTGACACGCTTTTATATTTTTATTTTAAAATTAAGCATTCTAGGGAATTATTCCGTTATAAAAGTTTTACATTTGAAAAGTAGAAAAAAGTTAGTGCTATTTTGAATAATATCTACTAAATTATACACTACAATACAATTGTGAGCCAATGACGTACTAAAAAAACATCCTATTTAATTTATAGCTAAAGGATAGAACTAGTTCTAAGTTACAAACAACAGAATATTTTATTTAAAAATTAAAATTAATTAAAAGAAAAAGTAACAGGTACTTTTAAATTAATAATTTACATTTAATTTAAAATTGTGGACCATTTTAAATAACAAAGACGTAGAAAATTGGAGTACCTTGGGCAGGTTCATTTAAATTTCATATTGGAGTTGCATCTCGCTTTTATTCTACCAACTTCAGTTTACGTCAGAATAGAGTAACTTTATAATGTTCTCTGCAGAAATGACTTTTGGTCCAGAGTCGTTCTAGACAAAATGTATATGTAAGCTATTAACAGAAATCTCGAGTTTCATGTAAAAACCTGATGGCGCGTGTTGTTAAGATAAGTTCTTTAAATATAAATTTATAATTCCATGTAGTTTCAGAGCATAGATTTGACATTATATTGTTTTAAAATTACAAATCGTTTTAAGTTGTGGAAAATCTTAGGTACTTAAGAATATAATGTAATGTTTATCTTTTACAAACATTACGCCCTCGTTCGTTTTTATTTTTGATACTTTTGGAAGCTTCTATCAGTGCAGCCTTCAAATTGCTTGCCAACCAATTTCTACTGTCTCTATCTCTAAAAAAATATATAAGGTGCACATTTTAGAGGATAATGAATCTCTTAAAAAATATGTTAGACAAATATTAAAAAAACCTCGCTTATAAATAGTTTCAGTATTTCTGTGGTATATTATTTTGCAAGGTGTGGTATTATTACTAAAATTAGTAACATAATAATTTATTTAGTTGTTATTGCAATTATTTCCTTTAATTGGTCACACAATAAATACAAAAATAAAGCAAAATACTCTTACTATGCAAATGTAATATCCTTTCTCCTCGATTCTTAAATGATTCTTGTCTAATTCACGATAGTCAATACTGAGCCAGATTTTTCTACTAAGGATTGAAAATAGAAGCAACTTGTTGCCTATTATTATTAAAAATATTGTGTAAATTGAGCCCATTAAAGATACCGAAGGTAAATTTCAATCTCGGATTGTAAATTGAATAATTATAATATTAATAACACCTTTGACATTTCCCAATCAAATTTGTTGAATTAGTAAAGTTATTGGACAATACAATGAGAGCAGGTAAACTTATGCCATGAATTACTTGACACTTTCTGTAAAAATAAACATCAATAAAGTGCTTTAGCTCTGTACAGGCTATTTTAATAACCCGTTCGACGGAGAAAACTCACATCTACGCGTTGCTTAAATTGTAAACATAAGTTCAAAAGGCCCAGCGAGTATATAAAGGAATTTTAATGTCTATTTTCGAACCCATTAGGGGTTCAGGGTTCGGGGTTCGAAACTAGAAGGCATATGCCGATTTAATTCTACGTGAATACAGCCGTGTAAATATAAATATAATATCATCGTGATATATTTTTTAGAAATTTCGGCTAAAAATATTTTCTTCTGAAGAGACATTGGTAAACTAATTAAAAAGTTTTTAAACGCCTTGTTTGAATCCTGAAAAAATGCTAATTTAAAGAAAGTTTTGACGTAACTTTTGGGTAAAATAGAGATCAGCATAATAAGAATTTTCATCTAATTTTAACATAAGTATTTCAAAATAAAATTTTGGGGCTTATCTTAGTGAAGAGTTTATTTGAAAATATGACTTTGTAATCTGTTATTATTACTACTAAGACTACTAGTCATATGAATGTCTTTATTAAAATATTTTTTTTATAAAACAGCACCTCAAATAAATTTTTTCACATTTTCGGCCACGTTCACATTTCTTGCAAATTGAGCAAACATAAATTCATATTGCTCTCAACGTATATTGCAGGTTTAAGAGGATATTTAACATTGATAATCCGAGTTAACGATCTCCTATAAACTGGTATTTGCCAGATATACTACGTGATAGTTACAATTTATTTCACTCTACAGGTGGCAGTTGTCCAAATAAGTGACACGTATATATTAGGTACATAAATCTATTATATGAATTAAACGTATATTGGCTTACAGTTAAAAGTCAATTCGACATCGAACATGTTGCAATAATCGTGGTCACGAAAAGGTTATTTAAGAGTCCGTATTTGTGTAAAGATTATTTTGCCAAAAGTAAATATTAAGATATTTCTGAGGATTATTTAAACGACGAAAATATGTACATATTTACTTCTGCTTTAGTTTCAAATACGTTGAACATGTCTAAACGTGAATACTCAGTTTACTGATTTGTACTGCAATTCCATTAAAATTAACATATGAAAACCAGTTTTCACACACATATAATATATTTAGATATTCTGAGTGGTTTATTTTATTTTAAATAAACTGAATATGAAACGTTTATGTTTTAACATCGAAAGGTAAATATCGAAAGATAATAAACATTCAATATCTAATATAATTGTCTAGATGGAGATAACGGGTAGCATTGATGATGGCGGTAATTGATCGTTGTTGTGACATATGTAACTAAATAAAGAATAATAAAAAAAAAAAACTGCACAAAAAATATACTTTTTACATACCGTATGTATGAGTTTTAAGGCGGGCGAAAATGAACTCGTCGATGCAGGGCATCGCTGTCGTAGCTCCATCCTGTGCAGTATGCGCACAGACATGGAAATATTTAACAATATATTATATATACACATAGTTCAGTCATTCAAAATAAATTATAAAACAGGTAAATGTATGTAGGCTCAGACGTTATTTTCTAATTTATTAAGGTTAACTTATCATGCTTCAGTTTGACAACAATGACTTTAAATTTGAAATCTAATAACAATATAATAAATATCTATTTTCAAATTACTTTAAACTTTAACAAAACAGGTATCTATTTAGATTATCTGATTGTAAAGAGAAGTTTGTTCTTCCACTTCATTTGCAAACTTACTTATACGTCTCTTGTATGTGAATGAATATATTACAATGAGCTTTGATTAAAATTTAATACAGATGCAAAAATTTTCATGTCGTTTGTGATTGTATAAAAAAAAATTTTTTTTTTTAAATATTGACTTTTCACAACGGACGTAGGCAAGCAAGGAAGGTAAACAACTTATAAAAGAATTAAAATCACTCTCATAAAAATAGGTTAAAAATATATTTTTTTTCAAGCATCAATTTTACTTACTTACCGCTTTAACATATACGCAAATTTATTCCAACGAGTTGAGAAACTATTTATATGATAAAGAATTCTTTAAATTCCATCTTGTCATTGCGAGTTTGGATATGAATTGCTTTTAGTTTTTAAACGTATTAAGCTGTCATGTTATAAGTAACGTGACAGATTTGCTTATTTATATAAGCTTATACTTACAGTATAATATGTAACGACATATATAGAATTTAACATTTCCTAAAAAATATGATTTAATTGTTATTCATGAGTTATGATACCAGTGTACCTGATCCTATTATATTATTTGACCATAACTGAAATATAAAAACGCTACTTAGTCCACAAAAATATACTATGAACAATTTACACAGTTTTCTATTTCACGGAAGAAAGATAACCGCAAGACAAAGTTCTCGCCATTAAATAAAGTGCACTTTTCATGTCAAAGTGTAATTTTTGTACGATTTATAAAATAAAATGTACTATGAGATTTAGTTTCAGAGAATTCCTTATATCTCTCTGAAACGAGTAGATATGAAAAATCCCTTACGTATATAATACACAATGACGTATATGATACGTAAGAGATTCTTTAAATCTGAATATAATTGTATATATAAATAAAAAAACTGCAACGGAATCAAACAATTCTGTTCATACAAAGACTCTAAAGTCAAGGAGTCGACATAAGTAAGTAGCCTTTTGGCATAAATATGTCTTAAAATGTATTTATATTGATTGGAGTTAATGCAACAGTTAAGGAAAATTGGAGTTAAGGGCTTCAAGGCGATTTTTAAAAATAAATGAAGAATGAAAAACGAATCGATACGGGCAGGGATTCGAACGCGTGAAAACATCCCGTCGCTCTACCAATTGACCTACCGACATGGCACATCAAATATTTCTATTTTTAATCCTAAGTCATAGAACATCTGGGTATTACTATTCGCTCCACAAATCCTGTGGAAATATTCAATTTTGAATAGTGGTAATATCAAATACACTCGAATGAATATGAATTGAGGGCATCGTGCCGATACATAAAGTGGGTATATGAAAATGAGTTAGAGGACCATTTGATGAAAGTCGTTTTTCAATATATTTTATGGAATATACAAAATATGGTGATGGCGGTATGGTCATTATTGTTTCAAATATAGTATTGTAATTCTAAATGTTTTAAAGAAAAAAATTATGATTCCGCAAAGTCTTACACAAGGATTGTCCTTGCTCGTGTTACAGCATCGCTTAATACGAGACGCGATAAATCATCTCAAACAAGAACTCATGATTGGAGGGATTTAGTATAGATCCCATGTCTTTATTATAGGAATAAGTTAAAGAAAACATTTTTATTACGAATACTATTGGATTTTAACGTTGATAGAAAAAATCGTTAAAATCTCTTTGGATTTAATAATTAAAATTGAAACAATGCAATCTTTTATAGAAAAGGTTTTTAGTATATCTTAATTGCGTTAAATATTCGAATAACTGCGCAATCAGAAAATGATTATTCACCTTAATTTGAAATTCCGTTCGGTCATAACGTAAGAAAAGTTAAAATATAAGATTAAAAGCTTTTTCTTATTAGTCTTCGCTTACTGCTGTGATAATTTTATTCTGACTTTAACAGTTCATTCTCAGTTTTTATTAGTTTTATATTTAATCATTCTTTTAGGATATATATAGATAATCTATTGTAAACCTTAGAGACAATGGAATGAAAACTTTGGTAGTAAGCAGTCTTCTTTATATAACTAACATTTTTCGTAATGGGTCTTAGAGGCAAATAACACTAAGTTATAGTACGATAAATTATAAGATATCATCCATATAAAATTGATAAAGATGGAATATTTCTAATTACTATTGATAATAAAATGTATCTTATTAAATGAATAAACCTTAACATAACATTTTAAATAATCGTTAACATTTTAAATAATCGTTGACTTAAAATCCAAGAAAGTTATTTTTGTTTTACAATTTTATGTCGTTATAAAAGCCATATTCACTCGGAGACTCGTAAAGTCGGCTATATCGAACTTAAAAAGTCATAAAAAGCTAACAAACATCAGAAGTTGGGACATAAAATGCAGTAACCATCAAGCAGAGCCAAAGTTGACTTGGTATTACTTTATAGCCTACAAATATAACAATATTAGATAACACACCATATTTTGATTAAAATAACAAAAATAACTTTAGATAAATTACTAGGTTAAACAATAGGTGCAAAGGTGAAAAAAACTATCAAGTATGGAAATTGTATCTGACCGAGTCCAGTTCAGCTGAAAGCTGTAAATGAATGTTAATATCGATAATTATGATTGAGCTTATGACATTTATAAAACGTAAAGTAAACCATATCAAAAGATTCAAAGGAACGGAAAGAAACTAAATTTTATAAAATCTTAAACACAGTAAAGTGTTAACTTTAAAAATCCTAAAGTATCTCACAGGATTTGTGGTAAAACACAAAACCGTTCCTTGTTGTGAAACGTGTTGTTTTAAACAACAATATTTGATATATTAAATTTGAACTTTATATCCAAGCACTAAATGACAGTAGCGCGTTTTAAAATATTTAATAAAAGTCTCTACTTTTGACTTTACTGCTCGATGTTACAGGGTTAAAATAATAATACTGACATTGTTGCATCATTTTAAATAAATTTCAGTTGTTTATATAAAATACCCAAACCAGGGCTAAATAAAAAGTTAACTTGAAACTTTAGAATAAAATTTGCAAATTTGCCTGTGTTAAGAATATTTTCAATAATGATCTTTAATCTATGACCAGGTAACTATAATTGAATAGTTAAAGTTGTTTAATAAGAAGTGATTTAAAATTCAGTTTTTATTCTTATAATAATTAAATTTATCAAATGTAGGCTTGTTGTAGGTTTGTTTGAAACATGTTTTTTGTAAAATATATTTTTTCGACATAGCATTTGTATTTGAAATTACAATCTTCATTTTTTGAAATAATATTAAAAACTTTCAAAAGATTAAATAGAATGAAATTTATTGTCAAAGAATTAAATTATTTCAAATCTTAGGTAAGTAAGAATAATAAATATTCATGAGTTATATCTTTAACACCGTCGCATTGTTCTTGCATATTTTTAAACAAAATATCTAATCTTTTAAGTATCCTGAAGTAAAAGATCACAAGGTTTTCAAAGGAAGAAGTAAATACAAAGCCATATTTATATTTTGACGGTGACGTGACTTTAAAAAAAAGTTGAAAAGGTTCATTCTGGCGTAACATGTTTCACAACAGTGAATCCAATAGTCAAGTAGTTTTAATATGTATTTATTAAAAATTTAAAGACGTGTAGAAAGGCACAGCGGATGACAAGCTCCAAAGTCCTCAGATTAACGTATTCCAACATGTTCCACTGTCATTTCATTATCTAAAGCGAAGTTTAGTTAAGGTTGTGTAGTTATAAAGATACATTTAAAAAATATCGACTATTGGCAGTTTTTTCAAGAGCCATTTTCGATTAAACATATTACCTATTTCCAGTGTTTCTAATTCAAAAAGTAAAATCGGTAAGAATACAAATAAAACTGAATAAGTATATGTTTATAGGAATCATTGTTGTCGAACATAAATAATTCTGTAGGAATGTGTAAAAAAATAGAATTCGACTAACAGCAGTCAATTCTAGAATACTATCAAAAATAATTATGACAAATTGAAAACTATATTCGTTTAATAAAAAAAATAAAAAATGCGAACTATCCACTTCTATTAACATACGTGTCATTGTATTTTGTATTGCGCATATATTAAATATTACTCTAAAAAGTGTATAAAAAGCATTGAGAGGGTCTGCAATTAAAAATGAATATTATATGGAATTCTATATTCAACTTGTAATTTTTATTTCTAAGCTAAAATAATATTGAATTTCCATACTATCCAAATATTCAACATAGGTCCAAGCACTCGTAAATAATCAAACATTTTTCGATATTCTTTTTTCTCTTGCATGATATTTTATAAATCAGAATAATTATTACATAAGTATAATTATATTTCACAGTCCTTCTAACAACAACAAACATCATTATTTTGGATGTATACTAACAATAAAATGAGAAGCATAAAATCTATTAAAATAAATAACGTTTCAGTGACACAGTGACTATACGGCTAACAGTAGAGAATTATCATTTTTTAAGATCAACAATGCCGTAAATATATACGTGGTATAATAATATTAATTTAACTGACACGTTAAAATGCAGGAAATATTGTTTTTTTTTCAATTTAGATTAGTTCAATAAGGGTTAGCCCTCACTATCTTCCCATAATCAATATTTTAACTTATGCCTCCTGTGACCCGTTTGTTGTTTATTTTCATTTTCTATCATAATAACAACATATTGTTAACAATTTTTTGTTTAACATTGTTTAACACATAGCCTAAAATAAGCTACTTCTTTATTAAAAATAAGGTATTGATTGATTTTTTTTTGCAAGTAAATAATATTAATAAACTAAAGACTAAACATTAATTTGATTTCTTTCCTTTGTTTTTTGTATTATCTGATTTCATTACGCCAGTAAGAACTATTTCGCTCTTACATAAATTTATCTTTTGCTTGCTGATTCCACACGTTATTGGTAAACATATAGTCTTGTTATATCGCGTGTTTGTCTAAAAGTTATTATTCTACCCCTCGGGAATATTACTTCTTTTGGGATGAAAGGTAGCTTATGTACTTTTCCAGACAGCGTGTTTGATTGAATTATTTTTTATTAAGGCATTACGACTTATGATCTAAAGACATGTTGAAAGATAGTCTACGATAATCCAATCCTCTAGAGACCCTATATTTTATGACTCAAGTATTTGACAAGATTTGATAGATAAGTCATTCATTCACAAAACAAAATTAATGATATACTTATTATATACTTATAAACAAAGAATGCATAAAAATGTTGCAATCAAACTTCTTACAAACGCTTTATTGTCAAAAAGTTACTTTAACAATAATCTTATAATATTTTATTACAAGTATGTAATTTTATTTATATTTTTCTAAAATATTCATGTTATAATATGTTGAAACTAATTGCCAATATATAATAAATATTAAAATTATTAGTGACTCCACTAACATACAGTTTTGCTGCGTTGTTATTAGACACATGATATTTTTTTTAGTCTAAGTAGTATGAATGTGGAAATCAGCTTACTAGTCACCTATTAGTAAGTGATTATCGCCGTTTACAGACTCCACCACTATTAGAGATATATTTAAAACATTGCGTTGCAACCCATCTGTTTGGAAATAACACATTTTGATTCATATTTTTTTTTAGATAAGCGTGTTTTTTATTTCATAAATCATCAAGACCGACCGATACATTACCAATTTTTTATGGGACGGTCAAGTGGAAAGTTAACCTAAATAGTAGTTCGACGATTAAATTTGATGCCAAGGCGATATGCTTAAATATTTTTTGACATTCCTGTACCTTTGACCAGTCAAGGAACAATATCAGATGCATATATGGCGTGTTATGATGAATCATCACAGTGTCCACCGGACATATCATTGATGATCTGCTGGTACCACCCTCGGAGACCGAACCTTATGGTGTCTCTGAGGTGGTACACTCACCAACTTGACCTCCAACATATTAATCGATTTGTATTATTAATTAATGGGTTATAAATTAATTATGAAAATACTTACGTAGCACCCAATATGTATAGATATACTGAGACCAGTCGGGTATTTATCGGTAAGTCTATTGAGAGTCTTAAGAATGAACGTCGTGATTTCTTCATTGGAGGAAATGTTCGCCTATTAAATAATAAACTGGTGTAAATTACAAACATCATAGGTTTTTTATAAAAAAAACTATGATTTTTGTGATTATATTTCGATTTTTTTGTTCAATCACCCTACAATTTGATAATGAATTATTCATTTATGAAGAATTTGTCTGTGGTAATATAGTCACATCGATTATATATAAAAGAATATATAAATTAAAGAAACTTATTGCAATATGAATATCAAGACAGTGTTTTTGTCTTTGGTGTGAATATACAATGTCTAAAAAAATAAAGGACGGATTTTGATAAATGTGTTTTCTTGTATAAATGTAGTATTAGTAATAAACAAGGTTAGTCTTATCGTTTCAACGTAAAACCTAGTTTAGGACGTGATAAAAAAACATATAAAATGGATTATGTTGAAAAAAGCAATCATGGGCTTATTACTTGTAGTGAAGTAGGAGAGATGGAGAAAGAGCGGCGAGAGCTGGTAATAAATACCACTTCGAAGGTAAAATAATTCTTTCCTCTCACCTTCACAAAGTTATCTGAAATATGATCCACTGAATATGAAAGTGGTTTAAAGGTATATTTTATCATCGCGGGATACTTTCACAATTTATAGGGGTTTGGGTAATTTACAAGGGTATGTAGTTTATGTGAAGAGCGTTTTGAGATGAGGCAGTAATTGTTTATTTCTTGTAACTTCGATTGATTTGGGGATACGACTTTTTAGTATATTACATGTATATTATATTTGCTAATGATAGCTAATTGAGATGACATTATGTTTATTTAGTTTTGGTTTTTTATACTAAATAAAAGTAACTTCCTATACACGTAAACAAATATATGATTTGATTTCGTCGTTAAAGGTCGTACTGTGATAATGTATAGAATATTTAAGTAAATATGCGTGAACATGATAGCACAATTTATATAGATGCCGATCAATAAACTCCAACTACATTCACTTAGGTCGTATAACTTTTCATTATTCTAACTCTCGACTACATGAATGTATTGTTTTGTTTAAATAGTTTTCAGTAATTGCTTAACTCATAACCAATATCGAAAATCAAATTGAAAACTGGTATTTATTTATGGGTACATACAAAAACCCAATTTTATAGTAACAGCTTTTTTTTATAGTTATATGTGTATGTTAGAAAAAAACAAGCTTAACTTTTCTTTAAACCTTGACGATTTTATTTGTTGGAAAAACATTAGAATAAAGAATAAGATTTGAAAACTCTATAGTTACTAATCTTAGTAATTGACAAATTTAAACAAAGACTAAAATAATATTGATAGTATTTATAGAAATCTCAATTCCACAAAATTGCTCACGATAAAAATCTTGAAAGTAAGATAGATTTTAGAATACACGACAAACTAGTTTATAGCTACTACAAACTTTCAATGACTTTTATGAAATTTATGGAATCAATCATATAGCATATTATTTAGGATTTAAACTGGGCTATAATTATGACATATGTAACAATCAGAGACAAGAAATTAAGAATTAAGGACATATCAAATGGCAAGGCTCGGTAGATGCGAAGCTTAAAAGGTCTCAGTTTGATGTACTCTAACGCGTGACGTAGTTCCACGATCAACTCTTTATCTGAAACAAAAAGCTTTGTAAATAGTTTTTTTTGATTCCAGTATATAATATAATGTTATAAATATTTTTATATTACCAACTTCCACAAGAGCTGAATTTGATAAAAAATCCTTGATATTTTCAACTTCATTTCTTGTTAATTCAAATAATATTGTCGGCAAAGAAACTAATACAAATGAGTAAATGAATACGTTTATTGGCACCAACAACCTTATACTTAGAACTTGCTGTAAAAATATAGTAAAACAATAAATGAACAAAAACTGGAAAATTTAAACAACTAACCTGGCCTAGTTTTGGCTTTTAGGATATTAAGACTATTGAATAAATATTATATAGTAAGGGAATGAATAAACACTTGACGTACCTTTTTCAGTATAATCAGCAATGTGTTGTAAAAATGTGTAACGCATTTTAAAAAGTATACTAATAGCAATGCGATGATCTGAAATAGGACATACACAAATATTTTACTGACGGTTTTTTCCTCTACCTTCAAGTATATTGAAATGACATTTTTAGAGTCCAACTTGTTTGAATTGTCCACCGTATGTTATTAAATTAAATATTATAATTTTACCCAAATATGTAATTCGTGGTCCAAGTCTTCAACAAAGGTAACCAAACACTCGTAAACAACCAAACTCTTCTGGACAGTCTTCTTTCTATGGTTTGTCGTTTCGTGCTTCGAAATAACATTCACAAAGGTATATTGGCCCTCCAAATTCCATCTCACTAGTTTCATACGATGATACAAAATATCGAAAACCAAAATTGATGAAATGTACCTCGTATGTAATGAAAATGTTATTAATAAAGATAAATAAAAAAATATATAATCATCAGATTTTCCAGTTTTAACAAATATAAATATAGCTGCTCCTAATCTGTATAAAGCTAAAATAAATAAAAATATGTACATTTTTTTATGCACACTAAGGTATTTTACATTTAATATGCTTCCTGTTAGATTTATTAGAGAAAATAATTTATCAAACAATTTTCCTTTGAAAACAAGTGCAATGACGCAGTTAATTATATATTCGATTGAACTTAAATAAAATGGATTGTATGCGTTGTTAACTTCAGAATAAAACACCTGGTCCAAAAAAAGTAAACGGAAGAAACAGCCGACAAATAAAAAACAAAATACACAATAGGCATGCAAAAGAACATTAAGAGTTTTTGATTCTCCAGAATACCAATAGAAGCCAAAAAACGCTCCGATCTTCTTAATTGTTTTCATACGGCTGATGAAAATAGAGGACAACATTTTATGTACATATCAAACTTTATTTGGTTAAAAGTACAGGTCGACTGATAATACAGCGCCAGTTTCAATTATCTAAATTAAATTTTATAAGGATACCACTCACTATACGAAACGCAATTTCGAAATGATCTTTGTGTCACGATTTTACACGCAATAGTTAACTTAAATGTAAAAATAATATGCTAGTTACAGATTCATTTCAAGTGACTTAACACGTTTATAATTTAAATGTTAGTAATTTTTGTCACAACATTCTCTAGACTGAAAAACTTTTTTTAAATTTGTTTTATTATTAAATATTCGAAGCCACGACAATTGTCTAGCATAGAATAAACAATTATCAAAATGATAATATTTATAATAAGAAAAGTGCCGAAGAGCAATTACTTAACGTCATAAACACTCAGAAATTTATATTACTTTGTAAGCGGCAACATAATATGCTTTATTCTTGAAACCATAACCCAAATCAACTGCATGAACTGTAAGTTATCGGAGTAAAGATGAGTCTGACAATTTACTTATTTTACTGAGGTTAAAAATATATAATAATAATGAGGTTAAAATAGCGCCTTGTCTAACGCTGGCAATCAAATTCCACCAATCAGAAAGGTCCTCATCGGTGTGTATGGCCTCCTAGCAACTAGAAACATATAAAGATTGCCAACTGTTAGACTATTATATAGACGGTACCGACATATTATGCTGGGAGAGCATGCAAGTAACTTGTCGTCGAATACATTACTGAAATTGATTAGAAGAAGAAAGTTCCCGCTTTGGTAATCCATACTTTGTCTGACGGCTTAAGTAACTTTGCTAGCTGTGGCATAGCATTTCTACTTTTACGCTACACAATAAGTTATTAAAATGTACATAAATATATATAATGGATACAATATTTTACAATACAGTATTTATATTCGAAAACGTCTATAAATTATTTTTGCCATATTGAGCGTATTTAAACCTAAAACAGGAGAACACCCTCAGAAAAACACCGATACCTATTTAGTCTTTCCGAAAATTGCAGCACAACTATTACGTACGACGTACGATTAATGCAGCATATTAGATGTTGAATTAATCTAAAACAATAGAAATTTAATATATAAAATGGATTTATATGCTTTATACGTGTCACTTATTTCGGCAAACACCAGTAGAGTGAAACAACACTTCAAGGAGTAAATCTGACGATAATCAGATTTTCGCAGATTGGTAACTCGAAGTATCCAACTTTCGATTTACTCTTCCACCTGGAATAAACGTCGAAAGCAATATGATTTTATGTTTCCTGTGTTGGCACGTGAACATAACATAACAATAATAAAATATTGGTGGTATTGTAGTTTTACACAAATAATTGAAAATATATATGTATTTTACACGTTCATAAAAAACTTAAAATGGTAGTATTTATACAGATAACAGTACTATTTTCAAACAGCGTAAAGCTCATGATTTTAAATAGTCAAATGTTTAAAGAAGATGACA
This sequence comes from Dircenna loreta, assembly GCA_963555665.1. Classification (NCBI taxonomy): domain Eukaryota; kingdom Metazoa; phylum Arthropoda; class Insecta; order Lepidoptera; family Nymphalidae; genus Dircenna; species Dircenna loreta. Next base: position 10,201,327 of record OY743095.1, on the reverse strand, counting down.
TTTTAAATAACCTGATATATATGGAAAATAAGGCAACACCTACGTCAATATAAAATATATCAAAATTGGCATGGCATGGCACGACTCAAACCACAAATCTTATATCATAATATTTAAACTTTAAAAATCAACAAACAGGTGTCTGTTTGTAAAGAGTAGACTGCTTTATTGAAAATATTACACCATTCTTATGCATATTTTATAATAGTTTTGAGATTTACAACATTTTTTCAATAATTTATTAATGGCCTTCGGAAGTTGAATTTAGTGTAACAAATGTGTATTAAACTATTTAAATACGGATTTTCTACGATCCTCGTGAATACTAATAGTTTGTAAAAAATATAACAAATATTCTCATAAAAAATCATTACATTATAAATAGTTTATATACTATGTAAAAGGAACGATATGCACAGCATGCAAGCATGCATGCAAGTATTTTATAGTAAAATATGATGTATTTGTGATTTATTTCATATAAAGTGTATTTTTTTATTTTATTATTTTTACTATATTTTATTTAGCTATAAAAGCAGAATATAAGACTTTTATTAATGATTTATGAACAAAAATATTAATATAAAATCTTTGAACACTTTACAAAGTTTACTATTACACAAAACAAAGATAACCGCAAGACTAAGTTCTCGCTTTTATATAAAGTGCACTTTTCATGTCAAAGTGCAATTTGTATGCTTTATTAAATAAAATAGTGCCAAAAGATTTAGGTTTCAAAGATGCATTATACTCGAGCAAAATTTTTCTCATTTCTCTGAAACGAGTAAATTTTAAATATCCCTTACTTTTTTTTAATATCACTCATTTTACAATGAGCACTGATACATTTAAAGATAAAATATATATGAAAATGTAAAAACAGAAGTTATCAAGTCTAAGGTACATTTTTATCATATATGTGTCTCAAAATGTATTACATTCATAGAAGTTAATGCAAAGATCTTGAGTTATTGGCAAAAATGATTCGTTAGCGATGTTATATTCAAAGACATGAAAATAATGTAATAATATTAATGATTCATTGAATATATATAAGAGAAGTTAGCTTTGAAAATTACTATTTAATATAATAACTGAAATAAAAACGTTTACATCTTCTTATATTTATTTCTTAATAAGATTGTTAGTTATTACGTATCTTTTGATTAATTCGACTCTTACATTGACTTTTTATTTTCCTAAAAGTGTTTTCAAAACAATATATTATAATTATAGAAAAAAAAAATAGTAGGTAGTAGTATATGTAAATAAACAAGTTTTTTAAAACAGTTAACGAAATTTTCGTAAATACGTAAATATTACTAAGCTATTTCGGTGGGTTTTTAGTGTCTAAAAAGAAGTAATTCGTAAAATCAACCGTAGCCATAAGTCTATAAGATTCATTTTACAGAGTGATGTTGGTTGTTATGTCCTTTTAGAATAGTATGAGAGGAAGATGATGAATGTGTAACGGCACATGCTTATACCCAAAATCGCCCAAAAAACATCACGGATATTCAAATGTGGAACTGTCCACAATAAAGTGAACTTCGTACAGAGTTTGAAAGGTTTGCAAAGCCATAGAATTCATATATTTCATGGCGCAAAGCAGCAAAAGCAAAAGATCTTGTTAAGAGTTTTTTTTTAATTTGTTGGATTCCCTGACAAACAATCAGACTGCCAACCGGATTGTAAAAGTCAACCATTGGCATATGCCCATAGCATTTTGACATTTGTCAAAATTATTTTTAGCAATATTTTTGACAAATGTCATGCTACCCATAAAAATAATGAGGGTATGGGCGTTTGGCTTTCACGATACAAAACATATCTACTTTATGTCCGATATTCTGTAAGAAAAATGGTACTACATGTCAATCCAGGTCGTATATGACCTGCATTCGTGAGACTACAGCCTGTAAATATGAAATTGTAATTGTGTTTTGCTGATCAAGTCTCATATAAATATAATATTTATATAAACCTGGAGTAATTAAACTGATTTTAAAAAATAATACCAAATTTTCATGTTAAACCCAGATTCACATAATATAAAAATAGTTATGCTATAATTTATATTTACATGGCACATCCATTATTTCTATCTTACATCCTAAATCATGGCTCATGTCGGTTGTATTATTCGCTCCACAAATCTTGCGGACGTATTCAATTTCGGATAATGAGAGTATGAAATACACTGAAATGAGTATGAATTGAGGACATCGTGCCGATACACAAAGTGAATATGAAAATAAGTTAGTGGACCACTTACAGGAAGTCGCATATGTACATGTAAATTAAAATTTAAAATGATTTTAAATGGTTATATGATCAAAAATGTTATTTCAAATATAGCATTGTAACTCAAAGTACGTTTTAGAGAAAAAAAAACATTTTTAGCTGGACTTAGTCCTGCATCATGATCGTCTAGAGACAATAGAAGTAATAGTATACTATTACCTCAAGCTCATCTTTAAATCATCCCAAACAAGAAGTCGTGATTAGAGGATTTGGTACGTTGTTTGTTTGATTTTATATCAAAAATTTGTTTGAAAATTTAGCTTATTATTATCATATATCCGAACAGCAATACAATATTTAATTTGTTACTAAATATCTATTTCATGTATTCTTATCATAAGTATTTCTCAAAAATTTATGATAAGGACACTGTTTAATATGTCAATGGGTATGAAAGTAGCTTTTGTTGCTTTATCAGATACAAGATTAATTAATTAACATGATTGAGTTTTTATATGAAAGTATATTGATAGCAGTATTCAATATGACGCCACATCAGTCAGAACATTGTGATTTATTTAAATTTGAGACTACAGTCTATTCGGTCATCAAATTCTTCTTCTAATTATTCTTTGCTTGTGTTGTACAGTTAGTTTGTGGTGTACAGTTTAGTTTTGTGCTTTTTTACTGCTTCTTCTATGACTTATATAAATAACTTAATGTATTTTTACCAGGATATTAATGGATTCAAATCTTTTGCCAAATGAATCCTATTCGTATTATCATTTTTTTTTTCTAATAAATCTTGCAAGCAAAACAGTATTTTAAAATTAAAAGTAATATTATAATATCGTAAGATCGAGGTCAATAACGAGACAGAGAAAGTGATAAATGTATAAAACATGGATTGTTTTTAAATAATAACTTAATACTAGAATATATTCTGAAAAAATAAATTTACCTTAACATCTTAAAGATAATTGTTGGATTGAAATCCAAGAATACATTTTTATTTTGCAATTCGGATGTCATTATAAAAGTCACATTTACTCGGAGAGTCAGAAAACTGACTGTTTTGAAATAAAAAGTCATAAAAAACTGACAGAAATCATTAGAATTCTGTCGGTTTACTTTATCTTTTTTATGACATTTATCAATTTTTATGACGTTTTCGTAATCATCAAACAGAGAGAGTTAACTTGTACTTTAATTAAGAAGTTAGTAGAAGTCTATAAATAAAACATAGTGAACATTGTTTATAATAAAAATTACAGATACATTTAAATAAGTAAGTCAAATCAAAGGTTTAAAGGTACAATCCGTTATCATGTAAGAAAATCGTAATTGAACTAGTACTCAGTTTTTTACTGTAAAAAAATGTAATTAAATAAATTAAAATCAATTTTCACCATTAAGTTTATGACATACATTAAACTTAAAGTAAACAGTATTAAAAGATTATAATTAACATTTTAGTCATCATGATATATAAAGTCTTTATCTACTTTTATTAAATAGTAAAGTCAGGAAAGTACAAAACGTTAAAAGTCCTAAAGTAAATGTCACAGGATTTGTGGTACAATTTAAAACCAGTCGAGCTTGTTGTAAAATGTTTTGTTTCAAGTAAAAATTTTTTAAATACTACATTTGAACTTTTTTTGTGCGGACGAACGAACAAGCTTATTTTTTTTTATTAGAACAAAAATTCAATATCTTATGAAATATATAGAATTCAACAAAAGTTTATTGTTACGTCCTTAAGTAAACAGTTTTTTCAAAAACTTTGTTCACTTGTATGAGTTTAGCTCAGCTTGTTTGAGTCTTAGTTAAAAGCTCCTATTTGTCAAAATATTAACAATATAATTATTATAAAATGTTTATTTGTATATTTTGCACAAACCCCAGACAATAGAAGCCTGAGGGAAAAAATGGTGGTGGCAACTTTTGCTTAACACAACCAGGTTGCCCTATATCAAGCTGACGAATCACCCGTCAACACTAACTAGTCACTACGCCGAGTTTGTACGCTTTGGATGAACTTTTAAGCTATATATGTTTGCTCGATAATGTAAGATATATAAACATGATGATTTATTTTTATTAAATGAGATTTTTATTCTTTTGGTTGAGAATTAAAAATATACTTACACAATATGATAAAAATATTTAAATGTATTTGGATGCGTTCCGACATCTTACTTGGATTCCTAAAATTATAATTCCCTATACAAAATAATTCAAAATACAACGGAAATCAAAATACAACTAAGATATTTAGTAATAGATAACATTCATAATTATTGTTCAAAAATGCAAAATTTACAGTTTTACATATATATTAAAAAATATTTTTAAGACTCTTGTATTTAAATGCATATATAATATATTGTTATAAACATTATAACAATAAATTTTACCAATCTCAAAACCCGGATAGATTAAAATAACCGGGTCATATATAACGTTATTCAACCGGTTACCCGGGTTCATACCAAGTGACGAATCACCCGTCACTGCTTCCTTGTCAATAGGTTTTGACGCGTTGAGCTTTGTCATACTGATTTTATCATTGTCAGCGTGATATATGTGCCCTAATGCCTACTGCAATTTGCTATTGGGATAAACTTAACATATACTTTGACTTTGACATATGTGTATTTTGTGTATTTGATAAATATTCTGTACAAAGTATATGAAGTCTATGGTTAAATTTAATAATGCGGGGGCTATAATAAAACAAATACTAACTGTGATTTTGTCGAAACTAATTTACAGTGTAATAATCATTTAAGTAAATAATACGCTTAAATTTTTATTTTAGATTTACTGATTTATTTTAAATAAATAACATATATTAAGCATATGTGTTCATTAAGTTGTATTTTTCTTTAAGTTGTATTTCATGGAAATACCGCATCGTTTCATGTAAAGTCTAGCATAAGTAATAGCTGACATTACATCCAGTCGCATTTTCACAACGCTTTACTTAATTACGGTGCCGTTAACAGAAGCGGGCTTTGTATACCAGGAGGTAGCGTTGAAAAGGAGTTTAATTTTCTTTAAAATGGTATATCTTCAGTATTGACAATTAAAATTCTTTTTTTTTTTAGTTTTGCGTTGCATTATTTAATTATATATTTTAGTAATGCACACAATAATCTATTTTGACTCTTGAAATGTCACTAATATTTAGACGGAGTACTATATTTTTTATCCATTCATCAAGTTACGCGGCGACCTCCTAGATCACAAGCCAGCGGCAATCAAGTATACGATGGCAACGTTTCAATCAAGCGTGCGCTAGATTCATGTTCAACCTTTACTATATAAGGTAAAAGCATCGTTCAATTAAATAAATTATGGAAATTGCCCACAAAATGTTTTTTTTAAGGATGAATATGTCTCTTCAACTTGGATTTTAATTATGTCAAGAAAGATCTTTTAGTTACTGTCGAATATACTTCTGAAATAAACAGCGTTAAAAGCCTGAACAATAATTGATTATTTTTCTCTTACGCAGCATAATATTTATACTATAAGTATTATAACGGATTACGTAATATAATTATAAATATGATTAAAAACTTAACACCTTATTGCAACATGTGATAACAAGAGGGCCGTCCTAATTTTCGTCAAGAGTTCTATAAGTATTGCCATTGAAAAGGGAATTGCATCCTCAATTCTCGTCCGTATGCTATGCGATGAGATTTCTATTATATTAAAATATAAATATATTTATATTAAGTGAAGAGGAGAAAAAAATATTTATTTGGATTATATAAGCATTTTTGGAATTTTACTTGTATTTTTACAACACAGTTATATAACAAATCATTATCGCTACAACTGTTATACATGGATCATTGTTGAATTGAAGAACTTCACCCTCGTAGCACAGGAAACTTACCTTATCTCCTTGCAGGGATATCTAGTTATCTAGTTTCTATCATATTTCATTTTTCATAAGTTTCACAAGAATTTATAACACTTGATACCGTTTCTTCTATATTATGCAAAAAATATATATATATTTTAATATTTCCTTTACTTTCTCTAATGAGTCTATGACAAGATTTTTTCTTCATGATATTTTTGAACAATTTCTCATGCCTGTGTAGACGGTATTTTGACTATTTTTTTACCATTTTATAAAGACGTTTTTCATTTAAGTAAACACCGATGTAGGCAGCTATAGAAAGAGTTTTTTGATGAATGGTCCCTTTACAAAGGTATCTGGTATAAAACAATTCATATCATCATAAGATATGATCCTCACATTCGGGATGCATGGCTTTCCTCTACAGTGGTTCTCGAGACACATTCTTCCACGCACCATAAAAATATGGAATAATCTTCTGTCATCACGTAGATTCAAAACCCTTCTATCAAAAAAGTACCTACATCTACGTCAAAGGCCGGCTACGGTCTTATGATTTCTCTGGTGTTGAAATTACTTAGTCTGTTTGTTTGTATGTGTTTTATTTTTATTATTAAAGAAGTTTTTAAAGTAAAAATACTAAAGTAATCAAATCTATGATTGAGATATATATAATAAATTGCCTTTAAAAATATAGCCACAAAACTTTTGAATATGTGATAAATACTTACAATACTGTTTCTTTTTCTGGTTAGTTCTGTTTGTTCTGGATAATCGGAAATAAAAAACAGCCACAGATAAGACACAGAAATATACAGAGCTAAAAACAGAAGACCACCAAATTGTGAAAATCCATAGCGTATACATTGTACCCTTAGTGCTTTCCAGCACCGGGGTTATACCAAAATCCTTTAAAATATTAGAATTACCAGAAAATACTTTTATTCAAATGCAGAAAGCTGCGATTCTAAAGTCGATTGGCCGTAATTTTTAACAAGATTCTATTACCCAAATAAATTATTAAAACAAACGATAGCAATCAGCACATTTGGTTTACGCTCATGGCTGCAATGTATTATTATAAATACTTTAAGAACACTTATAGTCAGAACAAAAATAGTAATAGTAATAATAATAATTCTTTTATTGATTAAAAACAATTACAATAGATACATAGACCTGTTATAAGTATAAAAGAAAAATGAAGTTCAAACTATAATTAAAACTATAAATGCAATTTTGTGCTAGTTTTCTGCGGGTAAACGACCAAAACCTAGAATAAAATCTGAACAAGTCTTTTGATACACTCTGCAATGCAGCTATTATCAAGTTACCCGATTCAAACAATGTTTGTCTGAATCTGCCCTCCCGATGTCTGACCATCAAGAGTCGCCACGCGGGCATCAACAAACGTCATTGAAGCACTGCACTAACGATTAAGTTTCAATTAAATCCTGTAGGCGTAATTACACGGAACTTTAAAAAATAGATGATTCCCTGTTTTATATTTACACCATAATTGCGGAGTATACAGAGCTGCACAATAAGTTTCAATAACATCGTTATATTTATTAAATTGTCATGCTATTGCATCGGAACGAACAGCCAGATAATATCTTACATAATATTATTAAAATAGTAATAATAAAATCAGTATATTATCATTTTCCACGACCAAAATATTTTAATAATAATTTCACACAATATAGAAAGCTTCATATGCTTAATGTAAAAATATACAATTGTTATTTAGTTACTAAGATTAATATGTTCGGGTGTGTTCAGATGATAGTCTTCCTTAATCATATCAGAAGCACGCTCCGCTATGGCAACTGTGGGTATATTTGTATTTCCTCTGACTATAAATGGCATTATGGAAGCGTCAATTACTCTCAATCTATTAACACCATAAACTCGTAGTCTTGAATCAACAACAGCTTCTTTATCGGAAATCGGACCCATTTTACAAGTACCAACGGGGTGGAAAATTATTCCAGTATACTCCATAAGTATACAAGCAAAATAATCATAAGATCCCCAAATATAACCTTCGCAATTTTTTATAGGAACTTTAAGAAAATGTGCACCATTTTGCTTAAAAGCTTCAGTTTCTTCTAAACTAACAGCATAACGTAATGCCTCAATCATAATATCCATGTCTTCCTTGACCGTGAAAAATCCTGAATATATCAAAGGTTGTCCATAAACAGGATCGGTGTTATTTAATAATACAACGCCTCTGCTTTTAGGGGTTAAAAGAAACGGATTAGTTCCAAGACCATCATAAAAAGACAAAGGATATACATCGGTTTCTAAATAAGTCGCGGGATCCGAATAAAAATCCCTAATATTTCTTCCAGTAAAATGATATTGAATGTCAGGTGCATTTACGGAAGCGTACTTGCTTTTTATAAAACCAATACCGCTTAGTGTACTTGTTGAAGATAACGGACCACTTTTTAATGGTTCTTGTTGATGGTAGTTCACTATTTCTTGACGAATATCGTTATTATTTACTAAAGTAGAAGTTTTATTTGATAGAGCTATTGTTAGACCTAGTGTAGTGACATGATCCTGTAAATTTTGTCCGACTGCTAAGTCAGCTATAACTGGTATATTCAGACTTTCCAAATGAGATCTTGGACCTATTCCCGATAACATGAGCAATTTTGGGGAATTCAGTGCGCCACTACTAACTATAACTTCTCTATTAGCAAAAACGTTGTAAGTAATCAAGTCTTTAATATATCTAACACCTAGAGCTGTTTTTGTTTCAGGGTCTATTAGTAGTTTAGAAGCAAATGCGTTTACTATTATATCGACGTTTGGTCTTATGTCACGTATTGGTTTGATATATGCCACATTTACAGACATTCTTCGACCATCTCTAGAAGTTGATAAACCTATATTGGTTCCGATATTATTATCCCCAGTCAAATCTATCACTGGTAGCCCAGATTCGTTAAAAGCTTTAACTAACATAACAGTATTAGGATCAAGATACGGATATCTCTCTACAGTAATAGGGCCACCTATTCCATGATACTGTGTATCATATGCTTCAATAGCGCGATTGTTTTCCGATTTTTTGAAGTACGGCAATAACTGTAACAGAAATATAAGTAACAATTTAAATTTATATTTTAGTAAGTCTAATGTTGTATCAATTATTCTACCGGAACCGAATAAAATTCAATAATTTTGTATTTATGAGTTTTATTAATTTTAATTTTATTAACACAAATCACCTCATTGTAACTCCAACCAGGGTTTCCTAGTTCTGCCCAATGGTCGTAATCAAGCCTGTGACCTCTGATATAAACCATGTAATTAATAGCACTGGAGCCACCCATAGTTCTGCCTCTGAAAAGAGCATTTTATGATGATTTTAAATATATATATAATTGGTAAAATTTATCTTCAATGGAAGTTTAACATTTTTTTGATATTGTTTCATTATGTTTAGTATCTGAAAAAAAAATAATTAAAATTTAAAAATAATTACAGATTACTTAAAACTAAAAAAATATCCTGCACTAAATCAATAAGGAACCTACAGCGAACTCAGCCTGGTAAATTATTTTGTATATTTGATTAATGCATTTACCTTGGCCATGGACAGGTTTGACCCTTAAACGCCCTGCAAGTAAGAGGCTCTGGTTGCGTTCTATAATTCCAATCAATAGAAGACCCTCTGAGTGTTGGTGCAAATGAAGGCACCATCGTCACATCTGGTTCTTCAGGACCAGCTTCTAACAATAGTACCTGTATATTTTAAGCTTATTGAATAGTTTAAAGGTATCTTGTTGTAAAGATTGTTTTAATTTGAAGAAAAATTTTAGTCAGTTAATTTTAGTTTCTTAGAATCAGTTGCCTATGTGGTTGCTTTAAACCAAGTATTATGCCGATTAATTTAGTTGCGTTTAGAAAGATTTCATTCCTTAAAAACTACTATTTAGGCTATTTTTAATATTTTAGGAATAGGCTATTTTCGCCGTTTATGAACCGGACATTAAGAAAATAAGGTCCGTTGAATACATATGTGTATACTAAATTCATATTTCAACACGGAATATTCCGATAGGGGTATATGTTCAGGTAAGCCGTTCCAAAGTTTAATTGTGTATTCTGTGAAGGAATTTGCAAGAAACCTTGAATATTGTAACGGGACGAACAATTTGAGATTAGACGAAGAGTGAAAATGCAAATCATGAGTACTTCCTAGTAATTGAAAATTAAACTTTAAATAATGGGGAGAAAGAGGATCGTGAAGTTAATAAAGAAAAATTGACATAAATATCTTGAAGATCTTCGCTCGTGGATAGGTACCTAATTAGGTACCTAATTATTATTTAATTTGAACGGTAGTGAGATATGTGATCGAATTTACGCAGGTTGAAAACATAACAAATACAACTATTTAGCAAGTGATCCAATTTATTGAGATTACTTTCAGAGATATTAGAGCAGCAGACAGCAAATTCTATGATAGAAAGATTTAGCGATTGCACTATCAGTGTTATGTTCCGAGTGAATAGGTAAGAACTTTTTGTGCTGGTATAAGGCACTCAGAGAAATAAAAAATCTGTTCGTGTGTCATTTCTGTTATTTATTTTTTTAACATTTTAATAGCTGTTCTCCGAAACTTCGTTTACATGGAATACTGAAAATGGTTCGTTTTAAATAGATCTTTAGAATAAAAAGTATGTATAAACGCTTTTGTCTGGAAAATTATTTGGTATAAATTTTAATCTAATCCATTGAATATTTTCATGTTTTCTTACATACGGAATATTCTAACAAATGCCTCGTCTTAATAACGCGCGCCTGCTTTCAGATTAAATTTTAAAAAATATTAATTTACAATAGAGAATTTAGTACTTACCCTCCATTTTTTTACTTCCGATAATCTATTAGCCAAAACACATCCAGCTGAACCAGCTCCAACAATTATGAAATCATATGTATTAGCCTGATTTTTGTTTTCATATTCTCTATGTTCTAAATTTAAACCAAAATTACTCGAAGATCTTTGAAAATATGATAGTGACGGATTTTGAGGTATGCGATATACGGGAGATTGAGGTGGAACAGAAATAGAATCACTAGATAACTGTTTATATTCCCTATGAAAATATGAAGGATTACATTGTGCTAATGAAGTGAAATTTAGAAGATAAGAAGACTGATTAGAGTAAGGGTTTGGTTTTGGATTGTTTATACTATAACTAACACCACCAAACAAACGGACTATTAAAGACAAGAACATACACCCGGCGGGAGAACACTGTGTTAAAGGCGCTTGTTGTTCTAGACATAAAGGCGCTATGTTAGGTGGCAGCCATGTGGTAGCCATCTTTTAAAGATAATTTTAGGTTTATTATTTTGATAGTTCTTTACACTTTACTTTGTATTTTAAACATGCAATATAGTATACTCCACTTAAATAAAAGAGAACCACTATTAAAATGCAAACAGTTCAAACCATGGCTTTTTATTTCAAGGGTCTCAATTCAATAATGTTTACTCGAGCAATACATTGCAAATTAATCAATTTGAATTTAAATAGGCTATCTACGAAATGAAAATGTTTAAAAGATAACACCAGATCATGAACTAGCTGTTGCATGCGACTTCTTCTGCGAGGGTTTTAGTACAGCTCATTGTGTCACTTTTTTGCTACCTTTATAATATAATATAGCCTAGATCCAACGTGAAAGAGATTAGATTCGGATAAGTTACTTTGAATATTACCTCCAACAAATACACTTATAAAGTACAGATATCAATGTCCTTCAGCGTCACCCGCTACCACCCACACCGTATTATTTTCTCTATATTATCATTTTTTAATTCTTTATATCTTTTTAATGGAATGGCCAATTTTGATAATTTAAAAACAAATGTACAACTATTGTAAAGATTTTAAATAAAATTTTATTTAATGTAATAGGATAAAAATAAATACAGATAAAATAATGAGTAATATAGTTTGATTTTTGCCGACACTTTTACCAAAATTTAAAAGGTAAAAAAGTAGTTATAGTGGCGTAACTACAGTAGTTGCACATAAAATATTCCGGACTTTAAAGGGAATGTTAATATATTCCATAATACTGTGGAATTTTTTTTTTCAATCATCCACAGTTTCCACAGCGCCTGCGATAACTAAAAGATTTAATATGACTATTTTTGTCTTACCTTGGAAAAAAGAGGTTGCGAGGTTGCTTAAACAAAAAGAAATGGGATGCTTAATAAACGCAGAATAATTTAACCGCAATATTGTACGTTTATTAAGAATGTCTCTCAGTGAAGATGCAGCTTGAAACAGAAATTTAAAGTTACCTCTTCATAATTTTAGTATAGATAAATATCTTTCAAGGTATAATCTAATAGAGATTCAGAATTTATTGCCACACTTGACCTGGATTTATCTTCCAATGAAATAACGTATTATGATGCCGTTGGAGGGGTTGATTCATTACGTCAACCTTTAATAATATGATAAGAACAAGTTGGTGATAACTCGAGCTTCATACAGTTAGTATAGTTAGTTACTCGCAGACTCCATCTAGACTCAGAAATATTATAAAAATGATCTTTTTTATATTTCGTTCTTTTATTAACAATAGTTTCCTTCATAGGTATGGTTGGAATAAAAACAGCAATGCAGCCTTAAATAAAAGTTAATAAACACTATTTAAATAAATAGATTTGTATGCACTTGGTTTCAGCTATATTATGTTAGGGTCTGATAGGACTTCGATGACAGAATTACAAATAATTACAGAGTCTTTAATGATAAATTAATAATAAAATCTTAGTATCTGTTTAAAAAACATGCCGACTTAATTATTTTTGAAAACAATAAAATTAATAAATATAAACTAATAATTGCTAGTGAAACCTATTACAATGAAATGACATATAACCCCACAATTTATTTTGCGAAATATAATTTGCATATAAATTAACATTTTAAAATTGCCTAAAGGAGTTTTATAAAAACAAGTTTGTTGTTTTACAACTAAATAGGAGAAGGCAGTTTTAAAAGTAATAAGTACATATTTTTTATTAAAAAAATATGATAAATGTGTTTTTATTTCAAATATACTAAAAATGTAATAAAAATTTATTAAAAAAGCAAAATATACATTCAATGATTTTTTTTAACATTTGTTTTATTTAATTCTTATCGTATTTTTAAGATATCTTTTGGTTCTCGTAGAAAAATATATTCGATTTACATCCAAAACTGTTAGATCAAATCTCACAAAGGTCACACTCAAGTATACAAGTTTGCTTTTTTAATTGGCGATCTAAAAATAACAAAACGAATCAGCCGTAACGATTATTTTAAGCATATCAAATTTATAACAAACGTCTATTGACCCCATTAAAAAAATATTATTCATAAAAATATGGACGTTTTCTTATTCTAATTTAATATATCTCTTATTTAATTCTCTTTCATAATTATTAGCTTTTTTGACTTTACATGTCTCAAAATTAGAAATTTAAAACGTCACTAAAAAAACTGAGGTAGGGCTGATTGGCTTTGGACGGAGTTTCTTTTTAAATTCTTCCTTAACCTTAATAAACTACGCTCGTCTCTAAAAACACATTAGGTAATTTTAATTATTGCCAGCCTTCAAGCTCCTATCGAGTCACATCTATTAATCACAACATCTGATATTTTCTTCCTTTACATTTAATAAAATACATTTATTCATATAATTTAATAACCTATAAGCTGTAAAATGTAGTCATCGTCATTCCAGTCCATATTACTTTCTGTCCAATTTGCGCCGAGCAATGCGTCTTTTAATTTTGTCCGCACTCACGATTTACCAAATGCAACGACACAAATCGCTCAATCACTTTTAAAAGTCTATTTGTATCCAATGGGTTTGTTTATAATGTTACCCGTCAGTTTGGATAAATTGTCTTCAAAATAATGTAAATTTTAAGTATATACTATATTGATAGAAAAGAGTTTGTTATAATAACTAAAGAACACAAAAATCTTAAATTAATGGACTACATAATAAAATATCTTTATGCAAACAGTTTTGAATCGTATCCCAAAATATCTAGTTTTATTTATATTTGTATTTTGTTCCTCACTTGACGACTCCAATCGCTTGCCAGATTTGAAAAGAAAAATTTATGTTTTATGGATTTGTTTACGATTCAATCCGTCAGTTTTGATAAATTGTCTTTAAAGCTATGCCAATATTAAGTAAATAATATAATATTATAAATACATTAATTATATACATATATGGGTAGTTTATATTGTACAGAATATTACTTTTCTTTGTTTAGTTAAGAACGTTAATATTATTAAATACGACGGATAACGAATATACATGGACTTTTGGAATAAAATATCTGAACAAAAGGTTTCAATTCGGATTCTGTAGTATTTTTTTTGTTTTATTTATATTTGCTTTTGATCCCTCATTTTTTTCTCTCTAATGAATGAGATGTATATGCTAATATAAGATTAAGTATATTTCATACTTTAGATGAAAATTTACATGACCCTGCTTAAGGAACTTGTTTTTCCAAATGACATTAATAAATAATTAAACTTAATAAAAAAAAAAGGAATAATATAATAATATTTCCTTTCACCTCTGTGTATACAAAAACAAATTCATACAATTTGGTCAAGCATATTGATTGAAATAATATTTACTTATTTTGTCATTAGAATGACACCAACGTTAAATGGGAACTGTTTTCCTGTATATATATATATTAGCTAAAATATTCTCAGTAGCGTTAGAATATATATTCCATAGATAAATTATTGCATCATGACAGACATAACATAGCATAGGTTACAGAGTAAGTAATACTATCTTACAATGAAAATTCATTATCTGATAGCTAATTACTACAGACTAATTAATCAATAAGCGAAGTAATTAATAATTCATCATTATATTCATAATATAATATTATCTATCATTACAATAATTGATTTACAGTAACATGAAGAGCGGGAGAAATGTGTGACTTCTCCCGCTCTGTTGAGATTTTTATTTATTGCGGAAACGCTTTCAATCTGTCTAGAAATGTCTGTCTCAATTAAAAAATAGTCATATTACATTAACTTACTATTTAGATATAAATTATCGTTTATATATTTAATAATAAATAAACATGTATAAATACATAAATTATATACATATATGGGCAGTATATATTATACAGAATATTATTTATCTTTGTTTAGTTAAGAACGTTAATATTATTTGTATTTGTTTTAAATGTCGTAGATATCGATATTGTTTTTATAGAGGTTTGTCTATTGATTACTTAGTAGTGAGGCCAGCGGCGTGACGTCATTAATAATAGCGGCACGTGGACAGAGTCATTTTGGAAAGTAGGGATAGTCCGGTGGTCACTTCTTTTAGAGACGCGGAACTGGTCACTTCTCCAATACGAAACTGCCGGTTTGCTTAGAGTGGTTTGTGAATTTGTGTTATAATGGTAAGCTTGTAATTCTGTGCTTATAAACTGACATACTATACTGATATTTTTAATGTAATAAAAGACAATTCAAAAGTGCATGTAAATGCCTACTTGAATAAAGATATTTTTGAATTTGAATTTAAAGGTATGGTTGTAATTCTGTAGTAGGTAAAGGTAAAGTATAAAGTATAAAGTGGCAGTGTTGTTATCTTACTACACTGGCAAGAATTGTAACATCATCTGGGTAATGACGGCTCTACCGCTCTACCGTCGCTGACGCCGACATTTATATATTTTTGCTTTTGTTTATTTTTATTGCCGATTTTTTATATGGATATAAAAAATCGGCAATAAAAATAAACAAAACTACTACTGGAAGAGTACTCTTCTACTGGAAGAGGTTCAAATTGTAACAATCAGTCTCTTTGTAGGAATTTATGAAAAAAATACTTTATCTTTATCTAATAGTATAGTTTTTGCAACACGTGTCACGTCGTAAGTAAAGTAAGTATTAAACAATCTTAATATTTATTTAAATGGTAAGCCAAAACGTCAATTATTAATATATTAAAAACCATAAATAAATTTATGTTTAAGTCAAGTAAATATGTTTTATATATTACTTATTAAGATTATTATTTAAAATATTTATATATCGTTTTTCTTGACAGCGTTCAACCAAAACTATAGTCTAGAAAAAAGACATTTGGCACATCGATTAATAAAGAATCTGGGAATGTCACCTCAAATACGTTTAATAATAAAAACGTATTTCAGAATAAAAATATGTACACAAAAATTATGTTTGTGGGTGGTCAGCTTGTTTTAAACTATTAAAACTATTAACGTTAAATAACCATAATAAAAGTTATAACAATATAAAAAATGTTATAACGATAATGATAAATGAATACTTTTAATAAACCTTTTATCTTTTTTTAAATTTAAATTCAACAACGTGTTTATATTCGCTAGATAAAAAACCTGTTTTATTTTAAATTATCTTTCCTCTCCTTTCCTCAGCAATATTTTAATTACAATATTTCTTATCAAACAATTTAATGTATTTTAAATACATACTGTACTGTACTGTACTGTATAATTTTATTTGTTGGTACTTGGTAATATTACCTATATTCAATACTTTGAATTTTAGATATTTTTAGATTTGGATAAGTTACTAACTTATTCAAACCTAAAAATATCTTAACCAATATTTAAAAATAGCTTTGGGTCTAAGCTTATTATATTATATACTTAAAATAATAGTAGAGCAATTTTAATAATAAAGGTGACCAAAAAAAGCTCGAGAGAAGGAGTTTCTTATGAGCTCTATTCTAAAGTCCTCGCGGGCAACAGCTTGAAGTCTAATAAATTAAAAAGTTTCATAAGATTTATGTTTGGTGATGTTAAATTTGATTGTCCGGTTTGAAATTACAGGATAAAATTTTATAAAAACTAACAATATTGAGGGTTTTTAATATAATTAGTGAATAGTGCTTTTTATTCTGTATATACTTATATACTTAAGCAGTTTACACACAGACATTGATAGCTATTGCTTTGCTTAAAGGTATGTTGAAAAAATATGTAAGCTCTATGTTATTAATGTACCGATGGCTATTCGGAATGTTTATCACATTTTAAATTTTAAAATTCTATTTTACGTTATTCTTCCATATAAAAAACTTATGACATCTGTTTGAAAATATTTATAAATGTATATCCATGATAAATATTCTACTGAATATATATGGAAAAAGCCATGTTCAGGAATTTACATTTTAAATAAATATAGAATGATAAATAAACCAATATCGACACGGATACAAACCCGCAACCTCTGGGAAACCGTCCTGTAGCACTACCAATTGAGCTACCGTATCGCTACCAGACTCGTTGAATTTAGCACTGTATACATATTTTTTTAATCGGGACGATACTGACACTTATCAATATAACTAGAAATACTGTAAGCTGGCACCTGCGATAACGACGGTAGATTATACTTAAGGGAAGGATGACTGTTGTTCAAATTGTAAAAACCTCTAATGTTACCTGTTACATTTTGAACATAAAGAAGCTCAATTACATTTGAATATGTTTTTGATTATAACTCAAACTCTTAAATTCAAAAGTTTGTGTGTAGAAAATTCCAGATTTTTCACAGTTATACAAGTTATGACGCGCTACCATTGAATAACATAAATTATTAAAATATACATTATACTTATATATAAAATTATAATTTTTCGTATAAAGATTTGCATTGTGCAGTCCTTTGAAATATAAGTGTTCAAATCTTTTGGGTTCTGCACGTTGGAGGTTCTCTGTAATATTGAAATTCTATCCCTTAAAAAAGTTACTAACAATTCAAAAATTTTCGAATTGAAATCAAGATTTTTATTTAAATGAAAGGATTCGAGTGCGCATTTATCTGAATATTTACTAAAAAGAGCGCTTAGAGCGTTAGCGAATATAAGTTCATAATTAATGCCAGAAAGCGAAAAACCAGCAAACACTGGATTTACCTTTAAAAAAATATAATATTTCAGATCTAATCAATGTACCGGGGTGTCACGGTGAGTGTAAAAGCGATCCCGTGTCGTCCCACTATGACGATGAGGGTAACCATTGGTTTCTAGTACTACTATTATCTCAGATTTAATAGTACTATATTGCAAAATAAAGTATAAAATGATGACCAATTATTAATGTATCCGTCAATTGGGGATAATAATAGACGGTACGGTAAACTAGGTTTGAAATCTACTTTTGAATCACCTTTACTTAAAAAGGAGCTACTTGACGCTAGGATCAACAGTTTTTGACATATTAATTTGTTTAAGGGTTTTTAAAGTTTATCCGTATATTATCTTTTATTTGCTATTGAAATATAAAATCGATCTTGGTGTAACTAGAAATTAATCCAATCTGTAAAAGCTAAATAAACGTTTTCAACCTGTCGACGTAATAATTTAGTTTTATTCGGTTCTCGATCTGTGTGGTTACCGGTGTGGTAGTCTAGATTATTTATTGGCAATTTCATTGCCTTTTCTTGTAAATAATATTAATTGTGGAGAGGGGAGAGGAGAAAGGAAGGATGTATGAAGGTGCATAGTGCTGTACTAGTATAGCTGTGTCAAAAGATTCGAAATTGTATGACTGATAAGGTTATGACGTAATCAATGCGTGAACTAATTTCTGTTATACAATCACTCGGTTCTATTTACAGAGAGTTAGTTATGTAATTCTATCTTTATCTTAACACAATATTTTGACGTTTAATAGAGTATAAAAATCATAATAAGAATAAGTCTATAAGTATATACTAGGCCTGTCTTAGAAATAAAAAGAAGGACTAGGATAAATATATATATATAATTTGCTCTGTCTCGCTAATTGTTATATCTCGTTTCTATAACGGAATAGTATATTTTGTTTCACATATTAAGTGGAATTGAGAAAAAGTTAATAAGTGTGAGTAGACTTCTACTTCTTCTTCTTTCTTTGTTCTACTTATGAAATAATATTGATTATTCTTATAACACACGATAATCCAGAAAACAGCAATACCGGAATAACTACGGATTGACTTCTAGCACTTTTAGTTATTTTTATATATTTAAACAAAATTCTTTTTATAAGGTGTAATCTAATTAGTACATTCCTCACATAATATCAGATAAATTGATCCAATTGCACGGTAGTTGCAATTATAGTCTAGCTTTCCAGTAATCTCGCTACATTTGACTCTGAATCCAACTGGGATAGATGAATATTCATTCAGTATTAAAGTCTAGTGGGGTTGATGGATTACATGTTGTAGTTGTTTTGATATGATTCAGGAACCATATGATTGAATAATTGTATAATAAATTTATAACTCAATTTTATATATATATATATATATATATTAAATTTAATGTAATTCAATCAATATTCAAGTCATTTGTAACTCTTTGAAATCTTTTAAAATATTAATGTTAACTATATGGTATGAAAAACATTTTGATTATATTAAAGACGAGTGTATCTGACTAAATAGTACGAAGTATTACTTCTACTTCTTATATTTATTATTGATTACACCTATGGCTACTGCTTTTAAGGAGAAAAACCAGTGCTTATAGTTTCTTTTCGGCAGGATATTTTAAGAGCTGCAATTCTTTATTATGCACAAGTGACGCACGTAGTATCATGGATTACATATGTAGGTTAAAATATTACATATAAATTGAAATATTGACCAGCACTTTAATTTTATGTTGAGTTTTAAATATTCAACAAAAATATAAAATTACTTTTCACGCATTCATAAATCTTTCATATTATTTCTGGTGGATATAAATGTATTATTTATCAAAAATATGCAATGTGAATTGGTACTTTCTAATGTGGTCGCGGATTAGACTAGGACCACTCCATATCCTCCCGAGGATGCCGTAAGAAGAAGAAGATAAAAATAAAAGTGGATGTTACCATACACCACTTATTTCTAAGGTATCGGATATCAGACCAACATGTCTTCCCGAGGGTTGACGTCAGACCGCCGTTCCTAAAGATGATGGCCAATTTCTTGGAACAATATTCTAGATATATTACGTCAACCTTTAATAAATGGATTTAAAAAGATAAACATGCTATTCTAACATGATTGTTACTGCTAAACTTTTTAGGCTTTATCATAATTTTCTGTTCACTGTTTGGCATTCACAAAGATAACCTTTTAATTTGAATGGTAGACTTCTTAATAATGCAGTTTTTTAAACTTAGACGTTAGTTTTATAACGACAATAACCTTCTCCTGCTCATTTACTTATTATTCTAATTCTGTCAAAACCCTGGGAACCATTTTGGTGTCTTCCTTATATTAGTATACCCAAGTTTGTAGGGTGAGCCGCAATATGAAATTGTATTTTATACAATGAAGTATCTACAAAACTTCCTGGCTATATAGGCAAAGATATCCCTTACTAAAAAGCTCAATCAACCCAGCATTGCCTACGCAGATACCTGCTTCCTTGATGCCGAAAGGAGCTCAATAATAAACTTACACGGTTGCAAACAATTCTCTACCTGATTTATTTTCGGATCAAAGAAATTCTTCCATGACCATGTTACTCACGTTACTCACTTGCTTCGAGTTTACCATCGCAGAAATATTCGCATTTTATGTCTTCTTCACAACATTCTCTATAATCCAACCTTATGTGGCTATTTACGTGATCGCTTCTCTTGCGTCATACCTGTATGTTCAACAAATTTATAACACAGCTTCTAAGTGCTGTATCAAATGAAACGTGTACGATAATTTAAGGTTTTACCTTTAGCAATACTGCGTCGAATTCACTGTTTCAGTTTTTGTATTATATGATCTGAACATACAGGCAGGTAAAGAAATATAATTTAGTAAGAATACCAAAATATTAAATATTTTAATATAAATATTTTAATGAAAATATGTATTATTACTATGACCAAAACAATATTCACCAAAAATACACTTCTTCCCTAAATCTATGTCTCTTTTATTTTCATTATTTTTCAAAAAATATTCAAGAATATGATAATGATAAAATCAAACAGAAAGTTACTTAGATAATGTATTTATACCTACATTAAGCTAAAAATATTATTAAAAATAATTTAGGTTTAATCAAACATATTCATATTGCAGTATATATTTGAAATTTTATAAAGCTATGTCATTAACAGTAAACCATTGTTTCCATTCTTCCAACGCTTGGATACAACTATTTTAAATTAGTGTCTTAACAAAAACTTCCAAATGGAAAAAACAAAGATGCGATGATACTGGAAAGGGTTGGATAGTATCTAAATGTCTTTTAATGTTATATCTGTACGGCCTGTTTTACATAATTTATATTGAACGCAATACTAAAATATATAAGAATACATATTACAAAAGACATACACTACTGCACTGTTTACTTTAGTGATGGACTCTTAGACATTGGAAAAGACATTATAGAATACTCATAGTATAATTACGAATGTAACAATATCCGTTTTTATGAATATATTCTTATATATTTATGTATTTATTTACATTTAAGTTCTTTTAGACACGCACACAAATAAAATGTTTTTAGTGACTGACTCTGATACAATTTGAAAGTCAATATTGAATCTCATACCACCAGGAATATATTATTATCCGCTAACCATCAGTGGGCTCTAGTAAATTAGTGTGATCTTTTTATTTACACCAATAACCGCATTCGTTAATAATTCGGAATTACCGACTCCACATGCTATTATGATCAATAACTTTTTTAAAAGCAGCTGCCAAAATAAAGCAAAATTGTGTATTAATTATCCTCTAAACGTGTGAGGTTATGCTCTTTACGGTTTCATATTCTACTGTCTATGTGTATAATTTATAAATATTAATGTTTATATGTTCGGATATTTGTCTGTCAGCTTATCACGGTAGATATATATTATAGATTGCCACTTACTTTATTTAAAATCCGTCTAGTAGTTTTGGTAGATATTTAAAAATAAAGTATAAAAGTGCTTTCTTTTACATCCTTGATTAAGTATTTATTCATGTTTTTATTTTATGGATCTTAATAAAAATTGAAAAAAAAATATGAGTAAAATTCTCTTCAAAAAAGATATACTTTAAGTGTATGGGAAGGGACTGTGTATTTAAAGTCCTGGTCAAAAAATATCAATTTTCCTGCCGAATTAATTAAATTATCTTTTTTTTCTATTTAATTTAAAATAAAATATTATGTCGCAGTAAGTATCACAGCAATTAACATTATGATGTGCTTAATTAATTTGCTGATATTACAAATATTTGAAACAAAACTGTGTATTTTCTTGGTATAACAATATTTTTAAGCTTACATCAAATTATTTGTTTTAAATGACTGAAATTTTTCCATCTCATGAAATAAATTTATCTAAACGTTATACATCAAATTTATCTTCCTCATTTTTACTAAAACTTGTAGAAAATCAACAAATCTCTATTGACAAGCTTTTAGTAACTTCACTTGGTTCATACTTAGATTATATTTTTTATACTTCCTACACAAAAAAAAAGTGTCCGATGTTTTTGTTGAAGGAATAATTTTATATTGTTTATAAGAATATAAGATTAATGTAAGTTACAGCTGTAATAAATATCCAGTAAAACAACGTATATAGTTATTTTGTCCATATCACAATGCCATCTATTCCAGTCATCCTTATCTGTGTAAATAACAGAACAATGACAACGAATTCCAAAGTGAAAAACTTTAACAATCGTCTGCAAGTTCTTAGCGAACTGTATTTTACTTCAAATCTAGATTCGCTTGCATTTTAGCGCAGTCTTTAACTTTAATATCGATTTAATAAGTTTTAATTTGAAAGCTTTTAATACAGTACGTTAAAACCTGATGAAGAAAACTTTATCTAGTTTAATGGCTAGGAATCTAGACAAAGTTTTACTATTTTTTTTATATACCCCCTAGCCCTGCCTCTACCCAGTGCCCAATGTAAGTGATTTTATTTTATTATCAATTTTACACAAGTCAACTATATGTGAACTTTAAGTTACATAAAATATTTTTTTTCTAAAAATAAACGTATATCTAAAATATATATTTTTTTAAACATATAATCAAAATGGCCACATTTCTTACGGTTTACTTGATATAGCGTCAAACAGCGAGAATTCCTGCGTTTGGAATCCATCATCCATTATAGAAGTGGTGAAATAAGAAAGTTTAAATAAAAGCCTCATGCGTCTAAAAGGTTGATGCTACGATTGAAGCCATAAAACGATACTGTAAACAAAACTGATATATTTTATTATTATAAAATAGTATATTTGAAAATATTGTTTGATTATTGTTTTTTTGTTTGTTAATTTCATTTCAATTGTAATAGTATTAATACTAAAATATTTATATTAATTATAAAATATTATATTTAGTTTACAACACCGAAGTCATACAGAGAAGCTAGTAAAAAATACAGGCTCCTGGAAAAAAAAAGTCATTTCATTCTTGTAAAGGCTTATTTTGTATCCATCTGTTTCTTTTTATCATCATCTCGTATGCGGATGTAAATAATCTAGTGACTGTCAGACATTTAGATAGGAATGCAAAATAGACTGTATTTACTCAAATATGAATAACAAACATTTTCACTTCTATTTATTATTACACGAAGGTAGTAAATATTGTAATCTACTTCATAATAATTGAGCACTTTGATAATCAAACATTAAGCATGTTAACGAAAATGAAAAAAATATGAACATAAATAATTTATTTATATTTTTTTCTTTTTATTTTGGAAGGGGTTTTTTCAGTATTAAAAATGTTACCCCTATGATTGAAAAAAGTCAGATCAAAAAAAAATTATCTCTCTAAGCTCTACATTATATTTTGAAAGCAATTTTAATTGAATGCAATCCTAATATGAAAAATGTTACATTCTAAAAATAAACATTTTACTCTGCGTTTGAGACATTTTAAACTTGTCACAAAGCGTCTGACATGTGTAATTAAGGTACACTTAAACCATTTATAATTTAAAAGTGGAGCTCTGACGAATATCTGCAGTCTTAATGGATTTGTAAGTACTCAAGTAATTCTTTTAAATTTCGCTTTAAGCCTAACTCTCTGTATAGGATTACTTTTTGAGAAATAATCTTATAATAAAGTTCGTATATTGTAGTTAATTTACCTTTTCGTAAACATAGCCTTGTATCGAAAGGGGGGTTGTGTTAAATAAATATGTTACATACGGTAGTGACTTTTTTTAGTAATATTCATTCATCAATTAATAATAAAAAAGACAAATAGATTGTGATATAAAATATATCTTAAATATTTGCAGTTATTTTGTCTGTTAAACAAGGTACATCAAAAGCAATGAATATAAAAACGAAATTTATTAGGAGCGAATTATTTACCAACTAAATATAATTTCATTTTTTGATGACAAGGAAGAACACTCATCAATAACGTGATAAATCCATTAGTTAAGCAATTATAATTATAAGCCATAAGGGTGATGAACTGTGTAAATACTTAATTTAACATAATATATTTTATTTTACTAAAAGGTAAAAATATTGCATTGAGTATATATTAGAAGGCAGGTTTGAGATATTTTTGGTGTAATTCGAATTCTTTTGTAAAATTGTTTCGTTTTTGGTAGTACGTTCAAATTGCTAATTGGACTTATTAAACATTCTTAAACTTTTCTATTAATAAGCTTCATTACCACTGACCTATGACATACAAGCAAGCTCCGCGTTAAAAAAGAAAAACAAAATGTTGTTTCAAGTCACTTCGTAGTCTTTATATTCATGGACATATTAATGATGAAGGCTGCGGTTAAACAACTGTATGATGTTGACGGTTCATATATCTTCTGACAATTTTTCTATCTACATATCTACTGGCTATACTTGCTAAGCCTGAATTGTATGATAAAAAAATCATACTGCTACAAATTACGCTTATTTTTTATCAACTAAAATTTCAATTTAATTATTTCGATTTTATATTGACGCTTCACTTATATATATTCTAGTGTATGCCATAAGAAAAAAAATTATTTGATAACCTAACACACCCTAACGTAGGTACCTACAAAAGAAATAAAATCGGTATATTACACTTATATATTGTTTTGTCCCTATTGAACGTTTTTTAATATTTTATTCAGGTTTTTCTTTACAAGTTTTAGCATAAATCTTTTATACCGTTTTATGAATCAGGCGGATTATTTTTGCGAAGTAACAGATTAAGTACGGAAAAAACTAGAGAATTTAATAATACTTTATTAATATATTTATTATTCTGGGAAAAGCTTTTAGCAAAGCAATTTACAGCTGATTAAAGAATATACATAAAAAACTGTAAAATCTGAATAAAAACAATATAAATAAAAAACTGTGACAAAACTGCAGTAGTAGAATGTTCTTTGAAAACTCCTTCAAATATTGTTTAGAAGTCCATTTAGATATCGTCCTATAGCCGAGAGCGAGTTTGCTAGAACTAGATTGGATACAGAACTACCGGAACTAAAGTATTCCTATTATTTGTTCAAGACTTGTAAACGTATTCGTACTGCGACAAACGTTACTTTTGCTCACATTAAGGCGTAAAATGGATGACTCGTCTCAGTAAGAGCTTTCCCCAATCCGACGTTACTGTATAATTATTTAAAATATTTTACACTAACTAAATATTTTATTTTATTAAATATGAACTTCAAATCTGGATATATTTTTATTGTACGATTTACTATTCGTTTATTATATAACCTTAATGATATTATGAAAGAATGTTTATATAAAGTGATTGAATTTATATTATAGGAAACTTTCAAACTCTGGTAGAACTTATAAAATACAATTTTTATTTTAAACAGTTCAGTCGCTCATGTAATGGTTATATGGCTTTGGCTACAGCTTGTATTACAGGTGGAATATCCTACACTGTGGCTCTCATACGGTCCGCGGGTTTGCCGTACTCGCTTAGATAAACCAACCGATGACCGAATGGGAATGTGGCTTCACACAAATCTTGTGGCATAATTATAATTGGATTAAACAGATCATTGACTTTTAACGTACAATGATTGCTATTATTTGTTATTCATTTAACTCCTAAAAATTTAAAAGATTTTTTTTGCCTTCAAAACTTATTTTCAAGGAACGCATCGACAAATCTAAAAATCTTTATTTTTATTATCATATAAGTTAAAGAGGTACCGTATATTTATTAACATTATTATATTATTTTTGAATCTACTAACGATTATTATACAAGGAAATTGATTCTTTCATTCACCATAAAAACCGTTTTATGTAGTTGGTCGTCTTTACGATTTATTACGAAATTGTCTTTATTTATTAGTCTGTTTTATGAATGAAGAAAGGTAGCTAGTTTGATACTTATTACATAAAAAAAATATCAAAACATTAAGCTATATTTTTTTTGACATATCTTATTTATAATCTGATAAAAAGTTGTTCAATTCACTCGCTAGTAAGTAACTATGTCCTTGCCCAACTTGTTCAACGATAAAGTTTATAAGAGTTAACCAAGACAGCAAAAGAATTGTTTTTATAGATTTTCTCTATATAATAAAGTTGATTTATCATCAAAGTACTTATAAGTTTCTTTACAATATATCATATGTATGTATGTTTGTATGATCTTATATAGAGTATGTACTTTTTAAATATATTTTCATTAAAATAGAGATAATAATAAACCTTCTATATAAAAACAGTCTTTATATCATGTTAAATCTGTATCCTTCTTATCTTATTATCGTGATCTGAATAAAAAGTGAATCAAAGTTCAGTACTCGTATTTATAAAATAGTCAAAATTCTTGCAGATTGGTTTAAAAATAAAAAAAATATTAAGGTAATGCGGAACTATTTTGATTGTTTTATTTTATAAGGTTAGTACTATTCCGAAGCAGTATATTTTTCCATAATATATTCTCTTAGTACATTTTGAACAATATTGGGATCAAAGATTTCTTAGACAAAGGTCATCAGGATATTACGAAGTAAACTTAATAGGGCTATTTTAACTAACATTAGACGTCTAGTTTTAAGCCTAATGTATCGTATATGTATTCATGACATAAATTATATTAGGAAATATATCCGTTTGATGGGGTACACTTTTTGATCTGTATGGTATGATTTTCAGAAAAAACTAGTACTTTTGAGTCAAGTTGATAGAATAAATTTCATAAGATAAATGATAAAATAAATTTCTGCTTTTTGCTCAATCATGGTTATACTTACATTTTTTAAGTAATTAGCATTCTATAATAAATTTCTGACATTTTAATCTGGCCAGCCAGATTGGTTACATTTTACCGAATGCTTAATTTCCGGCTATCAGAACATCACACACTGATGAATATTCATTTGGAATTACAGGCGGTTGATGTGTATTACAAGTTGTAGTTATCTATCTATACGGGATTGAACAGCAGTTATATCATATCATATCATATCATTTTAAATAAAACCATTCATTTTTAAGAAGGATTTGTCAAATTCTTTGGTAGTGTAGTGTATTAGTAAAACCATACTTTGGTAGTGATGTGATTTAGGTAGTTAGTTTGGTTAGTGTTTGTGGGTAGTGATGTGAGTGAGTAATTAAAACGTTAATTGCGTTTCATGCACGAAAATATTTTAAATTTTTTTTTTTTAAGATAGCGTTGTAAAAGAACCATTTTTGACATAATATTTGAATCCAAATAATGGTGTGAAGTCCGGTGACA
The DNA here is from genome assembly GCA_963555665.1 of Dircenna loreta. Taxonomy (NCBI): domain Eukaryota; kingdom Metazoa; phylum Arthropoda; class Insecta; order Lepidoptera; family Nymphalidae; genus Dircenna; species Dircenna loreta. Next base: position 10,173,421 of record OY743095.1, on the reverse strand, counting down.
GTGCTGGTCAAACGCACTGATCCAAATCAACCTAGCCATTGCTGTACAAATTTCACAACATGTGACTCATTGACTCTTGCCAATTTGTATTACGGTATTACCTAAAGTTCCTAGTTTAGGTAATATCATATGTACAACGACATAAAGTTTACTCAAAACATAATTAGTAATATACGGTTTCATTTATTTCTATTTAGTTAATAAAAATCATGTTGTTTACGCTACAGTAGTTAAAATCTCTGCTCAGAACTAAAATAAAATGTATTTTATTATTTTAGTTTGAACTAAATATCGAAAATAACAGATGTCAGTGGATTCACTAATGATTTATGTTTTGTAAATGGTCAATAAATATAATTTATTATCTAAAAGTCTATCTACGGTGGATGGAAAATCTTTAATAAAAGGAATAACTTAAGTATTGAAGTACGTGTATATTAAAATATCCTAAATGTGTACTTAAAGATACACGTTTATAAATAATTTAAATATATTTCAAAAAAAAAAATCAAATTCACTGTTAGTGCACTGTTAGTACAGAGGGAAAATTTGAAAAGGAAACATTTTTAAGAAGAATAATATGAAATTATTTTTTTCTTCTTCCATTTTTGGGATTAAATATTATAATTTCTTGTACAGTACAATCATAATATTTTCTACTCTATATATATGGAATATAATATGAGCCTCGGGGACCTAAAGACGTGCGTACAAATTAATTCTGGCGTCGTTCTTCCGCTAAATTAAATCCGGATAAATAATTATTAATTTCGTCACTGTTTTACGAAAGTAATTGGATTTATAAAATATTGGTTTATATTAAGTTATAATATAGCCAATAGAAAATGATGTTTCTTAGTTGTATTAGTAGAGTTATAGAGCTAGCTGTGTCCTCAGCTCCGGATGGATGGAGTTCAACTATTATCGTTCATCAAGCATTGTTATATTTTCTGATGTTTACGGTCACAGATTCTGTTAAGAAACATTTCTAAATAGACTTTGACATATATATTGACCGGAAGCAATGTCAATATAGTACAGTCACCTTTCGCATACCGTTGATATACATGGTGGCCCACCTTGAAAACGCACTAAACGCCGTGGAAACACATGTATGTCTAAACTGCGAACTGCTATTTGATGACCTGAACTATATCATGTTTACAAGTGAAAAAGTTGAATGATTTATTGATTTAATTCATATTGTTATGCCATTTTAGAAATATATTATAAAGAAGGTAGGATAGAAAACAAAATATACAAAAGTCAAATGTTTATTTATAAAAGTTTTGTAAATATAAAATAACATTATTTTCTTAATATCCTTGAAACAAATATTTATACAAATTTAAATTAACATTCAATTGTTATGATTTCTACGAGTGATTATCGGGTAACTAATAACATAAATAAAAACTCGGGTCAACTGTTTTATTTATAAGTGTTCGATTTCAAGGGCCGTAATTTGAGACCACGTGGCTCGAGGAACTAACGGCTTTTTTGCGTGAGGATCGAAATGGGATTGAACTCATTAGTTAGCTGATTTAATACGGAAGTAGTTACCCAAACTGATATCCAATCAGAGAATTTTGTTTATTGAAACATGACCTTCAAACGGTTTATTTTCATTTATATAAAATTATAAATATTATATTACCAACTCATGTTCCTCATTTTTTTTATTTGATGTTACTTTTTTTTCTTAAAAGAATCCGATAGGTGATAAAAAATATTTGTTACTACAGATTTTCAGGATCATTTTGTATGCTACTCGTAACATCCAGAGAATATAGAATGACATGTAATATTCAATCTAACTCAAGGAGGCATGTATTCAGTAGATAATAATAGAAAAAAAAACTTAAAAACATAGTGCCCCGTTTTCCTGTCAAGTCAATTCACTACCGAACCATCCAATCACACACATAAACATAATTAACTCACACATAAAACATCACAATTAGCTTAGCTTATTAGGAGGTAACAAACACATGCAAGGAAAAATTATGCCTCATACCATTTTTATCTATTGTTAAAAAAAATTAACACTGCTGAGCCGAAAAATCAAAACACAATGTATATTCACATGAAAATTAAAGTTTCAAAATTCAAGTACAATATTGTATTCTTCTGATTCATTCATTTGATGATGTAGAAGTATTTATCGTTGGACTAAGAATATATAACATTTAATGATTTCGGTATAACAAAATGTTTTTTCTTTACTATAGCTTTGAATTTCGTTTAAAGGATAGAAGTCAATGTCGATAAGAGGCAGAATAAGAAATAATACTAAGGAAGTCGGAAAGATAACTCACAATGTTTTTCCTTTGTAATACACCCTTTTCTATTACCAACAGGAAAATTGTCTATCAAACATTTATCAACAAGTTTTTCTTCTTTTGCCTTTATCGTTTTTACAATATGTCGTATATCTAATATACTTCATAATTAAGAGATCACTTTGTTTTCTTTTCTTCATAAGTTTTTAGTGACTACATTTGAAATTCCTAATGTACGATTAAAAAGTTGATTTTTATATATTTAAAAATTTAAATAAATATTTACATCAAGCTACACCACATTTTGATTTTTTGTAATATTCTTATCTCAAATAATTGAAATATTAAACATGTTATTTCTTTAATAATAGAATTACTAAATAGATGAAAATCATAAAATAAATTTCAGTTTTCGTAATAGAGCCCATTAAATTTTGCCTCTAGTGTAATCTTCAATAATATTTATTTCAATAAGTGGTGTATCAGAGACGCCTCAAGATTATTATTATATTACTTATTTACTACGTACTATTTATTTATATTTGGATTTTAAACAGAATGGCTTGCAAATTATATTAAGGTTTTATTTATAATTTAAGGTTTGTGCTCAAATATTATCATCTCATTAATATATTCTAAGTATTTTTTTTGATTCACTTAATCTGATTGTAGTTTTTGATATATCTATATTTATTAACTTTATAGTTCCATATATAGATAGCCATTTATGTATTAGTAAAGTGAATACGATTCAAAAAAGAAATAATTTAACGCAAAATAATTTACTAAAAATGTTTCAAAAATGAAAATCTTCTGCCTTTTTAGAAAAAACAACTTTAAAAAAAAACAAGTGCAACAAAGTTATCAGGTTAGAAATAGTTTAACCGCATTTTTTTTTATATAATATAAAAAGCATTTTTATTTACATAATCATGATGTCTGGGAGCGTTCATATAAGTAAATCATAATATAAGATTTAAAAGCAAAAACTCATAGATGCAGTTTTCCAGCTTTTAAATATGCAAAATTAATTATGTACTCTTTGTTTTTTATTATATTTAATCAATATTGTATAGAGCAATAAGTTAATATATTATATTGAAATTGGACATAAATATGTAAGTTTTTCTTTTCGAGGAGAAACAAAATATGAATTAACTATATTTTAAACATAAAAAAATACACAACCATTAGGTATTTGGTTTTTTTTTGTGTTAGATGGAAAAATCATTTATAAGTTTGTATCAAAATGGTTTTTGTTTCTTTTTTAATTGCAATAAAACGGAATGCAAAAAAAACCGTTACTCAAAACACGCCAACAGAAACAGAAACAGCTCCCGAAATAACCCAAGCTCTCGTGACATCTTAATGTTAGTTTTCTTATAAAAGTAATTTGTATCAATTCACGGTTATAACCGTGAAAACTATACTGTCATGAATTTTTTTAATCATTATGACGTCACAAACGACGCGACCAATCGTGGCGCAATAAGGTTTTTTTTATTTATTTTTTTGTTTATTTTCTAATTCAGTCATTTTTTATGTTTTCGCATTGTTTATTGACATAACAAATAAAAAAGTTTCATAAAAAATTAAAATAATCTCAATCCATGTAATTACTAACATACTAAACGTTTCGGAAACTTCAATGGGTTAGTTTTATTGGTTTTTAAACTTTATCTTTAAAACAATGAGATACAAATTACTCATTTTTTGAATTGATATTTTTAATATCTATTTGGAAACTAAACTTACAGTACACAGATGAATATCGGTTTACTATAAGATTTTAGTTGTTGAAACCTCAAGTTTGCGCAATGAAGCTTTAGGTGTTGCCTCGGGTCTAAGCAGTTGTTCTTGAAAGTTAACCATTCCTTGAATTGGTTTTACCTGTTGAGAATTTTGTCACAAAATTAATAATAATATTGAACAATATGTTAATAAAAGTTGTTTTAATTGAGTACTGATTAACACCACCGGTATTTTTGTTTTGAATGTTGCCAGCTTTAGAATAATCCTAAGTTAAAATGAAAATTAAAATATATATGCAGTTAAAATATATTGAGCATTTAATATTTGTTGTGTTAGGTTACTTATTTTACAAAATATTATAATTGTTTTATTATTAGTCTATCCAACATTCTACTAATGTCAAATTCATTTATCACACTTGTTCATCCTCAATTTTCAATTTGTTTATGTACACATGTTTACAAGAAGCATTTTAAACATAAATTTTGTACTGATAATTTATTTCTTGAAAGAGATCTCTTCCAGTTACCCTACGATTTTAAAAAAAGAAAGCAATACATGGAGACATTAGGTTTAAGTATTTAAGTATTATATTATATATGTAATATTTTGTATGTGTCCTAACAATTAGAGTCCAAATAGGCCATCGTAATTAAGTTTTTTCTTTCCTCCATAAAGCATTAATATAAAAAGTATTTATTTTATAATTTCATGTTATTTGTATAGATTAATAAGAAATAAGTTTAGTAGTATTAGTTTAGTGTATAATATCCATTACAGCAGGTTTTTTTTAGAAAGAGAACACAATTTTAAAAGAATAAATAGTTCACACATTTCTTGCTTTTTCATAAAATTATGCCAATAAAATATAAAAATAAAAAAATAAAATTTAAAATATAAAATATGCTTGTTGGCTGAGAAAAAGTGTCAATAATTTGGTTTCATATTAATCTTTATAAATTTACTTTACTTATCTTCCAATATTGTGGCTCCCAGAACCAACATAAAAACATTTAAATAACCCGATATTTTGTATTTCAAAAACGTAAAACCGTTGGATTTGTGTCCAAACTATAAAAGTGTAGTGAAATAGAAACGTAAGCGATAGCTGTGAGTGTTCGCGTCAAGTCACGTCCACTCTAGACTCTTAAATATCTGTATAAATGTTCAAACTTTGACTTTATTTTAGATTATTTACGAACTAAATGCATATATGTAATTCTATAATATAATATTAATATAATAGTCTATAATATATAATTGTACAGTGGTGCAATTATATATTACAACTGGTAGATAGTCAACCGCTTTTTTTACTGGTGACATTCAGCTTGATAAATATTCTAATGAAGTTCTTTGATAAGTACTACATTATTACTGTTAATTTTGTTAAACTAACTAACCATAACGTTGGATTGACATTTTTTAGGATTTAAATATTATACAGTGTGATTATACAGGGTGATTATACAGTGATCTAGTCACCTCTTACAAGCAAGAATCACGGAGCTACGTGTCCATACACATACACATGTTTAAATAAATTTAGTAAAAATGATTTTATCTATTAAAAAAATCATTAAAACAAGTTGTAAGGGTTCGAGACCCGTGTGACTGGGCGCCTCGGTCATTCACTAAGACGAGGGTAATCAATAATAAAAGTGATACAAATTCTATGAATACAAAATAAAACAGAAAATAAAATAAATAATAATTATAAAACTATAAATTAACTAATGATCAATAAGAACTTATAGTAAATAGCCCATTAAATAAGGCTTAGATATGTGTTTATTGTTTAAAGCTGTGTGTTTGTGTGAGTGTGAGTGTGAGCACATAAAAATGTGCAAGAGAGAAGTGAGGTGATTAATCTTGTATGTGTGTTAACATTTGAGTAGATATATATCATCTCATACCAACACCAAGTCTGAGCTGAGCTGAGCTGAGCTATAATGAGCTTTATTTCACAAAATACTTTCGGCACGGCTACCTTTTTTGGGCACTGGCTGCACGTTAGCAAGCTTCCAGGATTTCGGCACTATTCCAGTTCTGAAAGAGAGGCGATATAGACGTGTTAATACAGGAGACAACTCAGCTGCACATGTTTTGAGCAGAATGGCTGGTATACCATCCGGACCACTGGCTTTATTCACATCTAGACGACACAATGCTTTCCATACCTCTTTGTTAGTGATGCGGATTTCAGGCATAGAAATTCCGCAGTGAGGAAGATGTGCTAGGGTAGCATTGCCAGTGTCTAGATGAGAATTATTAGCGAAAAGAGAAGCAAATAAATTTGCTTTCTCTTTCGCTCCATGAGCCAGAGATCCATCTGGTTTCAGCAGAGGTGGCAGTGAGGTTCGGCAGAAATTCGACTCGATCGCTTTGGCAAGGGACCAGAAAGCTCTACTGCCTGATGGCAGGACTGAAAGCTTTTCGCCAACCTTAGCGATACGACCGAGACGAACCCTACGTAATGCCTTTTTATAGGACTTAGCAGCTTGGTTAAAGGCTCTCTTCTTGGAACTCACATCCGGAGCTTTGCGGTTTCGAGCATCAACCCAAGTAACATATGCCAAATGTTTTTGCTTTTCAGCACGTCCACATTCGGCATTGAACCATGGGCGAGCTTTGCCACCGATAGGTACATCAGCAAAAGGAATGAAATACTCCATTGCCTGATGTACCACATCAGTTATAGCATCCGCGCAACTCGACGGATCCTCAGAAGAGAAGCAAACCTGCCGCCAAGGATAAGATGCAAAAAAGTGCCGCATCTCATCCCAATCTGCTGACTTGTATTTCCAAATTCGCCTAACACCATGGAAGTCCAAGTCCGGCTGGGAATAAGTTAATACAGATTTCACCAGACAGTGATCGGAGGTTCCCAAGGGGGAGGAAACCTCTACACGATACCTGTCTGGATCAGTTGTCAGCAGAAGGTCCAGGCAGTTGGCTGTATGTGACTCCACATCAGGCACCCTTGTCGCTTGCCTCACCAGCTGAAAGAGGTCCAAGGACAACGCAAAGTTCCGCGCCTCTCTTCCAGCGTGGTCTGTCCTCTGGTACGGGAACAGCCAGTCCTGATGACAGGCGTTAAAGTCCCCCAGAAAGACGAGCTGCGCAGAAGGGTACCGATGCAGAGCCATATCAGCAGCCTCACTGAGATACTCAAATAATCTGGTTGTCTCCTGATCACCGCTGTGCGAACGGTAAACACAGGAATACATGATTTTTTCGTTTCCTGTGTCTACCAAAACCCATAGGGAAGAAAAAGTGGGGTCTTCAAGGTGACGAAGGCGCTGAATACAGAGGTCGTTCCGCGTGTACACACAAACCCCGGCACGTGAGCGGAAATTGTGCTCTAACGTGCACAATTTCCGCTCACGTGCTCAATTTTTTTTGGTTAACTATAGTATATTAATACATTTATAGTTATATACTTAGTATATTAATACATGTTGTACTTTCAATTTACGTGGAACCTAATAGAACACTTCAATCAATATTTTTTTCACGCGTTGTCTGTTAACTCATTGCATTTTACTAAATACTAAATCAAGTGTCATGAAGGTGAATTAAGATGAATTCAAGTTCTAGTTACCGCATTACTCAATGCAATATAATTGACTTCTTTTTATTATCAAACAAATGATAAACACACTGTATATTAATGTTCAAAAATTATATGGAGTGGGTAGCTAATGAGGTTTGAATACAAACATTTAATTTTAAACAAAGAATATAATAAAATAAACAAATAAATACAATTTAATATTCAATTGTAACTGTAATTCGATGCACGTGGATTCAATTCAAATGGTTTTTTCCTACAATATTCAAACAGTTTTAAACTTCATTTAAGTCTTTATTGGATTTTAAAAATTGTATCACAATTCAATTTATTCCTAAACTAGAAGCTAATTTGTTGCTCTGGACAATCGATGCTCTGGATGGAGTATTCGTCAATCATCATGAAGATTAAAATTTCATTGAATGTTTTGATATAGTACAGTTATTTTTATTGTATGGTAATATAATCGATTACGTCAAAAAATATGTCTGAAATTTATTTATTTGATCAATTTGTCATCTGTTTTACAGGACTTATAATTTAATACAAGAATATTCATTTTGTTTTTTTTGTCAATTTTTTTTTAACTACATATATTTTAAATATATTACCTTTCGACATACATTGTTGTTATAGTTTTATTATTATTATATATCTTTTATGTTCTAAATAAATAAATTAACTTCAAAAGACGACAATAGTTGACACTTGTCCTCTTCTGGCTAGTTCATATATCAATTTACTAATTCTATTGCAAACATTATCGATTTTATCTTTCCAATTTATTTTCTTATCTATTGTAATACCAAAAAGTATATAGTTCAATGCTTATATCTTATTCTTATAGCTATAGCTTTTAATAAATTAATTGACAAAATATTAACAGCCATCGATTTTATTGGTATTTTTAATCTTGCATTCAAATGAAATGTCCGTTTTGTTTGTTTTGTTTGAAATAAAGTATTATTTCGAATCTGAATTAAAATTAATAACATTATTCTTAATAACAATATTTGATGTTAGAAAATATTGTTTTCCGATTTTTACATATTCAATCCGTAAAGTCTAATTCCATAAAGTCCCCTAATTCGATTCTTCATGTTTTCATTTCTTTATGTTTATTAAAAGGTAAATTAAAAAATACAAAATCAAAGGCTTTTTTCATATTAAAAACAAAAAATAAAGCAACATACTTTTTACCATCTAAATGACTTGCTACAATTGTATATTTCCGTTCCTGAAAGGCGTATTGTTCAGCTTTAATAATCTTTTATTTGTTTAAATAATTTATAAGCTTTATATTCAAAGCTATCTCAAAAATTTTATAAAACAGACAAGGACAAAATAATGTAAATTATGTGAGTTACAACTTTCTTTTTTGGAATCGGTTTAACAACAGATTCTTTTAATACATCTGCGATTTTCCTACTTTAAAACGACAGGCTAATTAAGTATATCAAGACTGGTGCTATTTCTATGCAGTACTTTTTTATTACCTTTGTGCTTATATGATCCAATCCAGAGTTATACACCTTAATTTATAAGATATACAAGAAACAAAATAAGTTAGAGCAACAATTATTATTAATAGTTTATTTCAGTCAGATCTATAAAATAGTTATAAAAGATTTTAATTATAATGTATAATTGAATTTATAGTATAAAAAATACTATGGGCCTCATCGCTTTTTATTATCCAAGATGTTCACATAGAGTGTCGTGGATAGTAAAAAAACAGTTTTTTAATAATTGAAATTTTATAAGCTTTTCTCTCAACTCTCTTTACACATTGCTTTAAATTTTTAACAAAGTTATGATAACGATTCTTATAAATTATTTTTGAAAACTTGTAGAAAAGTATCCTTAACTTGCTTTTACTCCTACAGCTTGCTTATAACCCCTTTGTTATCCATTTAATTTTTTTTGTACTGGTTATAAATTTCTATATTATAAAATCCAGCTCGTGAAAGGTAGTAATCGCTACATTTTATCTTCATTAAGAGTTTAAAGCTTTAAAAATTATTAACTCCTTAAGTGTTGTTTGTTTTTTATATTTGCCGTTTTGTAATCTCTTATGTAAAAAAAAGTATTTTAAAAGCGCAAGTGGGTTTTAAAAGGAATACTTAATATTTGGGCAACTTCAATTTAATAATATAAGAGGTACAATATCTAATATTAATATAGTACCTCTTATATTATTAAATTATATATATAACGTCAAGCTAGTTTTCTAGTAGGAACCGTTACTTATATAGATTGTTGATGATTATTTAACATGTCATTATAGTATTTAGTTTATTTATTTGATTTTAAAATGTCAATATTTATACTATACAAAATAATATATTTTTTCTTGGGACTTTTAGAAAGTAAATACAAAAAGTAGTAAATGCAAAAAGTTGTAATTAAAAATATTTTTGAATTTTTGAATTTTAAAGAACTGTACCAGTAGATTATATATAAATTTAGCTTATTTATTTAAATACCCTAGCATTCAATGTATTTGTTAGTTGCAATAGGACTAAAAAATCTTAATTATTGTAGATATACCTGTATTGAAGTTTAAACAGGTAGTGTCTACATACTTTTTGTATGCAGACACTACCTGTTTGCTTATTTCTGGAGAAATTAAATTATAATTACTAATACTTACATTAGATTTCGTGCCATTTCCATGAAGGTCTCAGTAAGGCAAATTGGATGTGGTTGACTATTTTCATCAAATAAGAATGTAATTGAGGCTTCCAAAGGGATACTTTTAGAAAAAACGATAGCACATTTTGATGTAAGATTTTCGTACAATGTTTTTATTTTGGGAATCAAATAACTTATTATGCATGTGAGGTAAACGTATTTAAAGACGTTTTTGATGCATCGTCTTTTAAAATAGAAAGAGATATTTCTTTTTTGTTTGTTGAAGATACGGTTATTTCATCGGCTGCAAAGCAAGTCGTTTTATTGTTTAAAAAATATTTTATTTAATTTATTAAAATAAATTTGTAATAATTATTTGTTTATAGTTGTGTTTTGGAGACAAGTACCTAGTTCACACACATATTTTCTTCGGAAAGGTAGTGTATTGTGTGTATGTTCAGCTCTACCCTTCCATCTTATAGGAAACCTAAAAAAAGCGATTTAAGCTCCTTGGTAAGTGTTAAAATCGCACCATTTGAAAACATTTTTGCCCTCGTACTACAAACTTCCTCTTACTCAAGTTCCTTCTTCTCTAATTTTTTTATTCACCGAGCTATTTAACTTTGAAATGGTCTAACTGTAGAAGCCTATTTCAAAAAAATGAAGTCACTTTTTTTTTGTTTATATATATTAATTTCATTTGTTTATTCGTTGTTGTACCTTTTGGCAAAAAAGTTTGAAATAGTCCTGCTAATTTTATACAAAAATTTAACATTTTATTTTTTTAATAAAATAAGTGGATGACGTTATTGATGCATTTACTTAAACAATATTTCACATAGACTATTTGATGCCTATTACATTGCTAAAAAAATACTAAAATTATGTAAATTATGTGTTATAATTTTACCGATCGAACAGTTTACTTATTTCGGAATATTGTACCAGATACAAAACGTAGGATATCTAGTTAGTTTATTAAGTTGAAGAGTCAAATAACAGACTAGAGCACTTTGGATAAGTCAATTAGAAACTGAAAATTGTCGGGTTAAGCTAATTCCGAGAAGCAAACAATATACATTGAGTGTCGGTTTGAAACAACAATTCTATTTAGCACTGTATTTATCAGATAGAAGATATTTAAAAAAATCTAAAAGTTAAGTCTTTTAAAAACAATAGTTTTATTCAAATATTTAATATTTTTAAAGGTACTCCGTTAAAAATATTAGACTTAAAAAACCCTGACCACAACTGAATTTTATATAATATTGCACATTTTATAAGGATATAGACATAGTTAAATTAACGTTACTGATTTCGTATTTAATATCGCAATCCGTTTTTTGAGAATCTACCCGCGACCAACAAGATGAGCGCTGTCTGTAGCAAAATACAAGTACAGAATGAAATTAATATATTAAGCAATACATTTATATCTGAGCATCATGATAAAGTTATATTTATGTATTAAATGGATTTATTATTGTTGGAAACATAGTTTTGAACTCAAACTAAAGTTAGTAAATTGATTTTCCGATTTGCTTAAAGATAGGAAGTCTCGAAGGTGTGATTGTGTTTATTTCAGTTTCTCCTAGTCTTCTATAATATATCAGTTTAGGAGGGTTTTCCTTCTTCATCATACCGTTTCTCCTGCACGGAAAGATGGCCATATCTCTTCAATGACCCACCTTTTTAAAAACCATATATAATTTATAATCTTTTCGTTATTAGGTACTACTTATATTTATTTCTAACCAACAAAAGTTTTACTGTTAACAGATTCTGAACAAAATAAATAAATACAAAAAAGTCACAACGTTTAGGTATTCAAGCAAGTAATCAGAGCGAAACGAAGGCTGACTTGTGGGAGTAATGGACACTAATAAAAGATTGGAAAGTTCTTAAAGAGTTTAAGTCAAGTTGTTTATTTTTTTCTTAATTTATATTTGAGCAGTATAATAAATATGGCTCTTCAGCTTAGAGTTTATTGCCATAGTTTAATGACGAAGGCTGTGGTTAGATTACTGTCTATACAATTATGTTGAGGGTTTATATGCCAACTGACACATCCTCTGTCACCATGTGCGAGATTGGTTATAGTTTTCGAAGTCTGAGCTGTATGACAAATAAAAACAGATTAATGCAATTTAATTATAACAATATTATTACTTTAACGCTTCAAACAGATATCATATGGTGTAGACCATAAAACATAATAGTACTTACTACAATAAAATACCCTAACGTAGGTACTAAAAGAAAAAATATCACTAGAAATCACTTGTAGATAGATTTTTTTGTCGCTATTAACCGTTATTCAATGTTCTTTTCAATGTTATTTTATTTTATTTATTCTTTTATACCGATTTTGAATTAGGTGGATTATTTTTGTAGAGTCGTAACCTAAGTACATACGAAACTAGTTAATGTAGCAATAATTTACTAAGACATTCAATATCCTTTTGAAAACTTTCAATCAAAGTAATTTGCAGATAGTAATTTACAGATGAGTAAGGTTTTTAATAATAAAAAGAATTTTGAATGAAAAACTGCGATAAAACAGCAATAGTCGAATGTTCTTCGTAAATTCCTTAAAGTATTGTTTAGAAGACCATTTAGATATCGTTCTATAGCCGAGAGCGAGTTTGGTAGAACTATATTCTATTCAGAACTACCGGAACTAAAGTATTCCTATTACTTGTTCAAGAGTTGTAAACGTATTTCGACTGTGACATACGATACTTTTGTTCACATAAAGACTTAAAACGGATAACTTATACTAAAATATGTCCTAAATCCAAAGTTTTTTTATAATTATATTATGAATAGTTTCTACTTTTTTTTTTCATAAAATATTTATTTAGAACGTGGACTATTCTGTAATATATCATTTATTTTTTTTATTTTTTTTTTACAAAACTTTGGTATTAAATCTTTATGAATTGTATTGATTATACAAACATTCCGCTTTCGTGCGGCTGCCAGACCTGGTGAATTCATCACTATTTAATATTTTTATTAAATAGCGATGAATTTAATATTTTTTTTAAATTGAAATTTAATATTTCTCTAAAATCTCTAATATATTTAATTTAAACCCACTCATTAATCGCCCTGATAAAATTATTAACATTTATTATTTTAAGTAAACAATAATTCAATTGTCGTACATTATTAGATCTTTTTGTAATAAAACTTATAGGTCTTATATGAAATGAAGATACCTGGTATCAGTACTAAAGCTTTTTTAAGTCCCGTTCAACTTGAAAGTTCTCTTATCTTTTTAAATACCTTATTGAACTATCAAAGATAAACATGATTCAGGAATTCAACAATAATTTAACCAGGAGGTAGATATTTTGCATTCATTAGTAAATATTGGTATAGTGAATTTTAGTCCGTCTTTATGTAAAACAAAAAGTAATTACTACTCTATACTAACAAAATTGAATAAAAAAAAAATTAGTTCGATAAATTTAGTTGGAAATATCGATTATGACAATTTCTCGGAATTGATATAAATCTTATTGAAGTAAAGAATCTTATTGAAAATAAACTTTGTTTCAACTTGAAATAAGTTTGGTCTAATAAAGGATAAAAAAAAATGAAAAGTATAATTCCAGGAAAAATTTACCTCAACTCTTATTAAAAATGAAATGGGCTCAGCATTCTTAATTTGTTTAATATCTATGTTTATAGTAATTACTTCTGTTGAAGTAACTAATCAAACAGTAAAATATTTTTTATCTAAATTAAATACTTCTGTGACTTCTTTGATTGTAGTTCTGATGGAATTTATCCCCTGTCTTAAAACAATGTTGTACGTGTCTTTGTTTTCCTCTAACATTTAGATATCTAAATAAGTGAAAAATCAGCTGGATTTTATAAATATGTAAAGGATTGACCTTCAACGACTAATCTTTGTAATTTTCTCGATGGCTAATATATATTTTATTATCTCCGTGAAGAATAACTAGTAGCAGTAGTTAAAGGTTTCACATAGACTTTAATTCCTATAACTTCTGATATATCACAAGGCTTCCATCTTAGGCCTTTAGTCTTTAATATATGTATTTATGATATCAGCAAATGTTTTGAATATTCAGACTTTTCAAAATATGCCAATTGAAATTGTTCTGTTTATCGATAATGTTCGAGACGGTACCGAATTACAATATGATTTAAATAAGTTAAAGAACTATTGCATATCAAATGAAAGAATTCTTTGAATTCTTTCATTTCAAAAAACGTAAAAAAGTTTAAAGATCTAGAAGTGTCAAGTGAAGTAACATGTTGATAAAATTACAAAGGATGCTTACCGAATGTTCTTTTTTATTATCAGACAAGGATCTAATTTTATAGATTGCTTATTTACCTTTTAATCACAGTTATGTATGAGCTCCATTAGGAATTCCAAGGGTGCGATTAAAAAGGTGTTTGAAACTACCTAACATGTCTAATTGAAACAAAAATATCTTTGAACATGTTATTTCATAAAAAATACATTTTCTAGATTTATAAATAGATGGAGATGGGAAAAGCTTAATTATTGTTTTAGGTACCTTTACCGTTAGTTTCGTTTAAGTTTCACCGTTTACTAGAGCCCATTAAAACTTTTCCTCTGAAGTGCTCTTCAATTATATTTACTTAAATAATTGCTGTTTCAGAGCCGTCTCAATATTAGTAAGTTTATTTTTCTTGTTTACTATATTTGGATTAAAACAAAATGTTTTGAAAATATTTTTTCAAAACATTTTTCTTAATATCTCTTACTATCTTTTTATTACATTTTAAGATTTTAAGTAGCTTTTTATAACAAAATACTCATCATATTTGCACTTTTTAATCGTTTTGTATATACAGACATAGGAATAATATGTTTTGTTAATATCCGAGTACTAGTAAAAGTTATATTGTTATTATTTTTTTCATTCGTTCAGAATTTTAAAACTATCCCTTTAACATTATGAATTTACAAACAATGCAACAAATCGTGGTGCGTTTTTTATCACGTAATTTAATTTTTTGATAATAACTAACTTAAAATATTTTAAAAGATTTTTGAATTGAAACTAATAAATAATTAACGAATAAGATAATATACTAAAGATAAAGATAATATACTTATGACAAGGTTTAAAAGAACATATAAAAACAATACTTTTTTGTTTGTTTGAACTAACGTACTGAGGGTTTTTGAACCTTCAGTGGTTTAGTTATACTTGTTTATAATTAGATTTTTTCAAGCTTGCTTAAAAATATCGCTTTAATGTTGTTGAATGGTAAGTGTAAGAATTGTGTTATATTTTATAAGTATATCGCAATAACTCTAATATGTTTAAATGTAATATTTTTAGTAGATACTTATTCGGAAAACTAAAAATACCAACACGGATTTCACAGTTTACTTAGAGATTTTAGTTTTTGAATCCTCTAGTTTGAGCATTAAAGTCCAGTGCATTGCCTCGAGTCTAAGCAATTCTTATTGAGAACTAACTATTCTTTTAATTGATGTTTATCCGTTTAAATTTTCCAATTATAATAAAAAGGTTTATACCTTTTCATGATCAAAGTTGTAATACTTGAGTATTGACTAACTCCAATGATAGTTAATACGAGTGAGCAACTTTATAATAAAATAAACGCAGCAATTAAAAAAAATATAAATTATAGAGTTCTCAACTAACTCTTTCCTAAATTTCACCTATAAGCTAGTGTCCGAGAATATTATTATTTACGAGCGGTTTTAATTTATTTCGATATTCTTGACATAATTTGAGTTATTTAGCATTTTTTTTATTAACCTATTTTTTCTGTCACACCGAGTTTGAATGACTTATAAGACAGTACTAAGTAAATTTAAGATAGCACAGCAGTCAGAGGTAGAATATCAGTGCTCCAATTTAGCTGTAGGTTGTGTTTCGGTTCCAGTCAGCGGTATGTCCTTTCTATTTCTAACCCATGTTGTATGCATTCCTATAATTGTTTGCTTTCTTTCTTTCTTTCTTCTTTCGCAACTGTCTTTTTTTTCTGCATTAGTAAATGCTTCTTAGATATCTACTGATCCCGGGCTTGATGTGACGTATATGTTTGAACACACTGGCTTATACAACAACATACAATACCCGGATACCCATCAATTATCCTGGTCACCTTAATCAGACGTATTTTATACTTGTTTTTAGCGTTTTAAAACTTTATTTTATTTTTATCACTGAAATAAACGAATGAAATAAAAGATATCTTACATTTTGCGGAATCATATTTTTTTTTTCTGCAGCAAGACGAATTTCTAGTTCTGGTGGTTAGTAATAATCGAATTCTATAGCAAATCTTAAAATAATTAGCTTCATAATCTTTATCATACCATCTTATTAAAAAAAATAATAATGAGATAAATTGCCATTGGTAATTTTTATCTAGTATTTCTCTCTAGTTAAAATTCATTTAAGGAAAACAAAGAAGACGTTCCACGCATTCCTTTATTAAGGTAAGGCTATGTACAAAGTTATGAAGGAACAAACTGAAATGGTTGCAAAAGCAAATGTAATTTTAGGAACAAATTTATATCTTTTTTATGTTATTATTTCATTTTTGTACAAAAGTTTCATATTCACATTTATTACATTGGGACACGAAGAATGTTTTGAGAAAAAAATATGTGCCATAAGTATTTTTTGATTAAATTCAAAAAACTTTTAACCGGTGTATATAAAGTTTCAAGTATCTGAACCAATTTTTAAAGCACATTTTCAAAAATATAATAGGAACTTCCTCAACGGATTTACTTCCTTCGTTCCTTTCGAAGAGATTCTTCAGAAAGGGCATTTTCTCGCGGAGAATACTTAAGATTGTTTTTTATTTCAGAAAACAAGACGTGGTCATACGGCGCCACATTAGAGCTGTAAGGTGAATGACTCTGAGGATTTACAGGTATGCGTCTGTATCTATCGGTCAGTCCGAATGTCCATTGTATTGATCACGGAGTAAGCGTGCGCGTCATGACACGACTTGTTGAGAAGCAGCAGACATTTCTGGAACTTTCTCATTTGGTAGTGTAACCTTATGCAGTGATGCTACATTGTTTATTTAAGAAATTGATTTTTAATACACCATTACGAGGAAATATTTTTTTTAACGGTTATTAATCGTTTCGCATATTCGAGCCTTGGTCTGTTTCAAAACGGATATACTGCAGTACGGCACTTTATTTCGATATCATATTGGTAAATCCAATTTATTTTACTTACTTAAAAATATCGAAGCTTCCAAAATCAAAACAAAATACACCTGACATACACTGACACTTAAACAGCCTGGTAAAAGTCGTAATTCATAAACATGAAACATTGTTGGATTCGTATCCAAACATTAAAAGTTTAGTGAAACAGAAACGTGAGCGATAGCTGTGGGTGTTCATGTCGAGTTTCCTGCAACTTTTTAATATCTGTATGAAAGTTCAACTATGACTTTATATTAGATTTTTTCCTATATTTATTTAATAATGTAGTATTGTATGGTATAAATAATAAACAACCAACCGTTATTTTACTCGTGTTATTCAGGGTATATAAATATTTAAATTTTGTTTTTAACTAGTAGATGCCACATTATTTACGGTTATATTTTTTTTATACTATGTTTGCTACCGATATTTTTCGCTTGACAGTTTTTGGAATTAACATTTCTTCCGTTCTTTTTTTGTTCTAGATAGTTGTTAATATTAGCATTGACGATTAAAGATTGATATAACATAGATTGTTAGAGAAATGTTTTTAAATTTATTGATTTAAAAATATATACATGTTAATTAACAGTAAACGACGGAAGAGCATACCACAACCTAAAAAAATATGGTCAATGCATCGCATATTGTTACTGAAAACTGAAAAGGAAGAATATTTGATATAATTTTCTAAAATCTTGAAAGACTTTAAAAAATGATTTACATGTTCTGTGACCCAGACATTATTTAAATTGGAAATCATTAAGGAAATTGTGACTGAAAATAAAGTTATTATTATGAATCATTACCGAAAGAAATTTGCTATAAAGTTCTTAACATTAGTTAAGAACTCGTACTAACTGCTACTAACTACATAGTTGAGTCTACTGTCCTCTGAATTATATAATTTGTTATATTTATTTGTATACAAAATAACGTATTTAAAATGGGGCAACCAATTAAATTATGAAATATAGTATCAAACATTTCTTTTTATCATCAAAAAATAAATACAATTTGTTAATTACATTACAAGATACAATTATACTATATTTTATAGATTTCTAAGAATAATTACAAAAACCGTTTGATGACCTAGAAAAGTTTGATTACATTTTGATCTTTGTGTAATTGCTTTCATTTAAGCAATATCTTAATATTGGCAGAAAAAACCGTAGTAAATTTTGTAAGTAATTATGAAGCTTAAATTGTAAAACCTGTAAGTATATAATAAAGTGAAATTCGTGCTTTAAATTCAATTATCAAACTCTGAGTACTGCCCCGGGTCAGAACAGTATTGTTGAGAGTTAAGCATTTCTTGGATAAAACGAACTTGTCAACAGAGTTTTCATATACAATTTTGTTCTTAAATGATTATTAAAATCTTGCCTAAATTTTATTATTATTGTTTCTAAAATTGAAATTTCATGGATTTTAGACTAGATTTATGTACTCTTACCAACGTGTATCAAGTTTCACTTATATCAGTATATTTTTAAAACTTGCAACTATTCCTATTATTAAGAAAATTGTTGATCTCAGATTTTGAATGCTCAACGTTTATCAATAAAAATATTAATGATAGTGAAAAATTCAGAAATAATTTTACTAACCTGAAGATATTTTTAAAGAAACGAATTGGAAACATGGTTGACTCAAGATTATAAACGGCTTTTGTGTTTTAACTAAATACAACTTATCGTATTAAACATTTTCTTTTATTTTTTTTTCTAAACAGATAGTGAAATTGGTAATTATTGTCACATCGTATATAAATATAAGTGCTAGAACAATATAAAAAATAGTCTTGACAGAACAAATATATTTCGATAAATATAAATATATTTAGAATTTTACTTATAAATTATTTTTTATATTATTATTTTGTGTTTTAAATTGCTAGGAAATTATACAAACACAAATAATTTATTCAGATTAAATAACAAATCAAACTTATAACGACAAATTTAATAGAATAAACAAAGAAACTAGACAAAAACGAATTGCCGGAGAAACGCTTTTTGCGTGCAAGTAATAAACACAATCGCCGTCTCCTCCGCGCAGTAGTCAACTCTGACGCTCCGTTTGTATGCGACAGTGGCGCCGTTGCGCAGACTGTTGTATTATTTTACTTATGAAAGGCAAAGGTGTTTCTTATTATGCCACTGTGACAAACATATTATTATGTTTAATGGTGAAAGGTATAAATTCAACATTGGAATTAATTTGTTAATGTTTGACGGTACTCGACGATACGCAAGTATCTAATTAGTGTGTCGTTGATAAATTTGAGTTCGAAAGCTATAACATCATAATAAGCTTTTTTTACCTACATTTATATAATTATTATCGTTATTATACATTTTGCTCTGTCTGAATTTATTTCCCGAGAATGCCAACGTTGCCAAAAATCAGTTGGCGACTGAATTTGCTAGATAAAGTTACTTGTATGGAGGAGTGTTTTATTTAAAAAAATATATATATTAAATACAAAGTCAGAATTTACATAATATTATAATCATATTAATTTATTATCGAAATTCGTAAGGTAAAATTAATATATTATAATTGTATACTTATATGTCAATGTATGTATGTATGTAACAATAAAAAAATAGTAAATTACTCTACAACAATCGATGCATCCACTGGTAGGCAAGTTTGTTTGGATTTTATAATAACTAGTACGCATTTATTCAAACGCCTAAAGTTTTTGATATAAGAATTACAGACCAGCGGTTTTTGTCATTAAATGTTTTTAGTGAAAATAATTCTCATAACAAAATATTTAAGAAAACCGTTCCCATTTCTGATTTATCAATCTTGCAAAAAACAACTGCCGCTTGTAAAATATAAACGAACAATGTCACGTGAAAAAATGATGGAATATTTTACTGTTATGACCAATAATCAAATGATAATTTGAATAATATCGATATATAAATAAGTAAATGATATTTATTAATTTTGTATTATTATAATATATTATAACTAACTCATTTATATTTAATATTATAGTACTGGATCTTTACATGATAGTAGATATTATTTTTAAGTAACAGTGTGTGTGATTTTCGACGATGAAAATTTACCATATTTTTATTTTGATAATTTGTAGCAATAACTTGTAACCCAAAAATATTTAAAATAATAAATAAATAAAAATGAGTTGTTGGCATTAATCACACCATGAGAAGCAATAACATTCCGCTGGAATCTGTTCAAGATTAATTGAATTAGTTGTTATAGATAATTACCCGGTTTAAATCAATTATATCCGAATTTGACCGATTGGTTTCGAACCTATTCGTGGTTTTTATTCACGAACTCGTAGCATAACGGGCGGTGTGACTGAGTTAGGGCAGTGTCACTTTATAACTAATTGACTTGTATAAAAAGCATACGTCCAATGAACATTACAAAAATGCCCAGTTGCACTGACATCCAGCCTTATTAGCAAACTGGAGGTTACTTTGATTAAGAAGCTCAGTTATCATCATCTCGACTAAAATTTAATATAAAAACTTTACGGTGATCAAGATATAAATAATAAAAAAAACCATTTATAACTGTAGAAGTAGCATCCACACACTTTGTATTCTACTGCGATAATACTTTACTTATATTTTTATTATTTGCATTCGGATGTCATCGTTATAAATTGCAAAGTAATAAAATGACTTCTTCCAATTAAAACGATGTTATCGATGAACAATTGAATGAAAAAGGGAACATCGGGACTTCTCAAGAAGATGCCAGCCACATTTTATGTCAACGTACTAAAATAGTTGTCAAATGATAAATACGAATATTCCATGAGCAATGACGATTTTCAAATGCCCAACATATTTTTTATTTGTTTATCGTTTCATCGCGATGGAATGCAGAATTGTAGTTTAAGTGTAATATATTTTATTGTAAAATAGTTCATTAATTTATATTATTAATTACGATAACATAGAGTGGACTATACGTTAATTATCAATTAATAAATTTATATTGTAATTGTTTTTAATGAATAAATAATACAAATTTAAATCTTTTTAAATTATATTTTTCCCTTTTTAATATAACTAACGTAACATTAACGGTATAGTTAGTATACATTTTTTTTTATTTAATCATAATATAAATTAAATGGGCTCGTATTTTAAGACCCAAACTATATTTAAGGCACTTGAAGTAAAACACAATGCATTATGTACATGAGTTGCGAAAAGTGAAAACGTGATCATTTATCATTATTTATTTTTAATAGAAATTCTTTTTGATGATTTTATATCGAATATTTAATTTATATTTTTTTACAAGGTGTTGCATAATATTTTTTTATATAATAATACCATATTAGACATTAAATAGATCAACACTACACTTTCATGTGACGTAATTGTTAACATCCTAATGCAATGTGTCGTCCGAAAGCAATTTGCCTCGCCACAAGCGGTCTTTCTTTCATTACCCACTGAGCCACTATTATTTTGAAAATATCACATACATGCGATCTCTCGCCAGACAAAATTTAACCTTATGCTTATGTGATAAAGTTGAAATTTTGATTACTCCTTCTTTGTATAAGATTTTTTAACGTAAATACTGGTTTAGTTCTAAAGAAAATTGTTTTGAAATAATGCAGTAAAGTATTATCTATTACGTACAGTTACATTAAGAACACTGTATATATATTTTTTATTTTTCAATATTATTTTATTTACATTTCAGGGTAATTACTGCTTAAATAATAGAAAAAATTTCATGATGTAAGAAGCGCTCACAAAAAACTCATAAAAGATTAAAAGCCGCTTAATTAGCCAAAATTTGTTAGGCTTGTTCTTGTACTTGTTAAAATCTATAATCCGTCTAAAAGATTATAATACTTTATTACTTCCTTATTTACACCCTTTTTTGGAAACCTATGAATTTTAAAAAGATGAATTGAATTTTCAACAAATGAGACCGTAAAAATTACAAAAGTAATTCATTGTAATTACTAAATAGATGATACGGTTTAAAAAGGGCTTATCGCATTTCATTTCTTTTTAGCAATACGCTATACTTTTCCTAACATTTCTTCAAACACGTATCGTATCATCACAATTATAATAAAATTTTATTATAAATATTGCTTACTAAATTTTTATTCGAAATTACAATTATTCGATTTTTATTTTAAGCGTCAATTTCAAAATCTGATATCACTATAAACTACCTAAATATTAAATAAAATATTTACAATGTATCCAAGATAATTCTACTAATGATACTTCAAATTATTAATTATGTTTTGATTAAACTTACAAAAACTTACAGAAATCGGTAAAGTATTTTAGCCATAATGCCATGAAAAATATTTCGTAAAATTAACCACATGCCATAACCACAGCTTAAATATTATGGCACCTGATTATCACCGGTAGGTCAAATAACTATTTTAAACGAATATTTAACTCTGACAGTTGCCAATTAGGCAGAAATTATTGTATATTAATATAATTAATTAATTATTTTTACACATTTTACTAATAAATTATTATACATACTTAATAATACTTACAAAATATACTTATGTTTTTGTATATCACTTATAGCCATGTGATTTTCAGGTATAATTAAGGTGACACTTACCAGATAAATTAAAGTTTGCTCAATTATTTTCCGGTAATAATAATCAACTTGTTAATGGTATAAATAAATAGTGAGTGAGTTAGTAAATGAGTAAGTAACAAAACGAAATTAAATTCCATCCAACGGTTTTGGAGGGGTTCAGGTGCAAGAACGTGTGTGGAAGGTTTATAAATATAATGAGCGCATTCTGTATCTCGGCCACATATGTACCTACTAGATCTCCCTTACATTTAGTAACATTTAGAAACTTTTATCAAATCCTCTAAGAAAATACTGTTTTAATTTTGAGTTAAAAATTAAAGTTAAAAGACTGCTGAACTATACATCCTTACATCGTCTTAAATTTTAAAAGTCGCACGACCGTTGCCTACACCAATAATTATAATTGTATTGTAACTAAAAGCCATTTATTGGTTTGTTATAGTAAAATGTAAAATAAAAATTTTACTTTGTTCATTATATATATATATATATATAATGAACAAAGTAATAATATATATATATATATATATATATATATATATATATATATATATATATATATATATTTATTATATTTTTTTAATGAATTGATGGCATTTTTGTCAATAACGAAATAAAAATATAAAAATGGTGAGTTGGAAAATAGAATATCGGCTGATAAACATAATATATTATATATTAGTGATAATTATTAAGTACTAAATTATAGCAAAAGAGAGAGTCAGAGTTGTAAAAAAAATAAAAGGATTTAAAATTGTAGCAACACTTCCCCTCTTAAATAATGCAGGTCGTGGTGTATTTACGCCGAGAACACAAAGTAGATTATTTTTTTATTTTCTCCCTTTCTTTTCTCTTATTGAACGTCTTCTTAACAAACTTAGGGCTGTCATTTACAATAATTTTAATATTGTTTTCTCGCCTCTTAGAAAACATGTTTGAGGGAAAATAAAAATAATGGTATAAGATATATTTAGACGGCAATATCATAAATTCAATAAAAAGTGTAATTTCAAGTACCATCGTAGTTTGTTACATGCGTGCATAAATAACTTACATTTAGAAAAAAAATAAAAGTATAAGATATATTAAGAGGGCATGACATAACTTTTATAAAAAAATATAAATTCAAATATCATCGCAGTTTGATACATATAAGACACACAAAACATTTATTTTCGAATAAGAAAATTTTACAGTTTGCCCAGATCAGAAGTAAATATCACGATTAGATAAGAAAGATAAAATAAAAGTGTTACGAGGAAAACTAGGGCTGCTAATGAACGTATAAAGCAAAAATTAATAATAAAGATGTAAGTACAGAAATAAATGTAGCCACTATT
Organism: Dircenna loreta; assembly: GCA_963555665.1. NCBI lineage: Eukaryota > Metazoa > Arthropoda > Insecta > Lepidoptera > Nymphalidae > Dircenna > Dircenna loreta. The sequence continues at coordinate 10,149,007 of OY743095.1, read as the reverse complement.
TTTGAATCATATTTTATTGAAATTCTATTAATAGTCACGCGTAATTTAAATTCTTCATCGTCTGATGCAATTATCTCATTTACTAATAACTTCTAAATGGCTACTTGAATAAAAATATTTTGATATTGTTTTTTTTTATTTCAGTTCACACTATTAATTTTGAGTTAAACACGCATGATCAATTTAATTTGTGTTATCATAACAAAAATAATAAAAATGCCTTTTCTATGTCATTGCATTTGACAGCCCTAAGAAACATATACCCGGAAAAATGAAGAAATGGCGGCCCAGAATTAATTCGGCTAAGTAAGTCGATAAGGTCAAACATGCCGTGTTGATAAGTTATATATATATGTTTTTGTATGAGATGTCACACTATTTATTGCATGTAATTTATTGAATAGATAAAAATATTTTTGATGTATCGGAAATATGAGCAATAAAGGGCTCGAGTATATTTTGCGTTAGCAGGGCAGTGTAGAATATATTAATGACTCAATAGTATTTTGTGCAAATTGAAAGAGTTTTGAATACTAAATGAAACCATAATTTAATTAGAAAATTTATTGATGTGTTGATATGATATTATGTTAAGTACTAGAGACCATACAGACCCTAGAATCTATAAATATAATACTATTTATTTATTTCAATGTAAATACATTAGGATGATTAGTCAGTTTTTGTTACTTACATAAAGTTCAAGAAACTGAATTTTTGTGGAACGAGGTATTAGGATTATTACAGCATTATTATTAATTAGGTAAAAATTCACTATCGGAGTAAAAGGTTTTACACAATTCGATTAAAAACATACTTATTCTAAAACTACCTACCAAAACGGGGATACTAGAATAAAAATATTGAAAACCCCCATATAAATAATATATATTATATATTAATTATATATTAAATTGAAAGTCTTATATAGTCATAAAAGCGAACGCGTTAAAAACTATCCCTTAAAAGGAGAAGTTTGTCTATATATAGACATAGAAAATAAAAATAAGAAATTAAAAAAAAACATAATTTCGACATTTAAACAATCTTTATGCAAAATTTCAGTATTCTACCACAATAGCTTGAGAATAGAAACGTAATACGTCTATTTACGTATATATATGTTAGCATTTTGGTTGCATAACCAAAATGACAGTGCATACTGTCCAAAAAATTTAGATGTTAAGTGTCGACTAAAAATGTTACTTAAAGATTGTGCGCCCAGCGTTAGTGGAATGGCATCGCGGTATTATAAACACGATTTCGACCTTTCACCTGTAATATTGTCAATTTAATTAAGGTAGGAAGTAAAAGTTGAAACATTAACGTTATGCTACGTTTCTTCATTGTGTAATATACGTTTAAACTATTCAAAGTTGTACTCAGATACTTTGTTTATGATTATTAAATTACTAGAACAGATTTTCTGTTAGAATCAACAATATTTTAGAATTGATTTATTAACGTTTAAAAGAAAAAACCTTTGTTAAAAACAGGGATATTGTGGCTATGCGCAATCTTATTTATAAGAATATAAGTTATATAGAATATATAAATGTAGCGATATTTCACACCATGTGGGTTATGAAAAATTACACCCGACCTTTAATATAAAAACCGCACCGCTTTTATTCCACCCTTAATCTGGTCCTTATTGAAATTTAACTGCTCTCAAAGGGAAACGGACATGTGAAATATGATAGTACCCTACCAGAATTCTGATGCATGAAGCAAGGAAGTTACAAAAATGATGTACTACTTTAACTGTTTGAAAAATAGTCACGATAATCAATCCATAGTCTCTGTCATAGGGTTGTGTGAAAGTATGGGGATTCTTAGAAATATGTGTCACAATTTATAACAGATGAAATCTATTTTTAATGTTTAATAAAAAATATTATAGGTATACATTATTATATAACGTTAATGGCATTTTTCCTTTATAAATGTTAAAAAACTGAATGGTTAAGTATTAAAGTTTATCAAAATCTATGGCAATGTCTGTAAAAGAAAATTTAAAAACGTTATTTACCTAATTTTAAATAAATAAGTATTTAAAGTTGAACACCTTTCGCTTGTGTAGTTTTGTCAATTTGTTAGCCCATTTTTTATTTGCAACTTGGACCCAAATTGTTTTTTAATGTAGTTTAACACAAGTTTTGCACAATAACTTATATTATAACGAATATTTCAACTGGTACCCTATAAATACATACATATACATACATATTGATACACACACATGCATATTGTACACACATACATACATATTGAGTTACATACAATTGAAAGAGTTTTTTTACGTCAAAATAAAGTAGGTTAACAAACATAGTCTTAAATAAATACGTATTATTTTCCCGTTTGCATGTGTGATCTGTAAAATGATTTGGAAAATTTGACGAGACGTATTTATCTTAACAAATATGGAGGAGTAAACATAATAAATGTAAATATATTGGTACATTTACTTTGACACGTTAGAGTCTGAGAGTGCACATATCACAAAAGGACTACGACGTATTACTGTAAAACTTTTGCTTAAATTTCATAAATTGTCAGTTGAAATAGTGTTTTCATTAAGTACATATTTTACTAATTGATTAAATAAAACAATTATATATAAACAAGTATTATTGAATATGATTTCTCATTTATGGTTACATCAAATCTACAAGTATTTGAATAAAATTACGATACTTGACACACATAAGGCTACACCACACAACTACACAGTAAATATTTAATGCTATATAAACGTTTTATTTAATATTTTTTTCAGATGTAGGTTAACATATATGGAAATATACTGACAGATATCTAAATATATAAATTAACAACAGAATTACGGCTGAGAAGTTCTGTTACGACGTGACCCGTGTAATAGTCGCCATCTTGCGCAACTGCTTTGAGTAATTTAGTGTAAGAACTATCCGGCATCACTAATGTTGCTTTTTAGGGTTCAGTTTGCAAGGTCTTTAGTTTATTAAGATACTAAGAATCAGAGATAGTGATTATTATTTCGAAACTTAAAAGACAAACAAATAAAAGTTAATATTTAAAGACTATTATAATAGAAGGAGAGCTTAGTATATTTTTTTTTTACTATTTCAGCTACTGTTCAAAAAGTCTAAATGACTGGCTCAAAATCTAGTTTTAAAATAGTATTCGTATAAGTAAGTTATCTTTAAAGTATACAATATTTAATGCTGATATTAAGCTGTTATATTTAATATACAAATGGGTATATAAAAATATATATGTGTCAAGAGATAATTATTCCAATATTATCAGATGAGATTAACTATTATTGAGGTTGTAACTAGCAACATGAAACAGTTAGTTGAGACTGGGAACTTGTTTAATTATTCTTATAATATATGACACTGAATATCTCTTCATTCATATAACCCATTATTATAAAACTTTGTATGCATTTTGCAAATATAAACCAATAAAATACGACTCGGAACACGCTTTATTTGTTATTGGAACTTCATCCATGCAGTTGAAACTTTTGCTTTGGACTGCATTAGGGGACTTAGTTACTCAGGGACAGGAAATAAATATTGTTAAACTATTTTATATTTAATAATACCTATCTATATATATTATAGACTAGCAACGCACCTCACAATAACCTGCATCGTTCCTTCGCTTCTGAAAAACGTATTCGTTTCGTACAAGAATACATTAGCGAAAAACGTATTCGCTGTGGTTAGGAAAACGTTAACGAAAAACGTATTTATAACTTATTCGAATAATAATTCGAACAACGTATCCTTTTTGCGTATGAATAACGTACGTCGTTATTTCTATGTTCGTATACCATACGTATACCTTAAGCAAGATCTTTGAAAAGATTATTTAAAACCAAATAACAGAATTCATTTATAACAATAAATTAATGTATTCTGAACAATGTGGTTTCAACAAAGGCAAATCAACAATTGATGCGGCTGCCACGCTTCTTAACAAATTTACTAAGTATGGGAAAAGGCGCAGAATAGTATCCTGGTGTTTTGCGATTATCCAAAGCCTTTGATTGTGTTGACCATCAAACATTGCATACATAACGTACCCGCCGCATATACACCGCATACACGACGCACACGCACCGCACACACGCCGCATACAGGCCGCAAGCAACCCGCACACACGCCGCAAGCACTCCTCATACACCCCGCATACACCCTGCACACAAGCCGCAAAAACCCCGCATACGCCCCTAACAAACACCACATATACGGTGGACGCACCCCCATACGAACCGCAAACATCCCGCAATACACGTAGATTAGCATCTGCTATATACTTATATATATATATATATATATATAAGATAGTCATGTTAATTACACTATTTATAACTTAAGAACGACCTAACCGATTTATCTGAAAGTTGGTGGATAAGTAGCTTAGAACTAGGAGACGGACATAGAATACTTTTTATTCCGTTTAACTACGTTTATTCATTGATTTTATTGTAAATTATTTATTTGTTATCTGACAGTCACTCAATTATATTTTAGTTCCGTTCTATTCTAATAGATGGCGGTATACGTGAATGTGATGACTGAACTGAGTAAGTATCCTATAAAAAGCGCGTTTTATATAACCTAAAACCTAACAGGATAACCGACCACGTGTTGCTGGAAGTATCAGTTACATTTATATAATAAGAAAAACAATATTGTGAAATTCACTATTTTTTTTTATCCTATTGCGCTTGGTGACAATCTATGCATATTGAATTGGCCTGTCCGTCATATAGATGATATCTCCGGGGTCTGGTACCTTAGACATTGTCTTCAACTACAAGTCTCTCAAAGGGTATATTGCTGTAACGTAACTTATTTAGCGTTATCTGGAGAACACTTAGAATAAGATGGGTGGAATTATCCTTTAAACTTTCATAAATTGAATACATTATGAAAATGTATACAAATTAAAACAACAATAAGCTCCAGTATAATTTAATTAACCCTAATGTCTAATCATATATAACGCAAGTTCATCCTCTTATGAATAAAGTTGAGATACAATGATGACGTCGGTAATTACAACATGTATAAAATTAAGGATTAAAGACATGTCGAAAGGCAGCGTGCGGTAGATGCTATGCTCTAAAGGTCTAAGATTAATGTATTCTAACACATAACGTAGTTCCCTGCTCAACGCCTCATCTAAAATCAGGCTCAGGCTTAAGAACTAACAATTATAAAAAATACCCAAACACATACTGTTACTTGTTTCTTTAAAGACAAAATTTGCTTAAATATTTTAACTTCTGCTCAGCAATGTTAAGTATATATTAGTCTGATGTCTAACAGTCACAAAATACTCGTAGATTGTCACCTGGCGCAAAAGAATAAAAAATATTATATATATTGAATTTCATAGTATTTTGCAAAACATAATAATTATAATATAGATATAATATACTCGTAGATAACTATAATACAGATTTAACTTGCAATTTAGCCTAAGTAACACGTGGTCGGTTATCCTATTAAGTTTTAACTTATATAGAACGTTTGTGCTTTATCAAAGCGCCATCTATTGGATATTTACTCCATCCAGTCAACAAATACGCTTATACCGCCATCTATTAGAATAGTATAGAACTAACAGACAATTGTGACTGTCAGATAATAATTAAATAATTTGCAATGAAATAAATGAATAAACGTAATCGAACGGAATAAAATCCCATGTCTGTCTCCCGGCTCTAAGCTGCCTCCCCACTAATTTTCATCCAAATCGGCAGAAGCCGTTCTCGAGTATAACTAGTTACACTAACACCACTTTCTTTTATATATATAGACATATATTATGCATATATATTATGCATTAGTCTAACTGTCAAATTTTTACTCAATTATTTTATTTATGCATAATTTAAATAAATAAGCTTAGTACTTAGGCTTAGTAAACTTGGTACATAAGCTAAGTACCTAAGGTATGTATATATGGTAAATATATAAGCGTAGTACATAAACTATGTACACAAGCTTAATACATAAGCTTACTTTATAAGTTAATAATAAACGCTTGGTAACCTTAAAATTTGGTATAGTGGGATAATCTTAAAATATATATTATACCGTCGCGGACTTTTTTTAGAACTTTTAGAGGGGAACAATTTTGTAGTAGTTGCTTTTTGCGTAACTTTCACCGTTTACTCCGTGCACGGAAGGAAAGCTCTAAATTTTGCCGTTTTCACAACATTTTTTATTGCAGCTCTTCCCCAATTTATCTCAGCGCGATTTCGTATGACCTGGTCCAGTAGTTCCTGATTAGCTTAGAAGATTAGCGCGTTCAAACAAATAAACTCTTCCACTGTATATATAAGTATAGACATATATAATTTAGTTTAAAGTTAGTTTAAATAAAGCTAGTATTATATGATATTATTTTAAGATAAGGTCAATACGTACTGTGAAAAAATCCCATACCTTTAAAACTGAAGAGATTGAGTATTTAGATCAATTTGTTTTATTTATCTCTTATATACGTTTTTTTTCGCTTAGATTGCAAAATTTACATGAATAGTATGCAATAGCTAAAAAATAACAATATTCTTTAATTCTATCCTCAAAAATAATTGGTCAGTTATGTTATATAATATATATGGGTATATAAATAATATAAATATTTTTGTCAAAATGTTACATAACGATTTTCTGTTGACTTTATTTCGTAATTTCGTCGATGCCTCAGAGGTTTAAAAATTTATAGTAAAATTTAAAAAACCTTGTTTATCACCAACTTTTATACACATTAGTAACTATATTTCTATAACATTAATTGATAAATACTGACCCAAAATTAGCTCTAAATTAAAAGAAATAATATTTTTATTATTTATATGATATGGTATAGAAATACACATGAAAGAGAGTGTACTTGGAAAATATATTATTAAGTTATATATTTATATTTAGAATAAACAAAGAAATTTTACAAATAAACATATCGTAAGCGGCTACAATAGTTATAAACTGTGTCGCAGCCGTTTACGCCCGCTCCGGGACACGGTGCAAATATCAAAACTTTAGTAATTACCTTAACGTTACATTATAACTAGTTTGAATACAATATTGAGATAATTAAAGCAATCTTCATGTCAATAAAACTTCTAGTTATTAATATAGAATGTATAAATATATTACTGAATGAATATTATTATATGAAATTAAATAAGGAATTAAAATTATTGACGAGATATTGATATTGATTATATTAAGTATATGTGTAGGTACGTGTATATATAAATCACAAGTGCCTCTAATTCATCATAAGAGATTATGTTTCGGTAGCTTTTTTTTTTACATTTCTTGAATGTTACAGGATATATGTTTAAGTATCTCAAGGATAAAATATTGGCATACCTTTGAGGTGATAAGTAATAAGTTTCGACAATATCATTCTTGACACTGCTCTTTGAGCTCTATCCAGTTTGTTCGATTCAGCAAAGTCGGTTATACAATATGAGAGAGTTAATTTAAGCAGAGAAAAGTAAACTATTGTTCGAATGTTTTAATCAGCAAAAGCTCTCAGACTTTTAGAAATAAATTTCTAGACGTTTTAGCAGTATACGCTGATAATTCAGTCATTTAATTCATTTTATCATAAAAAAATAATTCATTTAATTCCAAACCAAAATAAACCAGCCAAACATAGATTTGAATTTGGTATCCCAAACCAAACTCGACATATTTAGTGACCCTTAAATAGAATAAAAGTGTCAAAATCCTAAGAATAATTTAATTACAGTGAAAATAAGAACAAACCCATGCTTAAGAACACACCCATGCTTATTGCTTATTTCAGCTTGAAGTTAAGCAGAGAAGCAGACATTTATAACTTATTTAGAGAAATACATTTGGCATATATGTTGATATTTAGTATAATCCGTATTGTAACATATTGTATCATGGCTAAGCATCAAGTAAGCCATATCGCATCTGAGCTTAAATTGAGCGCAATACATTGTGGTGAGAGCATTGGAGAAATTGTTACGCTATTTAGTGTAATATCAGAAAGTGGTACAGAGGTATTTGAATTATCAGATCTTTAGTTTAATGATCCTAAAAGTTAATGTGATATTAGTTGTTTCTTATTTTGAATAACTTGGAACTATATAACAGCGAAGTTTAATTTAATTTTGAGGATTGAAGAATAAAAACTGTACTAATATTAACTTAAAGGTTTATATGTATTTTGAAATTAATTTTTATTTGATATTTTTTCATGTTGTATTTACTCAAAATATTTTAGTAAAATTAAGTGTCATAAAGGCGTCCACAATTCAAGTTTCAGTTACCACTATACTGGATGTAATATAATTGACTGGTTATTAAATATAATAATAGAAAAATTGGCGTAAAATAAGAAAATGAAAATGTAGCCAGCAGTGGACTGCAGTAGGTTGAGATAGATACAATAAATTACGTCAACATTAAAAATATATTGATTTTCGTTTACTTTCCAAAACAGTTTATTAACTGTTCTAGGAAAATAATAGTGTAACACTAGAATATTACTACTACTTAGCATAGCATTGCCGAGCTTTTATTGTCTTAAGTTTTATTATGAGAATGCCTTTAATATAATTACCTATTATTGAATAGAAATATTTTAATGAAATATAATAAGACTGGGGTGAACCTGAAACCCTACTTGAATAAAAATATCTTTAATTTATTACAAACAATATAGATTTTGTAGTTAGATAATTAAAAAGATAATTAAAATTATATCATTGAGTAAATTTAATTGATGATCTAAATCGAATAATTTATTTCAACCTCTTTCTGATCAATGAGTAAAAATATTATTACAAATAAACTAAATATATTTTAAAATTTTAAACCAAGTAAATGTGTAGCTAAATTTTTGATTTATAACGCCTTACTGACCAAACGTAATTTACTGGTAAATATTGAAATTGTAAATATCCACCATCGACCTATAATTAATTTATTAATTATAGGTCGATGATGGATATTTACAATTATTCAGTAGAACACGAAGAAAATAAATAAGGATTATTCTTAATGGCCTCCATTAATTTTATTCAATAGCAAGTTTATCAAGTCCCTGAAACGTTCTGCTTTCGTACCGCTCTGATTGCTTCCATGAATACATCATGTTGGGATTCCTTTGTAAGAATTCATCAATGTTTTCTCGAAGTGTTTTAGATTAACAAAAATACAATAGGAATTGATAACCTTAGATCTTGTAGAGAATATTAATGTCTTATCAAAATAAAAATATAACGATTTCTTTCATGTACATTTTGAATTCTTTTTTTTTGTTTCGATATGCTTAAATGGTACCTAAGCTCTTTTTTTATTTCTGTTTCAGTTTTTTTTACTATTACCTGTACGAACCAATCTTTTCTCATCCCGTAATTTTCTTATTTCAAATTAATTGTCAAACTACTTTACAATATGGAACACGTATTCTACCAGAAGCGTCTATCCAGGAGTAATCGTTAACAGCTGCACCGATTTTGATGATATTTGTACACGCACGTATTTGAACATGCAGAATTTATTTGTGATTTTTGACAACGTGTATATAGACAAGATTTTTCCAAGAATTCTGCGTCAGCGTTTAATATATATTTATACCATAAAAATGACTATTGTCTTGGCTACAGGCAGCTATTAACACACACATAAATAATTAAAACCATACCATAGAGTTGATTCATAAAAATGTCGTTCTCTTTAATTTTCAATGCGGAATAAAATGCTTTATACATATTTATATAATATGTGTGAATATATATATGCTTTAAACGTTTTTCACAAAATGTGTATTTATCTTATATATATAGTTTTTAATTAGTTATAATTCATTAAATACATAAAAGTTTTTTATACATACTGATATGGTCACTAAAGGATGTTGTAAGGTCAGCTAATTACGTCGAAGACGGTCGCTTAAGTAGGGACTGAATAAATTAATCATCGACTTGGTATTTATTATATGGACCTTATAACTTTTTACTTACAACTTTAGGGTATATTTAAATGACATCTTACATGCAGGACCTAATTGACAATTTAAAATAGCGTATTGAAATCGTCTTATTATAATGTGAAAACATAATATTGTTTGTAATATTTTGATATGGAATATTAATATATCTCTATGATATAAAAAGTTTATAGAACAGCAATGTTTTTCAGTATTATCAAAATACAGGAAACATCACCGATGAACACATTTTAAAGATACCTGAGATTACCTAAAGTACTTAGTTTTTTAGAAGATTTTTGTGTTGAGTCAAATTATTCCAAAAGACACAGGCTCTATCCCGTCAAGTAACAACAAGATGTAATCCAGTACCATTGGCTGTAATTCCCAATTGGTGCCGATCAATCCTTGTCGTACTCAGCGGTCGATATCTTGAGGTATGAGTAATAAATAATATAATAAAAATATACTTATTTATCCACCAATATACAATATCAGATGCATAATGCTGGGGTTTTTGTAGAGATGAAAGCGAGTACTATATGGTCTTTCTTTATATTTATTTTAAAAAAGGTACATTAGGCCTTTTTTATCTTTGCTTGTTAACGCCAAAATAAGAGTCACAATTCATTATTTAGAAAGCTAGAATAAACTCACTAAAAGTGTATAACTGAAAGAATTACAGCCCTTATAATAACCAACATTACAGGATCATTATGTAATATATTTTAAACACAATAATAGATTGATTACTTATATATACGTACCATGGCATCTCTTGGATAAATATTTAAGTATATAATGTTTAAATACACTTCGCTAGGATAACGTCTAATGTTTATTGAAAATCTGATTCAGAGTTTGGTTACGTACATTGTCAAAGTGATTAAGGGAAACCTTATATATTTTTATTTAATTTTTAAGTACTGATTATATGTATATTATAATGTAAGGTGGTGTGCTATAAGACTAATAAAGGTGCGAGCTGCAGACTTTACAAAGTGACAAATGTAGATACTTAGATATGTTATAAATTATGAGTTCATTTATACGTACGATTTTTAATCACCATAAGTATTTACTAAAGATTATACTTAATATAGACCGGACTACATCAAACTGTACGAATCACCCCGAAATTGGGACCACTAAAACCTCACCACCTATCATTTTTAATAAATAAGAATGGTGTTTGTAAAACGATTTTATTTAAATTAAAAATAAGTTTTTTAAATGTTATTATTTTATTGAATATTATTAAATTAAAAAAGGTATGGTTCAAATACCATTTTTTATATTAGATGACAAAGTATTTACAATACATTTGATTTTTATTGGATTTATTTGCTGGTTATTGTGCCTATCTAAATATTATATCTTGTATTATTGCTGGAATAAAACATAATATAAGAAATATTATACAATTAATATAATGCCTTACTATAATATATACTAAGAAATCAAAAACTAATAATATCTGTTAAGAAAGAACAATGCCGAGAAAGTAATTAAAGTCTTACTTGTACTATAACTACTGGCGAAGACAAGTCGAAAACTTTAAACAATCTTTAATCCACCACACCGGGCCAATATGAAGCTTCAACAAGGATGTGAAAAAGGCAACCTTCTTTTAAAAGATAATACTAAAATAAAATAACTGAGAAGCAAAACATTCTATATTTAAATTTAATGATTATTTCTTGCTATATTTTATATGTTCATTTGTTATTTATTATATTTTTGAAGTGGGTGTCAACCTATTGATTTTATTTTCAGGAGGAATTAAAAAGATGAGAAGATTTCAAGCGAAGAAGAAAATGGAAAGTAAATGCATGCATCACCTATGTATATTGGGTAAATTATTCATTCCTTTTCAGATAGATTTAAGTTAATTATACAATACTTTGTTTTTGAGATAATGCGGTCAAAGTTTATTTTCCATGAAACACAATGTGTGGAATAAAAGAATATCATGGAAACAGAAATATAATAATTTGAATATTATTTTATGAATTGTTAATAGGTCTAGAAGCTAGTGTAACAGACTTGGCTCAACTTCGTTCAAAGTCTATGACACTGCTCGTTGCGGTGTGCTTCATTTGTGTGGTTAAAACATTTTATTATTAGTTTTTACTTTTGTACCAACTAAAGTAACTAATTTCTGAAAGCATTTTGCAAATCTGTTTATGTATTACAAAATGTTATATCGCACAAAAATTCACGAATAAAAAACAGTTATGAAACAATTAATAAGTAATGAATATTTGCCATACTTTTAATTTTTACCGCAGTTGTGTATAATAAAGCGTCGACGTTAGGAAATTAAATTTCCCAGCTGATTGGCTTATTGGTTATGGTTTTGTTTCTGACAGAGGATTTGTTTATTGTTTTATTATAAAGTGTTAATTTATATATGTATATTTATAAAATTGAATATAATATAACGTTTAAATAACAACGATTGCTAAAATATTCTACAAAAGTACAAGTTTAAAATTAAAGACTGTTTAGTTTATATCTGTATTGTACAATACTCATAAAAGTTACTGAACCTAAAGTTGTATTGGGTATTTAAAACTTGCTACATTTGCCCGAAAGCTGTATGCAGTAAAATTGTCTTGCAAGAAAGTATTTTGTGACTTCACTGTTTTAAACGTTTTGCCTTCGTTTGTTGTCTGATTAAAATAATTTAATAATATATTACTTGAAAATTTAATTAAAGATTAAAGTCATAAATATTTAATCGTATTTTTATATTTACTGGAAACAGAAAATAAATATAATTTTTAGGACAGTATGAAAGCGTTATGAAAGATAAAAATATAATTTGTTACTATAAATGTAACATTATAATAGAAATTCGATTTTGAATACTTTCTTGTAAATCTAATATTGTTAATTGGTTAATTTTAACGTTCACATGGCGTTATTTAAAAGTAAACTTTCAATCATGCACACAAAAAGAAATATGCTAAAAATTAAAAAATACACTATTGATTTTTTTCAAGAAGAACATTCCGGACACGTTTCTTAAAAATATATCTATTGATTGTTTGAAGTGCTTCAGGTGAACCGTCCTAAAATTCTCAGGCCTGTACGTCTTAAAAAAGGTAAAATAGTGTGTAAATCGTATAAAGGGACAAAAAAGTCTTAAGTTAAAATAAAATATTTAATATACCAACAGATTGGGATCCACAAAAGCGAATTCAGTGATTTAGCCATTCTTAAATTAGTCCTCTATATGTTTACAATCCCGACTTCGTTACCTTATTTAAATTATGTTAGAAACTACCAAACAAACATTCAATACCCATCTTTCTTATATTAAGCAATAAATATAAGTAGAAGAGTGTTAAGATGTTTTGAAATGCTATCGGCGAGAGGCTGGCGTGGCGGCTAAGCATTTAAGGTATGCGGAGTGGGGCACGCGACATGTCTCTGGACCTTTGACCCGGCGAATCGAACTGGATGATACATCTATCTCTCCCCAGCAAATTCATTATTACATCTATCGTACCGCAAATAGACCTATACTTGTACGAGTCTTTGAGAATATAAAATTGCTTACATTATACAGTCCACTATATATTTATTTCTGAAATAGCATCGCGGAACCTCAGATGACGTTTTGTTGACTTGACGGCTGGTTCCCACAATTCACCAAAAAGTTCTTTTTGCCAAGCACACAGACACACAAATAAAACATTTATTAACCCTACAATCCTACCCTTCGGTCATCAAACAGGATAGGAAGCATAATCAACCCCTGTATTCCAAAATGGAAATCCTAAATGCAGTCTTTGCTTTGAAAGGCCCATGACGGGTTGAGAAATGCTAGCGTTGATTTTACACCATTGACGCTTTCACATTTTTTGAGCAGTTTCTATCCCGAAGAGGATAATTATGCTGTCGGATAAGTAAGACCTGTGGCCTATCATGAAAAAAAACACAGATTAAACATTTTAAATAACAGTTTGCAAAAAGTGTGTCTACTGGATAACAGAATGGTGTGCTTTATATTGTCGGCATATAATTCATTATTTAATCTACAACCAGCACGAATCATCTTTAGTGAAAATGATTTATATAGTCAGATTGTGGTCGTGAATCAACATCTCCGCATCAAACACTACGTTGACATAGTACTTTGCTTCAAAAAAACCCTAAAATCGACTCTATACCTTTATTTACTTCACCTCATATCCATTTTGTCATTTCATTTAGTTACTTATCGCAATAACTTTATATCATTATTTTTCGTAATAATAACGTGACTCAGATAAGTTACTTTCCATTAAAATTGCAGTAATTCTGTGATTTCGGACTTATAATTTCGTGTTAGATACATTTAATAATTTCATTCGTTCGTTAATTATTGTTCATCCCAATTAATGTTATGTGCTAATTTTGTATTTAAGCAATATGTTCAAGTTGTGTTATTTTAATTTCTTTTAACGCCCGGCAACATTCAATAGCAATAAGTTGTTTTGTCCTTCATTTCACCTTTCTGTAAGGTACTAACTTAAACATCTCAATTATTTTCTTATTTCTGACTTTATTGTACTTAACCTTGAATTTCAATCCCTTGTGCTATTGAGCACAAGGGATTGGTAAAGATTTACGCGTCATACATATTGATGTATGACGCGTAAATCTTTACCAAAACGCGCACGTGTTTTACATTTTTCATCTAATTTAAATAAAGCAAAATCCTATGAAAACTTAAGTGATGTCATTGAAACCGATTATCGTCTTAACATTTTTGAAGGCTTATACAAAAAATATGATACGTTACAGATGAACATGGAAGCTTTGATGGACGACCCCGGAGAGTAATATGTTGAACGCGAGGATTTCGAAAAGCAGTAGGTACTACTACTCGACGAGCTCGAGCTTATAAACAGAGCTCACAACCAGCACACAGATTCTGAGGTTCAGTAGGTATTGTAATTTTGTTATATATTGTAATGGCTGATTACACAAGCTAAGTACTGTACGTTTACCAAAGTAGTCTGGCAGTTATCAAGATTGGTTAGAGTTTAGGAAAACTGTTATTTCAATAATTCATAATAACGATAGCATGTTAAGTCTTTTTTAAAAAGATCTACGTATATAATGAACACCGGAAGAGTGTATAGTATAGCATAATACAGTATAGTGTGAAAAAATAGATAAAAACACTTAAGTTCATATTATATTTATTTTAATTATGGCAAAAATTCATTCAGTGAAATAAAATGATTGTATAAAAGATCTTTATATAATTCTTAAAGTTATAAAGTACTTTGTTATTAACTTTCATTTTATACCGAGCAGAAATACTTATAAGTTTACTTTTCATGCTGCCTTGGTTAGCTCTTGCTAACTTTTGCGGTAAAACAGTTTGGTCTTTAGTAGATTGGTCAACTTTATTTCGCATTATAATAACAGCTGAAAATTCTTTGAACAATATAATCTGTGAAAATTACGTGAAGTAATATTTTGAATCAAATAAATAATCAAATAAAATTACTATATGTATAGATACTTTAAGACATATTTAATCATAGCAAAACATATCAGAACTTATTTAATTGCCACATTTTTAGATAAATGTCATTTAAAGTAAATGTTATAAATTAAAGTAAAGCTGGGCCAGAAAAGTAAAAAAAAATCAAAATGTTCTTCAAGAAACATTGACAATTCATCAGTGTGCTACAAATACCATGATATTAAAAAATTCAGAGTGATTTTTCCAGGACTCGATTACAAATTAAAGTACTTTTAATATTCGTTACATATTTTCGTCGACATAAGTAAATATATTAGTTGATACATTTTATATTAATTAATCTATATCATCAAAATCTAGAAATATATTTCCTCCAATTTCTTTTAATAAACGTAGTTCAGTTAGTAATATAGTAACAATGCTACTTTCTAAGAAAATATTTTTAAATATCGAGATTTTAGCCTAATTTTTATACACTTAAAATTACATACTTTAATTAAGGACAATGAAGCTTTATAATTGTCGTGTTAAAAAATATTAATATTTTCTAAGAAAAGAGACGAATATTTTCTAATATATTATTATAAATATATAACAAATTTTGTTCTTTCTTCAACATCAGAGGAACACGATAGACTTAAAAAAATCAACTGCGAGTAACAAAATAATAATCAGTTATTATAGTATTTTAAAGGATTCATCAGTGGTCTAATTTTCCGACTGTTAATATAAATTTGAGTATAATTAACATCTTAATTGTTTAATGGTAAAATCACTACAATACCGAACTAAATATTAAATAAATATACTAATATCAGCATTTTTTAAATGCCTACGAGTATATATGCATCAGACTTTCCGGTTGATGCCCATGTAGGCATTAAAAAATCCATCAGTTAAATAGTCTAAGTAACGTTGAAATTAATGATGACAATGATGCAAAAAATTAAAATAATAATAATCAAGTACATTGAAATTTATGTAAATACAAATATTATATATAAATAATATATAAGTATATAATTGGTATTTCTATTTAATTCGTATTTATTTTGTCATGATCTTCTACAGACAGTAATATACTTGGACAAAAAATAAACCATATAAATATTAATGTAATGGTTGCTCGGAGGATAATTTCTATATTCCTAAGTAAAAATACACATTTTCTAATAAATGAGGATTCAGAAAAAATATCATATAAATCAGTGCTTCTTGCGTTCATACTATTATACCTATAATAAGATATGATGTTCAAAGCAGCTAAAACAACGTAAAGTTATTTTAATCTATTCTTATTCTGAATAGTTCATTCACGATAACTGGATAGATGATAATTAGTGAATATTATTTAACTTCTATATTCACAAAGTTTCGACTCGGTTTCACGAGCTGTGGTTATTGATAAACTAAAAGATCAGCGAGCTTGTTTCTGAGCGGTGAGTGGAATGGATATTCTTTACTTTTTACCCATATTGCCATGATAAAGCATTTACTCGTAAATATCTTGAAATAGAGATTACCAACCCATGACCCGCAACACTGACAATATACCTAGTCCTTGGATATGTCATTGCTATTTGTTTTTAGTTCCACAATCTTCTTTATCATGAAAAAACCCGATTAAAATCAAATTCATCATCATCATCGTCAAAATCAATGAGCATAAAATGTAAGTTCTCCAAATTGAAAGGTTGAAAATGGTTTTAAATTTTTTATTGAGTTTAAATTGTTAATTCAAATATTGCTTCGTTAGAGAATTGAGGTCTAAAATTAATAATTCAAAATTCAAATTAATTTTCCCAATTTTAACCAGGGCCTGTAGGGCCAAACATGCCTCAAAGCTTAATTAGATAGAATGTAATAAATTTTGTCTTAAATGGCAACCTTTTGAAATTCTTGTATTTATAATTATTATGATTTTATTAAGTTACTGTTTTATCAAGGCGTATTCTGAAATATATGCATTATTGTAAAAACTTTAATAGGCCAATATTTTCTACAAATTCATTTAATTAAAAAAAAATTGAGGGAAATACATTTTGTTCTCATTTAAATAGAACAACTATCATTAAGTATTTTTAAAATTACTAACTTTTAAGTACTAACATTAGATTTGTCAAAATTAATGACAATAAATATATTGAAACGACTTTTCTTTTGGTACAAACTAGCTAACACCAAAAAAATATATATATAATTAAGATTTAAAAAAAATGAAAAAACAGAAGTCGTTTCAAAAAACCCTTTGGTATTCAATTTAATTTCCAGTTGACTTATTTATTATTATATGAGAAACGAACAAAAACTATACGTGCACAGTTATTACAATATTACGAAACGTTTAGATAATTCATATTTCAGAAGTATCAAACTCAGTATGTTTCAAAATCAATACAAATCTTATCCAATGAAGACGCTTTTTGTTATCTCATAGAAATATCTGGCCTTGTTTCGTCAACTACCAGTTACAGCGTTTGATATTTAGGATACTTCGACGGTGAAAGAATTTGAATTACATCGGAATTATGTTACCTGCAACAAAATTTGTACAATTAGCTTTCGCCATACTCGATGAGATGATATGGTGGTTTCAAATTAATCTCCATCAAAAATCTCTTCTTATTATTAGCATGAGAGTTCAAACAAGAGCCATTTCTAAGATCGAGTGAATCTTTTATTATTTTTTTTGGACTATAAAAAAATAAAAGTGTTTCGCTTTTCTAACTGCCTCCCCACTAATGCTGCAAGACTTTTCGGTGGCTGGGGTACAGCAGCAGCAGTTTCTTACTAATATTCGATATATTTTTTTCAGGGTGAGATTTGGAATGCATTAAGTTTGGTTATTAGTTAGAATTATAATAGTGCTGTGGACCAATCATGAACAAGGATGCGCTATTTTAAAGCTGGAGAAATACCAAATTCGCCTATCCACTTCCACTCGTTTTGTATTTCTTGGCTCATCTCGTGCCCTCGATAAAATTATTTTTCTAAGTAATAGATTTAATTATGTCTATAATCTGTACGATCCTATTTGATTGTCACACTACTCAATTTGTTTTGAGCTTCTATCATAAATTCTTTTTGGAATTAAAGTCATGACTCGAGCTTGGGGGCAATTTTTTTTTTGGTAGGAATATTACTATATCACAATGAGATCTCGCGATGATATGTCTTTTTGTTATCTTAAGATTAGTGATCTCCGATGGATCACAATAACATTCACTCATAACTATTTCGGTGTCAGAATAAAGTTGGACAATACGCCGAACGCTCTAACCTAAGCCATAACTTAAATATTGAATGTAATATTAAAAAATAAAAAAGATTTTATTAAAATAATAAACGAGGAAATTCGACTTTAGATGTGATGTTATCAAATATATGAACAATTAACGTATTCAACCATACAACATCGTAGACTGAAACCAAATATACTACAAGTATGGCGAAATCTGCATTTATGTAAATTAACTCAGCTCTATAAATAGGTTAATATCCTTAACGGCGTTGTTGTGCACTTGATTTGCTTCAACAAACAATTAATTTGTTTTTGTTATAAATTATAAAATAATTAATTTCTTAATTAAGAAACTTATGTATTTACAATTACAAAAGGGACAAAATGAATATGTTGTTTGAGAAAAATAATGGTAACTTAAATATAGCAACATATACTATTTATTACATTTCATAAAAATTAAATAATTGTGAGTATTTTAGAATATGTCAATAAAATACGGTAAGTAATGACTGTACTCTCGCTTTATTTTTTTTTACGTGTTACCAGCGAGAGTCATCTGCTCCCTCCTCTCTTTGAAACAAATAATAAATGTTAGTATGTTTGTATGTTTATTCAGATAATAAACTGTCGTCAAATTAAAAGGTTAAAAATATTCGAGTAGTACTTTTTTGTAGTATTGTTTGCGTTATTAACTATATATTTTTTGATATTGTCCTTCAAATATCAGACCAGAATAAAAAATGAACTCTATATTGAACGTGGTTTAAACCAAACATAGTTTTGTATTTTTTTCTTGTATTTTTACTCAATGTGTGAAAATTTCAAAAAACAGTAAACATTTTCTTTTTGATATAAAATGACTGCATATGGAAACAAGTCCTTTCAAATAATTTTACATACAATTCTAATAAATTTACAATTACTCACTCGTTTATTCTATTTAACATACACTTTATTTTTAAGTTGCTACATTTTTCGATAACTTTTCGTTTTCCCTCTTTACAAAGATATTAAATATTGCGTAATAATATATTTGAATTTACTAGACATGCGTCTGACATCGGGCTCGCCCTTGGTAATGCGACAACCCTTGTCCATTTCCCGCATGACCCATGTATTGTACTGCGCGTCACTCCCTAGAAACATTTTCAAATGTACTTTTTCTAGTCAAAACTTTGCAGAGGATTTTTCCAAAATAAATATAGAATGAAAAACTCATTAACACGGACAGGACTCCAATCTTCGGCCTCTGGAGTACCGTTCTTTTATTTTATAATTAAGATTAAGATAAGTGGATTTATTAAATATTTAATTTCAACATCATTTCCAGCGATGGATGTAGTACATAGCTTTAGAAATACGATAAAAACTTGTATTTTAACTACTGCGCTTATTTGTTTTCTGTAGGAACTTTATTTTTTTTCTGTACTTAGTATGTCCCTATAACATATTATTTTGTTTAAACTCATAATTTATCTTCATCATTGTTATGAATCTATTTGTTAAACATAAATTGAACAACTCTTTGAACTATTATAATTTTTATATATTATTTGTTAACGTCTATCGTTATAAGCTTATCAGTATGTTACAAAATGCTTTGAATTAGGTTGTTGCATACTACATATAAGTAAATACAAGTAAGCAAATCAAGCGTGATGAAAACAGATATTAAAGTATTAATTACCAAAAACGCGAATCAGTTTTCGTACTATTTATTGTATTTTCATTTTTAAATAATTCCAAACGAACAAATATAAAATAATAAGGCGTTTGTAATATAAAAACATTAAACGAAGTACTTTTTAAATTCAAAAATTATGAGTAGTAGTTCAAAAAAGATACTTACATATTAAAACGTAATTATGTATTAGCTATAAATAAATAAATTGACATGCATAGGTACATTTCTGAAGTTTACCTATCAAAATATTATAAAATATAGAAATAAAATATATACGAAGAAGATACTATCTTACCCTATGAAACTTAAGTATCATACAATAACATTCTTGTAAAAAATCTTTGTTCACATTTATATTATATTTTATCATATGATATCTAAAATAAATATCCAATCATTTTCAATATAACGCTTGAATAAACTTTATTGAAATAGCTACCTATAAATAAGAAGTAACTGTTTAAACGGTGTATTAATCTACGGGATTTACCCGCGTTTATTAAAGAAATTATTGAAAGCTAAAGCGTAAACGCGAAGTGGACTGAAACGAATAAATTTATAATATTTTATTTGAAAATATTTTTTCCGAGTCTTACTATACTTCAAGAAATCTGAAACAATCGTGTGATTAAAAATTATAATACATATCATAAAGTTAGAGAACCTATTACTGTAGAAACACTTTGATGGTATAGGAAGCTTTTAAAGAATCTGGTCTCCCAGTAATAGATTTAAATAGAGAAAATAATTTGGGTGCAAATATAGGCTTCTCAAATGCTAGAGATGTTAAAAAAGTATCCATGAATTTAGTATAACATATGAAACCAATACGCAATAAAAGATCAAACTTTTATGTTGTAGTAAATGCCTTTACTAAGTTAATTATAGACCCTACTAAGTTAATTGTAGACCCTGATACCAAAATAGTACTTTGTGTCACGTATGTTAAAAATGGTATTACTTATGTTATGTTATCGGGGATAGGCCCAAGAGCTCAATTAGAAAGCCTGTATATTATACGGGTAATAGCCAATTTGGCAGTCGGAAAAAACATAGAGGATCATGTTACTTCTCAGAGTTTAGTTATTGTTCTATCGAATAAAACTTCAACTAAAACAAAAAGTCAGCAGATTTTTCAAGAGGTCCAGAATTACCATCCACAAGGACTATTAAAAAAGGTCCATTATCTACCAGAGGTGCTCTAAATAGTATCGGTGTCATTAAAACACTAAATTTGCTCCTTTAGACGCACGCATCAGATATCAAAGTTATTTTTGATGCTAGAACCGTGGAGATCTTTTATTCGTATGTTCAAACTTACATAGAAACCAATATACGTCCTTTGGTTTCCCATTCCATTAAAAAGACTATTCTTTCAGAATAAATAAGACTGATCCTGTTTATGGCCCATCTTTGACATATCCAGGATTTTTTACGGTTAAGGAAAGAAGTGATTACGTTATGCAGTCAGTTTAGAAGAAACAGAAGCTTTTGAAAGAAATGGCGCTTATTATGTCAAAGTGCCAGTAAAAAATTGTGAAGGTCATATTTGGAGATCATATTATTACTTCACTTGTATTGTATTTGTACACTTCAATAATTTTTCACCCTGTTGGCACTTGTAAGATGGGTCCAGCTTGGGACAAAGAAGCTGTCGTCGATCCAAAGTTACGAGTGTATGGAGTTAAGAGACTAAGAGATAGATAGTTAGAGGAAACACAAATATACCAACAGTTATTATAGCAGAGTATTCTTCTGATATGATAAGGGAAGATTATTTCATAAAAGGAGGTCATCTTTATATATTAAATAAATATAAGTGTAAATTAAATAGTTCGGTAATATGTGATTCTCTTATTAAGGTTAAATTCGTTTTTATTGGTTTTTGCGTGAAATTGCTAAATGCTGGTTAATTTACAAAACAACAATAGTTAAATAGAAATAACTTTAAAGTCAATTTGATTTAAACAAAGAAGCTTAAACGAACAACCAGAAAAACGCTCTTCCCTTCCAAGTCCCAACCACAATGGCTGCCTCTGTTTTAATACGATAATCTCACAGTGGCACCACTATCGTATAGTTTATCTTCTGGAAAGCAGTGGCAGTTCTAATTATGCCACTCCGATATATATATATATATATATATATATAGTTTTATTTAATTACATATATACTCGGCATTATACTTGGCAAAGTCTAAAAAAACTTATAGTGAAATCTTATTAAAAATGTTGATTAATAATTGTAAATTATTATTTTTTTTTTTTCTCTTGTATTTTTTTTCCTTATATACTTTTCCAGGTGTCGCATTCCCCTACCCCTATTGGTATTGACAGCATAACGGAATACTGACGTCTAACAGATAACCCAGTTTTTCCTTATTGGATAGTTTATTTTTTATTTTTAGGTAGCATATACTTTAGAGTCATTTAAAAGTTATAGAAGCATGTAACATGGTAAAGTTGGAAGTGTTAACGTTTTGGCTTTATATTTATTACCAATATATTGTGAAAACATATTATAGTATTATTACAAGACTTTTAATCTATAACGTGCTTTCTCTCTTTATATAATATGAATCCCTATCTCTAAATATAATATGAATCCAAGGTTATGAAATTTAAACACTGGCAGCAATTCGGTAGCTCAATTGGTAGAGCGATGTGACGGTTTCTCATTTGTTCATTTTTAAATAAAAGGAACCATTGTCTTGTCTAATCTTTGTACCTATTTCATCTTCCATTTACATGCCAAATTTCATCCAAATCAGTTCACGGGTAACAGCGTAACAGATAGACCGTTCACATTAACATTTATAACATTAGTTCGCGTAGGAATTTACTAGTCATCATATGTTATTTACTTGCTTGTTACTAAGGAAAAATAAAATATATTTAATTTTAATTGAGTTTGTACAAATAAAATTGTTATTACGATTTGGATTTTTATGGCTTAAGAGTATACAACAAAATCCCATCATTGTAAGTAGTTCAAAATGCTTAATTCTTAAATAAGATCTTCAACGATGCGACCTTTATGATACGAATTATTACATATCGCATTACTATAGTTTCAAAAGCGATAAATTGCTCCTACAATATTATTGTTTTGTCAAAAAATAACAAGATCATGTCATATCATGTCATGATATGATATACAAGACTTTACTTGTTTTAGCATCCGAGACCAATTGAGACCTAAAAATATCTTCCATGAACGTCCAATTTTTATTAAATAGTTGTACCCATGTAATGTAAGGATTTCAAGTATTTAAAGAATGAAAATCTATAAAACGATTTAAAGAAATTTGGCGCTTGGCAATAATATTGCGCCTAGCACTTTTTGACTGCAATTCCCATGTCCAACAATATTTACTTCCATAAATATAAATTTGCGTGAGAAAAACAGCTCACAACTCAATGGCAGAATATTCAATGATTGCTCGCACAACTCAATTAAGTTCGTTTTGTTAGTCTTCTATTTAAATAATTTCTTAATCATCATACAAAATTTGTAGAATAATTAATAAATCAAATACAAGTAGTTTGTACTACTAATAGATAAAGGTACCCACAGCTTGTTGTTAGGAAATAAATAAAATACTATGAATTGTTTATATGTTTTTTAATTCTGTTTAATGACTGTATATAAAAATATTTTAAGTTATTTTAATACAAAATTTATGATTTTGATTTACTGTGAAACTGTGTTTAAAACAAATACCCTCAATCACATCGGAATTGCAAAATAATGCTGTTATAACAACCGTATATTGTTTCCTCACTGATGAAAATATTACTATTAATTTCTATAAAAAATAATATAAAATAAAAAAAGTGAGTACGTAAGACACCCAGTTTCTTAAGTAAAAATGTACGTTTGGTAACAGTAGATACATTCTACTCCGGTCCAAAGTTCTATTACAAATTAAAATTTTCAATAAAAAGAGCAACTGTTGAGTTTCTGGCCAGCTCTTCTCAGCAGAGCAGTATTCCGAGTTGATGGTAGCTTACTCGCGGACTGACTAAACTAATATAATATTTTTTTTTTATATAATGATAGTAAACCTTATAATGTATAGGTACTATACATTATAATATTTATCAAATCATCAGCAATAATAATAATTTTCAAAATTGCCATTATTGAATTTTTAAAACAGGCACGTTTTGCATAGGAAACCTAACCATTGTTTGCTCTAGAGATTTCTTAAAAGACTCAGTTTTTGCATATTGTTTAGAGCAGACTATGTCCAATGAACAACAGAACATAATTTAAAGTTAAAAAAATATTAAGATTGGGGCTAGACAAGACGATTCAAGATGGTCTGACGAAACACTTCGACTAAAGTCTTCTTCTCCTTTTTATATAAATAATAAGCTTAATGACTGTTTGGTAAGACACTAATTACAAAAAACACCTTTACCTTTCGGACCATTTCATGACTATGTTCATTATGAAATTGTTATATAAAGTATATATATATATATATTTTGTGCGATCTTGACGCATTTTTAAGACTTCACTATTAATAGCCTTTGTAGTACGCACGGCTGCCCCGATTTTACGGTTTTGATAGAGAAGGTATTTGTACATATTTTATTTTATTAAATGGTTACTAAAATAATAATATGAAATGAATTTTTTCGTAGTTAC
This sequence comes from Dircenna loreta, assembly GCA_963555665.1. Classification (NCBI taxonomy): domain Eukaryota; kingdom Metazoa; phylum Arthropoda; class Insecta; order Lepidoptera; family Nymphalidae; genus Dircenna; species Dircenna loreta. The sequence goes on along the minus strand of OY743095.1, from coordinate 10,123,942 downwards.
TAAAATAATAATATGAAAAGGTTCATATTATTATTTTAGTAACTACGAAAAAATTCATAAAATGCTGAGAAATCAATCTTGTTTTAAAATAATTGGTTATGCTATAGTATGAATGCGCAATGGGGATCCAGTAATCAAGAACTCAATGACCTCACCATTCGGAACTCTTGAATAGCGCCCTGGTGGCCTTAGGTTTTGTAGGGTGTTTCTATTTTGCGCCATCAGAAAGGTAACAAAGAAATGCCGCGATTCAAAGCCTATTTATGTGAGATTCCACCGCCCGCCTCTGAGATAGGTGTGAGATAGGATGGATGTAACGAAAGTGCTCAGATGCAATTTTTTATTTGACTCTGGCATAGTCTATGCCTAAAGATATATTGTGCGAAATTATATCAAAAACAGATTATGACGTCATCATTAATAGTTACCAATTCACGTCACCGTTAGTAATTACCGACAGATTTAAGAAACACTATTTTTATACACTTTTTTTTTATGTATACTTTTCAATAATTATCTATTTGATAGTACATAATTAAAATTTAAATACATTTAACTTTTTTCACTTTCGCCTAAGGCTGAAAGGAAAAAAATATGAGACGGTAATACCACCTGACGTGACGTAAAGATAAGAGTGCTGAGTGCTGGGCTGGGTCCTATTATTATACATGAAATGCAGTTGATTGCTTCTGAAACCTGCATGTTGAGATGGATATGTAGAGTGACGAAAATGGTGAAAGTAATAAATGTGTATGTAAGAGGTAGTTTGAACTAGCGGTAATAGAAAATATTATAATTATTAATTTACCGTGATAGGGTTACGAAATGCGGAATAATACAATGAATGTCATAAAAACAGTCTTAAAGCTTAAGACATACTTAAATGTGAACGTCGATGATGATAAGAGAAGAGGGCGATCGAAGAAGACATGTGTGGAGTGCGAGAAAAATAATATGGCAAAGAAGTTAATCTATAAAGAGATAACGTATGATAGAAGTCCGTGGAAGGTTGTGAATACTCGTATTACGCAAACTCCAAATTAAGATAAGCGCAAGTAGGTATATGATAGTTTACGATGTTTATTTAATTTACACATTTGGCCTCTACTATTTTATAAAACGTTGAGAAATAGATAAAATTAAAATGGTATAATGTAGCTCATTATAACGTTTTATGTCAGATTTTATAGTAATAAATACATTTTTAAACTGTTTATAAGTTGTATTTATGGTTAAAAAAAGGATTCATTAAAGTCAATAAATAATTATTATTCATTTAGACTGTATGATGACTGATGACTGCAAATTAATCTGTCAGACCGAGAAAAATGTTTCTAAGATCAATATAAATCTACCGTTAAAACATTTCTGTGCTATAATTATAAAAAATATTTTCTTGAGATAACTGACTTTCACGTAAATTTTATGTAATTTATTTAATCTTTTATCATGCTTTCTAGAAGGTAATAACAAAAAATAAGTCACAATGCAATAGATTACTTGATTAACTGCCACAGCTTAGTTAAATAAAAAAGTTTAGAATCGCATTATATAGGTCTAAAAAAATGTATTATCCAGCCTTACAACCATTATAAATCGTTTTAAAGTACCCCAGTTTTCTGTAATAGGTAATAGTAATTGTAGGTAATTCTTCCTCAGTGGCCATAACACTAAATTCAATTACTGTAAAGCATTGGAAGAAAGTAATAAAAATAATAAGATTATTTAATTTATTGGATGTATTAAACGTACACATAATGGGAACGGCTGTGAATAAGCTGTGTAAACAACTGTGTACAATGAATTATAATATCGTACACAATGGTGGTTTGTTAAAAATTTTATTTGGACTTTTCAATTAAACATTACATTACATGGTTGGTTCCGGTTCATAAAAAATAAACATATTTGTATGTTATCAATAACTACGATAAACACACAAATGATGTTAGCCTAAAAGATTATATTTAATCCATTCTTTTTAAAGTAAAAATAATTTGTAAAAACTATTATGTTGTAATAATACTGACTTTCATGTAGAATTTCACTAATACTTTATTTAAAATTAATAAATATTATATTATTATTTCCTTTTTTTACACAAGAATATAGGTACATTTAATAAAAAAAATAGGATAGATAATTTATGAATAGATCTCATCCAGGTAATAAATAAAAGCATAAAAAATGATTGAGAGACAATTAATTTTTAAAGATTTAAAGATAATCGTAAAATTGTATTTAATTCTTGGTAAGAGAGACCGATCTTCTTTTTTTTTTAAATATGCTTTATGTCTATTGCGCAATTAATTTTATTTTTAGTGATTTATTTTTATCTATTCAGTGTTAATACATCGCTCGAATGAACATTATTGAATAGTAGCCTTGAAATAAAAAGCGTTTAAGCCATGTTTTGTTCTAAGAGCTGTCTTTCACCCACTTCTATGTGAGACATACCATTCGGGTAGTTGCTTTTACGCGAGGTGGACTTATATCACAAACATATTTCTAAATAGCTGGAGGTGAGGGAAGAACGTTTTTACGTGTTAAGTGCGTTAGGATGGCTACCACGTGGCTGCCAATTGATTTAGCATCTATTTGTCCAGAACAACAAGCACCGTTGACACAATGTTCTTCGGCCGGGTTATTGTTTTTGTCTCTGGTTCTTCAGTTATTTGGTGGTGTTTCTCATAGCATTAATTATCCAAAGAAGAATCCATACCCAAGACCGCCTCAGCATACACATTCTGGTCTAATCGATTATAATACAGGTTTTACTTCATTACCAAAATATAATACATATTCTCCTCAAAGCTATAAACATGGTCTTTATAACTCTTATAATCCAATTACTGATCTGGGATCATCCGTGTACGATACTTTTCGAAATACGTTTCCTTCATATTCTGAATCACTTTCGAATACTATTGGTTTGAACTTCGAACAACACGAGCCCGTATTCAATTACAATAATATTGGAGAATTATTCGATTTGAATTTCGATGAATCAAAAATTAAGACAGTTTCCACTGGGAAAAATAAAAAGGAAACTAAATTAAAATCGAGGAGAAGAAGACACGCTAAGGAATACGACTTTATCATTGTTGGGGCTGGTTCAGCGGGCTGCGTGCTGGCTAACAGATTATCAGAAGTTAAAAAATGGAGGGTAAGAGCTAAAGTCTGTAATTAAGTTAATATCATATATGTTTCATTTCTAACCAAAAATAATTAATATTTACATCTTTCTTTTAATAGTACCAGCCTTTTTAAATTGAACTTAATACAGCCAAATAAATATATATGTATATATTAATACTAACTTGTGTCCGAGGTTCCATCCGGTGTGAAATATAGATGTCACCTGTTCAGAAAATTAGTTAAAAACTATTAATTTTAGATAATTATCCTTTATTAGCATACTTTGGCTTATAATACTTTGCTATTTTTGAATAATGGTGGAATCTTATAGTGAATTAAACTTAAGAATGGGCAATTAAATGCAAATACAGTTTTGTTATTTCACACGTTTAACATTTTATACGAAAAAATAAATTAGAGAAATTTTACAAAATGCAGAGATAAATAAGTATTGACTATATATATTATTTAATTATAAATAATAATATTGGAGTCAGTGATATTTAAGCATGTTTTTTAACTTGTATATTAAAAAAAATAATAATTCAGCTTCTAAGTTTCGTAAAATAAAAACAAATTTCATGTAAGACTCCCAGCAATGTGCCTGTGAAAACCGCATCCAATTTTTAGCTACTTAGTAGTAATCAATTATGTAAAAAACTACATACTCTATTATCTCAGTATTCATTACACGAGAGAAAAAAAATATTGTTGATTAGTATCGGCTGGTTACCGTGAGAACGTGCCTTACTTTGTGATCATGAGAATATATTATTTGCTATTATTTACATAACCAGCTGTTTTATTTCCATACTAAAGCGACTTTCTATAATTTAATAAAAGTAATTACTGTTTATAAGGTAAGGTAAATATACATAATGTACGGTTTGATATTTTCATCTACCCATTTAGTTAAATACTTATTAAGGTAGTTCGGTTATTGTTCAATTTTAATTATATTTGTTTTACTGTATGAAAAATCTTTCAAAAATTTTAAAACATAAATATATGTTTAATCAGTCAGATTTATAATACAGTACGTAATTGGCACGTACATTCAGACAGATATAAATTGTAAACTATCCATTCTTACAAAACTTGAATGTCTTAAAAATACTCAAAAAAAAATTCAATAATATTTACTAGATGAGGCATTATCGGCAGTTCCTTATAGGTGTATATACTATCGCATAATAAGAGCACTTTAATCTTAAATTTAACTGCTTTTAGTCACGCAGACTACAGCGATGCTTACTTAAGTGACTGACTGCATCATTATGAGAGAGATATCATCTGATTTTATACAATAATTATGAATAAATTAAAATCCTTCACGTATGTACATTATAAATATTAAATTTTGTATGTTTCGTTTCACAATGAAAGGCTTACACACAGATAAATGTCTCTTCAGATCAACTTACCGAATTTTGTTGGAAATATTTTGATATATTTTGTAGCACTTTTGTAACACTTGTAAAATTCTTAGTGTATAATTACTGCATGTAAATATTGCTCATTAAATGAGCTATTAAATGAAAAAGCTTTTTATAAAATGTACATGTAAGTAATAAGAGTAAAACAGTTGAATATCATATTATTTATTATAACCTTTTAAAATACCTAGTTTATAACTTTGTCCTTTAATTAGCTATTGCCAGCAACTTCGCCTGCAATCATCTTATTTCCCGACTCCTATCGTAAGCTATCTATCGACATATCCGTAGGGTTACGTTTTTTACCATTTGAGTTTTGTTATTATTATAGACATTTTTTACTGGTGGAATATTTTTGATCTAACAAGTATCATATCGAGGATTCCAAAGCTATTAGATCAAAGTGACATTTTTATAAAGGTACAGGGGAAAGGTTTAAAGAAATATTTTTTCAAAAAATTAAAAGTAAGAAACGGACTGTTGCTATTTTTGTTTGGGACAGCAGTCTCAAAAATAATTTCAAAATAATTGTGGGAGTGAACGCCCTAAAGTTGCATGTGTAAATTTGAAAACTAGATCCAAAGACGCAGAAAAAATCGCTGACTACAAATATCTAAGTAACTTATTCTAAATAAACCAAATAGCCTTGGAGCCATCGGCATACGACAGCATTAAAAAAAACCTTAATTAAGCTCGTTTTATAAATTGATTTACTATAATATATTTTTTTAATATTCGTGTACAAATTCCGCTAATTTACAGCTTGATTAAGAATTTAATACAAGTCAGATTATTTTTCCCACATAACAATACAATCTATTTCAGTGTTTCTTATTAATGTAAATGACAGAACAAAAACAATTGATCCCATAGTAAAAAAATAAAACATTCGTCCACTAAAAAGTTCTTAGAGACCTTTATTTTAATTTGAATATAGATAAGCATGCATTTTAGAGTAGTATTTAATTTTAATATAAATTCGATAAGTTTTAAATTAATAAGCATTATAAAAATGTGTTTCAACCTAATAAAGAAAACTATACTAAAGGATAATGGTAGAAAATCCGTAAAAACCTTCATTTAGTATTTTATATACAACGGGAATAAAAGTAAATGTAACAAGCTACTCTATTTTTTGCTAAAAGACAAATAATATTATTATTAATTGATATTTTTTAAAAACAACTTCTTGCAAATTTATAAAATAGTAATGTTATAATTAATTATTTTATAGAAATTCTCAGTAAAATCTCGAATTGTCATGATTTATTGGTTTATAGTTTTAAAGTTTATCTTTTACATGACAATTATGTCATGCCTCAACCGTCCAAAATTAAATATTTGTAAATAAATGAATAATTTCTGAGAATATTAAAGAGGAATATTGCATGTTTTTTGCATGAAACTACTTCCCAAAAATCGTTTAATTAGAGCCTTTATACTTTATGTATTGATAAAATAAAATACAAAGACTAGTTTATTATGTAATAATTTAGTAATAATACAAATGTATACTGCAGTCACTGGATTCAAATAATGTTTGTCATCAGTCAACCATGAAAATAAAAAAAGAACCACTAGGTATTTTGTAACTTTTTATGTAAAAGCAAATTCTGAATTGTGAAAGCATTAAAGTTGCATTCTTTATTAAAATATAGACCATGATTTTCCTCTGAAATCATACTTGAATAATTATCATATATGTATAATTTCTGACTATATTTGTGTAGTTAATATAGAAAATTTCATAAAACCATATTTTGATATGGTTTTATGAAATTTTCGCGTTACAAACAAAATTAGCTCAAAACTTGTAGAACAAGTAGTTTTTAAAAATAGTGCCTTAGTAGTAAAGGCGAAGTCAGGTCTTATTATTGGAAAGACTAACACTTTGATTAGAACTGACTATCTTCAAGAGATGTCTCTTTGATGTTATATTTTTTTTTTATAAAAGTATGTTTTGAAAGAAATTATATCTATTTATTACCGTATGCTACTGCTTTTGACTCTCCATAAAAAATAAATAATATCACATAGTCTATTTAAAAGTGATATGTTTGTTACAATATTTGATCAACCTCGAAATTTTAAATGCTATATTATCAACGAGACAATGTAATGTTTCATAACAGCCTTGGCATATTTTCTTTTTAACCGACTGCGTTCGATTATTATTGTTCGTGACAAATTATTTGTTGCAATCTGTTATGAAATTTACTTGATCTTAAAAAACAGGTATTTTATAAAATATTTCCTAATATTTTCCTCAGTTTTCCCTATCTAGGTCAGAAAAATCGGCTATATTATAAATTACTCCTTTAAACATTTTATATAAGGTCAGAGTAGACAGTTTAACCGAAATAAATTGAAATAGTCAAGAAATAAAAAAATGTGTTCCTTTTAGAAAAGAAAGGTAAAGGTTGGAACCGCAATTATTAAATATAATAACCTATCTGGTAGTACAAGTAGTGAAAGTAGTAGAATTTGCGGTGCAGGGAAGATATCATCATCATCATCATCATCACCATCACCACCATCATCACCATCATCATGATCATCACCACCATCATCATCGTCTGCATTTGCATATTTTGTGGAGAGTAACTATTTGTAGTGTGATGTTATATAGGTTATAATATTCCCTTACAAAAAGCATTAAAATGCAAGAATATTGTTCCATTCTCATCGTTAATAGATACGTAGCTGAAAAACAAACTTTCGCTAAATGCAAACTTTACTTATGTTAAAAATGAGCATATGGATCTAGAACATATTTATCACAGTAAATTTTTAGGCTATGGTATTCCCATATTTTCAAGTTTTTTTAATAAGTTTTACACTTCATTGTTTCGTTCATTACATAAAACAGTTTTACAATAATTAAATTTTGAAGACTGTAAATATGGTAGCAATGGTAATATGTGTGAAATGTAATCATTGTAATAATATTAAATACACATCTATTTCATAAAAAGAGCTGTCATTCAAAAATATTTGCAAATATAGATGCATTGCCACACTAGAAAAATGGGAATAGAGAAAGCTATAAAAGGGAAGGAAATCCTTTCATTTGGCATTTAGGGACTCGCATACACATTACGGATTATAGCTATCATAACTACTACTCTTATCAAACCAACATGAAAGCTAGCTGACCTAAATTCTAATAAATATAGCGAGCACGTTACTTAAAAATGAATATTATTAAAGCAATCGGATATTACATTCATTGACAAAACTACAATATATATATATAATTATAAAGACCCAAAATTAGACAGTCACAAGCCTTAATAATAATTAATTTTAAATTTGTTTATATCCCTTTAATTTCAATATAATTAAGAATGTATAAATGTGTAAAAGCTATGAGTTTATATATATCTTATATTTAATTTATGGCAAATGGCTTATTATTAGTCTGGTAAAGAAGATGACATATTTAACAAAAATTAACATACTAACAAACCAAAAGAGTAATATTTGGACCCAAAAAAAAAGGTATTTATACTTGCAAACATTTTTTTTACGATGGCGCTATTTTGTGAAATTCTCAATAGGTTACAATGAATTCTACTTCTGGGATACCATATGAGCTACTATGTCGGTACATACCCTGATGAATTTAGTATTCTATGAATAATAGTCTTTATTTGGATGGCTTCCTGGTACCTATATTTTTTTATTTTTAGGTACTATTGTTAGAAGCCGGTCCTGAAGAACCAGATGTGACGATGGTGCCTTCACTCGCCCCAACACTCAAGGCATCCACTATTGACTGGAAATATAGGACGCAGCCAGAACCACTGACATGTAAATCAATTAGAGGTCAAACCTGTGCGTGGCCAAGGTAAATTTACTATTAACATTCCAACTCTACCTATCTAATCAAATAGATGTTTTAAAATATTAAGAATATAAATTTCAGAGGGAGAACCATGGGTGGCTCTAGTGCTATTAATTACATAGTTTACATGAGAGGTAACAGACTAGATTACGACCACTGGGCAGATTTAGGAAATCATGGTTGGAGTTATAATGAGGTGATTTGATGAATCTTTTGTAATACAACATGTATTTATTTTATAATTATATCAATTTAAGCTAATATTTTGCATTAATAATATCATGTATTGTTACAGTTATTGCCTTACTTCAAAAAATCTGAGAATAACCGTGCAAGTGAAAGTTATGATACATATCATCATGGATTCGCAGGGCCTATTACTGTAGAAAGATTTCCTTATGTTGACCTTAACACTGTTATGTTGGTTGATGCTCTTAAAGAATCTGGTCTTCCAGAGATAGATTTAACGGGAGAAAATAACATTGGTACAAATATAGGCTTATCGACTTCTAGAGACGGACGAAGGATGTCAACAAATGTAGCGTACATCCGACCAATACGTTACATAAGACCAAACATTGATATCATTGTAAACGCCTTTGCTACAAAGTTAATAATAGACCCTGAAACGAAAACAGCTTTCGGTGTCACTTATGTAAAAAATGGAGTTGCTTACAATGTCTTTGCAAAAAAAGAGGTTATAGTAAGTGGTGGTACAATAAATTCTCCGAAATTGCTTATGTTATCAGGGATAGGCCCTGCAGCTCACTTAGAAAATCTACACATACCAGTTATAGCTGATTTGGCAGTCGGAAAAAACTTACAGGATCATGTAACTACAGACGGTATTACAATTGCTCTATCAAACAAAACTTCAACTTTGATAAATAATGAGGTAATTTTACAAGAGGTTCAAAATTATTATCAACAGAACCAAAAAAAAGGTGGTCCATTATCTACAACAAGTACACTTAATGGAATAGGTTTTATTAAAACCAAATATGCTTCGGTCAATGCCCCGGACATTCAATTTCATTTTGATGGTAGAAATGTAGGAGAATTCTTGTCGGATCCCCAAACTTACTTAGAAACCAATATATACCCTTTGGCTTTTTATAACGGTCTGTCGGCTAGGCCACTCTTACTAACTCCGAAGAGCAGAGGCAGTGTGTTATTAAATAAGACTGATCCTATTTATGGCCAACCATTGATATATCCAGGATTTTTTACGGTTAAGGAAGACATGGATACATTGATTGAGGGATTACGTTATGCTGTCAGTTTAGAAGAAACAGAAGCTTTTAAAAGAAATGGTGCTTATTATGTCAAAGTTCCAGTAAAAAATTGTGAAGGTCATATTTGGGGATCATATGATTACTTCGCTTGTATTCTTATACAGTACACTTCAACAATTTTTCATCCTGTTGGCACTTGTAAGATGGGTCCAGCTTGGGACAAAGAAGCTGTCGTAGATCCAAGGTTACGAGTGTATGGAGTTAAGAGACTAAGAGTAATCGACGCATCAATTATGCCCTATATAGTTAGAGGAAACACAAATATACCGACAGTTACCATAGCAGAGTATGCTTCTGATATGATAAAGGAAGATTATTTAACAAAACGTGGGCATCATTAGTAAATAAATTTGTTAGTTATTATTAAGACATTGTATTAAAATCATGTATACATTAAAATAGTTGTTATAATAGTTTTTTCGTTAGAACAAAATTGATTTTTATTTTATTGTAAATATTTTTTCAAATAGGCTAGGAAAATTTGTCATTAATTATTCCTTTAACTAGCGCGGTGGGAGTTGGCTATGAGGGTTCGTGTCCGGATCATGGATGGCAGGCGCGGGATACCCTGTTGGCTACCTTTTTGGTTAATATAAATTTATTTTATTATAAATTTAAGGCTAATGGGAAGGGAGGAAGTTTATTGTAAAAAACAAAATACAATTAACCTTGATGGACTTTTTTATTTTATTGAACCTAGTAGTGGGCATTAGAAGATTATTTTTGTTTAAATCAATTTTTTTATTGAATTTATGAACTTTCTTATATATGTAAATAAAATTTTCTTAAATATTTTTAATATTCAATCAAAATTTTAACTTCTTTGAATATTTGACGGCAAAACTAAGTCGGTTTGAAAAATCACATACATGAGGACCCTATTCAAATTTTTCATCCGCTGCACAAAAAAACGAAAATAACAGCAGACTCAACTAAATTCGATTCCTCAATATTTATTTGTAGATTGATGGTTTTCAGGTTTAGTATGGTAAATTTTATATATATTATCTCTTTTTCATTGACCGATAGATTATTAGCGTTAATCCATAGAACACCATTTGAGAGAGCATTGCTTACAAAGTCAATCACTGATTGCTGTCTATTAATTAAGACATAAAGAAGATATAAAAGAAATATCGTCAGCAAACAATATTATCCTATGTTTATCTCTCACAAGGTAGGGTAAGTCATTTATGTCAATAAGGAATAAGATCATTGTGGCACGTCCATTTTGATAAGCTTAATTCACGCCTACTTTTTACATTTAGTTAAAAAATACGAGATTTCAACTAAAGGAGTGAGTATAAACATTTTTTTATGGAAAAGGTTATTCTTATTAAAATAAGAATATTTTTCTCAAAGATCTTCCTAAATGTGGGTACTGAAATTGGTTTATAGTAAGTTGGATCTAAGGATGTTTCATCTAAATAATAGTGTTAATTTCTTGGGCAAAAACTGTTTTAAAATGGGAATTAATATAACATTTACCAATATGGTCCATAAGTAAGTCCATAAGATTTAATTGTGGTAACAAGTGTACCAGTAAAAAAATCCCAATAGCAGTTGCAACCTATATGGGTCAGAAGTCATATGTTTCCTGTCTATATTTTATTTAAAATTATTTGCCAAATTGTTTTCATTTTATTATTGCAGCGTTAAAAGAAACCCTAGATTACTATTTATGTTCTAAGTCAACTTACAAAAATTCAGACAAATCGGTCAAGGGGGTTAGCCACAATGTCATAGTTTTCTTTCCTTAAATTAACCAAATGGTATTTATTGCTTAAACGTTATATTACTACTTTCGATAAACATATATTTCTACTAAGGGCCTATGCACATTGAAGTTGTATTTATATTTTTTTATTTATTTATATTGTTGTTCATTTAGTACGAGTATTAACTACAACTTCTAGCACTAATATGACATAATATCTGAATGCAAGTGTAAGTGAGATAGGAATATCATACTAATATACAAAATAGAAAAAGTAAAGAATGTCATAATTCGTACCTCAATAAAGAGTATAAAGAGCGTGTATTATCGTGTACTGTGTATCAACATACGATTGTTTCGTATGTTTAGCCCCTTAGCCTACTTTTGCAAATATTTTTTTCAACTTCCCTATCAGAGTTGAAGTCAATTAAATCTTACAACTGACTGGCACAAAAAGTTTTAAATGAAATGAAAGTCATACCTCTTACTTAATCATTTTAATAAAAACTTAGATTACATACATTTCTATTCGTTTCCATCTATCTATTAAATAAATTATTGACGACGTTTTACGTCACTATTTGTATTCTTTTAACCTTGCGTGACGGCTTGTACAAAGGATTTTAAAGAAGCGCGCCACGGTGTGGACCCGGCCTCTCCCTAAGATAGTAGTGCCGCTGCCGCCAGTTCTCTGAATAAGTACTAAAAATAATATTTATTCATACATTGATTTTAATTAATTTAGAAAAATTACAGGCAAAAAGTATGAATAATGTTTTAAGTCTATAAAGTCGCCCAACTCTTAGGTACACTGCCATTAATTGGTTCAAATTAAATATTTACGTAAAAAGTATATAGTATTTTTTTTAAAAGAAACTTAACTCAGTTGAATAAACAAAAATCATTATCATAATTAATGATTATAATCAATAGAAAACTTTTATTTTTAAAAATGATTTTTTAATGCTTTATTTATAATTTACATGTAGTAAAAAGTAGTTCTTATAATAGTAATTTACAGAAAATATCCTACTAATATTATAAATTTGAAAGAAACTCTGTCTGTCTGTCTGTTACGCTTTCACGCCTAAACCACTGAACCGATATTGATGAAATTTGGTACAATGATAGAATTGACCTTGAGAAAGAACATAGGCTTCTTTTTATTACGATATCGGGGGAGAAGGGATTAAAAGAGAGGACGAATTTTTGTATGGAAATTCAACACTATTAAAGATACAACAGCGAAACTTTGTATTTAGACACGTTAGAAACGAAAGGATACAGTGTGTGCATTATTTAAAGAAATATAACAGAATTTACTTAAAAACCAACAAAAATGACATATTAAAATCATTACATTTATACTTTTCATACTAAATATAACAAAATATTTTTAAATAATATACTAATGAAACGATGCAAATATGCGTTATTTAACAAAAAATAACGGAATTTGCCAAAAAAAATCCGAAAAATTACATATAAAAAATTTAACATTTCTACTTTTCATACTAAATATGACAAAAAATGATAAAAGAAAGTCGTGTTAGTTACACTATTTCTAATTTAAGAACGACTGAATCGATTTGGCTGAAAATGAGTGGAGAGGTAGCTTAGAATCAGAAAACGGACATGGGATACAGATGGCGTTTTGATTAAGTACAAATGTTTTATATAATTTAGCTTATACTTAATAGGATAACCAACTTAATAGGATAACCAAACTAGAACTAAAGAACTAACAGAGAATTATGACTGTCAGATAGTAATTGTCAGATGTCAGATAGTAATTTAATAATTTGTAATAAAATAAATATAATTGAACGGGATAAAAAGCATCCTATGTCCGTCTCCTGGCTCTAAGCTGCCTCCCCACTAATTTTCAGCAAAATCGGTTCAGCCGTTCTTGAGTCATAAATAGTTGAACTAAAACCACTTTCTTTTATATATAAGTACATACATTATCAATACAGGTGGAGGTAGTGGCGGTAAAATAAGTAAAATCTATAAATAAGGCCGTTGATGGATAGTCATCGTCGATAATTACTTCCAGATGATAGGTTCCTGAACAATGTTTAGTTTTTGGTTTCGGTAATCACAGAAACAGGTAGTAATGTCTATCTGGCCTGTCAGGAAAGGGGTAGTGGAAATCCTTGGCGTCAGGCCTGGATTATGGAGCTCATCCTGAGCAAAGGTATCACCATGAAGGGTAGGTCGGACAGGCGGACAGGTCGAGGTGGCGTTGGTTGCATCATCAGATTGTGGGCGATTTCTTAGCCCTTTCTTGACACATTTGTTTTTTCTCTTTCTATGATTATTTGAAAGCAGTTTAAGAACTAAATACGTATAAACTAAAAACGGAACTTATATTTGAGTAGTTATTAAGTTTTTTCGGAATGCCACATATTTCCTCGACTTTATAAAAACACAATAAAGCAACGACTTACTATTTATTTTGTATTGAATAATAAATGATGATAAATGTATTTTGTAACAGGGTAGTTATTATTTCAAAAGTGGGTAGTTAGCACATCGTGAATAATATTTTGGCATTCGATCGTTTAATATTTATCTTGAAGGTAAACCAACCAACCATTTAAGTTTTCTTATCACAAGACAGAGGTTTTTTTTTCTTTGACCTTAATTTTAGATGAATTCACATTTACTGAGCTTATTTAGTAACTATAGCATAAAATAGTTCAGTAGCAGTACAAGGAGTGGTAGTGGTAGTACGTATAGTTCATATATATTATAAAGATGATTATTTTTCCTCAATGACTAATTGGTTTAATTCTCATGACAAAAGTTACGTCGTATAATTTTATATTTTACAAATTTAAGGTTGAACATTACTTAGATATTTTTTAAAGCAAATTAAGCCATAAATGAAGCTAAATTTAATAGGAGTGTTAAAAGTGAAGTGTAGCTAAAATTACGATGGATTCAACATGGTTGCCTTCAGATATATCACTAATATGTCCGGAACAGCACGCACCTCTAACACAGTGTTCGTCAACTGGATTTATGTTTTTGGCCTTAATTATTCGTCTCTTTGGTGGTGTGAGTTATAGTATAAATTACCCCAAAAAGAACCCTTACTCCACCCAAATAAAAGACACATATGAACCTATATCTCATCTTGATGAGAAATACAAAGCATTGGCAGAATATTATCCTTTAGAAAGATTGTCGCATAATATCAGATTCGGTTTTGACGAAGACTTGTTACAACAAAAAGATTATGACTATCCACAACCTTTTGAATTCCAAAGACCTCATTTCGATTTAGATACATTTTCTCAAATACCAGACTACAGCAGCCGAAGTAGGGCCGTAAGATTGACGCTAGACCATCATAGAAAAAAAGAGAGAGTTGGTAAGAAGGCATCTGGGAAATATTATGACTTTATTATAATAGGTGCTGGAAGCGCAGGTTGTGTGCTGGCAAATCGATTATCAGAAATAAAAAAATGGCGGGTAAGAATCTAAATTATTTTCCAGTAAGTATCTTTTGTAGTAATCATATCAATCATTTAATAAAAATATTAGCTTTTTCCAACAATTCAATTATCATCGCTGATTATTTGTTTTAGTTACCTTTTATTTTTGAATTAGCTTTGCTCTTGACTACGATACTGACATCCCTAAAGTTGAATAAAAAAATAACTTTACTTTTAAATATAAATTAAATTTTATAAGTTGATTATATATTCGTTTTAATGTTTTCGATTTCATTAGTAATTTAGGCATGTTTGAATAAAATAAAAGATTCTAGTGTAAACCATTTTATTCAATTATTAAATGAACACATGAAGAAAACTTAAAAGAAAACCTTTTCCGTTATGTAAGTAAATAATTATAAATATAAAAAATATAAAAAGGTTATGAATGTTTTACCTACATATTAAATTTAACTGTGAAGGCATAACTTATTTACAAAAAATTATCATGAATGTAATTAATTACAATGTGTTTTGTAGTTAATGTCATTTTTGTATATTTTGGCTTTGTTGTAAGGCCCACGTTAAAAATCTCCATAACGCTAGTTAACGATTTATGCTAACAAAATCTCTATTTAATAAGTTTATTCAATAATGATATATGAACCGGCTCTAAGTCTTTCAAAAATCTATGACAAATTACTCTACGAGGTCAATTAATTGTAAAAAATTGACCCAAAAATCTAAATCCGCTTCATTTAATAAGTTTTTTTCATCAATTTTGAAATAAGAAACGTTTTTTAGTGGGTTCCTAAGTTATCTGAGAGCATGAAATGGCTCATTGACCTTGCATACTATATTATCAGTAGTCAATGACCTACTAAAATCTATTAAATTTCATCGGTGAAATAGAGTTGATTGAACAAAACGTTGAACTTGAAATGTTTTAGAAGTTAAGATTAAATTGACTCTAACATCTTGCTTTTTAATTAATTTTCAGGTACTTTTGCTGGAAGCTGGCCCTGAAGAACCTGACATAACGATGATGCCATCAATTGTAACAGCTTTGAAGGGATCTAACATTGACTGGAATTACAGAACACAACCTGAACCATTGACTTGCAGATCTATTAGAGGGAAAACTTGTGGCTGGACTAGGTAAAATGTAGTACTTTACTAACAAAATTATACTCCAAAAAGATTTGAGTTCTAGTTAACTTGAAATTTTGAACAACAGAGGCAAAACTATGGGTGGCTCAAGTGCAGTTAACTACTTAGTCTACATGAGAGGAAATAGAAGGGATTACGATAAGTGGGCTAAATTGGGAAACCCCGGATGGAGTTATAATGAGGTGAAGTATATTGAATTGAATCGCTAACACCAACAAACGAGATAATAAATATTAATAATATGCCTTTTATTTAAGCTGCTACCTTACTTCAAGAAATCAGAAAACAACCGTGCTATAGAAGCTTACGACAAACGTTATCATGGAGTAGGAGGACCTATAAATGTAGAGAGATTTCCTTATCTTGACGCTAATACTGTAATGTTAGTAAAAGCATTTAATGAAACCGGCCTACCCATAATAGATTTAAATAAAGAAAATAATATCGGCACTAATATTGCCTTGTCAACTTCTAAAGATGGAAGAAGAGTATCGACAAACTTAGCATATATTAAACCTATACGTAACATACGGTCAAACTTAGATATCATCGTCAATGCTTTTGCTACAAAATTAATAATAAACTCTGACACAAAAACTGTTGAAGGTGTTAGTTATGTTAAAAATGGTATTACCTATCGTGTTTTTGCAAAAAAAGAAGTGATAGTGAGCGCTGGTGCTTTAAATTCACCTAAATTACTCATGTTATCAGGTATTGGACCTAAAGCACATTTGGAGACATTAAATATACCTGTGTTAACCGATTTACCAGTAGGGTCCAATTTGCAGGATCATGTGACTACTCACGGTCTCACTATTGTTCTTTCAAATAAAATTTCAACCATGATAAATGTGCCGGAATTATTTCAGGAAGTTCAGAATTACTATCAACAGGAATCTAAAAAAAACGGCCCATTATCTACTACTAGTATTCTTAATAGTGTTGCTTTTATCAAAACAAAATATGCCCGTGAAGAAGCACCAGACATTCAATTTCATTTTGATGGTAGAAATGTCGAAGAGTTCTATTCAGACCCCCAGACTTACATAGAAACCAATGTATTTCCAGTATCTTTTTATAACGGCATTTCAGCAAGACCGATTTTATTGATACCAAAAAGCAGAGGTCATATTTTATTAAATAATACTGATCCTGTGTATGGCCAGCCATTAATTTATTCAAGATTTTACACTGTTAAAGAAGATATGGATATAATGGTTGAAGGATTACGTTACGCTGTTAGCTTAGAAAAAACCGAAGCTTTTAAAAAAAATGGTGCACGATATTCTAAGATACCTGTAAAAAACTGTGAAGGTCACGTTTGGGGATCCTATAATTATTTCAAGTGTTTATTAATTCAGTACACTACTACAATTTATCATCCTGTTGGTACTTGTAAAATGGGACCTACATCAGACAAAGAAGCAGTTGTTGATCCTAGGTTACGAGTGTATGGCATCAATAAATTAAGGGTTGTTGATGCATCTATAATGCCATTTATAGTAAGAGGAAATACAAATATTCCTACCGTTACCATAGCAGAGCGTGCTTCTGATATGATTAAAGAAGATAATCTGTAATAATATATATTATAATAATAATAGACAAGATAGAGATAATCTATAATAAATAATAATAATTGTCGAACGCTCATAAATTAACAATTATTTATTTTTTGGTTTTACCATCAAAATAAGTGTGACTTTGATTGCGTTTCTACTAGCTATAGTTTATTTGTTTCTAAACATGTATTTTATTTTAGGAAATGAGAATTATACTGTTTTATTTTTTAATTAAATCTACGCCTCAAGCCTATATCTAATAAGCTTTTTCGTTTTTGTATGTTTCCAAATATTCTATAAAATGTAAATATAGAATTCCAAACTTCACACATTCTTTCATTGTAACTTTGGTAAGATTTTTGTTTACAAAATGTATACCTATATTTTTTTTATATAGAGGTATACATATATAGGACGTTGTTATAATTTTGATATTTCTATCCGTAGTTTTGCAAAATGCCACATAAGTACAAGAATACATAAATAAATCATACGAAGGTTAATATTGTAGTTGACAGTATAGTTTGTATGAATACAGTGTTAAGCGATATTTAGTTAAAAAGAAGAAGAAAAGAGTGTAAGAAAGTTTAAACCAAAGCTTGATGCATCGAAAAGGACGATGCTGCGATTGGCGCCATGAAACGAATCTGTAATTTTAAGAAAACTTTTGTCAAATTAACATAAATTTAGCTTAATACATATTTAAAAAAAATGATTGGTAGTGACTGATTACACATATGTTTTAAATGGATTACATTATCATACAGAATATTTTATATTATTTCTACCAATACTTTATTATTTTGAGCTGACTACATACCATTCTTTATTTTATCTTTTCTTTCTCGATTCATTATATCCTATTTTTTTCTACATATGGCTGATGATAACACATTTTATTTAAGGAGCCGAGACAAATAACAAACTTATTTAATTTATATGCGCTTAAAGTGAATCGTTTAATCGTTAGCCATGTTAAAGGAATAGCATAGTGTACTTTTTCTTATAGACCGCTCAGTCGATTTAATGGCGGAGTTATGCCCTTTATATAATATTCTTAAACTACGCTATTATCCATGTTTTCTACATCAAATTTTATTTAAATGAAACGTCATTTAGATTTTTAATTAGCATGATATTTAAATTCGTATTTTCAGGTATGTTTCAAGTTTCAATGCTTCATTAAAGTTCACGGAGGTTTTTAAAAAATAGTGCATTTCATGGACTGTACCAAACACTGTTTGGTAAGTATCATAAAAACATTTTAGCTATCTCTTTATTTATTTTTAAAACATATTTTTAATTTGCTCATGTAGTTCTTTAACGATGTTGACCAAAACTATGTAATTCTATGTGCTTAATTTTAACTGCTATGCTGATATTTTATTTTGAAATCAGACTACGCGTAAAAGTCATATTT
Organism: Dircenna loreta; assembly: GCA_963555665.1. Classification (NCBI taxonomy): domain Eukaryota; kingdom Metazoa; phylum Arthropoda; class Insecta; order Lepidoptera; family Nymphalidae; genus Dircenna; species Dircenna loreta. The sequence continues at coordinate 10,104,914 of OY743095.1, read as the reverse complement.
ATACTATTATAAGATTAATTTTTATAAAGATAAGTTTAAACATTGCAACGAACTTTTGTTTCAAACACAATATGTATAATAAGCACGGAGATCTTGCAAGACCCCAGCCGACTCCTCAAGCGTTATAAAGGAATATATTGATGTGGTCTGAATGTACCACTCTGTATGTATTCCGTGAGTGGAAGCTTTGTCAAACCAGTCAAAAAATTGATTAAAAATAGTAGCATTAATTTTCAATGTGAATTACAATTATAATATTACAATGTGATTTACAACTATAAAATTGGTTATCTATTAAAAAATATATATTTAAAATGCAAATGCAATGCATTTGATGATGTCACTACAACTGCCGTCCGCGCAGTCTTATCTAGTCCCACCCTACAATCTCTCTCTACTCCACTCTGCTTTTGAATCGTTGGACTATTTGCATAGTTCCATAGATACCTTTGACAAAAACTGACAGTTAGCTCAAAAACAAATATCATTTAGAACTAGCAATAAATGAATATTGTAGAAAAATTTTGACCTAACATATATTTTTTTAAGAAAAGCTTTATTTAAAACTCAATAGGAATTAAAAATATAATAAAAAAATCATCTCTTTATAAAATCAAAAGAATATTGGAATGTCAAATCAAATACTTGCTGAAACACTATCAAGATTGTCAAATTTGTTTTTGAACCTGTTACGAAGAAATTGTTAAAACTTCTTAAATTCTAAGACAACTAAATGCATGCATAATTATAAATAAATGCTTAATTCACCGAATCTGGCAGCGATGTGGTAGCTCAATTGGTAGAGCGAAAATAAAAATTAATGCAAAAATACAAAAAGGTGAAAATAGCAGCATAGATTGAATAACTGAGAACTTATTTTACACCTTCATAATTATATTTAAGTTTTACTTTATAGCTGAATGAAATGTTTGAGAGATATATCTGATTACAAATATGAGTTATCGTCATCTTTATATTGTTGTGGTAGAATTTCGTTTAAAAATACAGATGTCCTTTTTGAAGTTAGGAAAAAAGCGTGAGTAGTTGGTAAAACCGAACTTAAACTGAAGCGAGGGTTGGAATAACGATAGAATATTCTTTCTTAGTACTTTACACTTACATTATGTCAGGTTTAAGTTACACCGAGTTTATGAGTTGCCATTTTACTTATTTGTGTATTATTATTCTTTGTTTATAAGGAAAGCCGCTAGTGTCTAGTTCATAGTGTAATATTCTGGAATAGCTATTCGTTTGAGTCGGTTTTCTCTTGATGATAGTGATGAAGTATGTGCAAAAAGTGTTTATTGTAATATTTTATTATTGAAACATTAATAATCTTTAGTTGAATTTATAATTAATTCTTACATTTACACGTGACCGGCTAGGTTGGTCCAATTTTACGAAATGCTTAATTTCCAGATATCCGAACATCACACATTGGATTCAACCTATATTAATGAATATTCATTTGGAATTACAGCCTGCTGTTGTGAATTACAAATTATCTATACAGATATAAATTGCCATGTGAAGGAATATTTAAAAAAGTTATAATAAATTAACATTTACAATCAATATTGTGGTCTAATTGCAATTCTTTGATCATATACGTTGATGCATTAGTCATAGTTTTAATGCATTAAAATGACATCATCATCAACATTCTCATCATCATCATCATCATCATCATCACTCTTCTGATAAATATGTTTTTTGATAGAAAAAACAGTAGTGGAAATAAAATAACTATAGTTTAAAATCTGAAAAGCTGTACTGCTATCTTACAAAATTGTTGATATTCGAAATAAAACGCATATACCCAATCCCGTTCTGTAAAAGTAACTCCCACGCTTTCATTATAGTCAAAAGCAGTAAAAAATGCATTTATAGTGAATAACCAAAGTAAAATTAATGAGGAACGCTAATTTAAAAATATTTTTTATGGTATTTTTTTTTTTACTAAAAGGTATAAGATAATAAAGATTAACGGTAAAAGATTTTTTGAATACCTGCACGTATCGGTTTATTTTTCATTGTATATTTATTACATTTTAAAAAACTATTATCATTATGTACTTAATCATACTCTATTATTTGTTTTCTTATAATTTGTATTACATCCTTTATACAAATAACAAACGACCATATATGAAATATAGATAGATCACTTACTATAACTTTCAAGGATAAACTCTGCCTCTCCTTTAAGTTTCTTTTCAACTTAAGAGTATCGTACTGACGTGATCGTCGTAATACTTACTTGAGTGTACTTTAAAAAGTTAGCAAGATGTACATTTTGGCATCTGAAAAGTTTATTTTTATATTTCATCTAAATTTATTTGCCTCGTAAATAATTTTAAGAGAAATTTGTTTTAGACATATATTTTTGAATAAATTAAGAATTTGATTTAAAAACTTTTTGATATATAAATAATCAAGTATTTTTATTAAATTTGTAAAAACACTCAAATAATAAAAATACACACATCCTATTAAAACGTATTTTCCATAAAAAGCAGGGCTTAGGAGTAAAACAATCAAATGAAGAACCTTGTTAAACCACAGACGGTATCCGTATCGTAAAAATAATTTACAACTGCGCATTACAGCGCGTCTGTTGCACTGCTTACATTTACTTTAACAGATTCAATAACCAATGGAAACCATCCGCTTATATTAATGCAGGATTATTTCATTATGAACCATTTCCAAAAGTATACATTGACATGAGTGACAATTTTCATACCAATTTTAATTACAATTTTAATACCAATTTTAATTGTATTCATTAATTTGCTTTCTGGTTCAGGAAGGTCTTATCTGTCATAATACTTTAGTATCAAGCTTACTTAATACTTGTTTTAAGATAAGTTGCGTCTTTTGTTTAAGTACTTTTTTTTATTAAATTAAAACTTAAATTGGAAAAACAAATAAATACTCAGGAGATTGTCAAAAACAGACGAGGGATACCAACATACATTTTATAATCTTTTTGTATTCTTATTTTATATATGAATTACAAAATAGCTTTATTTAAATGTGTTTTATCAAAACCAAGTTTTAGAAACTAATTTCACCGCAAGTTTTTAATGAGCGCCAGAAATTTGTAAAATTATAGTCGTAAAAAAATCATATAAACATTATATTTCGTTTCTTCTTCTTTATTTATAAACTTTGTAGACTAAAGCTTGTACCTTAATATAATGTTTTATAGAATATATGCATATTACCTATTGAATGACCTTTGACTACACTAAAACTATTCTTTGTTATTTATCTATATTCCATCAAAACAATGTTCATTGTCGGCGGAGAGTGTCAATTAATCTTGAATGGAAATTGTCTGTATGTGATACTGGATTTTTTAGATGCGCAGAATGATAAAAAATGTACTAGTACATGCCATCGTGACCCACTCATACAGTTTCATTGATGACGAAGCATTGTATTTTTATCGTACTCCTTTTACTGTTCTATTTTAAATAAATCTGAAATTCCGTTTAAAGTTAGTATCAAATATTATGCAACAAACAATTTTCAATCAACATTAATTGAAACTTAAATATTACTAAAAAATAGTAAAAACATGTTAATTTTATGTGTAAACAAAAAATATATATTTTCAAAATTTGATTAGCGTTCTTTTCTTGAAAACAGATTAGTCCAACAGCGCCATGTGGCATTCTCAAGTACTTGAGAATAATAAATAATAGTACCTTTGTTTATTGTAAAAAATAAAAGTAAGACTTCACACAGTTCGGAAATTCCAGTACAATGGGTACCAAATTCAAAATCTGACATTGACAAAACCAAATATATTTGAAAAGTCAAAAGATGTCTTTGAATTAATATTAAATCAGTCGAATCCAAATTTACACAGGGTGAATTTAAAGATTAAGATCTTTCTAGAGAAACCGCTCAACTTTTTGGGTCTAGTTGATTGCATTTCTATCAACTAAAAGGTTAGGTTATGGATCTTTGGTGGTTGACTCATTTGTGAAAAAAAATCTAATGTATGTGTTAGGCTTAGAGACCGTAAACGCTCAGTGGACGGCAAAAACGGCCACATCACGTTCTGGCTGTTTTCAAATGCGCAGAACGCGTTTTGGCTGCTTTTAATCGCTCGCAACGCGTTCTGGTAATTGTCGAACGGCCAGAAGGCGTTTTGACATTTATTAAGCGCTCAGATGCGTTCTTAATGTTTGTGTCGTATTTTGTGCCACTATCTATCTACCTGCGAATAATAAAATTCATTTTGTAATTATAAAACAAATGAATTTTGATTATTGTTTCACACATATAAGATATTTTGAGGTACGAAATTTCCATCAATTTATGATCTTTTCAGTTAATTTAAAACAATTGAATCCTCTACGACTACAATTGGATGCAAAGAAAATGCAAATCGTTAAATAAATTAGTAGTAGAAAAATCAGTACAATTCTCTTCATTGCAGGGATTAGATCAGTTTGTCGTTGACCAAACAACTTATTAAACTCAATTGAAAAGTTTAGTTTTCGTTAAAATGGCTGATAAATCAACGAAAGAATTTTCAGTTAGTGTATTTTGTATACATTTAAAAAATAATAAAACATCAGTGGAAACAAAAGAATGCCAACATGATGTAGTCATGGCAACAATCAAAATAGAATCAAAAGAGAGTATTTTAGTGACTTGATAAATTTCCTAATGAAAGTGACAAATGAAGCTCATTATAATATGAATAATTGGCTTAAATTTAGTTACTAGAGGTGAATACTCCATTTGAATAGAAATGTTTAAAACTTTGTTTCGTAAAATGACTATATAAATCAATTACCTAATTATAACACAGTACCTACTTACAAATCAATAAAGTTTGATTACCCAACATGATGTATTCATTGAATCAATCAGAGCGGAGCGGAAGCAGTCTATTTTAGGGACTTGATAAATTACCTACATAATGTAAGTAATGAATTCCATTATATGAATAATCGTAAATTGTTCGTTTTTCCCGTTGAATATCAATAAGTTTATCATATACATTATTTATGTAACGTATCATATATCTAGTAGATAATGAATTGGAAACTTGGATGGATAAAATAAGGTTTGTTAAGTTGATAGGACAATATACTTAAAATATTACCTACCTTCCAAACCAAAGAAGATTAATTTTATTTTGAGTAACACTTAAAAACTAGTGGTCTATATATTCAGTGGCCGCATTTCGCCAAATATTAGGTAGTAATTTATAAACAAAATTTATAACGATTATTTGACAATTTTTTAATTACCTTTATATATTTCTAATGGATTAGAATTTGAAAATATTAGGTTTCTGCACTTCTTCTCCATATAAATTTCATACTCTGCGTATATTTTGTAAAAAAGGGTACAAAATATTTTCTTTACATATATTCATAGTATTATGATTAATGAGAAACTTGATTTAGGGTCATTTATTGTTAATATTTTGTTTTATATATTTATCTTATAGTTAATTTAGTTGATGTATAAAATATGACATTGCATAACTATTTTTTGTAGTGACCAGACTTTTCTATTAGTTTTGATACCATAACACATGACACAGGAGGCAGAGGTAGTGCATACGTAGTGCATGGATTAATTTTACAAAATCTCTTAAAAAGTTGATTTAGAAAAGTTCTAAGTTACATATAAATAAAGTATTAATGAGACAAAAGTGTCTTCGCCAGCCGCAGCCTACTTACATAATATATCTAAATGGCTATTGTAGAAGTAGTAGTAGTATTTCAATTCTTTCTCTTCAGTAATAATAAAAAGAAAACATCCATAATAAATTGTGAGGACTTGGGTGGCCTTATCAATATAAAAGAAAACGTTCCGTGGAGAGTAATTAGCTAACTTAAATATATATAGATACATAATACGTTGTTACGTTGTTACGTGCGGCTTCCTCCGCATGGAATACTTGTTAGTGGCAGTGCCCGATCTAACTTTAAAATAAAAAGTACCTGTATAAAAACCCTCGCGTATAGTGCTTCATGAAAATTCTGCAAACATTTTAATATAATAAATTCACTAACTTTTGAGTTTAGGTAGGTGGTATTAGCTAACACCGTCACCTGTTGGAGACTTAACAAATTAATAAATACTATTGCCTAAATATTAAGTCTGTGTCAAATTTTATTTAATACAGTCTGCGAGTTTCGGAAATCACCCCTGACAAACTATTAAATTATTAAAATTAAATTGTTACAATGTACCCCATTTAATAAGATACAAACTAAACTATACGTATGTTGTATAAAAAGTTGTTTACACTAACGTTCGTTTAGTTGTGATTTCTTTCAAAAACCAATTAAGATTATATTGTATATTTGTTCTTATAGTATGTGATTACAATTTATAGTATTCTTATTTAGCTAATTAAAAATAACAAGGAACTTACAGACATCCAACCCAATCCTGAACAACCTAATGTCTCCTATTCATGATCATCACACGACATGATATTTCAGAATAAGTCTGATCCCATCACTACATACACTAACATAAGTTGGCTTGGGATCAGTTGGCATCATATTCTTTGGTAATTTAAAGGATCTACTTTATAAGTAAATATTTCATAAAATAACTACTAAATATTTCATAACCAAAAAAAAATGGGCCTAAATAAAACAAAGTATGTCGTGATTTTAATTAGGCAATGCAATACTCAGTGACTGTACCTGAAGTATTGTTATTGAAACTTACAATGCTTATGGAATAAGTAGAGCAGGTAGTAAGCAAAAGCCTTTGTTTTAGGTTTAGCGTGATAGAAAACGAATGACCATCACCGTCCTATTAGGATCTGTTATGACGTTTAACCTGGAACAAAGAAATCTGGAAGTAACGACATGTAACTTTGACAACATTGAATTCTGCCGTGTTTTCGAAAGCTTTTGTAAAGCATATCTTTAAATATAAACTCAGTCATTCTGTTTGTCACAATATTACTTAGTAGTATTTTCTTTGTGACCTCGCTCTGCATACTGCTTTAGAAGTTGTTTTGATGTTACCATTCTATTCATTTTAAAATTATTAGTTCCAAAATAGCACTGCGTCTTCTATAGTCTGATAAGCATTCTATTAAAATAAGCGACATGATATTAGATGCACATTCATTTCCCGAGATAAAAGCTTTCTGCAAATTCACGATTTCGTCGAATTCTTTCACTACATTGTTCACTATTTTCATATGATTATTAAGAGGACGGCCAGAACTTTTATGTCACAAAGAAAGTCATTTGATACACAAATATTCCACTAATACCAAGCGGATGAAAAGTTTTATAAATTGTATTTGGCACTTGGCGCTTAGAGTAACAATTTTACACACAGTTTAAACCGCAAGTCCGTCATTTTTATTATTTACACTCAATACTCACTGTCCTGTTCTCGTTAAATTGATTAGGTGACAACATTTTTTAAAATTATTTTTGTAAGACTTAAGCTATTATTAATTAAATATCAATAGTTTTGACAAAATAAATATGGTAAATAAAATTACATTCATATTTTTTATGATATAAACAATTCTTTTAATGAATATAAAATAGGTCACTGTGAATACGGAAATCGTGACAGAAGACCATTGTGCAATTTTTATCATTCACCGGAACGAATGGACGCGGTTTTTCCTTATTCCAGCGTTTTCCATTCGCGATTAATTGTCATTTTTTCATATGAAAGCAGGCACTATAGATGTATGTTTCAATTCAAACTAGGCAACTAGACATGTGACAATATGGATAGGCATCCGAGTAATAGAAGTTGTACGGTAGAAATATATTGTCTCCGTTGTTTATAGGTAAATTAGGAAGAACAAGTCACTGCAAATAGAGATTTTTCAATGAAACAAGACAATATCTAAAATAGTTTATTTCTCAACAACCAATTATATGAATTGGTTGTAATTAATGAGGTAAACATGTTGTTAAATTTCTAGAAACACAGTATATATTTTCAATGAAAGTGTATTTGCTGTAAGGGGCTGAATGCGTCGGTTAGCCAGCCAAATTAGTAATTGTTTGAAATTCAGCCACAATATTACCAACTTAAACATAGCTGCATGGTGTACTATTAGGTATTATTATTTTCACGTTCTTCCTTTTAGGCACGTTAAACAATACACTTAGCTTTTATTTTATTCAAGAAGTGTGAAATATATTATTCATCTAAAAGTACTTAATAGTATAGATGCATGAGATTCCCGCTTGGTCAATTTAATTTACTGTTCAGAATTAATTTAATCCTACCATTGATATAATTTAATGTAAAGACCAATTCACATATCCTATTATGTAGAGCCTAGTGGTGGGAATAGCAAGTTCGAGAATTTATTTTGTATAAATAACATTTTGTTTTGAAATATATACATAAAATCAACCCGTAGAAGAGTTCAATTCTGTACATTTAACAAAAACTAAAAAAAATACCCCTAGGGGTCTTTACACGAACAACACAGGCCAAAAATAATAATTTTGAATTTTTTGTCCGTCTATCTGTTGTCCAGCGTTCACGTAAAAACTACTGAACGGATTGACATTATTTTTTTTATATAGCTATTAGTCCTCTGCCATATATAAGCTATAATTTATATTGAAGATCGGAATATTTTGGTCTCTGTCTATTAACCGGATTTCAGGCAAAAACTACTGGACTGGCGCAAGCGTTGTGTACGTCAATGTCTCCTTGCAATAGAGTAACTTGAATATTGGGAATAGAGCTTAAAGCTAGCGCTACTGACTAGTTATTGACTACCCGTCAAAGTATAACAATGTTTAATATGTTATATATGGTTTATTATTTGAGTCCGTGGGTTGGAGCTGACAAAGTCGCTGGCAACAGCTAGTTATTAATATACTTATGTACACGTGACTTCAACTATAATACTAACAATATAAAACTTATCATCATACACAGATTCCCTACACTTTATAGAATGTATATGTATTTACAGGGTTGTTATTATACCCAACTCAGTGTCACATACAATTTAATATATTATCTTTCTTACTTTTTATAAATACATCTAGCGGTCTTTTGAACTTTTATTCAAAGTACAGAATTGGATTCTTCTACAGTTTAATTATATGTATAGATACAGACATAATTTTAATTTCTTTGAATTTATTTCGTAACGATTCTTTTGGCCTCATCTTATAAATCGCAACAGCCCTTTTCTGCACCATTAACCTATCATAGTATATCTAATGACATGATACTGTGAAAGTAATTAAATTAATCTGGACGTTTCAACGTTTGTTAACCGGTGTAGTTTTTGGTCCGAGTATGCAACATAACTAAATCTATTCGACTAATCACATATATGAGAACCACATTGCATCCAAGGTAATACAAAAAAAAAAACAGCAGTCATCTAAATCTGCTGTACTTTGGATTACACGTTTGGTAAGATAAATTTAATAATGTTATATTTTGTTTTTTCCTCGTTTAGCAACAGATTGCTAGATTATTAGCTTTAAGCCATTGTATAACACCTGAGAGAATTTTGAGCATACCATGCATAGTATCTACATTTTTTATTTTGAACTATCGGCCGTTAGTTATCTTATTTATAATTTCAGTTATCTTATTGTACTTCATAATCAACGTTTAAAAGTAGCATTTTTTAGATCTGAATTAATTATATTAATACCATCAATAATAGTAAAATTTCATGTAAACACACACAATAAAGATAACAGATTCCGCTAATTACATCGAAAACAAACTTTGCATAATTGCTATTGTAAATTGCGTTAACGGGTTAACATGTTAAGCCTAATGTAATCATCCAACTGTTTAGTTTAATTTTATTAGATTATTATTGACTAATCTTTCATGTTTATGTCGGTGCCAGACATTTCCAACGAAATTAACGAACGAACAAATGAAGTTATAATTACCTTTTTCAGATTAATATATCTGAAAAAAGTAATTATATGAAAATTTATTTATTATGTTTTAATGTGTATATTATATGTATTATTGCGTCAACATTAACACAAAATGATCTTTAATAAAAACATAAACAACAATAAAAAGGCTAATTATTATAATAATATCGTTTCAAATAAATTATTCTAATCGTTCTTTTTAACTACCAACCAGTTTTATTCGAAAAAGAAATGGAACATTTTTATTTTAAAGAAAATGAAACATTTTTATTTTAAAGAAAATGAGACATTTTATTTTAAATAAACCAATTGGATCCAAAAAAAAAAATCAATCCCTAAAAATTAATAGTATATGTTTTTAAAATAAACTCCATAATGAAGCCTTTAGTTTGTCACAAAATAAATTTTAAATATACATTTAAGAAAAATAATGAAAATTCCTATTACAGTATAAAGGATTACATTAACGACGGTATGGCCTGGGAAGCAATTGTATTTAAGCGATTAACTAGTAACGTCCGCAATATCTTTGACGTTGTTAGTTACTCTTGTTTGATCAGCTAGCTGCCTCACACTGTTCACTTAGAAGTCATTATTTGCAGTAGCTTTAGGGGTCTGGTCGCCCTCCCTCCCTCAAATATTGCGAAGAGGGTGATGGCTGACCCTTGCGTTATGCTTTTGAACGGGTTTAAATTGCAGTGACTGGTCGTGTTGCTGGCAACGCTTTTTGACTTTTTATATTATTTTTTGAAAGCTGAGTTTGTTGTCTGGTTCTTCTCAGACCAGTGCGCGTTTGGAACCCTCGTAATTTTAATTTTAAGTTGAAGGCTTATTTCGATAAGTATGATATTAAAATACGCCCTACTGATAACTTCATTTGACGTACATAAGTGATCATTGGTAATAATTCAAAGTGGAAAATTTAAACAAATAAAATATAGATAAATAAATAGAGAGGTACCCTACGTACCTACGTAGAGTACGTTTATCGCTTAGTGTTATTAACATGTAAGCGGTTGAACACTTTATTTATTTACTTTTAAATGTTTTTTATTTATTTACTTTTAATTATTTTTTTTAAACTTTCTCCTCAAGGACGCGTTTACGAAACAGATGGGTAGCAAACCACATAACTACATTGACAAAGTTTGAATAGGCACACATGCGCATGTATAGTCGTGATATAATGGTTAAATGAAACAATTTTTTTAGTTTGAATTTATTGGTTTTTCAAATGTTATAATTTTTATAATTTAAATTATTTTATTTTTTTATGTTAAATATTATGTTTTATTATATATTTAAGACTGCTACTAGATCTCCTAGATTAGCCGAATTTAGGCTTGTTTCACAGTTTTGATAAGATCTTTTCATCAGACTTGACGGAGTAACCTGAAGACATACTGATGGATGAATCATACACGATGTTCTCGACGTATAGAATTACGTGTATTGAGTTTAGATTTGTATTGTTGGTTTTGATAAGATCTTTCCATCAGACTTGACGGAGTAACCTGAATGCATACTTATGGATGGATGCTATTGGATCTCCTGGACGGATAGGGCTAGGTGCGCTGAGTTTAGGTTTGTTTTGTTATGTTGGACGTCGAACTTGAGGGAGTGACCTGAGACTATTGATAAGAATACGCCCACCGCTGGTAAAAAAAAACGTCACATAATATTTCTAATTTGTATTCTAATACAATTTAATTGTAATATAATGTAATTTGTATTATTGTTCCTGTATGAAACGGAAAGGTTTTTCGTTTACATATTTCTTTACGAAACGTTATTCGTTTACGATATTTTTAAGATATTTTGTAAAGTATTGATAATTTTGTTCTTCACAGGTTTGTAATTGAATATGTTTTCTTACCCAAGGTATTTTTTATTCTGAAATATATATGTGGCAATAAATACAAGAAAAATGTACCAAAACTACGCCTGAAATCCTGGAATATGTGTGAAGAAGTGATGGAAAATCGTTTTATTAATATTGAAAGCTATAATATTTGTTATATTTATTTTAAAGGAATTAAAAAAAAAAGAAACATTCTACCTGCCTAAGTTACCTTAACCTCTACGTTAAGTTTGATTTTGTAGCAATATGTACCAAAAAGTTGATGATTTTAAAACTGTAAACGCATTCTTAAATAATGTTTAATGAATATAATGAATATTAAGAAAAATAAACCGATACGGGCAGGGATTCGAACCCGCGACATCTGGAAAACCGTCCCGTCACTATACCAATTGATTTTTTATTCGATATTTATTAAAAATTTAAATAAGTTCAACATGGCCATACATGTTTACAGATATTTTTAAACACTGGTTAATGATTTATAACACTGATTTTTATTCTATTGCACTAAAATTGTGATTTTTACTATGCAGATTAAGTTAGATGAATTAATTGGGAACATATGTTTATATTGTTTATAAAGGTCTAATTTTCTTAATTGGAATATTCGTATACAACTGTATATACTAAACAACATAATACTTTCAAGTTAGAATTAGTAAAGGATGTGGCAGACTGCATTACGGTGTAAGAAATTAAAAATCTTACGGCTTTGCGTTGATTGTTAAACATTTATGATTTCAACAATTTCCCATTCGCAGTCTTCTGATTACTTTTTAAATATTATATTTGTACGGTTTAAAATGAAATTGCACTTCTATAAAAGTAAAATAGCCCTTGATGGTGCTACCTTTTATTTTATGTAATCGCTTTGGGTGTTTTATTTTGTGACACATTTAGATTAAGGTAAATATTGAATGACATCCTTGTTTTTAAAATTGGATTAATTTTTAACATTTATTATTTCCAGGAACTACATTTATCGGGAAAAGGTATTTAATATAATTGACTAAATATGAATAGTTCATAGATTTTTTCGATGGGATCCAGGGTAAAGATTTATGAGTAAATGTGGAGCTTTTTAAATTAGCAGATGCAATACGTAAATGGGCAGTGAAAATACGTATGTGCCTGACTATCACAAGTCTTTATCACGATGTATAGCAATGTTTTAAAAGATTTTTAAAGCTAAAAGATATGCCTTAATGTGTTTTAAGTGTCAGTGTTTAAATTTCTGCAAAAAAATTGAGGAAATTTTACAATAAACAAATACTTTGATTATAATTTAAATGTAAGACATCAATTTATAAATTTAGTTTATTTAATCCAAGAAGCCTCATTACCTTACCCGGGAGATTCCGTCCCGTCTCAAATCTTAAGCCTTCCTCCAAACTTGTTGGTAATAACAATATACAATTTCAATATGAACATACTAAAAAATATATTTTTTTATTTAAAAAACGATTGTTTAAAGTTCAAAATAAAACCAAGCATTTTTTTCGCAACTGAAAACTCTTATTCCATTAAAAACAAGTAAAAAGTAATTTACCTAAACATTTTACGAATATTCGACTTCAAGGAAAATAGATCCGTGGACGCAAATATCCCTTACATTTAATTTCTACTTTCAATTTATTTATTTTGAAATACTAATAGCCTGACTTTTATTATGGTGTTTTGGTAAAAGTAGCTCCTACTACTACTACTACTACTACTACTTACGTATATATACGTATATATATATATATATATATATATGTATATATACGAACGTATTTTGAAGCAAAGTTTTATATATTCAATCGGCGCCAGTCTATGGAAAAAGACATAGACAAAGCTTTGCCGTCATTACTGCCTTCCGTTACCGTGCTGGATTATTTTTTATTTCAAGCACAATTAAAGTTCGAACTTTTAATTCAGGATACTTTTTATTCGTGGCAATATAACTACTAAGAAATAAAATTACAATTTAAAAGTTTTCTAAATTTCTTTACTCTTATTATATTTCTATCTGTTCTAAAAACTTTACAAATACAACATCATTGATTTCATTCACTTTGAAGTTTCATTAAACTAATAAAAACACATTTGTATGATTTATTGATTTGAGTTCGTTGACTCTGAACGTAAAGTTTATCGCGATAAACAAACACAGGAAAATAAGTATATGACAATTTGGTTAGTGAAAATAATAATTACATGATTTTTTAGAAAGTTATTTTTTTACAATTAAACATTGAAGTCAACTTCAAAAGTAGAAAATAACATTTTAAGTATACACATTACACATATACATAATATATTATCTAAGTGCGGAATGGTTTTGACTTATTTAAAAAAACTTATTATTTCATGTAAACATAGGATGAAATTAGAGATAGTTATGGGCAGAATTTTTTAATTCTGCCCATAACTATATCACCTACTAACAATACTGTATCTCAAATTGGGTTTTCCCAATTTGAGATACAGTATTGTTAGCCGCTTCGATGAATTTAACATTGTGTATACAAAAGACTTTATCGGGAAGCAATATCTATTAAGTTTCTAATTGAAAGTTATAACAATGTATGGCTAAGTGGTAGTATAGAGGCATGTAGAGGTAGGAAGTATGGAGTGGTAGCAGTAGAGAGGGCGCAACTGTGTTGACGTAAACACCGGCTCTGTGCAAAAACTTCATTAAAAATTTTAAAAGTAAACACTAAGTTATAAGAACATTAAATAAATGTAAATATAAAAACAAGGTCTAATTTAGGTGAGGTAGGAAGGACGTATCGGAATTGCATTAATATTTTTATACTTCGTTTGACACTTAATTCTTCCTAAATACTCTGTAGTGCATCTTACACACTATTGCCTATGCGTACAGGTGAAAAATTAAATTATAGACATGAATATGGCGTCACCAAAGTAATTTATGACAGAGACATCTGTATTTATCAATTTTTATTTTAAAAAAGGAAAACAAAACCGATTTACAATTTTTTTATCGTATTTATAAATTAAATTTAATGTCGGATGTTAAATGGTTTTAAAATAGCTTTAGAAGTAAGAAGAATCGTTTGTTACGAGGCAAATTGCGTTCGGATACATTGCATAAGGGTGCTTCCTTTATACCTCAACAGGGTTCTATGAATAAATTTGCTATGGCTTCACATTATTTATTATTTTTAGGTTAGGGTTTTCGAAACAAGATTAATTGATGTCACACTACGATCCCGATAAAGACGAATATATATATTTATAGAGAGTTTTAAATTTGCCGACTCTGGCAGCGATACGGCAGTTCAATTGGTAGAGCGATGGGACAGTGTCCAAGAGGTCGTGGGTTGGAATCCCTGCCCCGCATAGGTTTATATTTATACTATATTTCTAATTAAATAAAACTTCACGTGGCTATAAATGTTAGAAAAATAAAGGATTTTTCCCTAAAAAAAAAATAATATTTAGCTTATTAATAAGAATCCTGTCACTCAGATTAAAATTACGACGACTCTTAAAAACTAATTATTTAAGTAAATATCATTAAAAAGCACTGCAAACAAATTGTTTTAATCGGCTTGTCGAACATCTCAAAACTTAAATTGAGATAAATTAAAAGGGGCCAAAACTATTTTCACTTCTTGAAAGCTTCTACCAACATGACAAATTGGTAGGTATTTACTTCTTGCAAATTATACATTTGAATTTTAGTAAAGTAAGTATTTATCCTCTTATTAAGTAATAATTACAGAAAATATAAACACACATTTCCATTTTTTATTTCCAAAGAATAAATATAAAAATATAATTTTTGGAAAACAACAAATAAATTAAATGTTCGACCAAGTCTACCAGTGGCTGTACTTCCCATAAACATATAGCCAACCAATTTAGGGAATATTTCAAGGTCTCTTCGCCCCTGGAGCCATTGATGGTTGGTCGGTGATGAGGTTCGCAGTAGACAGGGCACATTGTGTTTTACAGTTAAACAGATTTTTGACGTCGTTAATAAAATAATTCGAGAAAATCACCTGGACACGACAGCCAGCCTCAGCATCTAGCATGTCAGGTCCATACCTGAGATGCTGGATGCTGAATATATGTATGCCTCCATAGGCATACATATATCCAGAGCATTGTTATTATTTTATAACTCATGCATTGAATTTTCTTATCTCCCCACGGAAATAATGAAGAGCACAGTAATCCCCATTGTTAAAAATATAACTGGTGACATTTCAGATTACTCTAATTAAATACCTGTTTCGCTTGCTACCATAATAGCAAAATTACTGGACAGTCTGATAGATGCAAATATTCAATAGAATTCAATTGAGAGATTTGCAGTTTATGTTTAAACATGACCTCTCTACAGATATGGCAATTTTAACTCTAAAATAGACTGTCCAATTCTGTACTAGCAGAAACACTCTGGTTTAAGCTTGCTTTCTCGATCTTACCAAGACCTTTGATCTAGTTTCATACGATATTCTCTTGAATAAGATGGAGAAGGCGGGCGCGTAGCCTGAGCATTTTGGTCTTACAGTTTTGGTACGCCAACCAGTTAAGTTAGTATCAAATTAAATTTAAAAAATATTAAATTTTGGGTGTTCCGTTCCTTTGTAGATTTTTTATTTTTATTATTTCTGTTTCTCTCTTATTTTTACATATAATAAAACTATAGTAGAGTTCAATTCTGTACATTTAATAAAAACAAAAAAAAATACCCCTAGGGGACTTCGTACAAGTTATTGAAACTAAAAAAAAAATAAAAAAAATTGAAATTTTTGTCTGAAATGAAAAACTACTGGATGGATTTTGATGAATTTTTTTTGTTATATTTATTAGTTATCGGCAACATGTAGGCTATAATTTATTTTGAACGTTCTTCAACAGTTTTTTTTTGTCTGTGGATAAATTTAATGACATGTTTAATGGTTCAATACTTGAGTCCCTGGGTGGGACCTAACAAACTTGCTGCTAACAGCTAGCTTCTTATATATTTTATTAAAAAATATTACTATGTATCTAGTAATACTAAATCTAATTTTTCTTAATGATTTAAGAAAAATAACATCAATATCGTTATCATCATATTTATTTCAGATAATAATTATGTTAATTGGTTCTGAAATATGACTATATTCATATATATTTCGTTGTTTTACGATGCCTATATTTTAAATAATATGCGAAGACTTCACTGGCTTATGCATGTTTTTATTATTACTGTTTATGAAATTTTATACACTTGTTTGCCTGAATGAACAAACAAATAATGTTATATTAATATGTCATAGTTATATACGTTTTCAATTCCTTAAATTTCTAACATTGGAATTTATCACATTAAATAACAAAGGAAAATTATTTTGGCGGGTCTTTGTTAATAGGTGTATGCATAATTTATTAAATTTGGGCGTTAAGAAGTCTGTGACTATTGAAATATTAATTTTGCATCACTTTGACGTACGCAAATTTATAGAATAATCATTCATATGAAATACCAATAATTTTCATTAATTTTCTAGAATAACTAGTTATTTTTTTAACAAAATTTATGAGTTTTGTTTTTAAGAAACATAGTAACAAAACTATATTTAAGTTTTCCAAAATGACTATAAATATTATAGTAGAGTTCACTCGATCTTATCTCTTTCTATAAACTGGATTGATTGAACTGAACTGGATATACATTCTTGAAACTAAAAATTTGCCAACATTTTTTAAATGATTATTGATTGAGTTACCTGCTATATATTTTGAAATCCAATTTTGTGTTGACGAACTTCATTAAAGGGAGCACTGCACCAGTGGTAAAAATCACGTATAAATCCCCACCTAAAATCAATATATTTTAATAATTCTAAGTTTACTTGTTAAATTAGAAAAAACTAACTTGATACCTTGACTCAGTAGTGACATATCTTAATAAAAAATCATCTATATATCACCACTAGTTTCAATATCTGCTAGAATGGTTGAATGGAAAAACCACTCTATTCAAATGTTTGCTATCACGAATGCAATAGAAGATTCCAAAGCTACCCCATCAATATGCATTAAAAAATTATAAAAAGCTTAACTGTAAAGAAAAAAACATCTGTAATTTATAAATTTCTAATGCATTCTACTATTTATATTTTTAAGAAAAAAATATTATCTCAAGTGGCAATTCCAATTTAAATATCTTAGTAACCTCAACCAATGCCTTAGTGTTGATAATAAAAAAATATCAATGAATTCCTAGATTATTTTATTCATATTTAAGAAACATTTTTTAAAGGTGATCAAAAACAGGATTGGTTAAGTGACATTTGTTATTATTCTCTCAAGATGACAAACAATCTTAATAATTAAATAACACGCCTCCTATTGCGTTAAGCTTTTTCTTTTTACGAAACCTACATAACGTTGTGAAATTATAGCCAATATTGTCTGTCTTACTGACAATTATTGTCATTTGGTCTATAAATATACATTTTTATTTGATCTGTGAACAACAACTGCGTAACTTTTATTCTTCAATAATTTATTTTGAGTGAGCCTGAGGTATCTTTTGATACAGAAAGTATCTTATATTTTAATTAGTTTCCCCAAGAAACAATTTAGCTATAACATAAGTTTTTTTTTTAATATTAGTGATTTTCTTATATTTTATGTTACGGTGTAAATGGGGAATGTACCTAAAAACAATATTGTGTATATTTGATGGTACAGGTACGATCAATAGTTTTAGTAGTGTGCCCTTAGGAATAACATTTACTCCTAAATAACAGTGTCGAATAGTACTTATTTGATATTTTTTTTTAATCGTAAAAATGAAATATTAGATTTAAATTTTGAAATGCATTCGCTGAATAACAATCTATTCAAAAAAAAACCTGCTAAGGTACTTATTCGCTACATATTTGTGGGGATCCTAGTAAAGATAGGCAAATAAACAATTCAAAACATCGTGTACCAAAAGCAAACAGTTCTGTTGGCCAGTCATTGAACATTGACGGCGTAACGTGATGGAAACGACGTGTGTACGATAGTTTGAACAATGTAAATAGCGGTGCTGTATACGCATACTATGTTTCACTAGCTACAATTTATTTTTTCAAAATAAAGCTAAAAGTAAAAATCCAAAATATTTATCAAATAAATTTCTGAATAGACTTCGATTTGAATATTCAAATACTATTTCTAAAGTTGTTTTCGAATTGATAATGATATATTATTTCTGTAGTTTACATTAAATGTTGAAAATTGGATTTTATACAGTATCTGAAATTTAACTTTTTTTTCTTAAAGGAAAAAATCTATCTTCACATATTAATAAGCCCAAAACAAAAATCTTTTTTGACTTCTTTGCCATACATTGTGCTCGACGTGATTAAAAATGCATGCACTATTGCATGCATTAGTAATAAAATATTTTGTTGCTTTTTTTTTACAACTGCAGTCTCAATTGCTAAAACGCTATTTGAAATCGTGACTTCATTTTCATATTAAATTATTTTATACAAAGGACATTGCTGTACTCGGTCCATTAAATTAAGGCGGATGTATTATATAAACGGTATATTTTTAAATTTAGAACTAATTTCTAATACTTAAATTGAAAAAGAATATGTTGAAATTGAACTAATGGGGAAACAATGAAATTAAAAAAAAAATCTTTGTTTCCGTAAGGGTCACTACTAACCTGTCAAGAGCGGCAGAAACTTACGTTTAATTATGACACTATTACTAACAAATATGGAGGTATTAGATAATTTCGTGCTAAAACATGGTCACTGACCTTTGAATGTAATTTATATTAAGCATATGCAATGCAATGTAGTATCTATATGATAACCGTTTTAATAAATTTACTTTTCACGTTACTTGTGTTGTTAAAATTTGTATATTTTTATACAAATTTTATTATACATAAAGTATAATAAAATTTGTATAAAAATATACAAGCATCAATCCCTAATGATTTCTTTGTTATTTAAAGCTTAGGTTTAAAGTCCTATAATAACATTAAAATATTAAAAAGAAAATAAAAAGTTTCTTATGAAAGTTTATACATAAAAGAAATGGAAGTGAGTAAAAAAAGCTTTAAACTATAAAAATGCAGAGGGCTACGCAAGAAATAGATGAAAATAACAAAAAAAAACTTTTATATATTATTGTATAGATAGAGGCCATGGCCTGTTCATCACTTTTTGGTAAGATTAAATATTATTTTAACTAATATTGTAAGCTAAGAAATATAAGGTTAGTAAGAATGACCTTGAGAGCTGCTGTCACGTTATTTTCCTCTTTTTAATGTCTAAATTTAAGCAAATATTGGTAATAATAAACATTCGTACAAAAATGTTATTCTATTATAGAGTTTTATTTCCGTACCATATATATTTTGGAAAATACGTTAGTCAAAATACAGAGTATACATTTTCGTAAGTAAAATATCAGAATAGCTTACAATTTTGCAATATCAATTCACTGGTATAAACTCCGACAGTTGGAAAACTGCATCACAGAGCTTACGATCTCAAAGGTCATATATCTTGCTTATGTACAAACACTCCACTACATCATTAGACGGAAAGTCTCTCACAGAAAAATCGTCTCTATTCCTACCAGTGCGTAAGGGATAAAGTTCTATAAATAATTATCATGTTCGCAGATTTACATAACCATCTTTACATTGTAGGTAGTATTCAAACATTAAGTTGGTAAGCGTTTCGATAGTCTGTTATAGTGAAGTATAATTTATTTCATAATATTTAACAAGCAACAGTTGAACTTTCGAATATGTAAATACCTACTTCAAGATATATTTTTAATGTGTATAATTATTTTATCTTTGCTTACTTATAAGATACTCACTCAAGGGATAGATTTTTATAAGATAAAATCCCAATTTATTATATTAATTTCTCACTGCTATAACGGTCACATTAAAACGGGGTTTTCCAATTCTAAGGTAAGGAATAGTAGATACTGCGTAACCGTTGTTATTATTTTTTAAAATATTAGATTGGCCTGAAAAAATTGCGGCCTAAACATTGGATGCATGTATTTAATCTATTTTTTTTTGTATATATGTGTTATAAATTGTATTATTATTTTTAAATGAATAGCAGTGTGAATAAAAAATGGAAGATGTAATTTCAATTATAAATTTGTAACTGAACTTTATCGAATACGTTTTATACAAAAAAAAATATTGATTATACAATATTTAATACACTATTACGATATACTTTACAGTGTCCATTTAAAAAGAAAGAATGTAAGTATGGCTTATTACCAGATAAAATAAAAAATACAATACGTAGTACTTATTTCATTCACAAATAATAAAAAACAAGGTCAGTATGACTCGTTGTTCGCTCCCGAGAAAATATTTTATTACCTTCGAAATTGACTTTTAAACAAACAAATGGCTATTCATAGAAATATAATTTAATTTAAAGTTTTTTAATAAATGTAAAGTATATTTGACCAAAAGCTTTTAAAGAAAATGAAATTCTACGTAATACTAACATTTTTCCCGACCAAAAGACAAAATGAATATTTTCTCTTTATTTACACTTAGCGGAGCTTACAAGATTACATTTAATTTATAGAACGCGTTTTTGGCGTACCTACGTTGCCTGTTTTTTTTTTAATAAAAGGTAATTTAAAAATATGCTTATATGCTCATATGTTAATATTAATTATTATTTAAAACTCAAGCTCCTTAACTAATCTAGTAGCGGTGTGTTTATTTCTACGAACACTGAGTCGATTATTTTTTTTATTTCTTTCGTTTCCTTCTTATCTTATTGAACGCCTCGTTGAGCAATCTCGGGTTGTCATTTACTATAATTTTAATATTCTGTATGCGGGGTTCGTAAAAAATATAATTCATTAATATAAAAATATACGAACAATATTTATTGAATACTTAATAATATCATTTAGGTATACAGACATACAAGAATAATACGTATATTTACACATAAAGAAAATAAGCATATATTAAAATTGGCTGAAGTCTAAAGTATAAAAAAGTATTTCTCTGTATAGCTAAAGGACTTGAACCTTGCAATATATTTTTTTTATTTTTGTATTATTTTAATTGAAAGATGCACGTTGAAATGTAAATAATATAATATAACTAATATAATAGTACTGATTTTTTCAGCCCTGGTCAGCTGATACCAGACAAAATAACAAAAAGATAACCCAGACTTAATTCGGCTAAGTACCTCAATGTGGTCAAATAGGTCACGTGAAGATATGTCTATGTATGAGATGCCGCACTCCTCTTTTTATATAATATATTGGAAAAATAACCACATTTTTATGTACCGGAAATATGGCCATTAAGGGACTTCAACATGTATTTGACATTAACACAATGAATTGACGGGTCAATATGAAATTATGGCAAATTAACAGGTTTTTGAGAATATTCTGAATAAGAATTAATGTAAGTACAATGTGAACCTTCTTGAGGTTATCTGATTTGATATAAATTTTATCACTAAATTAATTACATTTTATTTATTAAACTTTATACTCATATTTTATTGACAGATCCTATAATAGAAAATCATTTCTGGTTTTCATGGTTTTCCAGGATTGGGATATTTAACCTTGATGATGACAAATCAGACATTGCTAACATTATAACACAATTCAATAAAATTATATATTATTTGTCCTAAAATTTACTGCAATTTGAAGCAGAATACTAGTATAAAATATAATAGTTATATCCCCTGAAATACTTCATTTTAATTTATCTTATTTTATCCGCACTCTGTAAGTTTTATACAAAAATTCCGACACACCAAAAACGGAAATCCGGATAAACTTGATGTTTTCCATAAAAATGAAGAAGAGTGTTCGAGATGTGTGGAAATATTTTACAACTCAGTTAACGTCATGTTCAAAGTGCATACGAATTGTATGAAAATCGAAATCCATGTGGATACATTTATTGTGTGTAATATTGGACTGCATATTATACAACAACGTTAAATACATTTGCCTGGAATATAGTAATACTTATTTTATAAAAATGTTTAATTTATATTGGAAATATTTAAAATTACATATAATAAACTAACGAAGGAAATCACGTCCGTTTCTTCAGAAATAAAAAAATAACTGTCATTGTAAAAGGCACAAGGTTGTTAGAATATAAAGCTGTTAAGTTTGATATATTTTATAAATAAATTGCATAATTAATTTATGTTTTTTTATTGGATCACGTTTACTTCATGCCGATATAAAGTATCTCTCTAAACTTTCTATAAATTTTTTCATTAAACATTTTTAAATATTTTTTTATAATCTTTTGACTTTAGTTAAAAGATCAAAATATTATGTAATTTATGTGTTTTATTATGGGTTTCATTTCCGTTATTTCTATTTACTTAAAGTTATCACATTTACTTATTTTATTGCACTAATACTTTATTTTGACAAAAATTATCTTCTTTTTATTTTATCAGAAGTATATAAAAACAATAAGCTCTTCTCAAAGTGTCCAATGCAATAATGTAAATTATACCAAGTTAATATTAGATTAAAATGTGATATTCTTAATTTATTTTAATACAACCATTAAACAGAGCACTTAAAATGTGTTTAAATAATAAACGTTGAAATTTCAACATTTTTTGGTTACGCCAGCGGCATTACTATTACAACCAATAACAATTTTAGAAATGAAATCCTTTATAGTTATACAAAAGGTGCTGACCATTAAGAGAATTTTGTTCATAAAGAACACCCTGGGGATAAATTAACCAAATTATAATGAATCACAACCACTTTGTCTTTTGTTAGCACATAATATAAAATAAATTATATATATATTTTATATAAATAGAAGACAAATGAACAAGAAACGATAGAATACAGGAATACCCATACAAGTATTTCGACCCATTACAACCTATGGCATGGTACGTATTTCATACTACCTTATTTATTTTAATTATTATTGTTGCTAGCAACTTCTTTAAAAAATGATAAAAGACCTAGTTTAGTTTTAAGATTCAAGATTCATTATTAGTTAACCATTTCTTGTGTTATAGTTTAATTTAAGTACAATATATTGGCGATATGCATTCATAGACAGATACACTAAAAATAATTAAAAAAAGACAAAAAATACATTTTAAAACATCAAACATTATACATCGACCTGTCGATACATATTTGTGTATTGTAATCTTTCAAAAGCTTGTTTTCAAAGTGATCGTGCTTGTAGACACAGAAGGGCCAAAAAATAGCCCATGTGAAAGAAGGCTTCGTATGTCTTATTGCATTTAATACGGAGAGAGCGTTCATTGATAATTTTGTCGCTTGCTATTTTAAAGATTGCTATCAGCGCCACATTAATTCCTTCATATTTATAAGTAAACAATATTTATTTTTCAGTCAAGATTCCGTGACCTTCAAGAAATTTAAAATCACCTCATTAGTTTTATGAAACTTGAGCGATTTGATAACTTGATCCTATGAAAGTTTTATCAGCGTAACATTATTTCAAAAATAAAACACTAGAATTTTTATTTTAAATTTTCTGCCAGTTTTCATTTAAGTATTGCAAGTAATCGCGTTTCATTTTTGCTACGATCGAGGAAAAGTTGACTTCATTATTGGTATGTTCATAAATAGTTTTGTAAAATCGCTGACCAAATAAAATTTTTAGAACTTTGAAACAAGCGGACATATGCCGTGCTGATACCAGGTCTTTTAACTGGAAGTTATCAATTTCATAATAATTCTGTGTGTCAATAGTTGATTGAGACCAATTTGATACATTGACAGTTTCAAGGAAGTTAGCACTTGGTACAAAACTATTCCCGAGTCAAGGTCCAGTATACAGTTTTAAAAAGGATAGAAAGAACACATATTTTTGTTTATCTAAGGTTTTGTTTGCTACAACTACACTAGATACATTATTGGACTGAAGCTTTTATAATCTTTCTGAAATTTCCCACTGAAGGATACAAACCTGCTTCTTACTTCCGTACTATCCGCAACTTGAAGTGCACTTGACCCCAGAACATATTTATGAGATATTTACGCAGAGTTGGATGATCTATTTACAGTAAGACAAGTTATTATTTTCTTGTGTTAATTTGTTTCGTGAAAACACTAAAAAATGTGTTATACCTTTTGTTCCTAAGGCACATGATCAATCAGATTTCTTTTCGTGTGTTTCCTATGTATCTTTCTTAACATCAACGAATGTTAGAATATTTCCACATAACAATTAGTATCTGGTAAGCTCAGACCATATTTTGCTGTTAAATGTTTTTTAGGGCATTCCATTTTAAGACGCCACAAGTAGAAATATGTTCATGAATCATGTGTGCACTTATGTTAATGATTAAAAAATATCACCGCTGGATCAAACGCCCACGCTTCGCATGCGCATAGGATATATTCGAAATCAAATTTAAAATATCTTTATTCAAGTAGGCATTTACATGCACTATTGTATCGTCAATTATTATATTATAAAAATGACAGTGTAGTCAGTCCGTGGAAAACTAAAACCAGCTCGGAATGATGCTCTGCTGAGAAGAGCTGGCCAGAAACTCAACAGTTGCTCTTATTAATAATAAACTTAATTTAATATGACTAATGCGTGTGAGGAAAACAGACAGGTTTTTATTTTTCATTCGCGCACATTTCTCATTGCGATATATTCAAATTTTTGAACCTAAAAATCATTATTTTGCGTACGGAAATATATTATTTCCGTACGCAAATTTATTAATGTATTTAGTAATGAATGAAGAATTATGAGTAAAATCCAATAGAAATAGTTAAAACATATATAACTACATATTTTTATGGAAAATGTATACAATTTTAAAATTTATTATCATATACGCTTTTTTATTGATTTAAGCTCGCACGAGATACCATTCAATTAAACGGAATAAGTGGTATTCAACAGCTTTTTAATAGTGGCGGTGGTCATTTTAATTTTATTGAGTGTTGGTCAAAAATTTCATGGTAGTAAGTGACTCTTAAAATTGTAACTATTTTTTGTACGCATTACTTTTACGATAACTTAGGTTTACTTATATAATTTGTATAATACATTATTAATTCCATTTTAGATATTTTGTTGATAATTCAGTAATTTTGAAGTAGTTTTTATACTTATTTTTTTGAACAACACCCATAGTGCGAATGTTTGTTTACATCTAGAATAATAAAATAAAATTAATGCAGTACTAAAAAACATTGTAGCCAGCGCGACTGTTTTCATAAAGATTTCGACTCCGTTTCAGAGTTTGTGGATTTAAATATAACAAACCTTTATTGGTGTCAATATTTGTAAAGTTTGCTTAACAATTGATATATGTCTTTTTATCTAAAGCACTTATCACTGGAGTAATAATAACAAAATATAAACTTTTTACCTGAATATTTACTTATATTATCTTTTTTTAAAAAACAATTTAATTATTTGCTTGTAACGGAATATATAAAACACAAAGGTAAGATCAGATTTCATAGTAAAATATGTAACAGTTGCCAGCGCGTTCCATTATTGAAGTGTATTGGCTAACAATAAATCTGCGGTGAAGATTATTTATGATCTAAGTAGTGTTTAATTCATCACTTAATTTTTTTTCAATATTTTAATCAGAATTAAATATCATACGTCATTCTTTGTAAAATATTATATTTATTGATAGGAATATTAAGATTTTAATTAGAAAATGTTTTGCAAGATGAGTAAAAAATATTAAAGTTTGTAAATTAAGATTACGTAGAAATTTTAGTATTCTTACAACACATTAGAGACTCCTAACGAGCTTGTTATTGCAAACCCTCGCTATGAAAACAGGTAAATGAATACATTCAAAGGGTTATCTAGCGAAAAGTTTACACAAAATACAAACAAATTTTGGATTTAAGGTAATTTTACTTCCGAAAATTTTAAAATGTTTTGGTATTGTTGCCAATAGTGGTAATAATATACAGATCTGATATAATCTTATAGGTATATATTCAAGCTTAAATATGTGTGATGTTTTAATAAACAATTATTATTTTAATTTGACCAACTCCATAAATAATATAGCTCAACAAAATATCGTTTCAATTGTTGTAGGTTCGTGCAACGAAAAGTAATTTTTCTGATAAACAATTTGCAATAAAATACCGCCATTTTTATATGTAATAGAAAAATTCTCTGAGAAATTGCATTCTCAAATTCAATCACATTTAAAAGGGGCGTCACGGTAGCTACGAACCGAATCAAAGAATAAAAATATCTTGAAATATGAATAGCAACTTTCATACAGTAATATTAAATATATAATTTCAATATCATGTTATTGTATTAAGCAATAAGAATTTTTGTTTTACGATAAATTCTTTACAGAAATTTACTCATTTTTGCATATTTATTTATGAGATAATTTTTATTAAAGTTTATATAGTATCTGGTCACATCTAATAAATTACTCTTTGTTTACAATAATCGCGGTACAAATCTGCGGTACTTAGAATTCCAAACATGAAATTGCATTCTTCGAGATCCAGGAAAATAATAAAATGTTATTTGGGGGGGTTCTATTTGTTTTATTAGTTTATCCGTATTACAATAACGCTTATAATCTTTAATTTATTATTAGTTTGCATTATATTTAGTAAATATTTAAGTAATTCCTTCTTTGCTCTGCTTTTTTAAAGAAAAAGGAATACATATATATATATATATATGTGTATGGATTTCGTTTCTGAAGTATAGGTACTATATCCAGGATATAAAATGACTTTATTGTAAGGATAAACATACATTTTTCTAAATATTCAAAGAATGGTGCATATTTATCGATTATTTTTGAATATGTTATTGTTGCAAATAAATCCTCCCACAATTTTATTATACTAACAACATTTTCTAAAACTATTCAAAAGCGCACAAATATTTTTCACCAATCCACGAAATTGGTATATCCAGTATAATTGGGCGCAAACCATGTATTCCGAATATTTTCATGGATGTTGTTAAATAGGACACAATAGAAGCTAAGTGGCGACTACACATTTTATTTACGGATCGAGAGCCCGACGTGAGTGAAATGACAACGTGATATTAGGAACGCGATCTTGAGCTTTTAACTGAAATATTGTCAATTTTATTTGAGAACAATTTGAAATCTTAACAGTATTCTTACTGTTCTGACGTCACAAATAGGAACTCAGATTTAGATTGTTAAATTACGGAAACATACATTTTATTAATTAGAACAAATTTTATAAATTGAATGAATATGAATTGCTTACCATAGGTATATATCGCACTCCTAAATCTAAATAGTTTTAACTCAAAAAAGTACGGTGTTCAGAAAAGACTAAAAACTGATTAACGTGACCCTGAGGATTGCAGGAGTTTTCTGTAAAGATCTATGACTTTCAAGCGCAGCTAAAAGAAAAAAATGACAAGCCCTTATTGGGATTTTATTCCACCTGAAATTTAATATAGTGAGTACATATTTCAACCATTCCTCTTTTCCTTCCGTTTCATCCCAAAAATAGCACAAGACATCTTTCATCCTTAAATCGCTGGTAGTAAAATTGAGGCAGGTGATCCTGGACTTCTAAAAAAACAGAGATACTTGTCCCTTTGGAATCTGAAATACTGCTTGCAAAATGGTAATCAGCAGTGATGGTATCGTTGGCCCTATTTTGTCTTGTTCTTTTTCAGTTCTTGTCTTCTGTATCACATATTGTGTATATTCTTGGCTTAATTTGTGCTTTCCTTCTACATTCGAGTTCTGGTACCTTCCTCATGCAAAAATCTCAGTTTTTGCATTAGCTCCCTTTAAATCTGGATGTGTGAGATAATATGATCATATCAAATTTTTGACGATTGTTACTCTGGGTAAGCATTTAATAATTATTATGGCTATTCATAAAAATATAATATATAAACGAAGCCATATTTCACACCATGAGGGTTATAAAAAATTACACCCAATCCTTTATATAAAAACCGCACCTCTTTTACTTCAACCTTTATCTCGCCCTTATTGAAAGTAAACCGGTCTCTAGGGAAAACGGACGTATGAAATATGACCGGACCATACCAGAATTTTGATACATGAAGCAAGCAAGTTAAAACAGTTACAAGAAACCGGCAAATTATTTAAATAGTAGTATTAATTATAGTAAAAATATTATTTATGAACTTTACTTTTTAGGAGGAATCAAGATTAGTTTACAAAAAAAAATGTAGTTGTAGCTTTTATACAAATATGTAGTAAGTTAGGCATTCTTAGTATTTCTAATATTCAATCTAATAGTAAGGCTTCTTTATATACAATAAATAGCATTATTATTTCTTTAAACATATACATTTTTAATTAATATATTTTAGTTGATACAAACATTTAATTTAATTTATATTAAATAATATAAATTAAATTAAATGTTTGTATCAACATATTTTTTTATAATTTATGATTTCAGTGTAACAGGCGCCCGCGTTAATACTATAGTAGAGAAGAAGCATTGCCACGCTGTGACACGCTTCTTTGTCCTTTATTCTTTTACCGACGAGGTGAGATAAAAAGAAAACGAAATATAGGGATGTAGAATACCGTTGATAATCTATTAGATACTTTTTTTACCATTATTCGTAATGTACTAATTATGTTACATTGATTGATTGCTTACTTGTGAATAGTTTCATAATATTGTATCTATAGTAGTATATTTAAAAAAAAACATTTTGTTTTCTATTATATATTCATATGTCATAGTATCTTAATATTTATAAAAAATGATTTACGGATATAAAATAATATTAATAATAGCAGTAGTGACCATTCAAAGAAAAATACTATTTAAACGAATAAATTATACAAAATATTAATGTAACTAAAAAAATGTAAGCGAACAAATATTTTCTTTCCATTTATTTAGTCAAATTTTAAATAAAACTATAGCAGCAATTTATATTTTACTGAGAGAGAAAAGTACGACGTATTGAAGATAAAACGTTTGCTACACCTTCATTAATGTCAAGGAAGAGATGTATTTGGTTTCCAAATAGCGTTCAGTTTATTCATTAAGTACGTACTTTACTAGCTAATTTAAGGTACAAAACAATTATTTAAAGCGAAGTCTTATACATTGTCAATTGCCACTCAAAACTTGAAATCTAATACAAAATAATAAGATAGCTATGGACTGTTATTTATAACTAACAGTTTAGATGAAACAGATATTTGTTAGTTGTTTCAAAGCTTATTGAACTCTCCTCATAATATATGCTACTGAATATCTATTTAGAACATAAATATCAAACTTTGTATGCATTCCACAAACACATAGCAATAAAATTCGAGTCGGAACATGCTTTATTCGTTATTGAAACTTCATCCATTCGCTTTAACTTTTCGATCTGTGTCCTGGAATAAAAGAGTTATGACATTAAGGGCCAGGAAATATTACAAAACTAATTAATATTAAATCAATCAAATTTATTGATATTGAAGTATATAATTTAGCTGCAAAGCAATCAGTGCGAATACTAATATTTGCAATGTGTATTTTTTTCGTTGTAAGATTAGATCAATAAGAACGTAACAGAACACAATAAAGTATTTAGTTTTTTAATTTCTTTAATAATTGTATAAATTCTTAGTAAATAAGCGCGGAAGAGGAACCTTACCCGTATTTTCAAGGTACCTTAGGCTACTTTATTGAAAATAAAAATAATTACATTAATTTATTATAAAATAAACTGGTTACTGTTTTTTCAACAACAAAAGTAAATGTGCCAGATAGGCTCAACGGTGGGTTACTTGACGTAAACTTTCTTATTCTTCTATCCAATTAGCGGGTGATTATCTAATATCCTCAAACTGACAATGGACAAGTGAAGACATATGAACAGGGGGCCTGTTTGGTTGGAGGTGGATAGTAGTCAAACACTAGTTCCTTAAATATTATTATTTGATGATAAAATATACTAAATTATACATGTATGTGAATTAGAGTTTCATCAGATCATAGTTTGTATCAAGAATGATTCTGGTAACTAGCCTAAGTTACCTTGAAAATACGGGTAAGGTTCCTTTAATGTAACTTTATTGAAAATTAAGGTAACTTTATTGAAAATAAAAATAATTACATTAATTTATTATAAAATAAACTCGTTACTGATTT
The DNA here is from genome assembly GCA_963555665.1 of Dircenna loreta. Lineage (NCBI taxonomy): Eukaryota > Metazoa > Arthropoda > Insecta > Lepidoptera > Nymphalidae > Dircenna > Dircenna loreta. Next base: position 10,073,960 of record OY743095.1, on the reverse strand, counting down.
TTTTAACAACAAAAGTAAATGTGCCAGATAGACTCAACGGTGGGTTACTTGACGTAAACTTTCTTATTCTTCTATCCAATTAGCGGGTGATTATCTAATATCCTCAAACTGACAATGGACAAGTGAAGACATATGAACAGGGGGCCTGTTTGGTTGGAGGTGGATAGTAGTCAAACACTAGTTCCTTAAATATTATTATTTGATGATAAAATATACTAAATTATACATGTATGTGAATTAGAGTTTCGTCAGATCATAGTTTGTATCAAGAATGATTGGACTAAATAAAAATATAACTATTATTAATAAGTGTATCAGTGAATTGTGGTGTTAAGAAACATTTATTTACAAATTTTATACAAATCATTTTTTTTAACTTTTGAAACTTTTGTCATAATATATCACCAAATATTTGCAACCAAGTCATGCTAAATTTTAATTTACTACAAGTATCAGAATAATCAAGAATACGTAGGGATTAAAGTTTGAGCGCAAACGCAATCTTCTTAAGGAAACAATAGAGACAGACACCATTTTGATTCGCGGACCGTAGGAGAGGGGAAAGACGGAAATTCATTATAATTCCTACACACATGACCTGACGCCATTTCATTCACCCTACGTTGATCTTGCATTTGACAATTGAATCCATTTTACCGCTATACCGGAAACGGGCATACAATTGCCGCTGATTTTCAACCCTACAATATTGATTAAGATTGACTTAACATGTGTGGCATAGACTTTATTGAAAGGTAATTTTTACCCTTTTTTACACAAAAATAGCTATTATTCTAAGAGACAGACACTAGTGTACTAGTACATTGTTCCTGTGGCATTGCCACAAGAAATTATTAAAAAACCAGTCAGTCATTCACATATACTAATTATTTACCCGTTCTCTCCAAGTAGCTTTCTTAATTTTACAAGTAAATTATCTGGGCTCACAGTTTTCATATTTTACTTCCTTAGCAATACCTTTCTTACTTTATAAGTATCACATTAACCGTGTTTTGCACCATGACTGGTCGAAGAAACGATTATTAAATCAAGATGGGAATCCCTTCATCTCTTGATTTAATACAATATGAATAGCCTAGGGGTAAAATTAGATCAAAACTTTACGCTCCATCAAGTAGTTAACTACATTTGAGCTTAGGTTATTGCACAATTTATTTTCAAACTAACCCGATGTTCATGTTTCCGTTTTCAGTTACGAGGAGAGTTAAAAACTAAGTTGTTGAGTTTTGAACGACAAAATAAATAAGTAACCTTGTGCAAGAATTATATGATAATAAGTATTTAATAAAATTGACTGATCATAATTTTGACCGATCATATCTTGATTCTGTAACAAAAGCCACCAAAATATACTACCTACCTTTTCGCGGTATTTTAACTCAGTGCCCGACATTGTGATCCAGTAAAAAGCCATATGGCGAACTAAGCGTTCACTTAATGTTCATAAGAAGAGAAGGCTGAAATTCATAGAAATTTTGGTCCAAAATTCATAGAAAATTCCTTTCCTCCATCAAATTCCTTAAAATAGTTTTACATTTTATTTATAGAATACTCAACAATTAAACAATACAACCACATGGTCGCGTCGCACAACATCTGCTACAAGACGTATGTCGCACTACAAACCAGGGAATTGTTATGGGATGCGGTGTTTTGTTGATTATTTACTCTTTTATGAAGGTTTGTACCTCACGACTCCTAGTGCTTGTGTCTCTGCTGTTATCAAAGAGATATTTTAAAAATGGACACATTCATTACAAACTCTGTAGTGACAATCCCGGCTTTGGTTTCAGAAATATAATAATTATTTGACTTTATTATGATTGCTATTCTAACATTATACAAGCAACTATCTAAGCCTAAATATTGGCAGTAGTGGTAGTCCCTCCACTTTTCGCATAAATCTAAACTGTACTACTTTTTTTAAAATTACACGACTTAAAAAAAAGTATATACATATTAGTTTAATGTTGGTATTGTTTGTTCGAAAACGGCTACACTTCCATCTGATGGACTTGTCGTTAAAAACCCGAGTAGAAAAAATATTATACTTCGACACTGAATATATATCTTAGCCATTATTAATTTTATAACACAGTCAAAATCATATTACAAGTAATGTGCTATGGAAACGGAGATGGAATCCTGTGAGTAATGACCTCATTTTTTGCAAAAAGTCGCAATCATTAAAAACAGCTTTTCCCACTTTAAAAAATAGAACAAAAATCTGGAAAGAATAATTATTCTAAAAAATCTCCAGTTACCGACATTTTACCCAGTACTAGTAAATACAAAAATAAAATAATAAATAATATACAAACAAATGTTATATTCTAAATTGTGCGACTACAGGTTCAATAATTAAGATGGCCTAAAAGGAGTCTTACCCTGGGGTGTCATGTAAACTCAATGATGACAGTCGGAGATTTAGCTTGGGAATTATTGTTGGTTCTGAAGCAGCGTATTAATAATATTCAATTTAGGACAACCGATAAAATCAATGAACAAATTGTGTCAAATAAAATAAATTATTTATTAGATGTTAAAATCAATATAATAATATATTACTGGACGAAATAAAATAAATTTTATTATAATTAACAGAATAGCAGCAAAACGCCATTGGGTCTATTTTAAATTTATATATCTATTTAAATTGCGTTGTGCATACTGTACATACTTATTTAAAAGGGTATCTATTCAGAGAATGCCTCTACATTTTGCACATGTCAGTAACTGTTAAAACCCTAACACTTAGGGAGAAATATATTATTTTACCGAAAGTTAACTAATTACACTGTAAATGATCTTCAGCTTTTGAATAATATACAGTGTAAAAAGGACGGTTTTTGAAAAATGTTTAGAAATAATATTCAACATAAAATATAATTGTTTAACAATCCTTACTTATTATTCAAGAAAATGTTTTTTACATTTAATTTGCATAATTTAAACTAACACTAACATTCTCAATCAACGTATAAAGGTTTAAATAAATCACTTGTTGATAAGAACGTCGTGATTTTCTCACAATAATTAGCTATCATCAAAAAGCTTCAAATGGTGTTTCATTAACGGCTTAAAATATATACTGTGATGTGTGAAGTAAGTTACAGACAACAGCGATTTTGTTGATAATATTTAAATTATATAATAAAAAAGGAGGTTTAAAAGAAGCACAAGAAGTCAACGTTACTATTCTTACAATGTTTGTTACTCTGTTTGTTTATTCCTGAGTGCATCGAGAAGAATCTATTTTCTAAATTTAGATGTGATTTTCACCATTGAGTTTCTGAACGTCTTACTTTGAATCTGGAGCATTTTTATCTTATACAATACGCAGTCATTAATTCTCAGATAATGGTATTTCTATCATAGAATCGATAAATATTTCGAAAATGATGTTGTGAAGCCGGACTTTGAATTTTCGTATTTCGTGCGGGCGAAGTCGTCGGCAGCAGCTAGTTTTTTCACAAATAATATATAATATACAACATTTTATATGACTATGGTAGATTTGATCCTATAGACTATGTTTTTGACTATAATATTAATTTACGTCTATGGTGTTTATTTATCTGTTTCCTGTCTGGTATCAATAATATTATATTTCATATATTTTTATTAATAATCTATTTAAATAGAAGTAACGAACGCTTGTGACTTAAACTTTCAACTGTAGCGGAAGCCGCCAGAGGCGACTAATGAATACTTCATTACTACGGAAATAGCGCAAAGGCTGCCTTTTAGATGGGTTTGTTAACGTTTTTTATTTGCCATACGTTTGCCAAGTTACTGCCAGTAGTTTTATTAGCTGTTTGTTTACTAGAATAATTTGATTTTATTTACCGGTTACGAATAGCTAATTATACATTATGCTTTTATTGTTAAAGAGCAATTTACAATACCGTGGTTTATTTAGTAGAGTATTGGTATTTAAGGCTGCTTGTGTAAAAGCGTAGGTTAATTCGATTTTTTTCACGTATTGTTTATGAATAAGCAAGTTGAAGGACAATACGTTTTAAAAATATATTGTGACATTATTTTCCATACATACTTAGAAAAAACTATTTGTAGGAAGGTACATGGAGTTTTTTTGGAAATAATTTTATGTGTGCAGATAAAAGAGATTATTTTAGTAGTCGTAAAGAAAAAGGATTTAAAATATATTTACGTTCATAGTCTTCTATATAAAATACTGTGCGGAAAATTTACTTTCATAATAAATTATTGTATATAGTGATGTAGCTGCTAGGTGGAGTAACGTTTCGTGGAGTGGGTGAGAGTGCCAATTGAGATTAAAAAATAACAATAAATCAACAAATGTGGATCAAATACGTTTACACACAAATGATTCAGATTTGTTTAATAAATTATTTTGCATTTAGATATGTTTTTGTTTCCGCGTCATACAAAGGTAAACAGTTTTTTGTGCTATATATTGAGTTCTTTGTCTGAGACTACTTTGAAAAACTCTCGTCAAACAGGCAATTGAATTGAGGTATAGTAATGACACCAGATAATGATTTAGTAATTTATGCTTTATGTTGTTATAATATGATAATAGAGGGACAAAATTTCCAAGAACAAAAAACATAGAAACTCGTTCAAACATCTAATGTGAAAAAGTTTACAGTAACAATTAAATATATATAGTATATAGATATATATATATTTTATAATTTATGAAACTGATATATATCTTTTTCATTTTTATAAGCTTCTCTAAAAATTGTATGTTTCAAAGTACGTATAAATCTATTTAGTTTTTTTGTTATTTTAGTAAAGGTTATATTTACGTAAGAATTTTGTAAAGATAAAGTGAATAAAGTAACAAGAAGTTTTAGTACTAAAGTATAACAGTAATTCCGTAGCTCATTAATTGGTATACGAGACTCAAAGCGAGTTTATAGAATGTTTGTGATTGTAAACCTATTAGGGGCGCATTATACTGCTTGCAGTCGGAGAGTCTATTGAGTTTAAACACATTAAACTAGCTTTAGGATTTTCAAACCGCGGCGGCAACTCTTAATACGGACCGTTTGTCAGACTATTTTTTTTGTGTTGTACACTTGGAATACCGTTGAAACATTTTAATAAAAATTTCATATTGAACAGATTTAATATAAAATGATGTTAATGGAAATCATACAATATGAAACAATTCGTCTATATTGACAATAACTAGGATAACATGAAAAGCCGAAAGACAATAATAAAATTCAGCTTTTAGTCCGCTGTAGATCGTAAATCCAGCAACACAACACGCTCACAGAATGACATTCGTAACCCTAATAACCACCTAACCAACTTATACTGCATTGTAAATATTACAAATTATACTCTATTGGTCACGAAATAAGGGTGGATGTAGTGGCATTCAAATTTTACTCATCACAAAATAAAAATAACACACGAAATGAAATGAATTGAACCCTGTTGTGATCGCCTTAAGACTTATTGAGTTGCAATGGCAATATTTGCCAATACACTAGGTATATTACGATAGTCTATATACGGGATCCGATCGGCACACGATTTCCTTCAGTTAATAGTGATAGGTTTTATGTTATCGCAGAGAATATCTAGTAAAATCAAAGAAAGAAAGAAAAAAAAGCAGATTTCGATAATGTTAAAAACAAAGTAATGAATATTATAGTGCCTACTGAATTTAAGTATAATATTTATTCCGAAATTAAGTGTTATTTAAAAAATATATTATTCATATGAAATAATACAAAGAAACAAAAAAAAACGGAGATAAATGTGATTATATACAATATTCTCTAAAAGCGTCTTTTTGTTGTTTATTTTTTTTACTTTGATGTCCTCTAAAAGACTGTTTTATTTTTTAAGCTATAAGCTCGAGACAGAAAGTAGATGTTGCACATACTCAAATAAATAAAGCGTGGTTGATTCAATTGCTCACACAAAGACTGTGTGAGGAAAATATCTAATCATGGCGATCCTGATCAGGATAATGAAATAAATTTTTGATATTTGTATTATTACCGATTATTGATAAGTATAAAAAGTTTGAATCAAATTCGTTCGTTTAAAGTTGGTGGCAAAAATATGCATGTACAAATAAAACTTATATCAACGTGTTAAAAATAAAAAAAAAAAAAAATCACATTGATTAAATTAATAAAGCTTATATACATCCAACACATAATAAAATATGTTATGTGTTTACATTAAATGTAGATGTACAGAAAGAAAAATCTAAACTGCCGTCTTAAGAGCCACTCTGCTATTTTAACGTCTAATGGTATCAGGGTCGCCGTTTAAGAATTTAGTTGAGTGAAATGTGATAGAGCTTGAGAGAAACCCGGTATGGTGTGAAGAGGTATAAAGTTTGAGGTTCGAGGAGAACCGATAGAGGTGAGTATTATCAAGTAATTGAAATTTACATTTTAAATACTGGGTACAATGTGGATAGCTTACAATTGACTTAAATATTCGGAAGATATTCACTTTCTTATAAGAAGTTATCCTAACTTTGAATAGTACGAAGATATTGTCATATTTGTGAAGATCTAAAGAAAAATGAATGCATCTGTTAACAGATTTTAAACACAGTTAATCATCTTCTTAAGAAGATGATTAACTGTGTTTAAAATTAACTTGGCAATGCTGAGGCATAGTTGTTTTTACAACATACAGATTTAGTTTCGATTTAAGTTTTTCTTTATCTTAAACTTAACATAACTAGTGAATAAAAAATATACATAACTTAACTGTTAAATAAAACAAATAAATTATTATCTGATTGATGCTTATCTTGAATATAAAGGTTCTTTCAAATAAATATTTTTACTATTGTTTATTTCATCAACTTCGTAAATATTAGTTTTGAAATATATTTAAAATGTTAGTGTATTGATCTAAGCATTTTAGCTGCTGTAAAAAAAGACATGCGCTCAATAATTTTGTCACTACTTATTGTTTGCTTTTGCCAAAAAAAAATATAAACAACAACTGAACAAAAGTTAGCAAATTTAGTAACACCTTTTTTTAACAATAAAATAGAAATATTTCCTAACTATTTAATGTCAAGTATACGAGATTTCTTATACATTCACTACATGAGACTATTTCATAGATACCTATGGTGAAATATCTTGGTATTTTCGTATTAAGCTACACCGGCGCGGCGGAGTCGTAGTGTTATGGACGGTAAACCTATCAAATAGCTGAATTTCAGGTTCCGTAAAACAATGTTTGTGAAAATTTTATAAAGACCAAATATTACTTTGAAACGTTTTCGTAGTTTTAAAATAAATAGCTATCATTTTCAAATCATGTTTTTTAAACAGCATTTTGTAAATCTACTGTTTAAAATTATTATTACATAAGAGTTTAGCAGAAAAATAATATAGAGTATAATTTTGTAAGTGTTATACTGTGATGATAATACCAGCCAATTCTGTTACAAAATATTAATCCATACGAATATTTTAAATAATTTATGTTCAGAGTTAACTTGTAAAATTTTGAAATAAAATTATAAAAGGTCCTTTAGAATACCGAATAAGAGGAATATTTCATTTAAAATGCAGTACATTCTAAATGTAGAGAACTCTAAAACGTGGTAATCCCCAAGGTACGCTAACTATAATTGCAGCTCGCGGTTAAAAGGACTTCCATAAAAGGACTAAGGGCCGCGTTTGACTAGTAAACCCATACAATTAGACAAAAATGAAACTTATATCGCAGTACCTAAGGATGTTTTTTGTAATAATGTACATAGAAGATAAGCTTTGCATAATAAAAAGTCTAGGCTTGAAGAAGGTTAAACTTTGCTTTTTTAGACCAAATATTACTAGGAGACATTATTAGGTAGGTACTGTAGATTTGTATCTATATTATATACATATATTATTGTTAAAGAACACTATAAATATTGTTTTTTACAGTATAATCATTATACCTAAAAAAATACATAATACTATATTTTTGTGACGTCGCCGCTGTATTATTTACCCTTAGGCCTATAGACCTACCTTATCCTTGAAGTTATGAAATTAAAGATATGTATAAATAAATGATTTTAATTAGGAACATTTCAATGTCATCGTCATGTTTCATAAAAGCAGACTTCCAACTTGGGGCAAATTGTAACTAACAGCTCATATTAACAACAAATCATATAATATTGAATGGCAGCTAAATAAAAACACCCAAAATAATAAACGAAAGCCACAAAAACATGTAACATTACGGAAACAACATCAAATAAAATCATAACACGAAAAATCAAACATTTCGCTAATGGGTCATGTGTACATAATATTTTATTAACACGATATGATCAAACGTATCCTTGAGAGGGTTTTTGGTACATTTGATTTTTGAAACCCTTTATTATTAAACACATTACAAGGTAACCATAAATGAATTTGGAGGGTAAATAAAACAGTGTTATTTTAAGGGACGAGGTCATTTATTTTCTTCTTAGCTTAAGTTGTGTATAATACATCACAGCTATGAATATTATATTGGTAATAAAGTTTAAATAATTTAATGCACAAAAAGTGGATACAAAACTGAAAACGAATTATAAATAAAAGTGACCACAGATTTATTGAAATCTGATGTTGGGACAATTATTTGGATTAATTGGCCTCAGTAATTCAATTTATGAATGCACTGGTATAATATAAAACGAATAACAAAACAAACACATACATAATAATTCAATTATTTTAATGAACTATATATGAGAATTAACATTTAAGACCATATATTTTGTCAACTATAATATTTTCCAGACATGATTTTTCATATGTAATTAAGTAAGTATAATTTATCAACCCTCAGGAATTTTTATCAAAAAAATATTCAGTATTCCCTTAATGGAAAGCTCCTTTTAAAAATCGTTGAAAGATAATTCAGAATGAATTTTAATTTTGCTTTCAAATGTCGTACGTTTCACAAAACGTTTATTCTAAAATAGGCGGTGTGATAATAAGATTTTATCATTTAAGGTTATATATATATAAATATATATATTATATTACTTTAATTAAATGTAAAACTAACATACGGTCCATCCGGTGGTAAATGGTACGGACCGCGTCGCTCACGGTCATATAGTGCACGGAGATATAGTTAGTTGCAAATATGTTACCACCATTTAGGTTGGCAGAGTTATGGAGTATTAGGAGACTCATGCAGTGAGGAAGGGGTTATATATCCATCTCTCTCACTCACCGAAGGAAAGCTAGTGATCATTTAATTACTTCATACTGATACTTTTCTGTTAGGGAGTGGTACTTCGGTCGAGCTATAACGTAAATGAATAATACCTACTATGATGATTTTAATACATATTCTACGACAGGAAAAATAATAGTTTATTTTGATTTCCGTTTTGATAAACGTTTGAATGTATGTATTTGTTAAAAAATATACATTTATTGACATATCTAAAAAACATTATCAGAAGTTCCAATTCAAATTAAAAACAAAATTCCATATTCCAGTATTAGTTGACACCACCGAAAAACATTAGAATTTTTGTGTCTTATTTTAATTTTTTGAACCTATACACCATATTCTAGAAATAAGTAATTTATTTATTTTCTTAATAATAATAATAAATATTAAATAGATCCTACGCTTATTCTCTTAACTTCTCAAATTTTATCAGACCGCTAACATTTTAAAACTCAATTTAAGTGTAATGAATTAAGCCATAACACTGTACGAAGAAGTTTTACGAAGTAATAAAAACCCTACACCCTGTACGAAAGATATACCTCTCAATAGGTGACACACCATTTGTTAGCATTACGTTTACATGAAATACGCACTGCTCGGCCTTTATTAGACTTGGTAATTCCTGGGATGAACTCCAAGATGTCTGATGGCGTGCTATAAGCGCTCTGATTAAACTCCATAAAAAGAGGCTGCTAGTATTTCATTATATTATTACAAATTATTAGGATTTATGAGAATAGGTTAATGTGTTAATTTATTAGAGCTCATGACACTAGATTAATCAAACTTCATTAAATTTCGAGTAATTAAAGAAATCTTGGTATTAAAATAATTAACAAGTAAAGAACAGGAAAAAATCCGTCTTAAGTTTTTAAGCCTATGAACAATTTGATCTTAATTAAAATAAAATCTTTCTTAACTTCTCCTTTTCTTTTCGTCCTAGTTCACAAAAAAAAACATAATGAATGGGAATAATAATAAAAACTCGATATTTTTCCATAGGTAGCATTAACAATCTGACAGCTTATTCATATAAAAAATATATTTAAAACAATGTCCATAATTCGATAATTATCAAGGAATTCCAGTATAATTGTTAAACTATATGGTTGTTAAACCAAGTATAGTTTTTTTAATTTTTTTCCAAAAACGATATTAAAAAATGATATTATCTACGTCTAAAAAAACACCAATGCAAACGTTTTTTAGTCGGTCTTTTCCCAGGTTATATAAAACTATATTGGAGCTCAATAAACACGTACTGTTTACTCTTAAGCTTTTACTGGTATTTCTCTTGAAAAAATAAAATGTCGAAGTATGAGTATTATTACCCGAGAAATTATCAAATACATTAATATATTTCAAAATAGGTACATAAGTATTAATAAAACGAAATAATCATTGCAATGTCTCCGTCCCTAACTCATTCAAACAAGGCTTCGAGTCCACATCATACCCCGAGGGCTAAGCTCCGTTCAGTCTATTTTAATTAATTCTCTGTAACTAATTATGTTATGCCAGTATAAATAGTAGGTTTGTTTATTTACAGAGAGCTTGTTCTTGTAAATTACGTTTTGTTTCAACAAAAAATAGCACGTAATATAGTAACCAATGAAATTAATGATTTATAAAAATATATAACCTTCATGGTTTTATCATTAAATAAAAGAATAATAACTTTATATTTTTAAAAGGATCGTTTTAGTAAAAGAAAGGTTTGATATTAGAATCCGGTGTAACAGCAGTGTAATAAATGAATAATATAATATAATAATGCGTCAGGGTATCATAATCTCACCGGCTTTTAATATGAATAATCATGAATAAGTCTTTGGTTTAATGTATTATTTCATATTTAATACTTCGTACAATGCAAGTGCATGAAAAAACATCGTCACTGACTTTTGGTGGTTTTTGATTATAAACTTAATAAATACTTAAAATTCTTATCATCTGGAGTCCGCGATTGAAAGATATTACTAAGAAATAATATCAATAGTATTTTATTCAGATTAAATTACAAATCAACAATGATTATAGAGATTATTATAAAAACAATAGAATTTAAACAAAGAAATTAGGCAAAAACGAATAGCTGGAGAAACGTTCTTTTGCGTCTAAGCCCCATCCACCATGGCCGCTTCTTGCGCCCAGTAGTCAGCTCCGACGCTCCGTTTGTAAACGACAGTGGCGGCGGTGTGCAGACTGTCGTATACTTTTAAATATTTATTCTCTATACATAATATTATTTGTCTTTTTACCGGGATGGTGGTATAATCTATGAAGCCTCTTTTAAAAATCCTAACCAACGTGTCTAACTTTTCAGTTTAGAATAAATAACATTGAAAAGATGCCACAACCGGTATTAATGTTTGAAAGTATCTTTAAATATGTATGCTAAAGTTACTTTTTATTTAATAAACATAGAATAAAAAATAATCGATTACAGACAAGGATTCGAACCCGCTACTTCTAATGAAAATTAAGACGAATATGTATAAAGCTTTAAATTCACCGAGTATCTCAGCACAAGTAGCTCAATTAGTAGAGCAACGGAACCAGTTTTCCAAAGGTAGCAGGTTTGAACCTGTCCGTATTTATGTGTTTTTCATTCTAAATTTACTTAAATTAAAGTAAGCTTAACCTGGCTATAAATGTTTATAGGTAAGGCTATTTATATTTGTCAGTCCAGTTTATTAGTGTTTGTAAAATTTTGAACTGACTGATTACTAAACATAAATATCATTAAGACACAGCAGTGCAAGAATTCATTAGGTGGAATTGCTGTCAAGTATATTAAAATTCTGTATTATTAACTTACATGACGAATAACCACTCTATTTATTGGCGGAGCTCCATTCTAGCTATGTATATTATATTTCTGGAACAGTTCTTATCCGGTATGAGACGTCTCTAGTCAACCTCATTATTGCTCGACGTTATTTATTCAAACAATGAATACATCGACTTCTTTAATATTGACCACAGTAAATACCTAGAGATTCAAAATGGCAGAACTCTTACTAGTTAATACAGGTTGCTTGAAATTATATTTTATCCTAGTCATATTCACAAAGAACATATAGATACATAGATAATATACTAAAGAGATAATTTAATTAATAAATGACTATCAATCTGTTGTTCTAATCTACTAAGTAACCAAAATACTTAGCATATTTAATTAAATAATTTATTGTTGTTTTTTATTAAAAATGTTTTTTTTATTTTCCAATCTCTGACAAGGTTTATTATGTAAGTTAGTAAAAATTGAAATTGTGGTTATTAAAAGTCAATTGCGAACGAATTTCAACACGCTTTTATTAGCTTTACCTGTGGGTTTGCGAGTAACTCTCCTTGGGAATAAGAGTCAGTGGCTTATGCGTTCGTTGGCCGAGCGGTCTGAGATGTAGGCCTTCGCTGATTCACTACTCGTGGATTTTCATTCGAATTCACACCGAAAAAATGAACTACTAACAACTTTACTTTAACGTTCAATGTATCAAAATTTTACGGTCCCACATTACGTTGTTATTTAAATGCGCACGATGAAGGTCATGCCAGAGTGCACGTGCTGAGATCAACTCTCTAAAAGCCGCCACAGCGGTATGATTTTAAATGAGTTGCACGCGGAATCTTATACCGAAGTTTTCTGGTCATATTTCAAAAGTTATCGAATAATTAACATTTTACTTGTAAGATACGTCAGAAGGAAAGTGTTTGAAAAAATAAATTTTCGTTCAAAATGCATAAAACATTTTTTTATGAAAAATATCTTATTTCGCAGTTTAACTGAGAGTTTTTTTGTATTTCTTCATCTCTAATCAACGTTAAAAGCGCGCTTTAAAAACTTGCTATTAAACATCTCTGTCTGGAATTAATCTACAAATTGATATGAAAGCAAAAAATGTTTAAGTTGGTTCTTCATTAATTTTTATTTACTGTTCGAAATTTGAACGACTTCAAGGTAGATTATAAGTCTTCTTTTAATTAATATACAAGTACATATTTTATAATAATAATCTAATTAGAAAATAATAATAAATTTTGTTATATAATACCACATTTTAATATATGATTATATTTTTATTTAGATACTATATTCATAGATTTATTATTGATAAGGATCAATGGACGAAAAAATGTAAGAAAAACAAGCAAATAATATTTTTATATGATATACAAAATATTATGGATTAACTTATAACTATAATTTAGTTAATCCCCTGACATTTGAATAAACTCTTTCTGACGAACGAGCTTTCGAATCCAACCTTATTTATTATTAAATTTCAAACATAATCCAGTAAACATTGCAATGGTACACTGAACCTTAAATGGGTTAAGATTTCAAATGAAAATCACATTGCTGTTTTGGATAACAATATTTGATTGTACTGCCCTTATTATTTACCTTTTCTCCTTGTAACGCCAGCGGCTTTCAATACAAAAGCCCCTTGAATAAGGAAAACCACTTATATTTAGTACCGTATGGTTAATTAAGGTATTACAAGGTATAATTATGTATTTCGTATATCTGTCGCGAATTTTAAATATAATGTTTTTATTATCTTTAAAGCATTATATTCCATAGAATATAACATACAGACATAATGTTACGGTATAAAAAATCACAAATACACTAAAATGGCGGTCTCAGCAATGCTTTAAAAGCTGATGTCTAACACGAAATAAATTAGAAATTATAATACACGGAATGTAAGAAAATATATAAACGTGATTCATAACAAATGGTATATATATAAGTCTGAAACATCTGTAACTAAGAATTTAATAGATGTCACCTCATTCCCCATAGGACCTAACCAGAATGTTGGCAGATCGTCATATTTTACAAAACACAATGTTAATGTATTTTTTAAGGGCTTGGTTTTTGTTAAATATAAGTTTCCTCCCTCGAGAAGACATATCTTGAATGAACTTGGAGTTACAACAGTTTTCAAGCCAAAAAAAATCATTGCTAAAAAAAGAAACCAATCAAGTAGGAGCTTGTTGTGTGTTAAGAATGAAGTACATTTGTCACATTGGAACCAGCAGCAAATGCAAGGGCACATATTTCCTTATATGTAATTTTGTTTAAGGCTGAAATACTAGATTTGTTTATCAAAGATGGGTCACCGGAATCCATTGATAAGGGAAATATTTGAGGACGGATGACATCTACGGAATTTATCATATATATTGGCTACTCGCCTAAAAAGTTACAAGGTCTAGGTTTTGTATGCAGCAAACTTTGTGATCTAAATTTATTTAGGCCTTCTTAAAATATATATTTAATTACTATTTAATAACTAGATCTATGAATAAACATTTTTTTTTGTAACATTCGGATTTTTTATTTCTTTTTTCGTTGTAAATCTTTAATTATAATTTGAAAACATGGTGTAAATATGTTTTGAAGAGAATACGTCCTTAAAATTACTTCCATAATGGTAGGATTTAAAACACTGATCGATAACAAAATCAAGGTACACAGTTTGTTACTTGTAGCTTGTACTTGTATATCTTTATTGTATATATTTTTTGAAATTCATCATTAAACAACTGGAGGATAAAAAAATTCGCTACACTAAGTAAGTAAGCCACCTCGCTTTTTAATGACCACTTCGTCATTCAATAGTCACTTTATCACTCAATGGCCACCTCGACATTCAATGGTCACCTCGCCATTCAGCGTCCTCCACGTTATTCAATGATCACCTCGTTATTCAGTGGCCACCTCGTCATTCAATGGCCACTACGCAGTTCAATGACATCCCCGCCCTTAAAAGGCCTCCTCGCCTTTTAATGGCCTCCTCGTCTTTTAATGGCCTCCTCGTCTTTTAATGGCCTACTCGCCCTTTAATGGCCTCCTCACTCTTTAATGGCCTCCTCGCCCTTTAATAGCTACCTCGCCATTCATAAGCCTTAACAGCCAACAAGCTGCTAGGCTATCTCATACACATACTTTATTCGCCACATGCACCGATAAGTAATCATTTTGAGCAAAATAAATTAAGCACAAAGATCTTATCATCCGACAGACACGGATCCATTAAATTTTACGTCTACTCGATAATTTTATCGAGTACACATATAACTTAATAGATATGAGTAACTCAATAAAATGATAAAGAAAATGAAATTAACTCTGTTGTCTTAAATGAATTTTAGTACGGGTCACCAAATATCTATTTGTTCTGAATAAATAAATATTGCATTGTAACCTAGGCTCGATTTGCCCCACGTAAGCAAGTATTAAAAAAAACAACAATTTATTTCTTATCTAAATTACTTTATCGTGACACCAGTAAAGTAACTAATCGGCTCGCATATGCAGTAAGATACACACATTATAGGTTTACCACAAAGTATCTTTTCTATCGTCGTTGTACACTTTTTTAGCATAACAAAACGAGAGAAAAAATATAACTATTTGAGATACGTTGCGATCAAGCCCATCATGGCCTTACTAAGTATTAAAATCTAAATAGCAGATATCAGCCGTTCCAGGCCAGGTCCATGCATCCGTCAGTATTAAAATCTTATTGGTTGAAATTAAGGTATATCAATGCACTATTTTCGTTATTCGGTATGTTGGTTAGAGTCTGCGAGCGTAGTCTCATGCTGGTTTGTTGCGCATCGAATATTGCACGGCATCAGTCATTGACCGCTTCCAACTATCACGTCTTCTCTGCTTGCACCGATCCCTCTTCTGATGTCAGAGAAGCATTATTTGATACAGTATAAGTGGGCGTCATTGGAGTAAAGTGGGAGCACAAAACACAAGTTCACAATTTTAGAAGTTTATTTATCAATTGTACACTTTTAATTTTATAACGAATAGCGGGTTAAAAGCAACGGTCATAATATTTTCTTTACTAATTTTACTGTTATAATAAACCAAATCAATCATTCCATCAACATCTGATCACTTCAATTAAACAAAAAACCTCCGCTTTAATCGATTTTTTTAACACTTTTACTCTCAAGATATTAATACATTTTTTTCTGAAAATAATTTCTGACTAATAATTTTAAAAGAAATAACAATTTCAATTAATAAAACCATAAAGTTATGTGTGATAATGACAGTGATGTGCCAGTGAGACTCAGCGATAGATCACTTGAGATAAATACTCACATACTACTATCCAATAGATTTACTATTAAGATTACAATTTACTGAATAAAATACCTAGGCACCACTGATAATAGACCAGTGAACACGAATATATTGCCGCCTTGTTTGGTAGTACAAGACAATGGCAGTCAAACCCTCTAAATATGAATATTATTCCAAAATTCAAAAATATTAGCTCGAGTTCAATATATTTTTTTTCTATTTCCAGAAGTCAATAAGACAGTTATTGTACAATATTTGTATTCCCTTAATAATAATGAACCAATGTTTACAAAATTGCCTTCACATTATTGACTGTTATCGAGCCGTTTCTGTTAGATATTTTTGGCCAAAATTTAAACTTCATGATACAGAATTTTATTAACGTGTAGTGCATCTGCAACCAGATTAAAAAGCATGAACAAAATTGAACTTGCAAAATAAAATTGGTTTATCCTAAAGAATGAAATACCGGAGAACTTGGATGAAAAATAATATAGTTTAAATTTCTACACTACAATAACAATTAAGATATACTCTGATCAAAAACTATACAAACAATTCAAGTCAGTTTCTTAGTAGTAATCTTATGCCAATTATGGCCAGAGGATTGCTGTGGGGTGTCGGTTGCGAAATCGGTTTCAGTCAGCAGAAGATCTAATAAAGACTGCATATGCTATCCACGTCCGGAATATATATATGCGTTCAAACATAGATATCTCCACGTAGTCACTTGCACTTTACCTAATCTAGACAATGTGATGAAAATTTAAGTATTGATAGGTTAAAGTTCAAGGTTTATATATAACAAAGGTAGTCCATACATCTATACCATAATTATTGTCCAAAAATATGATTTCTCTTGAAGGGTTAGAAAAAAGCAGCAAAGTTTGCACTCAGCTCATTTAATAAGGTTAATATAATAAAAGGGAAAATTCTTCAAGAAACAGGAATACGTCTCCATAGTTCACATGTCATTTGTAAGCTTCACGTTTACAAGGGACATGACCGGACTCTCCATTATTACAATTCGTAATTCTAGAGCTGACCTTCTTCTGTCAAAACGAATAGTTTCGTGTCATGTTTAGTAGGATTTCTTAACACGTCCGTTTTCTATTTCGCTTTTATGGTATACTTAAACTATACGGTAAAAGCACTATATATCATATAGTATAGAAAACGCACTATGTTCAAAGGTAATTATAAAATAAATCTGCGACTTCAGTGATAATATATGCGGGTAATCAAATTTCTGGTTCTCTCTAGACTCTGATTTATGTTTTAACTTTAATAAATAAAGCCATATCAGCTAAAAAATATAGCAGTCTTAGAAACGAAAATGTAGAGTACAGACTGTCACATGTGACATGCAATATCCGATATACTGCACCACATGCGCGTTCTCGTAAATCTTAAAGGGCTACATGTTTCTATTTATAGTTATGCGATGAGATTATCGATACTTCAGTGTATTCTTCAACAATTTTTTTTCTCTCTATATTATCTCAAGTTTTAACACATATATCCATTAAATAATCCAATAAATTTAAATAGAATCGATCTTAAATAAAAATACAATCATCCCGTGACTACGGCTGGTGAAATTCGGCCAAAATGTCGGAACATAAAAAAGTATTTCACCTTTAATAATTTTTATTGCGAAGTATTAGATTAAAAAATGAACCAATCAACAAGGACATTGAGATATAGAATAACAATAATTGAATATAATATATTCGAAAGACAAAATATATTAAATATAATAATATAAAAAAAATGTGATGTAAATATTTCCGTACATCACTGAAGTATATTTACCATAAAGTCTCTGTCATGAATACAGAATGGTATACGTAAACCCTTACAGTCCATTTTGTTATGAATATTATTAAGTATGTTTTTTGTTTCACGCGTGTTTTTTCGAATGAATTCAACACCTATAAGATGAATTGGTAAATCAAAATACATTTTGCTACTCACATTATTAAAAAAAAAAACATATTTTTGTTTTTCTTTCATAGATGGATAAACCTAAAAGTCTTAATAGTAATGCTTAAGAGCGATTACTCATAGTAATGAAATATATATAATTTTTTAGTTTTTCTAAGAAAATTAATCATTATTTACATTATTCGCAAATGATAATTTAAAAAAGGCGAGGTTTATTTGAAATTCTAACTTATCCTGTTTGAAAGTATCTTCTTGAATTTCCAGAAATTATGCGATTATATTTCATTATTACTTTAATGTTAAGTGTATTGTAGTATTATGTAATAGCTTTACCAAATTTTTAATACTATTTTAAACAATTTAATGTTTTACAAAGAGAAATAAACGTAAACTCTCCAATCTATTTTACATATTCTCTTTATTTAAACGAATTAATCATTAATCAAAAATAGAATAAACCTCTTTTCAGTTACACAAAACATTTATGTCAAATACAAATTTTATCCATGTCCTGGTTAATTATTCCGTAATTCAAGAAGGCTTTTCCTTAAATATATTATATTTTTTGTATTTTTTAAATATTTTTCTGACCGCAATGAATTTGTACAAGATAGAATATTAAATTTAAACAAAAGAACCATTTATCACTCACCTCTAATTGCTTCCGTTACAGCTTAAAGCAAGCGTTAACTGCAACGATTATTTAAGATTTCCATAAAAATATGTTCAATACTAATACAATTCTGATTGAAAATGTAAAATTATGAAAGGGACATTATATGATATTCTGTTCAATACTGCGCACTTTTTTATTTAAAGTACTGATTTTAGCTTCTTGGTCTGTCACACAATCGTACCCTTCAAGCCAAAGAGAATCTTCTTTTAAAATTTATTTTCTACTCCTCTGTCTTCTTTACTTAATCTTTTACTGAATTCCTTTCCTTAAAAAGAATAACGCGCTTAGTTACTAGATAATCGTAAATGAGCGATACCTCTATATATCTTAATTAAAATTATTTTACTTCTCGAACATTCTTGTTTCTTTCTGTTTTCTTCTTCATTGTCTTCATTTTAAATAATTTTGTTGTAATTTTCCTTTTGAAAATATATATTATGTGACATATATATTATGTATACATGTTTATTTTTTAACTAACGTCATACGTCTTCTTTATCTAACATTTATTTAAATAGCCAATAATTATAATTTAAATATTAACGGTCATTATATAATGTGTTAATAATGAGTTTTAAATATCATATGAAATATATGAGATATATCTCTTATAAGAATATATCTCAAAATATATAGATAACATATAACTTTTGAAAATTTTCCTTTTTGGTACCTATGCATGCTTACTAAATATTATATATTTATTAGCTCCTAAAATATTCCTTCCTATGTATGAATATAAAGGTGTGACTACGTATTTGTAAATGTCATTGTCACCCTTCTTCTTCATTTTCAAGACAGAGTCTTGTTACTTCCAGTGCTTTCTAAACCGTATTATTGTATTGCAATATTACATTTAAAATAAAATAAAAATAATAACTTGGCATTTTTAATTTTATATAAGTTTTTGTATAAAATAAAAGACGCTCACTGTTTTCGTTTATATTAAATCCAAAATTCAGACAAAATTTATTATTTATGGAAAACTTTTTAGGAATTATTACTACTTTAATTTTTTTCTTTTGTTAATCTCTCAATTCCAATGCTACTTAAAACTGCTCAATTTATATTGTTGATTTTCCTACTGATGTATTTTAATTAATATTAAATAAAGCTCGTATTAAATATTACTAGCTATCTTTGGAACTGTACTAAATAAAACGAACTGTTTGTTCTCTTGTTTCAATTATTGCCCTTGAATAAATGAATCTCGGGTTCAATGCCCAGCCTTGAAAATAACAATATTTGATTACTGTGATATATTAAGAAGAATAATATTGTAAGAAATATACAACATTCATAAAAGTAATTCTATTTTATGCAACGCGCATATTTAAAATACAATTCGCTGGCCGCGTAATGGAATAAAAAAAATAGATTGAATATTATTATTTCAGTTTGGGGTAAAAGTAATTTGTTGTTAATTAAAAAAAAAACTTGAAGAAACATTATACGTGTACGCTGTGGTTGGAAGTTGCTAGCAGTAGATAGTACAAATAAATGTACTTCGTTTATTTGTCCCTCCTGACTCAAGTAAAAAGCCATCTATCAACATTATATTAATACGTACAGCAAAGTTTGTACCCCTTCTTACGAAGTATACGACGGAGAAGTATGAAATTTAACACAATTAAAGCTTACAGGAAAAAGTACAGCCAGATAATATTTTAAAAAAATAATGCTTTAAAGATTTATTTAAATCAATGACAACCAGATCAATCATCCAAATAATGTTATACTGGTAGGATTAACTAGAATTAAACTGTAAAAACTTACATGAACGTAAATAATATAACACACATAACCATGCAATACGGTTTAATTTCGGCCAATGGGTGCCGTCTACCATAATTCAATATTAATTTTATTGGACTATCCAAAATGTTTTTTTCTCGGCGTCATCCTATAACATGTTGACTTCGACAAAAAGCGAACACTATAAAAGGTAACATGTGAAACCGTTCAGTAGTTTTGTTGTATAGCCGGTACAGTCCAAAGAGGTTAAATATTTTTTAAAATATGGAACAGGTCTAAATAGTATTCTTTGTATTTAGCTTAGCATTGATTTATAATTCATCAAATGAAATTCCATAAAAATTGCTGTTTGCTGGTGATTGTGTAATGTGCGATAGAATAATACAAAACTGGAATGGTGCATACAAAGTTGATATTAACCCATGAAAATATTTTTTCAATTTGAAATAATTATAGGAACTACGTGTTTATTAAATAAAGTGCTAAAAAAGGTTTCACGCCAAAAAACTATGAGTTCACACTTAGTTTTAAACATATATTTTTTATGTCCCATCAAAGATAATTCTACCTTTAAAAATGTAATATTAAAGATCTCATATTAAGATTTGTAAAAATGGTGTGAAAGAACAAAAAAATAAGAATCTTTGTATTTTTTTATTTACTTGATAAATTTTTTATATAGTTTTTATAATAAACACATGCTTTTAATTGCACCTAGCTTTTAAATACACCTTTTAATATTGAAATATAAAACATGAGTCATCATTTTGATGATTTGAAATATCATAATAACAAAATAGTTATACTGACTGTAAAAAAACAGTTATTATTTTATAATATGTATATTTTGGTCTTAAATCACAATTATTTATAATTAGTTTAAGAGAGTTTGGTATACAGTCAATGCTTTAATAATTTGGAGCCCCAAAAGCACTCCATAAGACTGGTAGTGAAGATTTTTTGCTTTAACGCTTAAAGGACTGTGTAAAAGGACTTAAGTCATTGGTTATTATTACAAATGAGCTTGATATATTGTTTTTATTTAAAAAAATGTATAAAAGAATATACATTATAGTAATTAATGTTTCATGGAATAGAAAAAGAAACATATTTTTCCTACATAATTATTTATAGTAAAATTAGATAAATATCGTAATTGCCGATTAGATATAATATTTTTAAAAGAGATCCTTATAAATCAAAGTAATAACCTGAACTCAAACATTTTTCACAAACAAATCTTATTTAATTAACACCGTGATAAATGGTATATGAACAAGTAAACAAAAGCAAACTTATTTAACTTCCTCATACAAAGTAGAACTTATTATTTATGAACAAAGGTAAAGATAATGTTTCAAACTTCTTAAGATTCAATATTCATATAATCAAGTTGCAATGTTTTTACAAAACCCATTCCTTCATTCTATTATAATATGACGTGACATAAAAATGTAACTTGTATCTTTTATTTCATTCGTTTAGTGAGCAAAGGCAATTGTTTTAAAAAATGATTTGTATATTCGTATTTGAGTGTATATGTACTCGCGTAGAGAACGGATTTCTTAACAAATTTTGATGCAAACTTGAATTTGTGTTCTATAATTTTTCGGCAGCACCGCAGATACAACAAGCAACATAGAAAACATAAAACTCAAGATAAAAGTTTAAAAATCGTTACTATAGTCAAACCCTTACAAAATCTTACAACACTTATTTTTTTTCATATTGATTAACAAGTTTTCTGTCAATAATGTTTTTGATAAGAAAAGCTTTAAGGGTCATGTGTAATTTCATGCAACCTCGCACAGCCTCCATTCTTATTTAGAAGTATATAATATACATTTAATACTGTTA
This sequence comes from Dircenna loreta, assembly GCA_963555665.1. Taxonomy (NCBI): domain Eukaryota; kingdom Metazoa; phylum Arthropoda; class Insecta; order Lepidoptera; family Nymphalidae; genus Dircenna; species Dircenna loreta. The sequence goes on along the minus strand of OY743095.1, from coordinate 10,051,353 downwards.
TTTACTTTGTTCTTTGATCGGACGTATTAGTAAACAGAGTGTGATTCAAGTAGACATACGCCAATCAACCTGAACGGACTGCGGACTTTAACTTAGCTGGTTCATATTATAAAATAAATAAAACATGTGGTGGAAATAAAATAAAATGGCAAAATAATTTAACCTTTCCATGTCGACGTTCACGTTACTTTTAAAAAGATATTAAGAGTTTATTGACATTTATAATCATCTTCTATAATCAACGAAAAGTCTTGTGTTTTATTGGTAGCAGTAGTGGTAGCTGTAGCAGCAGTGCGGTAGCAGTAGCAGCAGCTAATTGTAACGGCAAGGTACAAACTCGACGGCGATCTATATGCAGCAAATGTTTTGCAGCCTAGCGGAGAGTACAAAGCTTTTTATAACACCTATAGTGACAATAGGAAGACCAAGATCTAATTTGTTACGAATGCTGCATATCTTAGTTACTTCACTGTATCAACTTCCGGGGTGTTCTTTATTGGCATTCGCAATAAAGTATTAAAACATTACTATTATTTTGCATAAAGCTGAAGAATCCTCCGAACCCTTGTAAATGCAAAAGAATTATCATTTTTCTAGTAGTGGAGTAAAATAAATAAATACTTGATGTTATGTATGAGAAAACTTACGCATCCTAAAAAATGCTTGAAAACCTACAAAGAGTCTCTGGATGTAACTTTCTATTAGATTTTTGTTTGTTTAATTTGAAATACAGCTATGCAGGCACATTTTGTTAATTTTATGTATAGATAGTATTTTGATATAAATAGTAATGCTAAGATATTCTCGAACATTATTAACTGTATCATATACTAAATAATACAGCACATGCGATCTCTTAATTATGAACAGAATAATCCGTCAGATGTCGTCACCTAGTTCACATCACACCCCGGGGACATAACTCTGCTCAGTTGATCTTAATTAATTAATTAATCCTCCATTAAGACTCGACATATCAAGATAGATAGAAATATTTTATATCTCAATTTATTTTATAACTATTTATTTGTTTTTTTATCTCACAGTCACAATTATCTGTTACTTTTATGCGATGCTAACAAGTCGCGGTATTGATTATTGGTTATTGGTGGATTGAGTAAGTATCCAATAGATGGCGCTTTGAATCGAATCAAATACGAAAGTAATTTAATCATGGCTTAAGAAATATTTAGAAATAACTTTCACGGTGGATCTTCGCTATATTATATTATATTATTCTCTTGAAGTAATGATAAGTATTTTCATGGAAAGTAATTTTGGAAATAAAGTGGATCAAAAAATGCTCGACTGAAACGCGGGCAACAGCTAGCATATAAATTGATATAAAGTTTATACCTGGAGTATGATAGATACGTTGTGTGTATATTTCGGAAAAGTTATTTCTTACTCCAAAACAAACAGTAAGCCCGGTTGCGAAGCCTCGAGATGGTAGCAGCGTTTAAGTTGATATGAAATCCCGTGATGTTGCAGAAATTTACCGTTTAAGTGTTACTGAGGAGCCCTCGGCTTGTTTTTCCTTGGCCGTTTGCGGTTTTGTCCCCTCCGAGTGCACTATAATCGACCGGATACGGGTATCAGAGTAGTCATATTAATACCCGGTATATCCATGTAGAAACCAACTCAATTGGTAATATAAACCAATAATTACACAAATTCTATATGTCGATACGTGGATTCGAAACCTATTTCGCAGATATCCTAATAAATACATATAAATTATTCACTCTATTTATTGAATACGTGTTAATTAATGCAATTTTACCTAATATGATTCATAATACAATATTCACTGAAATATCTATTTTAATTTTACATTCGTTTTTTTTTATTTTATTAAACTATGTAACATTTGAAATAATAATATCATTGTATTAATACGTAGAGCAAATATTTCTTACACCTTTTACTGATTAATGTATACTTGATACTGTCAATGTCAAGTATACATTAGTTAGATGTCAAATAATCGCAGTCTAATATTGTCTCACAGCATGAGAATGAAACAATGAGTGTAAAAAAATTAAAACGACCGCGACCGCGTAAATATACGAAATTAATTCCTAATTATTAATTTTGATTTTATAAAACGAATCTGTTTTTAAGAATCTGATTTAGCCTTAATCTTCTTTATATGGCATATAAAATAAGAAAGATAGTCTTTAAGCTAGACAAAGAGCCGGTAACTTGGGCTATTCCCAGGTTGATTTATTGCACTTTGAAGTTTGTTAGCAGTATATTTAGCTATACGTGTTTGTGTGTTTATGTACGTCTACGATATATTAGTATTTAGTTTTAGTTTTAAAAAAAGTTTTAATTTAAACTTATCTTATTTTATAATATAGTGACTATATATATTTAAATAAATAAATAAATATGTATTAGTATACTATATAAATAGTAAGTCTTTCTTGCGTCTATAGTTAGGATACAGTCAATGGAACTATTTAGTTTTATCATATATATCCTTGAAGTTATTTTCATTTGCTGATGTTTCAACTGCTTGTCATATAAATAAAAAAACTTTGATAAACTGTCCCACTTAAAATGAGATCCGGATATTATTTTTAGGACTCTTTATTTGACACTCCTTTTATTCTTAACATATTTTTATAAGTAGCTGCTAATGAAACATCAGTAAATATGTAGAGTTGAAATGGAGGAAGTTTCAGTAAATGCAGTTCGGTTTTCATTACTTCCTATTGCCCAGTGCACAAAGAATATTATAGGCTGTGGCGGAGAGATATTGTATTTACATAAAATACAATTTGAATTAAATACATTACGTTGAAAAGAGAAGTATTTAAAAAATTAAAATGAGTTATAATATATTCCGAGAACTCTGTGAGAGAGAAAGGGGAAAGAGATATAAAGCGAAAATTGTGTCCTATATAGAAGGAACAAAAGCATAGATATAATATATCTAGTTCTATATCACCTAAATTTATTTCTTTTCTCAGTCCCTACGGAGTGTTAAATACTTTGTCTTACGAGGCTGAGGCATTTAATATAATAACAACGCTGACATATAAAAATTATTTATTTCAAAAAACATTAACTTATGGATTTGTTTTATAAGTGAAAGTTTGTAATCTGAAAAGGGGAAGATAGCGTTATATTTCTAATGTTTCTAAGAGTTCAGAGTAAGAGGTCTCATGTTATATAGTCAATACACTTTCCTCAAATGTTTTATATAATAAAACAAACAATAAGTATTTATTAATCCGATTAGGAGTCCTAATGATGAATGAGTTCAAAGAAAAAAAAAACTTCTCCTTTATAATATTGTGAACATTTTATTTAGATGTAATTAATTAATACCAGTGAATTTAAGTAGGTAAAGCTCCTATCTTTTGGGCTCAATTACCAAAATAGTATTTTATTCTTAATTTTTTTATTATGATCAAAGACAGAGATTTTTATTGATTAATGTCTGTTGCCCGCGATTCTGTCCTCGAGGACTTCAGAACACAGGGCTCGTAAGAAACTCCTTCGCTCGAGCTCTTTTTTTGTCAACATTATTTAAAAATTGTTCTGCTAAAAAAACCCTATTATTATTTCAAGGGAATAATATAATTTATCCTAGATCCAATGAAAAATATTTTAAAATATTGTTGAACACATTTTTAGATTCGGATTATTTACTTTGAAGATTACCTCTAACAGATAGAGTTATAAAGTATAAAACCACAAACATACAAACTTTACCCCTTTTAAATATTTATAGACTAAGATCTAAATATAAGATTTGTTCTGAAAATTTATTATAAATTCGTAATAACTAAGTTAATTGCTTACTTTTATACTGTCAATGTCAATTATATATTAATCTGATGTCTAATAGTAGCTAAATACTCATAGATTGTCACCTGGCGCCATAGAAAAAAAAAATATTATGAAATTATATTGAATTTACAGTATTATGTTTACTATAACATAAATTTAACTTATATTTTATCCTCAGAAACACTTGATGGGTTATCCTATTTAGTTTTAGCTTATATAAACGTTTGTATTTAACAAGAGCGCCATCTTTTGGATAAAGATTTACTCAATCCAGTAAACAAATACACTTATACCGCCATCTATTAGAATAGTATGGAACTAACAGATAATTATTGTGACTGTCAGATAAGAAATAAAACATAAAATAAATAAATAAACGTCAAATGAGAGAAAAGTATTCAATTTCCTTTTCCTGGCCCTAAGCTGCCTCCCCACCAATTTTCTGCCAGATCGGTTTTCACTTTCTTTTATATATATAGGTTATAAATGTACATCACGATATATATATATTATATAATAATCATCACGTCTCACTTTTATTCTGAAATGCAAATAGCCGCTACTGGATTAAATTAAATGAGTACAATGGAATGTGAGAATCGATTTCGATTATTACATTCACGATCGTTGCTCCGACCCTTTTGCGTTCAGAATAATAAATAGAATCGAACAGCTTCTTAATGTGTTGGTTTTAATACTATATTTTATAAAAATTAGGTTGAAGACCAATCGTCCACATACCCAGAATAAGTGTAGTTCGAATGAATCTTCTTGATATCTTATAAGAATTTATAAGATATCAAATCTCATTAAGGTTAGTGTAAAAACGATCACAAAATTCATTATAATATTTTCAAAAATGAAATATTAAATTACATAGTAGGTTAGAGTAGGTAGTTATAAGCTTAGCAGTATCTATACTACCGACTACCCTCCACCAAAACTTTGAAAAAATAGGAAGAAAGGCGAAAATACAAAGATTATCTCGAAAACAAATGGACCTAAATCATTCCACTCTCACACTACACTCTATATAAAAAACATAACATACAATTCAATTAGTTTAAAAGCTTTTAAGTGCCCTATCGCTAATCCTACGTAAATATTTCACAGTGAAATTTTATTTTTAAGTGCTTTTACTGTCATTTATTAACAAATTGATAAAATATTGAATTAAAAAATAACTATGTTTACGGATTTCATAGATTATGTTTACCAAATGACCAAAAAGGTGCGAATCGTAAAAGTCTTAAATTTTTCGTAAAAGTTATGATTAATATAAGTAAGTTAAATGTATGTACTATTAAAACCATTTTTTTTTTGCTATGAGATTTACCACACGTGATACCCATACACTAAGTAATATTGTACGTTCAGCCACAGTTTTCAATATCTGTTCTTTGTCGTTAGTCTGTCTGTGACGTATCCAAATAGATTTTGGCTGTCTGTCACCCTTGAAATATGCACTTTATACACAGTTAAGAATTTTTGTTACAGAACATGGTAACATCAAATTTTAGTTATTTAGATACTGTTTATTACATTAAATATTTGAAACTATGTAATGTTGGTTAATATTTAACTTAACACACAACTTTCACATGAAAATTTGAGTGAAACATTTTGAAGAACCTTTCTAAATAGTAAAACTTTCTACTCAATATAAGATTTAGTTCAGAATATTCGATTGCGGCTATTTTATGAGCTGGCTCGACCTAGGTAGACGAATATCTTTGAAAAGATCCGAGTGAGTTACTGTGTGGTTTCTGTTTAAATTAAATAAAACATGAAGTCATTATTTTCCTGAAATGTTTAGATGTAAGTTTCAGAAAATTCAATTTTATTCATGAATTTGAGGCCTAAACAAAATTCACACTTTTTTTGGACGTCAAATGTATTAATTTGATGTCCATTATTAGACATTCATATTTTTATATCCTATTTAATAAAATACTAAGTATTTTTAAAACAAAGTTATATATTTTTTGGATACCCATTGATTATCTCATTAAAGCCTAAAATTATACCAAATATTTTCCTCTCAATTTGTTTGCTTATTAGTAAAACGTCATATTCAATTAAATGAAAACGTAAATCCAATTCGAGTTAAATGTATTCAAGAGATTTAACTTGTACATTATATTTAATTTGTATACTATAAAGTACATTAAAATATTTTGCTAGAAAATTGCGTGCTTAAATTTATATCGAGCTCTAATGATTACAAGGTAAGTTGAGGTTTCTTTTTAATTAAAAAAATTATACCAAATTATTTTTGATTTTGAGTTTATAAATTTGTGATAGTAACATTAAATAAAAAAAAATATTTGGAAGATTAAAATAGGGCTTCAAAAGCGAGTAATTAAAATCATGTCAGCCAGCAGCTTGCTAACAAAAGTATAGTAGGGGATTACTACAAATTATAGTCAACCATAATAATTTTCTAAAAACAGGTCTTATTAGTTCTTACTAATATAGCTTCTTCTTTTTTCTTTCTATATTCTTATATATTCTTTTTATAATCTTTTTATATTTTTTCTAAATTCTTTTTATATTCTTGCAAAATTTAGCTTACAAAGTTATTACTCCTAGCACCGCTATAAATTGTACTAGACTGCTCATGTAAGTTTTTGTAGAAATCGGTCATATTAAATTGGAAATATTAAAATTAGAACTAAACAAATACAGCACAAGTCGTTTACAATATGATGGCACACGGCGTCGGTTATTTTTATCTATACTATTAATATAAAACATTTATAGTTTTTCAATTAATGTTTTATAGTATATATTCTTACGCCCTCAATTGATATTATCAAATTATATTACAGGTAATTAAAATACATGTCCAGTTGAGTAGTTTATCTAACCACTACAATTTAAAAATATATTAAGAGAGTATCAAGAGTAAAAATTTGTCATATAAGCATAAGATAAATGTAATCTCATGGAAGTATTTATAGTTTTCTAATTTTCGGATATTATATTTTAGTTTAGTTCGCCCCTTAAACCTACACCTGTGTTGCAAGTCTCAGAAACAAATTGCACTCCTCTCCCTGCAATGTGACGGGCCTGGCACCCACACGGTGGATCAATGGAATGCTAAAAAACTTCGTCTCTATGTTTATGGTTTAATTTTATATTATTGTTGTTATTTTACTATAAATTCACAAGCATCTGTAAGAATTATGACATTTGAAAAAAATATATATATTTAAACTTTTGTGAACCATGACAGCTATATTTATATTTACCCGCCCGTTACGTGAATATAGCCGGGTAAATATACATTTAAAAATTGCTATTGTTTAAAAACGTCTATAAAAATGTATAGTTAGTTAAGTTTATTTAAATGAATTTAGAACGAAAAATAAATTGATACGGGCACGAAATCGAGATCGCAACCTCTTCGTTCTAACAATAGAGCTACAGTATCGCTATTAACAAATCTTCCATCAATTATTTATCATCATGAGTCGATGATGACATTTTATTATTTCATTACTTTCAAAACATTTTTTGGCAAATGCTTTTTATACCGTTATGATAACTTAATGTTGAATCATTGTTTCAGGCTTTTTAAGTACTATCTATTAAAAATATATAACAACTTTCTTATCTATTTTATGAAAATCTAAATTAGCAATAGGAAAAAAATATTATTTACTAAGCGGATTTTGTTCCTATATTTATTGGCCTCTGATATCAATGCAATTTGCAAGTCGTTATATTATTTTCGTATAAAAAACCAAGCTCTATGCAAAAGGCGGACAACTAAATTTTTACGGAAATTTGTAATTAAAACATTGATTACTTGTGAAAATGTAAAATTAATGAATTTCCACTACAAAGGGATAGTTATAGATTTCGGGATGAAAAACATTGAGGTTTACGCAACGCTTCGTTCTGCGCTTTTGCTATATCAGTTCCTGTTCCGTTGCATTGTTTTGTAATTTATGTACCTACATTGATCTTGTTGTAGTAAACCTATAGAATATTGATCATTTCGTGACGTTATGTTAGATTCCAACATGAGATTATGGCAATTTAACGCTAAAATACATTTTTTTCCTTTCCAGGCTTTATCATTTTATCATTTCTAACCAGGTTACATACATTTGTAATGTTACTGTTTTGAAATTTTATTGTTTTATTATTTTATATGGATTTTAATTTCTTGATACCGAATGCTAATTTAATTCTCAAAATACTGTTAAGTAATACGAGTAAGTATCCGGGGTTCAAATCCTGGCCGTAATATTTGATTTATGTAAATTTATTTTAAAATTTGACTGAGCGATTAAGGATTGCAGTTATAACAATATAAATCTTATTAATAAATAATATGCTAACTAATGAAACTACACTTCAATGCCATTTTAGTTTACATTTTCTATAAAAGCAGCCTTTAGTTTATTTATAAGAATTGAGCAGTCTTATATTGGAAAATTAATATAACTTTTTCTGATTTGCGTAAAAATACCTCGTCAATAAAAAATACATTTATTTTTAAATATTGTTCCCTTTCACCTTGGCTCCTACTTTCCGGAATGTATCTTTGGAATACAGTGACCGACTTTAGTTGCTAGGGATAGAGATTTCCTCGAACCTCAACTTTGGTCGGTTCATTGAGTCTAGAGCAAGAGCAGCCGCCAGCAAGCTTGGCGTTCTTGCGAGGGTCCGACAGTACTTCACACCGAGACAATTGCTAGTACTATATAAAGCACAAATCAGGTCGTGTGTGGAGTACTGTGGCCATATAGTGGCTGGTGCCGCAAAATGTCATCTTGCAGCTCTGGACTCAATTGAGAGGCGAGCTAAGAGGCTAATTGGTGACCCTGAGCTGGTTGACGCTCAACTCCATAGTCTCGAACACAGACGTAGAGTCGCGAGCCTCTCAGTATTCTATAGGATACATTTTGGTGAGTGTGCGCTGGAATTGCATGATCTGATTCCCCCATCCCCCTTCCATCACCGGACGTTCCGACGCACGGCGAGCATCCATCCTTTCGTTGTGGATATTCCACCTATCCGTACGAAACGTTTTGCCTCGTCGTTTTTAATTCGTACAGCGAAGGACTGGAATAGCTTGCCTGCGTCGGTATTTCCGTCCGAGTACAATGTGGGTGTCTTCAAGCGAAGAGTGAATAGGCTGCTCCTAAGTTGATGCGCCTTACCACCTATGACTACATTTCACTTACCATCAGGTGGAGTGTAGTCAAGCAACAACTTAGTTCAATGTAAAAAAAAAAAAAAAAAAAAAAAAAAAAAAATCAGTCAATTTAACCAGAATGTAATTCTGGAATTGTATACACTGAATGTTTTGTATTAGTAATTATGATAAATATACAATATTTTGTACAATTTGGACTACTTACTCAAAATTATTTCGGCTTATAAAATTAAGGTTTAAAATATATAAATTTAAAATATATTTGTTAGTTACATATGTTAAAGTAATATAATGTTTATTTCAATTGAATCATTTATATGAAAATGGGAAGAATAAATTAGTTTTAATAAGAATATATGAAATATATTAATAATAATAATATGAATAGAGACTGTATGAAGTTGTACGTTAAATAAAGAGTGCATAAACAATAACCAATATTTTTAATTGGGCAATTGTGCTTCTTTGTAATATTCATGAAAGAATTTTCCACTCGTGAAAGAGAATCGAATTAGTCAAAAATATTTTTACGCTGGTTTTCGGAAGTTTGTAGGTCTTGTTAGTTATAAAATCTATTTTATTTAGAAATGCTATACCGGAATTAATTAGCTACGTACCAAGCAAATCTGAGGGTACAACTATTAAGACCTTTATAACAGTGTCCCAACTTATGGTAAAATTTATTCAAACTACTTCAGAGTTAGTTTAGTTTGGCGATGGAGTTATTGGATTTAGGTAAACTGTAAGCATGACATAATATCTTGTTATATGTAATACCTTTTAGGGATGTACAATAAAGAATTCATATTTTTTATTCATCATTAAACTTATTATTACATTTTTAAATATAATTATATAAAAAATTTATCGACATGACAATGGCAAGAGTTATTCTAGAGTCTACATTCCACATGCTGGTAACAGCATGGGCAAGGTATAAATATTTACTTAATATTTATTTCTTGATGAGTTGGTCGGTTTACTTTATTAGGTTTATTGGCTGCAATAAATCTGGCAGTGATTATATATCGATCCCAGTAGAGCAACGCATGACCATTTTCAAGAACTTTTGTTGATGATGATTGTACCTATAATATGGTAACTCATTTTCAGCGCGGTCATCTCGAAGAGCAAGTTTTTTGTGAATAATCTTGGCTATTTAGTTACGTCTGTGTTCCTTGCACCGTTAGTCAGATGACTACAATTGGAGACTAAATATCTATTTGATTCTCCAGGCTTATGACAAGTTCGGTATATTATATCTGGAATTCCATCGTTTATGATATACTTCCCGTAGTTATTCGTCTTGTTAACTTCGTTCATAATTGCACGGACAAACCTTTCCGTTTTTCTTATTAAGTTTTTGTATTTAAGCTATGATATAGAACTAGGTGGGTCTGCAACTTGGTCTGTCAAAACGTTGTAGAACCGACCAGCCATGCCGTCAACAGTATCCATTACTATAGATTTACGTCATTTTTCTTTGCCTTAGGATAGTTTTTGTTAACGTTGGTAAGGGCGTTCGAAGAAAAAACAAAATACCTGTGAATATAGTTCTTGTTGTTTAAAAAATATTTTCTGAATTTGTACACAACACGATTGTGGAGTTTGTTTTGCGTTCAAAAAGCCATATTTATTATTATCATTTCACCCCAATATTTTTGATTACTGATAATAATACTTTTTTTTACAAACCGCTCCATATTTATTACAATATACATTTTTCAATTCTCATTTATTAAAAAATATAAAGCTGAAGAAAAGGTTATTTTTAAAAGCATTTCAAATGTGAAATTTCAACGTCCAAAGCTACTTGTAATTCTAGTAATCTCATATTCATGATAAAATCTATCATTTTATCATATTGATTATTAATAAAAAACGTTGACATCATTACTAATTGGTAAAATTATGCATGTAAGTAAATAAGGTAATAATATATAATAAAGAAAATCACAAATTTTGTTATTACGTTTTATCTTTCGAAAGAATAAAAATAGAATCATAACAATTCCCTCAGATAAACCTACATGGATTTTATAAAAAACAGCTAATAAAACTATTGGCAGACACTTATTTGATATATGGCTAAAAACAAGTGTCATATAAAAGCAATCATGTGCCCTTTATCCGTAGTAATGAAGTATTCATCTCTCGCCTCTGGCTGAGGACGATACAGCTTAAGTTATAGAAGTAAAAAATGACAGCGATGTTTTAATTAAATAATTAAATTACCAACTAACATAATCTATTTTATTTACTAATGTTACGATAATGTGTCAAAGAAAGATGTTTTTAACGTGTTTTTTTTTATTAATACCTTGTAACATTTTTTTTAATTTGATATCAGATGTTGAGGAAGCTTATGAAATAAATGTTATTACTATACGACTTTTTCAACTAGATATAGTGAAGTATTGAAAAAGTTCATAAATAAGACAAATTTGGGTAGTGTTGTTTTCCTCTTAAATAGTTTTCCGAACAAATAATGTCCTTTTGTAGTTCCAGTGAAGGCTTTAAGTATTTTTTGTTTTTTTTTTTTTTATTTATGAAGTTACTAATAGATACTAAAGCACATTTTTAAACATAAAAAAAAAGATGGAAATAATTATTTGATACATTAATTTACTATTTACATTTAAGCAATCTATGGTTATTAAGCGAGCGATTAAACAATGTGATTGAATGAGTTATGAAGAAGAATGTATGTGAATATCCGTCTAGGGAGAGGCCAAAAAAGTAATGGATGGATTTCGTGAATGATTACATGCGAATGTAACGAGTTGAGGCATCGCTGGCGGCTGACAGGAGTGAATGAAACATTAAAACTTGTTTTGCCGACCCCATCTAGATAGGAATAAGTACAGTAGAACTATAATGACATAAATGCTCTTTGTATTGTATTTTTCATTTTGAATATAATTTTTAACACTCAATAATAAAATCGCTAAATCTTATCTATCGTCCCATGTAGAAAATATTTTTAACCGGTAATGATACTCCATTTACAGCGTTTCATGATAGCATATTTTTTTGCTCCATTCAAGCTTAAAACTTTAACACAGAACTAATACATAAATATTATAAAGTATAAAAATGCTATATATGTATATATAATTATATGCTTACGATACTTAACTACTGAATAAATGATAAATATATTTAAAAAATATGGGATGCTATAAAATTACCGAATATAGATTTCATCGTAAAGTAACTTTATGATTATTGAAAATTGACATAATGTCATATTGTCCTAACGATGCATGCACCATTTTAAATTCTTGTGTGCAAATAAGGATCAATCTTTAATCCTAATTTTATCATGTTCTCTAAATTAAAGATAAAGAGCCACCAAATAACGGTATAAAAAAGAAGAAGTAAACGAAGAAGAAGTCACAGAGATAATAGAAACTTTGTTACATAACGTGATATTTCTTCAATCATGAAAAAATTATTCGATATAACGAAAAAGGTAAAAAATATTATAGTTTGTATTTAGTACATTCGTATTAAGTATTATGTTAAAATACCAAATTTTGTCGGCTATTAATTATCTGGGAATAAAAATTTAAATTCTTGGTCACTAAACTATCATTTCTTACAATAATGCGTAGAAATAATTTTCCTTTTATATATTTTTTTATAATATAAAATAAAATCCTATTATAATAATAATATTGTTTTTCGATCCTTTCATTAATTTTAGTATCATAAGTCTTTACTTTTTTATATCTGAAGTGCCTGTTGGACCTAACAAACAAATAATCATCAAAATCGGTTCATAATTAACGAAGTTATTTTTAAAAAAATTAAAAAGCATATACGGTGAAAAACCTCCTCCTTTTTTGAAGTCGGTTATTAAAAATAGTTACCAAGTTTATTATATTAAATAGTACCTAAGTATAAAGTGATAAATATATAAGGAAAATATTTGATCTTTAAGAGAAACTGATAGGTTTGACCTACATTTTTTTACTTTGTTTGAAGAAATTTGATTTTAAATTGATTTAATTTTCTTTTTAAACCAAACATCACTTAAGACTGATGAATGTTATTAAGTCGAATAATAAACATAAATAACTTACAACTTTCCTTGAATTATTTTATTTTACATATTAATATACTATTATTATTATACTATTATTATTAATATACTAATAAGATGCCACTTCCCTGTCTCTATTTGTCACTACTCTGTCAATGATGTCACTATCCTGACTGCACTATTTCCTCTGGAGCCCAAAAAACTTAAAAAAAAAATATTTCTCTTCTGACCCATACCACTAATATCCATCCATACACATTGCGAAGTCATAAGTATGAAATAAGACACTATTTTATGATATTCTACCTTTTTTTTGCGTTCCGTTAAATATATTCATGACTCTAAATATAAACATTTCATAGTATGTTTTTCAGTGACTTTTTTTTCCCTCCTCCCCCTTATAAACTCAAATCATAAAACGTCTATAGGAATCCTTACTTTTGTTTGAAAATATAAATATACTGTTATTATAACACAAACCATTTTTTAAGCTATTGTTCTCAGTTTTGTGTTAAACATTTATATATACTGAATACGTAAAATTAGTTATATTACAATTTTTACTATACATTTATATATTCAACGTAATAATTAATTCTATTACGTATAGATTATCTATATAAATTTTGAATACCTGTAGAGAAAACAATGTACTTTTTATATACATATGTAGGTGTATGGAGAAATGTCTGACATAGTAAAAGTTGAAATAAAATTGAATGAAACTATTTAAAGCTGAAATTTATTTTAAATACATATAATACTAATCATCATTAATCATCATTAAAATATAATAATAAACAAAAAGAACAAAATTCAAAAATATATAATGTGTAATGATTATAACATATGTATGAAATGAAGTGTAAGTTATATTTGTGCAAGCCCTCAAAAAAAAACCATGATTTAATTACGATATAATTTATTATTAACTCTGTTGTAAAATAAACGTACATTTTTTTTTTTTCATATTTTAATTTACCTAATAAACTATTGTTATTTTTTTAACACCCATTACCGTTTTAATTAAACAAAACCTTACAAACGGAATCCTAAAAAGCAATATAAGTAATGCTGGATAGTTGTTACACTAAATTACTCAAAACAGTTGCGCAAGATGACGACCATTACACGGGTCACGTCGTTACAGACCTTCCTAGTTGTATTAAAGGTAAACTACTGTTTGGAGTTGGATAACAAAGTTCGTAAAATAGCACGTAGGTATCTATGAACCACATTATATATATAATCAACTTTATTTAAAGTATATATTCCTATATATACGAAGCTTAGTCAGCACATTAAATACGTAGCAATACGTATTTAGTATAAGACCGATAAATCAGTCGGGTCGCCCTCCCTCCCTCAAATATGGCAAAGGGGGTGATGGCTGACCCTTGCGTTATGCTCGTGAACGGGAGCTGCTTCTGGTGACTGTTCGCAACGGTTTTTGTTTTTCTTTGTTTTTTTTTATATCTTATATTATTAGGCCTTATATTACCAGACCTTTGTGAAACAGTGATCACAATAAAGAAACCCCCAGCTGAGTTTGTTGTGTGGTTCAGGTCTCAGACCAGGGCGCGCTTAGAACCCTCGTAATTTTAATTTTAAGTTGAGAGGTGTCCTTGCAAAAGGGCTTATTTCAATAAGTATGGTATCAAAATAGGTCCTCCTGATACTTCTATTTGACGTACACAAGACCACTGGTAATAATTCAAAGTGGAAAAGATTAAAATAAATAAAACTATCAATAGTTTTGATGTTTTTTCCTGTTTAACATTCCCTTAAAAAGTACTAGACTGATTTTGTTAAAGTTTTCCCTGATGTTAGCAGACAAATTCCCTGACAAACAAACTGTAGGTAAGTGAAAAGGTTATTGGGGAGTTTTAAGTATTTTTCGCCATAAAATGTTTGACAAATATATTCTTAGTAATTTTAAAGTGAAAACACTTAAATTTATATGTTTTTTTAGATTTTAACTAAAAGTATATCTCCCAGGAGTAGTTTCAGTAAAAAATACTTTACGGGAACAATTTTTATTACTTCTGTTAGTAATTGCTGCATTTGTGAATAATATTAACCCAGATTGAGATGCCAACTTGTGACTGAAAACTACCGCTTAAAAATTAAAAAGAATCGTGAAACATTTATGAAAATAATTTAAAAATACTTTACTAATATTTTTGCAAAATAAATATAAATTGTATTTTTTCAATTGACAATTTATCATTGTTTTTGGTTATTTGACAAAAACTATCGATATACCTTTATGTGTAAATATATATATAATATGTATATATGTTATATTACTGTGTTATATTTGCAATAGGTTTGTCTTTTAACCTAATGAAAAAAAGTTACTTCATAAATCAATAACAAACAGGATGTATATCCTGTTCAAACAAAAATACTGTCGTATGCGATGACGTTGTTCGAATATTTTTATGACCAACAAATTTTTAATTATTTACCATACCACACAGTAAAATTAATATTAAAAAAATATATTAATTGTTTTTTTTTTAATTTGCTCCTAAATTTAAATTTAAACAATTTTCTTTGCTTCTATACGAGTGATATACAATGTTTTCATCTATATCTTAATTTTATGGGCCTCAGGACACCTAATGATATAAAATCTTTATCTCTAGCAGCCAGTATAATTAAAAAAAAATTTAGAAATAAATTTATTTAATTTCGATAAAAAGGTTTGACCCTGATGTTGAAGACAAAATTTAACACTTCCAATAAATATTTGTAGCCAAAAAGGAAGCCTATTTGAAATTGTACTTTTTAATCTTAAAGGAAAAAAATCGAAAAAGGCGAAAAAAAATCCTTTTTTTAACATTACATTACAAACAATGATATTATACAAAGTAACTAACTGATAATCTATCATTTTATTATTATATTTATACATAATGCACTAATGTATTTTACAAAATAGTTTTAAATAGGTTTATCAAAAGCATTAAAATTCCATTTATTATTATAGAGCTAGTCAGTTATTGATTTTTTTGAACCGCCTAACTAGTAAACATTACATGTTAATCATTTAATGTAGCTTTCTATTATATTTTTATTACATTATTTACCTTTGGGATAGGCAAAGCAAACAAAAAACATGTTGGTATATTTGCAAATATTTAACAATGAATACTATTATTATATATAAAAGTATTCATTTTAATTTTACATGAAAGTGATCATTCTTTTAAATTTCATGTGCTAAATATGAATAAAATTGTTGAAAAATTTGTATTGGAGCTGGAGAATTCCATCCAAAAAAAACAGTGCACTGCAGCAGCACTGCAGCATATGCAATGTTTTCATTCAGCAGCGTTTGGAACATTGTTAAATAGAAAATATATTTTTAAAATTGGATTGGTTGAAAAACTGAACTCAAATGTTTGTAATCATTTTAAAGCTTTTAATAAATGGCATAACATAAGATTTTTAATTATTATTTTTAATAAAATTGTAAATTTTCTTTATTTTCAATTACTAATACTAAATATGTTTTTTAGCAAGTTGATGCCAGGAACTTTGTTTTCCTTGGAATTTAATTTAATGCTAGAACAAAGTATTTAAATACTCTTCAAATTGTTTATTATTTAATTCTTTATTGCACAGTATAACAAAATATGCACAAAAGGCGGGCTTAATGCGACAACACATTCTCTACCAGCCAACCTTAGGGTTCATGAGAGAGCTTTGGTAGGTGTGCAAACAGTAAAGAAACAAAATATATTTAAAAAAAAACAAAAAATAAAAAAACACAAGAATAACACAATTCTAAAAACACAAAAAAGCTACTTAAATATACTTACTTATAATAAAAAATAAGGATGAATATTGAAATATATAAGACAATAAAACAATGTGTACAATTTATAATAAAAAGTGATATATAGACCAATAATATTCTATGCACAATGCACATACATATTTTTATTATTTATTTAAAAATTACCACAGCTTAACTTAATTAACCAAAAGACTTATGGTACTGGCGTGAGGTCTGTAAGACGGGACTGACAAGAATACTGTCTCAAAATTTTAAACGTTTTTTAACCCTTTCACCGCTTCAGTAACGTCACATTTGTATTATTGTAATAACTATTTAATATTCCTATAGTATATGTAAGTCACAAGAACATAAAATTTTATATGCTTCAATATGGTGCACACAAATTACTAAAGAATTGAAATCTTTCTTTTGTCTTTGAAACTTTTTCGAAGAAATACAAATTCCCTAATTTGTATTTGCCATTTTGTGTTGTTGTTTTTGATAAGTAAAGAACAGGAACCCTATCGCGTTGATGAATACAATTTGTAACTTGGTGTAAAAGAAACGAAATGGAACAGGTCGCTAATAGTCTTCACTTGCAAAAAAAAAAACATTTATAAATTCACCTACGCCACTGAGCAGCAATATTACTTTTTTATTTTACAGAGCTCATAGCATTAATGAGAGGAATATTTTTGGAGTATTGCAACAAAACCTCTTAAAAGTATGATAGTTTTTAAAAGTTCATGGTAAACCTGAAGAGCCCTTGTAGAAACCAGATGTTAATAGCCGTTAAGACGGAAATAGATTTTTGTGGCTTACGGACGGAGACGGAAATCTTACAGATTTTTAAATTTTTAAGTTAGCCTGACTAGCTACTCTCTATCAATGGAGTGTACTTGGTACTCTGTTTTTATATGTTTATTTTAATATTTTAAATTGTATATCAGTAAATTTATTTCTGTCATAATCAATCGAATATAAAGCACTTAACTTGATGGTATTTTTTTATAAATTAGAAGTTATAGAAGAATGTTTGTATGTTGTTAAAGTAATTTTAAGAAAATAACGTGTGATAACAGAAAACGTCATCATTATATTTTTCTTATTTGTTTGTAGAAGTAATTTGGTAAGATACAATTTAATCCAAATTAGATTTTTATATTACATATCACATATTTGGGGAAGTTATCGCATCTATCTCTCCGTAATATGTAGCAACAAAACAAACATAATATGTTACCTGAATATGAAGTATATAAGCACATTATAGAAATTATATTTACTATGACAATGTAGCTATTAACCTCATTTTCTCAGGAAGGCGTCCATATATTAAACGCAAAGTAAATTACAAAGCAATTCCCATGCAACGTATATTCGCTTTCTAATTCAATCGATTGCTTCTGAGTGTATGCGGTGCAATTACGCCACTAATGGTCTCACAATTACAAACGTGCTTCAGACTTTGAACGTCGCGTGCCTTGTGATGAGTTTTCTCCGCAGCAGTGTGGTACTTTTGATGTAGGCATTAATTTGCGGGAAACTTTTGCAAATTGATACCTATTTTTCACCACAGGTCGTGTCGGCAATAATATGAATTATATGGTTTGTGACTTTAATCGTACTGTTATTTATTCAAATTGTTATCAATATTATGATAAGTTTAAAAAGAAAGGTATGTAAAGCTTTAAGTAATAAGGTTCAAATATTTGTAATTTTAATATATTTGATTATAGTATAGTTGTGTTTAACAGACAATAAATATAACATAGTTATTTTATTGTATGGTCATTGAGATTAATTATATAGTTTATACATTCAATATATACCAAAATGTTTCTCAAGGAAAGATACCTTATAAATGCTTGTCGAACGTATTAAGCATGTATACCAGTTATAAGTAAGAGGATTTAGCCATAATCCATTGTCAAATTCAGTTCATTATTCCATAGTCAAGAAATTTATTCTATCCTTTATGCATCATATCCTAGCCATAGTCAAGAAATTCAGTTTGTTATTTTAATATACTTCTAATAAATCACTAAAGAAGAAAAGAGCACTAAATAGTACTTATCAACGAAATATAGGCAATACCTTATTTGAATTACCAATAGCAGCGAAAATTAACATCAAGCAGGAAACTCAATGATTTAATTTCAAAGAAATTCGAGAAATAATTTAAGTAGCAGTCAACTAATTCCCTCCACCATTCGACCATGATTTAATTTAAAAAAAAAAAATTTTTAAATAAATATATAATTATTACCACTTTGTGCTTATCAATATTATTAAGAAACAGTAAAATATTTCAATGAAACTTTTCTATGTCGTAAGGAATCAAATATAAAATTAAAGTGATTCAAGCTTGTTATATAAACTGAAGTACACAATGAGCCGTAAATTTAATGTAACCTTATGACTAAAGGAAGATTCTAAAATTGTACATTCTAGGCCTTCATATATTATGTCGACATTTCTAGGACAAAGGCTACATTAATATGGTGTAAAATATTAGGCAGAGAATACACTCACTATGTCCTTTGAATATTATTCTTAGAAATATTTGTATGACTATGTTATTTTAATTTACCTCACTATTATTATGAGAGTATTATTTGAATTTTTTAGGAATAGGAAAACCTCTTAATAATTGTTTTTCCCACCCACCCGTTTTTGACGGTAAATTAATTATTTCTTAAATGCAAAATGTCTGGCATTTTAAAACAGGGTTAAGTAAAATAAGAAAAAAAGGTCTCATATGTCATTTTAAAAAAATAATACTTAGTTGCTCGACTCATCGCGTTTACTTAAGTAATCCAGTTCCCAAACTATTTTGTGATTTTTCCTAATTTCCAGACTATTCTGACTTTACTCTCATACCGGGAACTCCATAATACGAGTAAGACATTTGTTATTTACGCTCTTTTATATCTATGATTGGGGTTTTTTATAAGGATCATACGAAAGAATAAGTCTATGAAAACTTACGGATTTAAAATTCCAAAAGTAGCTATTATCCCTAATGTATTGTTGATTTTGTATTTTCATCTAAAAGTACTTTAATATAAATGATGGAACCTGATTATTATTATATTAATAATTTTGAGATAATTTTGCTAAAAACTATGGTTAACTGTATAAGTCGCAACATAGCGAATAAATGATAAATAAAAATATATATTTTTTTACGACAGTAAGATACATTATAGCTTTTTCGATATACTACTTAATAATTATAAACCAATGATAAACCTGTATTCAGTTATTATTTACTTAAAAAATATTTGATAATTTAAAGTTTTTGAAAATATATGACATTTTACTATTTTGTAAATAGTATGTCATAACAATTATATGGTGATTTGATTGATTTATACTTGTTAGTTGATTTTTTAAGTAAACCTTTTTTTCAATTTCATTCCGTTTGGAGATATCGTAAAAGAACAGAAAACTAAAATACTATAATACTATTTTCTTATAATTGGGGAGATATCAAAATATGTGACTTATTTGAAAAAGCTATATTCTTGCAACTCTATCAATATATTTTATTTAGATTAGATTAGATTAAAAAAAAATACAATTGAACATGTCCTTTAACGGCTGTAAAAATACTTATATTATGTAAATCATTATTAAAAAGTGGGCTATTTATAATATACGGTTTACTTTAGAATAGAAAAATGTATGTTCGGTAAATTTAAATAACTTTATTTTAATTTTTACAATGGAGTTAGCCCTTTTGCTATCTTATCATAGTACGACGCACTAAAAGAAAAGGCTTTAAGTAGTGTAATAGCTACATTTAGACCTAAAACTACACCACTTTCCCTCCCTTTCAGGCCAATTTCAGGCCAACTTGGACTTAATTTCCGAAATTCATATCATGTTATTGTCATTATAATAAATTATCTAGTGAACCGTCTGTCCCTTTCTCTCTGAAGCAAAAAAAAATGCTTGAATCTAAAGGTATACCAGATCTTAATAAAATATTCAAAGAGAATGATCGAAAAGCCTATGCAAAAGGGTTGGATCAAATATTTGTAATAAAGGAAACGTGAGACTCGAATATTATTTAAATTTCCTCGTACATATGAATAAGATTTATCGTTGTATTGTGAAACTTATATAGTTGGTATGAACCATTATAACTATTTATTATTAAATACACTAAATATTTAAGATAAATCTCCAAATAATCATGTGTCATACTTTAGTGACCTTTAAACGTAAATAATTATTAGATGCTTTTGTACTTATTCTAAATGATTTTTTGATCATTAGTGGTAATTTTTTATTAGCGAATATGGGAAAAACGTTGGACTAAAATTCAAACCACCCTCTCATTATCATGTGATAATGTAGATTATGTAGGTATCTAATCTTCTTCACCACTGTCATCGGATGCTCACTGAATAATTTATATTAATATAAAAAATTGTTACATACGTCTATCCCAACTAAAATAAATATCATTTCATAACACTTACATAACCATATGACTTGAGGAAGAACTTAAATTTTACGTTCTAGAATCTAGACCGTGGACTCCACGTTCTACGATATATGCCAACTACAATAACGTCACTCGTTAAATGTGTTTGAAATATTTCACGTTGTAAGATATGCTTGGTAAAATGTTTTGAATTTATATTTGAATAATAATATAAAATATAATACAAACTTTTTAGCGTTTCTGTAACGACGTATTATCTAACACGTTTGTAATCCCTAATAATAATGTATTAAAAGTCTAAGATGCAGAATTTGTTACATTTAATTTTTATTTTTTTTAATAATATATTAGTATAGATTATACAGTTAAAATATTATTTTAATTTAATCTTAAAACATTTTTATTTCATAATTTTTATGTAATTCGTCATTAGATTATATCTATTATTAATATCTTAAATGGAAAAGCATTCATCATGTCGAAATTTAATGAAAAAATTTTTTTCTTAAGTTTTTATTTCTAACAGTACAAGTTTTTACTTTTATTTTATATTTGTTTGAAATTGTATAAACATCTTTGGCTGATATGCTAAACTAAAATGTTTACAAGTTTTTCATACTTGTAAACATTTTTAGCAAAAATATATAGACCTACCTTGTTTCTACTAAGTTTTTTAAATATGGTTTAATTAAATTAAACAGCAATTTTTAAACAACAATCGATTCCAACAACTCAAACGTAAATACATATGAAAATGTTACATGTTTACGATGGACGTACTGAGTTATATAAATAAATCATTGCCCCCTAATAAACCATTTCGTGGCAGAATACAGTCCTAATATAAACAATCTCGATTTATGGTTATCTTCACTGAAAAACTAAATGTAGTTTTATCAATTAAAATAGAAAAAATAATTTCTAACTGGTATGTTACAAATTATTTACAATTTGATCCATTTTTTATCTATGTAATGGGAAAAATATATTTGGTTAATATTATTTCATATTGCTATATATATAATTTTATTTATATTTGTTTGACTTATACTGATTGAATTTATAATAGACTAGCTGTTGATAGCGGTTTCTTTTGTCCGAAATAATTGAAATAATCAGTTTACAACGTCAATAGAACTACATTTCTAGCTATGATAGCAAATTCTATGCAGCAACAGACCATTTTGACGTTCTAATTAGAATCTATTTCGTAGAACTTATCATTAGCAGTCAGCGGACAAGGTCAAAGTTCTTTTTTGTATACTTGATAAGTTTCAATTACTTTTTTCAAGAAAAATGAAAAGAAGTGAGAGAGGGTTATTTCCCCGAAATTATAAAAAGATGGGACAAATCTACTAATACCTTTAATAAAACTACTAAGTACTACTTGGCTTTACTATTTGAAATATAATATATGACTATCTTGATATGAAATATTTTTTTAATCATCTTATTTTTTTTTTAAATATGTGCTATGATTTTCACTTTTTTATTTGGCTTGTATTTAAATTCGATTTTATTTAATTTGTAAAAATACAAATTAAATAACATTTTATTCATATAAACTAATCATTTATTTTTAATGTTTAACTTTTATAATATTTTCGTTTATTATAAGAAACATAAGTGTATCTTTTTTCTTGAAATATAATAAATTGTTTATATTGTATTTTCAAAGTGCTGAGATAAAATATCTGTTTAAAAATTCTCAGGTTTTTGTTAGCAGATGAATTTTATTAAATCACCGAATAAAGTACAAAGCTAATCATCGTACCATTTATTAGCTTCTGTGAAGATACACATAGCTATTAAAAATATAAAAATATATTTACGTTATATTTATAGAAAATTAACATTATTACTTAAGGCCTGTCAGAACTTCATAACACTTAAACAATTAACTTCATCAAATTCATAATAAATCTCAAGCAAATATATGAACTTTACTGGCTGAGATAAAAATACCCATCTCCTATTACATGTAAATCTTTATAGCTTCCTAAGAAAAACTCCATATAAATCCAATCAGTTCCTTTTGCGTGATGGCGTGTTTAACATTCATACATTCAAAATAATTTTTATTTAAGAATAATATTGTATTCTAAGCTTCCATTTCAAATCATTTAATTAAACAATCACAATTCGCAGCTTCTGAAGTGTTATCTTATTCTAAGTTAACAATTCAGTAATACACAAGAAAATGTTATAAACTAGAAAAAAAAAATTGGTACAGGCAGTGTGTCTCGTATACTTTATGATTCGAATAAAGTACTTCATACTAATCGGGTTCCAAAACGAATAAAGCTTTTTGGTTCATTTTGAATAAATTTAAGAAACTTACTAGGGCCTTATTGTATTTTAAATTGTTTTTTGCTCAACTTTAGAAAGCCTTGATTCAGAAGTGTGAATGTGACGTATATATTAAGGTTCCGTTCTTTGCGGATAACTGATTTTAATAATGATTACATGTTATATGAAAATTAAAAATCTTGGATGAAAACAAGAGAAAAAAGAAAACCTCTTAACAATATTCTTGATGTAAATATTAGCGTCAAGCTATTGTCGTTGTTTTTAGATTAATTTTGATCGAATTAATTTACTTAATAGCTGTTGACACTAGAGTACACTGATTTAGATTAATTAGTAATTGTGCGAATGCCGATTAGTATTAATGGCATACAATCGATTATTGGATATCCAAACCATAATGATAGGAGATGTAATATACACAAAATATATATTAATGACGTTTTTTTTATATTGAAATTATATATGCGTGCAATGTATCTGAGATGTTAAGCTTACTAGATTAGTTGACAATAAGTTCTTGGAAGGAAAATTGTTAGCAGAAGTATTTCAGGTGCAGGCAGGTCCTTCTTTATAGTAGAGTAGGGTTTTAGAATGAAATCTTAGAATAGGAATATACTTTAGCTGCATTGACAATAGTTTGTTCTCTTTGGTCTTCGTAAAAAGAATGTACCGTATTCGCCCTAACGTACACCCATTAGAGATTTCCGCCTTCAAGTCTACCTGAAGTATACCTGAAGGTTCCTTTTACTTTATATTTTCAATCTCAACGTGATTTTCAATATTTTTTTATTTTTCCGAGAATATTCCGTACACAATCTGTGGAATTACAAAGAATTGTGTTGTATGGGTACGGAATATATATAATTTAAAAGTAAAAACGCAACATCTTTACTAATTAAGAAAAATAATTTAAGTATATTTCATACAGTTTTTTTAAGATGAAAAACCTAAAAATGTTTATTTGCAAACTAATACAAAACAATAGGTACATTTTAAATTACAATATAACTAAATAAATGTATTTAAAATATCGATTACGATATTTTAAATACATATATTTACATTAGTAAATAAACATTATATTATTTTTTGAGATTTTAGAAGTCTTATTATTTACGTCAAACATTCACAAGCAAAAAGTTGAAAACAAATCTAGAGATTTGTAATTTTTCCTTCATAAAAATTATGAGTCAAATATAGAAATGCCTCAGGCGCAACAATCCAACTTTTTAAATTATCCAGAATGTACTTCAAATTTACTTACCTTGTCAAAACACTTGTTGAAATCTCCATTTCTACGTCATGTTGTAAAATTGTTTGTTAGTTCGTTAATATTTATATATTTTTTTAAATTACCTTATTTTTGTTTTAGAATCTCTATTTATATTTTTTTAACATATACTTTATAGTACATCTTAAGAAATGTAAAAAAAATATATCATCATCTGCCTGCCTTTATCCCAATAAATGGTGAACACAGTTGGTACTTTTTTTTTATTTATTTAATTCTTTAACCCTTGGTATGCCCGGTGGCAAAATGTTACAAGTTATACCTGATTCAAATAAAATTCTGGGTCTGAGGGACCACCTCAGACCCAGAATTTTATTTGAATTTCTTTTTTACTTTTTCTATATATTTTTATTCGTTGGGCATCTTAACACCTTCTAAGGGTATAGTCCAATTATAATAATAAAAAAAACATAAATAAAATCATCTTTTTTTAGATATTTGTAATTAAACTATGCTTATTTTATCAAACAAAAATATTATCACTAAATCTTTGATAACATGTTATTTGTCTTAAATATATGAAATCTCAAAACTGATGTTATGGCACGTAAGGTACTTACTAGTAACCGCTATAAAAATAAATAAAATAAACGCTAATATATTATTATAATAATAATTAATCTTCTTCACTCTTATCAAAATTTTCTTGTGATTTGATTTCGTAGCATTTTGCGTTTTGACCAAAATAATTGATCCTACAAATATGGCTTTTGCGTGTTTCACAATGTACTGTGTTTTGTGATCTTTTTGACTGAAAAAACGTCTACTTCGGACTCAGAATCAGCTTCTTAGTCCTCTTGAAAAATATGATTAGAGTCCTCTGGCCTAGAATCAAATATAATGTCATCGTCCTCATGCTCTTCTAGAAATAAATTAGCAGTATCATTGTCTTGCAGTTTCCTGTTTAAATTAAATAAAAAAATACATAAATATATAACTTTTGGCACTCAAATATCAATTATGTCAAGAAAATAAATAAAATAATTTTGTGCTTGGTGGGGTCTGATAGACCCGCGCGCACTTTAAAAGGGTCCTTCTTCTTCAAAAACTTACTGTGGACTGATGAAGTGATTAGAGGGTGTAGATATGTTCGTAACAGCCAGCTACTAAGAGCGGGAGCGCGGGAAATTTAAATGTAAGTGAATAACAACGACTATGCCACTGTGGGTCTGACACACCCTACCATTCATGCCGAGGGTAGTACGATGTATATAATAATATAATATTTGTGTCTACAAAAGGCAGACTTTTACTATCCTACTTTTACTATTTTTGTAACTACCAACCTTAACCATAAGGAAACTTAGGTGTGCAAACAGAAAAGAACGACAAGAATTACATATTTCTTATTTATTTCGTTTTACAAAATAATACTACATAATAATACATACTTATTATAAAACATAAGAATAAATATTGAAATATATAAGAATATAAAACATTATATACAATTTCTTATAAAATATATGTTACATAAACTAACAATATTCGTCATTTCTGTATATATTCATTTCTCCATATAATCTGTCAAGCAATTCACCGGTCGTTTCTTCCTCTTGCATCCTCTACTTCTATATACTTCTCTACTTCTATATCTCATACTTCTTTAATGACATGACTTTTACCCTCATATTTCCCCATAACATAACAAACGACTTTCTCTAAGGTACTATTTGCTCCAACTTACTGGCGTTACATCTAAGCTTCCCCTAATATACTCATTTCTTATCCTATTCTTTCTTGCTACTTGCTTGCTTAAAAATATTTCTGGAATGTAAATACACATATATGTGCCGTAAAAGAAACGATATGCAAGTAACGCTATTTAATTACATTGATTATTTTTTTTTATTAGAATAGTATCGTCAATAAAAAAATAATATAAAAAAATGATTCATTAAAAATATAAAGAAAATAAGTTTTATTTAATATGAATTTCAAAAAATACAAATGAAAGAGAACACGGTACTAACTGGAACAAAAAATATTTCACATTGCTTTTACTTATTATATATTTATTACAGAAAGTTCTAAGAGAAATTATAAAACCATATGCACAAATTATAGAAATGGTCTCGACGGCTTTTTCATTCAGAATGTTAAGAATATTTAAAAACAGTATTTATTCAATGTTTAAATGAACTTGGCGGTAAATGTAAATTATTTAGTCATTAAATACAACTTAAATTAATAATATTTTTAAATTATAACGAGAATTAATAATTAATATTATGGAATGATATAAAAGTAATAAAATTATTATATTTCCAATTTATTTCTTAATTTCAATATAATCATTAATTCAATTTGAAAACGCATAAATAGTCCTAATGTTGATTAGACTTGGTCAGTACTATTCATTGCCTGCAGATTCAGGCATTGGACAATATAATATAAGTTTAAAATCCTAGATTCTTTAGGAAGAAAAAAATAATCCCAATGAGTTTCAAAATTACTTCAAGACCACAATGGGCAGTAATCACGAATGAATGTCTTTGGGGCAAGACAGCTGAAAGGGTATTGTTAGAAAAATTAGCTTGTCAAAATTTCTTTCACAATATTCAAATGATAAAAGTTTTGCTACGAGACAACTATTCTTTAATTTTAATGTTTAGCAAAATATATTTTTATTATTCCTATAGCAATACTGCAAAAATATCATTATAAATGCCTTTAGTTAATTTTAGTCGTTAGGTATCTTTTAAAAAAAAAATATATATTAAAATTCATAAATTTCATAAGACAATTTTCTTGATAATATGTAAGTTCCAGTTGATATACATAATTATTCTATATGAAATATAAATTTAATATTAGAATAGATTGTTAAAAACATATATTTTATTATCGTAATTCGTTTGTCGTTCGTCTGTTTTACACTTATACTACTACTAGGGTAAGACCGGGGTAGATGCCCCAGTTTTCGAAAAATTGTCATTGTTTTAATGCCAAATATATAAGCATGAATTATTCCTGTTATATAGTCATTTTAATCATTCATTCAACTTTGGAACCTGAATTTGTTTACCTAACTTTTAATGATATTTGTAAAAATAAAGATATTTTGATATTCTTTTTTCAGGGATGGATGCCTACCCACCTGGATACCTATCCAGGATCTGCTCTCATTTTGAAATTACTAATAGGGATAGATATCCTTTTAAATAATCAACAAAAATATGTAATAATAATCAATCTTAATATATATAAATTACGTGTCACAGTGTTTGTCTTCGATGGACTCCCAAACTACTTAACCGATTCTAATGAAATTTTCTAGGTATATAATGTTTGATCTAACTTCAAAGATAGGATAGTTTATATCTCAATTCATTTATTTATTTTATTGCAAATTATTTATTTATTATCTGATAGTCACAATTATCTGTTAATTCCATACAATTGTAAGAGATGGTGGTATTTTTTAACTGGATTGAGGAAGTATCCAATAGATGGCGCTTGGCTTGCTAAAGTACAATTTATTTATACACGCTAAAATTTAAAAGTATAACTGACCACGTGTTGCTGAGACTAAAGTATAAGTTAAATTTCAATGTTGTAGGAAAAAAAAATATTTTTTTATTCTATTACGTCAGGTGACCAGCTACGAGTACATAAGAAAGATTTTTCTAATTTCTATTATATTAAAAAGTATAGTATAATATAATTATAGAAAGTTTGAAATAGTAATAGGGTTTTTCGTAGAAAGCAATTTTGGAAGTAAAGTTAACCAAAAAAAGAACCAACGACAGAGATTCTTACAAGCACTGTGTTCTGAAGTCCCCGCGGACGAAGGCGTGGGCAACAACTAGTATTTGTATATAGTCATTATATATAGGTAATATGACACGTATAATAATAATTACATATATGTATCTCTTTAACAAAAAAATCTGTTTCCAGCTAACATGTGTTTGTTAAAGATTCTATGTGTTTGCTGATGAAAACTAAAGCATGAAAAATTACGTAGCTTTTACAATAACCGGCTCTCTGTCCTTTCTTGTCTGATATCTTACCTTTCATAAAACACGGGGTATTCGACAATACAAACGGTTATTTGCTACGATTTTGTACGGAATCAAATTGTAGTAGCTCGAACTGGGGTAATCCAGTCCAGAGACAAGAGCGGTACTCCATATATGTCACAATCTGCGTTTTGTATAGAGTCAGTTTTTGGTCTAGCATGAAATCCTGTCGCACGCTATTGATTGATCAATTTTATCAAGGCTTACTTATAGAGTCAAGGCTCAATATTCCGATACTTAAAGAGGCACGTGGCTCACATGGTGGCATTAGTAATAGTGAAAACTTATATCTTCTGGCGATAAAACTGAAAGAGACTCAATTTATTCTATACGAAAATCTAAGGAGGTCAAGCAGAAAGGATTAGAAAAATGACATCCTGCCCAATCGACTTTAGAACGTCCAAAAAATGCGAAGTTTTCCTAGAAAGCAAATTGTATACAAAAAATGTATACTAATTTGCATAATTTTAATTATTAATGTATTTTACACATCTCCAAATTTTGTCAAAGTAACTTTTAGATATAGACTTAGGCTCACATATTTTTTAATATATTGCTTTAAGATAAGCCCAAATTACATTGATGCGTGTTTGTATTGTAATGTGTCAGTTTTTATAAATACCAACTTATTTACATAAATATCATTTAGGTAATTAGATAAAACAATTAATTTACAATATATTTTCACTGCGTAAATTATATCTTAAATCAGATTGAATGAATAAAAGATATTTTCATTTGACATTAGACGATAGAACGTAAGTAGTGACTTTAATGCGGATGCAATTCAGTCACGTACTGTTCCATCAGGGGTGTCAATATGGGAAGTAATCAAGTTGTTCTGCTGCTGTGGATTTGGTATAATAAAACCTTTTACTAAATAGAATCTATAATTTAGAAATTACTTTACATAAACCAAATAAATTTTATTATAAAACCAGATTTTCGTTATGCTTAAACATTTTATATGTAGAAATATTAAAATGATTGTAAAAATTACACTTTTAAATATTTTAGGTGACTTTTTAAATCACTTTTGACAAATTTTTAAAAATAAGATTTAAAAATTCAAGTAACCTTATAAAAGTTAAGTAAATCATTGGCCAATAAAAATATCAGTACTCCAACGACCAATCTCACTAATGGATGCTATTGAATTATAAAGATTCTTTTGTCATTTTTCAAAATTGTTGATAGTATTCCAAATATATATCTTTTTATGATTTTTATAAAATTAATCAAAACTTAAGCATCAAATTGTAATGATTGGGCTTTGGTAAGGTTAGTTAGTAAATTTATTGACGGTTTAAAAAATTCTTCACTCTTCTTGACTTATTTGCTCAAGACCAAAAAGACGTTACAAGGAGAACAATCAGGGCTGTAACGTGGATAACACAAAAGGTGTATCTGTGTTGTTATTAGGCAGTGCCTCTTCGTGATAGCGGAGTGCGCGCGCGTGTTTTCGTGGTTGAGTAAAAGGCTTCGGAATTCCTTGTTCAGTCGCTTCTCGGTCGTCGGTTATGTTATTGAGAGCAGGTAAAACTTCTGGCAGGAATTTGGTAGTGTACACAGCACACAGCATTGAGAGAATCAAAATTAATTACCTCGTTGAGGAGAAAAAACTGACAACCAATATTTTTCTAGCATTATTTAATAAAACCAAAAAGGAAATTTTAATTATTACCTCTCAAGTATTTTGTGATTGTTTTGGGTGGACAATTATGAAAATAGATGAAAGCTCCATCTATTTTTATAACTGTTTTAGTTCTATTATTATGAGAAACTATTAAAACACCATAATGTACTTGCTTATTGATATAAATTATAATAAATACAATAGGATGTAGTTAAGCTTCTTCTTCTTCCTGATTACGAAAATGCTAATAAATCAATATAAAATATAAAAAAGACTAAGATAAAATTAAATTTAATATATTTTCAAAACATAATATTAAAATGTTGATAAAAATTAAATACAACTTTTTTAACGCTTTATCAGCACCAAAGCTATTAATTTGTGTTATAGAAGTTATTTATCTTGTTATAGTGTAATTTTGTTTATTTACAGGGCAAGTTTAATACTTAAATACGAGCAAATATCGGCAACATGTAAACGTCGAGTTACTCTTAGCTGTTCACAAGAAATTGGTATACAATTTGCTTACGCTTTAATTAAGTTTCAGGAGTATTTGGAATCCGTACTAAAATTAATTCATAGAAGTTGGAAAAGCAAATGAGCAAACATAAAAAACTATTTTTAATGTATATTAATTTGATTGATTATTTAGACAATAAAAATACTATATGTTTTTTTAATTGTTATAATAATTTATTTATTTAAGATACATATATGTAATTATTTTTTAATTTAAGTAATAATGTACTTAGAAAGAAATAAAACACGCAATATTCACTTAAAATGTTATACTTAAAAGCAAAATGTATGAAGTACAATTTTTATATATAGAGACAATGAAATTATTCCAGATAATCTTAAATTCTCGCAAGTACAACATCTTAAATTTTCTTCTCAAAATTCTTGATTAAAATATTTTCAAAAAGTCAATCCTTTTATGAAACGTTATTGGGAATTAAAATTTAAAGATTCCGGGCAAAGAGCTTCGGATACTATGTCTGGATGCATTTTAAATTTATAATGTTTCATATGAATTCTATGATACGCGAGTGAGATTCGTGAAAAATAGTTTTATTTAAGGTGTAATCGTAAAAATCTAATAGCATACAATCTTCAATGATATTTTTGTTTTGGCTCGTGTTTATACAACTTTTAATTAAAGATCTTGTGTGAAAGACACTTTATATGCTTCAGCATCAGTTGTACTTACGTTTTCGTTGTTTACAATGAACAGAAAATAATCAAATATAATAACGTTATTTTATTTCATGGCATACAAGAAGAAGGTACTGAGAAGGCTGAGACTGCAAAAAAATATAAATACTATATAAAAATATCATTTCAGTGCTTTTGACATTTCCAACATTGATGTTTACCGTCGTTTAGGTGTGAAAAGAGAAAAGCCCTAGCTAATATTGGTACGTTTCAATTCTTTCAAGTAGAGGCTTGGTCCGTCTGTCTGGTTTGAACTCTTAAAGTGACTTGAAAGGTTCTGGTAACCTTGACGAAATTCTTGATAAAACCCAAGCAAGAACTCTATATAGTAGCTAAACGTCTCTTTAGTGTCAAGAACCTCTGGTCACTAATGGGGGTCATAATTGTCTCTTGCCACATAAGAATCTTAAAAAGATTGAATCCATGCAGGAGCCACCTGTGTTAAAGGACACTTTTATCTTCTTAAAATAATCAGAAGCAAAAAAACAGATCCCGGTGTATCTCAATCTCAACCAAAAGTGTACTTAAGTAGTAGTCTATATTTTTTTAATGGTTTTTAAATGTTTCAACTAATAAATCGTTTTTTTTATTTTTTAACAGGTTTTATACTTTTTACATGGGGACGACCGATAAACATAGCTTTATTATTTAATTAAAATAACTTAATTTTGTATTTATATATATACATATATATAAATACAAAATTAATTTCAACCGAGCGTCAACAAGAAATTAAATTGTTTTGTTCATAACGGAAACCCTTCCATATGAATTGATATAAATAATTGTGCGACGAAATGAATGTATGAAAACAAAATTACAGGTTAAAGAAGATTGTTTATAATGTACGATTTAAAATATTACTTATATTGCTACTCTTACATCTTCAATTCCGGGGAGTATTTAAAGGGATGTAATCTTACAAAATTAAAGTAATAAAATGGTTAAGCTTCGTTTGCCTCTAAGAACTCAGCATGTCTTATGTAGTGTAATAATTATTTAGCTTTTGCTACACTTTTTTAGACTTAAAAGCAAGAATGACAAACTAATTTTACCAAATATCCGTTATGACTGATATCGAGAAATATTTCACATTTAAATATTTCTCTTGAAATAATAATCAGTTAAAATATTTATAAGGTATCTAAGCCATTATTTATGTCACCGAAATAATTTTGAAGTTCGTTTTCAAAGTAAAATAGAATAAGCCGCAAACAAATTATTTGGATAATCTGTCATTAATTTAAGTCGAAAACAAAAAAATATATAAATTTAAATAATTTATTGTCAAAAGTAAATAAATATAAAAATAAATTAAGGCTAAAAAATGAAGCTACAGTTAGTTAACCTCATCATTGTGAATCTTTGAGATGAAGACGGAATGAGATTGTGAGAAAAACAGGCATTTCAAAATTATTAGCCAAGTAAGTATTAAAATGATAAAAGTTTTGAGTGGAATTTTTAGGGTAAGTATTTCTGGAAACGCTGTTTCATTTGAATAAAGAAATAAAAATGCCTGTTTTTTTAAATCCTAAAACAAATTAAACTTGTCTTTAAATTTAAAAGGCGAGTTTATGTAATTTAACGTATTTATATAACAGCTTAACGTTAATAAGCTGTATAAAAAAAATTTTGGACTTGTCACAAATATACATACATAAAATATGGTTATTTCTTAATAGCCAACATAGGCTATGTCAGGAAGTGAGAATATATTTATAGAAAATATTTTTATAAAACTGTTAATAGTTATAATTAACCAATCAAAAAGGTTGACACGGGATTTAAAATATAATAATTTGTAAGATAATCGATGCAAATGACCGTTTTGTAACTTTGTCTCATATTACTCCAGAAATAGTCCAGTAAGTATTAGGTTGAATGCGGATGCAATTGCGTCACTAACTGTTGGATCAGGGGTGTCAACACAGGAAGTAATCAAGTTGGGCCATCTGCTGAGGCTGCTACTCGTACAGACTATGCTATCCAGATTGGGAATAGTAATAAATGTCATATAAAAAATGTAAACTGGTTGATGACAAAACATATCATGCGTGTACAGACATTATTCTTGTATAACAACAACATCCGCGTGCCCAACTACGACAAAATACGACATTATATTGCGTAAAAAAGCATTCATTCAACAACTTTAATGAAAAAAAAATTGACCATTTTGAGTATATTTTTTAACAATAAAGTAATACATAAAAGTGTTTTTTTACTGAACGACATTCCCAATTTAAATCTTTTCATCTTTATGAAAAAGTTCAATAACACGCATGTGAGTTATTTCGCATATGTACTCCCGGGGTATATTATAGTGTAATTACTTACAAATATTTTTGATATTATGTAAAGGACATAGTAAAATCACTTCTAAATTTTGAACTTGTGACCACTTCAAATATTGAAATATTTCTATAATTCAAATATTAATATCGGCCGATCGGTCATCAATAATGTACCTATATAAAGTGTATTTTAATTTTGAATCACAAAAGTCAGCGTATAATATTTTTGATATTATGTAAAAGACATAATAAATATCTTATCACTTTTAAATGTTGAACTTGTGACCACTTCAAATATTGAAATATTTCTACAATTCAAATATTAATATCGGCAGCACGGTCATCAATAATGTACCTATATAAAGTGTATTTTAATTTCGAATCACAGAATACCATATATATAATAACAGCGTACAAATAAGTCGTTCTGTTCTGTACGTAGTGCGGTCGGTTTGAGTACATAATTGCTTGAGGCACGTCCAAATAAGATGCATTAAGCCGATTGTTGATAATTTTATTAAACTGCATTATCATGCACAAAGCTAAAATATTCAGGTACTGCTTATTAAATGAATAGGTTTTGTTTCAGGTTAAACCATGTATTCAATACATGAAACATCACGGAGGGTTCATTGTTGGGTTTTTTGCATGTTTATGATCTTTACACGCGAAATGGACGAATATTTTCAAAATTTTTATTATTTACTTTTCACAACAGTTAAAGACGATATGGACCGCCGATTAGTTGAAATGGAATTAAATTTACATTATAATTACTGTACACTTAACAGACTCGAACTTAATATCTCTTCTCAAAAATAAATGTATTTTTAATCTAATTATTCGTATAATGACCTACATTTGATATCTTTGAGTAAGTGGGGACTATCTTTTATACTTTACTAATTTTGCAAACAATAAAAACGATTGCTTCCTATTAAACAAAATAAGCCTCATAATTTACACTCGTAGTTCATTTAATCACATAATAAATATGCCAAGTATGTATCCACATTATTTACTTCAGACGCAATAAATATTTGATTAGACCTTTGTTAATTTATTTATAAAATATTAGACGTCTAATTTATGTAAGTTTTAAATTGTAAATAGTAAGTTAAATAAGTAATAACGTAAGTTTTCTTGTCAATACATTAAAATACAAGAAAAAATTAGAGTATACTTTTGGCATGCAGCTTCTAAAGCATAGCAGATGAAATATTGATAGGGGTTATTGCGCATTCAAGTACGTAACTGAAGTAACGGCTCTCTTGGTACACATTGCCAGTTATCCAGTGTACGAGTATGTCATTAGGTATTGTCACAAGGAAATAAGGCTATATGTTTAATAAAATATACCTTATATTATCATTATTACATTGAAATATTTGTAAGTTACTACTTAAAAAATATTATCATAACTTTTACTGAATAATAAAATTATATTCTATTTGCAATTATGACACGAGTGTTGTTATGTCTGAGTGTGTGTACGTATTATTTAATTATATGTATCATACTCAGTATAAAAGTATTCATTTTCTAAATGATCCTAATAAAATCGATTCTTTTATTAAAAGCAAACAAATAATAATAAACTATATATTTTTAATCTACCCTGCCCATGCGTAAAAACAGTATAAGCACAGCAATGAAACGAGGTTAGCTAAGCTTCAACTCTATATGTAGTGGATTCCTGATAGTAGGACATGGGAAACTATTCTACTTTGAGCACTTGTACTTCACTAATGGAATATTATCATACTCATTCAGTGATTGAGATAAATCCATTTAGTCCAAGTAATGAGATATATTTAACGAATATCTCATATATAACTTTATACAACTCATATAAAATTTTGATACTGACCTATTTTAAAGAAAATATGATTTGTTAACTAACGAAATACTGTAACACACAACAGAATTGAAACCAATTTATAAATAAGTGACCTTTATTTCATACGTTTATTATAGCTGCTCAGCTAAATTTTATTTTATTTAGAAAATGTATAGTTAAAAATGTTACTTTAGAATCCAAAACAGAGAAACTAAAATATAGAAATGCGTCTTGAATGTGAATTATTTCTTAATTAATCTTTGTTTAGTAATTATTATCTCAAATAGTGTAGATTTAACTAGTGAATACGATGAAAGTGACGATGTAAGTCTTGTTTATGATTATGTATATATAATTAAAGATGATGAGATTATGAGGTCCTATATAATTATCAATACTGTATGGTTATAGCAGCTCTAGAGCCAACTATTGATCTTTAAAAGACACGAAACGTCACCATATTAATGACAAATTGTGTTTGAAAGTGTTAATGACGGAACGGAAGCCCTAACAATTGTTAGCTTGTGCCCGCCAATCAAAGATCATCTCTGTAGAAGAGATACCACGCTAGAGTTTGCACTCTCATAATATATGATAATGAGTCTATAATTTAATGTGTGATTTGAAATTATCGTTAATTTATATAGAATATGTAAATTATAATTATAATATTATTGTGGAACTATTTTCTGTTAAACTATATAACTAATGGGTAACACTGGGGTCAATTTAAATGATTAAAATTCCTTAATATTTAACATATATTTCAAAGCTGAATGAGCCGTTTGGCATCTTTCTAGCAGCGTGGTCGCTAGCTCATAATTTTGAGAGGAACAACTGTATGAACTTTTCGAATGTTGTGAAAACTGCACCTAATTGCTTTTGTATGCCGGCGATGATGAAGCCTATTCGGTTCAATGCATCTCGGCCATATTCACGTTCACGTCGCAATTCTCAATTACAAGCGTTATTCATTCTTCGATCGGGCGTTGCCATTCCCTGAACCTACACGGATTCGATGTTAAATGTCTTTTGATATGTAATGTTTGTACTATAGTGTGATAGTTCCGTTAAATAATATTCGTTTTCATCAACGTTCGTGAAAGTGGAAATAAAGTAATGAAGAAGATTAAAACTCCGAATAGTTATATACATGGTATATTTTCTTAATGAGTCATTCCAGTTGTATGAGGTAATTTATTTTTCCAAAGTGGTAACGTTACGTACTACTAATAAAAACAATATTACATTAGAATAATAGCTTAGCCGAAAATTTTAAAAATAAAATTTAAAAATAAGGTGGGAAGATTTCTTCGTAACAGTTAAAATATAAACAGTCTAACCCAATGCATCGTTCGCAGTGGTTTTGTCCGAAATACAAATTGGTAATTTGTTCCCAATAACCGGACGCGGCGCAGACGTTTCCGCTCCTTAAAAGAATGAACGAGTCATTGATTTATACGGAGGTATATATAAACTCATGCTATAATTTATATTATTATTATTTATATTATTAATTTATATTATTAATTTATATTATTATCTTTATCTTCTACAGAATTTTCGAAAACATTTGTTTTTTTCTTTTGTCTTTTTATTTTTGTACGCCTATATGCTTTTTTCTTTTTGCTCCTTAAGTTAGCTAGTAGAAAAATTCCTGTATGCATTAAGCCTGCCTTTTCTAAGTTAAATTATGCAATTAAGAAGAAATAAATTAAATAAATAAACAAAAAATGTTTTAAATTAAATATATTTCATTTGTCTGTATTCATGCCATAAAATTCGAAGAAAATATAAAAAACAGACAAATAGACAAAACTATACAAAATATTTCGACCAGATATATGCTTCAAAAAGTTTCCAGCCTGAACATTTGATTCATTTTATATATCTAATACATAATTTATATTATTATTAAAAAAAAGTCGAAGGTTAACAGTTAATCAACACTATAACCTTAACTCATCTTAAAACTATCACATGAACTAGATTCAGGTAGAAATGTTACCTAGAATCTAACACATATCCTAAGGCTTGTTCTAGTTTCACAGTTTTGTTTGCTGTGAGGTCTGAGAAATAATCTTATCTAAGAATATAATATCTTTTCTCTTTATATGAGTAACTACAATAAGCTAGTTAATTAATTCTCAGCAAAATGTCTCTGCCTGTCTAATTAAAACAGTAAGGTTATTTATTAGTCTAATATTTTCTATTAATTAATGCAATTCCATTCATTTAGAAGTAAACTAATTCATAAATTAGTATAGGAATATAAATTTACTATGAATTGAAATTGGGATAGTTGTTTTAATAAAAAACTACTCTATCTATCACGTACATTCCCTTAACTTCTGTGAACCTTTGAAGAGCTACCAATCTTCTTTTACCCTTAACCTTATATATAATTTTTGTATTTAAAGATATTGGTCTCAAGAATATAAGCAATTGGTTTCATAAGATACTGAAATTCCGTATTGAAATCATCCAAAAATCATCCGAAGGACAGTTATATTATTTGGCCTAGTCGAGATAATGTGACACACTTATTAGATTCAAACATTGTTTCATTATCCATTTCTGATGTTTTCAACTGAACTGGTCTAGTGTGCAGAAAATATAAAAAATATATTATGTTATATAGATATGTTCTGGAACCGATTAGGGGTCCGCCTTATGGTAAACTGGTAGCTAAGTCACACTACTCTAACATGATATTGTCAATGCGTACAGCTTTCTGGCGGCCAAAAACACAGGTTAGGACCCAATTCAAACGTTTGGAAGAAATATTAAAGGGTGAAAAGAGTGTAATCAAGATGTCACGGTCAACTGTGTTAGATGCGTTGGAAAAATCAATAACTAATAAACTAGTTAATTAGCTAATCTCAATCGCAACTAGAATAGCTTCTACGATTTTAAGGAGAACAGTGCTATTGCTGTAGAAAGGAAAAAATCCAAATTGAAAGTTTAAGAGCAGTTTATTGTTATTAAAATATGTTGAAAGCTGTTTATGTACAATTGATTCGAAAATTTTCTTTAGGCAGGGTGAGATAGAAAAAGGTCTTAAATCTTGAGGTACAGTAGGATTATGAACTTTAAAAACAAGGAAAACTACGTAAGTAGTACGCTAAGTGAAAGAATATAAACAAGTTGATTTTGAAGTACTTATAATATAAATAAGAGTTGAAATAAGAACGTCAATTAATGTGACATTCAAATGTCAGCTTATTTCATCATTTTTTAGCAGCATTTGATTTTAAGACACTACATTTTATTTGACTTCTTTCTCAGATACAAAAGAAAATGAAAAGAGTGTAGAGATACATAGTATTATGTAAGATATGAGGATGAAAGTGCTGAATTTTATTTTTAATTTTAAAGAGCGAACAAATGAGAAATTACGATTTAATACGGCAGGGTAGAATAAAATAAACTTTTGTTTGTTACTCAGAACTACGAGACCAAAGTTGCGAGGAAACTTTCACATGACAGCTGACGAAACATTTAAAATATTTGAATGAATGAAACAGGCTACTCTCACCATCTGATTGCATTTTTTAAAGACACCAGTTGGCGTCACAGTAATTGAACTTAAAAGTTTCAAAAAGTAGGGTCCCGTTTTATCGTAACTACTTTTATCTGGTTTTAATCTACGATTAAAGTGAGTATTCTAGTTTCACAGCTTTGATTGGGATATGCTTATCTTAAATATTGAGTATTGCAAAACATTCGAACCGTTGATTACTGAAGCATATCTTAAGGTTTAATTCAGAAAAACTCCGCAAGTACAACACCTTAGGCTTCGGTTTCGGATGCTTGAGGGAGTAGAAGAAAAAAAAAAGAATACATAAGAATCAGGTTAATCCAGGAGTTTGGAGATTATATGTTAACATGAGTAGAATTAATTGGCTGAATATCAAGAAAGATAGAGTGAAGGATTCGAGAAGGATCTGAGTTTACGGTATGAATTTTATTATCTGATAGTTCCTTACATTTCTAAAAGATGGCGCTTTGTTGAAAGTACAACCGTTTCATATAAGCTACAATTGAATAGGATAATCAACAATGTGTTGATGAGACTAAAGTATAGCTTAAATTTATATTGTAGTAAACACAATAATGTGAAATTCAATTAATGTAATATTTTTTATTTCATTGCTAATTAGTGACTTTTAGACATCAGACTAATATATACTTGAAATTGACATTGTCAATATCAACAAATAACTCATTAATTACGAAAACATAATATAATTTCAGCTTTCAGCACTTCTTTTCAATATAAACTTTTACTATGAGAAATCTCATATTTGGACCTTAGTCTATACTTATATTATAAAGAGTTAAAATTTGTTTGTTTATACTTTATTAGAATACTTGTTGGAGGTAATGTTCAAAGTAACTGAATCGAATTAAAAAACTGATACTTTAAAATAAATTTCACGTTGGATGTAGGCTATATTATGTTATTCCCTTTAAATAATAATTTCGTGGAGAGCAATTTTGGAAATAAAGTTGACCAAAAAAGCTCTTGTGAAGGAGTTTCTTACGAGCTTTGTGCTTTGTAGTCTTTGCGGACGGAGTCGAAAACAACAGCTAGTTTGTAAATATAAACAATATATAGTTGTCCGCAAATATTGTAAAATGTATAATCAGTTTACAATATTTGCGGACATCCAAAAAAAAGTCATCTATGTTTGCAATTAAATTAATAATATGGAAAGGAACATAGTAAAACAAACATCAAATATAGTTAATTTGTATACAATAAATTATATTTAAAGATTAAAAAAATAATATTAGATATTCACCAAGCGTGTTTTAATCTCAAATCTATATAATAAAAGAATAAGGCCACTCGATCTAAGCTCTCATTGCAAAACTCGGGAAAAATCTGCTGATCCCAGTAAAGTCATTACAAATGTGGATTGCAGATTCAACGTGCTCTTTTTCATTCGTTTCTCTGATTGGAAACAATTTCGCTGAGGCTAGAATCGGGAGTTAATTTTACAGACAGTGAATGAATTGATTTTGAAAGGGTAAATAAAAAAGTTGAAACCTTTATATGACATATTTTTTGAAATTAACGTTTTCTTAAAACAATATCTTATTCAATATGACGTATTTTATTCTGGACCAAAAATTTGACTGAAAATACTACACATTTTCTGCCTAAAACAGGAAAAGGAAAATGGGTCACGAAAACTATCGGGATCTATACCTCTACTGTATTTTTTAGTCTATTTTAACTGTTGGTTTTTTTTATTTTGTAATTTTCTATTTTCATGGAATATATTTAAAAGCACGTGGTCTATTTCAGAAGTCTTTGGTACATCAATTATAAGCAACTTCTTTTAATAATAACTAACTTAACTTCACTTGGAGAATAAAAATGGCACTTTATTAATTGATTAAAATATAATCAATTTTCTTAAGAAATATTACTAAACAATCTCTACCTATTGGTAATTTTACAGTTCGATTAATTATTTCATATATACACTCCGTCGAATACGTAATCTACAAATGTTATGGCACATTAACATTCTATAATAACGTTCAATCAGTCACGTACTTCGCACTAGCGCTCGAGGTTATGTGAAGAAACGACAATTGTTATTATCATGAAATTTTGATAATATATCATATATATTTGATTTATAATCTTATTCGATTTATATCAATAATAACAAAAGTCTTCAACGAAAACATTATTTTTAATTACAATTTTAGTTTCACTTGCACTAAACAAGGCCAAGTTGCCAATCAAAATTGCTATGCAACTCACGTACTTACTCAGGGGCTCACTTAGCAAAAGTACTTCCACCTGTAATTAGAAAATTAGATTCCTCCGTTAGTTACTTGAACTGTAATGTTGATTATATAATTCTGGTGTGTATGTAGCTTTTGCTTAAATAAATAATATGTGGATAAAATAATTTTATCGGTTTAATGTCGTTAGTTGATTGTATGCAGTCCTTGATTAAAAAAATATATATCATTAAATTTAAGCTAATGAAAAGATTATTAGGATATGCACGACTAATTTTTAAATAAAAAGTGATTTTATATCATATAAATAATTTAATTGTTTTGCTATCCCACTACTCTACCCAACATAAGACATCAGCTATAAACCTGAAGTGTACAAAATCTTCTCGATTCTAGAGAGCAGGTGCAATACGGGTTAATTAAAGAGTTTAACAAAACAAGAGCAACCTACTTGCGGCTTTCACGTCGGAATTTAAGTTAAAGCTTTCTTTGCCAAGTTTTGGAGCTGAAAAGGTTGATTAAAACTTGTTCGTGGAATATTGATCCTATTATTAAATATGTTTAGTAAGTTTATTAATAATAATATTATTAAGTAAGAGACTATTAAATGGCTCTA
This sequence comes from Dircenna loreta, assembly GCA_963555665.1. Classification (NCBI taxonomy): domain Eukaryota; kingdom Metazoa; phylum Arthropoda; class Insecta; order Lepidoptera; family Nymphalidae; genus Dircenna; species Dircenna loreta. Next base: position 10,009,083 of record OY743095.1, on the reverse strand, counting down.
AATCTTTCTTTTCATTCGATTGGTTACACAGTCAAGAAAAAACAATGTACAAGTATGAAAACCATAATTTATTACGATTGTTTTAAATTTCAAAGATAAATAGCTCCACCCCTGGTATAATACATTGTCGAAATAAGTTAAATGTTTGAATAATGTTAGAAAAAAATGCATGAATGTGTCATCGTGAAGATACTGTAGACAAAGGCATACGAAACGGACGTGTGTGTGTGTGACAGAAGTGGGCGTTACTGTCAGAACTATCTTATAGATGGATTATTGGAATAATTGGGTTGCATAATGTACTCAAGTAACAAATTCTATAATTATTTTTAATCAGTGTGGTAAGCTTGTTATCAATAACATAATTATATCGATGGAACATCATCATAATAAGAAATAAACAAGTTAACAAGAAATAAGAAAAGTATAATATTCCTATTCTTATACATAACCGTTCTTACTTTATCTGAGCTCACAAAACAAACCGAAGTAAGAGACAAAGCCGTCGAAATCAACCAGTCTTCTTATAACAATGAAAACATCTTGGGAGCAAAAACCCCTAACTTGGCCAAGTGCCACTTGTAAGGAACTTTGAAAACAATGTGTGCTGTACTAAACAAACTTCCACCAAATGAGGGATTACTACACTTAATCCTACTGAAATTGGTACTTCAAATAACTTTATATAAATGGTATTTTAACATGTCAGCCATAATACCTCTAAAACAATGTGAAATCGAAACCCCTTATTCTCTTTTGATGTTTTCTTAACAAAGATATGATTTGTCCCATCGATACCGTGATACGTTACCTTACCATTAAAGTTATTGGTAATTTATTTCAATTGACAATTGTTAATGTTTTTGTACCTGTTTTAAATTATTAAATAAGAAACTTCCAATTTGATTAACAAATATAATTACAAAATCATACAAAGATATATAATATGCAGATATTAAATAATCATACAAAAACATAATTTAAATTGTAAAGCCGCAAGTCCTTACAAGCAAACCTGACTTAGGAAGGAAAAAGACCGCTACGACTACAATCAATTCATTATGACAATCAACGTTATAACAATTTATTCACTCAATTGAAGTTTCTTAAATATAAAGCAAATCATTGTAGATATTGAAAGACCGGACATTAAACGGTATAATAAGACAAATGACATAATACTACAGAAGATAATGTAATATTCTAACAATCCAATTTCTTGTCCAAGTAATTGTAAAGCGTTATGTTCTTATACATGTTTTTAGCACCATAAAGGGTTTAAGCGTTTTAAGGTTCCTTTGCCGGTTATATAATCGCCTTAAGTAGGGTATTAAGGAAACTAGGATACAATTATATATCGTTCTACTAGTACTATAACACAAATTATTCGTTTTAATAAATTCAAACGCTTTAGTTTTGACAGTAATTAAATTTACATAAATGTAAGTTACAGAATAATTTATTATTTTATATGCTTGATTTTAAATTATATTTTTCGTTTATTAGATAAAAGCTTTACACAATTTTCGTTATTTGGTATTAAGTTTTATTCATTTATTTATCCCTTTTAATCAGAAGTGCCAATTATATTGAGAAACAATACCGTCTTGCATAAACTGGAACAATGGCTTTCTATTAAAAACAAAGGAACAAAGTCACTTTATCATCTTTTTTTATCAGATATTTTTATTTTTTTCCTGAAAGTAAAAGTAGGTAGAAAGAAGGCTATAGAAATAATGGTAATTAGTGTAAATACTAATACTTTTTTTCCAAAGCCTGCGTAATGACGCAAGCTAATATATAATGATATAGTCAGACGTACTATATTATATAATACTAATATTGCCCTGTGGTTGTTAGTCAAGGCAAGGTCAAAATATTTGAAATCAAATAAGCAAAACATTGGTATTCGGATGAACTTGGATAAAATTAAGGTTATTAGTAACGGGCACGTTATACCGAGAGCGATAGCCGCAAATGGAGTACCTCTTGAAGTTGTTAGTAAGTATTTTTACCTAGGGTAAACAAACTAAGCAAGAACAACTTTGAGGGCGTAGCCAAGAGGAGAATTCAGGCAGGCTGGGCAGCGTTTTGGAAGCTTTAACGAGTCTTTTCGTCAACCGTACCGCAAAGTCTGAAGACGAAAATCTTTAACCAGTGCATCCTACCACTTAGACACAATCTATAGAGCGTTATGTTCTAGTACGACGTCTAGTGCACTAACTAAATGTTGCTCAGCAAGGTACGGAGGATACATTTTGTTTGGAAATCCAAATAATAAAATGTATATATATAAGAACAAAAATGATATAAGAACAAATTTGTTTTTCCAAAAAATTAAAGAAATTGAATTAATTCATCCAATTTTCATAACTAATTTGGAACGAACCTTCAATAAACCCACAATAATGATATTCAAGAATCTTTACTATTTTAAATTAACGCTAATATTAATGCTTGTTACATGAATATGTTTATGCAATATTTAGAAAGATAGATTTTTGGTTAGATACATAATTTTTGGTAAAACTTAAAAAAATATATAAAATAGTTTATTTCAAAAATTAGTATTCATTTTTTTAAATAAAAAGTATTTATTTTGATTGAAATTCCAGCATGCAAACAAGATGATGGCAAACATTTTTTTATAAGTAATTAGGTAAATTTTTTAGTGCAACATACAAGTTGTATCGAAATATTATATTTGTTAAAACATTTAACATTTATATTTAGCATTTCATTACAAATATTGATGTACAGGTGAATGTCAATAGCAGCCGTAGCTAGCAACGATTTTGCAAAATAATTAATATATTATTTCTAGTACTTAACATATTATTTACAGTAGTAAAAACAAAGAAATACTTAAATAACATACTTGAAATGTTGTTTATTTATTAAAACAAAGGCATCTGAATTATTTAAAAACAGTGTTTTAATTTAATATTCTTTTTTTTTAAACATATTCTATTATAAAAATATTGAGTTAAATACTAAGAGTTTATTTTGTAGAATTGACGTTACGCTGAGCTGGTTTTTTCAAATGTATAATATGCTATAACTGTTTTTTATTTCAAAATCTGTTTAATTTTATTACGTCAAATTTAATAATATGGATCGCTATGTCGGTGTTTTTGAGAGCCTGATGAGAACTGCTGTTTTTTAAGCTTTTGTTGGCAGGCTGCTGATAATTCGAAATGAGAATCGGGCATCCGGATCTTCTCTCCTGTTCATGGGTGATAAGGGGGGAAGTAAAGCGATTGTGACCTTTGGAATTCCTGAGAGAAGGTGTCTCCATTATGCGGGACACATTTGTAGCGACGTGGAGACCCAACTTAGCCTGGTAGTATTCTGTCACTGTTGTAAGGTAGCCACCATAAGTAAGCTTAAGGTTCGGGCTTTGAGGGTTCTGCGCTAGGGTTAGTTAGTAAGATAGTGGTTTCTTGAATCTATATTTGCTACCCGCACTGTAAAGAAGGATTTCTTCTGAGCCATTTTGCTAGTAAAGGAATTGATGGCTATTTTTATAGATTTATGTAGATTGTTTTACTTATACTATTTATTTAATTAAAGCTTTTCATTATCTTAAACAAAATTGATTACTTTTAATAGTCGAAAACAGTGTTTTTTTTAAATTCACCCCAATGAACATAAAATACACGATCAGGCTTATCGGGTTGATGACACACGTCTGAATTAATTAGCTTTGGTCGTTATATGTCGCTACACTAGGGTTGTACAGAGACGCGATAAGAACAACATAATATTATTTTATAATTTAGCACATTTTTTTCAATTACGTGAAAAAACAAGGCATTATTAAATATGACTCAATTTTAAATATTTGTAAAGATTAAGAGGCTTACATTATACCATTTTACTTCCATGTGATATGTTACACTTTAACAAAATAGTGAGTATTATTTATTATAAGTTTACAGTTTCAGAGTGTTGAATTAACTCTATATTCCTTTATCTGGAAATGTTATATTGCCTCATTCAATTCAATGTTATGTCTCATTGAAATCTAACGTTTGCGCTGTCTAGACTTTACAAAGCGTAGGCTTGTAAATATGTCTGTTGTAAACAAGGGTCGTACAAAATAGACGTAAATGTCAAAATCCTCCTTATTTTTCTAATAACGTTATGATCTAGAAAATTCGATCATTTTAAAAATTTAAATACAAACCGTTGCCTAAAGTATTAGGAGTAAGAGTAATAAATTTGTTTTTAAAAAATATTACAACATATTTAGTTATTTTGTTGATAGCTTATAATTCGTATTTTTGATTAAGTAAATATTAAATCTTTTTAACATTCATCGTAAAAGGCAATGCGATGACCCCTTCGCGTGTTGTTTTTTTTAATGTTGATATCACATTACATCCAATAGAAATCCAATTAATAACATTATCAACATATCCAATAGTTTTATTTGTCATATTTATTTATTATTACTTATATGTTTGGATTTTACGCTGAAATTAACACTCAACAGAAATTTGTTCTTGTTTTTTTTTTTGCTTGATTTAGTATTACAATAGGCAAAACACTTTTTATTATAGAAAGAAATATTATTGCCAAAATGCATAAGTTTGTCCAAATATTCAATTTATTTTTATTGATATCGAAATATTTGGGTATTAATATTAAATAATATTAAATTAACAACTAAATAAAATAATTCGAACTGTTTTCCCTAACGATATGGACTATCAAACTTGATATTATATTAGATTTTTTATTTAATATAAATTTAATGATCATAATGTAGTTAACATTTTAGTGAAAATAATAAAATTAAACTCTGACTATTGAGTCAAAAGATTTTTTTTATATTTTATTATTTCTATTACAATATGAAATTGGCAACACTCTTTTCAATTCAGTAACAATATCAAATTCAATGACGTCGCGAGGTGACTAAGTACCGCGATTATCGTTGGTTGTATTGTAATGTAAGAGCATTGTTATTTATATAGAAATATAGAATGAAAAAATCACGTACTTGTTATGTAAACCATACATCAGAAGCGAAACAAAGGATAAAATTTTTAAGTACAAATTACATAACCGCTATAACTCGTACGACGTAATGAATCGTCCCTCTAGGCATACTCGTGGAAACAACGAGACTATAAAATCGAAATGATGACTTACATTATAAATCTCGTAAATCGTTGTGTCGACACGTAAGGGTGACTCTTTGGTATATGCATCTATTTCTATCATTCTATTTTATGTCTGATAGAAATTCATTATTATTAAAATGTATTATGGATTAAATTAAAATATTATAGTTTTTATTGTGCTCAGCAATAAACCGTTAATTAGCTATAAAAAGGTCTTGACTAAAATTGAATTACTGAATCTAATATGTATGCAACAATTTTGAGGCACTGTGCTGGAATAAGGTCGCGATCTCAGAGTTCAGTTTCTTGATTATTTTGATTGAGAAATTTAATGTTTTTGTAATAAATTAACTGAACATAATTTGGATAACATATTTCCTGAAAGAAGTTATAATTATAAACGCTTAACAAAGAAAATTAAAACAGTTGTTAAGTACAGATCAAATATCGAATAAGATTAAACCTATTTTCGAAACTGTTTCCCACATTCTGGAAGATATGTGTGTAACGCTGACGTAAAAAGTGTGATTTATTTATTTGTTTATATAATAATATATAACGAAATAATGAAAATTAATAAAATTCGTACTTTCATTTCTATACTTACCAAAAATCAAATGAAGATTTCTTCTTATCGAGATACAACATTTATTAGCAATGAAATATACCTTTATATGATATGGTATTCTATTTTTAATTGTTTTTTTTTTTTTTTGGTCAACTAAGCCGTGGGCTGTGTCATATTCATATTTCTGTACGTTAAATATGGTTCTTATACGGCTGTGCAATCCAATCAACAGTTTACAATTTAATAACATTCAAAATATACAATATAATATTATTTCATAAATAAAATCTTGTAAAACCATTGTACTGCTATAATAGATATACAAAATCAATACAGTATTATAAAACAGATTTTGCCTTTATAAAATAAACATCTTAAAAATTATCGATTTAATTCGACACACTCATGTAATTGATTGAAAACCTACACTAATAGTTGTAGCATAATTCTATTCTTAACCCACAAAACCCCGGTGAAACATTCGACCTTTCTAAAGTTTCTTTAGTAACATTAACAATATTAAGCTCAACAAATATCTAACGATCCCAGTATCCGGTTGTATAACAAAGGACTGACCGCCAAATTAAGGTTATTTCTTATGATTAATGACGAGAACTTCCGGTCAAACTTTGTTTATTTTTCTATCAATTAAATATGCAAGGAGTTTGAATTACATTATATAGATATAAGACTATTTAAAATATATAAATATACTCCTCAAAATAATATTTTTATATACTATTTGATTTCCATACTACTTAAATATAATAATTTTAAGAATAGTATTATTTTATGTGTTTGATTGACGATAAATATAAATGACAAATATTTATTTTCTTATTATTACTTTTTGTCAGTATATAAAATTATATAAAAAAATATATTCTTTAATTATTTACCAGTATAAATAAAAATATGTGAAATTACTAAAAGCCTTTCATATAACTGCTCGTAATATTAAGTAAATAGCTTAGAATTGAAAATGTAATGTTATAGTATTTTATAGGTAAATTTAAGTAACATATTTACTTATTAATAAATGAAATTTCCGCAATAAGGGTAAATTTAATCTAATTTATTCATGAGCATACAAGTATTAGTATTGTAGCATTTTTTTTATTAAATTGGCTCAATAATAATAGACAGGTTGAGAAAATAGCCTTATATTTTCTTAATATATATATTTTGCCTTTTTCTTAACATGATTCGGCAATAAATAGCTTATATATATACTAAATACATATTACGAAGGAAAATCCCGAGGTTCGTGGAATTACCTATATTGTTCGTGGTTTATTATAGAATATTGATTTTTTCGCAACAATGATACTGATACGAGCAAAACTAATAGACACATACAGATTTCTAGCTTATGCAAGCTGAAAAATAAAATTGTTATTGTCATTCTTCAGGGATACAAAGGAAGATTTGAAATTTGTCTTGTGACTATTTTTTTATTTTCTGAATCCTACGTCCTAATCAACCATTTAAGGGGTATCAAAGTAAAAGAACTAAAGCAATAACAAGATAATAATAGTTTAAAAGCTACATAAAATTGAGCTGAAACTCTAACAAATCCTCCGAGTCTTTACAATAAAAAGTATTTTTCTTTTAGTCGGGTTCTAAGTTAAATTTGAATTTGTAACTAACTTTATTATAAACCAGAAAGTTTACTAACAAGACAGTAAGATATTCAAATGAATAAAACCTTCTTTTCATTATATATAAAAAATGAATTCTTAATTCTACGCTTTTAGCTTTAAAAATCTCGATCTATAAACGAAGAACAAATTAGTCTTCAAAAGCATCATACAAATTTTGAATAATTCATATGACGTTTGAATAGATTTTTGATTTTTTTTCAGTAAAATAAACATAATAATAGTATTCTGAAAATATTACATATCATTTGTCATTTTGATGAATAAAAAAAATGAAAAAATAAAAAACAGTCTAAATTATTTTAAATTAAGCTGCCGTTTTTTTTTTTGATTAATACTAGTGATGTCCTAATGACAAAAATTTGAGGGTAATTTTAAGGTTTTTTTATTTATGACGGTTAGGACGGACCTTTATAAATACATATCTTTGTTTATTATTATATTACGTTAGGTTTTCTGAGTTTCTTTCGCCATTTTTTCTCAGGTCAATGGCGATTAATTTTCCGAGCTGATGGTAGCTCTGACAATGAAAAAGGTTTTCTATAAAACAGACTTTTAATAATGATTTTTATTTTTGGCCAGGTCAATATACTATTTGCTACTATTAGACTTTACACTAATATGTACTTGACATTAATAATTTTAACAATAAAGTAGATGGAATGTTCTAGATTTTAAATATTTTTTTATAAAATTAATTAATTAAAAATATAATAGCACTTCATATCTGAATTTCGTTTTCATACAAAAAATTACAATATTTTATTACATAAATAATATTTCGTAGTAAGTTGAGTTGTCAAAATGAAAAATAACTAACTAATTAACTGAAGTTGTTCGGTTAATTAGTTAGTTATTTATCATTTTTTTGTTACTTTTAATAAGAACTTTGTTGATATCATTTTAAAAGTGTTATATAACATTCACAAAATATAAATATAAATTATTTAACATTTAACGTTGTAAGTAGAATAATGAGTTTCTTATAGCGGTCCTAATTTAATTAATCTTTGTATATTTGTTTCCGGATTTTCAGCCCTGGTAAACTACTGGTTAGAAATTACTATATTATACATAATATGTGCCTTTACAAATGTATATACCATAAATACAACAAGATATAAATGTAACAAGTATAAAAATTATTATTTATAAGTTTTCAAAACATGAACAATACAAGAAAAGCTTAGATAGAGCTTTTGTAAATTTTATATTTTTTTGAAAACTGTACTTTACGAATTTTATATTTCATATAACATAATTTTAAAACGTTCTGACTTAGTTTATGAGGAATCTACGATCCTTATGTCTATATTTTAACTTCTATCCAATATTGAGATTAAATAACTCATCTTGATACTTCATTATAATAGATAAAAATAATATTTTAATTCTTAAAACTTAGACTTATTCGTTAATATTAAGTGACAACGAATATTTTTATTTAAGTTTTTAAAGTGTTAAGTTGTGATCCAGAAAACCATAGTCTTATAATGACTTTTGGCAACTATATGAATTCAACACTGACGGAGGCTGAATCCGTGAGTGGGCTCGAAATTCAAAAATATTCTCTTATACAAGGATTATTTTTTTTTAATATTTAAAATCTCTTAGAAATAAAACTCTTCTTCACATAGTTATATTATATATCACAATTACTATATCGCATTTTGAATTCATACAGTTTAATTAATTTCATTTTTTTTTAAACGCAATGTTAGTAAAATGTATGAAAAAAATTATTCTAAAAAGTAAGGGTATGGCCACAATGCAAGAAAAGTTACCAAAACTGTTTGAAAAACAAAGTTTTATACAAACTATTTGTATATATTTTATTTTTAGTCAGTATTTGGGACTCTATTTTAAGCTCCCAATTTAATTTTGGAAAGACTAATAGTTCCATTTGTTTTTCATGTAAGTATTATTTCTTCCTAGCATTTTAGTTGAACATATTATTCAATTTAATAATCACTTTATATCCGGTAGTACAGTAACATAGATCAGGCTAGTTGTCCTACTTTTTACATCAGTGTTCTTTCGCTTTATTATTAAACTAAGCTACTACCAACTCGCCTCACAAACAGGTGAAACCACATAAAGTCGTTAAGTTATTAAGCAGGGCTTATTAATTCTCATAAACCGTAAAAACAAGTTTAGATTAATTATCACCAAACTGTTGCCCGCATCTGTACCCGCGGAAAAACAACATCTTACTAAAACAATCCCAATGTCACCTTTTTGATTCAGATTACGTGGTTTTTTTCCCCTCCAGCTTTTCTTTTGGCCCAATAAGATTTCAGAAAGTGATTTAACTATAAAAACTTTACAGACTAGTAGACAGACAGGCTGGAGAGAGATTAAATAAAACATATTCATAATACTTTCTATCTATTCCATTTATATTTTATCCTAGAGAGTAATTATATTTTACTGAAAATAAAAGGATAGAAATGAATAAAAGTAGCAATCTCACAATCGCTATCACTTGTACCACTCATTGAATCGCTCCGCTAGGCGTACGCGTGGAAGCGCAACGAGACCATAAAGTCAAATTGACGACTCACAATATAATTTATCATGAAACGTGGTTCAGAATAATTGAGATTTAGATAATGAGATGAGAAATAAGTAACAAATTATTTAAAATAAATATTTTGTTCTTAATTTTTATGTGAAGTCGATGGAAATTATTAAAAAATAAATAGTATAAAGATTTTAAGATTATTAATTTACCTGTAACTATTTTGGTTAATATTTTTATTTTATCATAATAAGGGATAAATGTTTGATACATGCTTTCTGTTAAGATAATAATATCTGACGTATATAATAGTGCGTCAGACATCTTTTGTACACCTATAACCTAAAATGTTAATTTCGAAATTAATGTAAAAATACAATATTATTCTACTCACGAAACAGAGTTTCCAGAAATAATTTCTAGAAATAGTTGAAATAAAAATAAATGGATGAAATTTCACTGGAATAGATAATATTCTTATAAATCTTTCTAAAACTAATCTCCAAGTGAATAAATCATAAATCATTGCTTCCTGTGCTGCTTTCTTGGTACTGGCTATAAACAGTTAACGTACTATATGTACAAGTAATTTTCGAAAACCGTCAATCTTATTTAGAATAATGATTTGAATATTTAAATTATAAACGTGACTTTATTTAAACATGAATTATATTTAATAATGTCTCAGTGAAATTTATATGCTGACAAAAATATTAATAATGTTACAAATGCTATACTTGTTGTAATTTAACCGAAATAAATTTAATATTAATGAAATATAGTATAAATAATTCATCAATACTGAACTAATTAAATCTTTGACATAACATCCCAATGATCTATTGTATAAAAAAACAAAGTTCAGACTCGCTTAATCTAGTATGGTATATTTATTTAATCATTGATTCAAAAGAATTCTGTCTTATCAGAGTCTGCTTTGAGCAACGAATAGGCATTTTTTTTGCCAATCGCGCCCTTGACAGACCAGACAGACAGACTTTCTAGACCCCTTAGAGTCTGGAAAAATCCCCTCATACTAGTACGAAAGCCAGCCATTCACACACTCACTCACTTCACGTTCCTATGGACACCCTCTGACTCTTTAACCATGCACTCGTGTTTATCACGTAAGACGTCAGTGCATTTTTTTTACTAAATAATCCTGCATTAGTATAAACGTTTCACCTCAAGTAAAGTACCTTAAAAATGTTATAATATTTCTGTATCTCTAAATGTCTAATGGTTATTCATCCTAAAACATTAATCTGTGCCGCTTTGAGCTTTATATGAATATTAGACTTTATCTAACGAACTTTCGAAAACAAACGGGCGATTTAGTATTCAGGAGAACCTTTAACTTTTCATTTTAATAGGCTTAAAGAAGTTTATAAAGTAACTCGGAATTTCATTTGAATTTGTGTACAAACCTGGTTACAATCAGAAAAGTATATTTTAATCAAGTACTAGTTAACTCTTAAGCTTATAAGAGTCTATTTCCGTAATAATTTCTTATGCTGATTAAAAATTAACGTATAAATATTGCTTAAAACTTATATAACCTGATACTATTAATTTTATCTAAGTGGGCATGAAATAACAATCAATATTTCTATTATTTTTATTTCTCCTTATAACATGAGTCGTTGTCAATTTGATTTGGTTCCACTACATTTTACCGCACTTGACTGGTGGAGCATCTCATCCATTTCATTCATATCAGTGATAGCGATTTTATGATTTGCTTTAAGGAAATTTTACTAAGCTCTTTTTTTTGTCAGTACAGTACAATATCTTTATTAATATAGAAAAAACCTTAGAAACTTACTTACAGAAATTTAAGATCAATTTGCAAAAGTTAATATTTTTTAAAAAAAATATTTTAAGTTTATAAAGTATTTTTTTTTTTTGTACAATAGAATTGGGTTAAGATGAAGTTATTTTTTACTCATGCCTACTATTTTCATCGATGTCTTATGAAGTTACGATCACATAACATCGTCATAGTTGGTTTAGTTACATTCCTTGCACTATTTTGCCCTTGCACGTGCATTTAAAACCTATAAACACCTATAAACTGGGCTTATCAAGTACAATATCGTTTTTTTTTCAAACACTATTATTAGTTACGTTCAAATAAACAAACTCTTTAACTTTATTGAATAAATAGATTTTGATAGCTATATAGTAGGGGTTTTGAATAGTAGTGTGAGTTTATGTAAATCATTTGATATTTAGACGACCTGGACACTCAGGCACTTCGACAAATATTATTCATACCTGCATGCTAAGTGCAAATACCATAAGACACACTCCCACCCGCAACTGCTAAAGATATAAAACTTTTTAAATTACCTATAAAATTGAAAATATTTTCATTGAAATAAATGAATAGTTTTTTTTAATATTTAATCAGTATTTATTGATATTTTCTTTAACTGCTAATGAAATCATTTTTTTCGAAATTAATTAGGTTTTAAAGATTATTCCTCTCTTTTTCCTAAATCGTTGTAGAAAGTCTATGAATTCAAACTTGAAGGAATTAAAATTATGTTTGGAAAAAACATAAAATTGATATATAATTAGAAATATATTTTTGTATTTTAGAATCATACTTTTGTTACAGAAAATATGTTACATTTATTGTATGAGTGTAAGTCCGATAACGACCGTTACTTTCGTTTGTAGATAGACCCAGCGTATATTAATTGTATCCTTTTACATATTTTGTCATGAATACATATTAAGCTAAAACTTGAAGGAAATAAGGGGTGTTGATAATTTCACGAATACAATTTTAGTTGAAAGTGACAATTACATAAATATGTTGCAAAATTTTGAAACTCTATGTCCATTTGGCTTTTTTTTAAATCAGATGCAACTGTTAGATACTTTTTGTTGTTTAAATATAAAACTTTAATACAAGTGCTTAAAACAAGATAAAAACTTTGATATCAATATTTCAAAGAATTCATTTTAAATGTGTTTTCATGAGCTCCTACATCCTAGAAGTAACCGATAATATGAATTACACTTTCCAACACCCGTAGCTTAGACTGCCTGTCCGTGACCTTCGGCCCGGTAACGACAATTGTATATAGAATGCTTAAATTATCGAGGCGTATACGGACACTGTAGTTCAATAGGGCGGGTGATGGAACGGTATCCTATAGGTCGCAGGTTTAAGTTTTGCCTAAGTGAAAAAGAAAATGTAAAAAAATTCTTTACTTCCTCGTTTTCATTATATATCCACGTAAAATTTGATCTTTTTAACAAAAGCTAAGTATAAGTGTTTTCGACCAGCATCTTTATATCATTTTTTTATTAATTGTAATTGAGTTGTAAAATTGTAATTAAGTTGTAAAATGTAACAAATGTTGGATTATAAATAGTTTACTTATTCAAACCAGGCTCAAGACAGTAAATACCATTCCTAATGTTATGGTTATGTTTACTGCTAAAAAGAGTTTCATTACAATGTTATTATTTAGTAGTATTTATTATTTATTAGTATTAATTATTTATTAGTATTTATTATTTATTAGTAATGTTATTATTTATTAGTAATGTTATTATTTATTAGTATTTATTATTATTTATTAGTAATTGAAAAATAAATCGCTTTTATAAATATAATAAATGTTAAGTAGCGGACTCTAAAATAGGAGAAGTACACATTATTAACTGAAATGTTTTCACTGACTTAGATATCCCATTACAAATAAATAAGTTTTCTCACAGTCTATAAATTAACTCCTACCTGACACTGCAGGCTTTTAGTAGCTTAAATCTGATATAGGGTAAGTTCACGCTGAAATTGAATGTACTAAGGTCTATCTAAATAAATCTTAATTTACGATCGATCATCTCATATTTTTTAACCATATATAATTGTTATAACACTGTCATTGTTTGGGGTACACACACATACAATATATGTTATAACACAGTCATTGTTTGGGGTACACACACATACAATATATGTTATAACACAGTTATTGCTTAGGGGTACCCACACATAAAATATATGTTATAACACAGTCATTGTTTGGAGTACACACACATACAATATATGTTATAACACAGTCATTGTTTGGGGTACACACACATACAATGTATGTTATAACACAGTTATTGTTTAGGGGTACACACACATACAATATATGTTATAACACAGTCATTGTTTGGGGTACACACACATATAGTATATGTTATAATATAAATGCAAATGTTATTCTGGCACTAATATGATGCTATTGCATGACATTATTGTTACATAATTGCTCGTTAAGCTGACATGTAAATTTTTCGTCCCATTTTATAACATCGTTAAAAGGAAATTGGTATAAAAAATATTGTTAAAATATTATATTTTGGATAAAGATTACATCATTGAATTGATCGTAAAATCGGAGTTGTTCGTAAAGCTGAAATGAGAATTTATTTATTTAAATAAAGTTACTCTTAGTTATACATGCATATAATACCTATTTGTTTAAACACAGAAAGTATATAATTTATTGTAAGTTTTAAAAAACAAACTATAAAAAACAAACTATTAAACAACTATTTTCTCTGACTCCGTAACTGCAGAAAGTCATTAGAAATTCGTAGCTCAAGTTCAGTCCTACAATTTAAACCTACGAAGAAAACGGCTACAGCAGAGATGTTTCAATACTTTGTTATTATTAATGGTATAAATATTGTAATGGTCTATACATTATAACCATCCATAAATTACAAAATAGGCATCTTTTTTATTTACAGTTATAAGAGCATTTAACGAAACAAAAGCCCGCAAGCTTTAAATTTATCTCATCAAATTACATAATTAATCACTGTTGTAGCATAAAAATAAACATTATTGTGTAAATAACTATTTCATTATTGTTCAAAAACTTGTTAACTAATCTTTTTAATTAAAGGTTAAAACTCATTGAATAAGACTAGTCGCGTACAATAGGCGTTGAAATCAAGTTTAATCAATGTAACACACCTCGTTTATTAGATCCCTTTAACAGAATTAGATCAAAGAATAAAATATAAATATATTTAGTAGATATTTTTAATACAAATTTGTGAAAGTGTTATATATATATTTAATAATTGACGTTTACTAATAATATATTTAAATTATACTGCCCTTCGACACAGTTATAATATTTTTTATTTTAAACCTCATACGAATATTATTTATTTGTTTAATCATGTATGTCACGTTTTAAACTCGTTTATAAAAACGTTTCTATGTAGGTTTATTTTTATGTTTTATACTTTCTGTAAATAAATTAAAATTACCGAGATAATTGTAAAAAGATTGCATATTCAAAATAAAGTCAAAGTATAATTAAATACTAAACAATTATAGTTTGAAAATAAATTAACCCCTATTATTAATTAGTATTTGTAAAATTAAATATATTATAAGAATGTTCTAAAGAGATTTATAACGCTTTTTTGTCCCTTTTCATGTTAGACTCTCTTTCATCCCATCCTATTTCTCAAGGATGGCAACGTATTTGCATATAATGTCAGGGGAATACGGTTACCATTTAGGACCAAATGTATTGCCTGCTCTTTTGTCTCTTTAAAAAAAATGTGTTTTTTAATGTACTGATTATAAAAACATTAGAATGAATATAGTTTCATTAAAAAGGTTGTAAGGTAGATAAAGTATTTATATTTGGCCCAAAATAGTTGACATTAGACAAATATATTTTATAAAAAAAAACTCAACCATTTCACGCTACAAAAAGCATAAAATATACCAAACAGTGTTTACATAAATTATTATTGTACTACGACTCACCATGTCACTTTATCAAGCATTTTGTACCTAAAGTGGGGACGTACGTCAATTTTCCACTTTATCAGTTTATTTGATTTAGCTAGGGACGAGCATTCACTTGTAATTCTACACCTTTATTACAGTTTACACAGCTGTTCGCGAAAATGACAAAAGTGAAAGCAAATGTTTAACGTGAACTCGTTGTTTAGGGTTATGAACGTAGTAATGAAGAAGATTTCTTAAGTAACAAAAATAATTTAATCGAAACTTGATAAAAAATAGTAATAATGTCGCTTTATGTTTCGAGATATACCTATTTGCCACGTCTGTTTTTTATTTAGTACTTGACACGTAATCACATGCTTGCTTTCGTAACGGGTAGTTACCACGCAACCTTTCTCATATTGAAACAAAAGCGAATCTAAAGTAAATAAGGTATTTTGTTACAGAAAATACTCTGAAATATTAAACATGTTAATATTTGACCACAATGTTTAGTGCTTTGGTTTTTGCGTCTACAAAAAAGCTATTTCATTATTTATTATTGGATTACATACAAATTATAGTTTAGCTTAATGTTTGGCACTTGCTTATGTCATATAATAATAAAAAGTAACCACAAAAACATTTCTATAATTTAATTGATTTGATTCTGATTCTGTATACTGATTATTATTTTTGCAATAGCTTACTGGATATGTGTGATTTAATTCGTATCATGTTATTTCTAGGAAATAAAATTTTAAGTTATTTATTTTATTTAACATTTAAGATATTTTATTTATATATATAATTATTATTTTGGATTGTAATACTTTATTTAATAAACTCAGCCTACATCGTTTGAATAAACTTTAATTATCAATGAGCCAACCACATTAATTTCGTTAGTTAAATAAAAGAAGAACGAAATTAATATTTACATTAATGGAAATAGATCTTTATCTACCAACAATAAATATTACTAAATTAAAATGGAGTTTTGTTTCCGACCAATCGTATTCAAGTTTAATTTTTAATTATATTATTTCATTTGACGGTTTGTCTCCAATTTGTGCCAGTCCTGGACAAGTAGTTTGTAGTAAGAATTGCAAAAGCACTGTATTGAAATATTTTTTATTAATATCCACACCCCTCTTGAAGCATATATTATTAGCATTAATCTTTTATACATATACGTGTAGTTTTTGGAATATGTATATCTTTATATTACTAAATGAACTCTCTAAAACCAAAAAAATAAACCTTACATTTACTATTCAGAGTAAAAATATGTAATATTGAAATAATACAATAATTACAAAGCAAAATATCCTGTACCCTCGTTACGTAATTTCCTGTAAAGGAACAATTGACAGACCTTTTGTCAAAAGCAGAATGGCTACTGAATTTGTGTTTACTGACCAGCTGTTTCAACTAGAACCGACAAAGTCCTTCAAAACAGACGAAACGTTACGTTTTATATTAGCTTTACGAGTAAATTTAGGGTTAGATGGTTACAGGAGCTTTTTGTGATCTTTTGAACAATAGTTGTATTGTTTTTGCTAAATGACATTATATATTATTTTAATCAATATAGATTTAAACATTACTTCATTAAATTTGTCATTAATAATTTAGTATAAAAAACATCTGATAACACTTTACAAATTATATTATTATAAGTGATACGAATACGATTTTAATAAATGTGATACGAAAACGATACGAAAGTTACATAGTTTTTGTTACCTCTTAGCATAGAAGTTTTAAATGTTCAATTATTATTATAAGAAAATTGGGTAAAAGAAATTTAAATGAAAAGTAAATTGATCCTATCGCTTAACTACTGCCATCTAATTTGGAAAGGCTGAAGCTTTGAAATTATTTATTTAAAGCTCAAATTACGGTTTCTGAAACTAATTTTGAACTAAATACTTTAAAATTGTATTCTCTTTAAATACTTCTATATGATTTTGTTATGAAATAAAAATATATTTTAATTGAAAACTTAAAACTTTGAATTCATTTTATTTTAACTAAAATATTGTATCTTTTGGCATGGGATCAATAGTCGGTTCCTACTTTTAATAGATTTTGCTGAAAAGAAGGTAACTGAATTCATTTTAATCCACCAGGGGAACAAGTGACATCTTAGTTTATGTTTTAAAGAGGCGGTGCAGTATTTAAATTTAATCTTATCATATAACTATATACATTTTTATTACATAGTATTTTTTTTTTGTAGATTTAATGTTTGTACGTATAATACAAAATTTAGGTAAAAGATAAATTGGTATATAATATGGTTATAAACAGTTGTTCGAGTGGTTATTAAAAATGGGTTCTAAGTCAAAAGTCATGGATTGAATTTTCATGATGGATGATTCTAAGTGTTTTTTTTTTTTTCTTTTGAATGTTGGATCTCTTGTCCAGCTACAATTACCTCCCCATGGCTGGGGGAGTCCTTTTTTTTGGGGTAATAAGTTTTTCAGCCTATGAAGCTTTATTAAAATGTTTGAAGATTATTGTTTCTACACGAATTCAGTGGAGAAGGATGTACTATTTAACAGTTTTGTTGCCCTTGCAGTACGGAGTGGTCTTTATATGCTCCTTTCACTCTAATCACCATACCAAGTGAGCAAATTTCTTTTAATATATATAACTTAAAGTGATATATAACTATATGTAACTTAAAGTGAAAGTGAAATGATTCTAAGTGTTAAGTCACATATAGTCGTTCTAAGTCGGAGAGTAATTTTTATTATTGGTTATTCGTGTTGGTGAAACTTTATACGACAGAGGGTTTATTATTAAATAATAATACTTTAAAAAAGTTATATTTGAAATTTTCAAACTCAATAATGAATAAATTACAAAAAAATATGTATGTTATTAATGCCATATTATTAATAATTATTTTAATACCAATAATAAAAATGTTGCTTGCTTTGGCTGAAGTTACTAAATATGGCCGCGGAGAGAAAAATAATGTGGAGTAAACAACAAAAGAAGTCGATAATACCAAAAATTTACATAAAATCTACATTACGCATTACCGATGAATCGAGTTACATGTCGCCCCAAAAGTTGTAAAATCGCTATTTGGAGAATTGCCAACGTTATAATCAGCTTCATAGTATATTAGAAAGCCGCAAATATGTAGTCAGCATTAGTGTAAGATATAATCGATATATTTTTATTCCTAATGCTGGTGGGCCGACATGATTATAAAACTACCATGTTTCGATGCTATATTATTTATATATAAAACTGGGTGCAAATTACTTATGAGGATAGAAGTGGCTTTAAAGAATATATATATATATATATATATATATATATATATATATATATATATATATATATATATATATATTAAAATAAGTGGTTAAGGCTAGGCGTTATCTATCCGTCAGTCAGTCACTCAGAACTGAAGAAATAAACGTTATATTACTTTTATTAAAATTGAAGACTATTCCACTAGTTTTTTTAGAAAATTATATCAAAACAGACATCAATAAAGACCAAATTGATTCAAAAATGCAGCAATTTTATTAATTTATATAGATGGTCAAGTTTAAATGTTAAGACATGTAAGTTATATCACAATCATGATATTTCTAATGATCTGAAGAGACATATAAATAAACATTATTCATTTCATGATAAAATATCTATACAATAGAAGCATGAAATAAAGTCACAGTTGTCTTTTAATTGTTTTGTAATATATATTCTTTATTGTACGTCAAGGAAAGAAAATATATATACATAAAAAAAAAACATAAGGTAAATAAAAGTGGCGGCTTTATTGCGAAAGTTTTGCTTGCTTAATTTATTCTCTTTAATTATCAATTATCAAGTAACGTACGTTTATAGTCATATAATATACCATTGGGTATTTATCTTAGGGTCGATGTCAATCTATCAACCCGAAAAGGGATCAGAAATTCGCCCTCATAATCGCTCTAACCGCTTATATTATATAACACGCTTATCTGATATTTAGTTGTATTGCTCCAGTCCCTTGGCATCTTATACTTTAAATAGGATGTAATCGCATACTATAAGCTGTAAAATTCATTAAAATATTTTGTGCTCTTTTTAGTTCTATGTATCTATACCAATGTCAAAACTCTTGTCTGCGACTCCACCATCTTGGACCAATTTACTCAAACATTATACGTCTACGTAATTTGCAAGATTAGTCCCAAGAGTGAACATTCAATCTAAATATAAGTCAGATATAGTTTTATAGTAATATATGAACAAAAACCTCTATACTTTGTGAATTTGTTAAATAAAAAACACTGCTTTGAAAAGGGTAAAACTCAACAATATAATATAGTACAAAAATAATAAAAAATAAAAACTGGCAACACTCTTATGACTTAAGCATTATTGCTCTTAGATTATAGCAATGTACCCGAGGTAATAAGAGGAACAGCAAAAAGTATTTTCCAAATCCTTCCTATTTTTATAAAATAATTATTGCTAATTAGGTATATTGTAATATTTATCTTAAATCTGACGTAGATTTGGAAACAGCCAAAATATATTGGTATTATTTCTAAAAGGCCCACAATAACTTAATAGGTATGCATGGCAGCAACATTAAAAAGACAATTTTTATTTTTAAATAATATTAAAGCAATGGTTTATGAATTAAAAATCTTTACTTTTAGAGTTAATAAAAAACAAGAGCCTCTCCAACTGTTACATAAAAACCTCTTCAATAATCTTATGGACATGATAAAAGAATTTTTAATCTATCTTCAAATCGCGACTTAAGTCGCGGGAAACACGTTTTTTTATTTTTCATATATTCGCGCATGAGCAGAATAAATGGTTTTCCCGACTCCAATACAAACACATACAGCCAAAGGTGATCGGCAACCAACACACTCTTAAATTTGGAATATCAGTATAGCGCAGAATCGTCTGAAATCACTGACACAAGCATCTGAAATCACTCACACATCAAATAAACATTTTCTGTGTAGACGCTGTGCATATATACGCTCACGCACACTAGCACAACTTCAACCCTGCAGGGTTATATACGTTAGTGTACCACTAGGTGTCGCGGTGGGCGGACGTATTTTTCTTGTAAAGTGTGGATAAGTGAAACGAAAGGTGAACTGCGAAGTACATTGTGAAGAGAATTATAACGAATGAATTTAAATTAGATTTCACAAAATAAAAAAAATTGTGATCTCGTGGATTGAAAACTTTTGAAAAGTTTGCAGTTTCTAAGTGAAGTGAAGTGATTTATTTATATTACTGTTATATGTGAGCTAAAAGTTTTATTCTGGGATTTTTATAAGGTAAGAAAAGTAATCGCTAGAAACATAAGTATATGATAATGAAATATCGCATTATATTGTGAGAGCTTTAAACACATACATACGTTTGAAATTAATGAAGAATTTCATTCGGAATTACAGAAGTAACAAAATCCCTAGATCCAATATTGAAAAAAAAAATTGCTACTTTTGAGTAAGGATAATAAAATAGTAAAATAGTTATATAAATATGTTTTTGTACTTAAATCATCTCATTACTAATAGGTTTCGCTCTAGAAAACAACGATTTAATTATGAAATTACAAAACTTTTTCAGCTTAATTTTCTGCTAAAATTCCCAATCTCTAGTTACCAATAAGCTGACTGGACCGAAAAATTACTTTTATAATTGGGTTTTCCTAAAAGTGACCTTTTAGTCGCAATATTCGTGTTTAAATAAGTGTCCCAAGGATCAAAAATATCGACTTTAATCAAATCACTTTGTGTACTTGACTTCCTTTTTTTTTTCATTCTAGGTAATATCTTATAAAGCATCTATTAAGTAATAGATTTAGGATAATTATTTTGAAATACACCAACATTTTAAGTATAAAAAATTCTAAACATTTGTATTTTTTATAATGCTAGAGAAATTACACAATATTTATAAAAAATATACGATTCGGAATAGAAGTTATGTAATTCGGAATCGAAGCATTTAATATTGAATGATAACTTAATATGTACTAATTCAAAACAAAGGTAAGATTTAATAATACATATATATAGTTTACAATGAAATGCTATTATTAAATCAATCAAGTATACATGCGATTTGAAACTATTTGTTATATACATTTGTGAATTGTTATGTTTCATAAAAATATTATATATTTTTATTATATAAGAATACCATAACATTAGTTTATTATAAGCAAGCAAAATCACCTTTTTTCTAATTATTTATAGGTTAGAAAATAAAAGACTACGTGGTCGCTAATATTCTTTTTGTTTTCAAGATCTGAGACTTTTATTATTCGGAAAAATGTAAGGAACGCTAACAAAAGTAAAATATATGAAGGAACTTCCTTTAACACTCACACAATAAAAACGTTACTTACATTGTGCTGTAACTGTCCAAATAGCGGACTATTGTATTCTCCGAAGAAAAACAGGAAGATATAAGAAAAATCAATAATATCTATAAATAATAGGATTCCGATGTAACCTACATAAGCCGATGCCTCACCTCAATTCCCTAAAGCATACCCCAAGCGATAAATCTTTCTAAATCCGATAGTGAGCGCAAGTCATAGTCATTAACAGGTTTCAAACGAATCTTTTATTACGATTTATCTTAATGACTTAACAATTTAAAAGAAAAATGGGAGAAAACTTTAAACATTTGTCTTATTTTTTTTCATCACAATTTGTACGAAAATACTAATCTCTACTAAGTTTTAAGTACGGTTATAAATGTTTGAGTTTTGACGAGCGAATGGTCTTATTAAGAGAACGTTATTAAGAATTATTATTATTTCTTAATAGAATTTTAACTTTCTGTCCATAAATAATAATCAATTTATTTAGATATTTTAAAATCATATATTTTTATGAATTTACCAGCTTTTATAATAGACTCGAAGAAAAATAAAAATAGTGTTTATAGTTTTTATGCACTTGGAAAAAAAGCTCCATAAGTTATAACTTCCATAAACATTTATTATTGACATATTTTATAAATATATGATATATAAATCTCACGTTTTTAATCCCAACCGGGGTTGAACGAAGCGAGTAATAATCGTCATGGGAAATGCTTATCTCTTCCACTACCCACGTTTCACCTGGGTATTTCAAAACCTTCATTTGATATACCTGTACATACACTCATAGTATGCGTGTTGCCTTATCTTTTTTCGAAATATTATAATATAAAATATATAAGAGAATTCATTAGTGGTTTAATATTTTACATAATCTAACTTACAAACCTAATGTAATATATATTTAAATTTAACAATTAATGAGTTATGTACAAGTAAATATCAGGATTAATTTATTAAGAAGAATGGTATCCGTCTGTACAAAACGCCGCATGAACGGTGAAAAAAATTCATAGACTCTGATAAGGTAAAGCTGCGCAATATAAAAAAAAATCTTCAACTTTTTAAAGGACAGAGATGGCTTTTCGAAAACTAATTTTAAAGAGAGGCTTGATGTTTAATAAACTCGATAGTAACAATAAATATAGAACATCACAGTGAATACCAAACCTCGGTAATTGTTTATTGAAAGATAATTCTGTTCCTGCCCGTAATTTAATTGGGCTAAATGTGTACATTATTTAAAAATATATCTTTTTGGATATTTATCAATTTCAGAAAAAGACACTAAAAAGCATTTGCTTACATGTTGAGAGTTCTAGAACAGTCCATATGTCAAATCTTATCTGAGTTGACATATGGAATGCTTTTTACTGTTAAAAAAACTATTAAAGAAAGTACAAAAACTTGTTTTCGGCTACAATACAAAATAAAATTCTTAGGTGGTAGATTATAAATGTCGTCACTTGACTCCATCTATACGAGTCCGTATATCATATACGGACTCGACTGAGGCAGTACCATCCTATCACAAAAAATAATTATTCGATGTGATGTAATAGACGGGGAAGTTGAAAGTAGAGATATACTACGCTGAAAGAAGTCTAAAGTAGATATTAGCAACTAGCAACTTTGTTAAAAATAACTACAGGAAAAGGACTAAAGTAATAATAAATATGTGTAAATATGTCTAATCCCTAAAATGAGTGAAATGATTTTCATATAAAAAAACATGATGATATTATAGCAAAGTTAAAACCTAATTTTGTATTGCACCAATTAAACAGAATTGATGGAATTTGATTAATTAATTAATAAAAAAGCATTGATGGGAAGTGACCTTAGTTTATTCTGATATGTTGATACTTCAAAGTAACCTAATTGCCAGCGAATCAACATTACTGAAACGATATCTTCATAGACAAGTAATTTTAACGTAGACTGCGAAAACAACACTACTCCATCAATTTCATTTCTCTGAGTATCGCGAACAAAATTAATATAAACTTTGCGACTGCGACTTAGAATGACGGAATGCTTAACTTTTATTGTTAATATCCTGATGAATATTATATGCGAATTATGAAAGTAATTATTGCAATAAGCATTGCATAGCACAAACTTGTTATAAAATAAAATTATACAAACAAAAAAAAAACAGCAAATAAAGGCGTTGAAATCTTAATTTACTAAAATAACTAAGAAAAAAATAAATTGCCTAAAATACTGCGTAATGTTATCTACTTAAATATATATATTTCCTATGAAAATCGTATATTTGCGATAGCCAAAATGTTCTTTGCTTGAAAATTGGATTTCTCGACATGATAATTTATACAAAATTAGAATACATGAAATATGATCTTAAGTGTTCCGGACTTAAAGGTCTCTTGACCTTAATCCCTTTCATTGCGAATCGAGTGGCCATCAAAGGGCTAGATTAAATTGGTTATGTGGAGTAACAGGTTTATGGAGCAATAAATTTAGCTTTATATTTTATTAGGATAGCAAATAAAAGTATGATGGTTGGATGACTTGGTCATCATAAACGCAAATTGCTCTAAGTCTCTGAGTCTTGCCTTTTAGAGAAAAAGTTACGGAATATTCTTCTTTGATAGAGCCAATATAAGACCTTTTAATCTCTATCTCATGTCAAATGTCGGTCTTAGTCATTACCTTTAAACATGATGTTTCAATAAATTCTGTTGTGGTAGTTGAGATGTTCAATCGATAAATTCATCACCATTTTGTCTGTAAATATTTATAGAACAACGATTGAAGACAGCAATAGCACGGATCAAAAGGCTTTTTAAGGCTGTTATGATTCCAGCTCTAAGCATTAATTCAACTACTCGCAATAAATCTGCTATTTCAGAATCACAGACAATTTTTCATACAAACATGAATTATTGATGAGCCCTGTATTATGAATGTATCGGTTTATTCATACAACACTAAATATTTATTTAGCTTTATCCAAGAGAACTATAAAGTACATTTTGAACATTTTGTAATTAATTTGATATCATTTTTCGATTTGGAAAAGATAATTAAATATGACGTATAAGATAAAATAATAAACGTATCCAATCAGCGCTTCATATTATTATAAATATCCAGGAAGATCTTGCAAATTAATCAAGGAAACTTTTTATTGCTTCGATCGTAATCTTTATCTTTGTTATATAAATCCCTCTCTTGATATCCGATATCAAATATTTGCTCTCTATTCTCTTTGTTTTTCTTGTTGGACATGACCTAATTTTTATTTTTGCGTATCATCTGACGCTTTATCATAAATCAGAAAACGATTTACTGTAGTTGTTTTTGTTATAGTTGTTTAATTGGTTTAGTTTCCCTTAATGTGGATGAACTGAACAATATAAAGTTCAATCAAAATCCTTCAATTTATATCCACAGTGAGTTGTTTAATGGTTTGGTTTCCAGTACTGTGGAAGTTCTATCTAATATTAATTTAAATTCCTTTTTTTTAAATTTCGGTACTTCAAGTAGATATAATTTTCAGTAAAATTCATTATAATATATTAAGTTTGGTTAAAAAAAAGTTCAATAAACTTTTATGTTCCGATTTTAATTAAGTATTAATTAACATATCATATCATATAACAAGTAAGTTATTTTGTTTTGTTCATTTCACTTTGTAAAAATCTGATTTGAAACAATATTTTTATTCAAGTCTCAATCTAAAAAATAAATGGTTATTATAATAAAAATAAATGGTAGCCTAGTTTAAAGGTATTATTTCTAAAATTATGAATGTTAAACAAAGCTGTAGATATGTTACATATTTTTTCATACAACTTTTCTTATAATTTTGTTTGATTATTACTTTATATAGTAGTGAGCGCTTATGTCTATGTTACAAAATATTACATGTTATTGAATGAAATATATATTTTTTTATTATTTCCTATCAACTATTATAGGACTATCTTTTATTGGTTTTTACTAATTCATTTACTGTTATAAAGATTGATATTTTAAAAGAGAAGAGGACCGATTTTTCGGAATTTAACCCCATACTCGAAACGTAACCATAATAGGTTCTTGATGCCATGTTCCTCTGAGAGAGGGTCGTTCTAGCCCGTACTCTATCTGCAGGAAAAACAAATCACAGTTAGGCTTTACTACGTATAAATATAATAAGGAATATTATACATAAGAAATAATGCTATGGATCCATTGTGATTTTGACAAATTAAAGTATTAACTTAGTCATCAGTTTTTGTCGATAATGCTAGTAAATAAAGCGATTAAACTGAAGTTTATTAACAAATGAAAATGTTGTTTGCACTTTAGTTGCTATTTTAACTTCTTGGCCACATTGGAAAGTCAGGTAATGTGTTCATTTTTTAAATTAAAAATGTTTAAATATGTCATTACCCTACATTTAATTATTCATATATGACCATATTTTAAAATTAATATAAATATAGTTTTTTTTAATAATAACAAAATTAACCAACGTTTGACCATTATTACCTGTTGCTGAATAACCTAGCAATGGAAATCTGACTTAGTATTTTGTCAACGTATTTGTACGTTGTAGAAATTCGAGCGAAAGGTATTACAGCAAAATCTCTCCATAACCTACTTAAAGATCTTAGCCTCTCTATACCTATCATCAGTTAATTTCAAGAGCGTAACCAGTGAAGGTGCCCCTTAAACCTACACCTGGGTGGCAAGTCCCAGCAACTGTCTGCACTCCTCTCCCTAAGAACCTTCGTCTCATCTAAATAAATATTATAATAAAAATATATTCACACAAGTATTTATTTAATTCTCGTGCTTCACTAAATGAAAACGAATAAAAAAAATGTAATATATTATCACAAAATTCTATATATATTTTGCTTCAAGAGATGATTATATCTCCAATTATTTATATATCCATGACAACTTCTCTAGGATAATAATATGATCATCATTTTATGTGGAAATATTCGAAATGTATTCGAAAATTAATTTATGATCCAATTGAGTGATGGCTTGTATGTTTCTGTTGCTTATTTTAACGGTAATGAAGTTACAAGTACAAAAATTTTACAAACTGACTGTAATAAAACGTAAAATACATTTCAACATTTCTTAAAAATCTGAGTTTAATTTTCAGTACTTAAAATGCTGTTATCTGAATACTTGTAATTTTGTTGAAATGACCTAATTGGCAAAGGTTTCCAAAATATTAAACGAAATTAAATTTTATTTTTTTATTATATAGTCCAATATGATTCTACATGAATATAGCTGATATTCACGTGGAATCATATTGGACTATGCCCGACTAGTTTTGAACCTACGTTCTTGTAAGTTTAGTATGTACACAACGTACCTCTGAAGACCTCTAAAGACAACACTACATCTTCCCGCCCACTGCCACCACCATCTTCGTGGCGTGCCCAGAAAGCTGCTGCATATAGTTCACGCCGCGAGTCCGCCACGCTTAGAGCTCAGGAGTAAGAACCCCAAACGGGTTCGAAACTAGTCGAGCACATTCCGATATAATTCCACATGGATAGAGCCGGGTAAATATTAGAATAATAGTCATGGTTCACGAAATTTAAATATAAAACATTTATAATTGTTTAACAATTTAGAATATTAGTGAAACTTTTCGAACGTAAATGGTTTCTGTTAATTCTAGCTGAATTAACTATTAACGTGTAACTTACTATAGTAGTTTGCAAATTGAGACCCAAATTAGCAACTTTTGTCACAAATATTTACTTGAAATTTGAGTTTCAACTACGATAGAATTTACCGTCCTTATAACTATAATATATTATATTACTTAAAATGTTCAGCCAATTACTTATCTTTAATTAATTATCGTTTACTACCACTTTCTGTCTTTTTATTTTAACAGAATGTGTTGTGCTGCAATTATTATATTTTATTTTCAATTTTTTTTTTTATGAAACCGTAATATGTGATTTAGTTTAGTCTGAAGAAATAACATTTTATATAATTTAAATGATTGTTTAACAATTTCTTAGTTATATTGCAGCAATATTGCGCAAAGATTTGACTTACATAGCGCAAAGTGCTTATGTTGATTGAGTTATAATATTGATATAGTTCAATAATAAGGTGTTTGAAAATTTTTGTTTTAATGAGCGTAATATCTGGCTGTAATAGTAATAGACAGTTTCAACTAATTGATAAATTTTATTTTCTTTAGCAATACTAAAATCATAGATCATTTAAGAACAATTATTTGTATATGTCTAATAAAGCTATTAAAATTATGATGTATAGTTTATATAATTTCATTCATATTTGATCATAATTTTATGAATGTTTTGATATCTAAATTAAGTGGTCTGACGATCGGTTTTTGGAGTTTTGTTAAAGGCTAAAACAAAATCAGGGTGCTTAACACTTGTCTAGATAGATTATTTTTATTAACAATTTTTAAAGCAAGGTATTGAAAAAAGCGAGTTAAAATCAGGTGTTAGTCGTTTAAAAATAGTAATATATTGCATATAAAAGTGTATGCAATTATATATTATTTGTTATATAGACGTCATAAGAATAACAAGTTTGGAGTCCCTATTTATGATATCATTTACATTTCGAAAGTTTTGGTTTTTTATAGCAGTATCTTCATTTAAAAATTCTTATCTCCATTTAGTATTACACAAATAAACGTATTGAAATAAACGTGTAAATTAAAAACAGTCCAGCATTAATTTTAAAGGAAATTTGTTTCTATTTCAAATAGCTTATTGGAATCGATTGAGTCATTTGAATTGAATACTATGTGTAACAGTAACTAAAAATTTAGTCTTATGATTTCATAAAACGAATTTATTTGTATACATCTGATATTTATAAACAATACCTATACATAATTCGTAGTGATTTATTTTGCTTTTACAGCTTAAATTAAAAAAAAAGTTCCTATAACAAAATATAAAATATTTCCAATTACTCTAGGAATTCATGAATTTAATGAATCATATATATATAAATATATTGTAATATACTGTACGCATAAAATGTCGGGGTCCTTTCAAAATAAATATTTGAAAGATGGATTATATTTGAATCAATCTACTTACTCGTATATGTCTTAGTCTGGTTGATGAATGATGAAGATAAACTTGATAAATGGTCGATATTACTTTTGCACAAATAAACATAATTTTGAACAAAATTATATTATTTTAAAATGAGTTCTGTGGTACGAAAATCTACAACATGTAAAGTAGACAAGTAATAATTGCCTTATCTCAACATTTACGGGTTCTAAGCAAATTAGTTGACACACAAATCGCTATTCATCGAGCCAGACTTAGCTTACCTAGCTTAGACGTGATCCACTTCATAGTGAGACGTGCCTGCGATGAAAAGATAATAAAATATAAATAACTTAGCTATGATAAATTTAACGAACAATTGCAATACATACATAATACATTAAAACGTGTATCTTTGTGTCATAATCACTTAAAGTTTCTTAATTGTGTATAAATTTGTATGTTTAGAAATAGAATTTTATCCAATCATAAGATCTGATCTGAATGAAATTACCTGAAAACGCTTTATATATTTATAAATCCACATATTAAAAATAAACTTATATTTTATATTAAAATTGATAATTAAATATTGGTGACCTGAACACAGAACATTTACATATATTTTTTATTGAAATAGCATTTTTATAGCCTTTTCTGTTACACAGCCCTGGTAAAAAATAACTCAATCAATTACATGTCAAAAAGATCTTTTATCTGACTCGATCTTTATTGGGACTGCCGCATGACAGCATACGCTTCATTAAGATATCCGAAACGTCTGCTAAAATTAACTGCATATAAAGTGATGAACTGTTATATGTTTTATTATATTGAAGTTAACGGAGAGTGGATATTGGAACAGTATAATTGATTGAATCAAGATTTCAACGTGGTATTTCTTAAATTATGCGTCGACTGTTCCAAATCGGAATATGTTGGTATATTCATACAAATGTATGTAATTATACGTCTATGGCTTTCATTAAAGTACCGACACCTGGAGTATTTAGTTATTTATGTATACATTAAGTAATAGTAATAATTCATATTTAAAGCAATGTAAAAACGTGTCAAATATTTTATATCAAAATGATAAGGGATCTATATTGTACATAACAAGCAAAAAAATGACATTTATATAAATATATTGACATAACTTTTACTATTATACTTTTCGCATTCTCATGGAATATATTGTATTTACGGCGAAAATAGTTTATTGCTTCCAAAGATAAAAATGAAGTTGGATTATCGTTCAAGATATGTTTATATTCGTAGAAATATTGAAGTTCTTTTTCAACACAATCTTTTTCAGAGATGTTTCAGTTTATATGTCTTCAGACAGTTCTCAACAGTAATTTCGTTGGATGTTAAAATTGTTCACGTATTATTTTATTCAACTTCTAACTATTGACTTTCTCTGCTTTCTCGTCGTCGCTTCTTTGCATTTAAATTATAAGCTATCAATCATCATTCCAATTGTATTCAAATAGAAACAACTTTAGTTTGATTTAAATCTTTCAGTCTTAGATAATAAAATAGCCTGCACTAAATTTTATGAAAATTCGAAAAGTAGTTACCCCGTTGTCTTAAGTTTTCTTACATGATGCGGGAATTGATAGATAAATTTAAAATATTAAATTTATAAATTTTTATTCGATACTATTTTCTTTTAATGTAATGCATATAATCTACTTAAGTCTTATTCTTTTGTGTTTATAAAATAAAAACTATTCTCTATTTTTTGGCATTTCTACTGGTCTTTAAAAATTTGTATGTATTGGAGTATAATACTTTTAGTAATAATTAAATTTCATTTTTAAGAATTTTAGACCAAAATATTGATAACAGACAAATTTGGTAAAACTAAATAAAAACAACTAATATGTTTATATAGTTTCTTCATTTATTTACTTGTTCTTATAATTACGAATTAATGTGTAAAACCGGTTATAAAATATATATTTTATACAAACTGCAATAATTCTTAAAACCACCCCAATTCATTAAGTCTTAAGAAACTTATTATTTTAAAATATTTTGGCATTCCCACATTTTTTATTGTTATATAAGTCAACATTAATATCAAAATTCAATGCCGAAGCCACGGGTTTTTGATTTTAATAAAAACGTTTTGATACTTCTCAGTCATTTATTATAAAAATATCACTCAGTGAAAATGAAACGCAAAATGCTGGCGTCTGGCCAAACTAGGTCTTGCCATGCTTCGACAAAAATCTGTTGCTAAATTTCAGATTTTAGCTTCACTCGAGCAAATATTTTCGTGTGAGTGACTTCGCTTCATTTATATTACCGCAGAAAACAAGATACCTTTTATGAATAAAAAAATTAGTCCACAAAACACTTAATATAAATTAGAAATGTGAAACCGTTTCCTGATACGAATAACAATAAAATATGTTCTTTAACAATTATGTTAATAACTAAAAAATATATATAAAACTACTCTCATATTGAAATGGTACGATCTATAAATCTTAGCTAAAATCTATTTTAACTGTTTTGACGTCGTTATCAGTAAGTTACAAATCATCTTAACTAGGACACAAAGCCCTGAAGCGATAACAGGGAGCCATGACATGAACGTAATTTATAGGCATTAATAATACTTATCATAAATTAGATGTTACTTGGGATCTATACGGAAAGAAATCTTTTCGAGAACAATGGATCGAAATACTTTTTTAGTTCTTAAAATAAATTATAACTTGTCGGTCCGGGTTCAATACATGAAAACGTTTTTGCAAAAAATCTGAGTGGCCAATGTATAAAATTTTTCCGTTACATCTAACGAAGAATATTTTATTTCAAGAATACGTATGGAGCAATATCGTAGAATATCGCTAGTCTTAAATAAAACAAGCATACATTCCGTTATTACGGAACTTTGCGAGAACATTTACGGCTTTAATTACCATGTCGTCCTAATGTACCTACTCGTTTTATTATTCTCTTTTAATTATTATGCTTCCTTTTGTTCAATATTTAAAAAAAATTTGGCAACATATAAAGCATATTTTTGTTTAAAATTACAGCAATTTCGGCAGTTTTTTTTTTTCATCATTAGTTTCTTATTTTAAGCTTCTTATTTCGGTTTCATTACGAAAACAATAGGAGCTTTTTTCTGAACCTATATTTTCATATGAACAAGTTTTAATTCATTGTGTGTTGTAAGGCCTTTCTTAATTAAAATTCGTGTTACATTGTAAAAAAATAATAATCATTAGTCTTTTGCATACGTAGTAATGATTTTATAAAATACAAAGGCTATTATATAAAATCTTGAAAAGAATTTAATAACACCGTATGATGACATATACTACACTTCTCATTGAGCTATAACTTTAACTGTATTGAAATTCCACCAAGGGCGCAAAAAGGCTGAAGTGGATAATAAAAATTTAGCAGATCCACGAGGAAAAGTCCTAGATGTTGGAGGATCAACTTAAGCTGGTGTGAATGTATAAGCATTTCTATATATATTTATTTTATTGCATATATAATGCAGAAAAAATAATTCAACTATCTTTAACACTCTCTGTGTCATCTTTATCTTTAACATTGTCTGTGTCATCTTTTTCTTAAAGCAAAGTCTTGTTTAGCATGTTTTTGTTACCCACAATAGACTGTCTTAAGGCTTTGTCTTATTTTTGTACGACCTCGGCGGAGACAATTAAGACACTTGAATATTTTAACTTGTAGTCAACGTTGTTATATTTTTTTAGTCTTTTTGCTTTGAACTTCATGAAAAAGTAATTGGAAAAAACTACATTCTGTTACAGTCATTTCTTTTTGTCAGTTTTGCATGTTGTACTAACTCAAAAAATATATTTATCTTAAAGATGTTACAGGAAAAATAAAGAAACCATATCTGGACATATTTTTTCCAATAGAAATTCCTCTATGAAGTGGCATTAAGTAATGGCATTAAGATTTGAGCTATATTTATACTTATAGTAAAATATTACAGTGATATAATTTGTATATCGCCATTTTTATTTTTAACAATTGATACTTGTTTAGTACAGGTCACAAATCTCAAAAGAAAACTTAAAATTTTATTGCATCTCAAAAAATATTGGCCTTCATTTAACTCTAATTATTTTATACACATTTGATACACTTTAATTCCAAAAATTTATATTATTTTCATTTTAAATACAAAAACTGTTTTAATAAAATAAACAATAATTATACAAAAACGTACGAAACAACTTTTTATGATTTTTGGTTTATTATTACTATTATAGGAGTATACATTTCTGATGGTTTTAACTCCCAAATAGTTTCAAAATTGTTTGGGCAATAATTATTACAAATAATTAAATGTTTGTTTTTTTTTTCAACTTAAAAAATTATACTAATGCATTATCGTCCATATAATCTAAGAAGTACCGTTTGATAGTTTGGCAGATTGACAGCTTAGGACTTATCTCACTAACATTTTTATAAAATGAGACAACCAGTATTAATGTTTGAAAACATGTATAGCCATGCTAAGCTCATTTAAATGGCACGGATTCGAACCCGCGACCTCTAGGAAACCATCCCGTGTCTCTACCCAATATATCTAAGCTATCATATTTGTACCCGCCTCGGTAAATTTGGCATTCTATACATATTCGTCTTTATGGGGACAGTGGTGACATCTATTACATTGCAAAGTTAGAAACATCGGTTAGGCTTTTAGACAGAAACCTAATAGATGTTGCCATCGTCTGGATTAAATGTGTATAGAATTTAACGAGCTGGGTAACGATACGGTAGCTTAATTGGTATAGCGACGACACGGTTTCACAGAGGTCACGAGTTCGAATCCGTGCCCGTATCGTTTTTTTTTCATTATGTTATTATTTTAAACTACTAATAGTTTTAAAATTCATGCAAATTTAAAACTTCTAAGGGTATGCCTTAAAATTAAAAATAATTTAGGAAATAATTAATCTGTTATTGTGTTTTATAAAGTGAACGCAAGATAACTTTACAGTATAATATTAGATAAAAGTTCAGTATTATCAAAAGCTTAAAGACTACTACATTGAAAACGGCTAGACAATTTTCATTTTTTTTTAAATGATTCGTATACAATTGAGTTTATCGCAACACTACAGTTAAGGACCCAACTAGTTAACATTGCAGTAACGTATAGAAAAATCATTGTCGATGCATACAATTATTATTTTGCTTTATTAAAGAATATATATTAAATATAGTGATTACAAAATTAAGAATTCCCGTCAATGTCAAGCTTATACAATTCTTATGTGGAATAGTCGCAAGGAGTTTATTGACATCATAGAATAAAAAACAAAACTTATATATACGCATAAAAGTATTGCTGCAAACTCTTATTAAAACTTAAATTTCGAATTACTTAAAATCCTCTAGATGACTTCAGATGGAAAGACTGCTTTTACTGCGAATAATATATTTTTATCACGGAAAAATAGACAGACTTGTTTAGACAGTAATCTAGAAATAAAACAAGCACAAATATTACCTGAACGATTCTTACAGCTTAAGATTTAAAACCGACGATTAATAAATTATTTAAACTAAATCACGCTACATTGCCGGGAATACAGCTCATCCTATCCATATTTTAGTAAGAAACCCACTTTGAATATAAAACATTATTTATTACAAGGAATGTATATAACATTTGCAAATTATTCAAAGACGTTTAAGCTTCATGTAATATCTGAGCCCAAATATTTATGAAGTTAACTGGATCATAACAGAACTAGGACTAAAAGGAGAAATAGATCATGAGATGATACGATGATGCGATCTAATTTATATGACATCGAATGTACTTAAAAGTAATATTATTCATATCAATGTGGATGACTTCTTTTTAAGCTTATTCTTAGATCTATTAAAAAGTGTTGTGTTTTAAAAATATTACGATGTATTCATTTTAAAATATATGGTACGGCGTGTCAGTTATATAATTAGGGGAGATCTGTCAACGCAAAACGTGAGGCGTTTACTGAAACACATAAATTGATAAAAAGTGATGACTCTCATGACACTTGACAAGGGGCGGAAAATTTCGTATTTTAAAAGGCTGTATAGAATATCTTAGCAACTATGAAAAACAATATTACATATTAGACATTTCAAATAATAAACACTTTAAAAGAATGAGTCGTTATTATTGAAATATTCAATGTAATAATATGATGTACGAGTATATAGTATATGATCACATTAATAATATGTATATATATATATATATATACATATTATTAATGTGATTATATACTATACTATATATATATATATATACATTATGTATGTATGTATGTACATTATGTAATAAGTAAGTTGACACTTTACTACATTCCACCTGATGGTAAGTGGAGATGTAGTCGTAGGTGGTGAGATGCATGTACTTCGTAGTAGCCTATTCAGTCTTCACTCGCTAAATTTAATGTTATATACATCATACATTTTGCATAGAATACAAGGTTATCTAATACTATTACAATACATAACAGACTGGCACATTTTAATTTTAAGATATAAGAAAAATGTATTTCTCATTTGCGTTAAAAACCATGTAAGCGTAGAAAACTAAGACAGAAGTATTTGAAATTCATTCATTTGAATATTAAAATTCATTCATTTTAAAATCGTTGCATTATTGTATTGATATCAATTCCCTTGCTGAAAAAATATTTTACTTTATGAGTATGAATGAAATAATTTTGGCTCCCTTTATTTTATATTAAATTTGCTCAAAGAAGCATCACAATATATTGAGATGTTAACTAATTCCCTTTACTTAATTATTTTCACTTATATGTTCTACTCCGACTATAGTTAAACATAAGCTAAAAAATACTATAAAGAATAGTAAATCAATTCAACTAGACTCCTACATCTTATTTTGGTTTTTAAAAATGCAAAGCTATTTTACTACTTTCCTGTTGGCGGTTAACAAAAGCAAACAATATATTTATATACTAAAAAAATATCTTTAAAAAAATGATGACAAAAAAATATCTTGAAGTAATATTTTTTTTTGCACCAGATTTGATAAAACTAAAAACAATAGCTGGTAGCACTATGGTAGCATTTTATATACCTGTATACTGTACCTTGTAAACGTAAACGTTGTAGTAAACGTGTTAGACTTTGAGTTATTTGAAGCCAAATTTACGGACAAATCAATGTATTCTAGCCAAACGAAAATAATAATTTTATTTTAAAAAGTAAGCAGTTATTTAATATTAAATTAAAAAAACATTTAAATCATCATTTATCTTGATCATCTTCTCACAATAAATGTTTACAAGCTGTTGTGACTTCACGAGCGTGAAAGGCAATAGACGGTTAGAACGTTCAGAACTACGGAACGAATCAGCAAAACATGGCTATGCTATATCAATATAATTGCATTATACTAACTTATGTTAATGTACATTGAGATTTTATAATTTAAGTTACTCTCAACAATATCAAAGTTTTAGGCTTTTAAACAAACAACCTGTCATTCTAATATAAGTTTAAAAAAAATATTAACACACAGCTGTTTCAGTCACTATTTTAAATTCGGGATCCAGTCGCAATACCAAATCTTAATAATATTTAAAATAAAAAGTGTAAAAAAAAGCGCTATGAGCACGAGCATATTATTAGTGACTATTTTCAAGTTAGTATAATAATAAAATATTTAGAAACCAAAACTGATAAGCTTACTCTTTTATAAGAGTTAATTTATTAATTTCATTGTTAATGTTTCTTAATGTTGCACTTATTATATTGTTCACTTTAAAAGTAATCAAGCTTGTGAAGTCCCTTATATCTTCAAATTACATAGATATATGTTGAAAATATTTTTCGCAGAATAACAATTTGATGGCTTCAGAGCCAATTTCGTTGAAAATCTTATTATTTAAGTAAAAAAAAACCGTAATTTATAAAAATCTTTTTCACAGGGATTTGCAATCCAAGCTTATATATATCCAGTTGATTATTAAAAAAAATCTATAGAAATAAATAATGTACCTAATTCAATTAAGTTTACAATATGGAATCAAAGCTGAATTTGAATAAGCTATTGAAAGCGAATCAAAATAAAATTAACACACATCTGAATTCACAATACAATGTTCCATTATAATTAACAAATTATTTCTAAAAATCAAACCATTAAAGTATTTATTATGTGGTTTAATACTTATAATTGAATCAAATAATCTTATAAAAGAAAAGAACATGTAAACAACAGAACAAATAAAATTACATCATATTGTCAAAACAACATATTGTTATGTAAAGTTTCCTCAGTTATAATTTTATTTTATTATATAACTTGTTTAATCCTTGTTTACGCGATGTCTCAACCCGCGTACAATCCTTACTTGTGTTATCTTAAAAGCATAATTTTGGTTTGTTTCCATACGATACTACGACAAAATATCTTGACGATAAATTTAATTTAATTAATTATCTTCGTCTAAGATAATCTATATGTTACGTACGGGGTTTTCCATATAAATATAGTCTTTAAAGACAAAATTATAAATACTTACTTACATCAAGCCTGTAGATGGAACCTGTTGGAACTATGGATAGGTTCATTCGGATATTTTAATTTTAGTTTTACAAATTTGGCAAACATTTGAAGGTTACTCTAAAAATCAATGGAAACCAACTTCGGCTTTCCTACAAAATGTATCTACGTGAATAATTGAACAACTTTCAGCGCTCCTATTTGTTACATTGTCGTTATTTAAATGA
Organism: Dircenna loreta; assembly: GCA_963555665.1. NCBI lineage: Eukaryota > Metazoa > Arthropoda > Insecta > Lepidoptera > Nymphalidae > Dircenna > Dircenna loreta. The sequence goes on along the minus strand of OY743095.1, from coordinate 9,971,225 downwards.
GAATATTTCTGACAAATGTGACACTGCTACTAACTAAGGTTGTTTGTTTTTTTGACAGATTCACTAGGAAAGTGTATGATTTTTGCCATTTTAATTACAAAAAGCTATAAATAAAATGCATAGTAAAACAAAAAACTAATTAAAGGGCTATTATTGTCATTTGAAATGTTTATCTCATTTAAAGTACATGTTGAGATTTGAAATAGATAGTTAAACGATTTTTAAGATCATACATGTAAATGAACAATCAAATTAAGATTTTAACCTTTTTACTTTATATTTGAACTACTTTGAATTAATAAAATAAATGTCCTAATCAAACCTGCCCGTATCGATAATTTTAATGATATATTTGATGAAAGTGATTTCATATTCAAATTTAGTATCATATAAACATAATTTAGTATTACATTCAAAAAACCACTTTAGAAATGTAACATTTTATACATAAACCATATACTTGAAAGCAAATCTGATCACATAGGAAATAAAGACATAATACATAAACATTGGAAAAGGGATCGACAAATTTCGAATGTCAATCTCAGATGTCTCAAACAAAATCAATGTTCCAACCACCATACATTAATACCCTAACTGTCATTGAGAGAGTGATCCTTTACTGCGGTCTTTGTTATAGCATACTTCAATGCCCGCTTAAGTGCTAACCATATTTCACTGCCTAACCATCGAATAGACCAGAGACACACACGATACAACCACCAAAACAAATGACGCAGGTCGCAAGAATATTTCAAGAAAATAACACTTGTTTTGACATGTTTAGTTCTGTTTGTGGGCGGAAAAAAAATGGGTGATTTCGTTTTGTATTTCTGCCAAGGTCTTGTTGATAAATTATGTGTTTTTGAACTTGATGTGATGCTCAACAAATCTTATAATCTCCTGGTTACTCAAAGTAATAAAGTTTATTTATCAGACTTATTTTTTGTTAAATGATAATCGTCATAAAGATTATTATTTCATTGAGCATTGAGTAAAACTAAATTCAGTATGGGCTGTTTAGCCATCTCTGAATTTAGAATAGAAGCAACTCCTATTGGCTATAATTTGGTTCTCATTATACCTGTAAGTAACCAAACATATTTTTACGTTTGATGTTTATATATTATTATGTTATATTTATTCTTCGAAATAACTAGGAATTCAGTATTATAACGTTACTAAAGTTAAGTCAAAAAAAATCAGAATTTTATGTTATAATAGAGTTTATAACCACATAACATAAGTTACTAAGTTCAGACCACACTTAGATAGAAATATCACATATCCCCATATTTTAGTATCAGAAGTCGAAGTAAATGAACTAAACCAAATACTGGAATTATTTTGCGTAACAACTGTGATTGCTTTGGTTTTTTTATGATTACATTTTTTATGGCATCAATAACAGTTTGACAAATATATCGTAGTATTATTATATCGGAATTATAGAATTTCTTCATTTATTGTAAGTTACGTCCAAAAGTGCTAAAACCTAGAAAATATGAGATCAGATTATATTAAAGTTGAAAGTCATTGTAACAGTTTCACATAGCCCATACTACTTGCCAAATTTCTCTCTTGCCCTATTTCTGCGGACTTCATAACAGAAAAATCTCCAGACAATTTCATATTTTTTTCACATGAACATAGAATATGATACAGGATATAACTTCTTTGAACACTAAAAACTGTTATTACATAAAAATTACATATAAAAAATCAAATATATACCTTCATTGTAACCTTTAGAATATACTTTGAATTTCTTATCTCAATTCATAACAAAATAGGTTGTAAAGCTTTTAGACTAAGCTAGTTTATTCTATAAAGGATCGTGTTCAAGGGATTACACTTTTAGAACGAAAGATCGGAGTATTGCTTTGTCCTTTTTCAACGTAGAAATTTATTTCAAAAGTATTTTAAAAATGAATAGCTTTTAAGCACGTCATTAAGCAAATTGCATCTCTGCACTTGGCTGTTGCGTACAGAATGTTCAAAAGCAATATTCTGTTATAAAGCTTTGCTTTAATAAACTTTTTATTCAAACAAAGAACTAATGTTAATATTAAAGTGATTGCTCACAAAAGAACATTTAATTATATTTGCTTCTATTGTACAAACTATTACATATTATCCAATTTCACTTTCGAATATATTTTAATCCAATTTAGTTGACAAAAATACTATAAAGTCGGTCGAAACCCACGCACTGGTACAATTAACACCCCAATATGTCCTAGCCAAAATGGTTGGTACATGTAATATAAATAAATCCGGCTGTAAAATTGAGCTCTTATACTATATATTTTTTTTTTATTATGGTAGGTAGGTATTTGTTTTTCTCAATATGTAAGACCTATTACGTAATATATTTCAAATGATAATAATATTATAAAATTTTCAATCCCTCATTCTTTTGACATAAAATAATTCTAAGGTTTCTATGATAATGTAATAGAAATCACCTACTAATTAAAAATTCCTAAGAACTATGATTTCTTATTTATATAGTTAGACGAGAATTTATGAAAAAATTGGTGCTTCTATGATATAGACCATTTATATAAAATGTTTTTAAGTAACAAATGCCTGCGTTATTTAACATTTTTTTAACCTCAATATTTAATATTTAATAATCCTCATATAATTTTATTCAAAAGCAGACTTTAATATATTAAACTTGTATATATAAATATATTAGTAAGTTATAATTTGCGAGTTTCATGTCACAAGGCAATTACAAATTTAAAGTTCATAAACAAAGTTGAAGTACACAATAAGTATATACTTCACTTATGATTACACCGAGGGGAATGTCTTAGTATTATCTTGTTTGTTTTCATTATACAAGATTTTAATTTAATCAATTTCAAAGTCATGTCACAAATATCTCCTAAATGAATGCTATTCCTGGAAAAGGCATTCGTTTCTTCAATAAAATTCAATTAGAAATCTCTCGGTGAAAAACGTTTAAAATCCCCCTCAAACGTGTTTTGGATTTCAAAAGGATGTAAGGATTTTGATCAAATTAACATTTTGGGGGATTTTTATTAAAAAACGTATCACAGTGATTAAGAAGAATATAAATATTTATGCGGTAATAATAGTTATTGAGGCTATTTGGCTATTGATTGGTTTCATAGTGACCGGTATAAATGCCGGCATAACTTTCATATTAACGAATTCTTGTGGTCTATACAAATATTTTCGCAGTCAGCCTTTAAAAATCTTAAAGTATTTTTAGACTTGAAACAGACTTTATCTCGGGTCTTTAAGTTCATCATACAGTATTAAAATCAATGCCACTAATTTTCAGGTATTATTGTTGAGTCTTCAGAAATTATTGGTTTGAGTTTTGGTTACATTATTTTTTTAGTTTTTTGATAGAATTTAAAAATCTTAGATGATATTAAAGACAAGACAAAACTTTGTCATGGAATCCTCATTTAAAAGAAGTAACGAGACTTTTACTCCTATAGGCTTATTATGGCTATAACTTTTTTTTACTGCTCCTACAAAAATTATACAATCACAATCTCTTCTGCTTTTCATTCTACACTATACTATGTCGACACAATTTGCCAACCAATCAGTTAAATCAGACCAACTTTATAAAATTGAGAGATTTTAAAACCTTAGTACGTGGTTCAAGACCACGAGTCTAAATTTCGTGGTTACCTATTTTTATTCGCCAAGTCAAGCTATATTTAATGTACTCTCATGTATCACGTGTCAATATCTTTTTATGTCATAATATAGAAATTAACTCTTTGATGGTGTTCTCAACCAAGGCGAATGATATCTCTTATGTCTTATTAACAAAGAGGTGGTTTCGTAGCGCTCATTGTTATATTATACGTATAAATAATTGTATCTACAATTTATACTCTTAACTGTAATTGATTATATATATATTTACGTATGCGATAACAAATATCATGTATATACAGTATGCGATAACAAAAATATTTTTTAATCAGACTAAATAAAACAATACAAAATAAATTATTGTAAATAGAGATAATTTAATAAAAAAAAATACTCATCTATATCAATTTTTTTTTGTCGTGTTCAATTTGTTTTACTGTTCCAGTTTTATAACGCAGAGTATAAGTCAGAGTGTAAGAGTATAAGTTTCAAGAAATACTCTAACAATGCGAACACACAACGGAAGTTTGAGGATTTAAGTCGCTTATAATGGCTTTATCCTGCGGATTTTCTATGAAGGTTCATTATAAGGTTTTGTTAAATTTTCACTTATATACGCTTCGATGACTTTTACGCATCGTTACGGTTGAGCTATTTAAGGGCAATTTGTTGAGAGAAGACGACGTAATTTTGCGGCAATCTTCTTCAGGTAAAATATTAAATAATAAAGGTTATAAAATGTATATGTTTATTAATATAAGATCTGCTTCTCGCCCTCGTTGTTTTGAAATATTTTATTCATTTGGATTAGGCTTAAAATATTTTTTAATCAAAAGTAATTTTTTTAATCACTTTCTTTTTTAATTCCATTAATAATTTATGGTGCAATGCGGTTTAGTAAATGGCAGGAACATAATACCAGTGATGACAAAATTGTGCTTGTCTGTTCAAGTTTTTAAGTGATCTGCCATTTTGCACAATTTTAATCTGCAAGTTATCCCTCTCTTACTAATTTTAAATTCATAGTGTGCTGATTTTGTTTTTAAATTTGTATCGTTTTTTTTCTTATACGGTGTATTTATACACACACACTGTTGTGCCATCTGGCCCTAAATTAAACAAAGCTCGTACTATAGATACTAAACAATTGATAATCATACAATTATTTTTTGTAAATACATACATATTATACAAAAAACAACACGCAGACCTAGATTGTTGTTTTTTTATAACAAATATTTTTTTAGTGAAGAGATCAAATTCACGACCACAAAAAACGACGAACCTACCACTGCGCATATCAGTATTATTTGCCTATAATAACAGCTTTACGACTTAAAGACAACTGGTTGCATTTAAAACATTATAGAAATACAAAAAAATAAAAAGCAAGAGAAATAACATTATTATATGCATATATTTTTTTCATTCCGTCGCTCACATTCGCAAGTTATATATCACATGTCCACACACACCAATAAACACGAATGATGACTCTCATTTACTTTCATAATATGTTGACTTGAATATGTGAATTTTATTGACAAATGATATGTAATTTTCTTTAGCATTCTTACGATACTTTTCATAGCTAAAAAAACATTTGGAAGCTCCAAAATGTATGACTGCCTACAGTATTATTATCCTAACTTATTTACAGCCTTTATGTTGTTCATTATTCAAAATAATATTACCAACTTAAGAAATCTTATTAAAACCTCTATATACATATTATAAATCTTGGCAAAAAAAAGCCTATGTTCCAAATTTTTACTTTGGCTTTGATACGGGTCTTTAGTCTGCCTTGACAGATATAGGTTTCGACAGTAAATATATATGATTCTATGGTAAATTGAGCTACTGCTTGCTCCGGACATTTTTTAAGAGAAGTCGGTGAACCGCTTAGAGCAAGCATGTGCGCTTAAACTGATAATTTGTAGGCCCGTTATTCAAACTTCTTTAATCAAATCAAAGCTTAACACTGGTTTTCGTCTAGCCCAAAAACCAGTGTTAAGTGTTTATAAAATCAAAAAAAGCTTTCAGTCAGACTTGCGCAGTTTCTACTTTCAGGTCTTATGATTAAGTGCAGAGTTTTGCTGGAAAGTTCACGATACATTTAAAAAAAATGTTTTGTCTTCTATCTTTTTGCAAAAAGATGAAGCTTTATAAAGGAAATAAGACCTGATCTACATGTCATTTTTGTTGTAAGTGACAGACTCGTAGAGGGAAACTTTAATCTGATTGTCTATTGATCTGTTTGTTCGTCGTATCGTTGTTATTATTTGTATCAGTATTGATTTATATATAAGTCAACATATAGATGTAGACGCTTCTACATATGTTTAAGCTGGGAGCCCCAATCACTACCCCGTGTCCCGTGTTGAAAAGATAGGCAGACCACTTGGCGATAGTTTACCAGCCAATTAAAAGCTATTGTATTATTATTATATAGTATTATTGTATATATAGTATTGTATTTTTGTTAATTCTCAATTTTCTATCGAGTGATTAGCCTTTTTCTTTTTAAGTTCCCTTATTGAACAATATATATATATATTATTTGAAATGCGTATCTTGAAGTGTTATTCCAAGTAAATTAAAAATTTATTCATTTTTATATGCATTTTGTTAGGACGTGCTTATGTCATTAAATAAAAATATATTTCAGTAGTGTTACTTGTATTTCTATGCTGCATTACATAGTATTGCATTAGAAGTATTAATACCCAACGTATCGTTTTATTACATATTTCCATATGTTATAATAATAATCGCTACAATCCATGTTATTTTCCTCAGATTGTATAAAATCTAATTAAGATGTTAGCTTAATATTTTTACAGTTAACATTAAATTATATTCCAGTATATAAAATTTACAAAAGTTTTAAACCCTCTTTTAATACTTAATCACATTTACTAATTATGTCAACCATTTAACTGATCACTACTAAGTAAGGAAACTTTAATAGTTATATTTACATACTGTCATAACTCGGAGGTTGATAGGGTACCGCTATCATTTAACAAGTTACCAGGGAATTGTGTGTTCATACCTTCATATATCAATTTGTGCTGACACATTTTCACTAACAAGACCCTATTAAATTTTACTATTTTACTCAAATGTTGCTCTGATTCAAATATTGTGATCGGTATATTTATGACTATTGAGATTTATAATAATGTAATACATCATTTGTATATTCAGCTTGTATGGTTTATTAACAATATGAAAAAAAGTATTAGAATTAATCAATTAAATATTAAGTAATACGCAATCACACAAAATAGTAGAATATTTCTAAACACGTAAATCGCCACAAATTCATCCTTTACATCATAATAACTGGATTAAGCTCCTGTAATCTACTGTTTACCCCAAAACTTTTGACGGATACCAAAGCGAAGTTAAACAAAAACAACATACGGATGTCAGTTTGTATTCCGCTAGAATGTATTTTCGTAGCAAAGTAACAGGCTTTACATGTACTATTGCTGAGGAAAAGCCAGCTTTACAGCCATAGAAAGGGTAAATTCTCCTTAATACTTATTGTAGATTTGTGGTTGTAATTTTATAGAAATATATTTTATAGAAAACTTACAAGTTTTCGTTTTATTTTATCTGGGAAAATATTATTAATAATCACACCATTTTTTTTCTACGGTCCGATATATATTTTATGTATTAACAGGTCAGTATAGCATCATTATTGTGTCATTGGTAAGTCGTTCTTTTTTTGTGAAATATTTATATATTTTTTCAGAACTCTATTCATATTCTAAGCTACTTTCAGGATAAAAAATTGGCTATTTGGAGATGAAAAAAAAATAGTTTTATATTAGATACATATAATATGTATATATGTGTTATATCAATATTTTTTCTCTTTTTAAGTTTGATAGCGATCGATATTATAATTAGTCACTAATATATTGATATTGGAGATATTTATATTAACTTTAAAAACAATACAAATTCTAATCGAAAAGATACCTACATATAACCTTTAACCGAGCCTATTTATTATTGAAAATTCCATTAATATACGACTATACCTCAGTTTGTTAGATGATTTAGTGACCATTAAAAGGTTAGGTGTGATTTACAGAGAGAAATATCGGGGTCATGTGACTTACGATTATACTTCAAAGACCTACAAATTTGTGTTATATTGCTTTTACTTGGAAGCATTTCTAATCTTGTTATTTATATATTTGTTATTTAATTTATTTAGTTTAGTCTAAATTATATAAATTATTCAAACGATTATTTTATTCAGTATTTTACTAAAGCGACTTATTTTTTCAACTTTTCTTTATTTTTACATTATTATTTTTATCTATTGTTCATACATTTTATCAAAATAATCTTTCCACAATCCCAAATTTGTTCTCTTTGATCATTGTTACGTCAATATTTCTTCATCGTGGATCTTAAATGATCGTCTATTTTGCCAAAAGGCTCTTTTTTACCTGAAGTGAGCTATTCATAAATATAAGACTAAATATATAAGAGTTCAAGATATATTTCCCGTAGCACTTATTATTATTGTATTAAACATATTTTATTATATTCCTTTGTTGAACAAATAAAAAATATATACTTCTTTAACTATTTCAATTAAAGTATATTTTTAGATTTTCAAAAAATTTACAAATTGCCTACATTTTAATTTTGAGTGGATTATAAACTTTAAAAAATGGCAAATATATAACGTAGAAATAAAAGATAATATAAAATTTCATAACGAAAGCCAATTAATCAATCTTTAAAAGAGTTTAATATTTTAATCTATTAGTCTTTTAATATATGACTCTTAATTGGATTTTTCGCATCTCGGAAAACAACGATGATATAAAAAAATGTATTTAGGCATATTTTCTAATATTGTTTTACTGACATCAAGTTTTTTCAGTTGTTAGTGGCCCTTTATGCTGAGCCAGGGGTCGTGGGTTTTATTTCCATATTGAGCAATAAGTTGTATTTTACACAGATTGTTTTTTCCTGACTGGGTGAACTTTGTGTTCGTTATTTGTATGAGATTTTCTAGTACGGAATGTGTTGTCATAGTAAATAAAACCAGTGTATGTAAAGCTGCCTTTAAAATTTTGGGAATTTAAAAGATAAATTGGAAATTTAATTTGTTTGCCAAAACATATTTTAATGTGAGGTTAAATGATGTAATTGACAAAGGTTTGTCATCATGCTTTTAAATTAATTAGCTTATTTATATATCCCTTTGTATAATTTATATAATTTATAATATAATTTATAAATACTTGTAGTAAGTTTATATATTACGTATTAATATTAGTATAATTATAGAATTAGTCGAAAACGTATAGATAGAATAAGTCTATTACTATTTATTTTGCGTTTTAGTACTATTTATTTTGCGTTTTAGTACCTACCATGTAAGTTTTTATACAATAGTGAATTAATTAATTTACTATTTTTCTGTATATATTTTGGTAAACATTACAAAGTATTTTTTGTGTATATTTTCGAATGTGTAATTAGTATTTACATTAAAATTCCGTTCCAAATTGTTTTTTATTATTTCAAAAAGGAATGTATTGGAATATTTATTATTCCAAAACAAATAAAGTGAACTTTCTATTTAAATTCTATATGAAATACGGCGAAGTTATATAAAATTTGATTAAACAAATGTTTGAAATAATATTGTACATACAGTTATAAATATATTTATTACTATTTACATATATAATGTCTCTTCAAGAATAACACTACACAACTGGCGAATATAGTACAAAGCATTCTCTACCAGTTTGTGTCTTAAAAAACCAATGACGAAATTTAAATTAATTTTAGAATAGTCATAGTTTTAGACGTACAAAAAGTAAAATATATAATATACGTTTAATACTATTTAAATTGTATGTTATTTTAACATCTTTAACTTATTATTTCACAAGATATTCTTTGTTGTGAACCGCAAAGCCAGGTCCGAAATTAACTACCTTTTCTAACATTACGCTACCTTTTCTTGGTATTTTGGAAATAAGGGCTTCTGTTTATATTACGGAATAAAATGTTATGACCATCACAAGTACGCTGGTAGCATACTTAATATTTTTAGAACATTTGTTCTTTGAAAAAAATAATATATTATTAAGCAAATTTTAAATGAAATTCAGTTTATCTTCAATATGAATAGCGAAAATAATTTAGTCAAGAGCAGTTGAATTTAATATAAGTATAATATAATTAAAATAGAATTGGTCCATGAGTTCAGTTAAATGTCTTTATTCTTTATATCTATTTTAATTATTAAATGTAATATTAAGGCCTTGTACCTTAATAATAATAATATAGCCATCAAATTGTTTACGAAACATTTAATAAACTGTGTCATCAATCTACAGTAATTTAATTATTGTTAAATTCGTTTCAGTATTCCATATATTTTGAGTAGTAAGCTATAAAGCTAATAAAATATGTATTAATTAAAATGTAGAATACTGAGCTAAATTAGGATTCCCTTCAGTGTAGATCTCAGCTGTCTTTTTCATATTTAGATGGTTCTCAACAGCCTGAATAAAATACCTAAATGTATTTACTTTCAGAGGGTAGTACGACTTTGATTTCCTGACGTATAATATTTAAATTTGAGACAAAGATTTTTCATGATTAATGAATATGCAAATATTTATTTATTCGCCTCTAATTATTATTGTAAAAAATCCAATACTTAAAATCTCTTTGTACGTCGAAAATCATTAATTCTGACATTATTATAATTTCAGCAACAATATGGAATATTTACATAAATGATGAACGAATTTTAATGAATCACATAGGAATAAACTTTATACCTCTATTTAAGTAGTTATTACGATATACGAGTTCAGTTTAAATATGATTTTTAATAGTAAATTATTACTAGATAGATTGATTGTTTTATCGATACTTTATGAAATATCCTTTAAGTAATAGTTATACAAATAAAATAATCATTTACTATTTAAAATGAAAAGGAACATTTTATGAAGGGTCATTCTTCCCTATCCCAACGTAAAAAAATATATTTTAAGCACTGTTGTATGCTGTATGGTACTAGTATAATGGTAACTGATATTTTTGATCTCAATACATAGATTCTAACGTAATACGGGGGCCCACCTTGTAAGAGCTAATTGCAAATATATTTCCCATTTAATATTTAATGCTCAAATTTTGAATATCTAAATCACTAAATTATTCTGGTTTATTATTTTGTATTAGTTATTGTTATATTATAATAATATTATTTTAATTCGTACCATGAATTTTTAAGACGATATTATTTTGTTTTTGCTTAGGGACGTAAAAGATGAATGGTTTTCTTTTCTTTGCAATAAGAGGCTATGAGAGATCAGTTATATTCAGTATAGTGGCGTCTCTTTTACACGACGTTACTAATTGTATTTTTCAATACGTACAAAAAAAATATTTACTTGACTTTTTTATTCTAAGTATATAAATAGCGTTAAATATAAGGGCAACTTATTAACTTACTTTGAAAACTAACTTACTTTAAAAAAGATTACCTTTTTAATATTACCAATAAATTCAATAAAAATGCGGCATTAATTTTATGAAAATCTGATAAGAAACGTTAAATGGCTTTCCAGTTATCTGCAATGGAATTGGGAATAAATAATCAAAGTAGCAGGAAAGTGGATTACAATTTATTCAATTCATTAAGAAAAATAGAATTCGAACTTGTAGTTATATACTAGGCAAGATCTTGTACTGAGTTACGTATCTGTGTATCTCTTATCAAATTTGATTGCATGGGCGAGCTTATTAAACATTTTTTCAACAAGAATTTCAATTTGAGGAAAATTATATACAGTTGAATTTCAATTTGAAGATATATTATATGAAATGAGAGAAATGAGAAAGAAAATAAAAAGATTGCAATAGGGTCCCTGTTCTAGAATTCTTGTCACAATTGTAAGAGGACGAATTAAGAAAAACAACTCATAATGACAGATAGATATTCTGATTTTTTTTTTGTGATGAGTATTTAAAAATAGGGATTTTGATAGATTTTTATTTTGTTGTGTATTTTTATGAAAGCATCGAAATTTGTCTATTTCAGGATGGAACCTATATTTCTTATGGGAATACTATATTATTAGAATAGACATATAAATTCAAGTCTTTGTAACGTTGAAAAATCTATAAAACGTTGGAAAATGGGCTCGTCAGCGAGGACGTTTAACCACAAGCCAACGATAGAAACAACTGATTTATTGCTCGCGAATTGACCTTTTGATTAATTTAAATATGAAAAGATTTTATTATTTATAAGGAAATAATTTAAGTAGGAAGTCGATCTTTCCTTCTACCGTTTATTTATTACAATTATAAGAGATTGTTGCCAAAAGTATTACAAATGCAATTTTCTATCTTGACACGTTTTTATACTTATAACCTTGTATAAGATATGTTTAAAAACTATTTTTTATATACACTTATGTTTTAAGATATCATTCTTATCAGTCGATAGAAAACTTAAAAATTGTAAAATATACATTTCAGCTGTTGAGCTTTCAAGCAAGTTAGTAATCACAAATTTGTACTGATAAAGTGAAAAGGTTATTTGATCACAAGTGGTGTTCAAAATACATGTATACAACTAGTTTCGTTACTTTTTAACCAAGACTAGTTAAAGAGTTTTTTAATGAATCAGCCAATGTATTGTTATTATTATTGCTAATGCTTTATTTTAGAATCCTTTAAGTCCTTGTAAATATGAAAACATTTCAAAACTCGATGTGGCGTAGATAGTTGTTCAAGACTTTTTTTGTAACCTCACTCCACTTAAACTTTTATTTGTTTTTATATATCAATTATGACTGGGATACAATCATATTAGTTTATCAATACAGTCTTCATTATATCAACATTATTCGTTGAAGATATTGATAACATCGTGGTATTTTATTCATTAAGTACTTGGAAAAAGTTTTAAATATTGTTAATATATGCAACTATTTACTATAGATAAATATTAAATATTGCAAATCGGACGATTTGTCTTATTCGTAAAAAAAGAGAATGATACGATTATGGAATGAAAATGTTTTATTTAAGTTTCTTGATCGCAGTCATTCTGAAAAACGAACTTAATATTAATACATTTTTCATCCTAACACAGAAAAGAGAATATTTTCCAACGTTTTCATCGTAAAACGGCTTTCAAAAAGCCAATATGCCAGACTTACCAAGCTTGACAGTAAAGTAATACCGGCTCCGTATATGGCGATAGAAAGCATTTGAATTTGATAAAGGAGTGTTGGTCCTAACATTTTTGTTTGATATATTTTGGTTTTTTATGAATGATTTAAAAGTTTAGTTTAAATGACTTTTTAGCAACATGGTCACTTATATTTTATACGTCATATTGAAATATGTTATGTCGTATTGCCTTTCTGCCATTTTTTTTCTGTTCGTTGTATTTTTTCTACGGGTTGACTGGTAGAAAATACTCTGTAGCATTAAGTCCACCCATTGTACATTTTTTTGTCAATAAATATTTAATAAATACGTGTAAAAATTTGATATTATTATTTTTCTCCATAATGTACATTAAAAGAGTGTTATCGTGGCTGTATTTTAAAATAATCGTAGTATAAATTTCGATTGTAATTCAGTCAATTTAAATATCAGGTGTCATATGTATGAGTATTAAAAAAATATCTTCACTGATGGTATCTTATTTTAAGACAATATTATTACGATTCAAATGATTGATAGCTCCGTATAAAAACCGATTCAGATAGTGGAACGTCGTTCTTGACAGATTGGGCGTAGGAGAAATAAAGTGTTTTTTTTGTGTTTGTTTGGCAATAATTTCAAAGCCATTATTTATATATATATAACAGTGAATAGTTAAATTGATGCTTACTCAATCTCCTTCTTTTAATTTATGTCATTCCTATTTAGGATAAGCCCGTTGTTATAAAAAATGAATGTCTAATTTTCCAAATAAGCAATTTTTTTAATAATAGTTAAGAAGATGTTCAGATAGTATATTCAACCGCTAGCTTTTGCGATACCTAAACAGTCGGCAGGACCCACTGCCTTCCACTTCTACTGATTATATTCATACCATCTGAAACTCACAAACTCAACGGTTACATAAGGTGAGCCGTTATTCTCATACCAAATTCTTCTAAGGATTGGGAACCTTTACTTCCAGCAGGTCAACACTTCCAACACCATCTCAAACGTCAGCACTATAAAGTCTAGTAAGCTCGCCAGGTTGTCGGTCACAGACAAGTCCAATCGCAACCATCCTTCTACCTTTTTTCAAGAAAGATTCCAGAGTTTTAGGCGCGCTCACTTATATATATATATATATATATATATATATATATATATATATATTATAACGATATATATAATACGTAAGTTTACGTAATGCTATTGCTTTTGCCGTTTTAGATTTGTTTGTTTTTTGTTTTATCAAATAACAGCTTACTATAATTTTCTAAGCTGTTTCGCGGATAAATAAGTAAGCATTTTGTAGTTAATTCTAATTTTTAAAAACAACTCATGTCCCGATTTCATTAAAACAAAGATAAATAGATGAGCGCATAAATTAATTATATGCTTTATAAAAATATTCCCGTAAAGGACATTTCGAAATATTTTAGATTCCTTCGTGTCTTATTCTGAAGGAATGCTGCAGTAATTTCTTTTATCTCTTCTTTCTATACAGGAAATAAAAAGGTTGGCGAGAGAGAGTATTTTGAATAAAAAAAAACATATTATTTGAGACACAGTTCAACCATACGAGTACTTAAATTCTGACAAAACCTAATTATTAATAAAGATTATGGAATTAACAATGAAACAGTTGCATAGTCTTTTATATAAATGGAATGTGTCCTGTATTACATGGCGGTTTGGGAAATGACTAGTTTATTTTACTCTGAATCTTATTTTTTGGAGAAACAGACTTTATGTTAATCTATCAGTTTAGTAAATTTTCCAGATGTGTTGTATTATTATGGGTTTTAATGGATTTTTATTAATGAAAAGACAATTCATAGCGAAAGGCTTCGTATTTATTTACATGAGGCAATTAATCTCGTTAATTTCATTGTATGAAATATTACATTTTATCTTTTCTTTGCGATGTCATCCGTTAAACGATAGAAGCGCATGGGAAAATCCGGAAAAATAGCAGATTGTCCGCATAACTGTTATTTTACAAGGTGTTTTCTAATTTTGTCAGTAATGGTGGTAGTGTAATATAATACACAACAAATTGGACGGATAACTGCACTATATGCGATAAAATTGATTTGATTAATTTAAGATAATTTTAGAGGAGGATTCTAAATTAAAATTTATCAATATTCAATCTATTTCAGAGATTTAAAACACAAAATACATCGATCTCTACTATCTGTATAAATTTGTCCTTCTGACCAAACTGTAGTAGGTACAAACCTTAGAGCTTAATTTAAAAACGAATTTACTCACTTTTAAGATATACGAGAATTATTTTATAATAAATGTTTTTTTTTTATTCATTATAAAATAATTCTCGTAAATTTCTTTCAAATTTCTTTCAATACATTACATTTCATTTGAAATGTAATGCAGTGTTTTGAAAGAAATAGTTATTATAGAAAGATTTTGAATAAAAAAAAATCCCGTTTAAAATAATTAATTAGCATCGTCTTACATTGGCCCTTATCTCAATTATTTCGGATCGGCAAAATATGTCAATCACTTCCACCCTCTTCTATCATACGTCATCTCAGTGGAGACTTGCTTATTTTATTTATTTTTCAAGCACTGCATTCATATCTTTGTTAATTGCACTCTGCTTTCATAAATAGAGATATTAAATAATTAATTTATAGTTGCTGCCAGACGAGTTGCTGCTTGTCGGGGCTGCTGCTTGATATAAAGTGATTTAAGCTGAATCTGCTAATACCATAGTTACTATCTTTTTGGTAACGACTATTTTTATTCATAATTGAGGAAAAAGCCGAAGCTATCAATACAAAAACGTAGATTGCGTTCGCTTGTACTTGGGCCATACATATCCATAATATTTCGTGTTATCTGTTTTTTTTTTTATTTTATAGTGAAGCAAAACTAAAGTATTTTTTTTTTAATTTGTTAGATAGTGTATTATATCATCTATGACTATCTAAGTTTTTAGTAAAATGCAAGTTCATTAATACGCTCGAATAGAGGTTCATCAAATTTAAAAATAAAATGTTTCATTTTAAAATATCACAATTTACAAGTTTAACATTAATCAAGTTGTTTTGGTACTGTTTTCAAAGAATTTATTTATAACTTTTATATTTAATTTAGTTATCTTGTTAGCCTGCCGACTTCATTCAGGTAAAATATATGGAAATTTTCTTTTACCGAATTCAGATTTCCGAAATTAATTAAGAACAATTTCTTTGGACGTCTACATTGATGGATTAGAATTAAGGAAAATCAATTCTTGGTCTATTTACTCGACATCGATATTTGAAAAATATTTATTATGTGTAGTTTTTTTCCTCGTTGTTATATATTCCTTAAAAAATTTTTTTCAATATTATTTTTGTTAATATATTATATTCTATTGCTATACCTGAATGTGTATAGGAAAAATTACATTATATTTCCAGGACTAAAAATCGTACGATAAAATTCATAATTTCCAATATACTATTTATGAATAAAAACAATTCAAACAGCTTTCCCATTACCTTAATTGAAACACTGTATAATTAAAACTAATATGTATATTTTGTTAGTATTGGTATAAAGCTAAATATCTACGAATATACGAATATTCGTAGATAAGTAGCAAAAGAATATTAATAGTTTGAATATCGGTTAGAGAATTATTTTTAATATTAATATTATATATATTTCTTTTATATAAAACTCAGTACTTTTTACATTAATAATAAACGTCATCGATTTATTTCAAACAAACATTCAAAAAAGAAATCTAATAATTTTGATTGAGATTTGTTTTACTTTAACTTTAGTAAAACATTTTAGACGAGGCGAGTGTATCTGACGTTAAAGGAGTTTTAAACTCTAAAACTATAATAAGGGATCATAAGATTTAAATTTCTCAGGCCTTGGGCCATTTTCTTCTTGGCTAAAACAAATAAATTATGGTTCGTAAAAATATGTGATTGAGATTTATAGCGATGCAGGTATATTCAAGGTTTAACTATACCCAGTTATATACAACAATTTTAGACAAATTTATTTATTTATTGAATAAAATTTGAATGCTTAACTTCATAGGTCAAACGGAATTCATGAAAATAACTAAAAATGTTAAGTCACTTCATTCATTCATATTTTATAATGTTTTGAATACGAGCAACGACAACAGGGTCTAAAACTCGAACATAGAAACTAAGCTCCTTTAATGTAAAATAAGAGAAACAGAAACCAAAGAATAATTAGATTCATAAAACTGTTATCAAATTAAATTTCTTTAACATAAAACCTCAATTCTTAAAAGCAATATTTTGAATGATATTTTGGTATTACTTATATTACATAATATTTTACATAATTATCTATTACTCCCAATGGTTTTTTGATCATCACCTTAATTTAATATTATTGTAGTTTATTTATATTGTAGTTTAGATTACATAATCATACGATTTTCAAGAACCAAATTAAAACAGTAGAAATGTCTAAGGAGATATTACAGGCGTCTCTGAGTTATATTTTTTAGTTATATTATTTAATACTGAACAGCTGACGTACCTTAATCTATTAAACATTCAATTTCTCGTTAAATTTTGGCAAAATAATGGAATCGATGTGAATTCAAATGGGTATCCATGTTTAACTTCCGCACCTGGAGAGCTTCGGGTTATTTCTAATGGTTTTCCATTTTCTTGATAAAATCAGATTAATTCTATAGATCCATAATTTTCTACATTATTTATATTGATTTATTTTTCATAATCACTTGTTGATAAATAACTAATACTTGTACAAAAAAAATATTCTAAGTCAAAGACATCTCGGATGTTATCTGTAACATACACAACTTGACAAAGCTACCATGTAATAATATACCGGGTAATAAGAATATGAAACAAACGTAATGCCATAAAAATGTTAACATTTTATATATTAACTGCTATAAGCGAAGAACAAAAAGAATTAAGGCCATTAGTGCTATATTTTTTAAAAAGTTACTAAAGGCAGTGTAATGTTATATTTGTTATATAGCCTGCCTCTATAAATGGGCTATCTTATCTAAAACACAATCTATTTTCCAACTCCCACTGGCAATAGTTCCAGAAATTAGTCTGGTCAAACGTACAAACTCAGTCTCTTAATTATATTATATATTTTAACAGCTAAAACAAATATTTATTTTACATTTATATCTTATTTCACCGCTAAGTCCGTCTCGTCTATAAAGATATATAATTTTTCAGTTGTGATTTTTCTATTATTTTAAAATGTAATGGTTGGAAACGAATTCTTCGCCGTGGAAATAGGACATCAAAAATCAACATTAAAACTAATTGTTAAGATAAAAAATAATGCATCGTTGCTTTTAATATCTGGAAAAATTGCTGCTCTAATTTTATTTTTTAAATTGCTTTTTAGACTAAAAATTTAGTGATAATTTTCTTTTCTTTGTTTTTTTGTAACATTTTATTAAAATGAAAATGAAATGAATTAAAATAAAAAAATGAATAAACCTATATTACACCGTTTTTTTAACAACTCGATAATTTTCATAGCTTTGTAAACAGATATCACACTTTTTCATTATTTGTTTTAGAAACAAAACTAAGCAGATAACAGTATTAAATATTTCTTCCCGCAGTGGAAGACTTATTTAACTTTCACTTTCTTTGAATTGTTATACAAATTAATAATCGTGATAGTGAAGTACTGAGTGGGAGGTAATGACAATAGGCCTGTAATTACACGGGTCATAGTTGTCGTTTTTGAGATCGGACGAACGAAGTTGGTTTTACATGAATTTGGGCTTACGCTTTATAAAATATAAGAATGCAAAAATAGAAGTATAAGAATGCAAAAATAGAAGTGATAGCACTGGAGTCCATTCAGTAGCATTTATCTACAGCATGATTTAAAAAATTACATCCGGCCTGTTGCCCTCATGGATAGGGTGCAAAGAAAGTCTGCATTGCTTACTTGTAATTTCATATGCGTTGAGTTGCATATATTATGGTTTATGGGCACTATACTCCGAACCCAGTAATCCGGTCGAAAAGTAAACGTGTCAAGCATTTGTTAAGTACGAGTATAGATGTCCAGCATACACATATATCATCCCTTACGAACATAAATATCCCGACTAAGGTATAAAGTGATGTAAAATTTAACACTTGGTGTATGATAAATATTTAGTCAACATTTAGTGATTCAGTGTGCCTTCAAGGTGGATATGGGAGGGATTTTACGGCTTCTTTAGAGCCACTACTAGTCCTGGGGGAGATTTTTTTTAAAGCCTGCTATCATATTGTGTGCCCGATTCTCACTTATGCATTACACAATGGCACTGTTTCAAGCCAGTCTTCTGTGTGTGTTATATGATGCCGAACAAATCAGCGTTGTCATGCTGCAGTCAGATCGCAGAGTTATTCTACCAGATGTTGGAATCTAAGTTGCCTCTTAAACAGAGGTGATTATATTCTTACCCAGGACCACAAGTCATATTGAAACATAGTTTAACATTAAAAAAAGCATAATATGACTTGCAAAAATAATGTAAATGTACCACTAACTATAAGAAGAATTATTAAATTATTTTTATAACAAAATTCAACAATACACACAAATTACAGTGTTCAAAAAATGTGGTTTAGAAAAGATAAATTGTCCCTGGCTTGAGTATTAATCCTAACTTAAGCTGAAAACTCAAGGTTTTGGAACCTAACAGTAAACCGGGGAGTAATTAATTCTACAAATTATTACACCTGTGTTCCAGAAATGTTTGTGTGTAATTTTATATTAATAATATTCGAGGTTTCGGGTTTCATATGTTTTATGTCAGTTATAACAAGTTTTTTTACAATGATAACATAAAAAAACTATAAAACAATACTGATAGTAATTATAATTGTAAAAAACAATATAAATATAAGTTTTAAAATAATGCTATAAAAGATTTAATCTTGTACATAAAGGTTAAGTACAAACGGCTGTAATCACGTCAATCACATCAGATTTTTATCTACCACGCTTCGAGCTTATGTATGATTAAGAACTCCAAATGGGTAAGAAGTATCTCAAAATTCCCATACAATTAACTTTATAAATATGTACTTAAATATTAGTTTGAATATAAAAAAAATATGCATTCTCTTTGTCATATTTTGAGTAAGGTACATCCAACGTTTTTCTTTGGGCAAAAACTTCAATCGAGATATGCTAATTTCAGCAATAAAGGTGGTATCGTTGCCACTTATAATACTACCGAGTGTAAGGTCAATGATTACTCCCATAATCTTGGTGGGAAGCCAGGGACTGCTTTCATGTATGAACTGTGAATTTGACTTCGCGATGGGTCCTCCATATAAATTAGCTCCAAATAATGTACGCCTAAGATACGTGAAAAGTTTTACCTTACCCCCTACCAAGGGCTTACAGCTGGGGAAGAAAGTAAACAAACAAGCTTCCGAGCTTTTGGATGCGATAGAAATGACAATATTGACGTTTAAGCTTCTTGAACGTCAACTGTTTGTGGCTTTCTGACAATAGAAAGAAGGAATCACCTCACCGAGATACTTCATCGTGACCTTCACCACCATCTGCATGCCCTAAATTGACCGGCCATTTTAATTTTTCATTTATCCTACCTACCTATACTTTATAGGTAGGTAGGGTTAATGACCACAACTCATCGATATCTACTTAGTAGGTATATGAAGTGTTTGCCTGCTTCTATATCACAAGTGTTTACTGATTCAAAATGAACAATTTTGACTTAGTGATTGTAAATCGTGTGTGTGTGTGTGTAAGCTGTGTTAATTTATGATTTTAACAATTTAAAAAAATAAAATATAACTAGATGAAAGAGACATAATGCTCGAATTTTGACAATTAACTTATATGCGTATATATTCTCTAAACATTCACCACCTATAAAATATCACGCCGTAAATAAATCGTACATGAGCCCCGAAACCTATTTGGATTGTATCCAAATATGAATAAATAAAGCTCAGTGTTTATGCGATAATATTCCTTGCGAGAAAGACATTTTGTTCCAAAATAACTTGTCGTGTCTCTGCTGACAAGCTGCTACTTATTCTCGGTTGAGACGAAGCTTCTTAGCATTCCATGGATTCACCGTGCGGGTGCCGGGCCCATCGCGTTGCAGGGAGAGGAGCGCAAACAGCCCCTGGGACTTGCGACCCAAGTGTAGGTTTAAGGGGCCCCTTTAAAATGCGCATTCACGCTCACCTCAACTGGTTGCGCTCCTTTCCCTACCTAACCAAATTTGGAATGAACCTACTAATGCCGCCTTTGAAGTACGTTCTAGAAATGTACTGATGATAGTTCTAGAGAGGCCAAGATCTTTAAGTAGGTTATAGAGAGATTTCGCTGTTATACCTCTCGCTCCCACTTCTACCGCGTACAAATTAACTATATACCTATTCCTGGTCAGTTCGTTGGTCAGTTCGTAATACTTGTTTACTTTAATTGCGTGATCTTTGGGAATGTTAGTTTCCCACGGAACAGTAAGCTCCACAAGTATCACGCGCTTTAACTGTCTAGAGTACAGGAATATGTCCGGTCTGGATGACGAGACAACAATATCCTCAGGAATTCTATACTGTTTCTCATACGTATCCATCATTATAGTCCAATCGCGAGCTGCCTCTAAGATAGAGTGAGGCTTTTGTTTTGTTTTTTTAGACGAGCCTTCTTTAATGAACTCTATGAATCTTTTGGTGGTTGTTATACCCTTTTGCGCTCTAGCTACTGAAAGACTAACCGCTTCACGTATGATTTCCAATACTTTATCATGGCGCCGCGAGTATTGACCTTTTTCCAATAGCACCCTACACCCTACCAACAAGTGTTTAGCCGTTCCTACCGCCTCCCCACAGATATTGCAAGACTTTTCGGTAGCTTTACCCCATCTTACTAAATTACTTTGATCTGGGAGAGTCATTTGGAATGCATTTAGATAGAATTTTAATAAGGCTGGAGACCACTCATGAAGTAAGGTGCGCCACCTCAATGCTAATGGAATACAAAAGTCGCCTATGGTCACCCACTCATTTTGAATATCTAGATTCATCAATATCAATATTATTTTAATGTTTTTTAAATCTTGATTCAAATTGTGATTTGTGTGTTGATTTCTGAATGTTATACTTATATTATGTCAGGGTAACAACATTAAAGATATGACGATAATAAAACATCTATCAAACTTTGTTATCTGATATATAAATTCATTTCCATTAATATATAATAATTAATCTATTCTATAATTACAAAACTGTATCATGATGTCGGTAAACAGAAGTTATCGACTGAGCTAAGCCCCATGCTTACAGAAAAAGCAGAGTTTATAAATTTCCGGTCATGTCAAAATTATAGTACGTATATAAAATTTTAGATGTCATCTGTGCTAAAATGAAACGAAATGAAACTGTTAGCAATCAATAATATGTACACTAGTTATGGGGGTAGAGCGACAAAAAACTTTAAAATTTTAATAAATGATTTTTAACTAAAAGAGAAATACTATAGTTAATAATAAGATAACTCAAAATTTATAGATAATCACCCGTAAGTTAGAATATAGTTGAAGAAATTTTGGTAACAATATGATTGTTCTTAACTCTATGTTACGACATTATCTAAATTTACTCGTAACTTCGCAGCAAATTTTGAAAGCTTACTTATATTATTAAACTTCAAACGATTTCCTGTAGTAGTGGTATCGGATTATCATAAACTTGTTTATTTTACTAAATAAAATAAGACCTTGACCCAAATAAATAAGCTTATTTGTGCTCGTTTCGTTTACGTAAGGTTTATTCAAATTGTGAATTCGGTATCTTATTTGAAGAGAACATTTTTTTTACGCGAGATGAAATGATTGTCAGAAGTATACCTTATTTAAGTATGTATTCTATATTTATATAAGATATATGCAGATATTATCCTCAGCTTATCAATAATGAATCACATAATTAATAATAGTTCTTACCTGGATGAGACCGTTATATTTTGTCTTTTTGCATATAGCAAAAGCGAAACCTTATTACAAAAGCTAATATTTCTTAAATATATTTTTTTATTAGAAAAAATCTCACTAAGTATTTTTGTAAATAATTTGACTAATATATAATATAATAGTGTCACGATAAGTTATATTGTATCTTCTTCTTACTAATATTTTACTTACTGCTAATATTATAAGTAATTGATAAGTCCGAATTTTGACCCGAGACCTATATTAACTAGGCTGACAAATTGATTCAGTACACTATCTTTAGTCCTAATTTTGTTGTTTTCTAAGTTACGCGAGATATTATATCAATATTTTTTTATATACTGAAAACGCAATTGCCTTCTAAAAAAAAAAAAAACTTCACGGGCCATAGATTTGCGACAATCAACTACGCTGATATTGCTATTATATACCATATCACATATAGAATTAGAAGATTTCAGATTCAAAACATAAATGCACCACTTGAAACAGATATTTAATTATAATATAGAGAATATATAAGTTGTAATAATATTGGTCAAATAAAATAAACAATTAGAAAACACAATTATTTATTATTATCATCCAAATAAAATTTTCACAATTCTTTAAATAACAAAAGAAGATTGAATTTCGTTCATCCGTAACTTTTAGACAAGAAAATCTATGGGTTGCTAATTAGAAAAGGCTGAATATCAGTTTACGGTTTGTAATTTATATAAAAAAGGGAGAAGCCTTAAAAATATAAATGACAATTTCAATTTTTATCTCGTGAAAGCTTTTGCTTTGTTATTTTTACCAAATCATACAAAGATTGTTTTTTTTAGGGTTGAATTTTTGACTGTTTGTTATTTTAGTAAAAAAATATTTGTTTAATATAGAAAAGAAGGCTTAATATTGCAAGTCTTGTTTGCGTTATTCTGATTTAGAATATTTTTTATAACTTAAAGATTTTTGTTTTTAACATTTTAACTTTCCGCATTTTAAAAGCTAGTAATAATTGTCATGTATGTAGACTAACTTCTGCAAAACTATTTAAATACAGTAGTCGAGTAAGCTCTGACAATTACGACCGACTCACTATTTTATTATTTTCATTTTAAAATGCTAACGATTTGAGATTAAACTTATTTAAGGGCACGGAATTAAAAAATCAATAGCTTTTGATAGGTGCCGTGGTGCAGGAAGGCCAATCCCCCCTTAGATATTTTTCTCGTCACATTCATTCATTTCGTTCATTATATTTACTTCAAAATTTCACAGATCCAATGCGACTTCTCCATGAGGCAAATGTTTATGAATGTAATTGCCATATGGACAGCCTTCTAAATTAGTTAGACAACAAACAAACCCTTTTCTCGTTGAATATATGAAAAGATCAAATAAACCTACCCTTCCTTTGTCTAATAGTTGTTCAGTTAAAACTGTGTAAATTAAGAACTTCGTCACATTTTCAAGGAATCCATAAATAAACAATTCCTTAATACACTTTGCGTAATCAACAGCTCATTGTATTAATTTTAAACTATCATTAATAGTTCAAGTGATATTATGTTTGAGGAACAAAACATTCATTATAATTAATGGCTATGATAGCCGAACAGTACTGAACAGATGAATTGCATTATTATCATGCTTGTTGACTTATTGAACACAGACACTCAATGTAACTATATTATAAAATGGGTCATTTGTATTCACTGCGATTGGGTCTCAATTACTCATTATGTCCGTAAGATAATTGTATATTGTTATATCATTTATAGTATTTGATATTGTACGACAGTATTTAAAAACGTTTTAAGTACTATCGTCTTATTTCGACTTTATTGTTACATTGAAATATTGATAGAACATCACCATGAAGACTTGTGGAATGGAAAGTGACAGTTTATGTAAAAAAAACGAAAGCTAAAGAATCAAACCCGCGACTTCTGGGATACCCTAGCTCTATCTTAGTAAGCTGCCGTTACCCGCTTCGATAAATTTAGCATCCATATAATCGTTTTTATCAGGATGTTGTTTTTTTTATTCCAATTTTTTTTTTACTTTTTAGTTAAGATTAATATTGAATTCACATTCAAACCTCTCAGCCACCGCTGAGTCATTACGCTACGTCAGGTCTTTTCATCAACGATTTCGCAGTGCTTAAAGACGAAAGTTTTTGAGCAATGCATCCTACCCGTATTAACAAACAGAGCCAAGACATGGACAATGACTGCAAGATTGATCCACAAATCATAAATTTGAAGTCACTCAACGGGGCAATGGAGCTATGCTTGGGGTCTCTCTCAGAGATGAAATAAGTAATGGTTGTATTCACGAGAGCACCAAAGTTACTGACATAGCTCGCCGGATCTGCTAGTTGAAGTGGCAGTGAGCCGATCAAAGAATGTCGCAGAATCGGTGGCCGATGGATCAGACGAATTTTGCAGTGGACACCGTGTTTTGGCAGGTGTAGCGTAGGACGCGTTCCGGCCCAATGGACTGACGACTTGTGAAAGGTTACTGGTGCGGGAAGGATGAGGAATTTTTAATTAATTATTTTGTTATTTTAAAATCAATTGATTAAATCGGTGTGATATTAAAGATGAACCCTGTTAGTATTTCTTGACTGAAATAGAAGATCGTTCTTAAAACCACTAAGTGTGAAGGATCTGACCAAGTTTTAAAATGTTTTTAATCCATCAAATGTCAGTCTCGTGATTCTAGTAAAAAGTTAGTTTTGATAAGAAATTATATTCAAATGTTCCTAACACTAATTATAGTCATACAATCATAAAATCAATTCATATCCAATAACTTGTTTTAATGGCAGTGAAGCTGGTAATTATGATTTCAGTGTACTAAACAGTTTTGAAAGTGTAAAATGTGTGTATGTAATAAGTAAGGACATCTGAAAACTACTGATTGTTTTGAATTATTGATTGCTCATTAATCTAAACCAGATTCAGTTATAAAAAAATCTGATTTGACAATAACTAAATGCAATCTGTGTGACGAGGAGTGGTAAACAACTTTTAAATCTAAACTGAATGTAATAATAAAATAAAGCTTCTGCAAAATTATGTTGATGTAGTTAATGCACCATATTTATAAAAAAAAACTAGGTGATAAAAGCCTTTGTATTCTCTCATGATTTTAATGTAAAAACTGAAAAGGAGCCAACCGATACGGGTAGGGATTCCAACCTGAAACCTCTGGGAAACCGTCATGTTGTTTTATCAATTTAGCTACCATATCGTACATATACTATTATTTATTTATTTAAAATTTAAATAGGCTTAAAATGGCTATATACGTTTATGGATAGTTCAAACAAAAAGGTATACTTTACTTCAGTAATGAATGGTCATTCCACTTCTTATATATTCAAGACTGATGGTCGATGTCCATTGTAATCATGCTGATGTTTAGAGAATAAAATTTAAAAAAAAGGCTAAATCCAAAATATATTTATTCAAGTAGCATTTACATGCACTTTTGAATGTCAGTATAGTCAAGAAGCTACCACCAGCTTGAAATGCTATGAGATGGGAAATTATATCACTCGAAGATATAAAAAAAAATTGTTGACATTTATTAAATATAATAATAAGAGAAATTATAAAAAATATATTATTTGCGTCCAAAGTGTAGTCAATTCAATTAAAGTATATGTATATAAATCGTTTGAACGTTCTGTTAAAGTCCTTCAACTACTAATCCATCCTATTAATAGGTTAGCAGATGATGGATCTTGTCTTTATTTATCATTTTTTTATTATTGGATCAGATATTCAATCAAAAAAGTGTTTTTTTTAAAATTTATTTTATTACTTCTCGTTTGGGCTCCTTAGAATGGAAAATAAACAATTTTATCATTCTAATTTTCAAATCCGGTAAAGGTCCTCTTGATCCATATATCTACCGACCATTTTCTATCTCTTAAATATATGCTAAAGCTAAATCTCTTATAGCTAAAGTTATGAAATATTTTGATTGATAAATAACCAAGTCTTGAGAAAAAGTGGGGTTATCGGTTTAAATTTAAAAATAAATACATGGAATCCATACTAGCATTTGTAGACAATCTCCCCATGATAACACGTAACCCCAAACAATGTCAGGTACTTTTAAATGAAATAGAGGATTTCTGTACGTGGACTGGCGGCCGAAACCCAGTAAATGCCACTGTGCATGTCTAGACGGAACACCCAATTTACCTAACACCTTACTATACCAGTCTTTTAATAGGTGGTCAAAATATTTCTACAATTACTGAAGGAGCCCTAAGACTACCTGGGTCGTAAGGTCGTAAGTCTAAGGAACTTTGCTATCCTGCAAAGCGATGGGCCAGCACCCGCAACGGAATCCAAGGAAAGAAGCTTCGTCTAGTTTCTTTAAAATGATTTGAAATTTTACTTAAAAAAAATAGCTTACTTCTATTTAGTTAACTGTTTAGATTTACAAATGGTATGAGCACAATGGATAATCGTTGCATTTTAGAAACCAACACCCATTTTGTTTTTCCTAAAAGTGAATATGTCTGCTAGGTGACTTCTTGATATTTTTTCGGCTTACGACAGTATTTTGCTTCTAATTCTATCAAAAGAGATGCTTAACTTAACTTGGGCTTAATACATTTATTTTATATTTTCTTCAATCTAGATTCGACTTAATCTGGATCTAACTTACCCAGTAGTCACTATAAAACTTCTCCTAGACTGATTTAGAAAGGTTTCTCTAAAGGCTCTGGGTTGTCTTATTCTTGATAATATTTATACGGTAGATTCGAATCGATAGAAAGTTAATGGTTTTTATATCATACTCCAGTGAGCTGAAAATCTTGTAACGTAGATATCTATCAAATCAATAGAATAATGGAATTCTAAATTTAACTTGGATATAGGCCATTTAAATATCTGGTTATAAGTTGATGACCTTGAATAAAAAACATGTAACTTTTATACTAAAAAAAGGGTTATTCCAAATATTAATAGTGTTATTGTAAGTAAAGTTGTCTAAATGATAGTAATATAAACTACGTTTTAAGTTAAGTTATTCTTGATTTAAGACTAACTAGTACTTTTTGAAAAACGTTAATGTCATGCTCTCCCTCTTCGGAGCTTGGTGGGATTCCCACCCATACTGCTCAATACATGATATCATAAGAAGTCACTTTCATTACGATTCCTTTTTGGAAATCCAATCTGCTTAAAGAAATCGGGATAAGATTTAAGCTGAATGTTGCTATATTATATGCCATGCCATGAAGTCATCTCCGATAAATGACATGCAGTAGGAATGTTTGGAACCTCAACTTTTTATAAAAAGACAGCTTTTTGTTGATAGATCTTATTTTAGAACTGCCCAGTTGTCTTCTCATTGTCTTTTCAAAAACTTCTTGTGAACGCTATTACCACAAATGAGTCAATTCCCTATTTACACCTCAGCTATAATAAGTTAATAAATTTGAATTGCTAAAATTACCAAATAAAGACTTATCATTTATTTGAATTTTTTTTGGATTATTTTCACTTTCAGCCAATTTTTGCTTCGTATTGAAAATCATAAAAGTACTTTAAAAGCTAATTATGAGTTTTGACAAGTGTTAGACAAAAACTGGCCAGATTTGCTTTTAATGTATACTGACGCATCTGAGCTTCCAGAAGATAATTATGTTGGTGCTGCTGTTTATATTAACAATTCAAAAATATTTTTTATTTTACTCGTCATACTCTCTTCACAATATTTATCAGAGAAGCCATAGCTTTATATGAACCAATATTGTATAATGAATCCAAAAAGTTTAATAAAACAAATATTAGTGGTTCTTAAAGATGTTCGCAAGTAATTCTTTTCAATATTTTTAACACTAAAAGTAGATTCCCTATCATCCTAAAAAAGAAAGAAACTATTTTTGATGACCATTCTAAAAATATCAAGGTACTTCTAGTCTGGATTCCAGGTCATTAAGAAATTGAGGGTAATGAAATTGATGACCAATCAGCTAAGAAAGTTTTCATTGGTTATTATAAATATAATTCAGTTTTCTACCATGATCATCCGATGAAAGCCTGCGAAAAATTTGCAATCTACTTAAAAGGTTCATTGAGAAACGTCAAGATTTTATAGCACAGCTAAAGTATATGGGAGTATTACCCAATAAACTTTGTTTTTTAAATATCGTGGAGCTAACAAATAAGTAACATCCACTGTTACGACGTGATCACGTGTGTACTTCACAGCGCCACATTCACTGATGTAGGCTACTCGGAACATTTTTTTTTATTCCTAACCTTTTTATCCCTTCTTATATCTCCCGCTTATCTCATTTTTTATTCAGTTCTGGTTATTTTTATTAAGTTTAACATATTAAAACTTTACATAAATATTATTCGCTTACTAACAAATGCGACTTTTTATTAAAAACAATACTGATTAATATTTAAAGTGGTGCTCTCATTGCTGACTGGAAACTGGCAGAATGTGAAATTTTGAGATTGCCATACTGTTGAAAAGAAGAAAATAGGTCAATTCAATTATATATTTAATTTCATATAAAAATTAAATAAGCATAACTTTAATAATGTATAATTTTAATACAATTATTTTAAGAATTCAATATTGTTCAAGAGTATTCAAATACGTTATTTGTATAATAATAAATAAAAGATATGAATGTTATTTAATATTTTTGTATGGCATCACCATGAATAGGGTAATGAAAAAGTGACAATTGATGATAAAAGCTACAGAGTTAAAATATGATGTTATTAAAGTTGGTTTTATTTATTGTGAGTATCAAATGTACTCATTAATTGTGAGTATCAAATGTAATCAGTCGAATGATAAATAATTGTAATTAATGAATCTTGTGATATTTATGAATACGGTGAACTTTAGTGAAAACGGGTATAATTTAGTGAAGTTTTAAATTTGTTTACTTATAACAAAGGTTCCATTAAACTTGTTGTACATATTTCTTTATTTAAATGTTTATTTTATAATAGTTAATTTTATTTTATTGGGACCATTGAAAATTATAGCATGGTAAAGAATAATCCACTTTTTTTTGTTATGTCTATTCTGTTATCTTTACTGGCTGTTACAGCGTCACCAAGGGGGGCATACACATATACACATATTTAAATAAAAGGAAACCATGTTAAGCTAATACTATTACTGTACCATAATTTTCTTCCATCCATAAAAATAACAGACGCGTATTTTAAGTGTTTGTTATTATTCGTAAACTATATATACACATGTCGATAAAAAATGCATACCGTTCACGCCACTCAAAAGATCCATTATACTTCCTCTTTTCCATCAACGGTGAAATATTCAGCAATTCTTTGTTCATGAATGTATTAATACGTTGACTCTTCATTATTGTTGCCAATAAATCGTAGGTTTTGGATTTTGGAATAAAAATATTCAACACAATGCAAAATAGTTGTTACTATTCCTAAATAATTGTTATTAAATAACTTGATTGTGTCAATATTATCTTTGGTAGTTAGTTAAACTATAAAATAGTTATAAATATTATGTTAAAATTAGTAGTAGAAGTAAATAATATAGGAATAAAATCAAAAAATGTACAGCACTCACGTTTTCTCTGGTTGTCTAACATTGCAAAATACTAAAGATACCGTTATTCAAATAAGACAACAAGGTTGGAACAAGCAATGAATATGCATTTTCTCTCTTAAACATGCACATGTTTTTAATTTAAAACTATGAAAGTAACCTTACATCACTGGACGTTTGATTTAATTTTGATACTTTAATGTCTGTGTCATGTTACAATATCCGTCTCTGAATATTGTATGGTATAAAATTTTATTAAAGATATACTCTACTAAAGCGTCTTCTCATGTTATTCTTATTATAACTCTGATAACGATTACCTTGATTGCATTGATGTTATATTTAAGTGCTTCGACCACAATACACCGTCGCATATTCGAAACCAACGCTTTGTTACGGTTGAACGAGTTTATACTTAGTTAATCAACTTAAGCCTGAAATACAGCCAAAAGCCTGGTGTTTTATTTTAATTTGTCAATGGTATCTGTATAATATAAGACATATTTTCCAAGTGATAATACATTAGTTTTTTTTTGACCGTACAAATTCGTGAAAGTTTCAAAGTTATTTTCATATTCTACATTTATAAAAAATTACAATACTCTATGGTTGAAATTCTTCAAAACCATAACTTACAACTATAAATAATAACTAGGTCAGACTTTAAAAGCCAAGGAGGATCAAATTCTGAATAAAATATAGCGAACAATAGAAATGAAGTACCACAATATAACAAGGAATAAATGTTATGTTCATACATAACATCGTCTGCAATATTTTTATACATTGTGCATAAACTGAATTGCCAAATCAAAGCGCAACCTTTTTTTCTGATAAGGGAACTTATAATTTTTATAAAATTAAATTTTAAGCAAATCGTATGATGTCTTATTTATAGTAAATATATATATTATACTATTAGTAGCTCAAAGAGTGATAATTTATTTATATTTAATAATAAAACATAAAAAAACCTCGCTTAATTTTCTTTAATATCTTTGATCGGAACCCCTTCTTGGATAAAGGCCTCCCCCAGATTTTTCTAGATCTCTCTATCCATAGCTTTCATTCTCCACTCTCTTCCTGCTATCGCTTTTATGTCGTCTATCCACCTTTTTCTCGGGCGCCCTCTTTTCCTTTTTCTCTTTGGTCCATTCCATATAGTTGTCTCTAATATCCATCTCTTGTCGGTACATCTTGCTATATCTCCTGCCCACTGCCATTTCTGTTGCAGAGCATGATGTAAGGCGTCTATAACTTGAGTTTTTCATCTTATCTATTCGCTTTTTATTTTTAATATTCTTCTTATTTTGAGTGTGCTTCACTTCATAGTTTTTTGATATGCTAAAAAGTAAATACTAAACTTATAGTTTAGTTTTTACTTTTGTGTTGTATGCCCACGTTTGGCATCCGTATGTGAGAATTGGTAATACGCAGATATCAAAGACCATTTTTTTGAGAGGAAAGGGGAATTCGCCATTTAGTATTTCTTCTACTTTCTTTCTTTCTAAAAAATGTTTACTATTGGAGATTAATTTTGCTGAACGGAACTTAAACAATATACCTAATATAGTTTATATGTATTGTTGAAGAAAGAAGTCACTGTGTCTTTCTTCTTTCCACATTTTAGAATTTTATTTGGCCTAGCTGAACAACATGTTGCTTGAAATTAGTAGTATAATATAAATTAAGGAAGACAATTACCAATGCAATATAATGTACAGTATTTGAAACATAATTCAGACCAATACAGGTTATGAGACCAAATAAATATTCTTATTGTTTACATTATTCTTATAGTAATAAGAGATAAACGAAAAGGTATACAAAGAGAGCGTTAGTGGAATTTATGTTTCATAAATTGTTCACTTCATGCTCTATACGATTGCGGCTACGGACAAAATTGTATTACTTAAAGGCTTTCGTAGTAAAAGGAATTATCGGTATAACTTGTCAAGACAAATATGACGGTAATTAACATTGGAAAATAAATGTCAGAATGAGTTCAATATTTTCTGAATTTCTAAAACAATATTCAATATGTATAGATGATTAGTTTTACATTGAATAAAATTAATAAATCGTAAAATAACTAATTAAAAAAATGTTTGCAGTGTAATATAAATAATAAGGCCGTAATATTAAAATAATAAATGTTTCTTGAACGGGAAACCCTAAAAAATGAGCAATGTCGTAAGCGGAAAGTATTCTAAAGGTAAGGTTAAGTTCTGTAAGTATAATTTATAAAAAAACTTTATTAATTCGTCTAAAATATTATACAATATTATAAAATGTAATCTACTTCAATAACGAGTCGAAGATATTAAAAAAGTTTTCGGCGTCCGAAATTTACTAGCCGATGAGAATGAAATATCTCTTCTTTGAAATATTTTATTCTCTACCTTTGTTTCGATTCGTTTCGAATCAAAACAACAAGGTTTACTACTTTTTTATGATAGCATTACTTATCTTTAGACGGTTTTAAGACTGGACGGAAATTTATATGTTTAATTTAATTATGATTAACATTAAAAATAAGGAAAAATAATAAATAAAAAGCCATTTATGTACGTATAAAGTATCAGACTTCCTAATTGTACAATAACTTTAAAACAATTTTCACTAAGTCAACTAATTTATTAGAAAACACTGGCGGGATAATGGTGATATACAAAAAAAATTGTTTAATTCACAATCTGGTCAGACTACTAACAACATTTATGGACCTTCAAAGAAGTTTCTCTTTATAACATAATATGTGATTACATATTGTCTGAAATTCTTAATCAGCAACTTTATAAATGAAATGAAAATAAGGTCTTCTCAAAGTTTTTTTTTTATGTTCATAAAAAAAAACTTTAGGGACATATTGTTATAATGGTAAAATCCAGTAAATATAATAATGTAAGCTACTAATAATATAAAAAACACAATTCTTCTGATCTCTTTGAATCTTTCTGAGCACATTATTTTAAGATTGTCTCTTATATAATATACTTACTAAATATTTATCTAAAGACATATTTACCTTAGTAAATTATTAAGCTATTATTTATGTATAAAAATTGAGGTAATTAAACAGGGTAAACAATTTAACAAGAACCCTTCAAAACTTAACAATCTAAAAATAAAAATTATCTTTTAAAAAGATTCCCTAACATCAAAAAGTACAAAGATCTGAAAACACGACACTTCTGATTTTATCTGAGTTTTTTGCAACTTCTCAATTAGTGAGTTTGGAACTTAAAACTTGGGGCTATTAAAAACCTTCTTAAAGTTGCCGGCGTGCAAGTTTTAATGTCTTCAGGGAATCCCTTTTGTTGCGGTCACGGAAAACTTAAGTATCTATACAAAATTTATTTTATGGCCTTATAAACTTTTTATATTGGTTAAAATAAATGTATGGTGAGATTGGTAATTACATTCAAAATTATTATAAATTATTAAGCTATTCCAATTTGGTAGAGGGGTTAAATAATTTAATAATTTAAAAATATAATAACAATATGGTAAAAATAAAAATTGTAAAGTTTTGGGCTGTAAGAAACGAGGTAACAAAAAAAACCTTTGGATTTTTAAATAAATATAGTTTAGGGGGACAAAGAGCGGAGGCAGTAAAAGGAGAAAGGAAGAAGAATTTGTTGCTTCAACAGCTATTAATTAATACATCTCTAACTTGATAGACAGTATTTTGAAGTTTATATATTTCATTATTTTGAATATTAATTACATTATTAACAATGAAATTTAAACAGAATATTTAATAACAGCTTATGTCATTACTGTTATGTTCTTCGAAAACGTGTTTTTGTTTTCTCGTATGTGTTTGTTTGCAAGTTTATTTGGTGTATTTGTATCTATTTGATTGAAAGTTTTAAAGTGAGTCATGTATTCATTACAGTTAAAAGCTAGGCCACGATGGGCAGTAAATATTCTTGGTCATTGGTCATCATTATCGCAGACTTCTCATACACATAAAGCCTTGTATGTCTTCTGTGTAAGGTGTCAGAAATGGTTTTTTTTTGCATTTTCTTCGGGCTTGTTTCCTCCGATCACTGTTCAATGTAAATTGTTTCTTCTTCATATGAAAGTTAACATATTGAACATAAGAATAATATATTATACGTCAATGAACTATTTTAAAATATTAAAACGAAAGGTCAAAAAAAAAACACAAGTTTCCAAACTTCAAAATGTAAATTTGAGAATTATTTTTAATTAAATTTTAGTGAAAATAGTTGAACAATATTCGCTAAATAAATTTTATATGAAATTTGAAAGTTATGAAAGCTATTAAAATTGTTTTTTTTTAATATAGAGGAAATATGTCTTTTATAAAAAAAAATATATAATGTTTTTAAAAGTGTGTATAGTTTCTAAATTTGTACCGCTTAGATCTGACTCCATTCTACAATACCGAGAGGATTTTTTATAGACTTTCGACTCTCAGAATACCCCGGAAATTCTAAAAGCACAAAAAGGTGCTTTCATACTCCATGCGCAAACCACATTTACTTAACTTTAAACTAATAGTCTTGTTGTTTGCGTAAAAAATCCATACGAGGTAAAAACATTATAACTCCAATGTAAAAAAAATCCATAAGAGGTAAAAAATATTATATTGCTTTCAGATCATGCATCGAAACAAACCAACCATCGAACAGAAGCAATGTACTTAGCATGGCAGTGACTCGGCAGGCAGAGATGCAAGCGCGTTTGTTGGCCTACCGCCTCAAGATTGGTCTTCTGATTATCGTTATTATGGTGCTTGGATTTTTTAATGAAAGCCACGGTGAGTACTCTCATCTGCCTTTAAATTTAACTTAGCATGAGGGAATTTTATTTCTGGAACTTACACATATACTAAGTAAATCAATCTAAAAATATATTTATTCTACAAACTATTTTAATCTGAAAATATATTAGTTGTATGAATGCCATAAATATATTTTTAGAAATATAAATATATTATTTTGCGATTCATGCGCAGGTTCTATGTGTCTTTTATATTATTGTCACCATATTGTATAGGTGTTCCATAAATGTGGAAAATTATGATTGCTTATGTTTATTATGTACCATAATAACCGTGTAATACACAATATATATTGCAATAGCAATAAAATGTAACTTATGTAATTTGATTTGATATAACATACAATGATCTAAATTACTTTATAAATCATAAATAATTTTCAAAAGAACAACTTACTTTTGGCTTCAACTTGAATTATTTTACCTAATTAGATTTTTAAAGAAAATAACTTACTTTCACATTGCCCACATTATTTTTAAATATTAATTTTTTTACAAAGTTTTTTTAAGTTTACAAACCAATTTTAAATTTTTATAGTTAAGTCGATAATTAAAAAATCTTAACATATATTTATATGTTCCTTATCGTTCTATATTAGTTCTTGTCTCAAAACTAAATCAATTTAAATACTTCTCTTATTAAAGCTTACTCACGGACTGACATACTGACATTTTTTTGATTTTTTTATGTAATGTAATGTAATTGACGATTCAAAAGTACATGTAAATGCCTACTTGAATAAAGATATTTTTGATTTTGGTTGATTTTGATTTTTAAAGGTAATCGATTTTTACAGCCCTATTTAAAGCTGTTAGGTGTAAAATCTAAAAAAAGTCTCATTCCAAGCTTTCATAATGAAAAAAACCTATTTGCAGAGTTTAAGATTTCTAGTTTGAAAATAAATTCTACTCTATACTCTGTTTGTCGTTAATGAGTCTGATATTAAGGAATTTGTCACATATAAATAGAGTTATATCCCTAACCAAGTAATGTGGCTCATTTTTTTCCATGGCCACATCTTGATATATAGAATAGGGCATCAAAAGCGTATAATCACAAATTTAGTTTATTTAAATACTAATAATAAATATATTTATATCTCTCAGGTTAACTTAATAAATACAGCTACAATAATGCAAGTACTTTTGAATTTCTTGTGACAAGCAGTTCTATTTAAATCATACTGCATCAACATCGTAATCCTGAAAACCAAATTTTTGGAAATACGAATAAAACGTAAAATGTTTAAGACCTTAGCAGTTGAATTTAAAGTGAGTAAGTACCAATAATTTAGGTAAATCTCAGCGGAGACAGAGACACTTTCAGAGACAGCTTCCGAGACAGTTTCTCAGATTTTATGTTTCTAATCCGGAATGGTTTTGTATTTTGTTTTTCAGTCTAAGTGAATATGGCTAACATATTTATAGATAATTTAATTATAAGTTACATAAATATTTAAAAACATTCATCTGGTTTTTCAACTCGTTAACACACGTACATAGTAGACTAGTATGTTCATTGTAATCTTGGGTTTAGTTTCATTTCGTATTATTCTCAATGTACAATCCAGTAATTGAAGGGCTCAGCATCAACTTCATAATGTCTGCATAGTAGTTCAAATAAATAACATCTATAGCATTCAACATAGGTACAGAGTCACTCAATCAGATGGTTGACATAAAAATTAAACAAAGGCAGTGCGCTGTAACCTCTTTTTGTTACAACTCAATCTATAGTTTATTTTATGTTCGAGAAGCTCATTCTGCCAATTTATTTTTCTTAGATTGTTAAACATACTTTTAAATTCATGATATCATTATTTTTCATCAGTATTTTAAAACTTATCGACTAATAATAAAATTGCGGGAATATAAATATGTAAATTCAGAAGAAAATAAAGTGAAACTTAGAAATACTGAACTTATACATAAAATATTATCATTTAGAACGAAAAATGTCAATCATCATAATTTAATCTTCATTCCAACTTTCTTAAGTATAGGATTTCTTTTACAACTAAATACGATTAGGGTGGATGCGTTTTACAATACAAATATAATATATTGAAAGATTTAAGTTTATTTTTATCTTTGTAGCATTTAATTTCAACAATGAAG
Organism: Dircenna loreta; assembly: GCA_963555665.1. Classification (NCBI taxonomy): domain Eukaryota; kingdom Metazoa; phylum Arthropoda; class Insecta; order Lepidoptera; family Nymphalidae; genus Dircenna; species Dircenna loreta. Next base: position 9,933,817 of record OY743095.1, on the reverse strand, counting down.
TTTACCGAAGATATTTTTTAATGTAAAACCTTAATTTAAAGGTCATTTAAAAATATTTTTTATTGCAATATATTAACTAAAGATAAAAAGATACATAATTTAATAAAAGATTCAGTTTAAAAAAGTTTTTTCGATTTATATCCATAAAAAAATTAAGTCATATTACTTTAATGTTATAAGAATTAAATCAAAGTACCTAATATTAATTTAATTCTTATTATTATTTATGTTGGCCCGAGACAATTTTTGTAGCTTTTTAATACTAAAAATCCTTTAGCTCACAAACACATATTTAAAATATTAAGATTTTTAGTAGTTAGTAATTGAGGTATTTAATATTGGAGTTATAAGAGCATTCTGACATCTGGCTGTCAAATGACAATAAAATTCATAGTAGGTAATAGTTTTGATAATTGTTTGAGTTTACATTATACCGGTAAGCAAAACTTTTTTTGATGGTATAAAAATACAATTTAAGATAAAAATATTTTGATATGGGCCGAAACTAGCGACTTTTGAGAAACCCTAACGTCGCTCAGCCAATTCAGCTAGAATATCACTTTCAGCTTCGTTATATTTTAGCATTATATATAATAACATTAAATAATGTATGTTATTTCTTAAAGTGTGTTTTATTTTTGTTAATAATGATTTATCGGACTACGAGGCCTGAAAAATATTTTTCGTATCCGATTTTTATGTCTCTCAACCTTTTTTATCATAAGATGAATTACAAATATTTCTAAATGTTAATAAGAAATTGAATTTGAAACAACAACAGACTTTTGGTTTGGGGCCGTTTCTGGCAGGCAGATAGATACATACATTTCATAAAAATCTTTCTAGTAGCCTTTACTAGATACGGAACAGACAAACGGACATACAGATATACGGATATTCATTTCTTAAACTATTGCTTTGTTTTCTCTATCATATTGAAAAAATGTTTCGGTTATTTTTTTTATAAAATACAGATGATTTTCCTCTTCATTATTTTATTATATTACACACGTTCAGAATATTACTTCCGAGCTATTAATTAATTCTGAGTAACAGTATTATTCGCATTTATTAGTATATCATATTATATTAAGAATAAATAAAAGAATGTAATTATAAGAATAAATAGCAATCCTGGAAATGATAATATTATACAAGATTTAAGTATTTGAATTAGTACATATATAATGCAAATATTTGCCAAAGCTGGGCAGTGTGCATTTTTGTTACCAGTTTGGCCGCACTCATCTCTATTCTTTATCTAATATGGTCTTTTCAGAACATTTATAGCCAGTTACTTAATTTTTACGACTACACATTTCAATTCAGTATACAGCCATTTGTACAAGTTTTTTAGATCAGTACATTAAGCACATTTTTTTATCTCAATTTTGAAATTGTAGAAATATTTGATTGACTTTACTTGGTTTTGATAGTATAGCAAAAAATCAAGGTGATTTCAGATATCAATTTAGTTATTTATTTTTTATTTATTTATTTAAATTTTTCCACTTTGAATCGTTACCAGTGATCACTTGTGTTATTAAAATTGTACTTATTAAAAGAACATTTTGAACTATATCTTTCAAACTATAGAACAAAATATCTTTATACCTATATATATACAATAATATTAGCTGTTATAATTTTGATCATTCGATAAAATTATCTAGTGTTGGAAATTGTCTTATTGTCTTGTTAGAATTATCATTACTTGAATGTTAATTTATATATTTCTTAATATATTCTATAATAATCTTAATCTGGAATGTCCTGAAAATTCTGAGGACATTCAATAATACTTTTTTTAATGAAATGAACTAGATTATGTTTGCATAAATATTTTACTCTTTAAATGTTGAGTTTTGACTCGTGTAATGTATTTACCGAAAGATAAAATGTAGATGCCTATCAGTAAGTCAGTTAGTTAGCGATCTACTTCCAACAACTTCTTAGTTTTCAGGCGAAGACTTCAGGATGCCAGCTAAACGCACGAACAGTATCTTAAAGTCTCACAATGGAATCGCAGACACAATGACGTAAACAAATGTTTACTAAGATAATTTTATTGTTTAAACAGAGTATGTCGATTTTTGTACGTTATTTGGACTCAAATGTTATTGAAAGCTTAGTGAAGTACATTAAAATTATATTGCTATATTTACCTATTATTAATATTATTGTAAAAAACACTTTAGCTTTACTTTCGTGAATCGCTTTTATTTTTAAATAAGGTAATTTAATTCTCTCGACTTTTGATTGTTCATAATATGAATTTTACGTAATCTTTTTTTATATATATTTCTTACTTTGAAAATTGTGTAGCTCTAATACAAATTTTTACTTCATATTTCTAGCCCTTACCAATGCAATTTTTAAAAAAACATTCTCAGTTAGCATCTAAAAATAATACCAGCAATGCAAAATTTATAAAATTGTAGTCATTACAATTATATATACATCGTGATGAAGCAGTCTTTTCTCTGTGCACATTGACGCAGCTAATATAAACTACCAACAATGGTAAAATGGACATTGTAACAATATTTATTCATGTACAAATTGCAGCGTATTATTTCACCATTTACACCGAATTAAGCAATTTTATTTTTACAACAAAGTTAACACGATATATTAATTCAATTGTTAACTAACATTACTTAACAAATAATGCAATTATATTGTTTGTTAAATTTGTGCAAATATTTGTCTTCTTGGGCTTGTTTTTTTTCATCGGCTACATTTTTTTTGTGGTGATATTTATATTAAGAGAATGTATTAAATACGTTTATGTATGGTATTTATTTATCTTCCAAAGAAATAGTATAGCATCAATATGAATTTTCTGGTATACCAATTCTAAAAAAAGGAGGAGGAGGAGGAGTTTATTTCCATGAATCCCCCTCCTATTTCATGAAGTCTTAAAAAACTGATACATTTTCAGCGATTTTCGCTGGTACATTGTAAAATTAAACTAGTTGTCAAATTTGTATTTCTAATTATATTTTTATTTCATATTACAATAACTTTAGTCCATCCTAGGAATCAGTCAACTCGATAAAATAATTCATTAGTAAAAGTAAAAATAATTACAATATAATATTATCTTGAGGTTTAATACTATTGATAGGCACGAGTGAACAAATGATAAAACCAGTATATTTAATTGTAAGTAGTTTTAATTAACTTATGACCTAAACAAATACAGCACTTTTGAAGATAGCTAAAATATTTTAAAATGTAAAGATATTATCTTTTCAGCGGCTCTTATGTAATGCTTCAGAATTTTAAATTTCTAGAAATGTTTTAGAATCAGTTAGCATTTTAACTCGTCAGAAAACATTTAAGCAATTTTTCAAAAGTAATTTTTTATGTAAGAACAAATACTTTTAACATATATGATTTTGATAATTGCAATCATATTATTACTGTCATGAAGAAATAAATAATAAAAAGAATAGTATTAAAATGTTACTAAATTTTCATATTATTATTAAAATATATTTTTTATATTTAAACCTCCATGCAAACTCAAACAAACTCTCAATACAATAAACAAATTGTACTAGTATAATTGCTTAAATAATGTAAATAGATTGTTATCAATAATTAAATAAAGAACGAAAAATCAACCGAGAACGTAATTTAGTAAATAGCGTATGCTTAATAAATAAAACAAATATTTTTATACACGATAATAAATATAACAAATATTTTTATACAGAATAAATTTGTCTGTTATCTGTAAAAAACTTTTTCATTACAACTTTACAGAACCTAAGTATAGGAGCGAATTTACATTTAAATCCAACTTCGGGTATGTGGCTAGAATACATTAATACCTAAACGCTTACCGAATGCTTTAAATTTTTGATTATATTTAATCATATATTGTCATCTCACTTAAGGCTTAATTTATACAGTAAATAATATTTACTGGTTAGCTTTTGTTGTGAAACTTAATTGAAGATGATTTAAAATATTCTATAAGACTTAAATTAGCAATATAAATTCTAAATCAGTAGCGTCTAGAAATTTGACAGAAATTAAATTGAGAACTGAATGAGTGTTTAGCCTTATATTTACATATATATAATTTAAGCAGATTCAAACTTTTTGCTCCAGATTTCTGTATTTGCATCTGGAAATCGAAGGCAATTTGATGGTTATATTATTAACATAAATATATATAATATTAAATGTGTGTGCGTGAAAAATATTATCTGACATTAGAATCTACAATAAAGTATCTTTGTGATTGATTTATAAGAACGAAATATTTCACATAAAAAACAGTTAAAAATATTAAAAACAGCAAATGAGACATCAGCCAAACTCGTCTCTTTGTAAAGAAAACTTTTAATCGATACTGAAATAATTAATCTTCTTAAGCTCCCAAGTTTTTGAAGTAGTTTATGAAGTCTCGGATACATTGTTTGCGGTAAGTCTGCAATTTTATAAAATAAGCGTCTCTCGATATTTTTAGAGTATTAATAATAATTTTATTTTTATAGAAATGTTTGTGTTACAACAAGCATGTGGTTAAGCTTGGCAAATTTTAAAACACGTTTTTTGTGGTAATTACTCAAATGTATATCACAATACATTTGAGCAGATGTCTTATCAAATAGCTCAATCAATAAAATTAAAAAAGTATTTCAATGTATTTAAAAACCATTTTAACAACCTATATACTATATATATAGATTACTCGACTAACTTACACTTTGTCCTCGATATCTACAAAGTTCTACCTCTAGGTAACTTAGCACTATAAAGTGTACTTCTTTGTCTCACTATCGACAATGTTTAAGTGACACGAAATGATAATGTAAAAATATAAACTACGTTTCCAAGTATTTCATTATTATAAATAAATATATCTTGTTTGTGGTAAAAGGTTTGATTTAATAGAGTCTGTTTTAACAAATCAAAACTATACAAAGTTATTACTAGGGTTATAAATTCTTTCAATTTAAAAGGTAAGGAGTCCTAAAAATTTGGGGATATTGTAACAGCTTTCAGGTTTCAAATGAAATCTAAATTTTCAATGTACCTTGGGTATTAGGCTTTATTGATTCCACTTTCGAAGTTTCGAAGAAGGCTATAAAACGGACAGCGCAGCTTTACGATCTACAACTTTGGATATCCATTCTAGTTTTAAGATCTATTCGGACTTATTAAATATAGAAGAAGCAACAATTTGGTTGGTAGGGTCAAGCAGTTACATTTTGGTATTACCTCTCAAATGTGTTAATCAGCTTATCTGACTTTTCCAGACATCAAGCTCGAAGTCAAAGTATTCACATAGAAGTTTCATCCATTATTTTAAAAAATAGGACCAAGGGAAGAAACCGGTTAAAAGCTACATGGATAGTTTTTCACTTATTTGTAGGTATATATTTTTTTTTGTTTTAGGCCTACGTAATAACGCGGCAATATATTGCCGTCAGCATTCCGCATCGTAAGTTAGAATTGAGTTCCTTAATATAATGTGCCATATGTCAATCAAATTATAGTTTCTATTGGTATTGAACGTTGTGTCTGGGCCAAATAAAACACTTTTGACAGAACTAATTTGAAGCGAATTAGAATTTGAGCGTTCGTATTAGCTAAGTAAATGTTTTCAGTACCGCGTAAAGTACGTGAAGCTAATGAAATCGACCGTCTTGCAAATTTCAGTTAATGGTAGGCTGCTATCATCGTCAACGAAACCCGTCATTACTAAAATAATATATTTTATCAATAACTCAGATAAATACAAATGTGACACGGTAAGTTGTATACACAACGTATTACAACGACAAGTTGCGAAGACCTCCATGATACCTTCGAAGGCGCATTTTATCTTGCCCGCCACCTTCATGGCACGCTCTGCGAGCTGTTACAAGCAGTTAATGCCACGAGGCCGCCATGCTTTTTGAGTGAGTGAGTGATTTAGAACTCGAACGCAACGCTGCAATCCTACCAAGGCGCCATTGAGGACTTGGGAAATGACATGTATGTATGTATAAATGACGTGTATGAATGATTATGAATGATTTATGAAGACATTGTGTCAAGTTTTTAGCAATTAGGTTTTTAAGATATTATATATTTTTTTGCACTTATACAGTCTCATCCGGTTTTAATATTTGAGTCTTATATAACAAGATGACTGTCCAAACCGTTTCACTCGCACGTTACTATACAAAAAGTAAATAATCTTATGTTATTTGTTTATAATAATGATAAATTTGACCATTTTTAACCAATCAATTAAGATTTTGGAAGCAAAAGATTAACACGACGACTTGCTACGCTTGTCGGTAGTCCTCAAATAACAAAACTCAATATAAGATTGTTGTTATTTTTATTTTTATGTGGTTTCAGGTTTATATTACGTTTATATTATATTATAACTAACGGCTATCTCTTATACATATAAAAAAATATAATATAGTATTAAACCAATATAGAAAGGTGCTCATTATATAATAAAAAGACTTTTATATTAAACAATATTTTAATTTCATAAATTTTGACTGCCCCGAAAGTATGTTAAAAAAAACCTTTTTCCTAGCTTTGTTCTTAATGAAAATGCAAGTAGACGTAAAGGCGCTTCTTATTAAATTTCACGCGCAAAATATTAAAAAATTTCATCTTACTCGCTATAACGTTTTATTTCCTACCTCGGGTTTGCCGTATGTTACAGAAAGAAATTCAGAAAACAACTTCATCTTACACCGTAACGTAACTTTATGTTGTCAGTTTTATTTGAGTGCTGGCTATTTCTTCTAACTAGAATTAAAAAAAATGTTATATTAAATAATTATGGTTCATTTTATTTAATTTTTATGCTATAAAGCAATTTAATTAATATAACAGAGGTAAACATAAAAATAATTAAAGTAGTCTTAATATAAAATATGCACTGTTTACAATTATTTATTATATATATATTATTATTACCTTACAGTGATTTATGATTCTGACCTTACAGTGATTTATAATTCTATACATTATTTATAAATACTAATATTTAACTTAACAAAAAATTTCATTCAAATCTTTGATTTCGAATACACATGTTGCATTGTTATCTGGCTGTTTGTTCTAAATGGCTGAACCGGTTTTTATGAAAAAAGTTTAACAAATAATCGACCTGTAGAGACTTTTTTCTGCTCTTAGTGGTTTCTTTTTATTCAATAAATATTAAAGGGAAACCTCGAACGAACTTAAAAATACTATAATACTATTAATACATTCCTTAAATACATAATAAATTACTATACATTCCTTAAATACAATTGTATTAAATACATTTCTTGTGATAATTTACAAACTATTAGCATCTTGTTTAATTTGATGATGCCTCTTTAAATTTGTACTTAAATTAAATGCATATAGCAAAGTCAAAAGAAGAAAATATAAAATGTAGGAAATATAACTCATACAAAAAATTGGAAAGCTATTGACAAAAGATGAAGAAATTAAAAACAATAGAAGTTGTATTTTGAAAAATCGTGAAGTAGGAGTGTGTTTTGAATAAAATGTTGGAAACAGTACCAATCAACAAGGTAAATAATGGAAGTAAATGTGGATGAAGTTAAGAAAGCCATGGAAAATAGAATTGAAGAAAAAACTGCTTGGACATATAAGATGTGCAAGTCTGGAAACTCTTAAAAATAGATAAAGTAAAGTGGTTGACTTTATTCTTCAACAACTTGTTGTAAGAAGAAGCCAACCCTGATGAATGATATCATAGTTCACTGGTTCTATAAAAAAAGGATGATATATAAGTCTTCAACAACTATCGAGGAAAAGCGTTTGGGTAACACACAATAAAGGTCTTTGAGAAAGTCATAGTGAGAAAAATGCAAGAAGATTTTGAAATTAGTCGTAATTAATTCGAATTAATCCCAATTAATGTGATATAAAGATATGCACATAAAACTCTGTATATGATATTCGTTGACCTAGAGAAAGCGTATGATAGAATTCTTTTCAAGGTTTTGTGGTGGACATTGAAATAGAATAAAGTAGGAAGTTTGAATGACGTAATTTACAATCAAGCCAGCACAAGTTTCAGGTCAGCAGCTTGCGAGACCGATAAATTTGATGGAGCTTTAGGCTAACATCAGGGACCGGCACTTCGTCCCAACTTGTTTTTACTGGTAATGGATGTTCTGATATCAGATATATAGAAAAAAGTGCCCTGATATATAATTTTTGCCCGACGATATTATGGTGATTGTTCAAGAGAGTAAACTTCAACTAGAAAAATGACAGAAAACCCATAAAATTTGGGAATAAGAAATTTTTTCAACATTGATGGTTATTTGAGTTACAATTGCGTTGCCTTATATAGCGTATCCCTTCTAGTCTATTTCAACAATTAATACCTCAGTTTAGTAGTCCAAGATAGTATATATGGTATATTGGGATATAGGGATATAAGGAATAGGATAAATGTATAATGGATGAAATGGCGGCTGGCTACAAGCATTACCTACATATTTTTGGTGAATGTCGCTCAAATTAAAGGAGAAAACATATGAAAACGTCATAAAGCCTGTGATATTATACGGTTCAAAATATTGGGCGATGCAAAAAGTGAATGAAAGGATATTGCATGCATTTGAAATTCGAAAGTTGAAATGGATGCTTCGTTTAACAAAGATGGATAGAATCTGGAATGAATATGTAAGAGGAAGCATAGAAGTTGTTTTGGTGATGTTTTTACATTTGTTAAGAAAATTTGTTTTTCTTAACTTTTGTTAAGAAAAGAAATATGATAGTCTAAGAAAAGGGATAAGAATGAGATGACAAACAATAGAAGTGAGCAGATGAGACGTAAGTGCTTTACCGCTTACGCATAGTAGAAAATGAATAGAAAGTAAAATAAGAACAGGACTTACTGATTCTGTTATAGTTGTGACAGTTTTACGTAACTGAATCTTGAGAAATGACACTTTATGTGCATAATATATTAAGTCTCTGTATCAGCTATATCTGTAAATTTCTTTAAAGGGAATAAATATTTTAGGGAAAAGTGATTGTGTTTTACTAAAAAATAAAATATGTGGACTTCATATAACGCATGCACATTCTTATATTTCTGTAGCACAATATATGCAACTTGGCCTAAATATCACGAACATAAATTATTATTTGTTGCTCGCGTCTGTGGGCTAGCTATATAAAGCTTCATGAAGGATAAATGCGTTCAACCGATTTTATTTCAAATTACTTAGCAAATTGGTTTGTACGAAGACCCATACAATTTATAGGTCAAAAACAAATTTATTTTTCTTAAAACAAGTTAGTTTTTTTGAAGATTTCCTTCTAAATACAAACATATATTTAATTTTATGTTGCTATTATGTGATACGTACTGATAAGTAAATTATAGTAACTTACGGATATTATTTTGTTGCTATTTTTATTTTAAGTACGTATTATCAATTTTTAACGCTTATCAAAATAAAACAATTTAAAAGACTCCACGTAAAATATATTTTATAACGAAAACTAAATAATGATTAATGTAACTGGCTTATGAAGCCGTGTTATTTTACTTGACCTAAGCGTAAGGCGCTTAGACGGCAAGTGCTATGGGATAGTTAAGTAGTTCCTGTAGTGGTTTACTTCAAGCTATTTTAAATTTATTATTAAGACAGTAATTCTAGGTTTTGATAAAATATCAAATAATATTATGATTTAAATGTTTAATTGATTTACCAAATTGGAAATAGCTTTCAATGTCGAAAATAAATATATACCTACATTTACGTCCTTTGTATATGTAAGAGGCGATGATTATATCTCTATTTTGCTGCATATGTAGAAGTTAGGAAATCGTACTTCTTAAGAAACTAGTATCTAAGAATATAATATTAAGTATAAGAATATTAAGAGAGTCATTGAGCTCAAATAATAAACGGACTTGGAATGATAGATGTTCAATACAAGTTCGTCCTTTGTAAGTTAACCACTACCGCGATTACTTTAGTAGCAAATATAATATAGGAAAATATTCTCTTCGGCTTCTTACTTAATGCTTTATTTCTATTCTTATATTATATTTTTTAATAAAGATGATGATTTGGACGATTTAAACACGCACTATTTAAATCGTTTGGAATAAACGGTTCACTTATTTATTATAGGTCAGGGTTTTTCAATTTTTAATAAAATTGTACCATGCAACAATTTTAATTTAATATCATTTGTTTGGTACAATACTTAACTAAATAATATAAATACCGATATAAGTGTCTTTATTACACATATTATAGACAATGACTGATGATAATGTAAACCTTTTTTTTTTCCTTACTTATTCTTAAACAAATTTTATTGTTTATATTGCTTTACAAACTTACAGACAAAGAAACTCTATTGCAATCATAACAGAAAAAAATAAGAACTTATTATCTCCGACAGCTAAAATATATTCGTAATCAGCAGTTTTTCTACGTCTTATGATCTTGTTTTTAAATATATACCCTCAGTCACTTTTTATTCATTTTAAAGATAAAAAAATCTTTATTAGACTTGTTTCTGCTTTCATTTCATTTTAACACTTGAACCTATAAACTTTCAATTTTAAAATATTTCAAAGGCGTTTCAAACCTCTCATTTATAACTTTACAAAATGTTATTTAGATCAAAATCAAATTTCCCTGAAACCGTCGTTTGCTTAGAATTACAATTCATAGCAAAAGCTATATCCAGCGTACAGTTATATACCTATACCTATACCTTTGACCTTATATAATATACCAATATACCTTTGACTGTTATATACCTATCAATTAAAAACTCATAAAACATAACAGATAGTACTCTTAATAAATACTCACACTCCTAATTAATAGAATTATGTATAGAATGTATTAATTCCAAAATATACTTTTAATAACTTACAAAATATATTTACTTTCGAATTTCAGTAAAGCTCTCAGTAAAACTTTTCAGTATCACACTAGTAAGCCTTATCTTATAAAATATAATAAATAATGCTATTTGTAATACGTCTACATAAAACCTAATTACGTCTCCGGTACAAGTCTCATATGACTGAATGGGCAAATTAATTATGTTTCCAGACAGAAGATTTTCTCTTAAGATGTTTTCTTACTACATAGCTTGGAGCACACATTTCTTTGTATTGTAAAGACATAAAATGAACTTATTTATACTTTTTTTCTATTTTTATAAGGTAATTATTAATTATAATGTTCTCCCTTTCTCAATGGTAGTTTTGTTTTAGAATATTCGTATTCTGAGATAAAACTACCATTGAAAAAGGGCAAAAGGTTCCTTTACATGTACCTGTTATTGAAAAATTTAAAAACCCTATGCAAGTCGACAAAATTATTCGCCAAAAATAGCCATAATTATATCACAATTAGTAAAATTAGGAGTGAGCAAATAAAATAATAATAATAAAAAATCTGGTATTAAATAATTTCACTTATTGATTATTATTTTAGAAGTGTCCAGTGTTAGGGGAGTTCAGGTTTAAATGAAAAATGAGGAAAACAGAGTTTTCATTTTTGATTATTTCATATAAATAGTTTAATATAAATAATAATTTAATATACAAATTAACATTTTTTGGTTTATTATATATACTGCAATTAAAATTGCTTTTAAAGTATTATTTTTGTTACATTTTTAAAACAAACACTAATATAAAATACAATACTGGTTAACTATCAAAACATCTTTCGGAATCTTGTTCTTGAAACACAAATCTCAGAAAACATTTCTTGCGCCACGCACGGTAATGCAAGGATGCATATTGCATGCATAAGCAAGATTCTTTGTTCGTCGCATACATTGTCAGAGCACGAGAACCGTTTGCCCTAATTTCCTAGGGCCTCGTTTTAGTGATTTGAAGCATAACGCGTCTTAAGCCTCATGTAGGACAAAGTATTTTTAACCTCAACAGAATATGTAGTCTTAGAGCTTTAGTCGTTTTGATGTCAATACATGACATCAAAATTGTTACCTTTTAATTAACCCCTAACACCTCCGTCTTTTTTTAGGTCAAAGTATAATTTAACTATATATATAGCAATATACATATTTTATTATTACTAATTAGGCTATACAGCAATAACGAATGTAAATGCAAGCTTCAAGAGTGCATACTAGTAAACTCCTCATCAATATTAAAATTATTCGTCAAAACATTTGGTAAAACCGACAAAGCTTACGTAACCTCATGTTAAACAAGAATTAACCATCAGAAATCAATGTTTTTATTATTATTTATATTATTGTATGGATAAAGAATTAAGAAGACAAATGAAATGGCGGTCATCAACGAGGGACTTATAGCCATATTTAATACTTGTATAAAGTGACCTATATTATAAGCTTCCGTGAACTATTAATACTATAATATATATTTATCCGGCTGTATTTTTGCTACTAGTTTTGAAACTATTTGGGTTTTTATTATGAGCTCGGAGTGAACGGCGCGACTCAAGCTCTCAAAATATAACAGTTTTAGACCTACATACATACAGCCTTTAGAAGAAACTTTTTTCACAGCAAGTTTAAATGAGGACCAAATAGCATCTTTGTTAGATAGAAAATAATAATTGCGTCCTACTTTAATATCAGTGAGATTTTCATGTTGAAATTCAATTGGTACGCCATGCACCACTATCCAGTATAAGATGATAATTACATTTTTTTTGGGATTTACTAATAAGCGGTTGAGTCTGTCAATAGTAACACAACATACAAATTTTCGACCAAATACAAAACAAGAAAAATGTCTGTGACAGTCAATTATCATGGATTTATTTAAAGTTCAGTGGTAAATAAATATATTAGGAATGGAATTCCAATAAAAAATTATACGAATTTATTTATATTAATTTGTATTTATAATATGATAATATTTACTTTGATATAATTTTGTTTGAACTATAATATTTTCAAATTCTCTATAGGTCTTAGCAAAATGTATAAAATCAATCCAAGACTCTTAAATAGTTTAATTATTATTAGTCACGTGGCTTGCTGTAGTAATTAAAATTATAAATATTGTATTATGAGGGTTGACGAATGTGATGAAGGTCTTAATGAATTTTATCAAAATGGAAACAAATATGATTTTATTATTTTTATATTTAAATATATTTACAGGATATTTTTAAAATATTTACATCATAATAACCACAAATCTAGATTAAACCGGATCAATTGTTATCATATAAAATAATTGATGAAATGAACATTTGGTGACATCACTAAACAAGCTCTTAAAAATCATCATTCCTAATTTCCCCCGTCCAATCTTTCTGCTCGTATAAAAGGGTCCGTGTTCAACCAAATGAAGGGAATACCTGTACCCACATTACAGCTCAGACGTCAGTCCGGTATAATTTCTTAATCAACTCACCTTTGTTTAAGCTAATTGTATCATTTACCATTCTATTTGGTCGAGTCACAAACAGAATACTAAAAAACGTTGCTTTCTAAATGGTTTGCAAACATATATGGGAAATTTGTTTTCTGATTCGAATTACGTTCTGATTCCACACATTATTTATTTACGTGGAACATATTTAGGAAATATTTTACAGAGCTTAAAAAATATGTTCTTAAGAGTACTTTTTTGAAGTTGCTACCCTTTTAGGGATTTTGCATGTACTTTAACATTTTATAAAAAAAGTTAAAATATGTTATTTTACTTAAAAATAAGATCTCTTGCCCACGACTCCGTCAATATTTAATACTCCAAATTACCCGTTCCTGGTCCATAAACTTGAAATAAAATGTATTTAAAAAGTTTAATATGGAAGTAACATTTTGTGTTAATTTTTCAATTCAATGTAATGACTACTTTTTTATTAGTGATGATATATTTTAAGTAAATTATTAGTAAGTAAAATATATTTAATGTTTTATTCATATTTAATATATAAATTTATAAAACTACATATACATTTATTTATCTTAATGCGATATAAAACACATAATAGTAAATATAAGCGGTCGGCCACTAACTGAAAACTGACTGTAATTTTAATTTTAATATTATAAAGGTTTGAACCGACACCTCTATGCATATATATTTATTATTTCTGATTCTATCACGTTCGGTGCAAATCAACTCTTTGTGACTATTTAACTTTAGGCTTATATTTAATTTACTTATCCGCCTTTTATACAATTTTATTTAGGCAATAAAGAATAATAAATATATTAGACATTGATAATATAAACGTTAACATTAAGTATTGTGTTTTATATATTTTTTCATTAAGTCAATGTTATCTAATAAATTATTTTATGAAAATATTAGTCTTTTGCATCTTGCAAACTTTCGCTGTGCCAAATTGCATACTCATTCCTCTCCATATTTTTTATAAAAAGAGATATAAAGTGACATACTTCATGTATTAAAGTAACGATTCTATACTATTTTTTTTTTCACTAAAGAGTTTATATTTATAATAAATGGTAACTGTTTTCTAAAACTATTTCTTTACTTTAAACACAAGAGCAACTAGAACAGATAGAGAATTAATAAATTAGTTTATTCATGCCAGCGTAAAATTAAAACTCTTTACAAATCACACCTGAATAGGTTTCCTTTTACACTTAGTTTTGTTAAAATGTATGAACCGAAAATGGTAGTCAGTTTCATACATTAGAATCCATAGCAATTTTAAGTGAAGTTTACAGTACTTTGTTAGATAATAAGACTGCAATCCTTTTACCTATCTTTAGCAGCAGCTTTGTAGAAACAACTTCCAGGTTTCTCTATTCAAAGCAATTGTTTGCAGCTCTCATAGAACTATGCCAGTAATATTTTTATAAAAATTCTTCAAATGTATACACACATTTAAAGATAAAAGTTTCTCTTGAAAGTATGTAATTGAAGCAATTCCACCACAGAGCTCTCTAACTACATAATGTTTAAATTATAGCGTGAAATAAGTAACAGCAAAACCTACTCAAAATTCAAAGTACGATTATTACCATTAATATTCTTAACACTGAGAGCGTAAAATTAACTGAAATTGTAAATTGTTGGTGTAATCACATTCCTCAATTAGTATGTAGAAGATTATTACGGAAACCAAACTGTCTACGTGGTGTTTACTCTGTGGAAATTAACTCGCATGCAAATCTTATAAGCGGATATAATAAGCAGCGTCTATGTTACAGGGTCAGCGCATTATGGAGAGGACAGTGTTGGGTCGTTTCCATACTTCGAGTACAATATACCGAGGAACGTGACTACCGTGGTCGGACAGACCGCTTTTCTGCATTGTAGGGTTGAACAGCTGGGCGATAAGGCGGTGAGTTACACATTAACATAATTTTATATTTATGTTATATATATATATATATTATTGAATAACTAAGTCCATGAAATTAAATTACATTGACTGTCCCATTTTAAGTAAAACTTGTTGTAATCAATTATATGTAATTAATGATGTAACATCCCGTAAATGTCATTTTTCGTATTATAAATCGAATATGTCATTTAAAATCTTATAGCTCTGTAAGTAATAACCTAAATCGAGCTATTTGAGTATTAAGTCAAATTATTTTTGGCACGTTTTTATCATAAATTTTGAGAATACATTGCAGAAACTTGCTAGTGCTGTTAAGATTTCCTTCTGGGTTTATATTTTAAAGCTGTATTAAATTGTTTTGTTCTTCATCAGGTAACATAATCGATTTTACGTATTTTAATATTAATAAAGGGATGAACTATAAAGTAATAATAATATAAAGCCTATAAATATCAAAATAATAAGAATAGTTTTTTGATAGTCTAATTATAATTGAGATGTTGGACGTAAAAGTATATATTACAATAAATTTAGGAAATACTTAAATTATTTCTCAGTTGACAAAATACCAGAACGAAACTGGGGTCATAGGGTAGAATTTTGTTCATTTAAAATAATATTTGTTAAATAAAATAAATCTAAGTTACTGCATTTATGACACTATAACTATAAAAAGTTTTAAAACGAAGATGGAAATATATCTCTGCATATTTCAAAGATTCATGTTATTAAGATGCCTTCATACAAATACGATGTCAATAGAATCCTTTGTGGAGACTTGACATTGTTTAAGCAGACTGAAATTGATTTCAACTCAAATATTCCTTTTATTCCAATAAGCCGTATTATACGTTAAGAATTTATTGCTTTTGACAAACACAAATAAATCTTTATTTTGAAATCTTTTGATATTTTTAGACGAAATATTATTTTTTGACTGCTTTCAGCTTTCATTCGTTTTAAACAAGACCATATTTTTATTCGTACGTCGATATAAACTCACGCTACTCGTATATATCGATAATGATTCGGTTGATTGAATCCACATGCCGCAATTCAATTAACCCGGGTTCACTTAAATCCATAGATACATTAATATTACGATAAATGTGACTAATTCTCGTGACGCATCTATCACGCTCTAATTCCTTTATTGAACGAGGAATATAGTTAATAAGAAATGTCAGCGGTTGGTCATACAACAGTCTGTGTATGAGAAAAATTACAACTCAAATAACTCAAAGTGTTCTGTTAATAATTTATATATTTAAACTTTTGTGAACCATGACTATTATATTTATATTTACCCGGCTATATTCACGAGTTAGTATTCTATTCTGTTAGTATTCATGAATTCTTTTATTGTAATGCTATAATAGTTTTTACGTTACAGCTTTATTGAATTAAAAATATTTTTATGACATTATTTGCTAGTTTTAAGTTTATATATCTATGTAAAAACGGATTTTTGTCTTATTATTTACAAAACCAAAATAACATAACGTTTTAAGCTGATTGGATATGTAACATTTCAATATTATTTGTACATTTAGTCAAGTACTTGATTACTTAATAAAAACACTAATTTCTCCCTTTTTGTACTGCTTTGTTCCTAAAATTAATTAATTATATGTATCTAGTTATTGAATATTTTACAAATATTTTTTTTTTACGCAACTTGTATACCAATTTTGTCAATTTAAAAGTGTAAATAGCCTAAATGAATGATTTATTCGAATGGGTGTCTGATTTACACTGTTTAAAACAGAAAAGCGTCTATATGCTAATATTTGTGTCACAGGTATCGTGGATTAGAAAAAGGGATCTTCACATTCTAACAGCGGGCATATTAACATACACATCAGATCAAAGGTTTCAGGTAAGTTTAAAATAATCTACTGAACAGCAAAATAAAGTTACCTTTAAAAAAACAATTTATAGCTGTCACTACCACAAAGTTTAATATAACATTTGAACATGCCTGAGATTTTAAAAATGTTTCTTTTCGGCAAAAGTTTATTTAAACAATGCTTCTTTCTAGGTTATTAGACCAGATAAGTCTGAAAACTGGACTCTTCAAATCAAATTTCCGCAAGAGCGAGACGCCGGGATCTATGAATGCCAAGTGAATACAGAACCAAAGATGTCCCTAGCATTTCAATTAAATGTTGTTGGTAAGCTTATTATAGTAATATTTAAAATTAATATATATATATTTGAAAGATATTAAAAAGACCATAGCGTTTAATGAATAGAAAAATATTAAAAAAAAATAAAGCTTAAAAAATATTAATTATTTTACATTTTATACTATATAGTAAAGTATATTTTGTCATTCAGAAAGTTATTTAGTTTGAAGGTTTGTTTTTTATTAACAATTTAAGCGTTAGAAGGAAAAAGTGACTTAGTGAAGTGTTTAATATTAATTTTATCCGTTATAGTTACGTCAATGCAGTGCTTTATACATTTTTTTTATTTATATTTAAAAAAAAACAATCTCATAATCATGTTAATGTAAATGGAAGTTTGTAAATGCTACACTTTTTTTTTATTTTCTCTCATAGTAATTGGCACTGGCTATCTGGCACTTTGCCGCCGGATGACGAACTTTCCAGAACCCTCTTAATTATATTTTTTAAGAAAAATAATTAACAACCATCTAAATAGCTTTTTTGTGTCTTACAGACAAATACTCAGCTTTTTGTTATTAAATTCGTAAACCGTCCAAACCGTTATGTATTCCACCTGGTTGAAAAAATCATTTAATTATTATTTTTTTATTATAAACGATATTTGAGATTATTTTTTTAATGAAGCAGTTTTTTAATAACGAAAATAATATCGAGTAAAATATTGTCTCTTAGATTAAAATTCCATTTGTACAAATATTTAAAATTGTATTGTTATATTATTTCGAAAGCATTACTGGATAGTATTATTATATTGCGAAATATTATATTTTAAAATGTCTCGACAGATGAAGGCCACCCAGTCTGTGAGAAACTGATAGTAGTGGATCATAAAAATGTATCGTAATTTTATTATTTTGTCACATTTTACCTTATATACTTATACTTATATATATACTTATTATTACAAATTATATATACTCTACACTTGTTATATATACAATTTTTTTTTTAGAGTTGCTTAAAATGCTTTGAGCGTTTGTTGTTTTTTTAAAATGGTGACAATACAAAAACGTAAAATCTTCACTTTATAGCACTTCACTTTGTACATTTTAGTTAGGAATTCGCTTCCTTTCTTTTGTAATTAATCTCATCCTTGATCTTGCGGTTAAAATCACCGTACTTTAATCTTTTAATAAGATTTCTTTGAGATAATGGAAAAATTCTGCAAAAGTAATTTAGTTTTTCGTGAAAGAATATAAAAGAAATATTTTGTATACGAGAACAAAAATAAAACAAAGGCGCTTATCGGGATTTCAATTGTGTATTCTCTTAGTCCTTGTTAACTACTTCATCAAATTTAATATATTTTTTTTATATTTTTCCTAAGCTTAAATACTAATTGTGGTCCATGACCGTCTTCGTGAACTACATTACTATAGTAAGAAACGCAGGAACTTAATCGTTTTTAGTCAACTTACTTCAAAATTTATTTACTGATGTACGTCTACTTCCTTGCTTTTGAAATTTGGTCTCCAGAAAAAGTGCTTTAAGTTAAACTGGATATTATACAACATGCATCTAGGTCTATTATAAATATTGGTCAACAGGTTTTCTTTAAGTACAACTACAGCTGACTGTATGATTTAAAAGATTCTCACGGTCAATAAGAAAGAATATTATAAAATAGAACCTTATGAACTTCCAAGCTGCTTTTTTAAAGTACAGAAATAGATACATATTTAAAAAAAAAATTGTAGTGTAACATTTACAAAATTATTCGGCCTACAATTTAAAAAAGATATTTACTATAAATATTTCTTTTAGTTATGGTGTTCAAATTAGTTTACACCATGATTTATGAGCCTCAAAAAAAATGAAACATTGTAACACACAGTTGTTTTATTTGGTGTTGCATTGAAAGTTTTCAAACTTGCATTGATATGGCATTACAGTTTTCATGCTTCAGTTTGTTCTCTTCCTGTCTTCTATCGTCAAAGTCTAGCGTTCTTTGATCTGGAAACTTCAATTTCGTAGAAATATTCGCTTATGGCACTAGATTGATTGAATAGAAAATGTTTTTTTTTTACATAGAATTAGATAGTTCTTTTATTTATTGTTTAGCTGGTAACTTAAAAGGACAATAACTGTCCCGGTATAACTTTTCGCTGATTGATTATGACAATGAATTTCAACCATAAATAAATACTTTATTTACAAAATATATTTCCGTTTACGCAAATTTAATAATTAACTTGCGACGATGTACTGGGAACAATTTATGGTGCTTCTCTGTTCTGACAGCCTCCAATAATATCTAAAGCACAGATAATTAATTATTTTGTTAAAAATCAGCGACATTAATTAAAATATGCGAATTGAATGAATTTTGAATAACAGTTCTAAGCTTATTTTAAAATATTTTGTACTGAAATAAATAATTCAATTTCATATAAATTTACAGGTGTAGATTATTTCTACGCTTATTTGAAAATATTTTGTACTGAAATAAATAATTCAATTTCATATAAATTTACAGGTGTAGATTATTTCTACGCCTCAATGAGATTTAATTAAAAAAAACATGATCTCGCAAAACGACAACTTTACTAATATACACAACTCATTTTATTCAACGTGTGACATTTAAGCCGTCTAATGAGATTCAATAAGGAAGCGGTTTAAATTACCGTGAAATAATCTTAAAACTTCTAAATGTTAGTCAGTGTGAGGGAGAAAGTTTTCGCCAACGACAATTGCACCCTCACCGACTGTTTATGTTGCAATTTGCTCATAGTAAATGCTCTGTTTGTTTAATTACGGGAGTAATTCAATTCACTGTCAGTAACGTAGGGATATTTTTGTTAGACATACGATAGGAGTGTTCAAATATTAATAGTCAAGTTATATACCGATGGTTTAAGAAAAAATATGTGACAACACTCTTCAAAGATGTCATTAGCACTCTATTATAGAAAAAAAAAAATAACTAAATTTAATTGAAATGATGAAAAAGAACTTACTAAACGTTCAAAATAGATTCCATGTAATGGTTATTTGAATTAAGAAATGATTTTAAATCCCTTCTTTTTCTCCTTTATTATAATTCTGGGTAATGTTATTATTTAAAATATTTAATTATTTAGTATTATCTAATATATTTTATTATATAAAATGTTTAATGTACATAATTAAATTTTGGTAATTTACTAACAAACGTGATAGTTTAACTTTTTGCTAGATTTTCACGTTTACATAGTGTAGAATAAACAATACTGGACACTAGTAGACCTCGCGAATTCGAGATTGCGACTATACTAAAAAAAAAAAAATATTTAATGTTAAAATTGGTTCACGTGTCTCAATTATTATATATAATGGAAAAATATATAGGTACATATATTTTATACGAACATGTAAATCCGGTTACGGGTTTAAACCCTGCCAGTATCGATTATTTATAATTATTTATTTACTTAAAATTCAAATAAGCTTAATATGGCTAAACATTTTCCAATAATTTAACCCAGTTTTCTAAAATATTAGGTTCACTTGGTAAAATAGCGCTAAATAAGTAACAACTTATATTATTTACTAGCACTAAGGTTCAAGCAATTTTAAAACTTATTTTTCGACCATTCTGATCGTATTTATAAGTGTAATTTAGGAAACAGAACCTTGCTATAGTCGGCTACAATTTGTATAAAGGCTTGTTTGATTCTGGTAGCATAACCGTTTTCATTGACAATAAAGAAAAAAGAGGTTTTAATATTAATTTTTTGTAGAGTGTGTATCGGCTTGTCTTCTACTGGGTAGAAGAAAACAGCAACTTCTTTTACATATACCCCTAGCTAGGTCACCACAAATAATCAGAAGAATCGTTAGCTGATTAGGCACCTCATAAAAATAACTATTAAATTAAGTGAAATATATTCAAAAAGATTAGTCAAATTATAACAGTACCTTTCTTTCTGACCTTAAATATAAAATATTTGAATATTGATAATTTATATTTTAATTTATATACAGGCTATCAACTAAAGAAAGATTAAGTTTTTGTGAAAAAATCTTAAATACATTTAATCTATTAATTGTTCGAAAATACTTACCTGGTTTTGGTTTAAGAGGATTTTTTTTTCAATAAGTACGCGTGTTTTTGTATAATATTATTAAGGCAATGGATCATGATTTTTTAATGGAAAATTTCGTAGGTTTAGCAAATTATAATATTAAAACCGCTTAAAAAGAAGTGTAAACACATTTGTTGTTTATTAAATTTTGAGTTATAATTTTATTATAAGATACATTTCTACATAAAAATAAGTATTAAATATTCAAATGAGCTATCTTTTTTTTAAGTTAAAATTATGTATGAATGGATAAATTATATTATCTTTTAGCATAATTATTTTTTCAATCATTAAAATTCTGTTAAAAATATTTATTACAATGAAACCAATTAATTTTATCGTATTATTTTACATTTCACCCTGAAAATATTTTCGTTGCCATAATTTTCTTTAAAATAATCAAGCTTAATTTTCTATCAAAATACTCTCTTGTGTCGAGTCCATTAATCTCGGGAGTAAGCGGCGAACGATTAATTAGAAATAATTATCGACAGTAATAAATCTTTCGTGTAATGTACTCTGGATTCGGCGAATCAATTAATCAATTGCAGGATAGTTTTACAATTAAGCTTGTTATTAGCAACATGTTACACGGCTCATTTTTTACTAATTAAATGTTAATTTCAATAAAATAGATTAATTATGTTAAATTTTAAAAATCTGTGGTATTTAATTGCATTCGCAGATATCGAGTTGTATATATATCATATTAACAGCTATAGCCAAAAGTTTTAAGGACCTTAGTAAGGCTAGCGGTTTGTCTAACTGTCCAACTTAACAATAGTTGTCTATTGTTAAACTCAGAAGTGGTCTGAATACAACTTACAATGCACGTATTTGAATACCGGTATGCTATTATTCGATATTAAATTGGAATCCAGATAAGACTGAATAGATCATCTTGGTAGAGTTAGATCAAAAGTTATTTGATTTGGAACGTTGGGTCTAAAGAGTTTAAAATGCATCAATAATAGATTTGAGTTACAACATAAAAAATATTTATTTCTAATAACATCATTCCTTCAAAATATCATAATAATGTCATATCATATAATATTCACTTAAACATCATACTAATGTATATAAATTTTGTTTCAGAAGCCAAAGCGAAAGTTTTGGGTCCCGCAGACCTTTACGTCAAAACGGGCAGTTTATTATCGTTAACGTGCATCTTGAGTCAAGGGCCACATGATTTAGGCACCATATTTTGGTATAAGGGTAAGTTTACGTGTATTGAATTTATTTGCAGTTAGGGTATTTATTATAACCATCTATTTTTATTACGGTCTACTATGTTGGATAAATTGAACTGCTTGACTGTACACCTTGCATTCATTTAGTTTATAACCAGACTACCCGGTGAAATAAATATTTCTACCATATATTACAAAATAATATATACTTATCGTATTATAAAGTTATTTTAGTCAGCTATAAATTTAATTATAAGTTTAAATATTAAAACTTTTATCTTACTATTTCTTCTAATTACAATTTCTTAAAATAAAAGTAACAAAAGGATAAATAGGAATAGCATAAGATTCTTTCTTGCCTTCAAATTATTCTCAAAGCCAATTCAGAATAATGTTGATAAATTCTGATATATAATAAGATTTCTAATTTCAATAAAAAAAGAAAGTAGATTTAAAAAAAACACGATCATTTGGTGTGACCCAATTTCTAGTGTCTGTAAAAAATCTTTTACAGCAGAAACTATAATTTCGTTCTTTAATTGCACCATCCGACTCGTTTTAATCCATTTTACACTTTTATAACAGAAGCAATTCTTTTAAACCATTAATTGAACGGAAGCTCGTATCTTTGGCAAATTGCCTATATGCCGGCATCAATAAAATGTCTTTTCATACTCTTCCTTGTCTTTAACCCAGACTGAACGATTTTTCAATGAACTTCTATGTTTCCGTTACAATGGTTTTGTTCTTGGCTATAATTGAAAAGATATTTTATTGTTTTGTATTATTTTCTTAACTTTTATTACCTTCTATCAATATTTTTTTCCGTTATATCTTATAATAATTTAAAATAACTTATATTGTTTAAGATTATTTTATTTAAGTTATTTACACAGGATCGAAATTAATAGAATACAAAGAAATAGAAGTAAACGAAGTGGAAGAACAGAGAATTCGACTCAAAACAGAGTGGACAGAGCAACTATCATCACGATTAACCATTGACAAGCTACAGCCTACAGACAGCGGGAACTATAGCTGTGTACCAACTATGGCTGAAACCGCTTCAGTCAACGTTCATGTTCTAAACGGTGAGTATTTTTTTATATATATGTCGGGTTTTGCTCAGACATCAGGAAGAAAAATCAAATATAATAACAAAATTAACACACACAGAGAACAAAAGAATTAGTGAGATTTAACATAAAATATTAATAATCTGATAAACTGTTATAACAGTTACTAACTAACGTGTAACAGAATTAAAATCAGTAAGGTTATGTCGGGCGGTAACATAGGGCCTACTAACTATCAGGGCCAGAGTTCGGGCACCCACCGCAATACGAGCACTACTTTTTGTCAAAGACAATTTTGTTTTCTCGGAGTACCCGCAACTTGCGTTCAGTGTAAGTTCCACTAGCGCCTTTTGGACGCCGTTTCTTGAAGCCGCATATAAATAGCGTGGCTCCTGACATATATATAAATATTCTACACTTGTATTTGTCATTGAACTCATCGTGAACGACTGACCTTTTGCTTTTGTTTTGAGAGATTCCCGATTAGATAAAAACCGGTTGATGATCCTGAAATAAGACGTTTTCAGGCCAGGACAACGTTTGCCATTTCCCCTTTTTAATTATACCTAGATCTTGACTACAAGACATAATTAACTTGTGTACTGTAACGTTATTTAACGACTGATCTAAATATACCATATAGTACCAATTGATGGTCGGTTTTAGGATGGATAATAATGAGGATGGATAGTTTAAAATAAAAATGATTTTAAGGCACTGTCAAAATTTCGTGAGATAAAAAAGAAAGAGTAGGGGGCAATTGCTTAGTGTCGCACTAAGTAATATATCATTAGTATTTAAATTAAGTTTCAACCCTGTTAGTTAATTCATTAACGAATAGTCGCCTCGAATTGACTTGGAATGGAACAAAAGATAATGGCGCTTGTCTCATTCTACGCATGGTTAAATCATTTAGTTTTTTTAGTCTTGTGTGATTTCAAAAAAAGATTACCAGAAGTCTATAGTGTTCTATGTCTACACTTACAATTATCGATTTGAAAGTTTCACAAGGATTATCCTTTGTCAACGCATTTCAAGGCTGAAATGCTTTGACAAAGGATAAACCAAAAAAAAAATGAAGTTTTGCTTATGGTGAAAAAACAAGTAAAAAGTATTTTTCGAACAAATTTAAAATATTTTTTCGCATGAAACAAATGAAGTTGTTTTGACCGTAAATTAATTTCTACGAAGCAAGAAACCATAGTATAGATATAATAATTAAAAAATAGACTCTGCCTAGGGAGCCAGGAAATTTTTGAAGTGCCTCTTAGAATCGTAAATACTTGCATAAGAAAATTGGCACTAAAATAGTTCCGTAATCAATATTCTGGAATAGTAGCTGTATGATTCAAAAGAGCTTGTAAGCATGTCTGAGAAAACAATTATTTTGATATTTGAATTAATCAAAACAAAATTCATTTTTTTTTGTTCATTTTGACTATGAGTGTTGTGATTTTTTAAAATGAGTGTTGCTTCTCTTAAGTTCAGTTTTCATTCTGTGAAAAAAATAAATTCCATGAGCCTAATTACACACAGTTCACATTTTTCTTGTTATTTAATGAAAAAGATCGAATTTTATATTACTTTAGCCTTTTCAAATAAATGCTAATATGATCGAAAATCATGTTTCATTTTTCTTCCCCTGCAAATGATTTCTTATCAAAAATCAGTATGTTTGTTATGGATTACGAATGATAATTTAATATGAATTATAATTAAGATATATTTTTACGATTTAAAACATTTGTCAATCCAACTGTGAGTTCCCACAATATAATATATTAATTAGCGCCTACAAAACAAATACATTTATTCAATCTTAATTTATTGAAGTAATCTTTCCATTTGCGATGACGCTTTATTTTTTTGCATTGACAGAGTTAATGGGTTCTTGTGATGTATTCATATATTAATTTATAAAAAAATGTATAGATAATACACACATTGAATCAAATATGAAAAATTATTAACCATTATGGTGGTCATTAATGAATAAAATATTTCACTGCAGTTCGGAAAAGAAGTTGATCACTATTTTAAATTTAAATTGCAATCCTGAAATTCATACATACAAAGAAATAATATTATATTGATAAGCATTATAATGGTATAAAACTAAATAACAAGATTAAGTACATATCATGGCTAATTTACTTATAAAATATTTCCAATAATAACATTACATTAACTCAATTATAGGTATTCAGGTTTCCAGAATGCATCATTAGCTTACAATATAGACATTATATCTATAATATAGATTCCATTCAATTATTATGTGAAAGACAAGTTTAATAATAAAGTATTTTTACTTGTATCATAAGCGTCCCGGTTAATATTTTTACAATAATAATTGTAAGGGTTACAGATATGACAAAAATGTTTGAAATATAATATCACTTGGATAAGTTCCGTTATAAATAGAAAATGTCACGATAACTTTTTTGGTACCTCTTGGAGTTTTTCCCAAAATTTGACTGTAATAGCATAAGCAGCCTTGGTGGTTTTTAAAGAATGTGGCCGCCCCGATTATTCATGGTCTTCGACAAAGGAAGGTGTGGTATATACGAAGAAACGGCTAATAGAAAGCTTTTGACGGATCTTGTAATTAAGGAAAAAAATAATTCAGAAATAAACCTAAATCTAAGAACAACATTTAGGGCAAGATAAGTTACAAATACACATACTATGAGAATCAACACGACCTTAATTCGAATCTTCTATTTCTTAAATACCTTCCAACTGCGCAACTCACTAACTTTTATCCTTTTTAATTTAAAATTTGAATGTTCATTTATTAAAAACGGGTAACATAGCGTCATGAATTTCAAAATAAAAATAACCAATGCTAAATTAAAAATTAATGAAATTATTTCGATTCTAAATGTACTTTTTTTGTTGACAGGTGAACATCCCGCCGCGATGCAGCATGGAAATACAAATACGGCATCTCCTTGTGCGCTTTCAGTTAACTTACTCATCTCATTGTATTGTACACTCGCTACGTTGTACACCAGCACCGTTGACGGTTTAAGATGAAAATTACAGACACCTTGATGTATCATTTATTAATAATTTTTCACTTTCTATAATATGAATTATACCTGTCTCTTTCTTTTAGAAAAAGTAAAGATAGATATATATTTCTTTAGGTGACAATTGTAACTACTATACATATTATGTATTGTTGTCATGTACATTTGATTGTAATAATAACATCTTCAAAAGGAGTTTTTATATACAGAGAGGTATTAATGCTGCATATGTAATATGTGTAATAAAATAAGAGAAAGATCGAGAAATATATAAATATATTACAAAATATTAAATAGTGTCAAGACACTGAAATATTTTACATAGTGTTACATTAATAACAATATTAATATTAATTTTATACATATAATATTTTATTTTCTAATTACCGCATAATTACAAAAATATATTTAAATCCAATCCGTTAACTTAATTTGCTTTGTTGCGCTGGAGTTACTAGTACAACATCTATACATTTAATAAAATAGCAACCAGACAAAATATGTACATGAAATATTGGTTTAAAAAATAATTGCTACATATTTAGTGCATAAAGAAAATGTCAAAACGATAGTTATTGAATTGTTGTGTGTTCGATTTTTAGCAAAAGTCAAAAATTACTAAATTAATTCGAATAAAACTGGTGTTTATAGTATAGTGCCCTGGTCAACGTATAAGGTAATTTCAACCAAGAACTAAGAAGAATACTCTCATTGTATTGGAAAAACACAAAAACTGAATTGGGGTATAACTACAATGTAAATTAAAATATCTGGATTTGTGTGAATATTACGTGATGAAAGAAGGCTTACTCTTTGAAACGGGAAGGAGTATAAGAGGTTGAGAAAAAGCCGTCAATGAAAAATCTTGAAAGTAATATAAATTGCAGTATTTATACAATGTATAGATTATAGATTCTATTAGAATTTCTTTAATTTCAAACTTATCAGACTGAATAGGAGAGATAAGGTATAACCGAGATTTACAAAAATCTAAAAAAATAATCTAATAATCTGTAGGGTCATCTTCTTAATTTAGGAGAGAAATTAAAAAATATATATAATGTCTAATTCAGATGGTACAGGTTGCTAATTACATAAAATAAATATAGCAATACTCTAAGCTCTTGTAATTTTACGATTACGAATTTATAAAAAGGAACCAACAAATATAACAAAGATTTTTTTTATAAACAAGAAATCAAATGTTTTTATAGATATCCGATCGTTTTTTTTATCCTATTCTTATATCCGATTGTTTTATCCTCAATTTTACTTTTAATTAAACGTCAAAAAAAATGTTGTACAACTTTATTTGGATAAAGTAAAAAGTGACTCTACCAGTCTTATTGTATAAAGCAATAAACCATTGTAAATATTTTAATTACATCTAACACTATAAAATTAATAAAACTGTCTGATGCTTGTCAATACTGTAAAATATATCTATAAATTGAAAAATAAGTATCGTATTTTATCTACAGTTTGTTATGAAAATTTTTGTATTTAATAATTCATGTGTTGTTTCTAATTTCTGTAACTGAAAAGTATGAATTTTATTATGAAGAAAAAAAAACGAAAAAATGTTATGCTTACAATAGCGACAACATCAAATAACGCCATTTATTTAATATCGATGCAAATTTGATTTATTGCATAAAACAAAATCAGTTTCTACAATTATATAAGGACACAAAAATTAATAAAAAAAATCATATGTAATTACATATGAATTATGCAGTGCTCAGACCAATTAACAACGTATTAATGAATGAAATTATGTTTGAGCTTGGTTTATGTCATACGAGTATATATTGCTAAATTTATATTTGTCTTAAGCATAGTGATGCACTAACGATTAAAAATTATTACAGAATTTTTTATTATAATACCCAAAATCACAAGATTCTGATTTAAAATTGTGTTAATGAATTTAAATTTTATTACTATATATTTTGTAACAACAAATGACAAATATGTGTATTCTGATTGCACATCAAAAAATATTCACCTTACGAATTCTTGAGTCTCTACTTTATTTCAAATATGTTTAAAAATATTTCTATAGAAGCAATAACATTATTAATATTGATATATTTATTATTGTTATTCACTTTCTGTAAATAAATATGTCAAAAATATTATCACAAAACAGTTAAAAATAGCACCAAACGTAGTTCATTTAATAGATTTAGGTATTTAGAATAAAATGTAAATATAAATGTAAATAACTTTTAAATGTCGTTTATTTCATTGGACGTTTTGTTTCTTTTTTCTATGAGGAGACAACCACAAACCGAAAGTAGAAAAGGTTATGTAACAAATAGATCTAAGAACAACATTTGACAAATAAACATAGGAAATATTTAATGTGTCTTATTTTGTTTAGGGATTCTTCGGATCTACAATGATATATACGTAAAAAACAATCACAAAACGTTAATAATATAATATTCATAAATAAATATTTATACATGAAGTAAACACATTAATTTACTATAAGAGATAACGGTAGTGCCTACGTCATCTTCCCTTAAGTTAGAGATTGATGTATTTATGGACCGAAGGATACTTATTTGAATTATTCCTTACAGAGATAATATAATATTATGACAAATTTAAAACCGCATGTCATGGATCTGTCCGTAGTGTAGTCTTTCCTTTAGTCCTGTCCGTAGTGTAGTCGTAGTGTAGTGTAGGATTTGTGGTCACTTATTCTATGCTCAACGGCTTTTTTTTTTTAAACAAGTGAAGTTTGTTAACAGTTGGGCCGCGACCCTGAATAAATCAAATCTAACATGGCCGCTGGTGACCTCTTCATTGAAATACGAGTACATTAAATAATGTGCAATGTACTATTTGTTTATAATTCTTTTTTATGTAAGTGTATTCCTCACTTAACGCTTTTACTATTTTGATTTCTTTTCAATGGGTTTTTTGATATTTTAGAGTTACAATTAAATTTGGTTACGCATGAACCGAGTTCTAGGTTTATGTACATATATAAAGTAATTGTGTCTAAAATTTTTACTTATAAAAAAAAAATATTGTTTAGTAAAATATTTTATTCCAATAGAATAATGTTATTATTTGTACAAATATATTTTTCAAAAGTTCAAGCAAATAAAAGCACAATAAACTAAATAAATATTTATGAATACGTTCTATTGTACTTTACTAACATGTATCATTAAAAATTACAATTCTATTCACACGCTTTATGCTCTGAAGCATTGAAAAAAATTTTAAGCAATTTCAATCTTTGATCAATTCAGAATTATTGATAATAACTGATCATGTATGGGAAATTTTATTATTTCTCGTCGAGCCTTGCGTTCTTTGTAAATCGATCATCCGGGGAATTCACGCCAACTAATACTCAAAGTTTTACGATAAAATATGGTCCCTAAGAACAGTATAGGTTAAGCTGCTTTTATACCTACTATTATAATTTATAACTAATTGTTAAAAGACTTTATCAGACAGGATCATATAAATACAATTTTCAATTGTGTTTGGTATCTCAAAGATATTTTAATTTATATCTTTGTCACTAAAAATATAATAGTAATATATCTAAAAAAAAGTGAATAATACAAATAAAATAACAAAACAAAACATTGAAACAATTCTGAAAACCATGGACAATATGAATTATACTGGAATGTGTTAATGTTTAAAATGTTTAATATCCACAAAACATCTGTTTTGACCTCAATTTGTGAGAAATCCTACCTTTTTAAATTTTATTCACCTATTACATTGTGATTGAGGTCCTATATTATTGTTAAAAAAGAGGGCTGACATTGATGTTAAAGTAATATATTAGATACTTTTTTTTTCATTTAGGTTTCATGATTTTATATGAAGATACAAAACACAAACCTATAGAAAGATAATCTAAACAAAAATATAATTTTGACTATTATTACATTTTGATACCTGTTTGTCTAGGTTATAATGCAATTCGAAAAATATAGGCGGGTACATCATCAAACCATAATCAATGCTAGTTCAGGACAGGTGTCTGATAATTGCAGAAACATTAATTAATTCATGTTATGATATACTACTTAAAGGTAAACCATGCTAATTATTTCAAAGATACATTAGAAATTATTAAAAAAAACTTATTTTTTGCAATATGTATGTCGAAAGTCACTTTTAGAATACACTTTGTCACTGAGACAAATATCGAAATTGAGTTTCACTTGCTGGTGCTACTTGAGTTTGAGTTGAGTGAAACTCAATTTCGATATTTGTCTATCTTAAATTCATCATCTATAAGAAGTAAATGTGACGCTTGCGCATGAGGAGACCAAGCCTTAAAGTAATAACAAGTTTCTCATAGTTAAGCGGAAACTTGTCACATATGGTAGAAGAAATAAGAGGAGGAACAATAAAAGTAAAAAAAAACACATAACTAGTAAATCTGTAGCATTGAATCAATTTAATTGATATAATAAATCTCCCTTATTGTTTCTGTGGTTTATCCTTATTTTAATTAAATCACAGGTTTTAATCTTCATTAGATGAAACGTAAGTCCTTTATCACAACGTCTATACAATTACTTATTTCCCGTCAAATTATATTTTAAGCCATAAGACTTTCAAAATAATTGATTGTAGATAATTTAAAAAATCTTCTATAAATTGTGGTTCCTGAATAGAATAAATGGGATAGGATAAGGATATAGTGTTGTCACAACTCTGCACTAGCTTCAAAATATTTACTTATTTGTATATACCCAAAGATGTTTATTTGTATGTCTGTAGGAGTAGAAGGCGTGCTGAACCTAATCAACTGTTTAAATTGTTTACTTGGGTTTAGTAGTACCTAGTCAAGTGAAACATGGACATCGCCTCATATAATATTATCAGATGGCAATATTATCTTGAATTCGGGAGTCGGAAGGAGGAGCACAGGATTAAAAAGTAGAATTATTAACACTACATATAAATTTATGTAAAACAAATATTGGACATAATTTGGTTGCAGACACTTAGAGGTTTCAAATATTTAAAAGTAGCTGCAGTGTCTTCCTCTCTTTTCCTTTCCTCCTAAGGCTCAAAAATAATCTATGATGAACAAATTTATATAGTTCTAGTTTTATTGAAATTATAGCCTAAATCATTTTTTATGTTATTTAGTTAAAATATGTTTCTAGGGTGAAACAATGGGTCTTAAATGACAAAATCATTTTTTAGGGTGAAACAATGGGACGTAAATGACAAAAAAATATCATACAACACTTTATCTAATTCTATCTAGTAGTTTTTTTTTTATTTTGTCCTGGCCCCTTTCTGTCCAGGTCAGTGTGATTTACTTTGAAGATGAGTGTTTTTTTTCTTATTGTCTTTACAATTATGATATATTGATGAGAAAAATTATCTATATGTTGATGAGGACAATTACCTATTGCCATTAAGAAATGGACACTTTTAAACAGGATAAGAAAAAAACAGACGCTAGCCTTTACTGAATGAGTGGCGCGTTCAGTGCCGGAGTAGCAGGTAGGGTACCTTAAAACTCTATACCGTTTCTATTTTATTAATCCAATACCTATATCTTATTAGGGTTAAAATAGGTCAGAAGCTGAGTGACAGTTTTATGAGTATAATCGTTAAGAAAAAAACAAACTAAAAATGTGATCTTTTCGTTATAGAATAAAAGGATGCTGGCATTAGACATAACAGGCGAATGCCAAAGGTGACCTCCCACACGAAATAATTGTGGGTGCAGATTCATTACAATAAAGAATGACAAACAAAGATCAGAGAATGCGAAAATGTAATCAATATAAAAACTAAAAATACAAATAAGATTAGCTTAAAGCTGAAGATAAAAATAAAAAAATCTTTAAAAGTGAAACTTTGACTTAAAATAAAACAAGGACACTGAAATGCACATACTTGTACAAACATATGCTTGTTCACTTCCATTCAAAAATCCTACAAAAGTTATTATTCTGTCTTTTTTTCGTTTCACGACGTTTCAGCATCGAATTCTTTCTTTCATTAATTATTTCATCGAGAGCGTGAATGTCAGCAGCTACACTTATGGCTAACAAAAGTTAAATAATCATAATTTTTAATCATAACTTTAACATAGAATATAGCCAGCGGCATTTGCGATAGTAAATGCGTCTTATTAAATGAGGTGAATACGAATGACAGAAAGTCTGTAAAAGTGTAATAAAGTATAAATGGGATTTTACACTTTTTTTTTCACTTCACTTCACTTTATCGGCCTATTTTAATGTGGACGAAATTCTATATAGAAGTTGATATTACCGACATCTACGTGAAGCACTTTTAGGCGAGGAATACTTTTCTCTGCACCTGCTTTGCCAAAGCTCTTGAAGTGGTATATTAATTCTTTTACAACAGTAGTTAGTAAATAAACATCACTTTATTTCATTAATGCTAAAAAATATACCAATTAATTAAATAATTCTATAGCATTCCTTAATAATCTTGACACCAAGAATATTAAGAATACATCAGGGCAAAGATAAAGATACCAATAAGAACCTGTAAAATCCTACCACCACCAGTTTTTTACTGTTTTTGTTACCTTAATTGTTTAATTATAATTAATTATGATATTTTCTATGAATTACTTATGATTAATTAATAATCCAATTCTTGAGACCAATCAAGAGTAATATTCCTTTGCAAAATGCTAGAGTATAAAAACATGAATGTGATTATGGATTAAAACAAACAAAAAGGTACATCAAAGAAGGGGAACCAAAGTAAGGGTACACGTTTTACATATCAAGAATAGACGTACATTGAAGTCAGTAGTGTGTTAATTTAGCAGAGATAATCCCAATCATTATACAAAACTTTTCTTTTAATATAAACTTAATAAAATCCTATAAAAAAATATTTCCGATAGCTGATAATCAGAAATCACTATACGCCACACATCATACTTTGTACATCATACGTTGACATCTTAAGTAACACTTCATACTTTTTTATAAATATTGTTATTAAAGGGTAAAACAAGTATACAGGCTACCTGCAGTTCACAAGTGGTCACCAACGCTCAGGAAGTAATTAGAGTATTGACAGTCTTTAAAGCAAAATAAGATGTTCTTTATAAAATCGCCTATGTGCTATCGCCCTGTAAACACTACCGATGGCAGTTCAAACAAATATAGCGCCTACTTCTACCTCAAAATCTGGTAATGTTCTTGTGATTCATCTGTTGGGGTTGCAAAACACCGTTAGTGCCGGAGATCACCTGTCATCAAGTTAATAAAATATCACCTCCTGTTTTGTCTAGGCTAACTTACCCAAGCGCTCCAGGTGACCGTATACTACCCCATCCTAAGCAAAACGTGCCACTTCGCCACTGCTTGATGCCGCTCTTTTGTGTGTATTAAACTATCAGTCAAATCTGGTCTATTTTTATACTACAAAATCGTTTGTCGCTTTTTACGACACCTTTGGGTACCAAGGTACGTATTCTCCAAGTTCTCACAAGTGAAACATTACACATCACATATAATACAATTAACTGATGTCTTAGACTGTACTATGTTAGTTACATATTGAGAAGTTAATCACGTTATCAAACCACAATCAAAGCTCCGTCAGGACAGGTGTATGCTGACTGCAGAAATGTCAATTAATCATCATAAATAGCTTATAATCCATTATAACCTATGTAATAACATTCTACTAGTGAGTACTACATTGGAATATGATTAATGGATGTGTTGTGTACAAGGGTTGAATACAATATAATAAAAGGACATCATATTATTTGATACACTATTCATATAATAGAGTATTTAAAAAAAAACAAAAAACACTTTCCATATTTTTTTAAAATGTGTATTATTCGTTACAACACTAACAATATATTAAAATTAATATATTGTGAGTGTTGTAAATTGTTAGTGTTGTAATAATAATGTTTCTATGTAGTCTTTGGAATCGAAAATACATATTTTATATCGCATTTAGCAGTCAGTAGTCAGTGAGATACAATGTAACTAAACTTGTGACGTCACTAATGAGATGGTTAGCCGTATTAACGGTGTATCAGTCGGGATTGTCATGATAGATGGTTCTGATAGCTAACCATTTATAAATCATTACTAATGTTGTAGCACTCGTTTAAATATCATCTATTATAAATTTATTCTTTCTTTATCTTCACTTAATTACTTTCCAAGAACTTACTATAACGGTCACATTTTTATATAAAAAATATTTATTATTTCACATCATCTCATCAGTAGAACGCCAACAAAAATAGATTTTACAAACATATAACTAGCTGACAAAAAATACACCCAAACTCGGAACAAGACGACAATCTCTGGATCATGGATCACACAGAATAGTTCTATGTGAACCTACTTTATTTTACCTCACAGGGCCCACCAATCGCTTAGGCTTAGATCCCATATTCACATTTAAATTGAATCAGTTCCAGACATTATATTTTGTTCGGTAGTGACTCGATAACTTTCTACTGTTACAAAATGATATAGTTTTTTGTCATTTTTAATCACAAATAAAGATTTTAAAGGACACAAATAATAAACAGAATTTATTTTATTTTTAAAAACTCCAGGACTTTCTTAGTCCTTTAGCTAAGAAATAAAAAATTTGATTGAGCGAGTGCAACATACACGAGTCGGTCAAGCGGATCTAATTTAATCTTTTTAGTCCATCCAATCGCCTTGGGCGCATTGGCCTTATTTTATTTATTTAACCCTTAACAACCCACAAGTATCTCGCGGACTCATTTTTAGGCTTAAAGAGGTATAAAACGAATGTATTTTTCTCTGCAAGAGAAAACCTTTAACCTAATCTGCAAACCATAGGGTGGCTTACTGATTCCAAAATTATAATGGTTTTTTTTAACATTAAGGTTTTTTTATTTATAATCAATAAAACACATTAGTAACTCAACAACCCACAAGTTTCCAGAAGACGCAATAACAATTTGTCACAGGAGTATGTGGGCAGGTAGATCGAGCTATAAACAAAACATTTTTCATAATCATTTGGTATCTTGATTTAGTACACCCAACATTTATAGTGTTATTATTCGTATTACAAAACTCTAGTTGTGCTCATATTTTAGCACTTGATTGGTTTCAGCACGTACAATACTTAGTAATTGTGATAAAGTGATTCTAGTCGGATTTTATAAAAAACTAACAGCGGACGAAATTTTATAGGCTCTTGATGAAAGTGACGATGAAAATTTTTTGTTACTTGAAATTGTCAGTAATAATGAAAACGTTTGTGTTGATAGTTGTTCAGACAATGAAAGTAACGCAACAGAACCAGCCTCGTAATCCGATGAAAAAGAAATATGAAGTAAAGGTGATAATTTGTCACAAAAAAAATGCATTGATTAAAATTTCTCACGACAAAGATGGAAAAGTTGGAAATCAGAACCTGAGAGGCAAAGTCGAATTCCTTATTACAACATAATTTATTGAATACTTGTTCATAAGGGGATTCTTCTCTTGGGAGAAGTTATATCCGATCTAATAGAAATTTTAATCTCATTTTTCAATAAAAATATAAAACAAATTATAGTAACACAAATTATAGTACACACTAACGCTCAAGCTCAAAGTGTGCTGCAAGACATGGAAACAAACTGATGATATCGAAATACAAACATTTATCGAACTCCTATTGACTACAGATGTCAATAATCAGAGTGGTGTGAATTTTCGAGAACTCTAAGATTCGATGTTTGGAAATCCTATATTTCGTGTTTAAGAAATCGATTCGCTTCTTTATTTCGATTTTTAAGATTCGATGATAAAAGTACTAAATCTCTAAGAAAATCACGAGATAAACTCGCAGCTATTAAAGAATTATGGAAATAAAAATGTAAAGAAGTTTTTTGGACTGGGGAAAATGTCACGATTGATGAACTACCTTTTCAAGGTCGAGTATCTTTCAAAAAATGTCTCTTCAGCAAACCTGAGAAGTATGGTATGAAAATTGGGTAGATCTGTGACAATTAGACGATCTACCCTCTCTTTGGCCTA
This sequence comes from Dircenna loreta, assembly GCA_963555665.1. Classification (NCBI taxonomy): domain Eukaryota; kingdom Metazoa; phylum Arthropoda; class Insecta; order Lepidoptera; family Nymphalidae; genus Dircenna; species Dircenna loreta. The sequence goes on along the minus strand of OY743095.1, from coordinate 9,896,894 downwards.
CCATGTCTTAGAAAGAAAGGCAGTAACTGGGCGGAAAATTTAGCTTACCATGTTGTAAATTAGTACAGTTAAAAACAAATATATAATACATTATTATTTTAACAAGACTTTATTTTAGTAGGTATAATTTTTATGTTAATTTAGATAAACTGTACTTAAATAATTAGTAAAAGTGAAAAATCGAAATTAAAAATCGCGGAAGTCCTCAATCTTATTTAATAGTATATTTATTGTAAATAATCGCAAAAACAAAATAAAATATTTGTTTAAATATAATTATTATTAAAGCTTATTAAAGCCTGCCATATTTCAAAATCAAATTTCAAAATAATTATAGCCTCACATAGAATAGCAATTTTATTTTTAAATACAAAATTCAATAGCACATATCATTGAATAATTGTATTCTCTTGAAAACATTTCTATTTTACTTCTTTGATCAGGAAAGGCTTTCTAAAAAGGGTAAACCCACTTCACCGCAATCGAGATATATAAATTGGGATAATAAATTCAAGGCCATACCCGTTAAACGACAGACGGACTTTATGTGTCCTATCAATAATGTGGCTTAAATAAATCTCTTAGTCCCTCCATAGTTTGTGAATAATATTAATAATACTCAAAAAAATTTCACAATGGCCGCCGTATCGCAAAAAATATATATTTATATATTATGACCAACATATATATATATATATATATATATATATATATATATATATATATATATATATATATATATATTATAGTTAAATGTGAGTGTGTGTATTATACGCTATGTGCCGTACCCATATCACTAAATATCTCCTTTGACCAACGGTTTCTGGTCTTAGAGATATTTTGTAAGAGCTAAGTCATTCTTTGTGTAAATTGTCTTTAATATTAGGTCACTTGCATACGTTTTATGTTACAAATAAAGTCAAGTCTTTACATCAAAAAACAGATGATTTCTAACGTAATATGTAAGATTATATATATTTTTTATATTTAAATTAACATTGTTTGGTCAAGTACACTTTTTAAAAAATCTATAGGAAAGTCTATTAACAAGATTTATAGGCATAACCTTACTTAATAACTTAGATGAAACACTAGTTTTAAAAGGTCCCTTTTTAATAGTTTGTTGTTGCTAGTTATAAAAACATCAGCTAACGCCCAAAAACACTTTAATAACTAATGAATAACGTTCCAGCCTAAACAAATTCATATTATTAATTTATTATTGAATTCTATACACAGAGCCAAATCGATCGTTACTTAACATTACACGAAAATGTACATTTTGCATATTACATTTGGAAAACTGAATTCTATTTTAGGTTCATACCTTTAATAAAAACCGTATAATAAAAGATTATTATTATAACCGAATAATAATAGATTATTACATAATATATATATAACATTATCATTTAGTTCGCCTCTAATGTGACCGTGTTTCTTTTGCTTGTTTCTTAGTACTATTGTTGACTGTACAGTGTACCTACTTGAACTCTAAAATTATTTATTTATATTTTTCTAGTTTTATATCTTATAAATTATCATATTATTTTATTTTTTGTTAAAGTTAGCGTTATTTAAGTTGCTAAAATTTTTGAGCCTATCAAATGAAATATAAACAGTAATAAAATGGGAGTCTCAAGCTTATAATAAATAAAATAAAAAAATATATCCCTTTTATAATTTTCGAAATAAACAAACAAATCCGTTTTTAGTAATTGATAGATTGAAGTTATGGATAAAAAATATACAATCAAATCATTAATATATTAAATCTATCCCAACTATTATAGATTATACCTATTAATAATAATATAATCAATAAATATTTACATCTTTTTTTGTATAATATTAATTGTTAGCAAATTTGTATCTACAAACTTTTATGATGTTTAAAAAAAATCTTTACTGCTACTGTATATACAACTATTCTATTAAAGCTACTAAGCTTATTTTTATTGGTGTGACAGCATTATTGGCAGTACCAAATTCAGTTATATCATCGTTTGATCTATATCATAATAAACATCAAATTATGACATAACTGAATTTGCTACTGCCAAACTCCCTTTCTAATAATTGACTTAGTATTTTATCAAACATGACATCTGATTTACTTCTCTACTCTAGACAAACAGATCAAGCGTTATGTACGATCACTTTAGGCTTATAACTCGCTGAGAGATGCAGTGACAGATAGACACGAAAATATCCTACATTTCAAGTCTCAAAATTTCTTACACACACATAGGTACCCCAATAATTTAAAATATTTATTTGTTACTTGTTTTTTTTAAGCTCTAATATTTAACTTTTTAAGATTTTAAAATTATTCTGCAAGTTGGGTTACCAACTTGCAGAATAAATCAAGTTACTCAATAAAGAAACAAAATTGCGAAATTTTAGCTTTCTAAAAGAATATAAAACTCGTGTCCCCCACCGTAGGTGAGTTATAGAATGGGTTTTTGGTGAGTCTTATTTCAGCTCTTACGATTTTCTGACGATGACGAAGATATGGAACAAATACGAAACTAGAGTTATTCAATTATATATTATAATTTATAAAGCAAATTCAGTTATATCACAATCATCTTGGAGTTTCACAAAACGATGTATTTTCGGAAAAAATCGCAAGCAAGCATTATTTTTTTAATGATATTAATATGGATTTTCGTTTAAAGATTAAAATACAAGAATATAAAGGTTGGTGTTAAAATTATTTACAGTAGTGATACTTAATTGCAGACTAAGGGTCCACATATTGTTATCATGCGCTCAATCTGTAGTTAGTATATAACGATTTGGCACATATACGCCTACACGCACACGCCAACATGCGTGTTTGCCAAAAGTCCCATTGATTTTGTAAGCCAGTGTGGCAAGAGTACTGTTAGGACCAGTCTTGAAGTACCGCTGCATCGAGGCACATTGCTCGATGATGATGGAAATACGTTTGAAAATACGTCCTGAATAATTTTAAAATCAATAGTATACAGTTCGTACCTACGATCAAGCATATCGCTTTGGACTTTCCAGTCTTAAACTTTCTCTCTTCTGGTTATCTGTAAGAATAAATTATGACTATATGATTGGTGGATTATTTATAGGAATTGTTTATTCTTATTGTGTTTTTTGAATAATGTAATCGGTATTATTATTTGTGATATTATACCACAAGCCATAATCCTCTCGTGACTTCTTTGTTTATTTCTCGTTACTCATTTATATAAAGCATTAATTTGTAAATAAATGTATTTTTCCTGTACTACTCATATTTGTTTTACTATAAATGTATTCAGACTTCGTATGTATTAAAGAAGCGTTCTACTGAAATTTAGTTGATCCCAAAAGAGATTTATAAGGATTTAACTAACCTTATATAGAAGCACATCACCTCAGCACATAGTTATTAAGGTGTCGATCGAATAATATATGGGTAATAAAGAAAAGGAACGACTCAATATAAAAAACGAATAGATCCATATATTGAATATTTTATGAAAATTGCTGATAATAAGCCGTGTTACGTTATTTGACTAATATAAAATAATATAGATTGTAAAATAGTTTGACTTTGGTTGGAATTGAGCCTGTGACCTCTGAGAAACATGAAAATGGTCAATTCTATACTGTAAAAGATAAAAACATTGATAATTTTTTTGAAAGAAACCTAATAAATGTCACTTCCGTCTGGATAAAAACTATTATTACTCGATTAGTTTTATATTATGCTTCAAATTTAAATCATTACCAAGAATGTTAATTTGACTTTTTATAAAACATTTACGGAATGAATGGAACGAAGCCTGTTTATATGACACAAAATAACAAGGAAGTATTTTCTTGTTTATATTGGTTGAAGAATATAAGTCTCATCTCATAAAACGTGACAAAATGAATCTCTCAACACGTCTGATCGTCTGAATCTACGAACGAAAATCTTTTCACTAAGAAAAGTCAACAATACCGTTATTATCGTCTAAAGTCTCGTTTCTATGAAATTTATTTAACTGTTTAATGCCGAATATTTTTTTTTGTATTCTTATAATATTTTAATGTTAAAACAAACGTCATGTATTATCTCATTATTTGGGTTTTGCAAATTACTCCAAGAAAATTGTTTTCATTTATTCCATATTGTAGTTATGGAACATGTCAAAAGTCAATATTTCTAATGTATCACAAAATGCCGTCCACAAGTGATCTTCAACAAAATATGCACAATGAGTATCTTTGTTTACTCATACTCATATAAAAAGACTAAAGCTTTTTAAAACGCTTTAATCTCTGAGACCGAAGTTTGTTAGTCGCCTTTGAAACAAAATATTATTTTTCTCGCCGCCGGAGTTGCCATCAATTATGTTATATAAGGACCAAAATAGAAACAGAATTCAATAGAAATACGGTAATGTGTCAGACAACCCCAGCGAAGGTTAACTTTACAAGATTTACAGCATTGTTTGTTGTTGAATAAATCTTTTGAGCGCTGACACGCGGACGGACAGATGAGAAAGGTGATATTTTTTGTGTTTTTAGATTGGAATTAAATACTACGCTATTATATATTAGAAAAGTTTTTAGTGTTTTAATGATATTTTTACATTCTTGTCACATTTTTTTTGTAATATTGCATTATTATTAAGCGGTTATAACATTTTTTATTTTTATCTTTTATTAATATCCAAATATATAATAGTTTCCAAAGTATACCTAATGTAACTGTCCAACCACTTAATATTACTCTAAATTTGTGGTTTTAAAACGCTCTGAAAACTTTAAATCACATCAATACATAAAATATCCCAAAACATTCATTCATTCTATTACATAATATCTTAACTTTTAAATCATGGCTTAAGCCATGTCACCCTTCAAAATTTTATGCGCTACCAGAATTCCATCTTTACTCGCAATTATGGTGTTGGTAAGAAAGGTGGATGAGTATTGATCTACTTTCGTTATCACATACCATTTAATAAAGGCAACGCTGGTTGCGTTCTTTTTTTGATGCGATTGAACGCCTTTTAGTGATCTTAGGTCAGTCTATATCCTTCATGGCGACTGTTACTGTTTTTTGCCAATATTAAACTATTTTACCTGTTTTGGAAGTTTGTAGCAATAATATATGCTATTAATCAAGATTTCCTTTTAATATTTCTTCAAAAAAAGAATAAAAATGTTTTTATTTGTCTTAAGAAAATATATTTTTTTATTATTTCATGTTTTGTGTGCAATAAAGTGTTATAAAATAAAATAAAAATATGTGTTTTTTTTAAATTTACTTCCTATTTTCCACTTAACTATTTAATCCTTTACGATGTCTTTTTATGAATTTTAATATGATATATTTTTTAATTACGCAATATTATACAGTAAAAAAAGTACAAGTAATGAGATTTTTTAATTTTTTTTTTTAAAGTTATATCAGTTCACTTTGAGTCAAAGAAAATTCCTTCGCGATTCCGCCAATTCATCTTTGTGCACACATGTACAATAAAACTTCTGGTGTAAAACTTCTATCTATCGAAAACTCTAAGAGATTTGCTGTGTTTGATTTCCTTTGACACATAAGATCATTTGTGCCTTGTAAACCCGTTTTAAATAATAAATGAAAGTACAAGACGTACTCTTATACTCTTGTACAGGCAAAGAGTAAAATTTCAAGAAAAAGAGGCAGTCAATAAGTTCTTGACCTATTGAATTGGTTATTTAATTATAAGAATGCTACATTATACCTGATAAACATACGCTATATTAGTGAAATTAACTTATATATTTTATTATTTATGGTAGTTTTTTTTGTAAGTAATAGTAATAAGCTTGTATTTAAATTAAAATAAAAACATTATTAATACCTAATATCAATACTGCTCACGAGTAAAAATTTCGAATGGATTCAAAAGTTGTTGATAAAATTCCTATATATTAACGTGAATTAACGTGCTGGGATTAATGTTTTTATTTTATATTGTAAGCAAACATTTTTATTTTAGTGGGCCTATTTTTAATAGTTGTAATTTTCTTGTCAATCTTAAAACTTTGTCTGCTTGAATCTGCTCAGTCTTGTTGAAGTAAAACTTTGCGGTTAGATTTTCAAAAACAATGATAGAGTTCCTGTCAACGAGTGATGCAGAATCTCAAATACTGAGTTTGCAAGTGTACTCAAAAGGAAAATTGTTGAACTGTTACTACTATAACGCAAATATATGCAAATGTGCGAAATTATGTTAGTGACATGATTACGGAGTCACCAATTACGTTATCTACGTTTATCCTTACCAGGTACTCGTATTGTCAAACACCTGCTGACCATTTTTTACAAGAACAGCACATTGTATTAAAGTCTGTCTGTTAGTTCAAATATTCCATATTTTGGCAAGTTCGGTTATAGGGTATCTAAAAGGTAGCTGGGTAAAAAAAATATTTTCCATTATCGCTCTTACTTTTTCTAGAAATTTTCTTTTCAAAATATTTCCTCATTTAGTAAAATAAAATAAATGGGCATGTTCGTAGGCAATTTGCAAGTTTTGGTATTACACTAATCCCAAATTGAAGCATTTAGTGTATGTATGAATATGTATGTATATATATGTTTCATAATATTTTATTTTACTATATTATATTATCCTGCTCTGTACTGTACTGTACCTAAATACCCACTTTCATATTTCATGTCCTCTACCCAAAGGTTGCCTGGATGAGATTGCTCTTTAGCAATAAGGCCGCCTTTTGTACTAGCTTATCTTGTATTTGTTATTGTTTTTATATTATATTTTTTGTTTGTTATGATACAATAAAGCATATCGTATCGTATCGTATGAGATGGGTAACTTGGCATTCAGTACGGGTAGCTTTGTCAGCAAAAGGCATTATTGGTCCATACATCCAGAGAAGTATACTGAGATCCTACAGATTTTTTGATCAACTCTACAGGATTTTGATAGTTTTTATAAATAGTCGTGGTTTCAAGAAGAATCGGCAATATGCTACACTTTCATTAACTCATTAAGTGCTTGCTGTTCGTGAAAATTTTGGGCAAAAAATTATATTTAAAAGAGGTGTCATTAACTGGCCACTTTGTAGCCCAGCTCTATCTCTAATGGACTTTCTTCGTTGGGAATACTTAAAAGTAAAGTTTTTAGTAGCAACCTAGTGTAATCAAATGAATACATTCGAGAGGAAATGCAAAACATTTCACCAAATACTTGTGAAACCGTCATTCAAAGTGTCCACTCTATGTTGAAGCATTGTCAAAATAGTTTAGGATCACATATGGATAAAGTAATTTTTAAAAAAATCCTGGTTAATGTTCTTTAATAAAAAAACAAACAAATATCTCACATTACTAGTTACTTTTAAATTATCATTTGAAATGTAAGCCAACTTTTGGTCCACCCTGTAGTATTTTATTTAAATAGTCATTTTACGTGTTAGCCATGTTATACTTATTTAACTTTTATTTATATTTTAGTCAATAGATAACTATTGAAACATAAAGCATAATCGTGCACAACCAATGATCAATTATATTCATAAAAAATCACAATAAAGTAGAAAGTTCCATAATATTCAAAAAAAGGTTCAAAGGCATTCCTTTAAGAAATATTAACAGCAGAAGATAGTCTATCAATACCAATTTTTATTTTATCTACGATTTCTTCTGCCTATCAATGAATAAATATAATTTTGCATTTATTGTTGAAATTTGATATCATCATTTCATCATTATAATAAATTATTTAAAAACTTTCAATTTATTAGGTCACTCAAGGTTAATTCTAATAAAAAATCTTCTAATAAAGTAATTGTATGAAAAATTATAATTGCATAAGTCAATTTCTATCCTTGTGAATTTGATTCTGGTATGAAATCATAAATAATTTAAAAAAGTACATCATTTAATATTATTAAAGTTTTTCTTAAGTGAAACTTATTACGTAGTAATAATACTATTATATCATTTTAATTGCCAGAAGGTTAACAACTTCTCGCTTACTTTAATCATGTGAGGTCACTAATAAGAATCTGATAAGATGTTGTAAAAATTCTTGCATCTTAAATGACTGCATTGTACTATTTTGGAACAGTATATTTATAATTCAATTTATACCATCTTTTATAACACAATTATCACTGACATTATTTAATTTGTAAAAGATATTTATACTTCCTATCCAACCTTTTGTAATTTTGTAGAGGCAGGATTCAGACAATCAGCACACAAAAAATGTGTGACCCAAATCCATTAGGACCTTGTAGAAATGATAGATAACTAGTCACTAGAAATGGTAAGATAGTTGTAATAATATATTTTGTTTCACAAAATAATAGTACATTTTGAGTCGTTAAAAATGTGCATTTTTAAAAGATTTCATATACATTGCTCATTTTATTTCTGTATTGGCCGGTCTTAGAATATATAATAGGATTTTAACATTTACCAGCGTCTTTGTTGAAGCAAGACTTTAAAAATGTTCAAAGATCCCACAGCCGAAATCATATCGTTGATCGTCAACAATGGAACATATATATTTCCTGGGCCTATATAAATACTGACTGTCTTGTATAACAAAAGTGAGCGAGCGAAAACGAGCGATAACGACTGTAACTTCAATGATTTTACAACTAAATGCTTAGACGCAGGTAAGAAATAGCATAATTTTAATCTCCTGTTATAAAAGTCCTATCCAGTTATAACATATCCAGTTAAACGGTAAGAGCGGCAGTGGCGTGGACAGGTGAAATAGTGCGAAAAATTGCTACGAGGTCAAACGAACGTTATATTTGACGGCACTTTATTTTGTGATAGCGCATAGTTAGACATTGGAATGTGGAATTGTATTAATCCAATGCTTATGGTAATAAAAATGGTAATAAAATTTTCATTTTTTATTTGAAACCTTGCTATATATCAAAATTTTTTAATGTTAAGTTGATATTTTTAATGACATGAAAAGTATTTTTTTTGTATTTTAGAAAAAATATTTTATTCAAATGTAATGTAAGCAGCTAACGACCACATTTTTAATTTTAATTTATTATATTCTTAAACAATATCTATAACTTATCATCTAAGCCAAGTGTAAAGAACATTTTATATTCCTAAATAAACGATCGATTACATTAATCACGACTAAATCCGTTGACAGCTACATAGTTAATTAATGTACATCACTAAATATTGCAGGCGTTAATGTAAATATTTTACTAATTAATATTATTATTAATATTGAAATAATTGCAATCATTAAAAATAGAGTTAATATTATTGAGTTAATTACAATTAATTCTTTTTAATAATTTATTCATCGCATTCAAATCAATATTTTGATTTGTTATATATCCCGTTCAGTCTGTTAATGGATAAAAGTTTTTTTCGATAGAAGAAGAGATGAAGGCTTTTTATTTTCTAAATCATAATTCTAATTTGTTCCTTTCGAGTAAGTAACTAATAAAAGTATTAAAAATAAATATTTTTATTTTTTTTTCATTTTTATATAACTATTTTTATTTTTATATGTGTTAATTGTAGCTGAAGTTCTTTTATGATATATAAGGTATATTAAGATTTTATTAAAATTCATAGAATGTTAATACTTGTAACAAGTATTGAAAACAAATTATCGCGGCTAAACATTTAATTTGTATGACGGTAAAAAAATTCATAGTACGCCAACGATTCAGTAAGTGTTCGAAAAGGTACGGCAATAGCCACTTGCACTCAATTTACATAATAAGGTTAAACCTACAAAGTTATAAATAAAATGTTTTAATATTCATAGACACGTTGTAGACCGGCTGGTTCCGTTGAATTTTTTATTAAAATTTAAATATTTTCTTATAAAAATTGGTACCTGTCTGTGAAAAATAAAATGTCGTTAAAATGATAAGCTCTATTTACATATAAGTACTGAAAAGTATATGATATAAGGACATATAATATATCAATTATTATTTTATTTAAAAAATTAGGCCTTACAAGTTTAGCTTTATTTAAGATAACAAGATAAAATCTTGACTTCTATTTTCGTTATATCATACGTTGTCAAGAGTGGGTTTAAGTATGTTAAAATCATAAAAGAGTGCCAAAAGTTTCCTTTTCCAAATTATGTCTCACAATATTATTCGCTGTCATGTTTCTTATAAAATCACTCATCAAACTCATTGTCAGAGCCAAGTGCCAAAACCGTTATCATTATTACTCGATCTTTAAGAGATATCCAATCTTATTATATGACTAGTCAGCGAAAAAGATATAAGTCAGAGTAAAAGAATTCAGGGCAAAAAATTACAAACATGTTACACTATTTTCAGGTATATTATCCACAAGTAGATTTGTTCAACATGTCAAAGGCAAGTTTAAGAAAATTAGTACTCCAAGTTGCACGACACGATCAACGCAGTTGCATTCTAACACACATGACACACACAAACAACTGCGTAGGATATTAGAATTCTTCATTTGATTTATTATTTTCTATTTTATTTTATTAACACTTAAACGGATATTTTTTAATACATAATATTTAAGCCCAAATTGTGTAATATTATTTTGGTATTTTGTAACATTACATTTCATGTAAAAAGTTATTTATTTCAAACTTTTGTTTTAAAAAGTTTTGTTTTGTAAACTGTTGGATTATCAAATCAAAAAATAAATATCTAATGTATATGATTTATTTTACTATACATTTGTAATGAATTAAACATATCTGAAAAACAAAAAATCAAATCAGGCCAAGGCGAGGTTCACTGTGAACTCATGAATCTATGATATATTAATCAAATTTGCACATGGCTTAGTTCGTTTATTAGTTTTACTTTGTACAATATAATTATAATATATCCTGAAACAACGTACTTATCAGTACATCGTTGTTTCAGGATATATCGTTTTAGTATCAGGAATCGTTTTCTTGTTTATTTATATTATTATTTTATTGTCTTTATTTTACAAAAAAAAAGCATATTTTATTAAAAGTCGGGCGCGATGCTATAATTAAGGCTTTATAAAATGAATACTAAATTATTAGCTATATTAAATAAAGAGGTAATAAAAGGTCAATATCAGTTTAAGAAGTTGTCACTATACAAGCTTGAAGGCTTACTGGACAATAGTTATAATTTCAAATATCTTGTCTAAGTCTAAGTAAAATATCTTAGTGTTCTCGTTGTAAAGAATTTATGCTTTTGATATGAAATTATAAGGAATATAAGTTAAGGAAACCAATTCTATATTTTATGATATTATTATATAAGTATAGATGTTAGTCTTAAGATCCTATCTGTCGTAACTTTAATTCAACTTCTACCTGGCTGGTTTGACTTTGAATACATAATTCTCTCAAATAACATCGGCGTAAAGCTGCTATTATCGTGACGATGAGTGTATGTCTTTCGAGCCAGATATCCAGACCTCTTTCTTTCCTTTATGTATATTCCAGTTTTATGCATTTCCATATTTGCATATGTCCATTAGGCAAGACAACTTACCATCAGATAAACTTCCTAATCGCTTGACATCCAGTAACAATAAAAAACTTACAAATTAAAAGTTATTAAATACATCAGTAAATATAAATTGAAATCGTAATATATAATTATAACAATAATATTTGCTTACAGAAACTCAAGAACTTGAATTAATTGTTGTCATAGGTATAACTAGTCCTTTAAATCTGCCAAAAAAGTTGTCTCACTAAGAAAATATAAAAATGCAGTGTTAGTCTCAGAAAGCTTTATTTTAAAGATCTTTTGCTTAAATATATCCATAAATATATATATCTAAATAATATTAAAATATTACTACTCATTAGACTAGAACGACTAACTAGAAATTCGACATTTAATAAATTATTACAATGATTTTAAACAAAAACATAATATTAGAAAAACAATAAACTTTAACTAAAGGAAACAAAAAAATGTTAATCTACCGTTTCCCTACCTATTATAATATAAAAAGAAATCAAGATTCGAAATAACAAAGGCAAAAAGGGTTAAAAATGAAAATAACTTCCTAGATTCTCGCCATTGTGTTGTTGAATCTTAAATTCTAATTTAATTAATACGCCGACAGTCAGATAACTATACTATTATGTGAATACGTTCTAATTTTATTTCCCGCTATCGTTATGATTGTAGGCGTCAAACATTTTTATTTTATTTCATTATAACGCTCCTTGAGGTAGGTTTCATATTTTCTAGTTCTCAGAAGATATATACGAAATAGGTAATTTAACAATAAATTTTAATAATAGTTCTTGGTAGCAATGTCTATCAATTCTGCCATATGTTAACCCATGTGACTTGTATGATTTGATATAATATACTTATATCCTTCAACAACCATAAGGGGATTGGCCTACCCCCCTTCCTAGCACGATTACTATACCGAGAAAGTCCGAGATATTAGACCTTAAGACTTCTTTATTGTAATTTAAGACACTGGCACTTTGCACTACACTGAATCAGAAAAATAATCTTTACCAGCTTGAAAACTAGTATCCTGGAATTCTAGAGCTTTTGGTTTTTTTGGCGTCGAACAGTACACGTTTTTTGAAAATTCCATTATATACCTAACCAGTAAAGCCTGGTAATCGGTTTTCAAACTTAAAACAATCCATTTATAAACAATATAGTGTAATCAGTTTGAAATTGTATTATCAGTTTCCAAATAAATTATTAAATCTATGAATCTTCACAACACCCATTGACAGTTTACACATGGAATGTATAATACATAAATAAATACCTGATATGTAAATTTATTTAAATTATTTTCATAGATGTTACATATTTTTGAATGGGGTATGGCTGTGAGATTTCAATTTGCCTTTCATTATTGTTGGGACGTATAGAATCTGTTTGTCGGTTAACGAATATGTCTCGGAATGTACTCGTATTACCCCAATTTATATATCTCAATTGTGGTGAAAAGGGTTTACCCTTTTAGCACACTTTTTCTCATCGGAAAACCCAAATATAAATATTTTTTACAGTTTTCTTTAGCTCTGGATCACCATCACTTATTATTCTAATAAATTATAATCTTTGCCTTACTTTTAATTATTTTTTTGGTGGTTTTTTTATATATTTATAAATCATTTAAAAATATTATTTATTTATATATGTATTTATAATATAATTATGTCTATGTATTTTGTAAAAAAATGTTATAAAAACGGTTTTATTTTTAATTAGCAATATTATTTTTTATCGTGTGTATCATATTACGGACTGATGGCAGACATCTTTTTGTAGTGACAAGTTATTTAACAATTATGTTTTAATTTTAATGGTAAGGATTAAACGCAATCAAATAAGTTGATATATTTACTTTTTTGTAAATGCACAAAGTTGAAACATAGCAACTAGCTTCCTGCGGGTATTTATCTTAACAAGCAAGTATATTTGTACTCATGACCGTAGAAATGCGCTTTTTAATTTGTATAAAGAGAATGAGTATTATATACTAGCTCAGTACTTAGTACTTTTTATTTAAACAAAAACTACTACTGCGACTCCGTTAGAGTAGTGTCAGACAATGTACATATTGCTGTGTAAACCTCTGACGTTGCAAAAGTCAACATTTGGAATGTGAAACGTTGTGCTGAAGAGCAAATGACTCGTTTACCCTTATCAATAACTGGTTATAAGCCCTCTCCAGAATACTAAGGGTGACCCCGGAAATCACTTGAAGTAGGAAAAAGTGTTAGGATAGAGCGTTAAAAGTGTTTTACTTTCACTATAGGAATACTAAATATTAAGTTAAAAAAAGTATTTCAATAACTAAACTTTTAAAAACAATGTTTGATTTTAATAATTAGTTATTAAATTTGTTTTCTCCGTAAGCTTATTTGTTTAGCCAGATTTTTAGTGATAAAAATGAATACCATCTCGTTAATGTAATAATTGTTATTTTACAAAGTGTAATCCTCTAATTCTTCCTAAGTAAATTATTTCTCTAAGAATGGGCCATGATACTGCTATTAATTGACTTAAGCTTTGGAACTTAACTGTAAAATAGCTTTTTATTTCAGTTACGCACTCATTATTTTGTATTACTTTATAATCCTACTAATACTAAATGTCCTAAAGCTGACGATGTATGTATATATTTGTTGCTCTTTCACGTAAAAACTACTGAATAGATATCTTATTTATTTATTTGCACAAAACCTATAAAACCAATATTTTGATATCGTATTTTGTAAATCACATAATAAAAATAACACATAGGCTACAATTGATAATAAATCTGTGTATTTTGATCATAATATAACTATAAATATTAAGCAATCCGGTATTTTTTTTTCCTCTGAGAGCTATCTTGGCGTGGGCTGCTTAAGGTGTTGGAGTTACACAAATATTATGTATCGCAGGATTGATTACCTTTAATAGTAATAATTATACATCTATATATTATGTGAAAGCCTCTATGACCAAAATAAGAATCTATAAATACAATTAAATTGCAAACTGATTTGCAATGCACATATGAGTTTATTTATTGAACTCTCATCATAACGTAGTATTTAATGTAGATAAACTTTCTCTTTAACATGAGATAATTTGGATAAATACCTACTTTAAAAGTTATCATCATAAGATTGACTCGAATGGAGCGCCATAAAGCAGCTAATAAGTGCGGTGTGCATATTTTTACTGCGGAATCATAGATGGCGCTTTCTAGTATAGTCAATTTTTCTAAAACGCAATGTAAAGATTATTTTTACAAGCAATTTATAAGCCTTGAACGCCATAGTTCTTCTATTTAAATGCTAAAGAAAACGATGATTATGTGTAAACGATCTTAGATTTCTTGCTTCGTTGGAACATTAAGAAATTAAATATCTGAATTCTGACAGTTGTTCGTTTAGGATTTAAGAATAAAAATTTATAAGTTTTATTTATT